>OY821755.1:36775648-38156721 GCA_963682095.1 Potentilla sterilis | reverse complement strand
CTCCGACAGGGCCCATAGCCAGCCTGAGAGGACCACCAGCCAGCCGCGGAGGAGTGTAGATTTATCCCAGCCGCGGAGGACTGTGGATTCATCCCAACCGCGGAGGAGTGTGAGTTCTCGGCACCAGACCCTTCTCCAGGCGGGGCGGCCGTCGAGCAGTTCACTTCCGCCTGTCGGGCCAGATGCTCCGAGGTTCAGTCGGCAGCTATTTCAAGACGAGATAACTGCAGACGTTCCTCAGGTTCGTATGCCTGAGGTTCATCGGGAGCCGATGACGAGTCCGACGACGTCTGCTTCTGACTTGACTGAGGGTCCTACTCTCCCAAATCAGCTCTACCTCCCGTACAACATTCCTGCGATACCGGAGGTCGACTATCGTGGTGTGCCCATATGGCCTGATATGCCTCAGTACGTGACTGCTGCGGAGGCATACCAGCAGCAGCCATTTGAGAACCCTGACCTCCTGATTTCGGTGAGGAGAAAAGAAAAGTCGACAGACGGGTCATCGAGTTCAGGTAACATTCGATTTTATTAATTAAATGTTTTATTAAAATTAACGCACTAATATTTAATTTTATTAACCAATCGTCGTTTATGTGATAGGGACAGCCGCTAGCAGTTCAACGAGGAATAAGAGATGTGTCATATGTTTTGACACGCTCAGGAGAACTGTTGATCTGAGGGGGAGGATCCAGATCAACGAACCTCCTAATCAGGAGGTTCAGGGAGAAAAAAAACGGGACTACTCGGGTTGCGTGGGGGCACTGATTAGGGACAGAGTCCCTATGTTGTGGACACGGTGGGCTGATGTGCCCGAAGAGATAAAGAGGGAGGTGAACAACGCCGCGTCGGTGAGTAATTTAAAAAATTTAATTTATTTATCGTAATATTTAATAATTTTCGGTATTGTTACAATTGTAAAACTAATAAAATATTATCTTTCAGACATTCTTCGAGATTGCCGAACACAAGCGGGATTGGGCGGACTCCGTGCAGAACTCGAGGTACGTTGGGAATTCCTCATCTTATAATTTGAAATCTTTTATGATATTAATAATATTTCTAATGCACTTTTGTTTTTTCCGTAGGTTCAAAGAGTGGAAGAACGAGCTCCGTTCCCACTTTAACGAATACGACAACCGTGGTCGTATGGGTACTCCCAGAGAGTTCATGTTCAGGGAGTAAGAGTGGCGTTGGTTGAAGACAGTAGACTTCAACAACCCAGTTATGCAGGTAAATACTAAACTTCACTACAAATGTTTATTTTGTTAAAATTTTAATTATTAGTTTAATTATTTTATAATTATTACACTAATATTTTTTGATGCATTTTTTTAATATTTTATTATTTGTTTGAAGGATCGTTCTCGGATAAACTCTGCGAACCGCCGCCGTAACAAAACCCCCCATCATGGTGGTTCTAGGCCGTTTGCACAACATCAGGAGGAGGCGCTTAGAGATCATCCTGATAGCAACCCGTACGTGGAGACGTTCAAGATCGCTTATCCACAAGCGACAGAGCAGCTCGTAAGTCGTTCATTACTATTTAAAAAATTTAATTATTAATTTTACTTAATTATATATTTGTTAGAATATTAATTTTTTTTTCCCGTCCAATTAGGAGAGGGTGAACCGGGCCGAAGAAGAGGTGTTCCAACAAGTAGTTCGGAAGACACAACCGAACATTTCAGAGGCAGATCTGGAAGAAGCCCTGCGCCAGGTCGACCGATCCAATGTCCAAACGGCAGCGAGGATGTTCGACGCAGCCTTCCCAAACAGCTCAAACAACTACTACTGCCGGGGTTTGGGAAGTTCTGCACTAGGGCTCCTGAAGACCAGTAAGGGAGGTCAAAAGAAGGGAGGCGGGGAGAGCCAACAGGTGAGGGGGGAAGTGCGGAGATTGGCAGAAGAAAATGCAAGGTTGGCGGCCGAGTTCCAGAGATCACAGGAGGAACAACGCAGATCACAGGAGCAACACCGCAGAACACAGCAGAACACAGCAGTATTATTTAGATCTGTCCAGTTGGCATGCTGAATGCGAGAGAATTCGGCGACACAACTACGCCGGCCAACAAAACTGGTGGTATGATATGTTCGCCGCACAACAACAAAACCTTGAACCCCCGCCCCCGTTTCAGCCGTTACTTGAACCTCCAATGCCTCAACCTCCCGAGTTTGGTCAGCAGGATGACGAGCATGATGGAGAGCAGGATGTTGGGGATGACGTGGTGGACTTTAGTGGTTTAGGTGATGATTAGGGTTATATTTTATGTATATTGGAACGAATTAAATAATAAGTCATTTAGACGTGTTCCTTGTTGGTGCAAATGCATGGACTGTCTTTGTGATTTGCAGGTTGCTTGGAATGGTAATTTAGAAAATAATTTAATTTTTTTTTTCATCAAATGTAAGAATAGCCGACGATTTTGGCATTATTTCGTCGGCTATAAGCACTATAGCCGACGATTTTTACCAATATTCGTCGGCTATAAGCTTTATAGCCGACGAAAATTACCTTATTTCGTCGGCTATAACTAATTAATGCCTATTAAAATATTAATATATTTCGACGAAATAACCGACGAAATAGATGAAATCGTCGGCTATAGTTCAGAATAAATAGCCGACGAATTTCGTCGGCTATAGTTTACGATATCGTCGGCCGGCCATACTCGAAAATACCCGACGAATTTCGTCGGATATTTTGCCAAGGTTTGGTCGACGAAATGATGTTTTGTCGGTAAAGTCGTCAGCCATACTCGCATATAGCCGACGATTTCGTTATTTTCGTCGGCCATTGGTATTACCGACGGTGTTTTTCCGACGAATTATAGCCGACGAAAATTTCGTCGGCAGAAGGTATAGCCGACGAAATTTTGGCATAGTCGACGAAAATTTTTTCGTCGGCTATTCTATCCGATCTGGTAGTGTACATACATTGTTATTATGTTATATGCTTTGGTTCGCTTGTGTTATGCTTATACGTATTTTATCGCGTGTGTAAAATGACATGGCCTTACTGGCATATTACAAAAGGCACTCACTGAGCGCGTGGTTTTGCTCACCCATCCATTAACTTGCTGTTTTGCAGAGAAGTGTTTAGTGTTTGTCGGTTTGAAGTGTCGGACGAGCCTAGGGTGAAGAGCCTTGAAAGAAGTTGATAGGAGCGTAAAATGCTATGTTCTTAATATGTTTTACCCTTCATTTGTACTTTGTTTAACTATTATTGTTTTAGAATCGAGTCATAATATAAAGTAATGAGATTTTGATAGAGTTACAAAGAAATCAGGCTAAGAATAGATAAAAATGTACAAAAATGCTAAAAGCCGATTTATGAAGTCTTAGAGATGTTTCATTGAATATGTAAAGCCTCAACTATACTTTTGTTGGATTTTTCTTCTCTTATATGTAGGAAATGATAGGAGCACAATGTGCGACGATATTAATATGCTTATGCCCTCATTTATGCTTCGTTTAACCCTTATTTACCTAAGATAGAGTCATAATTTAGTTTAGTGTCATTTTGGTAGAGTTTTAGAGAAAGTGTGCTTAATAATCAGAAAAAGACTATGTATAGAAATCTGGAAATAAAGTAAAATATGTCTTTTCGTGATTTTGAGGCTCGTGCTAAACTGATCTATCCTCTTCCAAATTTGATGAAATTTGGTGTGCATTTAATTGGGAAGCTAAAGTGTATTGTGTCAAAATTTCAGATCAATCGGAGTTCGGAAAGTCACCCAAATGAAGACTGCAACTTTGCAGTTTGAGCAAAGATAACCAGGGACTACCAGGATTTTCCTGGGACTGTGTCCTGACTTTTGGAATTTCTGTGGGACATATCGCTTGGAACCAGAGAACGTACTACACACCGTTGGAAAGCTCTACGAGTCTAGTTTCTCTGAGACTTAGAATCGCAGCAAAATCTTAAAAGTTATGCCAGTTTGAATGCACAAAGGTCAAGTCTGCCGAAAGAAGAAAACCTAAACCGAGTTCTACATGGATTTGGCTTACGAATGTGGACTGAATTCCATCCTTTGTGCAAGATTTTTGGCTTATTTAATTCATGGAAAACCTAAAGAGATATTGCTCAATTATTCAGTCATTATCTTGGAAATTTTCGGCAGAAAATAGAGGAAGAAAATCGCAACAAATCCTGATCAAATTCGGCAGAATTCCTGTGCACGTCATCCACCTTCCACGGACTCTCTCGGACAGCTCACAATGAATCAGAGTTCGAGCCTTATATGGATAGAAAGCTACGGGAGTCTAATTTCTAACCCAACTGAAATTACCTTAATATCTATTTTCTAGAGAAAGATATTCCATAATCTTCACTCGAATGTCAAATCTGCCAGCAGGATAAGTTTGAGAAAAACTAGGTTTTGTGAACCCTAGTTGCTGCCACCCTTTTTGCCTCTATATATTGGACGATTTTTACACAGAAAAATATCTCTCTTCTGACGCTCAAGCAAAGCCGAAACTCTACCAAAATAATCCCACAAAAATCCTATACAGAAAATTGCCTTAGCCGATTCCATCTCACCTTCACCAAGCTTGCCGATCACAAGTGTTCTTCATCATCAAATTATCCTTTGCCGATTCCTCTCAAGGTTTTGTTTAATGTGTGATTTACTCATCTCTCATGGCTTGTAATTTTCTGTATAAATTCAATACTTTGTCTATGAAGATTGAATGGATGGTTGTATTTTGTTTTGGTTTTATGAATTATTCTTTTGATTACCGAATTTTTGTTATATGATTTGGTTTTCTTTGGTTCAGTTTCTGAATTATGCATGTGATTTAATCGAATTTAGTTTTATGGGCAGTAGGCTTTTGCATGTGTTCTTGATTTAATTTGGTTGATTTCCTGAATTTACATGCATAAAAACCGTATGCATGAAGGTAGTTTCGGCCATAACTATCCTTTGTGTGTTGGTTTCACATGCCGATTTAATACATGTTAGATCATACGCGAAGTTGGTTTTAATTTGTATTTATCTAAGGGCTAGAATAATTCTGGAAATTTGCATGACGATGTGAGATGAGTGACGACATACTTGCTAACATGTTTCCAATTCGACATATTGTGCTTATGTGCTCTTTGTGTTTAATTTCTACGCGAAGTGTTTTTAAACCGATTAGTACCATGTTTAGGATTACACGCGAAGTTAATTCTAAATACTTGTGATGTTTTGAATAATTAGATAAACCGCGAAGGCTCTAATTAAATTGGAACTTAATTGAATCTAGAATTCAATTTTAGCTTGCTGCCCTTATTACTTTGTTTAATTTCGTTGCATGTGTAATGAGTTTTGTGTTTTGTGTATTGTGTGGAAGGTGTTGATCAATTGTATATAATAATTTAGATTTAATTTCGTAATTTTCAGTAGGTTTTAGATATAAATTTCAAACCCCTATGTGATTTTGTAATGCTTTATGTGATTGAACGCCCTTGATTTCCCCGGATTGAACGATCCCTACTTGTCCTATACTAACGATGACACAAGAGGGTAATATTTGTATGAAGTTGTTTTGCAAGTAAAAATGTGCTTGGATAATAGTTCCATCAGGAAATATATTGATGATTGAGCAATGGAAGGAATTACAACAATGGGACAAAGAAAAGATGCTAGAAATTACAAAAGCACAAATTGGTGCAAATCCAGTAACTTCAGTAATTTCCTGGGCACATCACTCAATTTCCAGAATTTCTGCAGGACAATTCACAAGGAACCAGAGTACGATCCATATATGCATGGAAAGCTCTATGAGTCTAGTTTATACAGAACTTAGAATTGCATCAAAAACTTTTCTGAGGAGATAGTTATACCCGTCATAAGACAAAAAGGTCAATCCTGCCGAGAAGAATTACTTACTGCCTACTGAAAGAAGTGTTGTGTTCCAGCCATAAGCTAGGAGTCCTAGTACAATAAGGAGAGGTTCCTGAGCTCATTTGAAGAATAGGAAAGTTGGCAAAAGAATAAAGTTTCAAAATAGGAAAGAAGAATTTGCCTAATCCTAACAAGAAAATGAAAACCTAATCCAACTAGGAAAAGGAGAACTTTGCCGGTTGCAATTAGGAGAACTCTCCAAGTCCATTGAGGAGAGGTAATGCCGAATCCTTGGAGAAGAAGAGAAGACAGAAATCTACAATGAATCATCATCAAATTCGGCAAAGAACAATTCCTAAAAGAACAAAGAATGCAACAAAACCAAACCCAACTAGGATTGGTATTTCCTTGCCGAATTGCACAAAGAATTCTGCCGAATCCCTTGCAGCCTTACTCCTATAAATAGAGGCATCCTCACTACAGAAAAATTATCACATCCCAAAGAAAAAATATAGCCTTAAGCTCTACCAAAATTCAGCCTCAAGCCCTACATAGAATAGCAAACCGAAACACACCATCACCACCTCAAATTCCTGCCGTATCCGAAACACCTTTTCAGCCATCTTTCAATCATCCAATATCACGATTTGAAGCTACTCTCAAGGTGTCTACAAAGTGTGATCCGCCCCGTCTCATCTCTTTCTTTTCAGTTTGTAATAGTTCTATGTAGTTATGCATTGTTTTGTCTATGAAATTTGTGTGTGCTTGTGGTTATTGTTTGTATGTCTATGTATAAAACAATTTCGAATTTGGTTTTATAAAATACATGTTCAATTCGTGCTTGATTTGTTTATAAGGTTATCTAGGTTTAAGTTTCGAATTGCATGCTAAAATTTATAAAGAAAATATGTAACAAGTAGTAAGTTTAGGTTCGGCAAGCATGTTAACTTAGTAATAGATTTGTTCTTGGTTTATTCTTTAAACTCATGTGCAATAAAGGTTGATGATTTATGCAATTGCAATGTGTAGGGTGTCGATCTCATATGCCGAAATAAACATAGGTTGAGTCTTAGTTCTCCACAATCTTAACTTGTGTTGTTTCATTAGAGATAGAGTAGTCTAAAGAATTTACATGTCGAAGTATGATGGGTGACGCCATATGTACTAACGTGTCTACGACTAAAAAAAGACTTATGTGCTTAAGTGTTGATTTGTTTTAGTGTCTACTCTTCGTGTCATTAAAATCGAATTAGCATAAAGATTAGGGTAATGTGCTTGTCAAAATTCTAAGTATCTACAAAGTCTTAAATCAATTAGTGAACCTCTTCCGGAACTAATTAGGTTGGAACTAATTCGAGTCTAGAACACTTTAATATCTTTGCCGAGTCCTATATTTGTCTATTTGTTATGCGATTTGATTGCTTATGTGCTATGCTTTGTGTGAAAGGATGTTGATCACATGTATATAGTTATGATTTAGGTTTTATTTTCGTGTCATAGTAGTTTAAGGCAGCTTGCTACCGATCCATATCTCAACCCCCATTTCGTGTGACTTGTTTGTATATAATTGTATATATGTTTTCTAACCTTTTTCATGTCAGGTACCCTTAATCTCCGGCTAGAACGATCCCTACTTATCATATACTATTAACGTTTTTTGTAGGGTTATTATTAAAGATGTGCTTAGGCAACTCGTCAATTTATGGTGCCGTTGCCGGGGATCGAATCCGGGTCACCCGCGTAACAGGCGAGAATACTTACCACTATACTACATAAAATGCGATGTTCTTAATGTGTTTTACCCTTCATTTATACTTTGCTTAACCCTTAATATTGTTAGATCGAGTCATATTATAAAATCGTTAGCTTTGGTAGAAGTTATATAAAAAATGTGCTAAGTATAGGAAATTTACACAAATTTGACAAAATGCTTAACATAGAGTCTTTGAAATGTCTTGTTGATTCTGTAAAGCTTCCATAATGTTTTTTTATGAATTTTTCTTCTCTTATAGGTAGTATACATGTTGATGATTAAGCAATGGAAGGAGTTATAACAATTAGAAAAAAAGAAGTTGCCAAGAATTGCAAGACAAAAATTGGATCCAGTAAGTTCCAGGAATTTCCTGGGCACATCACTCAACTTCCAGAAATTCTCCAGGACGGAACACATGGAACTAGAAGGCGTGCCATATATGTACAGAAAGCTCTTCTAGTTTCTACAGAACTTGGAATAGCATCAAAAGCTTCCCTGACGAGAAAGTTATGCCAGTCACAACACCAAAAGGTCACTGTCTTGCCGAGAAGAAGAACCTACTGCCCATTTTGGGAAAATTCTGTATTTGTGCACCAAAAGGGGATCCGAATGCATCAATCAAGAGTTGCTGAGCTACATGAACATTAGAGGAGTCAGCCAAGTTAAAGAGAAGTGCAAAACATGGAAAGAAGAAGTCTCCTAGTCCGGGTAGGAAAAGGAATGCAAAGTTGCCGGTTTAGGAGAATGAGTTCCTGGATCAACTAGGGAGGCTTGTAGCTGTGTCTTGGGCCATGAATCCACCGAGCATTGTTGCTGATCCAAGAAGGAGTCCATGCAGCCATAATCCATGAAGAAAATCGACAGAATTCCTAGAAGATCAAGAAGAGGAAATCCAAACCAAATTCGATAAGCAAAACCTTTTCCTTATCGGATTACAAATCCCTTCTTGCTGCCGATTCTTGTCACCTCTTCTCCTATATAAAGAGGCATCCTCTCTACAAAAAAATCATCACTTCTCTCACACATATATAGCCAAAAACTCTACCAAAGTTCTCACTATAATCCTATGTAGAAAATAACATAGCCCAACCACCTTTTCCCTTTGTAAATCCGTTCCATCTTTCTCATGGCTAAGTGTTTTTCTATAGTTTTGCATGACTTTGTATTTGTAATGTTTTATGGTTTTAGGCTTTGGTTTTAAACTTGTAATTTTTGTGTTTAGATAATTAGGACAGTGGTATTAGATGCATGTTTAGGATTTAAATCGGTTAGTAATCTAAGGTGTGGGCATGAAAATCGGTACTTAGTGTTGTCTTTGAACATGATCTAGGTATTAGGTTTAAGTGGCTAGAGTTATAATAAACTAAGTTGACGTATGTTGCTTTGATTTGTTGTGCTCACTTATGGTGGTTAACTTTAGAATTTGCATGTTAAATAAGATGATTGACAACCTTAATTGTTTACATGTTTTTGATTATAGACTCAATGTTACGAGTTGTATAACGGTAGCATAAATTTTAGGGTCACTTTGCGAATAGCTAGATCTTAAAACATTAGAAGTCTTTCAACTAGGTAAAACCGGAATACATTCTAGTTGTAGGTCGAAACTTGTTTGAGTCTAAAGCATGTTAAATACTTGTTCCTTACCTTCTTACATACATATCTTATTTGTTAAAGAGTCTTTGTGTGAGTGATTTGTGTGAAAGATGTTGATCACTTGTAAATATTAGTCTACATTTAATTTTGTGTCTAGCATGTTAAAAATTAATTTCAAAACTCCCCATCTAATTTCGTGTATGTTTATATGTATATATTTGTGACATGACGTATATATGTATATAAGTTTGTGTATATATGTGTTGTTAACCTTCTTATATTTCAGGTACCCTTTAATCCCCGGATTGAACGATCTCTACTTGCTTTATACTACTAACATCTTTTGTAGGGTTAAATTGCATGCGTGCTTCGGCACTCGTCAGAAGTGTTTTTTTTTTTATTTGCATTCCGCTTTGTAACACTCGATCACACCTCAGGATCGGCGCCGGGTGCTTAAACCCCACCGATACCAAGACCGGGGTGTGACAAGCTAGATTGGGATAAAGAAAACGTTTACGCATATATGGACAAGAATACAAAGCTCAGACTGCGAGAGTACTGGCACAAGTCACCGTGCGGGTAAGCATAAATTACTTTACATTTAAGTTGGAAATGAATAATTGTGTAGGTATATGTCTAAGTAACTGACCTAGTAACTTTCTGTCCAACATGTTGTGCGCGTATCTGTCTGGGTAACTTGCTAAGTAACTATCTGTGCAGGGTGATTTTCTAGGAGGGCAAGGATGTCGGAACGGAAATATCGAAGCATGAAATTCAACAAATGGTGTATTGCAAAGAAGTGGTTAATAACATGATAGATGCATTTTGTCACGCCCCGTCCCGGCGTAGGTGGGGGTTTAGACACCCGGCGCCGATCCCGAGGTGTGAGTGAAGTTACAAAGCGGAATGTAAATAAAAAAATTAAAACACTTCTTTCTAGGCTCTTCACCCTAGGCTCGTCCGACACTTCAACCCGACAAACACTAAACACTTCTTTGCAAAACAACAAGTAAATGGGTGGGCGAGCAAAACCACGCGCTCAGTGAGTGCCCTATGTAATATGCCAGTAAGGCCATGTCATTTTACACACGCGACAAAATACGTATAAACATAACACAAGCGAACCAAAGCATATAACATAATAACAATGTATGCATGTAATGTTCCTCCTCACACTTTCCACTGTCCTCAAATATATATTTTTCTTCTTTCGTTAGTTTTCTTGTTATACTCATGGTCCCCAGTCCCGAAACCCGAAATAGATCATTTTATCGATTTCTGGCGTGGAAGGGGCATACTTTCCCCAAACTCGTGCACATGTGGGCTGATCATATGTACTAGATGTCCCCATGAGTTAACTCAACTACACGAAATGTTTTATTTCCAATAATAGTTCCTAAACACTCATATTCCCTTCAACTTCGAATCTCACCATTTTCCCATCATGAATGCATGATCAGGTAATATAATTTAAAATAAAAACATATGCTTTCCAACATTGTAGATACGTAACAACCAATCGAGAATCTAAATATCACCAAACATATATCACCAACATTCATAACAAATAATGACAAACAATGCCAATACTTCGTAAATAGATCAAAAACATGCTTTTCGACTATTTTAAAAGCATATAAGAATATTTGAAACACATTACATAAATCACTCACCTCGACGGACCGAATCGGCACCCAGATCGTAAATCGAGCAACCTAGAACGAGCCTTCTAGAAATCATCATTGGATCTAACTCCAACCACCATGGATAGAAATATCGCGTCAATACGAATCCGTAGCCACTTACGAATACATAATCAGAGTTATGGATCAAAAATTATGATCCGCGGAAGTTTCGTCGCAAATCTAATAAAATAATAATATTGTAGAGAGAGAATTCTAGAGAGAGAAAATGTACGGACTGAATTTGGGGGGGGGGGGAGGGGGGGGGGGCTGATCCCTATTTATTGGAATAATATTGCCATTTGTCACTCACCCATTGGTTGGCATCATGCCACATGGCAACAACACACAAAGCCACACTATCCCTTCCCACCATGTGACACATGGCACATGACTAATGCTGATGCTGATGTCATAAATGAGATCAGCAGTCAGCTGGTCTTTCCCCCCACTGCTACGTGTCAGCCTCTCCTTCAATCGGAGCTCACCACGTCGTCACATAATTATCCTCCAATTAAACTTTCGAAAATCGTTAAGAATAGAGCTCGGAAACTCAAATAATTCACCGAAAAATGTGACGAACTCGTGACGACCTCTACTTTCTATTTCTCAAAAGAAAAATAGAATTTGACCAACGTCAAAAATCGGAATATTACACATTTGCAGCTCTGTTGCATGGTGAAATGATTGACAAGGACGATCAAAATTCACCTAGAGTGGAAATTATGTTGTCCCTCTCTTGGGAAAATACTAATTATCAGGAAAAAATGTAAAATGAAAAATATATTTTTGTAAAAAACCGTGAAGATAACTAATCCTATGTTTTGTATGAAACAAATGTCGACAGAAGATCTGGAAGCCAAACCAATGCATCAATTCCTATGTGAACCACCATACTCTGTTGGTTTTCGAGAAAGAGGAATACAGATTTGTCCACTATGATTCAATGAGAGGCAGAAGAAAAGACAGCGGGCAAAGTTTTGACGATGCTTCGAAAATGGTATGAAACAACTCATTCTTATTGTTTTTTCATAAAAGCCTGTGCAACTGTCCTTGGAATTAACACAATTGACTGTAATTGGTTTTTTTCAATGTTACTAATAGGTTTGTATGATAGAATTATGGATCAAAGCTGTCCTGGCCCAAGCAGACGACATGCTAGAGCAAGAATGTAGGTTTAAAACGGACACGAACAAGAGCACTAGTACAGAGTTGAAAATGATCGAAGAGCCTCTCACAAAAGATGAAACACAAACCATCAAGTGGATAAAGAAGAACTATAGGCGGAAAATACCTATCAATACGTTCGTTGGAAAATTGCCTCAACAAGCTCCTGACTCGTAAGTGCTAAACCCATTTGACATGTTACTTTTCATTTGAACTGGCCGAGTTATATAACTGTTTTAGTAACTGGTTCAGCAACTCGTTTTGTAACTACTATTTAACTAATATTTAACTAGCAGTGTAACTACTATTTAACATGAATCGATCCACTAAATTTATTTATTGTGACAAAATAGGTTGGATTGTGGAGTATATGTCATGTACTACATGAGCGTAATTATGTCACAAGGGATTTCAGAAAGCAGTTTACGAAGAAAGACACTGACAAGTTTAGGGCACACAATATGAAGAGCTTTGTGGACAATCGGCATAGTTGGAGAGATTCTTAGATTGAGAAGGAATTTTAGGAAATTGTATAGAAAGAAGTTTCAAGTAGTTTGTTTATTTGAAGAGATTGTTTATGCTTTGTTTGTGGTATTAACTCTTTCTTTGTTTCAAGTAGATTGAGACTGTTGTTAAATGACTAGTATTTGAGTAACTTGGTTGTACCTGTTTTGTCCACATTAAGTAATGATAGGAGCACAATGTGCGACGTTATTAATGTGTTATTATCCCTTATTTGTGCTTTGTTAAGTCTATTTAGAGTAAGATAAAGTCATAATATAGTTTAGTGTCGTTTTTGTAGAGTTTTGGAGAAAATGTGCTTAATTTGAGGAAAAAGTGCAAAATATGTTGTTTTCGTGATTTTGAGACCTGTGTTTGACTGACTTATTCTTTTCCAAATTTGATGAAATTTAGCAATCATATATTTAGCAAGCTGACGTGTATTATGTCAACAATTCAAATCAATTGGAGCTCGGGAAGTCACCAAAAAGATGGCTGCAACTTGGTAGTTTGAGAAAAATGATCCAGGGACTAACAGGATTTTCCTGGGACTGTGTCCTGATTCCAGGACTTCTGTACGACACTTCACTTGGAACCAGATGACGTGACTTATATGCATGGATAGCCTTATGAGTCTAGTTTTGCCAAAACTTGGAATCATGACAATCGGAGCACTGAGGAGGGAGTTATGCCGGATTTATTGAAGCAGGGTCAAATCTGCCGAGAAACTGTGGTTTCCCGGTTGTGTCAGGAAAAGTTTCCTTTGGAATTTTGATGCACGGATCAGCTGTGATGGACTTAAAGACTTTTTGGACATGTCCAAACTTACTTAATGAGAAGATTCAAGTGCAAAGTTCAATCAAAGGAAGAGCCTAGAAGAGCCAAACTTGGCCAGCAAGCAAGCAAAATCGATTGGGACTAGGACTTGTGTATCCCTAATTGCTGCCGATTTCCTCCAGCCTTTCTCTATAAATAGCACGACTTAAGAACAGAAAATTATCTCTTCTTGCATACTTTCACAAGCCAAAATTCTGCCAAAATAGTTACACATATCCGAGGAGAATATACAAGCCGAATCCCTTCCATCACAACCTAGTTCGCATCATCCATCATCACCGAATTGTTCTTTGCCGAAGCTTCTTTGAAGACTCATCAAAGTGTGATTCACTCTTCTCTCATGGTAAAAATGACAAAAATGCAGAGTAACTATCTAAGTAAAAGGACAAAATGCAAAATAACTATCTGAATAACTGTCTGAGTAACTATCTAAGTAACAGTATTTAATTTGTTTCTCTAACACTAGGAACTATATAAGTAACTATCCGAGTAACTGGCTAAGTAATGATACTGGGTTTCCCAATGTGGTAACTATCACAAGTAACTATCATAGTAAAAAGGACAAAAATGCAGAGTAACTATCTAAGTAAAAGGACAAAATACAAAGTAACTATCTGAGTAACTGTCTGACAATTTGTTAGATGTGGATTACCTACCACTTTGCCTTAAACAATTATTCACTGTTGTTTCTCTTAAAAATTGCCTATAGGCAGCCTTTGCCATTTCATCTGCCTATTGCTGATGGTCTTAGCTACTCATAATTTTGATTACAAATAATTACTTGAAAAAAAAGGTATATCACTCCACACTAACTCGAACAAGAAAGAGGAAATAACAATACTACACTACCAGAAAAAAAAAACCTTAGGCGATGAAATAAAATAAATTTCGTCATCTAAGAAAAAATATTGCGACGAAATAATATCGTCTTCTAAGTAAGGATTTTCGTCGCTAAAAACGTCACTTAGACAACGACAAAAGGATTCGTCTCGTAAGTAACTTCTTAGGCAACGAAAAAGTGTTTCGTCGCGGTATAAATTGCCCTATACGACGGGTTAAATTTTCGTCCTCTGGCTTAGTACTTAAGGGACGAAACATACGGTCGTCGGTTAAGAAATTGAACTCTTAAGACGACGAATTAACTTTTCGTCGTTTAAGAAATTACTTACGAAACGAAATTGAAGGTTTCGTCTTCTAAGAAAGACCTGATTATATATAGATCTGTGCAGCTCATTTTCCAGATCGAGAAAAAGGAGAAAATGAGAGAGTTTTTTTCTCTCTCAACATATTACACCGATTTTCATACTTGGAGGTGAAATACTTCAAATCGAGTCTTCCTAAGCTTTGTCCACCCACTACCCATCGATTTTTATACTTTGGTATGGTCTCTAATTAATTTCTCCATCTTTGTTAACTTAATTTTAAATTTTCCGATTACATTTCCGATGAAGAATTCCGGTCATAGATTTATAGTATATACATACATGGAATGCATGTGAGGTTATTAATCTGAGGTTGATTGGAGTTGCATGATGATCATATATATATGTGAAATTATATGAATTTGTGTTGAAGTAATAATTTGTATATATATATATGATGTTAATTAATTTATTTTATTAATGACGCATTAATTATATATATAATGCATGTGAGCTAGGTTAATGACTAATTAATTAGATATGAAAGATCGGAGTAGTTGCATGATTGTATATATGTACTTGTTGTGAAATTATATGAATGTAAGTATACCAGACTCCTTACTTAAGTGCAGATCACATTATTTGAGGGTAATCCTAACACTGTTTTAGGGACCATCATCTCACAAATGCAGTTGAAAGTCAGGAATAAGTGGACAAATGCCTCTTTTGATAGTTTGCTAAAGCATTGTAAGGAAACTCTTCATGTTCCTAACTATCAACCTGATAGTTATTACAAGGTACAAAAGATATTGGGCGATCTCGGTCTCAGCTATAATAAAATTCACGCATGCAAGAATAACTGTGTTTTGTTTTACAAAGAGAAAGCCAAGCTTGATGAATGTCCCATTTGTGGCCCGTCGAGGTGGCAGCAAGACACAGTACAGGAAAACAGTGTTCATGTGAAGGTGCTTCGTCATTTCCCTTTAATTCCTAGATTGAAGCGTTTTTACATGTCTTTACACACAACAAAACAAATGAGATGGCATGGAGAGAGAAGGAAAAATGATGATACTCTTAGACACCCTGCAGATGGCGAGGCGTGAAAGTCTTTTGACAGATCATTCCCACATTTTGCAAGAGATGTTAGAAATGTCAAACTCGGGCTTGCCTCAGATGGATTCAATCCCCATGGAAATATGAGTTTGAATCATAGTACATGGCATGTTATTCTTGTGCCATACAACCTGCCTCCTTGGATGTGTACGAAGAAGAAATTTAGTATGATGTCTCTGTTAATTCCCGGTCCAAAGTCTCCAGGAAAGTGTCTGGATGTGTATCTACAACCTTTGATCGACGAGCTGTTAGACTTATGGGAAAATGGAGCTCTTACTTTTGACAGGCACAGTGGAAGGTCATTTGTGATGAGAGCAATGCTGATGTTTACCATAAGTGATTTTCCTGGTTACGGGATGTTGTCGTCTCAGGCCACTAAAGGTTACAAAGCTTGTCCTGTTTGCTTGAACGAAGTCCATTCTGTTTGGTGCACTGGGAATGTGTGTTACTTGGGTCACCGTAGATGGCTTCCAACTAACCACCAGTGGCGATTTGAAGATCTAGCATTTGATAAAACAGTAGAGCTTCGTTCTAAACCCCGTCCCTGGAATGGTGATGAAATTTTGGAGAAGCTTAACTCTTTTGATTTCGGCGTGTTGAGCAGTGATACCACAATACCAGTTCTGAAACGCCCTGACGAGTACAAGTGTTTTACACACAAGAGTAGATTCAATGATTTGCCTTACTGGTCGAAATTGATACAGAGGCACACCCTAGATGTCATGCACATAGAAAAGAATGTAAGTGACAGCCTTGTGGGAATAATTCTTGATATTAAAGAAAAGAGTAAGGACAATTTGAAAGCACGTGAGTATCTGCAGTTCGAGGAAATACGAGAAAACTTGTGGCCAGTGAAGACGGCGTCAAGGATTTTCATACCTGTTGCACCTTACACCATTAAACCGGCTTTCAAGAAGGAGGTTTTCCTATGGTTTAAAGGAGTAAAGTATCCTCATGGGTATGCAGGAAATATATCTCGGTGTATTAACTTGGGGCAGAATACGTTTAACGGATTGAAGAGTCATGACTGTCATGTTTTGCTGCAACGTCTTATTCCAGTGGTTATCCGACCCTATTTGCATCCAGATGTGGTGGAACCTATAATAGCGTTGTGTAGGTTCTTTCAGAAGTTGTGCGCTAAAGAGCTGAAGAAGTCAAATGTTCTTATTTTGAAAGAAGACATCATCTACATTTTGTGCAAATTGGAGAGGATCCACCCCCCCCCCCCCCCCGGTTTCTTTGACAGTATGATTCAACTGATGATCCATCTTCCAGATCAAGCGCTGCTCAGGTTCATACAACTTGGATGTATCCCCAGGAAAGGTACTATTTATTATTAATTGTATTTCCTCATGCATTGTTATATTCTCATATATACTTCACTAATAATTATGTAATTTCAGGCAACTTTTTCAGTACAAGCAGTTATGTAAAAGTAAGAGTAACCCTGAATGATCGATAGCAGAGTCGTACGTTGCACATGAATGTGTAACATACTGCAACTTATATCTCTGTAACAGTGACGAAGCAGAATCTTCTACAGCGGCCTCTACAGTACCAGAGTTCAAACTTTCAGTCGTTTCTACTGATGCACGATCGTATGGTAATTTACCAATTTCAGAAAGATTAACCGATGCTGAGCTAATTGAAGCTCATTGGTGCGTACTACAACACTGTGACGAGGCACAATATTTCATGCGCGAGCATTTGAAGCTTATTAAAGAAAATGCTAGAGATCGAAGGCCGAACAAGATGCACAAAAGAACTTTTCCTGATTACTTTCAGAAATGGGTACGTCACAACATTCATTATAATAGATTGAATATCTCATTTTCCATTTTATATTTTATCGAAACATGGCAGGTGGAAAATCTCCAAACACAGAGGAGTGATTGGTACTCTCTAGAACTGCACCATTTGGCTAAAAGGTCTATTACCCACAATGTACGAGCGATGTGTTTTGTCAACGGCGTCAAGTTTGTGTCACTTCAACGAGATGTAAACCGTAGAACGCAAAATTGCGGGGTCATATATGGTAGATGAAAATGAGTTAACCTACTACGGAGTGCTACTCGCCGTTGTTGAACTAATATTTGGAAATATGAGCGTTGTGTTGTTTAAGTGCAGATGGTTCAATACTGATCCAAGTGTTCGTAGGAGTACAAAGATGGATTACGGCATGTTATCAGTGAATACAGACACAAGTTGGTATGAAAATGAGCCGTTCATTCTTGCTAGCATGGCAAAACAAGTGTTTTATCTTGATGATCCTAAGGCCGGTGGATTTTAGAAAGTGGTTAACCTGATGTCACATAGGAATATATGGAGTGCGACTACACTTGAAGGGGTTGAAGAATTACATGATGATGAAGATGACGAAGATGCTGATGATGAACCATATCAAGAGCATCTTACTTTGATATGTTTAAATCAGCTATGTACTTACTAATTGACTATTTCTCTAGCTTTTCATCTGAATCGAATGAACCTAGCTAATGTTCACATAATATATGTACTGAATCTATAATTCTGCTAGGTTTAGGTCCCTGGACTGAATCTACTAATTCTGCTGAGTTTAGGTCCCTGGACTGAATCTAATAAACCCTTCCGGATCTGGTATATACATCTTGTGCAAGTTATGTGTGAATAAATGCAGCAATTTCATTACTACTGCCAAGTACAAATGCAGTGATGTATACTATATTGTGGCATTTTGTTTTCTTTATAAGTATGATGTGTTTGTGATGAATATAATGGTTTCTGAATTGTGATTTTAATGTACTTAATATTTCAAATGCAGGAAAGCATCAACAAGGAGGTCGATAAAGTTATGACCCAAGTGAAGCGGAACCACCCTGACATTCCGGAAGATCAAATTATTCATTTTTTTGACGAGCCGACTCAGGTTGAAGTTCTCGTTTCCGCTCTAGGACATCGAAACAACGGTGAGCTTTGGGGGTTAGGACGAGTGACATTTGGTGTGACAGGACCCGAACCAGATTTCACCCTGAAACCCGGATAAGGCCCTGCGGGGACCACCTTAAGACTAACTCTATCGATAAATCGATAAGTCAATCTTAAGATGGACAACCCTAAAACCTGCAACAACCAAAACACTTCTAAATAAATTCCAGTTCCATCCGTAACACCTGGAGCCACCTGCTTCCCAAATCACAACAACCGCCACAAATAAATACAAAATCTAATTCAACTGTCTCACAGATAATCAGAGCAATCTAACAAAATGAACTGGAATCACAAATGGAAATATAAGAAGAAATGTAATATGAAAATAAAAGAATAAGGGATCACAGATCCCACCTAGCGGAAGCGACAATGATGATGACTATGCCTCAACTCCGAGTACTCTTGACCTCTGATCACTACTCTGCACACTGGGCGATTTTAAAACGAAGGGCCCAGGGAAAAGTAAATTAAAAACGTTACAGTGAGTGGATAAAAATAAAACAATTTAATATAATACTTTAACTGAAAGTATCATATTACTTTCCCAATATTTTATAAATAAAACCACAATGCATGCTTTTAATAAAACGTCACACGTTTTAAGAAAATCGTATTTAAAAATCAGCCCCGCTAATATATCAAATAAACAAATAATATTTTTGTTTATATTTGTATTTCAAAACGAAATATTTTTGAAAATCAATTAATAATATTTCACGACCAATCCCATTGGTCATATAAAAACCCAGCCCCGCTGGTTCGGGAATTTATTAAATTACAGAAAGTCTCATAGAGAAAATATTCCCGAAAACCAAATAATATAAAATCATGACCAATCCCATTGGTCATATAATAGAATAGGGGAACGTCATTACCACCATTTAATAGTAGCCTCCAAGACTAAGGGTCAAGCCTCCAAGACTCTCTATAGCGTCTCACGTTATGCCCGTACACGTCGACCACCGAGCGTGAATCTGACCTATGTGGTCAAGTCGTCACCTCGCATGGGCTCAGGCGACTAAGCTAGCTAGCATCAATATATATCTGGACCCTGATATGGTGAAAATCCGAAAACAAAACCGAAACTACGCTTCCCCTTATATATCATAAATCTGTACGGTCCCCGATCGCACATCTGAGGCTTATAATAATCATTAGTATAATAGCCTCGAAATATACTCATATATATCCGACATATCCAACATGCCGTAAAATAATATCAAAAATTATATTTATAACGTCGACATGTCTCACATGTCGAAAATCATAAATAACGAAAATATAAAATCCCCGGAAATCTCATTTCCGGTCACTACCTTTAATTAAAACTTATTTAACATAATCAAGTTATGAATAATTAAAATATACTATTTTCGGAAACCTCGTTTCCGGATAAAATCACATAGTAAAAGCATAACCCCAAAACCATATATTTCTTTAAATATCATTTCATTTTAATTATATAAATTATCATGTTTCTCAAATCATTTATTTAAAATAACTGCATTTGATTAAAACAATTATGCACGCATTTATTTAAAATAAAATCCACTCACAGTACGGCCGAGCGTACCGCTATTCCTCGCTCTCCTTACGTCGAGTAATTCCTCGACCTGTAACAGAGACGTAATTAAAAGATATCTCAGAACTCGAAATTTGATTATAAAGTGAAATTTACGACGTCCTCACTCGTCCGAATAACCCCATTTAAATTATCGTTATCGGTATTGGAGTTACGTCTCAAATACCGAAACCATTTACGTCTCAAAATTACTCAGGACACCCATCCCGAGTTCGATCAATCCCTTTTCTGATTATTTCGTCGTAAAACCATTTTAATTAGCTTTTAACCTTTTTACGGTAAGTCAACAGTAATAATCCAAGGTCAAACAGTAATTATTCTAGGTCAAACAGTAATTCTGAAAGTCAAACAGTAAATGGTTAAAATCCAATTACTATTTACTGTTTACTGTTTACTGTTTACTATTTTCTTTTACTGTTTTACCATTTACTGATTTACCTTTTACTGTTTTACCGTTTACTATTCACTTTTTACCGTTTTACTTTTACCGTTTTATTGTTTTCACTGTTCATCTTCTTCCTCAGCCGCCGGTAGCCGCAGCGCCGGCCCCCGCCACCGGCAGCTCCGCCATAGGAGGTCAGAAACGCCTCCAATCAACTCCAAAATCTCCCAACATCGTCGCCACTCCCTCACGACCTCGTCCCCGTCGTCTCCGCCGCCAAACACCCACGCAGCCGCCGCATACGGCGGCCTAAAACCCCAAAACTCCAATTTCTCAAAAAATCAACGAATTCAACACCAAATTACACTCAATCGACTCCAAACAATGTT
Source organism: Potentilla sterilis (assembly GCA_963682095.1). Classification (NCBI taxonomy): domain Eukaryota; kingdom Viridiplantae; phylum Streptophyta; class Magnoliopsida; order Rosales; family Rosaceae; genus Potentilla; species Potentilla sterilis. Next base: position 38,135,779 of record OY821755.1, on the reverse strand, counting down.
CTAAACTCAATTCTAGCCTCCAATTACAACAAAAACATAAAAATCACCACCTCCACCAAAAATCACAAAAACCCTAAAAATTTCAAATTCTAATTTCTCCTTACCTGGGCTGAACTGGATCAATTCCTTCCATGGGACTGTTGCACATGTCGAGACCTTCGATTCCCGACTGGAATCGGGCAGAGCCGTGGCCGGAGGAGAGAGCTCCGGTTCGACTGTGTCGAACCAGCTCGGGCGGCGCACGGCCAAACGGTGGCGTTTCACGCCGCGTCGCTGCCACCGACGTGAAGAGGAGGCCGAACCGGTCCGAACGTGACCGGTGCGCCGGCCCAGTTCGGCCGGACGGCGTAGACTCGGCCGGAGGTCGGGCCGAGTCGGGGGAGAGGAGAGAGAAAGGAGAGAGAAGAAAAAGAAAAAAAAAAAGAAAGAAAGAAAAGAAAAATTACCGTTTCGGGAAATTTTCTCCCGGCTATTTATACTCGTCCAAAAATCGGACAATTTCCGATTTACATCGTAACTTTTTTGTACGAACTCCAAATTGAGCATGCTACGTGTCCACTCGTTTCAACGCCTTCTACCTCGTCATGAAATAAAATCATCGGTCGAGTCAACTTATTTAAAAGTCAACCTTTAGAACTTTCAAATCGTAAAAACAATTCCCGAGGAGAAATAATAAAAGTAAAACAGTTAAACGGTAATTCTAGGTTCGGGTCGTATCATGGTGTCACCTCCAAGCCATCTCAAGCTTTCACTAGACGTCCTCAGTCTTCACAAGTGGCGCAACAGACCATTGATGAGGCTTTGAGTAGGGTTGCGCAGATGGAGGAGGAGGCTCGAGAGGCCAAGGAGCGTATTGTACGGGGGGAGGACGAGGCTTGAGAGGCCAAGGAGCGTATGGCACGGGCGGAGGAGGAGTCCCGAGAGGCCAAAGCACGTATTGCACAAATGGAAGAGGAGGCCCGAGAGGCCAAAGAGCGTCTCAAGCGGTTGGAGGAAATGGTCTTCCGATCTTTAAGTTCGCAATCCACCCCATCCCAGGCTCATCCCCCTCCCATATGATTATGTGAGTGGCCTGCTACAATATGTTTTTGAAGGTTAACATATGTGGCCTATAGAGACTGTTTTTGAACAATGTGGCATATATACATACGTACAGTACTCTTTAGCCTAGCTAGCTATATGCCTTTTGGTTTGTATATATATGAACATATTTATTAATTAAGGTCAATATAGTTCTAATTTATCTCAATTCAGTAAATTTCTATTTTATCTCAATTTATATTATAATGATATTTATATTAATTTTCAGGAATAAATTGTTTCCAAAATGCAGATTTCTTATAAAAATAAAACAACTCTTACACGACGAAAGATTACTTTCATTGCCTAACAAAACCAAAGAGGCGACGAAAAACCAATCTCGTCGTATAAGTAAATTAATTTCGGACGACGAAACAACTATCCTAGCTCGTCGCCTTACAGACGACGGTAGGAGACTAAAACCCACATCGTCGTCTAAGTACTCGTCCCTTAACAAACCTTGTCAATAAATATTTCGTGTTCTAAGAAATATTGTGACGAGATATTTTGTAGGCTTACTTACAATTTTCGTCGCAATATTTCTAAGCCGACAACATAGAGTGTCATCTGAGTTAAAAAGTTTTGTTTCCATGATTTTTAGAGGAAGAATAATGTTCGTCTTCTTAGTAACACTTACGCGACCAAATCATTTTAATTTCGTCGGGTAATGTCTTACATTACAAATTCTAGGCGACGACATTTAGGTGACGAAAGTTTCGTCTCCTTGGTTTTTAGGGGACGCCAGGCCCTCTTAGGGGACGAATTTGTTTCGTCGCCCTAGATTTCTGTTATGGTAGTGCTACTACTATGGAAGAACTAACATTTCGATTATCGTGGAAATATCGATAGTCCAAAAAATGGAAGTTTCAACCAAAATTTTGGGAAAATATTGATATTAGAAAAGAAATTGATAAAATTGACGGATTTTTTTTTTAAAACATGATTTTTTTAAAAATTGAGATATATTTATTTGATCTATTATCTACTATATTTCATAAACTTCAGATTCATAGTGAAAATTAATATATTTTCTAAAGATGCCGAAGTAATCAAAAAGTGAGATTAGCCAAGTTGGTTAAATGATCGATGTGTTAATAGAGCAACCAAGATTTGATTCATGTTACACCCAAGTTGGATAATGAATTGAATATTAGTTGAATCACATGGAGGTCAGTAGCAAGCATGATAACGATGAAAAAAATACGAAATGATTTCTTACTCTTTGCAGAGCTCTTTATACCGAAATTGAAACATGACAAAAAGAAATAGTAAAAAGCAGTTTCATTATTCATCCATTAGCTAAAGTGGATTGCTTAATGATAAAATGATAAAATGTTTTTTGTGTCTTATTTTCTATCCAATTAGCACATGTTAAATTAGCCCAAAACATTTAGCCCTCTGACCCTGGCCCGCCTAAAACCCACTCTACCCTATTGGGCCGAAGCCCTGCCCGACCCTCTATTAGGGCAAGTTGGTACTAGCCTCTTTCCAGTAGGGCAGGGCAATGATCAACTAAATGAAATTCGGCCCTACCCTACGGCCCTGTCCTACTCGCCCGCCCTATTTGGCAAAAGGCCATAATAATATATATATATATATATATATATATATATATATTTTTTTTTAATGTACAATACAACTTAACGTCTATGTAATCAATTTCATAAGTTTGATTTCTTTAATTAAAGTTTCTTTTGTTAAAAATATTCATTTTGGTTGATTTAAAGAGATAGTTATATATAGAATATTTATATATAACTACTTAGAGTAATATTTATAAACGTTCCAAGTTAAATATAATGTATGCTAACAATGTGTAAAAAAAAAAAGAACAGAGTCTTGTATTACATATAACTAATACATAACCATCAAGCTATATTTTGAAGAAAAAAAAAGAAAAAAAAAACATATATTTAATTTTATTAAACATAATAACGTCATGTTCAGCCTATTTTAGCCTTATTTAGCCCTATGCGAAACGTCGACCCGATCCGGCCATTTTAGTCCTAGCGGAATAAGCTTTAAAGACGGGTAAGAGTTTACATATTGAAACCCGACCCTAAAATATGTTGGTCAAAGTTAAACTCGGTCATAAACTTTCCTAACCCGGCCCATTAATTTTAAAGTACAGCTTAACCTGATCCGACCCCATGATGTGGCATATGTTAAATGAAGTTGATTTATTTTTCTTGAGGACAAAAATAAATCACTATTACTGATATCTCAATGATGATAAGTTGTAATTACATATGAGAACATATAACCTAAATTTATAATAAGAGCAACTGCACAGTAGTGACACCAAATTCATAATTAGAGCAACTGCATGGTAGTGACACTTTTTATAAAATATGAATATTCTACAGTACCATGTATATGATACTCTCATTTACAAATTTGACGATGTCATTATGGTAAATAAATAAGTGGTAATTACTTATGGGACATTTGACCTAAATTCATAATAAGAGCAACGACACAGTAGTGACACCTTTTGTCATTATATGTTTTATAAAATAAGAATATTCAACCACCACATGTGGTCGAGTTGGTAAGAGTCTTGGTGTGAGAATCTCTCATACCTAGGTTCGAATCCCGCCGACGCTAATTGGAGTTAAATCCCAATTTATTCTTGATGGCCAGGGGGGAGGAAGCGTTTTGACAAGATCCCTCGGCGCGGATTAGTCTCTGGGTCTAGAAAGCCTTTGAGAATACCGTCGTTGATTGATTCAAAAAAATAAGAATATTCTACATTACCTTTATGCATATGATACCCTTATTTATGAATTTGACGATAATTTTATTGTTATTTTGTTAAATAAAGTGAATATTTGTGTAAAGATTAATTACATTTTCTGAATCGTGGATTATGCAGAAATAGATTTTATGTAATACGATATAATACTCTTATCTATACTATTATTAAAAAAACAGGCTTTGTTAGCCAAAAAGCTTGTAAAATTACAACAACACCCTTAGATCTTATATTAATTTTAAATAAATTTTAATATTTGAGAGGTAATATGGTAAATGTGAAAATAAGAAAATAAAATAAAATTTTAAACTGTGCGGTAACTTCCCACTTTCAGATAGCCTCTAACTTTCAGATAACCTCCCACTCTGAAATTTTTTCTCATCACTCATATTTTCTCTCCACACTCTACGAGTGTGTTTGTAACCGGTATACACAAAAGAAACTACCGCTATAAATAAAAGCGGTTTTTAATATTTTAAATTTGCTGTATTAAAAACTATTAAAGGCTCTGGTAAATCGAAACGGAACAGAACAATTTACTCTAGTTTTCCCTATTGAAGAAAAAAGTTGTCATTATGACTGACAGTTTCAGTTTGTCTGCTTTCCCTAGTCGTTTCATATTAAGTCGCTTCATGAGCTCTGTTTCCTATACGAATACTGTGTCGACATGCAGTTGGTAAATTAATCTCAACTGCCCCCATGTGTTTTTTAAAACATTTGAGTTGCAGACACAAAATTCCAAATTTCAGAGATGATGAGTTGCGGCAGAAAGCCTGATTTAGAAATTTTGAACTGCAACTGCGGGCGCAGTATCAGATCCAAGCAGAGAGAATGGCCTGATGTTAAAGAGATACTTTCATCTTTAATTGAGCTCGCTGCACTCTTCAAACATTTTTTTAAAGAATGCACCAACTTGTCCAAAGCGATTAGAGCCTTTATTTATGAAAAGCACTTAGATGATGTCTTAGATGATGTGTGGAGGTGAAAGATTAATCTCAACCTGTTTCTGCACAAACTCTAGGGTCTGGTAGAGACAGATGAATCTTCACGTGATCTCCTGTAAACCTGTTTACTAAAGGGAATACCGGGCGGGACGGTCTTCTCCTCTCCGATGCCTAAGTTAGTATAGTTGGAATAGATATAACTTAAGCACGTATATAAGCGGTAGGAATGATCAGTTACCTATTAATGAGGGTAGTTGAGGCCTTTATATAGGTGGCTGGGAGTGAATTCTGGCCTTACCCTTCGATGTGGGACTGGTTCCCTTCTGTTTGCACACCAAAGGGCAGCTCTGGTGACCTCTTTGGCAGGCTGGCGCCCCCGGTCCCCGGGCCCCAGGCCCCGGGTGGCAGGATAGACTGTTGGACCCCGAGGCCGGGTGCTGGTGATCAGGTCCTGGGCCTCGGGCCGGCCCCTGGTACACTAGCTGCGGGTTTGTGGGCCTGCTGTAGTCCCTCTGTGGCTACTGTCAACAAGTCCCCCAAGTTCCCGGTCAAGTGCAATCTTGAATGGGGACTTAATCTGTCTTGCTCTTGTCCCGCAGACCCGCAGGGTTACCAACCCAACGGTGCCCAGTCCCCCAAGTCCGTATTGAAGATTGGGCGTGACCGGGCGTTGTGCTATATCGAGATGAGCCGGAGAATGCATGGGACCTCGACCGGGCGTTCTGCCATATCGGTACGAGTCGGAGAGTGCTAGCCTACGAGAAGGCATGTTGGTGCGTGGAATGAGCCAACATGTGCCCCTGGTGTTGCGGTCATTCCGAAGCACCGGTCAACACTTGCTAGTTCTCAGCTTTTGTTGGAATAAGCGAGGTAAAGGTGCAGGTTTGTTAGCCTGCGGGGAGACTTGTTCTGTGTTAGAGAAACAATCTGCCCGGTGGGGTGGCGTTGAGATAACGAGTCTCGCCAAGTATCCCCAAATGTATCACAGTTCAGTGTGATGCAAGGTTTTTATCCTGCTGGACAAGAGTACATGTGTTAGATGTAAACTTGCCCGGGTTTATAAAGCCCATGCGTTTGGAAGCCTTGAGTTGTTGCTGGCTCGTTCCTACCCGTAGGCGAAGGAAAGTGACTAAACCGGTGGAATGCTTTGGAGTTGGTTGGATGTCACATGCCCGGTAGAATGTCATGGGACCGGGTGGATCTTGCCCGGGCGTTCTGCCACATCGAGACGAGTCCCCCAATGAGATGCCATGCAGCCGGTTGAATGATACCTAACCAGTGAACTGCCATGGTACCGGATGGATGGCTCATACCCGAAATAATGCTCTCGAGGCGGTTCAAGCCGGTTGAAAAATCATAACCGGTGACTTGTAGTGAAGATGCCATGCAGCCGGTTGAATGATACCTAACCGTGAACTGCCATGGTACCAGATGGATGGCTTATACCCGGAACAATACTCTCGAGGCGGTTCAAGCCGGTTGAAAGATCATAACCGGTGAGAGGTCTTCAAGCCGGTTGGATACTTCATAACCGGTGAGATGCTGCTCCTTGGTTCAAGGTTGACTTCTTGGAGAAGTGAAGGGAGTGGATGCCTCGTTCTGCGCTCCTATCTCCCCTAACTGCCCCTTGTAGGTGGGACATGTGGCTGACATGCGATGAAGGGGAGAGCCCATCAGTCTCATTAGTTATGATGGCATGGGAACCTTTATCGATGCTGGGACACGTGTCGGCAAGGAACGGTCTGAGATGAAGGGGATCTGTGGCTAAGGTTGCCTCTCTTTTATGCTTGCCCTATTTATCATCCCCTCTGCTCTCCTCCTGCCGCCATACCTTTCTGTTCCTTGCCCTTTTCCTGTCGTTTGTCTGTGTTGCTATCTTGCTACAGCGCTAACCTCCGTTATTTAGGCTTTATGGCATCTGGGAGATCGGCGAATCCTGTCGGTTCCGGCCTTGGGTTGAGGTATGAGCTACTGGATGGCGACAAGGTGATTTTCTGTGACGAGCCAACCAGAAGCATGTCTGAGAGAGAGATAAGGGACTTTCGGGCGAAGTGGGACATTGATTCCTCCGTTAAGCTTCGAGGCTTGCATCCCGGGGAACTGGCCTGCAACCCGGAGCCGGGTTGGGTTGCCGTTTTTGATGATCAATTTCGGCACGGACTATCTCTGCCGCTGCCGAAGTTTGTCCAGTTTATGCTGAGCAGTATAAATCTTTCCCCAGCTCAGCTGCCTAGCAACCAGTGGAGGCAGTTGCTTGGCCTCGGGTGCCTATTCAGCCTGAGCAATATGGACTGGCCCACAGTGAATGAGTTCCGGGCGTTGTACAAGGTTCTCTACTGCAAAAAGGCCCAGGCCTGCTGTTGTGTTAACTTTGCCGCGCGGGACTTCGATCCTGCCATTACTCACCTGCCGTCGTCGGTTTCGAATGTATGGAGGAGGTCGGTTGTGATGGACAGGGACAGGTGGCAGCGTAGTTCAAGGAACTTTCAGGTGCCCGGGGCTTATCAATCGATCGGAGATCAGTCGTACCGGTTGGTGGACTTAGAGAGGCAACGGCTAGCCCGACTTTTTGTGTGCTGGGACATTCTGGGCCGGAGCTCCTACAATTTCATCCGGTGGAATGTGCTGGAGATATGCGAGATGGGGAGAAAGCCTGGTAAGGTACCTTGCACTGTTGTTTTGCAGGGTCGCTTTTATTCTGACAGCTCAGTTTATTGTTTTGCAGCTAATGCCCCCCGGCTCGCTGTTCGGAGCGAGGAGACCGTCGAACCGGATGAAGAGCTTGTGGCCCCGAGGTTGATGGAGATGGGGGAGATGGCTTCGAAAATCGTTGTAGATCCGGTCACCCTAGAGTGCACGGTGCATAACAGGCCTGTGCCGCTCGTGCTTCCGGACTCCCACTACAGCAGGCGGCTGGGCGGTGAGGATACTGCCCCACTCGTTATCCGGGAAGTAAGGTCAGTGCGCCTACCGGGTTCGGAACCTCTAGCACGGCCGATGGGGGTATGGGCTCCGGGGGAGAAAGAGGCAGCGGAGATGCCTGGGCACCGCAGAAGCGATCGCGGTGAAGCCCCGGCGAAGAGGGCGAGGACGTTTGATGTCGGGGCGTCAAGCTCGGCTGGTGGGGGGTCAGCATTAGTTCCGGTTGTGGAGACCGACGGCCGAAGAAGTCGGGGGCCGGAAGCCGATCGTAGTTCCGGTGGTGGTGGTTTTGGCAGGTTCGTGGCATCTACCATCGAAACCTTGGGACTTGATCGGGAGGGCCCTGGAGCTGGGCAACCAGACGAGAGCAGGACGAAGCCCGTGGAATTAGCTCTTCGGGTAAGTGTGTTTTCTGCGCTTCCTTTCCCCTTTGTGGTACGAGCTAATGTTCCTTTTGCGTACCTGTGCCAGCTGGTTCATAGGCTTTACGTCGCCGAGCCTAGAGGGGAGGCTGCGGTTTCAGAGAAGCGAGTGGAGGAGCTTACTGTGCGGCTATCCTTGGCGGAAGCTAAGCTTGCGAGGGAGAGAGAGGAGGTTGGTCGGCTGAAAACTGAGCTCGCACGTGAGAAAGAGGAAACCGGTCGGTTGACCACTGAGCTCGCGCAGGAGCGGGAGGAAGCCGTTCGTCAGGCAACGGCTCGGGAAGCGAAGAATGAGGAGCTGGAGGCGAAGGTTTTGGAGCTGCAGACCCAAATGACAGCAGTCGTCAAAGGAGGGGAGAAGCTCGTGGAATCCCGGCTTGCTGAAGTGGCTGAAAAAGCTGTCGACGACTTCCGGGAGTCGGTGGAGCTTGAAGAGATGCTGGATGACGCCCGTGCGAAGGGCATAAATGATGCCTATCAGGAGTGGAGGGAGAAATGGTGGTTTGATGCTGAGCGGATGGCGGCTGATGTAGCCCTGGCTGAGATGGCGGAGCAAGAGCAGTCTCTCAAAGGTGGCGGGTCCGGGATTGGGGGCTCCGGCGGTGCTGGCTAACAGTTTTTTTGTACATACCTTGCAACCAGCTGTAGTTTATTCTAAATACATTAACTGTGCTTAGCAATGTTGGCGCCAAATACATTATTGTCCCTTTATGACCGATTTCATTTAGGGTAGAAACGCAGGTGCTGGATATTCCACGGGCGGGTGGAATAGATGCCTTCGGCGTCTATGATGTGGAATATTGCCGGGCCCGCAGCTGCGGTGATTTGGTAGGGCCCTTCCCACGTTGGCTCCAAGGCTAGTGGTTTTTTTCTGAACTTTCTTCATGACCCAGTCCCCCACTTGTAATTTCCTTTCCCGGACCCTTCTATCATAGTACCGAGCGACCCGTTGCTTGTAGGTTTGGTTTCACATATGTGCTTGGTCGCGCCGCTCTTCTATGAGATCCAGGTTGAGCCGTATGCCCTCGGCGTTTGTTTCGGCGTCGTAATTCTCGACCCTGCCACTGGGCATATTGGTCTCTACAGGGAGTACCGCTTCGCTCCTAAACGCCATGCAGAACGGGGTCTCCCCTGTTGCCTCGGCTGCTGTCGTCCGGATGGCCCATAGAACCGCGGGGAGTTCCTCGGCCCAACATCCCTTCTTGGCATCCAGCTTTTTCTTGAGGAGGGTTTTGATAATCTTGTTCACCGCTTCTACCTGGCCGTTGGTCTGCGGGTGTGCCACTGAGGCAAACAACATCCGGGTCCCCACAGAGGCCGTGTATTGGATAAGATCAGCATTGTTAAATTGTGTTCCATTATCCGTGACTATAGTCTGCGGCACCCCAAACCTGCAGTAGATGTTCTTCCACAGGAATTTTCTTACCCGCTCCTCGGTGATCTTTACCAGGGGTTCCGCCTCGACTCACTTAGTCTGATAGTCCACGGCCACAATGGCGTATTTGTACAATCCCACAGCTATTGGAAAAGGGCCAATGATGTCTAGTCCCCATTGTGCGAACGGCCATGGCGCTAACAGGATTGATAACGCGATTGCCGGGGCATGGGGTGTAGAGGCGTACATGTGGCACTTGTGGTAGCCACCTGATATTCTTCTTGATGCTGCTGCCATGTCTGGCCAAAAATACCCCGCCCGGAGCGACTTGTGAGACAAGGACCGGGCGCCAGAGTGATTACCGCATACTCCCTCGTGGATTTCTCGCATGATAACCTCTCCTGCCTCCTTAGTGACACACTTCAGCTGGGGGAAGCTGTGCCCTCTTCGGTACAACTTGCCGTTGAGAAGGCTGTACCTAGCGCACCGGAGGTGTAGCCTCCTAGCCTCCACCGCATCCTGGGGGTTGGTTTTGTCAGCCAAGTATCTAACTATTGGATCCATCCAGCTCGGTGGTGCCTCTTCTACCGCAAATATCTCGGAGATGGTCTTGCTTATACTCGGTTTCTGGAGGGTTTCAATTTTAGCTCTTCGGTACTCCGGAGGGTAGTTTCCGGTTGCCAACCTTGCGAGGGCGTCTGCATGCCTATTTTCCGCTCGTGGTATATGCTGGATCGTAGCACCTTGGAATGGCTCGATCAGGGCCTTGGCCAAAGCTTGGTAGGAGGCTAGCTGGGGTTCCTTGACTTCGAACAGCCTGTACATCTGGTTCACCACTAGGCTCGAGTCGCTGTATATGTCCAGGTGTGGGATTCCCATCTCCTTGGCTAGTTGTAAACCGGCAATGAGGGCCTCATATTCAGCGGCGTTATTGGAAGTGTTGAAGAGGAACCGTAGGGCATACTCGTACGATTGGCCATCGGGCGAGGTTAGCATGACGCCGGTTCCGCTCCGCTTACTCGTTACGGAGCCGTCTACGTAAAGCTTCCAACCGTTGGGGAGGCCTGGTTCGATCTTTATGGCCTGAACTACCTCCTTGCCCTCGTACCGGCCGGGGTGCGCTTCTGCCATCATTGGGGTGAGTTCACATATGAAATCCGCAGCTGCCTGTCCCTTGATAGCCGTTCGCGGAGCATAAGTGATGTCGAACTCTCCCAATTCAACTGCCCACCGTACGAGCCTGCCGCTGGTGTCCGGTTTTTGCAGGATCTGCCGCAAAGGATGATTGGTATATAGGGTGATGGAATGAGTCTGGAAATAGTGCTTGAGCTTTCTGGTACTAACGATCAGGGCCAGGGCCAACCTTTCAATGTCGGGGTACCGGCTCTTGGCTCCGGTAAGTCCCTTCCCTGCATAATATACCGGGAGATCGAGCGTGTCTTCCTTCCTGACGAGAGCTGCGGAGACGGCCGCTTCGGATGCAGCTATGTATAGGTATAGCATCTCGCCCGGCACTGGTTTGGATAGGAGAGGTACTGCAGACAGATACGTTTTGATGGACTGGAATGCCGCTTCATGCTCCGCCGCCCAGTGGATTTTCTTGAACTGTTGTGCTTTGAGCAGTTTAAAGAGTGGGGCGCACTTATCGGTCAGGCGGGAGATGAATCTGGCCAGGGCGGCCAGCCGGCCGGTCAACATTTGGACCTGGTTTCTTTCCCCTGGTGTTTCCATGTCTAGGATTGCCTGGACCTTCAGCGGGTTAGCTTCTATCCCTCGCTGGCTGATGATGTGGCCTAGGAACAAGCCCTCTGAAATCTCAAAAATGCACTTCTTCGGGTTTAAGCGCATTCCAAACTTGAGCATCTTACCGATGACTACCGCCAAATCTCGGACGTGGGCCCCTGTGGTCAAGCTCTTGACCAGCATGTCATCTACGTATACTTCCACCGTTTTGCCCATTTCTTGCTCCAGCATGCGATTCACCATCCGCTGGTAGGTGGCTCCGGCATTCTTTAGACCGTACGGCATCCTCTTATAACAGTAGGTACCTCGGTCAGTTGTGAACGATGTGTGCTCTTCGTCGTCCGGGTTCATCCCTATCTGATTGTACCCGGCGTAGGCGTCTATGAAGCTGAGCAGCTTAAAGCCGGACGTGGAATCTATAAGCTGATCTATCCGGGGGAGCGGGAAGCTGTCTTTTGGGCACGCCCGGTTTAGATTAGTGAAATCCACGCACATGCGCCACCGGTCGGTTCCCTTCTTTGGTACCATAACCACATTAGCAAGCCACCGGGGGTACTGGACTTCCCGGATGAAACCTATGCCCCTTAACTTCTGTACTTCTTCTCTGATCGCTTCATACTTTGCCGGGCTAAAGGACCTCCTTTTTTGCCTCACCGGGGAAACGTTGGGCAACGAATTTAGCCTGTGGACGACTATCTCCGGGGATATGCCTGGCATGTCCTAATAGGACCATGCGAAGACCGAACTGTTGTCTCGGAGGAAGGTGATGAGCTCTTTCCTGACAGCCGGAGAGAGCTTCGTCCCTATCACCACTTTTCGCTCCAGGTGATCCTCCGAAATGGAGACTGTTTCGGTTTCTTCCACGGCCGAAGGTCGCTTTAGCTTCTCGTCGTCAGAATCGGTGTCATCGCGGGGGTCAATACTCAGACCCGGCACCGGCACTTGTTGAGTGGCCGTGAAGACCTCGGTCCGCTTCCTCCCGTGGGTCAGGGCCTCCGCATAATACCTGCGAGCGATACTCTGGTCCCTGCGTATGGTAATGACACCGACCGGTGAAGGCATCTTCAGCATCAGCATATGGCCGGCTATAAATGTTTTCAGCTTCCATAACCCTGGCCGACCGATTATGCCATTGTACGATGACAGGCAGTCCACGACGATGAACTCCAGGTGCTCCTTCTTCATCCTGTCTCCCTCTCCGAAGATTAGCGGTAGGTAATCCGATCCCAAAGGCTGGACCACCTCACTGGAGAAGCTTATCAGCGGCTCATTATCCTGGGATAACTTATTCTTTCCTCTTTGCAGCCCTTTGTATGCGTCTCGGAACATCACGTTGACAGAAGCTCCGGTATCGATCAGCATACGGCTAGTTATCCAGTGGTCTATTTGGACCGTAATGAGGAAGGGGTCGTTGTGCGGTTGAATCAGATCCTCCGGCTCTTCTTCCTCTTAGAAAGTAACCGAGTTCCATCCGGTTTTAGCGGCCTGGCCGCTTCCTCCTCCGAAGGCATATACCTCCTTTCCCCGGATCGCTCTTAAGCCCCGCTTCTTTGAACTCCGGGTGAGTCGATCTATATGGTCCCCACCATGTATCGTGTTTATGCTCCCGTGCACCTCTATCCCCCCGGGGACTCGGGTGCTTATGGTCCCTACTTGCCGAGCTGCCTGCCGGTCCCTTTGCGGGTCATCCGGACGGACTCGACCGTCCACCACCGTCCTCTGGGGTCTTCGGCAGCTACTCCGAAGGGCTATATCTTCAGGCTTTTCTGCAGGCATAATGGCTAGAGCCCGCGGTGGTCGCCCCTGTGGCGCAACTGCCAGGGGCCGTGCCGGTCGCACAAGTGGTGGTCTTCGCACAAGTGGTGGTCTTCTACTTGAACTGTTGTCACTGCTCCGTCGGGGTCGCCAGTCCTCCTGTACTTCGGCTTTCTTGCTAGTCACGGGTGTATGGATGCGATCTTGCCGCCCAGTCTTGCTTTCACAGGGAGATGGCGGTAGCGGGTCATCCGGACTCCGCTCGGGCATCTTATCCCCATACGTCTCGTGCTCCGCCTGGGCGTGCCTGACGGCCACGGCCATCAACTCATCGTACCCTAGCGGCTCCTTTACTCGCAAGTTGTACGAGAGTTCCCCAGGTTTTAACCCCTGCTTGAATGCCATCCCCGCTATCCTTTTATCCAAGTTTCTGACCCCGGCCGTGGCGATATGCCACTGGTTAACGAAGGCGCGTAGCGGTTCGTGGTCAGTCTGCATGCAATCGAAAAGGATCGTTGATGTTTGGGCCGTCTTGGCTGTAAGGGCGAGCCGGGCGACAAACTTATCAGCCAGCTGTTCGAAAGTTTCCACCGAGTTCGTTGGCAGCTCGTAAAACCAACTCAACGCCTCCCCCGAGAGCGTCTCTTGGAATATGTTGCAGCAAGTGGCATCTGAATAGCCCCTTGTGCCCGTCTGCGACTTAAAGCTGTCCAGGTGCTGGTACGGGCAGCTCGTTCCTGAGTACGTCAGTTTCAGGGGCCTTTGGCTGCCAGATCTTCCTGACTCCCTAATCCGGCGCGGAAAAGGTCCAATGCGTTCGCTGAACCGTGCGCTGTCCCGCGGTCGCCCCGCTTTTCTCTCGCTAACCTCTAGGCGGTCCTTCATGTCCGACACCGAGGCGGAGAGCGCCTCGAGCATCCTTGCGGTGGGGCTGTCCTGCTCGCTCGATGCCAGGCTTGTGCGGTACGGGGGCTCAACCGGGCCGAAGTTTTTTAGAGCTTCCGGGAAGAGAGGTGTGGGCACATGCGCGGTCTTTCTTTTTCCCGTAGGCTGTCCCACCTCTAGGTGCAGGAATTCGTTAGCATTGCTTGCGGGCCGCGATGCCGCCCGAGAAGTGCCCTGCTGGCCCCCTTTCTCCAGGGCCGCCACTAAGGCGATGTTCACTGCTTCCAGTTCTTGGCACCGGGCATCCGCCCTTAGTCGGTCCCGATCGCCCTCTTCTCGCAACCGCGCGACTTCTGCCTTCATCTTTTTTATTTCCTCCCCCGCATCATACCGGTCGGGGTTCTCTGAGTCTTGGCGATCGTGGGTTCTGTCTTGGTCGGGAGAAAGGGCGAACCTCGCACCGACCTCAGCCCTTATGTTTTGGGCCCGGTCGGGGATCTGAATTCGCTCTTTCGACCTTCCCGCGCCAGTTTTTATCTTCCTTCCTTCCATGGCCTCCGGACAGCGGATCTAACTGCTTTCCAAAGGATCGATCGGGTTCTATTCTCCGGTAGAGCAACGCTTACTTTTCTCGCGGATCAAATCGTTCCCACAGACGGCGCCAATTGTTTCTGCACAAACCCTGGGGCCTGGTAGAGACAGATGAGTCTTCACGTGATCTCCTGTAAACCTGCTTACTAAGGGGAATACCGGGCGGGCCGGTCTTCTCCTCTCCGATGCCTAAGTTAGTATAGTTGGAATAGATATAACTTAAGCACGTATATAAGCGGTAGGAAGGATCAGTTACCTATTAATGAGGGTAGTTGAGGCCTTTATATAGGTGGCTGGGAGTGAAGTCTGGCCTTACCCATCGATGTGGGACTGGTTTCCTTCTGTTTGCACACCAAAGGGCAGCTCTAGTGACCTCTTTGGCAAGCAGGCGCCCCCGGTCCCCGGGCCCCTGGTGGCAGGATAGACTGCTAGATCCCGAGGCCGGGTGCTGGTGATCCGGTTCTGGGCCTCGGGCCGGCCCCTGGTACACTAGTTGCGGGTCTGTGGGCCTGCTGTAGCCCCTCTGTGACTACTGTCAACACAACCAAACACGAAATAAGAATGATTCTTGATCGTTTCATAATATGCAAATTTATCAAATTTTTTTTAGCAGCCGTGAAATATAATGATTGAGCTTGAGTCGCCTAAACAAACAAATAACAAAAATTATATTTCTACCAAAATGTAATCTATATTAAACAAAATAAATACATGAAGAAAAAAAGGCAATATAACACCAACATTTATATTTATGCCAAAATTTAATCTATCTTAAACAAAAAAATTTACATGAAGAAAAACATTAAAAAAAAAATTCAACAAACATTATATATATACGAAATTTAATATATGTTAAATAAAAAAATTAACATGAACAAAAAAAATGACATACCTCATCCACCAAATTTATCCCGCTAGCTACACGATCACTTGCCTTTTTTTGACATGAATGCCATTTTAAAATACACTTCTTCAAGCGCGGAAAGTGTGACTCCATACAAACTTTTGTACGATTAACTGCTTGAGGTTCGCCGGAAGATGAACTCCAATTTTGAACATAATCGTTAAAAACTTTTCTCCACAAATTGTTTTTGTTTTGATATCGGCCGGTGACTGGGCAAGTGGATTGCCGTACCCAAGAAACACACAATTGTAGTTCTTTGAAAGGAAGCCAAGTAGCCATTTTCAAAGAACATTCGAAAAATCAATAGGGAAAATGGAAGAAAATGAGAATGAGTATTTATAGGAAAATTTGGAGAATTTTTGGGAAAAAAAAAAAACTCAAACCGTCGAAAGAGCCGTTGACCACGTGGCGGCCTATGATTGGCAGCGCCGCATATGCTGTCGGTTTTTTTTTTAAAATTTTTTTAAGGGGTAGAATTAAAAAGAAAAAAAGAAAAAAAAAAGGCGGCAGGCGTAGCAGATGAAGAAAGGGAGGGATTTTTCTTTGGGCCCCACCGATTGCAAATTTTCATGTGGGTCTCTCATCTTTTCTCTACCGCCATTTCTTGCGGTGCATTGAATCTCTCTTTCAATCTAGCAATTTGACTGCATATTAGGCTGATTGCAGGTGGGGTCTGCATATGCCCTAATACAAATAGTCATTTCGCATCAATCAGTAAACAGTTGAATGAACTAGTTGCGGTCCAAACTCTTAACCAAGAATAGCTTGGTAAAAGATCGAGGTGATTGGTCCGACCATTGCCTGTTCTTTACACCCTTTTGGCTTAGACTTTAAGACATGGAGGTGTAAAGAGAAGCCTCGTCTTTGCCATAATAAAGAATCACGGGTCATTTTAAATCCTCTATGTCCTTCATCAACAACCCTATATAAAGAGGATTACAGTAAAAAAGTGCAGTAGATTTACATGAGTTTCTATTTGACTGGTTGGTTAAGGCTTTACAATTCCTCACCTTGAGTTTCATGTATTATTCGACATATATGATAGGCTCTTAAGGTTTCTATTTCATTATATTTAGTTCTTCCAATTTTTTTCCCTTCTACTTCTTTGTTCTTAATTAAAATATGGTATTCATCTGTTAGTTGTTCATGTGTTTGACTATAGTCAGATAATCATTTATTGATTTTCCTCAATTGTAGCAGAGATGCTTTTCCAAGAGACCTAAAGTATTGTTCTGTCTGCTATGTACAAAAAGGTGACTACCTTCGTTCTATGAAGCTATTTGTTAGGTTTGGAGTTTCTCATTGCTCATGTGTGTGCATGTATAATAGTATTAGTATGTATGGCTTTATACGTTTCGCATTGTGGATATTTACAGAAAGTATATTGTTGCTGCTATTTCATGATGCCAAGGCTGTCCAGTAACTTTCTGTGCATAAGCTCGTAGGAGTGCCTATAATTCGGGACCATAACCAATTTGCGCCTTCAATTCGTCGTATTTCAGCCAACTGTGGAGTAAAATAAAAATCAGTTACGATAATATTGTTGCTGATTACTGTGATAAAGTAGGACAATGATTAAAACCAGGTTGATTGATTGTAGATTCTTACTCTGCCATCTTTTAGCTCAAAGATTACTGAATCCTGAGCAAACGAAATTGGTCGTATCGGTGCCACCTGTAGAAGATTAAAATAAAAGATCATTAAATTCACATCAGGCAGTAAAGCCATAATTGCAGCTTGTTACTAACCTCTGGATTACAGTCACTGTTTAGGTGGTTGGCATTTTGAGAATCTTTCCTTGAACTAGCTGGAAGATCATCACTGGTGCAGAACTTTTGCTTCTTTTTATTTCCTTCCTCTTGTCTTTCATCTTCAGCAATTGAATTTCCCAAAAATGGGTAACCACAGTTTTTCCACTTCCATGTCATCTGATCCATATACCTCAGATAAACATTTCCATTTGAACCAATAAGAAACAGTTGACTACCTTCTACGGATGGACCAGGTGAACAAACTAATGTCACAACATTATGTGGAGTTCCATGTTCCACCCAGTTCCATCCATCCATTGGATTCCAGTGATATTCAACTAGTCCCCCATCTACTGATAGCATGAACAATGAACCTGTCAGTGAAAGCGATGATGGCCTCATTGCAGTTCCAGGTAGTCTTAATAGAACCAAATGCCGAGACTGGTAATGCTCATGCCACAGTTCAGTCACTTTGTTGTACTGATATAGTCGACCATTCCTCCCAATGACAAACACTATTTTTTCCCTGAACAGTTCCTGATCAACTATTGATGCAATTTTGGTATTCGGAGGGTTCTTGCAATCTTTCCATTTGAACTTCCTCAGGGAAACCTACAGAGTACAAGTCAGTTTGTAGCAAAGTGGAGCATTTCTAATTACTTATGAATTTGCTTTTCTTTTTCTGGTCTTGTATTTCTTTTTAATGTCTCGAATTGGTTAAGTATATTCTAATTTACTGGTCTATTACAAATTTTATGATTCCGTGGAAAGGCATTTGTGAATCATGTTCTCTAGCTTCAGTGTCATCATCGTGTAATATACTAATTGGACTTGAGATAATGATCTAGCTAGCCACAGTCACTATCTAATGATTCAGGCAATGTGAAATTTAAGGCAACTGAACCTTCAAACTTACAGTGAACTGAAGTAGTCTTCCATTTCTGCTCACGAAGAAGAGTGCATCCTCTACTGTTGCTTTCATAGATTTACCCGGCATTGCATCCCATGGAGGGCCTCCAACAACTTGCCGTCCTTTCCTCGAGGAACTGCAGTTGATCCATGCTAGCTCACTGTCACTCCTTTCCCGTATAAACAAACTTCCATTAGTGTCAATTACATACAAGCTTCCATTGTAGTTTCCTACCGCACCTTTAATAGGTGTTGAGTGCTCATGCCTCAGCCATATCCATACATTTTCAGTATAAAGATACTCAAAGGTAAAACCACCATCTGTTATAAGGAAAAATGATCTGCCTCCATGCATTGCTCTCAAGTGGAAATTAGAGTTAATCCAGTTGTCTGGTAAATTGTGTTCTTCCAAAGATTTTACTAGGACAGTACTCGATGGCCCTGGAGTTAAGTAATGCTGCTGTGACCGACTTCCTTTCCGCTTTCTCGTCACTGTTCTTGCAATTCCAAGATCAATTTGCTCATCTTTTATCCCTGTGATGCAATTTTTGGGTCCCCACTGTTCTGTGCAGTACTCTGCATTCCAACCTTCAGTCTCTGGGGCATCTAGTATTGACCATACATACTTGATTGTCACTTTCTTTCGGAATCTTACTTGATGAGATGGACCTGAGATTTCACTACCTAAGCCAGGTAAATGGAGTTCTGCAAGTCTTGCATCATCCAGTGGGAACAGTATTCTGCCAAACTGAATTTGTACACCAGCGATACCTCTGGCAACTTTTGCATGTATAGGATGCATATGGCTCACCCATGCTTCTGGACTCTGGTTCTCTTGAGCTATTCATAAATTAATGTGGAAAACTTAATCAAAATAATCCGTGTACCTAAATATAAACCATAGTATTCTCCTTAGAACCTTTGAATGACCATATTAGCATGAGTCCAGTAGAAGATTTAGGTTGAGTTTGAAGTTGAAAGTAGTTTATCAGTCCATTCCCCAGTACAAATTTTAGAAGTTCTGGCTAAGTACATTATATGCGTTTGCCAAACTATATAGTATGCAAGGGCAGTTATGTGGTATTTTTCTTGAACAATGCAGGTGGGGGAAGAAGCCTAGCTCTGGCTGGTATGTCAACAACAAATCTTGAGGGATTTAATGAGGGAAAGTTTTCTTCAGTTTGCATGATGCAGAAAGTTTTCAGTGATTAACTATTCACAATGCGCACTCACCTGATTGTTTTGGTATTTGATATTCGAAAACAGATCCGGTAGATGTAGTGAAAAACAGCGTGTATTTTTTTTCATACGCATCATCATGCAGCACTGGTGTTATAGATGTCAGGTGTTGATCCTTTGGACTACCAAAAACTACCCATTTCCACTTCCTTTGGTGTAATCGTCTCTCTACTAGTTTACCACCCTGCTTATATATGCAAAATTTTGTGAGAGTTGTATCAAATTTAAAAATTAAAAATTAAAATTAAAATTAAGAAGATAATGGTACCAGACTATAATACAGGTTTTGGGATTTGTGTTTTATATTTGATGACTTGAAGTAAAATCTAGAAGAATTTAAGAACTACTAAATATGAAGCAGCACAGTTACCAATTTTCTACTATTCTACATATAATAAATCATTGCATAGTGTGAGCATGTGATGTGGTTCAATATCTGAAGGTAAAAATTCTTTTGGATATTCAAGATTAAAACAGTTGGTCATCCTGAGGTTCACTACTAAATTGATAGTTATGATTTTATTCTGGTGAATCATGAGTTATTCCCAGTTTGTTATTTTAGGTTCTTTTGAAGCAATATAGCAAACTCTCCTTGGATTTCTTATCCTGTCTACACATGTTCTTCAAAGTTAATTAATTATTTCATTTCAATCTAAGCTGAATCTGTCTTGAAACTTGCAATTGAAAAATATGGGACATGCAAGAAGTACCTTTGTTAGAAGAAACAGTGATATAGAATGGTCTCCATTCAAGCCATGTAATGTACTCCCGGTTACTGGCATTAGGGAAGCATCTTGTGCTGTTTCTTCTCTCCATATATGCTTCTTCCAGGATGGTTTAGACCACCTGTTGTATTCGTAAAGATCACCTGCAGAACTGCATTTTACAGTTACATGTTAAGTTGCATTTGGTAAATTGCAATATTGGACTAAAACATTCGTACATATGAAGTGATCATTGAAGGGTATATCGAGTTTCGTTGGAATATATGAGTAATGAAAATATGTAGACACACATCGTAAGAGAGACATTACCTTATGGTGTAAATTACATCTGTTCTAATACTAGCAGCATCGGCTATTGCTGCAACATCTGCACCAGGGGGTTGTCCATGATGTACCCATCTGTTCTATGTTTATAGCACAAACGCCCAATTGAAATTAGAGTCTCCCCATCATCTACAGTATAAATAGATAATGAAATTCATACTTAAGACTTAGTCATGGTTGGGGATGCTTGTTCTTATGTGTATATATGATTCTTACCTTGGAGGTTCAATTTCTCCAAGTTCTAACAGGGTCCCATTTTTTGTGCCGAAATATACTCTCCTGGCAGACAATGCAGCAAAACAAAGGAGTTATATTAGGAGACAGATTTCTAAACAATTTGCGGTGAAGGAATTCGGTTATGCTTTTCTTTGCATTTTCACTCTAAAAGTGATATTATACTCACTTTCCATCATATGAAACAACCCCAGACTTGATTAGGATCATAGAACTTTGTTTTCCTTCTTTATCTGTGTTTTGACTGAGTGTAGGTGCAAACTCTACCCAAACAGGCTGTGAGTTCTCACTGATTTGCATCTGAAAAACAGAGTTTGAAAACTTATATTAAATATATATAGTTACCAAAATGTTAAGGGTGAATGGTTGATTTAAGACTGTCATCATGAGTTTCTTACTTGAAAGACCTTTTTATTTTTTACATGATTTATTTATCTTGAAGCTTTCTTGTGACATAGGACGACATAGCTAGTTGATCAATTAGTTTACGGTGATAAAGTTTACAGAATCTTTAAAACTGTAGGCACTTTTTGAAAGATTTGTGATCAAATGTTATACCAGTTCATGTCTGAATATTGATTCCCTCCAGAAAGAAGTTTACTTTCAGGAAGATGAATAGGGTTTATATCATATTCAACAAATATGTGATCATCTGTTGGGTTATAGTATTGGTACCTGATAGAGAATTCCTGCTTCAGATAGAGCAAGAATTGTGTGATTGAATAAGAAGACAGAGATTGCATGAGCTCCAGATATTGGTAAATCATGGGGGGCTATGACCCACTGTACCCCATTCCAAAACCTCTCATAGATAGACCCACTTTGACCAGTGATCCAGATTGATGCATCATTCATTTTGGTCAATGAAACTCTCTTTCTCAGAGGCAAAGCATCCTCCTTGTCATAGCCATCTACTTTGTTTTTCAAGCTCTCCCTCAATCTGGGAACATCTTCAGATTGACTTTGCACAGGCTCTTGTTCTATTTTATTGGTTTTGGGACCAATAGAAGCCACTACAGTACAGTTATCATTAACACAAGAGACCAGATCATAAGGCAACTCAACTTCAACCCAGCTGTTGGTTTGCTCCTTGAACTCCCAGAACCTATCTGTTTTCTGCTGAAACTGTCTACTGGGTTGTGGAAAAAAGTGTTGGTCTTGGCACCATGAAGCAGAAGCAGAGCCAAGACCCACAAAACACTTGACTGTCAAAAGGACCCAGATGAAAAATATCAGATGGAATAATCTGGACATGGTGGGGGTGAGGTGGGGTGGCTGAGTACCTTAAAAAAAGTTATGAATTATAGGAAGAAAAGGAAGGTCCAAGATAAATACACACGGAAACAAAGAAAGACTTAAAATTAAGGTACACATATATTTATACATGAGTGGTTGGTGCCAAGGACAAGTTTGGCTGGTTTGAATCTTTTCTGATGGCGTATATGGACCATATCTGAAAATGATGTCATAGTATTTAACTACACAAAGGACTACTAACTACTTGCCATACTTCAATGAATCATAGAGAGAGAGATTGTTTTGGAAGCACAGCCTCCATACTTCAATGAATCATAGAGAGAGAGAGGGAGAGGGAGGGAGGGGGTTCTGTGGGGGCTCCATCTATTTTCGTTATAAGCTCACACATGTAGAAAAGATACAGAATTTTAGAACTCGATGACCTCTATAGCATTACCTCTTCTGCTGATTTGTCAAAACCCTGCAATAGACTAGTTATTACAAATCAAGTGACCTTAGTAAAAACGATTTCCTTACCTAATTTTGACGACTTTTTGGTACAATAATGATGTGTTACTGCATTTCCACCAGGAAAATGTTCTAAAATTATCCTTTGTTTTCTTTACATACTCTCATTGTACATAGCTATCGATATCTTAAAAAATGGAGATATTGAAATAATTGTGACAGAAACATATTTTGAACAACAAATTATACTCCGAATACTAACCATTAGATTTAACATCAATTAACTGTTGACATGGTCAAGTTTCGATTGGATTTTTTATCAGAGACTGAAGAATTTAGGAACAAGAATTCAGAAAGAAAACAGAGAAGCAAAAAACTTTGGGAGAAGTTTTCTCTTAATTGTTAATTGTTCAACCCTAGTTACAGATTAGAGGTATACAATATATATCAAAGAGGAAAGAGAAAGAAAAGGATAAGCAAGTATGGAGCAACATGTATGTAGCATGGCTGAAACCAACTCTAACTAAACAGAAACTAGAATTGTAGCAACAGCAACCCAGAACCAGACTGAATCAACCCGAACCAGACTGAATCAACCAGAACCAAACTAACTAAGAAAGAACAAGAAGCATTCTTCAACACTCCCCCTCAAGCTGGTTCCAGAAGATTGATGGAACCAAGCTTGGAAAGAATATGCAGGAAATGAGCAGTAGGAAGAGCTTTGGTGAAAATATCAGCTAAATGATCATGGCTGCGAGTGTAAACAGTCTGAAACACCTTGTTTTGCACTTGATTTCGAACATAATGACAATCAACTTCAATGTGTTTTGTTCTTTCATGAAACACAGGATTTGAAGCAATGTGCATAGCAGCTTGATTATCACAGTAAAGAGTTAAAGGCTGACAATTTTTGAAACCAAGATCTTCAAGGAGCCCTCGAAGCCATATTAATTCACATGTTGTAGAAGCCATGGCACGATACTCAGCTTCTGCACTTGATCTTGCAACAACTGACTGCTTTTTACTCTTCCAAGTAACCATATTTCCCCCAACAAGAGTGCAGAAACCAGTAGTACTCTTTCTATCTATCACATTTCCTGCCCAATCAGCATCAACATAGCCAACAATATCAGTCCCTCCATTGTTTTTAAACAACAAACCTCTACCAACAGAGCCCTTCAAGTACCTCATAATTCTTTTCACAATACCTAAGTGACCTGTCTTGGGAGCATGCATGAATTGACTCACAATGCTCACACTATATGAAATATCAGGTCTAGTAATTGTGAGATAGATCAATTTACCCACAAGCCTTTGATAATGACTAGCATCAGAGAGTAAATGACCTGCAGACTCCAACTGAAAGTTGCATGACAAGGGACTGCGAGTAGGTTTACAATGCAGCATGCTCACTTCTTCCAGAAGGTCTAATATGTATTTTCTTTGGTTTAGGAATAGACCTTTTTGAGATGATGCCATCTCTATACCAAGAAAATATTTCAAATGACCAAGATCCTTAATTGGAAATTTTTCCTGAAGAGCAAGCTTTAATGCAGAAATCTCTGCCAAATTGTCACCAGTTATAATCAAATCATCAACATAGATTAGAACAACCAATTTACCTTGATTTCCATCTCTCACAAAGAGAGATGAATCAACATTGCTTCTTAGAAACTTCATTTCTTCTAATACTGAACTCAGCTTGGCATACCAAGCACGAGGGGACTGTTTTAGGCCATAGATAGCCTTATGCAATCTGCACACCTTCTTAGGATTTCCACTATCCACATGTCCAGGAGGCAACTTCATATAAACTTCTTCTTCCAAATCTCCATGCAAGAAGGCATTTTTAACATCCATTTGATGCAAACTCCATGCTTTGTTGACAGCTATTGACAGAAGAACACGAACTGTGCTCATTTTTGCAACTGGTGCAAATGTTTCTTTATAGTCAACACCATAGGTCTGAGTGAAACCTCTAGCTACCAATCTGGCCTTCTTTCTTTCAATTTTGTCATCGGAATGGAACTTAGTTTTATACACCCATCTGCATCCTACAGCTTTCTTTCCAGGAGGAAGATCAACCACATACCAAGTGTTGTTACTATAGAGAGCAGATAGATCCTTTGACATAGCTGCTTTCCAATCTTGATGCAGATTAGCTTCTTCAAAACACTTAGGCTCACAAGGATTATCCAGACTATTTAAGAAGGCAATGTGATTGGCAGAAAACTTCTTGAAGGAACAGTAATTGGCCATGGAGTGTTTGGAGGTCAACAGAACATAGTCATTGAGCCTTGCATGCCTTCTCCTATCCCGACTAGGATTTCTTCTAGGAGGAGCAACTTATGCTACATCAGGTTCCGAATGTTCAACTTCTATTTCTTCTCTCTCAATTTCAGCCAGATTAAGATTGTCATGATCTTCACAATCATTGACTGGGATATCAGCTACAGGATGAGTAGAATTAACTGATGGAGGTGTAATCCAAGCACAAAGTACCTGCAAAACAACTTCATACACATAATACCCTTCTTTTGTCAATTGTAGTTAGGACAAGTAGGGATCGTTCTATCCGGGGAAATCAAGGGCTTTCAATCACACAAAGTGTTGCACATAAGGGGGTTTGTCGATTTTTATGATTAATTACCTACTGAATTTTTACAAATTCTAAAACCTAAATTATTATCTACAATTGATCATCACCTTTCACACAATCACAAGACACAAATCTCATTATACATGCAATGAAATTAAAACAAGCAATAGGGGCAGCAGCAAATATCGAATTCAAGATCAATTAAGTTCCAATTTAATTAGAGCCAATGCGGTTATTCTAATTATTCAAAACATCACAAGTATTTAGAATCCAACATGCGTGTAATCCTAAACATGGTACTAATCGGTTTAATAACACAATGCGTAGAAATTAAACACAAATAGCACATAAGCACAATATGTCGAATTGGAACATGTTAGCAAGTATGGCGTCACTCATCTCACATCGACATGTAAATTTCCAGAATTACTCTAGCCCTTAGATAAATACATATTAAAACATAACATGCGTATGAATCAACATATATTAAATCGGCAAGTGAATTCAATACCTAGATAACACTCATGGCCTTTCGAATGCATCTAGACATCTCCTTCGGTTGCACACGAATTAAGGAAATAAACCTAATTAAATCAAGAAAGCATTCAAAATCCTACTGCCCATCATACATATTTAATCAAATCACATGCATAAATCGGTAATCAAACATGAAATAACCAAACAATTATTACAAAGATTCGGAAATCCCATATAAAATTAACAATACCGAAAATAAAACCAAGAATCCAAACATATTTCATAGACAAAATAATGTTTAAATACAAAGAAATCAAAGCCATTGAAATATTACAATCTTAATGACAACCTTGTTGAAGGAATCGGCAATAGGATTGGTGATGATGATTGGAAAGGTTTTGTGGAAAGGTGGTGGAGATGATTCGGCCTTGTTCTTGGTAAGATTTATGGAGATATTTTGGCAGAGGTTCGGCAAGTTTATGTGAGGAAGAGAAGATGATTTTCTGAATTTAAGATGTGGTATTTATAGAGGCAAGGGAGGCAGCTAGGGTTTACAAAACCTAGTTTTTCTCAAACTTATCCTGCTGGCAGATTTGACCTTCGAGTGAAGATTATGGAATATCTTTCTCTAGAAAATAGATATTAAGGTGATTCCAGTTGGGTTGGAAACTAGACTCCCGTAGCTTTCTATCCATATAAGGCTCGAATTCAGATTCATTGTGAGCTGTCCGGGAGAGTCCGTGGAAGTTGGATGACGTGCACAGGAATTCTGCCGAATTTGATCAGGATTTGTTACGATTTTCTTCCTCTATTTTCTGCCGAAAATTCCCAAGATAATGGCTGAATAATTGAACAATATCTCTTTAGGTTTTCCATGAATTAATTCAGCCAAAAATCTTGCACAAAGGATGGAATTCAGTCCACATTCGTAAGCCAAATCCATGTAGAACTCGGTTTAGGTTTTCTTCTTTCGGCAGACTTGACCTTCGTGCATTCAAACCGGTATAACTTTTTTCTCAGGAAAGATTTTGCTGCGATTCCAAGTCCCAGAGAAACTAGACTCGTAGAGCTTTCCAACGGCGTATGGCTCGTTCTCTGGTTCCAAGCGATGTGTCCCACAGAAATTCCGGAAGTCAGGACACAGTCCCAGGAAAATCCTGGTAGTCCCTGGATTGGTTTGCTCAAACTGCCAAGTTGCAGCCTTCATTTGGGTGACTTCCCGAACTCCGATTGATCTGAAATTTTGACACAATACACTTTAGCTTGCCAATTATATGCATACCAAATTTCATCAAATTTGGAAAAGGATAGATCAGTTTAGCACAGGCCTCAATATCACGAAAACAACATATTTTGCACTTTTTGCTCAGATTTCTTTACTTATTCATTTTTCTGACAATTAAGCACATTTTCTCCAAAACTCTACCAAAAGGACACTAAACTAAAATATGACTCTATCTTACAAAAATAAGGGTTAAGCATTGGATAAATGGGGGTAAAAACATATTAAGAACGACGCACATTGTGCTCCTATCAACTACCCCACACTTAGCTTTTGCTAGTCCCTTAGCAAAACAAAAACAAAAAGACTCAACTACTGCCCCTAAATGATTGTCACAGGATCTTTAAAACACATAGCTTTCAAGTTAAGCATTTCAATGTAAGCACATAAATCCCGAGCGTCATAGACATGTATCAAAGCATGAACAAGTAAGAAACAAAAATCACAAGCAATGACATGTTATGTTGATTTCATCCTCCTCACTAGGCATACTCTCTTCTTTTCACTCATGATATGACAATTCACTCAATAGTATATGCAAGAGAACAGATTGTAAGGCAACAAATAGCTCGCATATTTCATCAAATAAAAGCACTTTGTGAATCAATTTTCTGGAAAAACTTCATGTAACAACTATGTGCACCAATGAACCAAAGCCATAAGCTCAACTCTTGACAAAAATCTCCACAAATCAAAGTTCACCCATTTTAAGAATCATGAAAAGATCAACATAAAGGTGATAATGGGGATTGGCATAAGGCATTCACATTTAGGAAGGTGGTGATAGAATGTCACCAAGACTTAGCAAAATTCAATACTCCTTATGACTTCACTTCAAAGGGCCAAATTTCATCATGTTGGGCCCAACTTCATTCTTTTCTTCCCCATAACATAGTGAATATGAACAAAGGTCAAGTATAACAATGCTAGACCTTCAAATAATCATATAATTCCAAATTCACCACAAGAACTCATCCAATTATTTTAGTTGCCGAAATCTCCAATTTTTCTTATTCTCGGATCGGATTTTCTTTCAAATTTTTCTGTCCGATTTTCTTTTCTTTTCTTTATTTTGGCAACACAATTCTTTTCATGTAATTCTTTTCATGCAATTGGATAAGTTTTACCCCACACTTACTTCACAACATCACTTCAAATAACAAATTCCAATTAAACTTTACCAAGTCTTGACAACAATGGAAAGAATAAACTGTTCTAAGCTCAAGGAAAGTGTATCATGGTGATGAAATAAAATGGCTCAATGTTGGCTCAATGGGGTTAAAACTAAGGAGTCCCACGATGGGCACAAATTAGGCATAAGCTTTATTTGGCATTGGTGGTAATCCTAACATGATCTTTTCAATCCTTTTCAAAATCAAGACATTTCATGAATAATAGTCTTAAAAATTGTCAAGAGTGAGTTCTAGCATTCTAGAGTTCATTAAAAGCTATGGCACATAGTCATTGAATAATCAAAGAATAATGAAGTTTTGAAAAATTCTGCCAATTTTTTATATTTATCGCTCATGAAGAAAGTATATGGCATCAAAGCTCACATATGTTATTATGGAACAAAATCAACACAAACATGCATGCTTATTACATCCCTAGACAGAAGCAGTAGCTAAGGAGTCAGCATCATAAGTAGGACCATAGTTGACAGGAACTCCCCCTGACCATTTAGTCTACCTTGATCAGTAAAATAAGGCACTCCTTCATCAAACTTAACATCCCTAGAAACAATGATTTTTCTAGTGGTGGATTGTAGCATCTGTAGCCCTTCTGAGTGGAAGAATATCCCAAGAACACACACTTAATTGCTCTTGGTTCCAATTTATCCCTCTTTGTTGACGGAATATGAACAAAACAGACACTACCAAAAATCTGGAGATGGGAGATATCAATTTTCCTATTCTTCAGCACTTCCATAGGTGATTTATATCCTAACACTCTACTTGGAAGTCTATTGATAAGATAGGTAGCAGTTTGAACTGCATATGACCAGAATTTTTTTGGGACATTCATCTGAAACAGAATAGCTCTAGTTTTTTCAAGAATGTCTCTATTTTCTCTCTCAGCCACTCCATTCTGCTGAGGAGTTCCAACACAGCTGGTCTGGTGATGTTATAACGAATGTAAGAAAAACACAGAATTACGTAGTTCACCAACGATGTGTTGGCTACGTCCACGGGCAAAGGAGAGCAGTTTATTTTATCTTGAGGAAAAACAGAATACATAATACAATTAGGTTTAGGATGTTTATATAGGATGTTTATATACTAAACCCAAAAGGAAAACCTAGCCCAACATAACAGATATCGTGGGCCTCTGTCAGCGCCACCAGATGACTAGTTCAAGGCATATACTAACAAATCTCCACTTTGACTTGAATCCTCTCACAGAAACAGATATACCAGATGCATCATAATAATGCCAGATGTACAAATAACTCCTCAGCCTCAGATGTTGCCCCCAAAGGACAACTAACAGCAAGTAACATTTAGCAAGTCCAAACAATGTTGAAACTTGCTGTGCGGAACCGGCTTGGTGAACATATCAGCGGGGTTATCAGCAGTACCCACTTTCTTCACCTTAATTCTGCTCTCACTTCTCAGAAAATGATACCTGACATCAATGTGTTTAGTCCTCTCATGATGAACCTGATCCTTTGCTAAACATATTGCACTCAAACTGTCACAATATACAATAGCCTGATCATGATGTAGACCAAGACTACTGACCAGTCCCTTCAACCATATTCCCTCCTTTGCAGCTGCTGTCAAAGCCATGTACTCTGCTTCAGTTGTAGACAAAGTCATTGTAGGCTGTAAAGTAGCTTTCCCACTAACAACAGAGCAACCAAGAGTGAAAACATAACCAGTCATAGATCTCCTGGTATCAACATCTCCAGCATAATCGCTATGTGAAAAGCCTATTACTAAACACGTTGTATCACCTCCATAAATGAGACCAACATCAGACGTACCTTTGAGGTACCAGAAAATTCTCTTCACAGCTTGCTAATGCTCCTTTCCAGGTTCACCCATAAACCTGCTGACAACACTAACAGCATGTGCAAGATCAGGCCTAGTGCAAACCATAGCATACATCAAGCTTCCTACTGCACTAGCATAAGGAACTCGAGACATGTACTCCTTCTCCTCAGCAGATTTAGGTGCAAACGCAGTAGACAAATGAATATTTGCAGCACTTGGAGTATCTATAGATCTTGAAGTAGACATACCAAACCTGTACAATATCTTCTGGATGTAACCTTTCTGTGATAAGAAAAGCTTCTTCTGACTTCTATCTCTGTAAATCTCCATTCCCAGAATTTTTCTGGCTGCTCCCAAATCCTTCATCTCAAACTCTGCACTGAGAAGACCCTTCAACTTCTGGATATCAGGCTTGTTATCTGCATCTATCAACATGTCATCTACATACAGGACTGGATAAATGAGGGAACCATTTGTTACATTGTTGTAATAGACACAACAATCATACGGACTCCTGATGTAGCCTATCTCTGTCATATAGCTATCAAACCTCTTGTACCACTGTCTAGGAGACTGCTTTAGTCCATACAAGGACTTCTTCAACTTGCAAACATAGTCTTCTTTTCCAGGAACTTGGAAACCATCTGGCTGAGTCATGTATATCTCCTCTTCCAACTCTCCATGTAGAAAAGCTGTCTTCACATCTAGTTGTTCAAGCTCCAGATTCTGATGTGCAACTATGGCTAGTAGCACCCTGATAGAAGTATGTCTGACCACAGGTGAGAAAATCTCATTGTAGTCTACTCCCTCTTTCTGATAGAACCCTCTTGCAACTACCCGAGCTTTATACTTAATACCCTCAGGAGGTGACAACCCTTCTTTCTTCTTGAAAACCCATTTACAAGTGATGATCTTTCTTCCCTGAGGTCGTTTAGCCAATTCCCAAGTCTGATTCTTGTGAAGTGACTCCATCTCATCTCCCATTGCAGCAAGCCATTGGGTAGACTCTGTACATGTAACTGCTTCCTTGTAGGTGGATGGCTCATAGGGATCCACCTCTTCAGCAACCTGAAGTGCATAAGCCACCATGTCCTCAAAGCCATACCTTGTGGGGGGCTGCCCAAAATTTGCTCTCCTAGGTCGCTCATGAGCCAAACTATGCTGATTAACTGCCATTGGTTCTGTTTCTGAATGTAAGTGTTGATCTTCTTCTTGTGGTTCACTCTCATCTTGAGTGACTTGTTGCTCCACCTGTCTCTCAACACTACACTTTTCTGATACAATAGTAGACTTCACAGTAGGGTTAAACATAGAATTTTCATCAAACACTACTTTTCTACTAAGTATAACCCTCTTTTCAGATGGAGACCAGATTCTAAAACCTTTAACCCCATCCCCATAGCCTACAAACACTCCTTTTTTAGCTCTTGGTTCTAACTTACCCTCACTTACATGATAATAAGCAGTACATCCAAAAACCCTCAGATTGGAGTAATCAGCAGACTTACCAGACCACATCTCATAAGGTGTTTTGAGATGTATACCTGTGTGAGGTCCACGATTTATCAGATAACATGCAGTAGTCACCGCTTCTGCCCAGAACTTTCTTTCTAATCCAGCATTAGAGAGCATGCACCTAGCTCTCTCCAGAAGTGTCTGATTCATACGTTCTGCTACACCATTTTGCTGTGGTGTATTCCGGACTGTGTGATGCCTCGCAATACCTTCAGACTTGCAGAACTCATCAAATTCAGCAGAACAAAATTCCAGACCATTATCAGTTCGCAGCCGCTTGATCTTCTTCCCTGTTTGATTTTCCACTAATGCCTTCCACTGCTTGAAGTTCTTGAAAGCGTCACTTTTATGCTTCATCACGAACACCCAAGTCATTCTTGAGTAATCATCAATCATAGACACAAAATATATGTGACCTCCCAAAGAATCAACACGAGAAGGACCCCAACAATCAGAATGAATATAATCAAGCGTGCCTTTAGTTCTATGAATTGCTTTAGGAAACTTGCTGCTATGTAGCTTCTCGAAAATACAGTGTTCACAGAAACCAAGATCCTTTACCTTGTGGGCACCAAGAAGATCTTGTTTTGACAGTGTTTGCATCCCTCTTTCACTCATATGACCGAGCCTCATGTGCCATAGCTTGGTCATATCATCCTTGTGAACATCTGATGATGCAACAGCAGCAGAACCTGACAGTGTAGAACCTTGCAAAATATACAGAGTACCCCGCTGGAAACCTTTTAGGACCACATTAAAACCCTTCTAGACTTTTAGAACTCCACCTTCACCATTGTACCTGAACCCTTTACTATCTAGTAGACCCAAAGAGATCAGATTCTTCGTCATGTGTGGAGCATGCCTAACATCATTCAATGTACAGAATTTACCGTCATGTGTTTTTATTTTGATTGAGCGTATTCCAACCACCTTGCATGGAGAACTGTCAGCCATAGAGATATTGCCTCCATCTATTTGCTCATAGGTTGAAAACCACTCCCTGCGTGGACATATGTGATGAGACGCCCCAGTATCTAAAATCCATACATCCCTGTGATATGTGTCTGCATCTACAGCTAGGGCATATCCCTATTCAGAATCGGTGTCATCATCTGCTACAGCAGCAGTACCAGAAGCTTTTTCATGCTGCTTCTTCTTCTTTGGACATTCGTTTTTCCAATGTCCATTCTCTTTACAATAGTTACAGACGTCATTAGATTTGGGACCCTTTGAAACTGGTTTCTTGAATGTCTTCTTCCTCCTCGAGTTTCCCTGTCCCATACTTCCACTGGCTACCAAACCCTGACTGTCTGAACTTATACCGGTCGCCTTATGACGTATCTCTCTAGTATGAAGAGATGATCTAACCTCTTCCAGAGTCAGAGTATCTCTCCCACCAATAAGAGAATCCACAAAATTCTCATACGACAAAGGTAGAGATACCAACAGAATTAAGGCAGCATCCTCATCATCAAGTTTAACATCAATATTACGCAACTCTAATAGAATTGTGTTTAACTGATCTAAATGATCTCTTAGAGTCGTACCTTCTTCCATTCGCAGACTGAACAGACGTCGCTTTAGAAACAACTTGTTGGTTAAAGACTTCGTCATGTATAGACTCTCAAGCTTCAACCACAGACCAGCCGCAGTTTCCTCCTCTGCGACCTCGGTGATGATATCATCTGCAAGACACAACAAGATTGACGAGTGTGCCTTCTCCTCCAGAATGGCCATCTCAACGTCTTCTGGATCCACCGACTTCGTCACAAGCGGCGCCCACATCCCTTGTTGTTTTAACAAGACTCGCATCTTGATCTGCCATAAACTGAAACTGTTTCTCCCCGTGAATTTATCAATCTTCACGTTTAAACCAGACATGTTTTTTTCTTACCAGAATTCAGACCTAGCCTGAAGCTCCGATACCAATTTGTTATAACGAATGTAAGAAAACACAGAATTACGTGGTTCACCAACGATGTATTGGCTACGTCCACGGGCAAAGGAGAGCAGTTTATTTTATCTTGAGGAAAAACAGAATACATAATACAATTAGGTTTAGGATGTTTATATAGGATGTTTATATACTAAACCCAAAAGGAAAACCTAGCCCAACATAACAGATATCGTGGGCCTCTGTTAGCGCCACCAGATGACTAGTTCAAGGCATATACTAACAAATCTCCACCTTGGCTTGAATCCTCTCACAGAAACAGATATACCAGATGCATCATAATAATGCCAGATGTACAAACAACTCCTCAGCCTCAGATGTTGCCCCCAAAGGACAACTAACAGCTTGTAACATTTAGCAAGTCCAAACAATGTTGGAACTTGCTGTGCGGAACCGGCTTGGTGAACATATCAGCGGGGTTATCAGCAGTACCCACTTTCTTCACCTTAATTCTGCTCTCACTTCTCAGAAAATGATACCTGACATCAATGTGTTTAGTCCTCTCATGATGAACCTGATCCTTTGCTAAACATATTGCACTCAAACTGTCACAATATACAATAGCCTGATCATGATGTAGACCAAGACTACTGACCAGTCCCTTCAACCATATTCCCTCCTTTGCAGCTGCTGTCAAAGCCATGTACTCTGCTTCAGTTGTAGACAAAGTCACTGTAGGCTGTAAAGTAGCTTTCCAACTAACAACAGAGCAACCAAGAGTGAAAACATAACCAGTCATAGATCTCCTGGTATCAACATCTCCAGCATAATCGCTATCTGAATAGCCTGTTACTAAACACGTTGTATCACCTCCATAAATGAGACCAACATCAGACGTACCTTTGAGGTACCGGAAAATTCTCTTCACAGCTTGCCAATGCTCCTTTCCAGGTTCACCCATAAACCTGCTGACAACACTAACAGCATGTGCAAGATCAGGCCTAGTGCAAACCATAGCATACATCAAGCTTCCTACTGCACTAGCATAAGGAACTCGAGACATGTACTCCTTCTCCTCAGCAGATTTAGGTGCAAACGCAGTAGACAAATGAATATTTGCAGCACTTGGAGTATCTATAGATCTTGAAGTAGACATACCAAACCTGTACAATATCTTCTGGATGTAACCTTTCTGTGATAAGAAAAGCTTCTTCTGACTTCTATCTCTGTAAATCTCCATTCCCAGAATTTTTCTGGCTACTCCCAAATCCTTCATCTCAAACTCTGCACTGAGAAGACCCTTCAACTTCTGGATATCAGGCTTGTTATCTGCATCTATCAACATGTCATCTACATACAGGACTAGATAAATGAGGGAACCATTTGTTACCTTGTTGTAATAGACACAACAATCATACGGACTCTTGATGTAGCCTATCTCTATCATATAGCTATCAAACCTCTTGTACCACTGTCTAGGAGACTGCTTTAGTCCATACAAGGACTTCTTCAACTTGTAAACATAGTCTTTTTTCCAGGAACTTGGAAACCATCTGGCTGAGTCATGTATATCTCCTCTTCCAACTCTCCATGTAGAAAAGTTGTCTTCACATCTAGTTGTTCAAGCTCCAGATTCTGATGTGCAACTATGGCTAGTAGCACCCTGATAGAAGTATGTCTGACCACAGGTGAGAAAATCTCATTGTAGTCTACTCCCTCTTTCTGATGGAACCCTCTTGCAACTACCCGAGCTTTATACTTAATGCCCTCAGCAGGTGACAACCCTTCTTTCTTCTTGAAAACTCATTTACAAGTGATGATCTTTCTCCCCTGAGGTCATTTAGCCAATTCCCAAGTCTGATTCTTGTGAAGTGACTCCATCTCATCTCCCATTGCAGCAAGATCCATTGCTCTGTCACCGCCACCAGATGACTAGTTCAAGGCATATACTAATAGGTGAAATATCCCATGATCACTCAAAAAATTTCTCATCTTGTTTGACATATATTCTGAACCATTGTCTGACCTCAAGGTCTGAATTTTTGAGGAAAAATGATTTTTTACCAAGTTACAGAAATCACAGAACATTTCAAAGAGATCACTCTTAGACTTCATGACATACAACCAAGTAATCCTTCTAAAATCATCAACAAAGGTTACAAAATACTTGGATCCATCAACAGATTTCAAAATAGGACCCCAAATATCAGAATGTTTGATTTCAAAAAGATAACTAGACCTAGACAGAGATTGAGTGAAGGGCAATCTGGTAGACTTAGAATACTGACATACATCACACTGATTAATGTCATTACAAGAGTTTGGCATCAAAATAGACAACACTTTGTCTGAAGGGTGAGCAAGTCTCTTCTGCCATAAGGAGAAGACTGTAGATGAGCTAGCTTGAAGAGCTTGATGAGCAGAAGACTTCATTAGGAAGTAATAAAGTCCATTCCTAAAGACTCCTTCACCAATCATCTTCTTGATTGTTCCTACAGAAAGAAGTTTGAATGGAAATGAAGGTACAAATAAGGCATCTGACTCAATGATTTTTGATAAAAGTCTAATCTTCCCTTTTCCAGACACAGTCGCACCTTTTCCATTAGCTACTGATACACTAGAAGAAAGTTTTTTTTTTAAGTTTTTCAGATTTTCTAGTTGATTGGTCATATGATCAGTAGCTCATGAGTCCACAATCCAACAGTCATACTTATCATTCATATCCAAAGCAATAGAGAATTCTTGTAGCATACCTGACTTATCAGAACCTGAACCATGATCTGAGTCAGCCAAAAAACTAGCAAAATGACCAAGCAGAGCTGTGTGGCTTTCATTTGAAGAGCTACCTTCGCCATTGAGCTGCTTTTTCTGAAGATAATTAGCAAACTCATTGATGTTAGCTGCAGGATTAGCAGTGAAATCCCCTATCTCAGAAGTGGATGCAGAGGTCACCAACTTTGCCTTATATCCTTCATTTGAGTTGAACTTTGACTTGTTCTTCATCTCCCTTTCTCTCTTAAACTTTGCCTTGAGGGTAGAGAATCCAGCAGGTTTCAATCACATGAGTGGTGGATCCACAATGCTTACACAACAAGTTCTGCTTCTTTCCCTTATAAGCTTTGGATTCCGATGACTGATAGCTGGATGTACAAGCTCTAACCTCAGGATTGATTACCTTGGCCTCCAAGTTCATCACTTTTCTTCTCACTTCTTCTCTCTGTATGGTAGCACATACACTAGTAAATGAAGGGAGATCAGTACTCATCAAGATGATACTTCTTAGATCTTCATAGTCTAAATTCAGGCTTGCAAGCAGTTGAAAGATCTTGTCTTCTTCAGCTCGTTTGAGAAGAATATTGGCATCTACAGTATGAGGTCTGAATTGATTCAGCTCATTCCACAGAACTGTGAGAGTTCCTAGATGCTTAGAGAAAGAGTTTTCTTCTTGATAAAGATCAGAAATCTCCTTCTTCAGTTGGAATACTCTAGCTACATTATTCAAGTTGCCATACATCTCCTTCAAAGCTTTCCATAGATGAGTAGCTGATTCAGAGTAGTTGAAGATCTGAGCTATGTGAGGCTCCATTGAGTTGCAGAGCCAGGACATGACTTGATGATCTTTGGATAGCCAGGAATCGTATCCCTCAGTGAGAGGAGTTGGCATAGATATCGAGCCATTGATGTATCCGAGCCTTCCTTTTCCACCTAGAGCAAGTGTTGGGTCGAAAGTTGAACTCTGATTGTAGTGATGATTCGACATATGTGCCAGGAGATGTCACGGAAGGCCACTTTTCTGTGATTGTTGCGTACGGGAGCGAAGTGAAGAGATTTGTGGTGGCGCTGGGTTATTTGACGCGTTCCAGATTCTTGAAGTTATTGGAGCAAGCAGCAAAGGAGTATGGTTTTGAGGGAGAGGGAGAAGAAGAGAAAGGGTCGAGATCTTGATTTGTGAATCAAAGAGAGATTATGTCGGCGTCGGATCGAAAGCTTGAGCTCGTCGTCGTCGGATCCACGACTCGGTCTCAGCTTCGATGATCGTGGCTTGTTTGTGCTGTTGTCGTCGATGGTGGTGCACGGCTCAGAGAGAGAGAGAGAGAGAGAGAGAGAGAGAGAGAGAGAGAGAGAAAGAGAGAGAGAGAGAGAGAGGTGGGATGAGGTGAGATATGATGGTTAGAAAGAGGGAGAGGAATGAGGATACTTGATAAGATTTTCGGCAATTGGATAGTTTTAGTCCAGGTACAAATGTCTTTTTAGTAACATTCATTCAATTGGGCATGTAACATTGAAATAAGCAATTTTTACCCTGTTTTTGTGCAAATGGTCATTATCCCTTAAAATTAAGGCATTTAACTATCATCGCATCTATTTTCTTGGCCATATACTGTGACATGAACATCTACAAAGCTTGATGACTCATCAGCATGATTAAAACATAGTATTAGTCACTATATTATATGCTTGATTGTGAGACATTAACCCCTCCAAAAATTAAAATCTTACACAACTAACATTTATCTATATAATTATTAAGAGAGGAGGTGTTGCTAGCCAAAGTGGTTGTAAAGTTACAAATCAATCCTTAGATTATACATTATTTTAAAATTAGATAATATAATTTAGGGATAAGGTGGTAAAAAATCAAAATCAGATGAAAAAAAAAAACAAAAAAAAATTATTGCAGATAACTTTCCTCAACTCCCGAGCCCCACTAATTTTTCACACAATTTATTTAATTAATTAGCGACACTCATCGAGTGTGTTTTATGTTAGTATTATATATTCCAAATGCTTTGAATAACGTACATTTTTTTTTATAGAATCAACGACGGTATCTTTAAGACTTTCTAATCCTAGAGACAAATCCGTGACAGATGATTTTATCAAAATATTTCCTCATCTCTGGCCACAAAAAATAAATTGAGATTTAATTCAAATTAGCATTGACGAGATTCGAACCTAGGTATGAGGGATTCTCATACCAAAAAAACTCTTACAAACTCAACCACATTTGGTGATTAACGTACTGTTTGAAATGAACAAAAGCTTGAGAATTAGATTCCAACATCATCATTTTGGAATAAAGATGAAAATTTATCATGCTATAAAAAGGAAGCTTGTTTCCAACATTTATACTTGTGATTGTAGAACAATGAGGAGGCCAAGCTACGACAACCCGTCAAACACCAGATCGGTTCAAACTACTATTCTCATGTTAATATATAGGAGCATAAAATGTGACGTTTTAATTATTCAATTTTTGCATTTTACTTAGTTATTTTCCTAAAAAGATCGTTTTAACTCTATTATTTTCTTAGGTACTTTGTGAAGTAAGGAGAAAAATGAGGTGGAAAATAGAATCCTAATTGATTTTAGAATGTTATTTTCTATCGAAGATTTTAGCAGATTCTCTTGAGATATCTTTGAGATATTTACTGTGTACTTCCTACCAAAAGAAGACCAAAGAAAACTCAATATGGGACTAAGAGTGAGGAGACGGAAAAGCAA
Source organism: Potentilla sterilis (assembly GCA_963682095.1). Lineage (NCBI taxonomy): Eukaryota > Viridiplantae > Streptophyta > Magnoliopsida > Rosales > Rosaceae > Potentilla > Potentilla sterilis. The sequence goes on along the minus strand of OY821755.1, from coordinate 38,097,249 downwards.
CTAGAGGAAAAAGAGGAGAGTATAGTTAAACCTCAATAAATTAATAAACTCAAGACCGACGAAATTTATTAATTTAGCGAGTTATTAATTAATCGATCAATATTAAATCAATAAAAAAATTATAAATAAAAAAACTATAGCTATGCAATACATCATACACTTAGCAGAAGCTCATCATCTCAAAATGCATAAAAAATCCATAACCACAGAGATAATTCATAAAACATTATACATTTGCACACAAAAAAAAACGTCATAAATAAGTAAATAAATACAATTAGTAAGTCATTAAGTTCTCATAAATGTAAAAAAATAATTATATATTAAGAATTATTAATTTATATACTTGATGGGATTTATGTGAATCCTCGAATTTGTATTATTTCATATATTAAGTGAAATATTAATTTAGCACGTTGTCTCCGAGTCGGGACAAGCAAAAAGTATTAACTCAGTGAAATTATTAATTTATCGAGTATTAATTTAACGAGATTCTACTATACTTGAAACCCTAATCAAAAACATATATAAGCATGAGGAGGTTGTTTTGAGGGAGAGCTTCGTATCTATCACATCCAAATATGCTCGAGGCCATCTGATGCGTAAGCGTATCACAGTAGAAATAAGGTTTCGTCAAGCGTCAAAAACCTAATGTAATATGCTAGAATTCCATTGACAAAATAGGAATAACACGGCAAAGCCGTGAGATAATTTTAGAGTCCACCATAAAATAAGAAGAGAACTTCACTAATATTTGGGTTTCACTCATAACAAAGATTCTAAGGATTACAAGATAGGAGGTGCCTTATATAGGACATAAGACATAAACCTAGAACAACTAGAAAATATAAAGAACAATACTTAAACTAGGAAACTTAATTTAATACAAAATCGTAAATATTATCTTAAATATACTAAATCTCGAATCGGATGATTAAAACGATATCTTTTAGTCTAAATCCGACAGGGCTCACAGGACTCACAATAGTGAGTCTTGTAGATCTCATCGTTCCCTTTCTAGAAAGGTATTATGCATCCCGAACAGACATTCTTGCCAAAATCGGCCTCAACTCGATTCTGCATTATCTTTCGCTCGACAATCCTGATGAATCCAAAACAATAATCTAGGATTAATATCATCATTAAGAAGCCTATTTGAATACTAATTTCTGATATATAAATCATTATTCATAATGTGACGACACATATTTCGTTTCGAGATTCTTTGTTGAGATTGACTATAATCTCGTTCTACATTAGACTCCTCCACTTGAAAAGAACTCAACCTCAAGTTTATCTTGAATGCAACTCGATCATTCGTAGGAATAAAACGTAATAATCCATCAACTTCCATACTCTTGAAACTAAAAGGTATCGCCATGAATACAATGTCGTAGACAAGTTTATAATAATCATCTTGAAATTGCGAATCCTCCACTTGAAAAGGAACTGACAATGACTCCTCTTTGAATTGATCTTGGATACAATTAGGCACGCATGACATCGGTAACGATGTGGTGAATGAATCGGCTTCTTTATCTTCATTGAGTTTCTTTTCAATCCTGAAAGTGGCATCTTCATGTTTCTTTTCACACAACTCTAGATGGTCTTCAATCTTCATAGTAGCCTCTTCATCTTTCTTTTCACACACCTCAGGATGGACATTCTTAATGTTCTTCTTCTTAGGCTTGATTTTAATTTTGCACGACTCCCACCTAATTAAACATGAGCCATCTTTGCAATAACCCCCATTAACACTTTCATACCATGGTCTTCCAAAATACACATGAGTGTTGTCCATGTCAATCACATGACAAGTAATCTCCTCATTATAAAAGTTCTCCGTAGAGATAGGAACCTTACAAACTTTTGATACTTGTGCATATCCATCAACCCAATATGGATTAATCAGCTTCAATATCGATAATTGAAAATAATTCACAACTTTGCTTGCTACAAATTTCTCTCGTAGATCGCTATCAAGTATTACCGAGCACACCTTGTTGTTGATTCTACAAGTTGTTCGGAAGTCGTCATACTCCGGGGTTGTGAATATCCAACATTCCATCCATTGGCATGATCCTCTTTAATGAAGTTTTGATAGAAACTCTACGAACGATGTCGTAGAGGTTGGCGGTGGTGAACTCCTCCCTTAGATCGTCAGTTTGCTAAGAAACAGGCAAATCTTGCTCATGATACCAAATGATGCGGAAGCGTATCACAATAGTAACAAGGTTTCATCAAGGGTAAAAAACCTAATGAAATGTGCTAGAATTCCACTAGCAAAATAGGGATAACACGGGCAAAGCTGTACGATAGTGTGATTTTCACCAGAAAGTAAGAATAGTGTGATTTTCTCAACCATGAGTAGCTAATTTATTTTAGTTAAGAGCTGCCCTTGTAGCCCCGTTTATGCAAAACTCTGATTATGTTTGGTTAGTTTGATATTTTATTTCTATGGCTTTCTTTATTTTCTTTGATGTACAACTTAGATTTTTTGGATGCTTATTGATTTGGGTAGAAAGTGTTATCACGCTACTTAGAATTCAATTAACAAACGAACTTTCATAGAGCATAATGATTTCTACTTGATTTGCTAAACTACTGCTGTCAGAGCTAGTGGATCTATTAGAGAATGTTTCTAACAGAAAGTGTTGTCACATGTTAGATAATTTTAGAAAGTAAAAAGAATAATTCAAATGTTGTCATTGTTATTTTTGTTTGTTGTCAATCACATAACTGTTGAATGTTTTCTAAGATTAATCAAGGGCAGAGTATAAACGTTGGTAAATTGGTGTAGTTCATAACTTGTTCATCTCATTCATTAAATTTATGTGGCTTTTCTATTTTTGCATTGATATCTAAAACCCCCATATTTATTTGTTTTATTTTTGTTGTTAGCCTAAATTGTAAAAGTAACCTCAATCTCCGGCAATAACGATACCCACTTCTAAATGATACTAAAACTACACAAGGGGGTTAATTAAAGAGGCAATCCCGGCGACTTGAGGACCGACGTCCCTCATGGAGACGCCCAATTCAACAACAACCCGGTGCAGTTGAATGAAGCCCACCGCGGTGGTCATTACCAGGGGTAGCAGCACCAGCACAACCCTGAGCCTGTTACGAGTGTTGTTGAAGTGACTGAAACAGTGGCACAGTGTGACAAGAATGGGAACCGTTTGGTTATCGAAGAAAGAATTGATGTCGAAGCTGATGGCTACATCCAGCAGAAGCATAGTAACTTATATTACTGGTGAAGCTCTCTCTCTAGCTACTTATAGTACACCAGCTCCACCAGCACCACTTTGTATAAATAAAATGCCTGTCTTTCCAGTACATGCTAAAGTTATTGGGTTCTTGATATAGGAATAGGATGCCTCTGTATTATATGAAATGCAGTTCCACTTGCTAAATAAACAGGTTTCTATTATTGATGTTGTTGTGTTGTTTGTGTTCATGCCTTCATGGGTTTCGTCAACATCAAACACAAGACTAACTACTAAGAATCATGAGGGACGTCCCATGCATTGTGTTATTCCTTATATGATATCAATCACGTTATAAAAAAAGAAAAACCAAACAGTTTCTGCGAATAAAACTCCAACAGAAACTTCCTATTTTGTTCGGAATGAACTTTCCTAAGCAAAAGTGACTAATTACATAAACCGCGCATGTTGGAACAGATTACTCTGAATAGAGGCCAAGCATATAATGTTGCATATAAACCTCCCAGTATCACATATAAGCTTCTTCTAATTGAGTGGTGAGTTAAGACCTTCTTGAGAAGATAGTGAGTGAGGAGGTTGGTGCCTGTTGGAAGGGAAAGAGGGTTTCTTTCTGAAGGAAGGTCGCTTGTCAAGATGATGTAGTGTTCTCTTTGCATATAGTGTCTGAAACAATGGCGACGCACTCTCCTTGAACTTCAGAATTAGGAAAAATAGAACCCGGTACGACACAAGAATAGCAGCAATAGCAACCAAGTCCCACCACTTGGAATGCTCCAATGAAATACCAAATGTATGTTGGATCACATACTCGCCCGACAACTTTGGTTCACCGGGTATCATGGGCTCGAACTCGAGGCCAAGGAAGTCGTTCTTATAGGCTCCCTGTCAAATCATTTTAACAGATTGATACATCAGATGACATATTAGACCCGGCTGGTAAAGTGCCTTGTGGAATAATCTTTTGCAAATACATGGTTCACAAGGAATTACCTGTATTGACCACGAGCCATAACTAAGAAATGAAATCGGGTAGCGCCAGAATGGCTTGGGAAGATCCGGCAGTAAGCGAAAGAAACCAGAAGTCATCATCAGGATGCCCTTCATACACAATCATTCAGATGGAAAAGGATACTTAGACTTGATGGAAACAGAAACGGAAAATATGATCGAAATTTTTAGTTGATTTATGTACTTACCATGATTCCAGCTCCTGTTATGATGCCCATTAGGAAGTTGGGAACCAGGGAAGCTACCACCATCATGAGGCTCTCTATCACAGAAATGCAGAGAAATATATTGAGATTGAAGTAGGCATAATGAGAAAATTCCGTCCGAAATCTCACTAAGTAGTAAGTGATGGTCCCAGTAGTGAGAGTAATTGCAACCAAGAACGGGAATGAAGAGAGGAAGTTGGATATGATGAACACTGAAACTCCATAATACCCATTGAGCCTTTCTCTATAAAATACCTGTTACAAGAATAAATCAAATTAAGTATGAGAAAAAGCCTATAGTGAAGTATTCCAGAGTCTATATTAGGATACCTTCATTTCTTCTATAAAGGATGGGAAACCTCCAATGGACATGAATGTCATGAAGCCTGTTATGAATGCGCCACAAGCTGCCCGGGCAAAGATTGCAGTATAGCCGGTGCCAACACGGAAAAAGATAGTACCAACACATACTGATACAAATATATAGATGCATATCCTTAACCAGTAATAACCCACATCTCTAGACATGTTCAAAGATGATCTTCGGAGCAAGGTTGAAAGTTGCCTCCACCAGCTTGCTTGACTTCCACTTTTCATGTCGATTACATGATCTTCCTGCAACATATGGATCAGGTCATATATGCTTATGTAAATGTCATTACAATTAGAAGTCCAAAACTATAATTTCTGGCCTTCTATTGTAAAACAAAGTCTGCTCATGCCAAATGAACATAATTGCACAACCTGGTACATTGGTACTTCGTGAGTAATATGTTTAAAAAGTGTGCCTAGACATTTATTAAGAGAAATTCAAGGTCATCAAAGAAGTTTATGTGTTTTATATCTTGAAAGTTCTAATTTCACTTTCAATAAAAACAAAATGAAGAAATTTCTATCTTCAAAATAAAGCATCAAACTTTGATTTTTTATTGCAGAAAACAAGCAGAAACAAGGGATTGCATGTTGATGAGGTCTTCTAAGTTCTATGACTTCTATCATCATGGAATGCAATGAGACTTACAATTGCTGATATTTCCTGCATCCTAGCTTTCGCCCTATGTGCGTACTTTGAACGCCTGTATTTCTCAACAAGCCTAGCTTTGATCTCTGCAGTTTGCAAATTCATGAGGGGGTCTGCTGATGTCGGGACATCCTATACAAGTCAATCACCAATTGACCTTAGTATATGGAAAAGAAAAATCTAAAAAGATACTGAAAAAAAAAGTGCAGACCAATGTATGTAAGAAAAGGAAACAACAAACTAAATAGCTTGCATTGGTGGCTACTGAGTTTGATAGTGACAAAGAGTGATTCCATTTTAACACAATCAGGTTAATAGATAATGTTTCTAAAATTTTGGGACTCTTGTTTGTAAATTTCAATTGTAGTGTTTCTAGATGTGATTCATTTTACCTTCTCTGTTAGTAACATTTGTTGTTACTGTTTGATGTATAAAATTGATAGCCCTAATAATCACACAAGGATATACTACATACGTGGCTTTAGAAATAATGCTTACACGAATTCTTTGCGATCCTTTCAGTGTGGCAGTTACAACATCAAAGTCTGAGTTAATGCAGCGTAGGAAGTGATCAGAGGGATTCCTTCTACTAGGACATGGGACACCCGCTTCAGCAAAGAACTACAAAACCAAAATGAGATTAACAAGAATCTCCAAGAAACAAGAATTTGAGTAGTGAGTGGAGCTACATTTGCCATCTTACATCAATAGCCGTCTTTGCATCTCCGAAATAAACAGTTTCACCACCAGATAGTAAGAAGAGGTCATCAAAAAGTGCAAATACTTCACTACTTGGCTGGTGAACTGATGAAATAACTGTTCTCCCATCACGAGCAATGCTTCGGAGTGTTTGAATAACAAAGAAAGCCGAGGCACTATCCAGACCACTAGTAGGTTCATCAAGGAACAATATGCGAGGCCTTGTCAGAATTTCAAGTGCAATGCTCACTCTCTTCTTCTCACCACCACTAATGCCTCTTAAGTGCCAGTTTCCAACTCTGCTATCTGCGCAGTCGAGGAGGCCCATTTCATTGATTGTTCCTTCCACAATGCTCCTGACCTCTTCTCTGCTAAAACTACTTGGAAGCCTCAAGAATGCCGAGTATGTAATGGTTTCTCTAACTGTTAATGTTCCTAACAACACATCCTCTTGTGTGACATAAGCCTGGCATTGCACATAGTTTATGAGTTAATTAAGGAGATAATGTAATAATAGGAAAAAAAGGAATCTGCCAGCTAGCTCTCGTAGCTCAGTTGGTTAGAGCACCCGTTTAGTAAGCGGGAGGTCTTGAGTTCGACTCTCAACGAGAGCAAAATTGCATTGTTATTTTTTCACTCACAAAATAGTTTCTTAAGATTTTGGAATTGATACTTACAACAGCACCATAAGCTAGTCTTTTCTTCTTCCCATTGAAAAGTATACTTCCAGTCATGACCACATTTCTTGACAGTCTACCTGTTTTAGTACCACAAAATTTAAAAGGATAATAAACATTCATGAACTAATGATAGTTGGAATTAGTAGTTACTAGTTATTACTGTATATTAAACCAAGAAAAGAAAGAAAAACCATGACAAAATGTGAAGCTGGTCAAGTGCCACCTCAATACCATTAAAATGGGCAGCTCAGAGGCCCATGCTAGCATCTAGGAATGGTCCCTGATAATTACACTAGGAATACAATTTTGTCTTTCTGTCTCTTTGTTTCCAATCCATCATAAATGAATTGAAAATGAATTGAAAATGAATTTGTACAATTAGGCAACAAGTTTGGTGGAATTGGTAAAATCCTTTTTACCAGTCAGCCACTTGTTTAGATAGAAATACTTCTACTTGTATAATCCAATTTATTGCTCACAGGTGGATCTTGATGGCAGTGGCATAAATGTGGGGGGAACAAGAGTAATACCTCAACATATCAAATTGGACAAAACCAGGAATAGGTAGGATTACTTACTAGTTGTTCTTCTTGATATTTCAACATCCAACTCCAAAATTTATCTAAAAGACACATAATTTCTGGAAAAAAAAAAATCAAATTCCTGAAAATTTAATTACTAATTGTTGACAGATGAATTGTAGAGTTCTATTTTTTTTTTTTTAACAGAGGCAGGGATTTCAGCTACAGTCCCAATTCTATCTGGATCTCATTTCTCAATTCCATTTTACTTTAAGGGGATTGACTAAAGCTTAGTTTTAATAGAAAATCCCAGATGTTTTTTAATCCAATAAAGAAAAGAAAGTTACTTTGTAATATTGTCCCATAAACCATTCCAGCAAATAAAGAATATTGCTTTCAATAGCACCCAAAAATCTACTCCATAATTCTGTGTTGTAACCTAATCCCATAACCTTCCAAATAAAAAGAAAATTGGGTTGTCCTTGAATTAGATTAAACAGTATTGGGTTGCAAAACTTTCACATAAAAAACACCAAAACTGGACAATCAAATTTCACAGGTGAATCAGTAATCCATATATATCAAGGAGTGTTGAGAGAGATAAAGAACCTGCTAGAGTATCAAGGAGTGTTGATTTCCCAGAGCCAGAAGGACCCATAATAGCCATGATCCTACCAGGCTCAGCAAACCCACTCAGACCATTGAGCAACCTCCTTGTTGGGACATTGTTTTTGAAATTTGGCAGCACCACGCTTAGATCTTCCCAGACCAAGTAAGCACGTCTTCCTCCTCCACTGCCACCGCCTCTCACCGCCTCTATCTCCATATCAGATCACTCTGGGATCAATGATCAGCTAACTAAAAGATGTGATCAATCCCAGAATGGTTAGGGGACTAGGAGAATGAAGTTAAGAAGAAAATTTTGGAGAAATGTCCATGTAATATGGTTGAAGCTAGCAAACTCACACTGATTAACAGACAACAAACAACTGAAAAATATGAATGCTAGCTGGTAATATATATATATCAAAGAGGGGTATGCATGAGGAATGAATGAGGGGAGAGAAAGATGAAGATGGAGTTAATGGGTTTGCTGTGTGATTCAAGATTAGTTAGTTCAAACAGGTGGGTGGACAGTGAAGGAAATAAATGTGACCATTATTATGAGCATGACACTCACTCATCCCCTTCTCTTCTGTGTATGTGTGTAAATGACCTAAAGCAGGCTAAGCTGGTATAAGCAAATTAGATAAGAGAGGCTCTAGTGCATGTGATTATTTCCATCTTCTATCTTCCAACTAATAACAAGATTGTTGTGATAGGTGAGTAGGACTCTTTCACATACAAATATTGGGCATGTGTGCTGCATTTTATGTACATCTGGAGGGATGTGTTTGACCCATTCTTGCATGTAAATGGCTCTAAACTTTATGAAATAACTGGAAAGATTAAGTATGAGACTTTTTTTCTTGTATTTGATACATTAAATATCAGACTTTGTTTACAAGTTTGCTCGAGGGTTGCTCCAATACCGCTGGAGATCATACTCAAATGACAAGACGTACTCTTTTGGGCGTCTATTTATTCATGTATTATGGCTCGAGTTATAGTCAGATTGTGACAAAGATGCAAGCTACATCCTTTATGCAAAGCAATCACCGAAATTGGAGTAATGAAGATTACTTGAAAATGAATTCTCTGTCCCACACCAAAAACTAGCATTTCACAAGGAGGGAACCATATAGAAGGCCGAAAAAGAAAAAAACGACACCCTGGTCTGAATCTCAATTGTATGTTATAACTTCTTTTAGTTATAGTCCATACTCCCATAGGAGTTGAATGGTTTTCAAATGTTCCTAGTTAGTTCACGAGTAAAGTGAACATTAGCAGAAACTACACGAATTATTATTTCTTTTTTTTTCTTTTTTTAATAGAAATTGATATAGTTAAAATCAATAGTCATTGACTCAAAGTTCTTAAATAAGATAGTTGAGAAAAAAGTTCCCAAATTTATCTAATTAAACAGGAGCTACTCATTACACATCTATTTTGAGCTCGTTAGTGAGCTACTTATGGACAAAAAACCGACTTTATATCTACAGAATTAGGAACAACTCATTGGCTAACTCTTCGGTTGCCTTCACACAATGCAACACAAAGCAAAATGTCACTTCTTAGCATACAAATAAGAGTTAACATCTCAAAATGCACATAATTAGTTGACATAATTACATACTTGAGAAAGAACTAATTAATGACCTGAATTTTATAGAGATTAACACTTGAAGACCTTATGCGACTCAAACACACGAGAAATCCACACTTGGGCAATTTGTCCCAAAAAAATAACTTACGACACCCTTTAGGCACATCCAATACTCAAAGGAACCAGGATAAGCGATTTCCACAAAGCCTAAAACACCCCAACTTAAGCCTAGAGCCAAAGGCATAAACCCAAGAAGAAGCAGGAGCAGCAGGTAAATCATTAGCTTGCATCACTTGATGTGCCACCACTGTATTAGCTATATGCTTGCCGAAGAAGAGCAGAATGCCCATCTAAAAGCAGATCCACCAATTTTCAGCTATTGTTATTAACATTTTGTGGCTTGTAAATATGATTGTTTTTGTAACTAAAATGAATGAAAAAAAAAAAAAAAACTCTGATTCTTTGATCTAAACAATGAATTGGAGCTTTAATTGAATTGAAGATCAGAGCTGCAGAAGAACAAACCCAAGAAATGAAAACAATAACAAAAGTGGCTAATAGATTGGATAGTCAATTAGCTAGTCAGACTAAGTACATTAATAAGACAGCAATCTTGTACACAAAGGAAGAAGAGATCAACTTTGTCATGGAAGTTAAAGATCTACTGCCATGCACCTAAATAAAACGTTACAAATGAATAAAACACAATTTAAAAAAGAAAAGAAAAAGCCAAGTATTTGTGATGAATTCCACATGGAAACAGTCTTCAAATGGAAGCTAGCCAATCCGGCAAATGTAAGCTACTGAAATACCCAATCCGGCAAGAGCTAGCATCCCTTCTTCATCTGTAAGCTTTCATTTTTACCTTCTACAACTTTAACAACTTCAAATTAAAAGCTTTAATGAGTAATAAATCATTTCAAAATTGAAACCATGCATTGCACAGCACGTCATCCTCATCTCTATCTCTCTATCCCATCCGTGTTTTCTCTATAAATTAAATAGAGCCTTACTGATGAAGTAGGACGAGAGAGCAGGATAGAGCAGCAAAGTTACAAGAAAAAGAAAAATCCACAAAAAGCAAAGGAGACTGAAGGCGTTTAGCAAGGTACGTACGTAATAACAGATTTAATATTGTGTTAAAGCTGATCATCTGTGCTCTTCAGAATCACTGTGCAACAACCCGAGCTTCGTTCCAATGGCTGGAAGAAATGAACAAATGCGGGAAGAAGATCCAACTCTTATGCTGAAAAAGTGACAAGCCCCCGCTGGTAGTCGACCAACACAGAGCTAGGGAGGTGTCAAGTTGTTGCCTGCATGGCTGCATGTCCGACGAAAGCAACGAAAATCATGGCCACGGTGTCATCAAAATTTCGTTTACAGTACGTACGTACTCTACGGCATCAACGAGTAAGCTACGCTTGATGAAGGATTGAAGGAAACAAATGGGCACTGGAGCCTTGTTTCAAATTTCTGCAGAAAATCTTTAAAAATGGTGGAAGTCAAGCTGGTTGATATATCGATCTCTGCTAGCTGAGAAGGCAACAGGCTCATACCAAGGTGGAGGGAAAGTTCACAAAGGTAGCACAGTTTTATATTACCTTGAAATTAGAACAAGCTTCAAAACAGCTCACTCAAACTACAAGATGGTCATTTGATATGCTTCATCAAAATCCACTTCAAGAGATAAACAAGTTGATGATGAAATTAAGAAAGGACTTCTGTCGAACTGAATGTTTGCTCTCAGTTGCAAATCATGGAACTCATATGAGATATGCTACTCGAAGTCTCAAACTATCTATATGTCTATACGGTGATTTTCTTTGTGCCTGTATTATCTCTGCTTCACAACAGAATGATGATTGACCGAAAAAAAAAAAAAAAAGGACAACCAAATGATGCCCAAACGAGTGCTTCTGATGCAAACCATATTAAGTTGCTACTTCACATTAATTGATATTTGATTAATATGAGGTCTTCACCATATTGTTTGTTGATACAGGGGTGAAGCTAATTTTTTAATCACAAAAATAATTAATAGACCATGATTTTCCATTAAACATTTATCTTGAAGAGTCGCACAATGGAAAAGCCCTCGATCATCCCTGTTTATTGGCCTCCTCGACAACAACTAAAAGCAAGCCCATTTTACATCTCCGTTTAAATTCAACGATCACACGCTTCACCAAAATTGGGTGTCCACTCAGAATGACACGAGTCATTGAGCCGCTTAAAAATAAAAAATAAATAAAATTGGAAGCTAGCAAGGTTATTTCTGTAACTTCCTGGATGTGTCTTGACCTAATTAGACTAGTATAGTTGATTCTGTAATAGATAAGAAATCCCTGATTTATCGGGGTACTTGATGTAATGCCTATATAAAGGCCTCTCTATCAATCAATAAACACACAGTTCTCTCGATTATCTTTTCTCCTTGAACACGATATCAGCACGTGACCTCCCTGAGCTCTAGAAAAACCCTAATAATTTTTTCCCCCTCCTCCATCCCTTCCGTCGGCCGCAACTCCTTCCTCGGGACCCGTGACCCCCCCCCTCCCCCCCCCCCCCCCCTTCTCGGTCTCTCCTAGGCTGCAGCCTTTGCCCGGCCGCCTGCAAGCTCGCTCACTCGCCAGCCTGCTCGCTCGCCAAGCCCGCGCTCGCCAGCCTGTTAGCTCGCCATCAACTTTTCAAGATAGCTCCGCCAGATTACTCGCGTAAAAAGAGGCTCGAGAACTAGACAAGAGTCGAAGAACAAGTTTTACGCTCTCGTTCCTTTGATCAAAAGGTAAAAATTTTATAAAAGTTCCTGCTTTTGAACTATAGATATATTATATCGGGCGCTATTATCCTTTCTTCTACTCCGATTCCGGCCATTCTTATATCGCTGATGAGACCTAGAATGGGGATTTCATCACCCCTACGGTCGCAGTTTTAAGTGATGGTCCTGGGGGAATCACGTTGAAAGGGAATTAAAAGAAAAAGAGATGCTTATGTGGATGTCTGAGTATGCCACTGTTTGAAGGTGCGGTATGAAACCGCCGATTTATGCTTCAAAAGAAAACAATTTTTCGCATCGAAACTAGTTTTCATGTGACCGAATATATCCCTTCTAATTCCAATCTATACTTGATAGTATCTGTTTCAAGTGATACTAATCCGACGTATTATTCTCTTGTAGATGTCGTCGTCTTCACCGTCACGCCCTGATTTTGAGATCTTGGATCTTCAAGGCAAAGACTACCATCGATGGGTTTCCGATGTTGAAATTTCTTTCCAAAGCAAAGGCTTTCCAGCCCTTCTAACTGATGCAGCCGCCACCACCCCTTTTGGGGACCATGCCAAGGCTCAGGCCCTCATGTATTTGAGGCGCCATATCCACCCGACTCTGAAGCGACAATATTTGTCCGTAAAAGATCCCAAAATTTTATGGGACACACTCCAACAGCGATTTAACAATATTCATGACATGCTTCTTCCAGAGCTCACCCTTAAATGAGAACAAATCCGTTTCTCGGATTATGACAAAGTAGACAAATACAATCAGGATATGATTAGTCTACAGGCGGATCTTGGCATGGTTGGCGTCATCAAAACCGATAAAGATCTTCTGGAGAAGACATTTAATACATTCCCCATGGCCTACGATGTCCTTGGACATCAATATAAAATCTCAGTTGATGAAGGAAGAATCAGGACATTCGCTGACCTTATGGCAATATTGGCTAAAAAAGAGCGTCATTCTGAGATTAGACTCAATAGTAGCCAGAGACCTGTTAGTACAAAACCAATTCCAACACCACAGGCTCATTATGGGAAGGCTTCAAAGCAGAAAAATAAAGGCCGCAATGCCCCGTACAATTCGATACGTGGAAGACATCAGAATGTTGGAAACAAAGTGACACGACGCTCCAACACTTGGAGGCGAGAAGGTGGCGCAGCCGCACCACCTTCAGGGGGAGGCCGGACCGGCCACGGACCGCGTCTAGGCCCGGTACCAAACCCTCCTAGACCTCATAGTGATGACGAGAATGCCCAATTTTCTCCGTGCTACAAGTGTGGTTCCTCCAAACACTACCATCGCGATTGTCGAGCTAGTAAGGAGATGTTTAATGCCTACAAGAAGTACAAGAGGTTTCTGTCTGAAGAAAGCAATTATACTGAGGACGAGATGATTGACGCAAATTATGCTCATCATGTGGATTCTCCAAAGGCGCAACCACAAACTCTTGATGTCCCAGATTTTGATTAGTCTATGTATTTGACTTTTCTAGTTTATCAAATACTGTAATGGCATTCGCCATGTTTTTATGACTCTTGTTAGTCTGTTTATTTTGGAATTAGAAGTTGATATATTCAAGTTGACACTTAATAAAATTTCTCTGTTTTCCCATATTGTGAGAAATTTTATGTTTTTATGCAATTAGGTTCGTGTATTAACAATTCATGTGGTTCTTGTGACGCCACCTTTGGGTCACATAGGCTCTATATTTTGGACTTATAATCCCACCTACGCTCAATCCCTAAATAAGGGAGGCGAACGGGCCGCCATCGGCTCATTAAGGTGAAGTAGGCTCGGCATCCGCCACACTCCGGTGCCACGACACCATGTGTCATTGACATCCACAGCTTCGGCTAGTGTGTAGCCCGAGATGTGTTTTAACACCAATCCTAAGAGGCTTGTCCTCGTTTTATTCTAGCTACCAAAGGTGTTCAACACCACAATGTGCGCAACCTCGGTTTAGTTTTGGTTTCTGATGATGATTGCTTGGTTATGTAACATTCAACCTTGCATTTTCCGACTTTAGTTGACGTTATAATATCCAAATGCCATGTGATACACTCGATGGGATTTATTCCCCTTTCTTTCTCTATCCTACGGCGTAGTGATTAGACTGTTCTCCCGAGAAACTAACCCAAGTTTTCTTCTCTTTGTAGATGTCTCGTAGAGAAATTGAGTGTCTAGCTGATAGTGGAACTACCCACACTATTCTAAGGAATAGGCAGTTGTTTAGGGATTTAATGCCGTATCGTTCATCTATGACAACATTGATAGGTACCTCGCCGGTTGTCAAAGGGCGAGGAACCGCTGAATTTATGTTACCAAATGGTACTGTTATCAATGTCATTGATGCTCTCTATGCGCCGAGAACAAATCGAACCCTGCTGAGTTTTAAGGATATCCGTGTCAACGGTTATCACTTGGATACCTATGCTGAAAATGAGGAAGAATACTTATGCATTACTTCTCAAGAACGCAGCCGCCGCCGTATCTTAGAGAATATGTCGTGCATTGAAGACAATGGTTTATATCTCACTACAGCCCGTGTCTTCGAATCATATGCTGTCACTGATAATTTTTATGACACTAATGATTATAAGCTTTGGCATGCTCGACTAGGGCACCCTGGCCGTGATATGATGATCCGGATTTTAAAGAACTCCCATGGACATCCATTTTTCAAGTTGAAAAAGCGATTGGAAGAACCTCTTACCGCGACTCAACATCGTGATGTACGCAAGAGCCAAGCTCCCCGCAAGGTCGTGGCCTTAACGCCACACTCGCCACCACCCCCCACCCCCCCCCCCCCCCCTTCACAGGGTTTCGGGGCCGCGCACCTGGCGGATGAGGAAGCAGCCTTTACGCCGCACGTCGTGTCGTCCCACCCTTCACAGGGACATGGGGCGTCACCACATGTGTCCTCTTATGCCACAACGGCAATTTCCAATGCCCATCGCTCATTCTGTAAGGCTTGCTCATTTGCTAAATTGCATACTCGTCCTTCATTCGCCAGAGCTTCAACTGATAATATATCATTCTTACATCGAATCCAAGGTGATATCTGTGGACCAATCAAACCAGAATGCGGCCCATTTAAGTATTTTATGGTGCTGGTTGATGCGTTGACGCGTTGGTCACACGTCGCGTTGTTGTCCACAAGAAATGCTGCATTCGCCAAGCTTTTAGCTCAAATCATCAAGTTAAGGGCTAACCACCCTGACCATCCTATCAAATCTATTAGGATGGATAATGCTAGCGAGTTTACCTCCAAAGTATTTGATGATTATTGTATGTCCATTGTGATTGAAGTAGAACACCTTGTTCCTCATGTTCATTCTCAAAACGGCCTTGCAGAAGCCACCATTCAGCGACTCCAACTAGTGGCTAGGGCATTGGTTATGGGAACCAATTTGCCAGTTTCTATTTGGGGATATGCAATACTGCATGCAGCGATGCTTATTCGTTTTCGACCCATTGCCAACAATGCGTTTAGTGCCTACCAGATGGTAACTGGTTTTGAACCCAATCTATCGCACTTACGTACTTTTGGTTGTGCAGTTTATGTGCCAATTACGCCTCCTTTGCGTATCAAAATGGGTCCACAACAACGTTTAGGCATCTATATTGGCTATGATTCGCCAACGATAATCCGCTACTTAGAACCAACCATCGGTGATCTATTTACTGCGTGATTCGCAGATTGTCACTTTGAAGAGACACACTTCCCGCCATTATTGGAGACTACTTGTTGTACAAGACTATTGCTGTATATATTTCTACAGTATCAATAGAATTATTCATTCCGCTATACTATTATTTTCTATATGGCATCAGAGCAGGCATAACAACCTGTTTTTTTACCTATGCAATATTTGCAGCCTCAACTCTCTTTCGTCAATTTCTGCCAAATTTATCTTGCACACCCAAGTTCTTACTTTGGGCACCCAAGACACGTTCATCTACTTCCGCCTCCGGCTCGTCTCGCCGTTTTCACCTTTTCTGGCGTTTTTTTCTTCTTCTGGCGCCATCTTCGTCTCGCCGTTGGTTCCGATTGATCCGGCTTCCCAGTCCAGAGCCATCTTCAGCCCTGCCGGTCCTTGTCTTGCCCGCCTAGCCCCTGCTTCCAGGGTGCCTCCGCTTCAAGGGCGCCTCTGGTCGCCCCTACCTCCAGATCGCTGTCGCGCCTCTCTCAGACCAGTCTAGACCAGGCGAACTGGACCGCTGCTCCTCTTTCCGGCGCCTCAGTCCAACTGAATCCAACCGGTAACCCGACGAGGTTTCGACCCGGATCCGACCCGATTTTGAACACGACCCGGCTTTGACCCAGATCTGACCCGCATCCGACCCGGACACGACCCAGCTTCAACCTAGATCCGGCCCGACACGTTCTTTCAGATTCCCTATCAGTGCAACTCCACCGTCAGCACAATACACAACCATGGTTTGTGCGTCCAAATTTGCGTTGTCTCCGGTCACCCCTAATCAGTGGATTATCAATAGTGGAGCTACTCACCATATTGTCAATTCATCGAATTTGATTACTAATCACAGCAAGATCAATTCATCCGTTACTTTACCCAGTGGCGCTAAAGCACATATTTCTATGCAAGGATCAATTACCATTAAAAATACTGTTCTACGGAATGTTTTATGTGTTCCGACATTCCATGTCAATCTTATGTCTGTTGGGAGAACCATTGATGATTTACACTGTTCGGTAACTTTCTTTCCATCTTGGTGTTTTTTGCAGGACTTGACTATGAGGATGATGATCGGTGTGGGAAAGCGCCGTGGAGACTTGTATTATTTAGTGGCTTTGTCCTCTACTCTTCCCAACAAACATCCATTTACCAGTCACATCACCCTCTGTTCTGATCTCTGGCACCGTCGATTAGATCATCCTTCTTCTGTCTGTTTGCAGCATATAGTCAATGAGTCTTCATTGTCACTTTAATTCCACAAGTAAGTGTGAAATTTGTCCTTTGGCTAAACAAACTCGCAAATCTTTTCCTTCTAGTTCAATATCCACATCTCGTTGTTTCTCTCTCATACATTGTGATATTTGGGGACGTTATAGGATGCAATCTCTTAATGGTGCTCATTATTTTTTGACTATTGTGGATGATTTCTCTCATTTTACATGGGTTTTTCTAATGCGTCACAAAAGTGAAGCACAACATTTGCTTCGTAAATTTTTCGCCTATGTCAAAACTCAATTTAATTCCCATGTCCAAACTTTTTGCTCTGACAACGGAGCTGAATTTCTCTCTCTGCGAGAGTTTTTTCTCGAGCAGGGGGTTGTTTTACAAACTTCTTGCGTTTATACACCTCAAAAAAATGGTGTAGTTGAGCGCAAACATAGACATCTCCTAAATGTTGCTCGAGCAATCACACTTACCACTTCATTTTTGGGGAGAATGCATTCTTACTGCTGCATACACAATTAATAGACTTCCTACACTTTTACTTAATAAAAGGTCCCCTTTTGAGTTTCTTTACAATAAACCTCCTGACTATTCTCGCATGCGTGTTTTTGGTTGTGTCGCTTTTGCAACTTCTGTTAATCATTCATCAAAATTTTCTCCACGAGGTCACAAATGCATTTTTCTTGGATATCCGATGGGTCAGAAAGCCTATAAGCTATACAATCTTGAAACCAAAAAGATTTTTACCAATCGTGACATTACTTTTTTGAAAGATACCTTCCATTTCATGTCTTCTTCTCCAGGAGTTTCACCATCTTCCTCTTCTTCTTTGCCTTGTCCTATTTTTGACGACATTGTACCTCATCATGTACCTATTTCTCATGGACCTCCACCGTCCTCATCTTCTGGACCTCCATCGTCCCCACTAGTTTTAGAGTCATCAGACTTGGCCACAGTTGCCCCTCCAGTTGAGATTGATACCTCATCACAATCCCCTTATGATACTGATCAGTCTATGCAGTCCTCTACCGAAAATGATCACTCCTTACCTACTGAACTCGATCACCCTGATTCTGATTCATCAGCTCTTGCCTTACGCCGCTCCACACAAACTCGTGTTCCCAATGTACGTCTTCATGATTATAAGTGCTCGCAGGTGATTCTGCCACCACACCATCCATCAACTCATCGGTCGAGTCCTCCACCAGGTACGCATTACCCACTTTGTAATTTCATTTCATATCAGCGATATTCTCCATTGCACCTTGCCTATGCTGCAGCTCTTAGTAGGGATGAAGAATCATCTTCCTATGATCAAGCCTCTTCTGATCCTAATTGGCAGACTGTTATGCATGAGGAACTTGCAGCCCTTACGGCCAATCATACTTGGTCATTAGTTCATCTTCCTCCTGATGAAAGGCCAATTGCTTGTAAATGGGTCTATCGGATTAAGCGCGAGGCCGATGGTTATATTGAGCGTTACAAGGCTCGCCTTGTGGCCAAGGGTTTTACACAGGCTGCAGGTATTGATTACCATGATTCTTTTTCTCCTACTGCCAAGATGATTACAGTTCGCTGTGTTCTTGCCATTGCAGCTTGTCAGAATTGGTCCCTTCATCAGCTTGACGTTAATAATGCTTTTCTTCATGGTGATTTACATGAAGAGATATATATGTCTCCTCCTTCAGGTCTTCAGTGACAGGGGGAGAATTATGTGTGTCGCCTCCACAAATCACTATATGGTCTAAAGCAAGCCTCTCGGCAATGGTTCTCTAAGTTCAGTGAAGCCATACTTGCTGCCGGTTTTGTTCAATCTAAAGCTGATTATTCTCTTTTCGTCCAAAAGGTTGGTGATTCCCTCACAGTGTTTTTGATTTATGTTGATGATATTCTCATTACTGGGAACAACCTCGACTCTATTCGTGCTACCAAGGAATTTATGCATTCTCGTTTTCGTATTAAGGATTTGGGGGATCTTAAGTTTTTCCTTGGCATTGAGATTGCACGTTCACAAAAAGGCATATTACTTTCTCAACGAAAGTATGCGTTGGAGATTATTAAGGACACCGGTCTCTTAGGTGTCAAACCTGTTGACTTTCGCATGGATGATTTAAAATTGTCAAATAAGGGGGAGTTGCTTAAGGATCCTATTGTGTACCGACGTTTGGTTGGACGACTCATTTATCTCACAATCACCAGACCTGACATCACTTATTCAGTTCATGTTCTTAGCAGGTTTATGCATGAGCCTCGCCTACACCATATGACAGCAGCTCTTCGAGTTGTCAGATACTTGAAGTCTTGTCCTGGTCAAGGTTTGCTTTTGAGTTCTAGCAATGACCTTAGTTTGAAAGCATTATGTGACTCTGATTGGGCAGGCTGTCCTATTACTCGTCGTTCTACGACTGGATATTGTGTCTTTTTAGGAAACTCATTGATATCATGGCTCACTAAGAGGCAGATGACAGTTTCATTGTCAAGTGCAGAGGCAGAGTATAGAGCCATGGCTGGTACATGTTATGAACTTACTTGGCTCCAGTATTTATTTGCTGATTTGCACATATCTATTCCTAGACCAAGTATTTTGCATTGTGATAATCAGGCAGCTCTTCACATAGTTGCGAATCCAGTTTTCCATGAAAGAACTCGCCACATTGAGATGAATTGTCACTTCATTCGAGATAAGATACTAGATGGCTCAGTGAGAACTCGATTTGTTGGTACTTTGCAACAACTTGCGGATGTGTTCACAAAAGCGGTAGGCAAAGATAAGTTCAGATATTTGTTAAGGAAGTTGGGAGTTCTTGACATACACTCTCCAACTTGAGGGGGAGTGTTGGAAAGAAAGTCGAATCTAGTTGTATATATTCAATTATATTAATTATGTATTAGGTGTTCTTTCCTTTATCGTTTCTTACCTTATTGGAGACTACTTGTTGTACAAGACTATTGCTGTATATATTTCTACAGTATCAATAGAATTATTCATTCCGCTATACTATTATTAGAAAATGCCCATTTAGTGCTAATTTGGCCCCCTCATTGCCCATTCTAATGACCATCTTATTTTCTTCCCCTATTCAACATAAGGTAACAACTCTATTGCCGATTTGAACAATTTTTTTTCAACCCTAGTACAATTTTAATTTTTTTCTTTCTTTTTTGTCCTTCTGTCTTATCTAACATATTTTTGAATTATAATGTGCTGAGAAAGTGGAAGATAAAAAAAACTTTGCCGAAAGGTCACCCAACTCCGCCGGCCTCCCATGACCGATCGCCGGAGTCGTCGGATTCCGGTCACCCTTGCCGGAATTTTTTTTTTTGCCTGAATTTTTTCTTTTGCCTGAATATTATTTTTTCAATATTAAATTACTGACTCTAACTTAAGCATGTTACTGACCCCAGTAATCAGGTTACTGACCTCCAGTAATCAGGTTACAGATTCCATATTTTCCAGTAACCATGTTACTGACCCCCAGTAATCGATTACTGACCCCCTAGTAATCAGGTTACTGACCTCCAGTAATCAGGTTACAGGTTCCATATTTTCCAGTAACCATGTTACTGACCCCCAGTAATCGATTACTGACCCCCAGTAATCAGGTTACATATTCCATATTTTCCAGTAACCATGTTACTGACCCCCAGTAATCGATTACTGACCCCCAGTAATCAGGTTACAGATTCCATATTTTCCAGTAACCATATTACTGACCCCTAGTAATCGATTACTGACCCCCAATAACCATGGTTACTAACCCCTAGTAATCGATTACTGACCCCCAGTAACCAGGTTACCGACCCCCAGTAACTAGGTTACTGACCCCCAGTAACCATATTATTGACCCCTAGTAATCGATTACTGACCCCCAATAACCATGGTTACTAACCCCCAGTAATCGATTACTGACCCCCAGTAACCAGGTTACCGACCCCCAGCAGTAACTAGGTTACTGACCCCCAGTAATCAGATTACTGACCCCCAGTAATCCAGGCATGAAGTTGTAAAACTTTAATCACCAAACATCCACATTATCCCAGAAATTGAAATTTAATCACCAAACATCCACTTTAATCACCAAACATCCAAATTTGGGAAACTCAAATCTATGAAATTGAAATTGCGGAAGCATAGAATCTCAGAAGCACACAGCCACAAGAACATGACCATGACTACGTATTACTGACCCCCAGTAATAGTTTTACTGATTAGGGTAAATGTTAAAGAAGAATAGCTAAAACATGTGCCGACTCCGTTTCCTACCCTCACCTCCCCTCCCATGCATAGCCTTGCATTTTCAATCTCGTCTTCAATTCCAACCATTATAATCAACTATAATCAAACCTAGATTCTCTTCCTCTTAATCGCGAAACCCTAGATCGCCCATCGAACACCTAATCCCGGATGGGCTGGGCTGGGCTTTCATTCCCCAATCGAATTGAACGTCATATCCAACAACCACGTTCAATTCCCGACTCGCGAATTTGCTGGGCTGAGGGTTGTGTCGTCGGCGCTCGGCTGGGCTCGACATCAACGATGTGGGACTGTTGGGTCGACGTGGCGGAGGTCCGATTTGGGTTGAGCATAGGCAGTGGCTTCGATCTGGGCTCGATGTGGCAAGGTCACGGGTGTAGGAATCGGGTGCAGGTGTTGATCCGAGATCGGGAGGGGCTGTTGCGGCGGTGGAGGCCGAGTTGGTGGAGCATATGAAGTTGGAGGTTGTGGTTTCCGGCGGTGAGGTGGCGGTGGAGGAGAGGAGGAGGAGGGTGAGGGTAGTGAGGATCGGAGAGTGATTGAGAAAAGTGAAACCTTAGCTTGAGATATATATATATGGTTTTAATATAGGGTAATTATGTATTTTTGCCAAGATTCATTGGAATGGGCAATAAACATTGGAATGATCAATTTTTAACTCATTTTTGTGCAAATGGTCATTATTCCTACTATTATTTTCTATAGAGAATTACTTAGTAGTACCTGACCACATTTGAATTAACTAAAAACTCACTTTCCATATTTCTTATACAAATTAGGACATAAGTCCAAGCCCAAAAAATAAGTGGACAAAAATTGATTAAGTAATTAATGTAAAAATATCTAAAATACCCTTATTTTCATGAAAATTACCAACTGCCACCCAGATCTAACAAGTTTCTCTCTCCTCATTTTTTAAGTTTTTTTCAAGCAAATTTAAATTTTCCGGCTAAACCACCAGCAATTTGGAGGTGAGCCAATATATAAAGTTGTTCCTTATGTCATGGGCTTTCATTTAAGTACCATATTGCATATGTTTTGAGAAATTTTGAAATTTCGAATTTTGCTCACCAAAAACCACAGTAGCAGTTAGTATCTCAGTCGACAGTAGCAGCTAGATTTATAGTCAATAGTAGCAAGTGCCTTCCCACAGTAGCAGTTAGATACATAATCGACAGTAGCAGGGACCTTCCCAGCCAACAGTAGCACCTTTCAAATCGACAGTAGCAGCTACTTTCATGCTCGACAGTAGCAGCTAGATTTATAGTCAATAGTAGCAAGTGCCTTCCCACAGTAGCAGTTAGATACATAATCGACAGTAGCAGGGACCTTCCCAGCCAACAGTAGCACCTTTCAAATCGACAGTAGCAGCTACTTTCATGCTCGACAGTAGCAGGTACATTCCAAGTCGACAGTAGCAGGTGTCTTCCAAGTCGACAGTAGCAGTTAGTTTCCTAGTCGACAGTAGCAGCTAGTTTTGCAATAGACAGTAGCAGCTAGATTTGTAATAGACAGTAGCAGCTAGTTTTGTAATAGACAGTAGCAGCAATTAGGACTAAATACATGCTTGTAAATATTAAGGACAAAAGAGTAAATTAGTTAATAACATGTGGCAGCTTGTTATGTACATGGTATTTATTTGTAAATTTTTGTCCTAATTTGTTCAATTAACTATGTATGTGATTTATTTGTTAAACAAATTATTGTCATGTACTTTTTTGTAGTTTGTTATATTTTCTATAAAGGATGCATGCAGTTCAATGAAGCCTCCAAAATAATTTAGAAACACAAATCAATACGTTTGTTTTGGATGTATAATTGTTTATATCCCATATACAATTTGATATGAAAACATTCATTTTCTAAATTACTTGCGCATAAGTTGACAAATTGAACATCATTTAGTCATCCATTATATCAATAAATGGATTGAACATTATGAATAATGATGTCTGTATGAACATCAGAACATGCACTGATGATCTATTTGAGGATTTCCGAGATAATATCGAACCTTAGTGATGACTCGGAACGTATGCCTATAACAATTCAAAGTTTGGATACGCAGCAAATAGCGTTCCAGTGCCTTTTGGACAGCAGCATTATTATTCGATGAGCAATGTGTTTATAAACTAACAGATCCTTCTGTGAAGAAATAGTGTAATGTCTAGAGTAGAAAGCAGTTTCGAGTGTAAATCGGAAAAAAAAAAAAAAATATCAATTTCAAGTGGATTTGTCTACTGTAGTGTTTTCAAGATCATAACAATATATGTTTTCACCAAGGGAAAAATAAACCATAATTATGTATACATGTTTATGTCGATCTGCTTTAGTTGAGTAGTTATGGTAGTTTGGTGAGCACAGTTTCTGCATACTTATTACTCGCTTACTTCCCATAGTAGCTAATCACCGATACTGATCACAAAGTGGGATCAATTACAAAACTACTAGGACCACGTTTTATCCGTAAATTGCCTACATATTTAGTTTAACTGTCCCCATGGAAATAATCACAGCAAGGACGGTAATAATATGTTATGGGAAGGACGACTCTACTATGCTGGGCTATTTATATGGAAGCTAAGCTTAAAACATCCTGTTGTGCGCTATATAGAATAACTCTTTCTCTTTGGTATATGCTAGCTAGTTATGGAGTTAGAGAAACATAGTGAAGCTGGTTCTTCAGTTTTAAGTGGCGGTGGCGGTGGCAGTGGCCGTGGCGGTGGCGTGAGGAGAGGTGATGAGGGTGGCAGTAATGGCTTGATGTATTTGGTGTGGGAAGATGTAAGTGTTGTGCTTCCAAACTTTGGGATGGGAAATAGCAGTAATGGAGGACACACCAGAAGATTGCTTGATGGCCTCACTGGTTTTGCTGAGCCTGGTAGGATCATGGCTATTATGGGTCCTTCTGGCTCTGGGAAATCAACTCTTCTTGATGCTTTAGCAGGCCAGTCTCTCTCTCTCTCTCTCTCTCTCTCTATACACACACAGCAGGAGTATCAGGAGGTACGTGTCTGCTAATGAATATTAGATATACATCACACTCAATGGATGTAGAAAACAGTAGGTAGTCGTTTGATGTGAATGTTTGCTAAGAGTTTCTGATCTTTTAAAGACCATTAGCGTGTATGTTTTGGGGTTTGATTGACAAACCAAGTTTAAAGAGATAAATTTTCGATTCATGTTATTAATGATCTGGGATAGAAGTTGTTATATGTTTGTAATTAACCCTAGCTAAACCATATGCACTTGTGCACTAATTAATATTATCTCTTTAATCAGTAGCATCTTAACTTGATAGTTCTGTGCTTTGTACTTGATTTAAGCTCAATCCCAGTCATTGATAATATATACCAATTTTATACGCATATTGAGTTGGTTCATAAGAGGGGGGCTTACATAATTCTTTGAAATTGAATTAGTTGAAAATGAGTGAAGTGCCTTTAATTCCTATCATATATAGATGCGTGCAATGGCATTCAATAACCAAAACCGAGCAAACCTGCCTACCTTCCTCTCTTATGAAATCTCTTCGAGTTGGACCCCTCGACTTGATGAACTTTCTGTTGCGCCTGTCTCCATCTCTATTCTATCTTGCAGAGCTTCCATCAATGACCTGCATGTTACTCACTGTTTGCACCAAGAACGAGAGAATGATAGACTTGGCTTAAAGCTTAATTAGGGTTCTATGATCACTACAATATGCATTTGAAAATTTATACGTTATTAGAAGCTTTTGTTTGAGATCGAGTACAACTATAACATCATCAATTGCGATCTTCTTTCATAAATGGCGTAGTGGTGTGCATGGATGGTGGAAATATGGTAGCTAGATTTCTTCTCATCTCATTCATTAGGTCTTTCGGGGTTGTTGCATCACTTGCTTTGTGTTTTCCATAATTTTCTCACTCTCTCTGACTTCATCACCGGGACACAAGTTCTGCCCTTTATGATACTTCTTATTTTATCTCATCTGTAACAATAATATCGACGGTGTGGTAAAAATGAAACAGATACCCATGTCAGAAATTAATCAACTGGAAATTTTGTAGGTAGACTGTCACGAAATGTTGTCATGACTGGAAATGTTCATCTTAATGGAAAGAAAAGGAGACTCGACTATGGTGTTGCTGTAAGTAAATTTCATACCAACCCTACCTCCATACATTTCAATGTTCCTCTCCGAATATTGTTTGCTGATTTGAAATTTTCAGGCTTATGTGACCCAAGAAAATGTGCTGTTGGGGACTCTAACAGTACGAGAATCCATTGCTTACTCAGCTCACCTGAGGCTCCCATCTAGTCTTACCAAACAAGAGGTCAATGACATTGTCGACGCCACAATTACCGATATGGGTCTGGAAGACTGCGCTCACAGGCTTATCGGAAACTGGCATTTGAGGGGCATAAGTGGAGGAGAGAAGAAGAGGCTTAGCATTGCACTTGAAATTCTCACAAAGCCAAGGCTCTTGTTTCTCGATGAGCCTACCAGTGGTCTCGACAGTGCTGCAGCTTTCTTTGTTGTTCAAACCCTCAGACATATTGCTCAAGATGGCAGGACTGTCATCTCTTCGATTCATCAGCCTAGTAGTGAAGTCTTTGCTCTCTTTGATGATCTTGTTCTGCTTTCTAGTGGCCAAACAGTTTACTCTGGTCAAGCAAATAAGGCAGTAGAGGTACTTCTAGCATGGCTTAACTTATTTGCATTCCACTACTTGGTGTGTAACTCAATGTCTTAATGCACTTTAAATTTGACAGTTCTTTGCCAACGCTGGAGTTCCATGCCCAAGTCGAATAAACCCTTCTGATCACTTTCTTCGTTGTATTAATTCAGACTTCGACAAAGTCACAGTGAGCAGCTCTCACAAAATACGTGTATGTTTTTCTCAAACATGTCCATCAAACTACTATTATTGCGTATTTTCTGCTTCACTAAAGAGACCGGCTACAACTTGGTAGTTGGTTTCAGACTTTCAGTCATAACTTCATAATACAAAGCTGTACTTTCTTGGTGTTTGCAATACAGGAAGTCCCAAAATCACCTGAACCTTCAATGAACTTTGCTACAGCAGAGATAAAAGCAATGCTTGTTGCGAAGTACAGACGCTCAGAGTATGCAACAAGCACAAGAATCAGGATTCGAGAAATATCGTCCACGGTAAAGCATAAGGTTCTGTTTTTCAGCTTGCACTCTTAAGTCTTAAGGTATGGCCACAATTGATAACGACAAATTTGTCTGGCAGGAAGGACTTGGGTTAGAAAAGAGGAGTGGGAGCCAAGCAAAATGGTGGAAGCAACTCTCAATATTGACACAGAGATCGTTCCTCAACATGTCTAGGGACATGGGGTATTACTGGGTGAGAATAATCGTCTATATACTTTTATCTCTATGCGTTGGTACAATTTTCTATGACATGGGAACAAATTACCCTTCAATATTTGCAAGAGGAGCTTGTGCTGGATTTATTTCTGGTTTCATGACTTTCATGTCCATTGGAGGCTTCCCATCCTTCCTTGAAGAAATGAAGGTAAAAGTAATTTCTAAAGGTGATTTTGTATAAAAGATGTGTATTCGAACTTACATTTGGTGACTGCATTTTCTGCTTTTGTTCTTCACACAGGTTTTTCATAGAGAAAGGCACAACGGGCATTATGGAGTTGCTGTCTTTACTCTGTCGAATTTCCTCTCTTCTTTCCCATTCTTGGCTTTGATGTCAATCGCATCCGCAACCATAACTTACTACATGGTGGAAAAGGATACTCATTTCTCCGAGTATGTGTTCATGTGCCTTGATCTTCTCAGCGCCATTGCAGCAGTAGAAAGCGCCATGATGATCATAGCTTCTCTTGTCCCAAACTACTTGATGGGAGTAATAATTGGAGCAGGATACTTGGTCAGAACATCTCAAACTTGCATAGCTTCCTGTTTATTTATCTTCATAAAGCACAATTGGAGCTCTAACTGTCACCGGTTACAATGTTTCATTCAGGGAATCATGATGATGACTGCCGGATTCTTCCGCTTCATGCCTGACATTCCCAAACCAGTTTGGCGTTATCCAGTCTCATACATAAACTATGCTGCATGGGCACTGCAGGTACAAAGCAATAAGCAGTAATATTTCATGACAGTAGACATTAGAAGAATTAACAGAGCATAATGATTTCCACTTCAATTTCCACATCTTGGCTTTTAGTTTGCATCATCTATTTAAAATCTGACGGATCGTGTTAAAGAGTTAAATTAATTAACAATGACATGATTTAATTTGAGAAACTTTGGAGTCTAAGTAGACTACTGAAATTAGATATTTAGCATTACCAAAACAATGAAATGATCCAAGCTATACTGGGTATGCAGGGAGAATACAAAAACGGATTGATTGGCCGTGAGTTTGATTCTCTTACCCCCAATGGCCCGAAGCTGAAAGGCGAGGATATACTCAGATCTCTACTGGGTATTCATCCAGAACAATCAAAGTGGTGGGATTTGGCTGCTGTCATTGCCATCGTCGTATCTTTCAGATTTATTTTCTTCATCATCCTTAAGATCAAAGAGACAACATCACCTCTTTTCCAAGCATGTTTTACCAAGCAAACTATAAAGCATCTCAAGAAGCGACCCTCATTCAGGAAGGATGGATCTCTTTTCCCATCCAAGAGACATCAACCTCTCCATCCCATGTCCTTCCAAGAAGGTCTCAACTCTCCACTGCACTAGAAGCAGAAATTCATATCCTCGTGTTCGTTTTACTTCTTTAATTTTATTTTTTTTCAGTGGCACCTGAAAATACAGAAACACCTTGGTCATGTATTTTCCTTGCAATATTCTGATCTCTGATGTGATGAAGAATTTGAAGTGAGAGACTGAAGTGAGTGAATGAGAGCAAAAAACAAATCGAGAAAAGTATGAGTTGTCTTACCAAAAGCTCTACGGAAGAATATTTTGGCAACAGAGCCACCATCATAATCGGTGTCATAATGATAGTAGACCCGAGATAGATCAGGGTAAGTTCAGCTAGAATTATAGCAATTCCCTACATTGAGGGAGACAGTCTATTCAATCTCTCAGGTCTTCTAAATATTCAATCTGACTATACATGTGACTTCTGTTGACTGGGCACATAGCCCTGACACGGGTAGAAGTACCCACATGGCACTTATATTAGGGCTTCTCAGTTGAAACTGCTAGAGTCAATCAACTGAAACTTGCCTAGAATTGTTGACAGCTATTAAGGTCCTATCTACTACTAACCAAGGCCATTTTAGGGAGCTATTCAACCCCAGTATAAGGTAAAATAAGACTAATACATCCTCAACCTAAAACTCAGGGTTCCTAGAATATGTCAAGTCTTATAAATCCTCAACAATCATTCTGTGAGTTCCTATCTTAAGACTTAGAACTTAAGGCTACATGGTGTTACAGAATTTACAAATTGATTTAGGTCATTAGTTTTTAAGCTAACTTTATTACCTAATTAGTTTAGGTCATTAGTTTATAGATTATTTACTATAGCTACACATCAGTAGACTAGGTTCCGTATGATTTAATACTTAAGGCTACATGGCCTACAGCATACTTGGTGTGCAACAAGATATACCCCTACTGTACAAGAGGAATTTCCAAATAGGTAACAAATGCTTATAGTCATAAATCTGCTGTATCGATCTATGCCCTTTTCCATTTATCAGCAAGACAATATAATATTAACCCTTACAATGCAGCAGAAGTAATGATCTCAAACGTTTATCATCATCAAATTTGTTGCAAATTTCTTCAACATAACAAGACTGAACTTAGAGAATATGAGAGAGCAAGAGAGAGAGAGAGAGACCTTCCAGTCAGGTACCAGGAACAGAAAAATTAGCATTTCAGTATCCCATCTCCTGCCAACCAACAAGGATCAATTATCCACAGTAAACAGTTCCCATTCCAGAACAGAGCAGAGATGAGGCGTGCTAAGGTACTGCAAAAGGCAAAAGTTGAAAGATCATACAAATGTAAACAGAGAGCAAATCAATAGTGAAACTATAGGCATTGTTTCTGAACCAGCTACCGTTTATAGCTTATAAGAATCTGGAAAGAAGTGCATCCATTCAACCAATGCAAAAGGACAGAGAATTTAACAAACTAGCAGTAGTTATAACAAACTCAAATGCGACAGATGCACAAGCAGTAAGTACCAGATATATCGATATCAACAACAGTATCAGAAAATCAGGCTTATGGAATATCAATATATATTTCAAGCAGCATCTGTCAGATAAAAGCCAAGAATACAGTGATTTTCATGTTCTGACTTTAGCAACAGTTAAGATTACAAATGAACTCTTCACGAATTGCCATCTCCCAAATCCATGAAAAGGCTCTTCTTTAGATCGTGGTTGAAAGGCACTGCTTTCTGGCTAATTGTTCTTCTCGTTGGACACTCCATTTTCAGCACGGTTTTCAAACCCATGATAAGGAACTTCAACCATAGGTTTCGGCACTGGACGGTCATTGAAGTCTTCTGGAAAGAATTCAAAATCAGGACCAAAGTTGAACTTGACCACACAATTTGGTTGATGGGGAAGAGTATACATTGAAGCAGCAGGATAGTAACGACCACCATATAGATCTTTAAAAGCAACACCTTGGCATACACCATTTTTGAAAAAAGACATCTCACTTCCTGTACAACAAACCAATAGTCGCTGGTTATGCTTCAATCAAACATAAATTGTATCAGTGATTCAACTTTAAAAAAAGAGTATAACATTCTTTTTGCAGTCGAATTCCAAGAAAGTGCTTGTCGGACCCTGATAAAGCAATCAATTAGCAGGTTGGTGTAAGAAGCTACAATTTCAGCAAGTCAAAGATGACCCCAGATGAAATGTATATGTTGCCTTCAAATCAATAACACCATAAAGAGTTTGCAATGAGTTGATAAAAGAAAACAAGTAGGATGGGTGTTGTAATTGGTTGTGATAGCCACAAAAAAAGTCTGTACCTTTTATCTGGGGGAAAAAGCCAGTGATAGACATTCCACTGGCCAATTTCTGAGATTACATCATTTACATGAAATGAACTATCTCAATAGCTAGCCACCAGTCCAAAGATTCACGTCTAAAGAGGGTAGACTCTCATGCAGTGCAGATCAAACCACTTCCGCATGGTCAATTCTCATATCCATGACTCTAAATTTGTCGGTTAACCTAAATTCCTTATACCTAGTTTAATTTCAAGTAAAGGAGTCTTGAACAAATAATGGGGGAGAAATAGAGAACAAGAAATGAAGTGTCAAAAATATTTAGACTACTGACTGAAGTTTGAGTTAATACTTATTCCTCTTTCTGAGAAAGGTTAATGCTATAAGGCACTAAGATCACTCACTATATACTCCACTGTTTCCTCACAGAGTAAAGTTAACCCAAAATTCTGCCAAGTCTCCAGGCTAATGTGTCAAACAGGTTAATGTATAGATAATATTATGAGTAGCAAACGCGACATAATGCTATGGTTTAGTTTAACGCGACATAAAGCTATGGTTTAGTTCAACTGTATTATGGTGTATCTATCGGAATGTACAAGCATATTCACAACTGAACAGAATGTCAATGCAAGAAAAGAAACGCAATGCAGGACCATAAAACTAAAACCGAGATAAACGAAAAACTCAAACACTTAAAATAGCACTCACCAGGCACTACTTTGACAACATCCTCCTTAGCTTCGGTTGCAGTAGCATACCTCTGTCCCTTGTACCAAACCAAATGCGGAGGTTTGGGGGCATACGACCCCCCATCCGGCAAGTTTATATAACACCCTATAACATCCCCTTCCGTATACCCTTCCTCCCCATACTTCTCCCTCAATGCCTTATGCACCTTACTCCCATCAACATCCCGATACCCGAAACTGTTCCCATCATACCCAACCGGTGCCTGCAGGTCCCCTTTGTCATTGGACCACCCGAGCCGCGTGTGCCCGGTCTCTCCCAAGCTCATTACCCTTATCTCAAAGTACCAAGCGCCTTCCACAACTCCCCTAGTGGCCCTCACCATTCTATACCCTTTAGTGCTGCCGGCACTCATCCGGTCCTCGCTGACCTCAACCTTCTCGGCCTTGTACACCTTGGAGAGGCAGATTGTCATCTCCGGCGTGTCGTCTGTCTTGTCGGGGAACCTGGCCACTGGAGTTACGAGGACCTTGTCCTCTCCTGGGAGGTTGTTGTTGTTGTTGGTCGTGTTGGGTTTTGTCTTCTTCTTGCCTTTCCTGGTCGACTTGGTGACCCACACATTGTTGTTCTTCTTCTTGGATTTCTTGGGCTGCGCCGGGAGGACGGCGCCGTTCGGTTCGGGTACGGGTTCGGGTAACTGGGCCGGGTCGGGAAAAGACGGCGCGGTGGTTGTTGGGGTGAGAGAGGAGAGGTGCTTCTGCTTCTTGGGATGCGGGTCTTCCTCGTCGTTGTCGTCTTCGATTTCGATGTCGGCGTCGTTTTCTTGGGATTTGAGAGACTCGGAGAGATCTTCGGAGGGTTCGGTCTCGGTTTTGTTGCCGTTGAGGGGATTGGTAATGGGCTCTGTGTTGGGCTCGGGGTCTGTTACCGTCGTGGGCTCGGTGGGGTCGGGGATTGAGGCGGCAACGGCAGCGGGGGTGGAGGTGGGTTTGGATTGGTCGTCTTCTTCTTCGTCTTCTTCCATGTGATTGGATAGGAGGTTGTCCATCATGAGAGGTTCCAGAAGGTTCTGGGTTTTGGGAATGTGGATTGAGACAGAGTGGGGGAAGAAGAAGTGGGATATAGAGAGAGAGCAGAGGTTTGAGTTGAAGTGGGAAAAGAAGTGGGAACTGGGTTTGGTGTTTCAGTTTGGGAATTTTTAGATTTAGGGTTAAATAGAGACGAGATTCTTCTGTCTCGGTCAAATTTATCCAATTTGTCTGTGTCACGTGCGATGCACGTGGTTCTGGTGGAGCGCACCAAAGTTCTGGATTCCCTCTAATTCGTTATAATTTTCCCTCCAAATTGTGTTTACAAAATTAAGGGCTTTCAGAGTCTGGTGTAAAACTCCAATTTTTATTTTTAACAGAATAAGGGGAAATCCGGTGGAATTTAATTGAAAGTTGTTACAGAAAATCTCACATGTGTATGTCTTGCTCTAGTCCGTGTAGAATTAGAGACAATATAGTGATAGGTTTACTATTTCGTATAGATATAAGTTTTCCTACTACGTACTTTGTAATCCTCTATAAATAGAAGCACATTTTGATGAATAAAGATGATCTCATTCCATCTCTCTCTATTATTACTTTTCTCCTAAAACACGTTATCAGACATGTTTCTGCTCAAACCCGGGGCCCTGGTAGATATAGATGAATCCAACTCGATCTCCTGCAAACCTGCTCACTAAGGGGAATACCGGGCGGGCCGGCCTTCTCCTCTCCGATGCTTAAGTTAGTATAGTTGGAATATATATAACTTGAGCACGTATGTAAGCGGTGAGAGAGATAAGTTACCTATTAATGAGGGTAGTTGGGGC
This sequence comes from Potentilla sterilis, assembly GCA_963682095.1. Lineage (NCBI taxonomy): Eukaryota > Viridiplantae > Streptophyta > Magnoliopsida > Rosales > Rosaceae > Potentilla > Potentilla sterilis. The sequence goes on along the minus strand of OY821755.1, from coordinate 38,064,202 downwards.
CCTTATATAGGTGGTTGGGGGTGAGGGCTGGCCTCACCCTTCGATGTGGGACTGGTTCCCTCCGAAGGGCAGTTCTGGTGACCTCTTTGGCAGGCAGGCGCCCCGGTCCCAGGGTCCCTGGCAGCCGGATAGACCGCTGGACCCCGAGGCCGGGTGCTGGTGGTTCGGTCCCGGGCCTCGGGCCGGGCCCTGGTGCACTTGCTGCGGGTCTGTGGGCCTGCTGTAGCCTCTCTGCGGCTACTGTCAACAAGTCCCCCAAGTTCCCGGTCAAGTGCAATCTTGAATGAGGACTTAAAGTCTATCTTGCTCTTGTCCCGCAGACCCGCATTGTCCCGCAGGGTTACCGACCCAACGGTGCCCAGTCCCCCAAGTCCGGATTGAAGATTGGGCGTGACCGGGCGTTGGGCTGTGCTTGGTATGAGGCGGAGTTGACAGGACCTCGACCGGGCGTCCTGCCATATCGGTGCGAGGCGGAGTTCACGGGACCTCGACCGGGCGTTCTGCCATATCGAGACGAGTCCCGGATGAACTTGCAGTCTGGACCTCGACCGGGCGTCCTGCCATATCGGTGCGAGGCGGAGTTCACGGGACCTCGACCGGGCGTTCTGCCATATCGAGACGAGTCCTGGGTGAACTTGCAGTCTGGACCTCGACCGGGCGTCCGGCCATATCGGTGCGAGGCGGAGTTCACGGGACCTCGACCGGGCGTTCTGCCATATCGAGACGAGTCCCGGATGAACTTGCAGTCTGGACCTCGACCGGGCGTCCTGCCATATCGAGACGAGTCCCCCAGAGACATGCAGCGAAGAAGCCATGCAGCCGGTTGAAAGATCATAACCGCGAACTGCCATGGTGCCGGGCGGATGGCTCGTACTCGGAACGATTCTCTCGAAGCGGTTGAAAAATCATAACCGGTGGGAGGTCTTTAAGCCGGTTGGAAGATCATAACCGGTGAGATGCAGCTGGGTGGACGTCGACCGGGCGTCCTGCCATATCGAGACGAGTCCCCCAGAGACATGCAGCGAAGAAGCCATGCAGCTGGTTGAAAGATCATAACCGCGAACTGCCATGGTGCCGGGCGGATGGCTCGTACCCGGGACGATGCTCTGGAAGTGGTTAAAAAACCATAGCCGGTGAGAGGCTGCGGAGCCAGTTGGTTCGAGGTTGGCTTTCTGGGAATGGACCCCTCGTTGTGCGCTCCTATCTCCCCCAATTGTCGCTTGCAAGTGGGACAGGTGGCGGACATGCAATAAAAGGGAGAGCCCATCAGTCCCATCAGTTATGATAGTATGGGATCCCTTATTGATTGTTGGGACACGTGTTGGCAGGGGGGCGGTCTGAGATGGAGGGGATCCACGGTTGGGGTTGCCTCACTTTTCTTGTTGCCCTATTTATCATCCCCTCTGATTTCCTCCCGTCGCATCTTGCTACTTTTTGCCTGTTGTTTGTCTGTGCTTCAGAGGTGAATTCTTTTGTTTAGGTTTTATGGCGTCTGGGAGATCTGCGTATTCTGCCGGTGCGAACCGCGGGCCTATGCGGCATGAGCTGCTGGATGGTGATAGGGTGATTTTCTGTGATGAGCCAATCAGAAGCATGAATGATAGAGAGATCAGGGAGTTTCGGGCGAAGTGGGATATCGACAACTCCATTAAGCTTCGAGGCCTGCATCCCGGGGAACTAGCCTGTAATCCGGAACCGGGTTGGGTTGCCGTTTTCGACGATCAGTTTCGACACGGACTATCGCTGCCGCTGCCGCCATTTGTCCAGTACATGCTGAGCGCAATAAAGCTTTCCCCGGCCCAGCTTCTGAGCAACCAGTGGAGGCAGCTACTTGGCCTCGGGTGTCTGTTCAGTTTGAGCTATATGGACTGGCCCACGGTTAATGAATTTCGGGCACTGTACAAGATTTCCTACTGCAGAAAGGCCCAGTGCAGCGGTTGTGTGAATTTTACCGCGTGGGACTTCGGTCCTGCCATCACTCATCTACCGTCAACGGTCTCAGATGTCTGGAGGAGGTCGGTGGTGCTGGCCGGTGGCAGGTGGCAGCGTACTTGGAGGGGCCATCAGGTGCCCGAGGCTTATCAGTCGATCGATCGGGAATAGACGTACTGGTTGGGCGATTTGGAGAAGCAACGGATATACCGGCTGTTTACTTGCTGGGATCCCCTGAGTCGGAGCTCCTATAATTTCATCTGGTGGAATGTGCTGGAGATATGCGAGATGGGGAGGAAACCTGGTAAGGTATCTTGCATTGTTTTGTCTTTGCATGGTTGCTTGTATTCTGACTGCTCGGTTGGTCGGTTTGTAGCTAACGCCCCCCGGCTCGCCGTTCGGAGCGAGGAGACTGTCGAACCGGACGAAGAGCTTGTGGCCCCGAGGTTGATGGAGATGGGGGAGAGGGCCACGAAAACCGATATTGATCCGGTTAGCCAGAAGCGCAGGGAGCATGACAAGCCTGTGCCGCTCGTGTTTCCGGACTCTCACTATGGCAGGCGGCCTGGCGGTGAGAATAACTCCCCACTCCTTATCCGGGAAGTGCGCTCGGTGGCCCTGCCAGGTGCAGAACCTGTGGCGCGACCGATGGCGGTACGGACCTCGTGGGAGAGGGAAACGGTAGAGACGACGGGGTATCGCCGAAGCGGCTACGGCGAAGCTCCGGCGAAGAGGGCGAGGACGTTTGATGCCGGGGCGTCAAGCTCGGCTGGATCGATCGGGCGGGCAGTAGCTCCGGCCGGGGCAGTGGGCGGCCGAAGGAGTCGAGGACCGGAGGCCGATCGTAGTTCCGGGCATGGTTTTGGTAGGTTCGTAGCATCTGTCATCGAAACCTTGGGACTTGATCGTGAGGGCCCTGGGACGGAGCAACCGGGCGAGAGTAGGACGAAGCCCATGGAGCTGGTTCTTCGGGTAAGTGTTTCTTGTGCTTCCTTTTCCCTGGAGTGATATGAGCCAATGTTCCTTTGTTTACGTTTGGCAGCTAGCTTATAGCCTTTATGCCGCGGAGCCCAGAGGGGAGTCTGCTGCAGTTTTGGAGAGGCGGGTGGAGGAGCTGAGTGTGCGGGTGGACGTGGCGGAAGCCAAGCTTGTGGAGGAAAGAGAGGAGGTCGGTCGGTTGAGCACCGAGCTTGTGCGGGAGAAAGAAGAAACCGCTCGGTTGCATCATGAACTCTCGCGGGAGAAGGAGGAGGCCGATCGACAGGCTGCTGCCCGGGGAGGGAGGGTTGCAGAGCTGGAGGAGAGGGTTTTGGAGCTGCAGACCCAGGTTACAGTAGTCGCTCCGGGAAGGGAGAAGCTCACGGAGTCCCAGCTTGCTGAGGTGGCCGATAAGGCTGTTGACGACTTCCGGGAGTCGGTGGAGCTTGAGGAGATGCTGAAGGAGGTCCGGTCTAAGGGCATAAGCGATGCCTATCTGGAGTGGAGGGAGAAAGGATGGCTTGATGTTGAGCGGATGGAGGCTAACATAGCCTTGATCGAGATGGCGGAGCAAGAGCAAACTTTAAAAGGTGGCGGGCCGGGGATTGGGGGCTCCGGAGGCGCTAACTAGCTGTTTCTCTTGCCTATATGTGTGCCTTGTAACCAGCTTTACTGATGATGAACAAACTGCGTATTGCAATATTGATGCCAATTATACTATTTGTCCCTTTATGAGCGATATTACTTAGGATAGAACCGCAGGTGCTGAATATTCCAGGGGCGGGTGGAATAGATGCCATCGGTATCTATAATGTGGAATGTTGCTGGGCCCATAGCTGCGGTAATTTGGTAGGGTCCTTCCCACGTTGGTTCCAAGGCCAACGGTTTTTTCTGGATTTTCTTTATGACCCAGTCCCCCACTTGTAGCCTCCTTTCCCGGACCCTTCTGTCATAGTACCGGGCGACCCGCTGCTTGTAGGTTTGGTTTCGCATATGCGCTTGGTCGCGCCGCTCTTCTATAAGGTCCAGGTTGAGCCGTACGCCCTCGGCGTTTGTTTCGGCATCGTAATTCTTGACCCTGCCGCTGGGTATGCTGGTCTCCACAGGAAGCACCGCTTCGCTCCCAAATGCCATGCAGAACGGGGTCTCTCCTGTTGCCTCTGCTGCTGTCGTCCGGATGGCCCATAGTACCGCGGGGAGTTCCTCGGCCCAACATCCCTTCTTGGCATCCAGCTTCTTTTTTAGAAGGGTTTTGATAATCTTGTTGATTGCTTCTACCTGGCCGTTGGTCTGCGGGTGTGCCACTGAGGCAAACAACATCCGGGTCCCCATGGAAGCTGTGTACTGGATAAGATCGGCATTATTGAACTGTGTTCCATTATCCGTGACAATAGTCTGCGGTATCCCGAACCGGCAGTAGATGTTCTTCCATAGAAATTTTCTCACTCGCTCCTCGGTGATCTTTATCAGAGGTTCTACCTCGACCCACTTAGTCTGATAGTCCACTGCTACGATGGCGTATTTGTATTGTCCCACAGCTATCGGGAAAGGGCCAATGATGTCTAATCCCCACTGCGCGAACGGCCATGGTGCTAACAGGATTGACAATGCGATTGCCGGAGCATGGGGTGCAGAGGCGTACATGTGGCATTTGTGACAGCCGCCTGTAATTTTTCTTGATGTTGCTGCCATATCTGGCCAGAAGTACCCCGATCGGAGTGACTTGTGAGATAATGACCTTGCGCCAGAGTGATTACCGCACACTCCTTCGTGGATCTCTCGCATGACAGCCTCTCCTGCCTCCTTTGTCACACACCTCAGCTGGGGGAAGCTGTGCCCTCTTCGGTAAAACTGGCCATTGAGGAGACCGTACCGGGCGCACCGGAGGTGTAGCCTCCTGGCCTCCACCGCATCCTGGGGGCTGGTTTTGTCAGTCAAATACTTGACTATTGGATCCATCCAGCTTGGTGGCGCTTCTTCCACCGCAAATATCTCGGAGATGGTCTTGCTTATACTCGGCTTCTGGAGAGTTTCAATTTTAGCTCTCCGGTACTCTGGAGGGTAGTTTCCGGTTGCCAACCTTGCGAGGGCGTCCGCATGCCTATTTGCCTCTCGGAGAATGTGCTGGATCGTGGCGCCATGGAACGGCTCAATCAGGGTTTTGGCCAGAGCCTGGTAGGAGGATAGCTGGGGTTCCTTGACCTCAAACAACCCGTTCATCTGGTTCACCACTAAGCTGGAGTCGCTGTATATGTCCATGGACGGGATTCCCAGCTCCTTGGCCAGTTGCAAACCGGCTATGAGGGTCTCATACTCGGCAGCGTTATTTGAGGTGCTGAATAGGAACCGTAAGGCATACTCGTACGATTGGCCATCGGGCGAGGTTATCATGACACCGGCTCCGCTCCGCTTACTCGTTACGGAGCCGTCGACGTAAAGCTTCCAGCCGTTGGGGAGGCCTGGTTCGAACTTTACGGTCCGTACTGCGTCGGTGTCCTCGTACTGGGTGGGGTGCGCTTCTGCCACCATTGGGGTGAGCTCACATATGAAGTCCGCGGCTTCCTGTCCCTTGATGGCCGTTCGCGGGGCATAAGTGATGTCGAACTCTCCCAGTTCAACTGCCCACCGCACGAGCCTACCGCTGGTGTCTGGTTTTTGCAGGATCTGCCGCAGAGGGTGATTGGTATATAAGGTGATGGAATGAGCCTGGAAATAGTGTCGGAGCTTCCTGGCACTAACAATCAGGGCCAGAGCCAATCTCTCTATGTCGGGGTACCGGCCCTCGGCTCCAGTAAGTCCCTTTCCCGCATAATATACCGGAAGCTCGAGCGTGCCCTCCTTCCTGACGAGAGCCGCGGAGACGGCCGCTTCGGATGCGGCTATATAGAGGTATAGCATCTCGCCCGGCACTGGCTTGGATAGGAGAGGCACTGCAGACAGATATGTCTTGATAGATTGGAATGCCGCTTTATGCTCTGCCGCCCAGTGGATTTTCCTGGTCTGTTGTGCCTTGAGCAGTTTGAAGAACGGGGCGCACTTATCGGTTAGGCGGGAGATGAATCTGGCAAGGGCGGCTAACCGGCCGGTCAACATCTGGACCTGGTTTCTCTCCCCTGGCACTTCCATATCTAGAATTGCCTGGACCTTCAGCGGGTTGGCTTCTATCCCTCGCTGGCTGATGATGTGGCCTAGGAATAGGCCCTCTGAAATCCCGAAAATACACTTCTTCGGGTTCAAGCGCATTTCGAATTTGAGCATCTTGCCGATGACTACGGCCAAATCCCGAACCAGCATGTCATCTACGTAAACCTCTACGGTTTTACCCATTTCTTGCTCCAGCATTCGGTTCACCGTCCGCTGATAGGTGGCCCCGGCATTCTTTAGACCGTACGGCATCCTCTTATAACAGTAGTTACCTCGGTCGGTTGTGAATGATGTGTGCTCCTCATCATCCGGGTGCATCCTAATCTGATTGTACCCGGCGTAGGCGTCCATGAAGCTGAGCAGCTTAAAGCCGGACGTGAAATCTATAAGCTGATCAATCCGGGGGAGCGGGAAGCTGTCCTTTGGGCACGCCCGGTTTAGGTTGGTGAAATCCACGCACATACGCCACTGGCCGGTTCCCTTCTTCGGCACCATGACCACGTTAGCGAGCCAGCGAGGGTACTGGACTTCCCGGATGAAACCTATACCCTTTAATTTCTGTATCTCCTCTCTGATTGCCTCATAATTTGCCGGACTGAAGGACCTCCTCTTCTGCCTCACCGGGAGAACGTTGGGCAATGAATTTAGCTTATGGACGGCTATCTCCGGGGATATGCCTGGCATGTCCTCGTAGGACCATGCGAAGACCGAACTGTTGTCCCGGAGGAAGGCTATGAGCTCTTGCCTGACAACCGGATCGAGCTACGTCCCTATCACCACATTTCGGTCTACCGAAATGCAGATCGCTTCGGTTTCATCCATGGCCGAAGGTGGCTCTAGCTTTTTCTTGACTGAATCAGAGTCATCGCGGGGTCAATACTTAGATCCGGCACCGGTGCTAACTGAGTGGCCGTGAAGACCTCGGCCCGCTTCCTCCCGTGGGTTAGGGCCTCCGCATAATATTTACGAGCGAGCCTCTGGTCCCCGCGCAGGGTAATGACACCGGCCGGTGAAGGCATCTTCAACATCAGCATATGGCCGGCTATAAATGTCTTCAGTTTCCATAACCCTGGCCTACCGATTATGCCATTGTACGATGACAGGCAGTCCACAACGATGAATTCAAGGTGCTCCTTTTTTGTCTTGTTTCCCTCGCTGAAGATCAGTGGTAGGTAATCCGATCCCAAAGGCTGGACTACCTCACCGGAGAAGCTTATAAGTGGTTCGTTATCCTGGGATAACTTATTCCTTCCTCTCTGCAGCCCTTTGTATGCGTCTCGGAACATCACGTTGACAGAGGCTCCGGTATCGATCAACATACGGCTGGTTATCCAGTGGTCTATTTGGACCGTGATGAGGAAGGGGTCGTTGTGCGGTTGGACCAGATCCTCCGGCTCTTCCTCTTCGTAGAAAGTGACCGACTTCCATCCGGTTTTGGCGGCTTGGCCGCTTCCTCCACCAAAGACATACACTTCTTTCTCCCGGATCGATCTTAAGCACCGCTTCTTCGAGCTCCGGGTGAGCTGATCTATATGGCCCCCGCCATGTATCATGTTTATGCTTCTGTGCACCTCGATCCCTCCGGGAGGTCGGGTGCCTATGGTTCCTACTTGCCGAGCTACCGGTCGGTTCTCTCTTGGTTCTACCGGGCGGGATCGACCGCCTACAACCGCTCTCTGGGGTCTTGGATCGCTGGTCCTACGGGTTGGATCTTCGGGCTTTTCTGCCGGCATGATGGCTAGGGCCCGCGGTGGTCGTTCTACTGGCGCAGCCGCCGCTGGCTGTGTCGGTCGTACAAGCGGCGGTCTCCTCCTCGGCCGGGAACTGTTGTCACTGCTTCGTCGGGGTTGCCACTCCTCCCGTACCTCTGCTTTCCTGGTGGCTATAGGCGCACGGCTGCGATCTAGCCGCCCGGTCCTGCTCTCACGGGGAGGTGGAGACAGTAGGTCATCCGGTCTTCGCTTGGGTGCCTTATCCCCATATGTCTCGTGGTCCGCCTGAGCATGCCTGACGGCCACGGTCATCAGCTCATCATACCCCAGCGGCTCCTGCACTCGCAAGTTGTACGAAAGTTCTCCGGGTCTTAACCCCTGCTTGAAGGCCATCACCGCGATCTTCTTGTCCAGGTTTCTGACCCCGGCCGTGGCGATTTACCACCGGTTAACGAAAGCGCGTAGCGGTTCGTGGTCAGCCTGCATGCAATCGAAAAGTATAGTGGATGTTTGAGCCGTCCCGGCTCTGAGGATAAACCGGCCGACAAACTTGTCGACCATCTGTTCGAAAGTTTCAACCGAGTCTACTGGCAGCTCGTAGAACCAGCTCAACGCCTCCCCCGAGAGCGTCTCTTGGAACACATTGCAGCACGTGGCATCAGAATAGCCCCTTGTGCCCGTCTGCGACCTGAAACTGTCCAGGTGCTGATACGGGCAGCTCGTTCCTGAGTACGCCAGTTTTAGGGGCCTTAGGCTACCAGACCTTCCTGATTCCCTAACCCGGCGCGGAAAAGGTCCAATGCGCTCACTGAATCGTGCATTGTCCCGCGGTCATCCTGCTTTCTTCTCGCTAGCGTCTAAACGGTCCTTCATATCCAACACCGAGGCGGAGAGCGTTTCGAGCGTTCTTGCGGTAGAACTGTTCTGTTCGCTTGATGCCTGGCTCGTGCGGTACGGTAGCTCGATCGGACCGGAGTTTTTCAAAGCTTCCGAAAAGAGAGGCGTGGGCACATGCACGGTCCTTCTTCTTCCCGTGGGCTGTCCCACTTCGAGGTGCGGGAATTCGCTAACCTTGCTTGCGGGCCGTGACGCCGCCCGAGGAGTGCCCGGCTGGCCTCCTTTTCCCAGGACCGCTAATAAGACGGTGTTTACTGCTTCCAACTCCTGGCACCGGGCATCTGCCCTTAGCCGGTCTCGGCCGCCCTCTGCTCGCAACCGCTCGACTTCTGCCTTCATCTTCTTTATTTCCTCTCCCGCACCATACCGGTCGGGGTTCTCTGAATCTTGGCGATCGCGACTTCTGTCTTGGTCTGGAGAAGGGACGAACCTCGCACCGACCTCAGCCCTTATGTTACGGGCCCAGTCGGGGATCTGAATTCGCTCTGATCTTCCGTCTCGGTTGCCAGTTTTTATCTTCCTTCCTTCCATGGCTTCTGGACCGCGTCTTTAACTATCTTTCAAAGGATCGATCGGGCTCTACTCCCCGGTAGAGCAATGCTAACTTTTCTCGTGGATCAAAAATCGTTCCCACAGACGGCGCCAATTGTTTCTGCTCAAACCCGGGGGCCTGGTAGATACAGATGAATCCAACTCGATCTCCTGCAAACCTGCTCACTAAGGGGAATACCAGGCGGGCCGGCCTTCTCCTCTCCGATGCCTAAGTTAGTATAGTTGGAATATATATAACTTAAGCACGTATGTAAGCGGTGAGAGAGATAAGTTACCTATTAATGAGGGTAGTTGAGGCCCTTATATAGGTGGTTGGGGGTGAGGGCTGGCCTCACCCTTCGATGTGGGACTGGTTCCCTCCGAAGGGCAGTTCTGGTGACCTCTTTGGCAGGCAGGCGCCCCCGGTCCCAGGGTCCCTGGCAGCCGGATAGACCGCTGTACCCCGAGGCCGGGTGCTGGTGGTTCGGTCCCGGGCCTCGGGCCGGGCCCTGGTGCACTTGTTGCGGGTCTGTGGGCCTACTGTAGCCTCTCTGCGGCTACTGTCAACAAGACACTTTTGCTCTCAAAAGCTTGAGTGTTTTAAGACCCTTAGTTCTACGTTTTCGATTCAAGAAGACAAATACCTCCGGCATTCAGGTAGTAAAAGTAGTTTTTCAAAGTAATTACTTTATATTTGTTGTTTTTATTACAGGTACTTGACCCAAATTTTTAGGCATCAGTAGTGATAACGGTATCTTCACTACTTTAAACGAGGACAAACATTATGATAACGGTGCCTTCACAATTGAGCATCGACTTTAAGACCATAACGCATCTTGGTTTATCGACCTCAAATCTTGAATTTTATATTCATCCTCCTCTCTTATCGTCAGATAGCTGACGAACTCACTCATCTTGAGTTTGAGATTCTTGACTCCCAAGACAAGGAGTATACCATAGATGAGTTTCTGATGTGGAACAAACCTTTATTGCAAATGAGCTCACCACAACTATTTTTCCAGACCCAAATGTTGTAAAGCCCACTGCGCAAGTTAAGTCGTGGGCTCTCATGTTCCTTAGACGCCATATTGATCGCACGTTGAAGATGATGTATATGTGTAAGACCGATCTCCCAAGAGTTGTGGGATGCGCTCAGAGAACGCTTCAACAATGTTCACACAACTCTGCTTCCAGAGTTGTTAGCTAAGTGGGATGAAATCCGCTTACTTGATTACAAGACGATTAAAGAGTTTAATTGAGATAAATTAAATCTCCAGGCAAAACTCAGTTTATGTGGTACCATCAAGAGTGACGATGACATTATACAGAAGACCTTATCCACCTTTCCTACTACGGCTCTAATGCTCGCTACTCAATACCACCTATAGTATGGGAGAAAGAATTTCACTATTTTTCCTGCGCTCATTACTATGCTTTAAACAACTTAACGGCATGATGAAATTCTCCTGAATAACAATTCAAGGCCTGTCGGAATAAGGAAAGAACCCTAGATCAATAGGGAATGCACACGTCACACCGCCTGCACGAGGGAGGAATCCTCCCCGTGGCAACTGCACAAGAAGGAACGACAAATTCCCTAGGGGACGTGCCGACGTCTAGAGGCGAGAGGGTGGTGGCGCTGCCGCCAAGGGTGGGCGACCATCATAGGCTCAAAACCCACCTACCAAGCGTACTTGGATCGACATCAATTTCAATCAGGCTCATGGTGGAAAGAACCCTAGATCAACAGGGAATGCACACGTCACACCGCTTGCACGAGGGAGGAATCATCCCCGTGGCAACTGCACAAGAAAGAACGGCAACTTCCCTAGGGGACGTGCCAACATCTAGATGCGAGAGGGTGGTGGCGCTGCCGCCAAGGGTGGCCGACCATCACAGGCTCAAAACCCACCTACCAAGCGTACATGGATCGACATATCAATGGTCTAGAGATTGTGATGCTAATAAGCATGTAGTCAACACTTATAAGAGATAGAAGGACTCATTGGAGACTAACCTTGTAGAGGATGATGAGAAAGACAATGAGAATGTCAATCTCACAGCCACGGATTTTAGAAGCAAAAAGTTACATGCTTCAAGCTTAGACACTCATGATTTTGAAGTCTTAATAATGCCACTATATTTCAAGATTTGGAATGGCATCATTGCCTTAGTTATTTTGACTTTCGATACTAAGTCTTAATACTATATTCGGTCGAATAAAACCTCGATGTAATTATTGGCTTATGCATCAGAGATGCATATATGCTTCGAATTTTCCTCGGCTAAATATCATAATGTCTTAAGTACATTGCTAACGGAAACACAAATAGACGTAAACGTTGATCCCGTAAGGGATAAAGACGTCGGTGTCGTCCCCCCTTCCTTCAGGAGGAGCATCATTTCCTCCTCTATTCCCCAGAAGATCGGATGCATATTTTGATCTAGTATGATCAACGCATGTTCTACAATTGATGACGGATTTGACCATAGTCGATTCATAACTAGGCGCATCTGATTTAGTGTGATGTTTTGGTCAGGGGAAATTAAGGAATCTAGCATCGGCTAGCGGTTTTAAGTTGCTTCGTACTACCGTCCCTCCACTCGCTAGACAAGTCCCTAAATCGGAGTTATCGAACGATCTCGACTTTGGCTATACTCTCTACGTAGTTGACTAGCGGATTGATCATCAATTCAATTTGATCATAAAACGATGCTATTATCTAGTTTTTGCCGTCCTTCGGGATGTTAAACACGGCACCTCACCTCTATTTGGAGGGTGACATGCCAACTCGTCTTTCTTAGGAGTTCGACACGTCATTCTAGCTTCATTGCAAGCCAATGTCAAACAATCGTTTCTCTTGTTACACTCTCAGAATTTTAACTAAGTTTAATTCCAACGAATTTCTCTAACATACTTGAGAAAATGTCCTCTTCTATGTATATACCAAGAAGCGACTGAGTGCTTACCCGAATGTGGAACTACTCACACAAATTTTAATGAATTGACAACTATTCTTGTATTAGCGCCATATAATTTCTTTGTGACAACGATGATTTGATCATCACAAGTAATTAAAGAGCAAAGTACTACTCAATTATTATTGCCTAAACGGCACTATAATGTCACAGATGCTCTCTACGCACTGGGAAGCAATCAAACCTTGCTACGTTTTAAGAACATTAGCGCCAATGATTTTCACTTGTGAGAATGAAAGAATCGTTATGTATTACCTCTAATGAGTGTGGACGTAAATACATCTTAAAGAAGCTACCGAGTCAATTTAGTGGATTAATATCTCACTATGATTAGGGTTATTAAACACTACGTTGTTGCCAATAAGGAATTTAGGGACACCGACTCGTATAGGCTTTGGCATGATCATTTGGTCATCCATGCAGAGACATGATGATCCAAATTCTTAGAAATTCACATGGACATCCGTTCTTTTGATCCTCAAAGAACAAATTTGGCCGAACTGTGTCCGCCGGACATGGTCGTGATGCCACAAAGAGGAGTGGCACCACCATGGTGCCAAGCATTACACCTAAGCTTGGCCCCAACATCTTGAAGCCCAAGTTGACGTCACCTAAGGCTATGGTGACGTCCCGGCCTCCCACGATGCCTCATTGGCTATCTCCAATGCGCATCGCTCTTTCTACAAAGCCTATTCTTTAACCAGATTAGGAGCGAGACCCTCCTATGCTAAAAATACATAAGAAAATATCTCATTCTTACATTGAATCCAAATGGGATTATTGATAAGAGCACAAAGTGCTATGTTTTTAATATGTTTCTACTTCCATTTATGCCTTGCTTAACCTTAAATATTGTAAGATCGAGTCGTTTAGTTGAGTCATGAATATTTGGTAGAGTTACATAAAAATCGTGCTAAGTATAGAAAAAATGCAGAAATTTGTCAAAAAGCCAATTTAGGAGTCTTAGAGATGTTTCGTTAGATCTGTAAAGCCTCGACTTTGTATTTGATTAAAATTTCTTCTCTTACATGCAGTACAATGCTAATGATTGAGCAATGGAAGGAGTTATAGCAATTGGAGCAAAAGAAGCTGCCAGGAATCACAAGACAAAACCGGATGCAAATCCAGTAAGTTCCAGTAATTTCCTGGGCACATCATCCAACTTCCACAATTTCTCCAGAATGACTCACTTGGAACCAAAAGACGTTCCATATATGCAAAGAAATCTTTATGAGTCTAGTTTCCAGAAAATTTGGAATCGCATCAAAATATATTATGTGGAGAAAGTTATACCAGTTGCAACACAGGAAGGTCAAATCTGCCGAGGAGAAGAAGCTACTGCCTGCTGGGAAGTAGTTTTGTGTTTCTTCACCAAAGGCATATCCAAATGCATCAAATGAGAGTTGCTGAGCTTGATGAAGAATAGGGGAACCGGCCAAGCCAAAAGGAAAGTGAAAATAAGGAAAGAAGAACTTGCCTAGCCCTAGCAGGAATAGGGAAGCAATCTGCTGGTTCTAGGAGAGGAGTTCCTGGCCCAACTAGGGAACCTTGCAGCTGCATCTATGGATTATTTATCCAACAAAGAATGAGCTGAGTCCATCAAGAAGTCCATGAAGCTGTGATCCATGAAGAATTCGGTAGAAAAGTCTAGAAGAACAAGGAAAGGAAGGAAGAAACCAAAACCGGCAAGGAAAACCTTTTCCTTGCAGGATTACAAATCCTTTTTCTGCCGAGCCTTGTTGCAACCTCTGCTCTATAAATACCACAGCCTCTCAACAGAAAAGATCATCACATCCGACACACAAACACAACCCTTTAGCTCTACCAAATATTTTGCCATAAATCCTAAGTAGAATAGCAAGCCAAAAACACATCACCACCACTTCCAAATCACCCTACCCTTGCCGAATCCTCCATCACCTCCATGGCTTGTAATTTTATAGTTTTACAACTCTATGTCTATGTAGAGTGTATGTTTTTATGGTATCCTATTATATGTCTATGTATAACTTGGTTTGAATTTTGGTTTTGCACGTTGTTGATTTCGTTTCTTGGTTTTATTTACTAACTATCAAGTTTTGATTTCAAAGTGCTTTTAAAAGATAGCATGTAAACATAACTTGTAGTAAAATTGGAAGTCTAGGTCTAGGGAAGCATGTTCACGTTTTAATTCTAAACTTTCACTTAGTTAATTCTTTAAACTCATGTCCCTTAAAGGTTGGTGTTCTATGCAATTGCAATGTATGGGGCATTGATCTCACTTGGCCGAAAATAAACATAGATTAAGTATACGCTGAGTTGCTTTGTGTGTGTTGTTTCATTAGGGCTAGAGTAGTTTAAAGAATTTGCTTGTCTAATATGAAGAGTGACACCTTGCATGTTAACTTGTCTCCAATTAAAAGGCTTTGTGCTTCTTTGCTAGCTAGTAAACGTGTCCACGCTGAGTGTCATGTAAATTGGTTAGTAACACTACCAGAAAAAAGGCTTTTCCCGACGAAATAAAAAAAAACGGCCGACGAATTAAAATTTTCGTCGGTACTTCCAACGAATAGCCGAGGATTTTATTTTTCGTCGGTGGAAAAATAAAATCGTCGGCCATAGTTTAACCATAGCCGACGATACTGTTTTTTCGTTGGTATAAACAAAAAACGTCGGCTATATTCATATTTCAGTCGACGATTTGGATTTTCGTCGGCCTTTCTCTAAAACATTAGCCGACGAAAACTTTTGAAATTTTGGCCGACGAAATTGACATTTTCTCGTCGGCCATAACTATATTGAAAAATACATATTTTATTTTAGACAGAAAACGACAAAAGCATAGCCGACGAGTATGTCTCTCGTCTGCTATGATTTAAAACAAAAAAAACAAAAAATGATCAGATTCCATTTTCTATCACTAACGATAAACCATTGCTTCATCCTTCAAACAGAAAAAAAATCGTGAAATAAGATATGACCAAAATAATAAAATACGTTTACGGTTGAAAAATGACAAGATTCCGATAAAATCTGAGTGTCGAAAGATGCGGTCAAAGGTTTTATTCCTTCGTTTCCCTAATAGTAGCGTTACCTTCGGTAAATATTTTGAGGAAAATTTTTATACGATTAGTTGCATCTCATCGATTTGAAACTATTATCTGTTGAAGGTCAGGCAAAAAAACGTCATTTAGACAGTCCAGTTACCATTTCTAACCGTTTAGAGGTTTGACTTACCCGGTTGACCGTTCCGATCGAGCCTTTAACGTTGTCAGCTGAAGTTAGATTTTTTTCCATACATGTATTTAATCTTAACGGTGATATCTGACGGTTGGAATAGATTTTCTAAACTTTTAGATTAAAAATCAGAACATATGCACTAATATTCCTTAACTTGTTTACTAAGTGTTTAAGTGAATGTATAGTTTCAAATAATTACTATACGTAAACTCTTCAAATGCAAAAATGTTGTGAAATAAGATATGACCAAAATAATGAAATACGTCTACGGTTGAAAAATGACAAGGTTCTGATAAAATATGTGTGCCGAATGTTGCGGTTAACTGTTTTTTACTTTCGTTTTCCTATGGGTAGCCTGACGTTCGTTAAATCAATTTTGTAAAATTTTTATATGATTAGTTGCGTCTCATTGATTTGAAACTATTATCTGTTGAAGGTGAGGCCAGAAACCGTCGTTTAACTAGACTAATTTCCGTTTTTAAGCGTTTAGAGGTTTGACTTAGTAGTTTGACCTATAGTTTAGCCGACGAAAATTATATTTCGTCGGCTAAACTCTTGCGATCCGCGCCTTTTTATTGTCCGCCGTTGGATGGCTCAGATCCGACGGCTGTTGATCTTCCAAAGTATAGCCGACGACATTCAAAGAATAGCCGACGAAATCTTGTAAATCGTCGGCTAAACTCTTGCGATCCGCGCCTTTTTATTGTCCACCGTTGGATGGCTCAGATCCGACGGTTGTTGATCTTCCAAAGTATAGCCGACGATATTCAAAGAATAGCCGACGAAATCTTTTAAATCGTCGGCTATTCTCTCTGCTATAAAAGCTGAAAGTCGCTTTCAGCCCGACTTTTTCTCTCCTCCTCCTCCTCCTTCCCCTCCTTGATGGGATGCCGAAGCTCACATGCAATAATAAACCCTACAAAAGATCGTTAGTAGTATAAGCAAGTAGGGATCGTTCTAGGCCGGGGATTAAGGGTACCTGAGATATGAAATTGTTAGACTCAAACATATTCACATATATACAAAATTGTCACACATATGGGGGTATAAAAGGTACGGCAGCAATGCTGCCCTAGACTACACACGGCACACATAACAGAAAATTAAATGCTGAAAAATAAATCCTAAGTCTACTATTTACAAGGTTGGTCGACATTCTTCCACAAAGCACTAACACAAAAGCAATCAAAACACATAACAAACTAGCAAGCAATACTCACAGCAAAGTATTAAAGCGTTCTAGACTCAACTTAACTCCAACCCAATTAGCTCCTAATCAGCGACTAATTGATTAAGACTCCTCATGTATTTTAAGTGACTAATCGCCTAACCTTAAAACTATACTAGTCATCTTTGAATATTCTAATCGACGTAGACAAACATGACAAGTAATTAAGCACAAAGTCTTTTTCTTTAGTTGGAAACAAGTTAATAGAGTAAGGTTGTCAATCATCTCTTCAACAAGCATGTTCATTTAAACTACTCTAACCCTTATGAAAAACAACACAAACTAAGTAACTCGTTGATTACCTAATCCATATTAATTTTTCGGCTAATGAGATTAATAGTCTAAGTATTGCAATTACATAGGCTACCAATCTTTAAGCGCACGAATTTAAAGAACAAGTCAAGAAAACCCTAAAATCAATTTAACACATATTTTTGCCGAAAATCCTAATTACTAGTTCATCATATATTTTCCTTACTCTTTAGCATGCAATCCATATTCTTACATCTAAAACCTCACTTAAAGATAAAGAAAATAAATTGACATGCAAATCATAAAACCAAATTTCAATCCAATTCATACATAGACATAAAAATTGAAACCAAGAATTCATGCTAACTTCATAGACAAAGTTTAACATAACTACAACAAAAATTACAAAGCCAAGAGTAGGGAGTGGATCACACATTAGAAACCTTGAAGACTTCGTCGTGTATGGATCCGTGGATGATGGTGTTCGGATGGCTGCTGCTCGGCAGTGAAGGTATCGGCAGCAAGGGGACAAAATTTCGGCAGGAAACTTTGGTATGGTGGTGGTGGTTTTGGCTAGGGTTTTTGTGTAGGATTCTTGGGAAATTTAGACAGAGCTTTGGCTAGATTTTTGCTTTGGAATGTGACAAATTTTTCTGTGTAAAAGTTGGGTATTTATAGGGAGAATGCTAGGTGTTGCCGGCAGCCCTCTTGTACAAGGAAAAACAAAACCTAATGGGATAAGGTTTGAAACCTTCCTTTTTCTACTTCAATTAGGTTTTGTTTTTCTGAATTTTTCTTCAAGGCTTGGGCTTCACATCTTCATGGACTTCTTGTATGATCTTGGACTTCATTTGACATGTCTTGGTCCATCGAAAAATACCCCAATTGCCGGCAGCACACAAAGGCATACAATCTGCCTCTATTCGGCAGCTTCTCCTAGTGTGACTAGGAGAACGTCTTTCTTCAAGTTTTTCTTCAATGCCATGGCCTAGTGTCTTCCTCTTCCCTTAATAAGGCTTGAACCATCTTCACATATGCATTTGTGCACCATTAGGTCCATCAAAAACAGAAAACACGAAAAGGGGGCAGTAGGTTCCTGGAATCGGCAGATTTGACCTTGCTGTAGTAATTCCGGCATATCTCCACGCGTGGAGCTCCGATTGATGCGATTCCAAGTCTCAGATAAACTAGACACATATGGCCATCTCCCCATAAAACAGTTCGACCAAATTCCTTGTGAGTCGACGGGAATAATTTTTCGAAGTTGGGACACAGTCCCAGAAAAATCCTGGAAGCCCCTGGATTGAAATGTTCGGACTGCCGTTTTGCAGTCAACTTTTGGGTGGCTTCCCGAACTCCGATTGATCTGAAATTTTAATACGACATTCCTCAGTATCTGAATATTAAGCACACCAAATTTCATAGAATTCGGAAAAGGATAGATCATATTTGTACTCGTCACAAAATCACGAAAAAGACATATTTTGCATTATTTTCCAGATTTCTCAAACTTAGTCATTTTTCGGATAATTAAACACATTTCATCAAAACTCTACCAAAATGACACTAACTACATTATGACTCAATCTTAAACAAATAAGAGTTAAACAAAGCATAAACGAGGGCATAAGCATATAATATCGTCGCACATTGTGCTCCTATCAACTACCCCACATTTATCCTTTGCTAGTCCCTTAGCAAACTAAATTAAACTATGACTCAAAACAAACTATTGCCCCTAACAATTTGTCTCAGGCTCGTATGTACACATAGCTTTCAAGTTAATGCATGAGAATGCTAAACACGAAAATTCCAAGTTTCATGAATATGTGACATCAATAAGAACATATAAGAGCAAAAGGTAAGCATGTAAACATGTTAAAGCTAATCCAAATCGCCTCACTAAGCATACTCTCTTCTTTTCTCTCGAAGCATGGTTATTCACTCATTAGTATATGCAAGTGAAAGATAATGAATTACAAAGAGCAACTTGCATATGTCATGAAACGAAAGCACTTTGTGAAATTTAATGGAAAAACCTCATATGATAACTATATGCACCAATGAACCAAAACCATATGCTTACTCTTGAGATAATCTCCACAAATCAAATTTAACCATCTTAAGAATCATGAAAAAGATCAATAATAAGGTTGTAATGGGGCTAGGCTAAGAGGTATTCGATATTTGGATAAGGAGGCTCAAAACATCACCGTGCGCTTTAGCAAAGCTCGAATCTCCTTATGTCTTCTCGCCGAAAGGGTCAAATCTCATCTTGTTGGACCCATACTTCATTCTTTTCTTCCCAAACAACATTACAACAATAATCTAGACAATAGCCATGCACAAAATTTTTCTTTTCCATTGCCTATGCCGTACCCTTCTTTTTCTTCTTTTTCTCTCGGCTTCTTTTATTTTCTTTTTAATCCGAGCCAATTTTTTTTCTTTTTCTAGGTACGGCATGCATACATTTTACATACAAATTCATGGCTAAGTCTACCCCACACTTATTCTTCTTCATCACACACGCGAAAACGCTCTCAAAAATTCAAGCTTTGACGGAACACACAGTAAAGGCATCACTATACTAAGTTCATGGAAAGTGTTTAAGGGTGATGAAAGAAAAGGCTCAACGTAGGCTCAAAGGGGGTTTACTAAGGTGTCCCACGATGGGCTCCAATAGGGCACATGCTTTATTTGGCTTTGGTGGTGAACCTAAATGATCTTTATCCAATCATATTCAAAATCAAGGTATTTTATGATATAAACGTTTCGAAAATCAACAAGAGTAAGTTCTAGCATACTAGAGTTCATTAAAAAGCTATGGCATATAGTCATCGAATAATCAAAGAATTATGAGGTTTTATGCTTCCTACGAATCTATCGAATTTTATCTTTTTTATCGCTCAAGAAGAAAGCAAATTGGCTCTAAAGCTCACATAGGTTATTTTCGAACTAAACTAGCTAAAACATGCATGCTTCATAATCAACAAGTCCTACATGCTCCTACCAATGCACATAATCCATGAAACTTACAATTTTATAAGTATGCACAACCATCATCTATGTATGCAAAGAGGAGAAAAACATCATTGACATATTAGGGGCATCCTAAGACTCGAAACAAACAAATTTAAACATTCTATTTTTGTGTTACAATTTTTCTGAATTTTTCTTTTCTAAACTAAGCACACAAAAACAAAAACGGAATAATTTTTCTTTTCTAAACTAAGCACAAAAAAACAAAAACGGAATACGTTATCCCACCCCACACTTAGAAAATTACATTGCCCTCAATGTAAGCACAAAACAATATCAATGAATTTCCTAAGCATGCAATCGAGTAACATATTCCAACAATTCATCACAAATCAAAGAAAAAGAGAAGGGTTAAGAAAATTCAAACTCTCGGTGATGGCTCCTTCACTTTTCGTTGATCGAATTGGGTTGCCTCCCAAGTAGCGCTTTATATTTATAGTCCATAGCCTAGACTTTTCACCGTGTTGCATGTGTTCATCTTGCTCCAAAGTAACTCAAATCGGCAAGAAGAAGATCGAGGAGTAACTCATTGCACGTCGTGTCCGATACGGTGCGGTTCTGCGTGTCCGACTGTGTAGCCTCCGTATCCGGTTGTGTAGCAGGCGTATCCTGCGTATCCTGAGTTGCAGTTCGGCTGCTCTCTATGTCTTGAAGCATCATATCAAACTTGCCGGCAGTAGCAGGTTCGGCAGGGTGATCGGCAGCAGCAAAGGTAAGGAACGGTTGTTCGGCAAGGAGGTGTGTGGCCGGGAAGAGTGAAGGCTCGGTGGCGGAGGTACGGCAGGGTGATACCGGACCGGAAATGGTGCACAATGGCTCGACAAGGACAGTGGCTACGGCAGCCCCTAGGTTTGGAGGATCATGGACCAATCTCTCATCGTTGATAGAAGTGAGCGGCATTTGATCTCGTGGTCCAATATTCCCCATCCTTTGGCATCGGTCACATGACTTACACAACATGAATGCATCTATGAAAATTGTAGGCCAAAAGAAACCACAATTAAGTACCTTCAATGCCGTCTTCTTAGCTCCAAAATGCCCTCCACACGCCTCACTATGACAAAAAGAAAGGATGGATCGATGCTCATTCTCCGGCACACATCTTCTAATAACTTGATCACCACATTGCTTCCAAAGGTACGGATCATCCCACAAGAAGTGACGAGCTTGCTTCCTTATTCTTTGTTGTTGGTGGCTCGGCAATTCTTTAGGAAATCGGTTTGTGGTTAGAAAATTGGCAATGTCGGCATACCAAGGCTCATGTACTTCAAGTCGAAAAAGTTGCTCATCCGGAAAGGTCTCTAATAAGGGCAGCCGATCCTCCTCATGAACAAGGCGACTCAAATGATCGGCCACAACATTCTCTACTCCTTTCTTATCCTTAATCTCAATATCGAACTCTTGAAGCAAAAGAATCCATCGAATAAGCCTCGGCTTAGCATCCTTCTTTGTCATAAGATATCTCAAAGCGGCATGATCACTATAAACAATAACTTTGGAATTCAAAAGATATGATCGAAACTTTTCCAAAGCAAAAATTACCGCTAAGAGCTCCTTCTCCGTTGTTGTGTAGTTGAGTTGTGCATCGTTGAGAGTCCTTGAAGCATAGTAAATGGCGCATGGCTTCTTCTCAATTCGTTGTCCAAGTACCGCTCCAAGTGCATAATCACTAGCATCACACATCAACTCAAACGGCTCATCCCAATTATGGGAAACTAGAATCGGTGCCGTGCATAGTAGCATCTTCAAACGGCAAAATGCCTCCTCACATGCCTTTGTCCACTCAAACGTCACCTCCTTTTGTAACAAGTTGCTCAATGGCTTGGCAATTGAAGAGAAGTCTTTGATAAATCGTCGATAGAACCCCGCATGGCCAAGAAAACTTCTCACATCTTTCACACATCTAGGGCTCGGCAATGCTTGTATGAGCTCCACCTTGGCTTTGTCAACTTCTAAGCCTCTTGCCGAAATTATATGCCCTAGAACAATGCCTTGCGTGACCATGAAGTGACACTTCTCCCAATTGAGCACAAGATTTGTCTCTACACACCTCTTAAGTATCTTCTCCAAGTTTCCCAAACATGCATCGAAGGTGCCTCCATACACACTAAAATCATCCATAAATACTTCGATAATGTCTTCAATAAAATCCGAGAAGATAGCATACATGCATCTTTGAAAAGTGCCGGGTGCGTTGCAAAGTCCGAATGGCATCCGCCGATAAGCAAACGTGCCAAATGGACAAGTAAAAGTGGTCTTCTCTTGATCGTCCGGGTGTATCATGATTTGATTGTAGCCACTATATCCATCAAGAAAGCAATAGTAAGAATGACCGGCCAACCTCTCTAGCATTTGATCCATAAACGGCAAAGGCATGTGATCCTTCCTCGTTGTAGCATTGAGCTTCCTATAATAGATGCACATCCTATGACCGGTTACAAGTCTTTGTGGCACAAGCTCATTCTTCTCATTCTTGACAACCGTTACACCACTCTTCTTTGGCACTACTTGCACGGGAGATATCCACTTACTATCCGAAATTGGGTAGATCACCCCACAATCGAGCAACTTGATAATCTCTTCCTTCACAACTTTCATCATAGGAGGATGAAGTCGACGTTGAGCTTCCTTTGTCGGCTTTGCTCCTTCTTCCAACAAAATACGATGAACACAAGTAGTAGGGCTTATTCCCTTGATATCCGCTAAGGTCCAACCTATGGCGGTCTTGTACTTCTTAAGCACTCTTAACAAATCCACTTCTTGCTTCTCACTAAGCATTGAAGACACAATAACCGGTAGTGTATCTTCTTCTCCAAGATAAGCATATTTCAAATGACTAGGGAGCTCTTTAAGTTCTAACTTTGGGGCCTCTTCCACACTTGGTCGAAATTTTGTTGTGGCGCTTGGAATTGACAAGAACGAATCAAATACCTTGGCATAGGGCCGAGCCTCTAGCTCGGCAGCAACCTCCTTTTGGCTCGGCACCATCATATATGGTTCGGCATAAACTTCTGGCTCGGCAATTCTTGGTTCGGCCGGCCCTTCTTTCTTATTCTCTTGCACGATTCGTTCTCCCCTCTTGTCAAATCCGACCCCTTGCTCAATCGCTAATTGCTATGCGTCAAGCGAGGTCGACATAACTTGCTCGACCTCCTCCAAAACATCAATGGCACAACCCTCCTTCAAATCAACATTGGGGAATTTCATGGCATCAAAAACATTGAACTTGATCACCTCACCATCAAACTCCATAGTTAGGTTGCCCTCGGCCACATCTATCTTTGTGCGCGCGGTCCTCATGAATGGTCGCCCTAGAAGCAATTGAGTGTTGTTGACCGGCGAATCCTCCATCTCAACCACATAGAAATCGGCGGGAAAATCAATTGGTTGACTTGCACCAACACATCCTCTACATAGCCCTCCGGATATTTGCTTGAGCGATCCGCAAGTTGAATGATGACATTATCCTTCTTGAGAGGCCCTATACTCAATGTTTGATACACATTGAGTGGCATGACATTGATCGATGCTCCCAAATCCAACATAACATCCTCAAAACGAGTATTGCCTATGACACAAGGCACATTGAAGCTTCCCGGATCTTTCATCTTTGGTGGCAACTTCCTTTGAATAACGGCCGACACCGTCTCGCTCATGGTCACCACACGAGTCTCCCTCGTATGCCTCCTTGCCGTGCAAAGCTCTTTTAAAAACTTAGCATACTTTGGCACTTGCTTAATGCACTCCAACAAAGGAATGTTGACTTGCACTTTCCGGAAAATCTCCAACACCTCTTCATCGGACTTGTCCTTCTTTGTTCTAGCATAACGTGAAGGGAATGGGGCACTAGATGATGACACACCTCCCTTACTTGCTTGGCTCGGCAATACCTCATTCTTTGATGTGGCGGGATCGTACTCAAGCTCGTTACGCAGCCCCTTATCTTGTATATCATGGCCGGCGTCACCCTTCTCGGTTGCACTTCTGCCCATCTTGGTAACAACACTGCCGGCATCATCATCATCATGCACGGCAACACTCCTCTCGGCTCCCTCATTATGGCTGCCGGCAATGACAGGTCCGGCAGCCCTCTCATCCTCCTCAATACCCTTGAAAGTCACTCGCTTCTTCTTTGGACTTGTTGGAGGAAACAACTCTCTTCCGCTTCGAGTCTGAATCACTTTGGCTTGCTCGTTCCTCGGATTGGGAATAGTATTGCTTGGCAACTTCCCTTGCTCATTGAATCTTCCCATGAAATCCACAACTTGCCCCATTTGAGTCTTAAGCTCACCAATGTCCTTTTGATGATTTTGTTGCCCCGCGAGTAATGCTTGAGTAGCACTTGACAAAGATTGAATTAAAGCATCGTAGTTTGGATTGCTCGGCGAGGCTTGGCCTTGGCTCGGCATGGCTTGTTGTTGATTCGGCACTGCCCCATAAACTCCTTGGTTCGGCTGATAAGGTTGCCGAGGCACAAATGGTGGCCTCGGTGCAAATGGTGCTCCTCCCTCTCTCGGTTGTATAGGTGCCCTAAGCACGTTGTCATTATTCGCCCATCGAAAGTTCGGATGATCATTGAACCTTGGATTGAAATTTCCAAAACGTTGGCCTCCTTGAAAACCAATTACATTGCACTCCTCTACTCCCTCACTAACTCCAAATTGAGGGCATTGTTTGGTCTCATGGCCCTCGGTGCAAATACCACATACACTAGCACGCTTCTTCATCAAATTACTCACCAAGTCGGTGAGCTTGTCCACTTTATCTTCTAACTTTGAGCTCGAAGACGTCTCATGCACTTTCTCATTCCTTTGCACATTGCCTCGTGCCATGCCAAATTGTTGGTTGTTCAAAGCACGAACTTCCAACAAACTTCTTGCCGCTCCGGCATTCAACTCCAAAAAGCTACCTCCCGCGGCCGAGTCAAGAAACTCTCTCTCCATGACGCGCAATCCCTCATAGAAATATTGTAGCAAGAGCCCATCGCTAATGCCATGCGATGGACACAAAGAAACTAGGGACTTGAACCTCTTGTAGTAGTCGAAGAAAGTCTCATCTCCGGCTTGCTTCACACTTGTAATTTGCTTCCTCAAATCAGTGATACGTGAAGCAGGAAAGTACTTGAGTAAAAACTCATCCATCATAGTACTCCACGAAACAATGCGACCACTAGGCACCTCAAACAACCACTCCTTTGCTTGATCTTCTAAAGAGAACGGAAATGCCTTCATCTTGAAGTGTTGCAAGTCGGTCCCTCTTGGACACATGGACTCCGTGGTGAAGTTAAACCACTGTAGATGCTTATTAGGGTCCTCACTTGGCATCCCATAAAATGATTTCAGCTTATGGAGGAATCCACTCCTCAATTCAATCTCTCCAGTCTTGTCAGTTTCCAAGGGAGGATAAGTAATATTCGAAGGAGCAACTCCAGCTCCAGCAACATGACCATTCTGTGATCTGATTGATGCCATGATCTCTTCTTCTTCTTCTAATTCGGCAAAGGCTTCAAATTCTGGGTTCTGAAGATCACAAGACGACGACACTACAGATGGTGAACTCGGCAAGGATGATGATATTGATGAACTGGTTGCTGACGATGGTGGTAATGGCACAAAACGAGCAATAGCGAGTTCTTGGTCTAAACGTTGCAAACGGCCTTGAAGATCTCTTGTCCAAATACTAGATTCGGACATGCACTATTTCTGAAATTTGCAACATTTAAACAAGTTAGAACCTCGTAAAGAAATAGAAGACAAGAATATACATCATTACAAGCTACGGCATTGGCGATTACACAACAAATTTCAAACCATAACACATATACACAATCGGCAACAATATAAGGTACACGGCAATACAACACACGGCAACAAAAATTTCGGCAAAGCATACATATACAATCGGCACAAGAGAAGAAAATTTGAAAAGTTCATGAGCATGTAATCGCTAAGTCTAATTTCTTTTAAATTTGTTCTAACTCTCGAAGTACGTGGAGCAGAGGAGATAACGGTGCAATGGACTGATACAGCCCCCGGTAGTATCATGCTTAATCCGATATACCTCAAGAGTTTGAACCACACAACATGTTTTATCTTTGAAGAAAATAGGCCACATATGTCAAGTTATGTTCTAGCGTCTAAAGTGAGGTGATGCTTCGGCACAAGCTGTCGACTAGGTCGTGCGGATTTTACGTTTCAAAGGTCATTAAAATCACGGAGGGCGAACCCCCTACAGGAACCAGGCAGGACTCGTTGTTGGACACCACGGAGGGCGAACCCCCTATCGACTCACTCACCGAGAATGAACATCAGTCTATGGGCCTTGAGATCCAGTTAAACAAACCTGAGAACCATATCTATGATAATAACTTCCCCATACTTTGTAAAAAAAACACGGATCCCTAGCAGTCTACAAGTGTTGATTAAAACCGCCCTCAACCTCATAGAAGTAATACTATTACCGAAGAAACGCTTATATGCGTGGGGGGGAAGTATCCCGCGTTTCCCAATCTACATAGAAACGACCTCCGACATAGCACCATTCACATGAAGGGTTTTGGTTATGATCAACAAAAGAGGCTTCACCTACATGTTACACTTTAGAAACTACAATAAACTCAAACATACACAACATATCAACTTCCTAGAAATTAAACTAAGTGATTACCAACATACAACAATATACATCATGCAACTTCCAAAATTTAAACTCTACATGCCAAGGCATATTTCTACTTTACAAAATCCCAAAATAAACTTAAAATTTACAACTTTACAACTTCACAACAAAAATTTCCAGCAACATTATATACACAACAATAACATAAAACAAGCTTTTTTAATCCCCGGCAACGGCGCCAAAAATTGATGGGATGCCGAAGCTCACATGCAATAATAAACCCTACAAAAGATCGTTAGTAGTATAAGCAAGTAGGGATCGTTCTAGGCCGGGGATTAAGGGTACCTGAGATATGAAATTGTTAGACTCAAACATATTCACATATATACAAAATTGTCACACATATGGGGGTATAAAAGGTACGGTAGCAATGCTGCCCTAGACTACACACGGCACACATAACAGAAAATTAAATGCTGAAAAATAAATCCTAAGTCTACTATTTACAAGGTTGGTCGACATTCTTCCACAAAGCACTAACACAAAAGCAATCAAAACACATAACAAACTAGCAAGCAATACTCACGGCAAAGTATTAAAGCGTTCTAGACTCAACTTAACTCCAACCCAATTAGCTCCTAATCGGCGACTAATTGATTAAGACTCCTCATGTATTTTAAGTGACTAATCGCCTAACCTTAAAACTATACTAGTCATCTTTGAATATTCTAATCGACGTAGACAAACATGACAAGTAATTAAGCACAAAGTCTTTTTCTTTAGTTGGAAACAAGTTAATAGAGTAAGGTTGTCAATCATCTCTTCAACAAGCATGTTCATTTAAACTACTCTAACCCTTATGAAAAACAACACAAACTAAGTAACTCGTTGATTACCTAATCCATATTAATTTTTCGGCTAATGAGATTAATAGTCTAAGTATTGCAATTACATAGGCTACCAATCTTTAAGCGCACGAATTTAAAGAACAAGTCAAGAAAACCCTAAAATCAATTTAACACATATTTTTGCCGAAAATCCTAATTACTAGTTCATCATATATTTTCCTTACTCTTTAGCATGCAATCCATATTCTTACATCTAAAACCTCACTTAAAGATAAAGAAAATAAATTGACATGCAAATCATAAAACCAAATTTCAATCCAATTCATACATAGACATAAAAATTGAAACCAAGAATTCATGCTAACTTCATAGACAAAGTTTAACATAACTACAACAAAAATTACAAAGCCAAGAGTAGGGAGTGGATCACACATTAGAAACCTTGAAGACTTCGTCGTGCATGGATCCGTGGATGATGGTGTTCGGATGGCTGCTGCTCGGCAGTGAAGGTATCGGCAGCAAGGGGACAAAATTTCGGCAGGAAACTTTGGTATGGTGGTGGTGGTTTTGGCTAGGGTTTTTGTGTAGGATTCTTGGGAAATTTAGACAGAGCTTTGGCTAGATTTTTGCTTTGGAATGTGATAAATTTTTCTGTGTAAAAGTTGGGTATTTATAGGGAGAATGCTAGGTGTTGCCGGCAGCCCTCTTGTACAAGGAAAAACAAAACCTAATGGGATAAGGTTTGAAACCTTCCTTTTTCTACTTCAATTAGGTTTTGTTTTTCTGAATTTTTCTTCAAGGCTTGGGCTTCACATCTTCATGGACTTCTTGTATGATCTTGGACTTCATTTGACATGTCTTGGTCCATCGAAAAATACCCCAATTGCCGGCAGCACACAAAGGCATACAATCTGCCTCTATTCGGCAGCTTCTCCTAGTGTGACTAGGAGAACGTCTTTCTTCAAGTTTTTCTTCAATGCCATGGCCTAGTGTCTTCCTCTTCCCTTAATAAGGCTTGAACCATCTTCACATATGCATTTGTGCACCATTAGGTCCATCAAAAACAGAAAACACGAAAAGGGGGCAGTAGGTTCCTGGAATCGGCAGATTTGACCTTGCTGTAGTAATTCCGGCATATCTCCACGCGTGGAGCTCCGATTGATACGATTCCAAGTCTCAGATAAACTAGACACATATGGCCATCTCCCCATAAAACAGTTCGACCAAATTCCTTGTGAGTCGACGGGAATGATTTTTCGAAGTTGGGACACAGTCCCAGGAAAATCCTGGAAGCCCCTGGATTGAAATGTTCGGACTGCCGTTTTGCAGTCAACTTTTGGGTGGCTTCCCGAATTCCGATTGATCTGAAATTTTAACACGACATTCCTCAGTATCTGAATATTAAGCACACCAAATTTCATAGAATTCGGACAAGGATAGATCATATTTGTACTCGTCACAAAATCACGAAAAAGACATATTTTGCATTATTTTCCAGATTTCTCAAACTTAGTCATTTTTCGGATAATTAAACACATTTCATCAAAACTCTACCAAAATGACACTAACTACATTATGACTCAATCTTAAACAAATAAGGGTTAAACAAAGCATAAACGAGGGCATAAGCATATAATATCGTCGCACATTGTGCTCCTATCACTCCTCCTTCCCCTCCTCTTCTGGCCTCCTTCCCCTCCTCCTCCTTCTCCTCCTCCGCTAGGTAATTTTTTTTTTTTGTAATTTATTTTAATTGTATAATTTAGGTATATAATTTAGATATTTAAGTGTGTGTTAAATTATTATATATATTGGTTATATATATAAATTGTTAGATTAATTATATATATAAATTTGTAGATTAATTATATAAATTGTTATATATTTGTTAATATATACACATATTTATATATATATATATATGTTAATATATATTTTAATTTTTATGTATAAATTGTTAAATTAATTATATATATAAATTGGTAGTCTAATTATATAAATGGTTATATTTATGGTAATATATAAATGGTTATTTGTATGTATATGTATGTTAATGATGAAATATAGTTATATTTGTATATAAATGGTTATATTTATGTTAATGGTTAGTATTATTTAAAATTAGTTAAATTATAAATATTAATTTGTTAGTATGTTTTAAAATATGTTAGTATTATTGGTTATTATATTAATTAGAATTTGTTATTTAATGTAATATAATTTAATATTAATTAATATATTAATTTATTTGTTTCCAGATGGCCGATGCATTTAGACAGCTATTCGGAGGCCGTCGTTCCAGATCTAGGGGTTCTGGAAGTTCTGGCGGATCCGGAGACTCCGAGAGGACCCCTAACCAGCCTGAGAGGACCACCAGCCAGTCTCAGAGGATCAATTCATCCCAGCCGCGGAGGAGTGTGAGCAACCGGCACCAGACCCTTTTATCGGCGAGGCGATTCATTAATGAAAAACGATTCATTCCAGGACCGACACATGTTATATTAATTAGAATTTGTTATTTAATGTAATATAATTTGGATGGAACAAATTAAATAATTAATGAAAAACGTGTTTCTTGTTGGATTGTCATTGTGAATTGCAGGTTGCTTGGAATTGTAATTTAGAAATTAATTTAATTTTTTTCCCCAAAATGTAAGAACAGCCGACGATATTGACATTATTTCGTCGGCTATCACTGATATAGCCAACGATTTTTACCAAATTTCGTCTGTTATAACTATTATAACCGACGAAAATGACATTATTTCGACGGTGGTCTATGTTAAATAGTGACGGTTTCGTCGGCTATAACTAATTAATGCCTCTTAAAATATTAATATATTCTGACGAAATTTTTTTCGTCGGCTATATTTCAGAACAAATAACCGACGAAACAGAAGAGATCGTCTGCTATATTTTACGATATCGTCGGCCATATGTGAAAATATCCGACAAATTTCGTCGGACATTATGCCAAGGTTTGGTCGACAAAATGTATTTTCGTCGGTGATAACTTTGGAATGGCCGACGATTTCGTTATTGTCGTCGGGTATATTTTTACCGACGCCGTTTTATCGACGAATAATAGCCGACGAAATTTTCGTCGATGGAAGGAATACCCGACGAAAATTTTGAATAGTAGATGAAATTATTTTCGTCGGCTATTCTGTCCGATCTGGTAGTGTAACAAGATTAGGATTATACGCTGAGTTAATTCTAAGTACCTAAGGAGTCTAGTAGCGATTAGATGACCGTTGAGGCTCTAATTCGAATTGGAACTAAGTTGAGTCTAGGATATTTCGTGCTTGCTGCCCTATTCCTCTACTTTCGTTTATTGCATGTTATGATTGCTTTTGTGTGGAAAGTTTGTGTGAAAGATGTCGATCACTTGTATATATTAGCATAGGTGTAATTTTCATAATTCGTAGGAAGTAAAAATCCATTTCAAAAACCCCCATGATTTCGTGTGAATATGTATATATGTGTATATATATATATATATATGTATATATGTGTGTTAATGCTTTATTTGATTGAGTACCCTTCAATCCCCGGACTGAACGATCCCTACTTATTCTATGCTACTAACGTCTCTTGTAGGATTATTATTTGTGAGTACCTCGCGGCATTCATCAATTATGTGGATTGATTCAACCAACTTGCGGACACCTTACATGTGTTATGGTGTTGGTTGATATGTAGACACGTTGGTCATGTGTTACACCATCATCTACTACTTATGCTGCTTATGCTAAGATTGTCAAAGCATCTAGTCCAGGTTAATTTCTGTAGGAGCGATGGTTTGAGGCATATTATATGAGATTTATGATGGCATCCTATCCATATACAAACCCAATTGGTCTCACGGAAAACGACAACGTTAATAGTTTTGATTTTAGTAATGCGCACCAGTACTTCCGTTAGGGTTATGCACATTTTGCATGCAGCGTTACTTATTCACCTATATTGTCACAACCCAAACCCGGTTTATGACTAATGTGGTGCTTTAATTGAAAATCAGTTCTAAACTCTTATTTTCATTTTTTTATAGCAATAGGAACAGAGAACAAATCTGGGATTTGAGGATAAATAAAGCCAAACAAAATTTCAAAGAAAGTATAATAGAAGATCAAACAGAATAACAACTTTCATTTATAAACATAGGTGTACAGCTTGTTTTTCAAAACTCCACCACATTAAGTACCAAGTTTTCCAGGTCCATACTCCAAGAATATACATTACATGTACCCAGTAAAAATAGAAGTACCACTCCTAGAATAGTGGACAATCTACACCAGTGTAAAAATAAGCAGCCAAGGAAAGCACAGTCTAGCATGAGCTTCAAAACAATACCAAGACAAGACTCCACACTCTAACAGCTCAAGATAACTCAGGTACTATAAAACCACTTCCACCTGTAGACTTCTTGCTTGAAAATCACAACAAAAAATATAGGGAGTGAGCTTTACAAGCTCAGTAGGTGCGATAAAGCAATCACCATAACAATGACTCTAAATTAGCATATATTAATAATGAAAGAAGTGATCAGAAAAGTAAAGATCAGTAAGAAATAATAATCTTTAAAAGTTGCTGATGAAAGGGACTGAAAAGGATCACTGACACAGTAGATACAAAACAATGAAATGAGACTCCACTTTACATCGTAACATTGAGTAAATAATATCAAAGAACTAAACAGAAAATGAATTGTGATATGAAAAGTAAATCCCATCGTAAAATCGTTATAAATAGTATATATCAAGAGCCTCAAATTCAGTAAATAAATTTGATAAAACCATTGTTCTTCTCGCTAGCTGCACTCTCTGCAACGTTATTTAAAAGCATTGCTTTAACTCAAATGTCAACAAAATCTTTAACGTGCTGGTTAGAACCCACCGCCCAACTAAACCACTGAGCAACCTCCGCAAGCGGATCATGATCAGGTTTTGGGTCTTTTCACCCTAGAGAGACACAATCCCTCCTTAACAATTCCCCGAGGTTAACCAAATAAAAACATTAAAATCTAAAACCATGTTTTCTAGGAGTTATTTACTCCCTTAAAGCGAACTGGTCATCGCTTGAACGGGGTTCAAGCGTATAATAGGAATCTGCCCAGAAAATGGATTTGTGCTCAAAAATGTAATTCAGGTCTTTATAAGATCAATATATAAGAAACTTGAAATCAATAAACATATGCAAAAACTTGAAGACTCCAAGTTTCGTTTCATCAGAACATATATACCGGCTTTTTGGCAAGAAACAAATGCATTTATATATAGAATTCATAAAACCAAAGTAGAGTTTGAGGACTGCAGCTTATCTCTCAGGAACATAACAAGTGATAAAGAATGATTAAGCTTCATCAGTATAACTCAAAACTTGGTGCAATATATGTATATCATTATAGTAACTAAAATCTTGGAGAAGAGAATATATACATATACATATAGATCAAGATAGTCTCCTTTAGATTCTCAGAAAATTCAACACTTACAACTCGGAGAGTAATTGTCACCACTCGATGAAAGCAAAGTAAAAATAAGTAGATAGCTACTGAAACATGGTTCAGGAAAAGACTGGAGTTTTGCTTTAAGCAAATATAAGAGCACTTTACTGTAAACTTGTAAAAGAGAAGAAAAGAAGAAGTCCACTGATTTCTAGGGATATTGATAGAAGAAACATTAAGGGGCTTAGTTTCAAATGAAAACTAAATATAAATTTAGGTATCAATGCGTAGAGGTATATAGGTGCTACCCTAAGATATTCATATAAACACAACTCAAAGCCATAGATTTAGCTATAATCTGGGGAGTAAAAACATCAACTGTACTGAAGAACCAACCCAAATTTCCACGTTTTCTAAACAAAGAAATCAAAACTCTAAAATAGACACATTTAACCATCAGACTTGGATAAAATTCAAGGCTAACAAATCATTACAGTCCAATCATACAAGGAAATAAGAAGAGAAGCATCACAACCAATCACTCTTAAGTCTTAACACACACTAAAATAGAATCAGAGTTATGAGGAGAGTTTATTTTCTCTACCTCCAAAGCCAAAATCTCTAAGAGCAATCAAATTACTCAAGCACCCAATTTACTCAAGCAACCAATCTACTCAAGCAATCCAGCCACCTAAACAAGATTCAAAGACAATTCATGCCTGAATTTTTGGAATGGCTGAGACCAAAATAAGTGAGTTCGAGGAGATTTAGTCTTATTGAAATTAGCTGCGATGGACACAAGGATTTTGGCAGCAAGTTCAACGGCAGTCTCTTTGAGATTATTGAAAAACTGCAGACTTGGGCATGTAATTGAACGTTGAGCTTTTAAGCACAAGCTAAGTAGAAGGGTCTGTGGAAGAAGGAAAAAAACGAAAGAGAAGGCTGACCGTTTTGATAAAGTGAAAGAGAAGTAAAATAATTAAAGAAGGGAAAATGGACTGAGTAGTGTCTCACCTTTTTTACTTTGTAACTTTCGGTATCTCACGTTTCCAAAACTTCAAAATGGTGTCTCACCTTTTAACCTTGACTTAACCTTAGTACCTAGAGCCGTTAAATCCCTAACGAAGTTTGTTATGTTGCAATTTCTAACCAATATACCCTTTTTTCCTAAATAATACTGAAATTATTATTATTATTATTATTTTTTACTTACTTACTTACTTACTTGCTTGCTTACTAAAACTTAATTACTTACTAATTTTAATATCTAACCTTCAACACGCCAATTTTTGTTGCCAAAAATGTATTTTTTTTAAATTTGCAATCTGTTTTTCTAGAATATAGATACCTTTTAAATAGATTCCTTTAAAAGATACCTTTTAAATTCCAATAACCTATCCTATTTCTATTAAGATTTTCCCTAAATTTTTTTAATATTCTTAATTTTTCTCGCGTTTCTTTTAAGTCTTATTCAGTTTCTCTAATATTTAATAAATAAATTAATCTCTGAGAGAAAATAATAAATGACTAAATTAATTGTTTACATTCGAGTATAGAGGATATATTATATATTTGTACTATGCTAAATAAACAAATTCATGGGGCCACCACACTCCGTCAAAATGTAAAATAAAGAAAATTTAAGAAAAACATAAAATAAAGATATTCTGGTCTTTTTCACAGTATTAACAGAATATTCTAACGGAATATTTTTTACTAACGTCTCCAGACACCAATCTTCTATCTGAATAAGAACTTGAGACACTGTTTTGATATTTTACAAAATTGAGACACTAAAAGTTAGAATGACTAAAACGTTAGACATCATTTGGTCAATTAACCCATTAAAGAATGAATAACATGTGTTGTTCACTAAAATGTGGCTAAATGCTTCTACACAAGCATCAAATAAGTATGACTAAATAACTTACTCAAACGATCCTAGTTAGGGTTTAGTAAGAATATGAATTCTAATATAAAATTATAAAGGGCAGTAAATATCACTAACTTCTAATCAAACAATAAAACACACAAATAAACAAAACAAATATGTAAAACATCCTAATTAAAATCATGCCCGTCACATATGCCCACTATCATTGAACTTTTCACTAAAAGTTAGTGGAAAATGTGTAAGGATTCAAAGGGACTTGCAATCCTTTAGCTCACCAGGATTGAAACGGATCTACAATCCTTGAGTTCAGCTAGGTGTGCCAAATTACGCCGCTATAGCGCCCAATGATGGATCTTTTGCGATGAATAAGTATTCATGTTGGATAGGAACTTCCAACTATGTATGTTTATCTAGAACCCTTGACAGCCGATCTATTTATCGCTCGTTTCGCGGATTGTCACTTTGATGAGACAGTCTTCCCGTCGCTAGGGGGAGATAAGAACAAGAATGTTTAAGTGGAATGACGTGAATTGTCGTGGTTTTTCCCCACTCCGTTTCATTATGATCCTCACATATCACAAGGTGAATGCGAAATACTCGATCTCCTGAATGTAACAGATTCGATGCCTGACTCATTTATGGATATCGGGAAAGTGACGAGATCATATAAATCTGCTGCAAACACGCCTGCAAGAATTAATGTTCTATCAAGAAAACATAGCGCTACCTAAAGGGAATTGGACATTATGCCGCCGCCATGCATAGTGTCACGGTGATGCCATAAAAGTGGCTACATGACGTCACAGGCCGTGGCTCCTCCAGGGAATGAGGGAGGCCCTTAGGTTCGATAACTATTATGTTTATCCATCAATCGGCTTAGGCACTCTAACGGATTAACTGAGACCTACAAATACTGATAGGAGCATAAAATGCGACGTTCTTAATATGTTTTTACCCCCATTTATGCAATTCTTAACTCTTATTGTTGTAATATAGAGTCATTGAGTCGAGTCTGGAGTCTTTGGCAGGGTTGGTATGCAAATTGAGCGTAAAATGCAGAAATTGTCGGAAAATGTGAAGAGTTCTAGTTTGAGTAGGAATCCTTGTTTGACTAGGAAACCTGTTTTGACTAGGAAACTTGTCGGAATAGAAATCTTTATTGTTCGTCGTTTCTGAAACATGTGAGGAAAAATTTAGAATCCTGTTTGGATTAGGAATTGTCCTGTTTAGGAATGTCCTACTTGAACTATGACTGTATATTCCATGACTTTCCTATTGCGATTTTCCTATTCAAGTAACTTTCTCGATCTAGTAAGTTCCTTGATTTGAATTGGAAACTTTCCTAATCTAATGATCTTATCTATTACACATATGTCTTTTTAAGACAATATTTGTCTAGATTAGGACAAGTTTATTACATGAATTAATTCTCTATTTTTTTTCTTTATTTTCAGATTTTATGTGGAGATAAAGGAGGAGATAAATTCTAATATTCATGGGGAGCTTTTGCCGATTTACCATGGTAACTTTCATGGGAGGTTGCTGATTTTATTTGGAGAAAATCATGGAGTTGTTTTGGAGATAAATCGGCAAAGGTTGAAGAGGAATTCCCTAGCTTGTGTGCCGTGAGTTTCAAAAGAGGAAGAGTTTGTTTGGGTTTCTTCAAGGCCGGCCAAAGAGGGAGAGAAAGGAGGAGAGAGCTTGACCGAATGGGGACATGAAATTGTGCCAAGGTTCATTGATTTTTTGCTGAATTAATTCAAGATTAAATCAAGAGATAATTAGAAGAATTTTTCAGCCATTATCTTTGGAATTTTCGGCAAAGCAAAAGAGAAAAGCAAGGGATGAATGTGGACTTAATGTGAAGCTTGGTTCAATAACTTGTTGCTGAAAATAATTAATGAAAATTGAGGTGATATTGTTGCACATTTTCAGCCATGTTGACCAAGGGTTTCGACAAAAGAAGAGAAGAAAGAGGAGTGGCCGAATCATGTGAAGGGGGAAGTCTTGGACGGCATCACATCAATCCTCTTGGGCAAACCCTAGTTCCCTTGCTCCCCTATAAATACCACCCCATAAATTCAGAAAAATTATCTTCTCGTCCTCACTTTAAACTGCCAAACCTCTGCCGAAATTCCACCACAAAATCCTATCAAAGAACTAAGCCAATTCCCTCTCCACCACTCTTCCAAAAATTCAGTCCGTCCATCACCACTAATCCTCTTTGCCGATTCTCTACTCAAAGTTTCTCAAAGTGTGATTTTATCTTTTCTTATGGCTTTTATTCTTTTGTATCAATACAATATTTTGTCTATGAAATTTGTATGAATTCGTGGTTGTAATTTCGGTTTCTTGAATTATTCTTTGGATTTCTGAATTTTTGTTATATGATTTGGTTTTCTTTTGGTTTAATTTTCGAACTATGCCTGTAATAGATTGAATTTAGGTTTTATGGACAGTAGGTCATGTGTTCTTGGTTTAATTTGGTTTATTTTCTGAATTTGTATGCATAAAAATCATATGCATGAGGGTAGCCTCGGCCATGGCTATTCCTTGTGTGTTGGTTTCACATGCCGATTAAATACAAGTTGAATCATACGCGAAGTTGGTTTTAATTTGTATTTATCTAAGGGCTAGAATAATTCTGAAAATTTACATGTCGATGTGAGATGAGTGACGACATACTTGCTAACATGTTTCCAATTCGACTTATTGTGCTTATGTGCTCTTTGTGTTTAATTTCTACGCGAAATGTTTTTAAACCAATTAGTACCATGTTTAGGATTACACGCGAAGTTAATTCTAAATACTTGTGAAGTTTTGAATGATTAGATAAACCGCGAAGGCTCTAATTAAATTGGAACTAAATTGAATATAGAATCGGTTTGAACTTGCTGCCCCTTTTTCTTTATTTAATTTTGTTACATGTTTAGAGAGTTTTGTGTTATGTGCTCTTTGTGGAAGATGTTGATCAATTGTATATATTAATTTAGATTTTATTTTTCTTTATAATTTGCGTAAAATTCAGTAGGTTATTTAGATAAAAACATCAAACCCCCTTTTATTTGCAATACTTTGTGTGATTGAAAGCCCTAGATTTCCCCGGATAGAACGATCCCTACTTGTCCTAACTACAATTGACACAAATAGGGTATTATGTGTATGAAGTTGTTTTGCAGGTACAATGTGCTTGGAGAATAAGTTCCATCAAATACTTCCATGATCAGTCGATGTCTTTACTCTAAGAAGAGAGATTTGTTTCATCTTATGAAAGATGATAAAGAAGTGTTGGAAGTGGAAATTCCCTGGACGAGTACAATGATGCATTATTGTACTTAAAACTATACATAAAACTCGACCTCTCATTCGCTGTGAAGTTATGTATAGCTCTGCGCC
Source organism: Potentilla sterilis (assembly GCA_963682095.1). Taxonomy (NCBI): domain Eukaryota; kingdom Viridiplantae; phylum Streptophyta; class Magnoliopsida; order Rosales; family Rosaceae; genus Potentilla; species Potentilla sterilis. Next base: position 38,026,089 of record OY821755.1, on the reverse strand, counting down.
CACGCAACACCAATGGAATGACATAAAAGCATTTTTTCTAAAGGTATGAAAGAGTTGGGCTTATTCAATTCCAAAAGCGAAATAAGAAAATTTGTCCAGTTTTGTAGGTCAATTTCTAAGGGACTTACAAGGCATTTCACTCATTATAAAATGGTAAAATTGGTGCCATTGGAAAGGTTCGTGTGTCCTCTTTCCAGAGACACCAACCATTCGATCATATATGTCATATTGAGTGAGTTATGGCTATTTTAGCAAAGTATGACGAATCTGTCCGAAAATTGCACATCAGTCAACTTCTATAAAGCTTTCTGATCAGCTCGGGATGAACTAGGTCATGAATCATATATTGTTGGAAAGATACGTTTGTGTAGTTTCTAGATCATCTTTTCAGCGCGAACTTATTTTTTGAGTTCTGAAGCAGCCTTCTCCTCAAGATCAAAGTGAAATTGATCCGATTTGAGGACAATACGGCAAGATTTACTCAATCATTGCCTAATGCCACATTTGGAATACATATCACAGCATTGATATGCTATAGTTTTCGAAGCCCCCATGATTAAGGTAAGAATCAGGGGGAGGTGCTGATAGGAGCATAAAATGCGACGTTCTTAATGTGTTATACCTTTCATTTATACTTTGTTTAACCCTTATTGTTTTAGAATCGAGTCATAATATCGAGTCATGAAACTTTAGTAGAGTTACAAAGAAATCATGCTAAGTATAGATAAAAATGTATAAAATTGTCAAATAGCCGATTTAGGAGTTTTAGAGATGTTTCGTTGGATCTGTAAAGCTTCGGCTATACTTTTGATGGATTTTTCTTCTCTTATATGCAAGAAACATATTGATAATTGAGCATTGGAAGGAATTATACTAATCAGAGCAAAGAAAAGATGCCAGGAAATTACAAAGCACAAAATCGGTGCAAATCCAGTAATTCCAGTATTTTCCTGGAAACCTAAATCAACTTCTAGAATTTCTCCAGGACGATTCACAAGAAACTAGAAAGCGTACTATATACGCACAGAAAGTTCTACGAGTCTAGTTTCCACAGAATTTGGAATCACATCAATAGCTTTCATGAGAGAGTTATGCCTGTCACAAGACAGCAAGGTCACTGTCCCTACCGAGAAACAAAACATACTGCCCGTTTTCACTCTTTTATGTTTTTAATTGTCTAAATGACACCCGATTCCACCACCATCCAAAAATCGTTCCATTGTTCTACTTGCTGCCGTGCATCTTCACCACATCTTTCGAAGTCTTCAAAGGTTTCTAAAGTGTGATCTGATCCCCTATGGCTACTGTATTTGGTTATGTTTATGTGTATTGTATGAATTCTATTCGATTCTTGGTTTTTGTTAAACTCTTGTATGAACCGACTGCATGATTGTAGTTTATAAAGTTGTTTTGCGATTTTAACTTGTGATTTTCGTGTGTTAGATAATTAGGACAGTGGTATTAGATGCATGTTTAGGATTTAAATCGGTTAGTAATCTAAGGCGTGTGCCTTAAAAACCGAAACATTAGTCTTGTTCAAGAACATGTAATTCTAGATGTTAGGTTTCATCGAACTAGAGAAACATGAATAATTCATACTCGTAGTTGTCTTAATTTGTGTTCTCGCCTTGAGTATAACCCTTAGAACTTGCATGTTAGATAAGATGATTGACAACCTTGCTTGTTTCCATGTCTTCGATTTGTGATTCATGTGCTTAAATGTTAAACGTGTAAAACCGGTTAGCATAACCTTAGGATTACACTCGTAGTTAATTCTAAGAACTTAAGAAATCAAATGATTAGATGACCTCGTATGTTCTAGTTGTGGTCGAAACTGAATTAAATCTAATGTGTGTCTTTACTTGTTCCTTACCTTCTTATGTGCGAAATTTACATGTTAAAGAGTCTTTGTGTGAATTGCTTGGTGTGAAAGATGATGATCACTTGTATATAATAGTTTTATGTTTTATTTTCGTGTCTAAGATAAAATAGGGCAGCTTGCTGCCGATCCATTCTCAACCCCCTTTTGTTTCGATTTTGCTTGTATAAATGTGTTTCTAACATTTTTCATGTCAGGTACCCTTAATCTTCGGCTAGAACGATCCCTACTTATCATATATTACTAACATTTCTTGTATAGTTATTATTGAAGATGTGCTTAGGCAACTCGTCAGGTGCAGATTGATAGGAGCATAAAATGCGACGTTCTTAATGTGTTTTACCCTTATTTATACTTTGCTTTAACCCTTATTGTTGTAGAATCGAGTCATAAATTAGAGTCATGAGTCTTTGGTAGAGCTATGATAAAAATGTGCCAAAACATAGAAAATTTACAGAAAATCGGCAAAGTTTTTTAAAGAGATAAGAAACCTAGTCAAACTAGGAGTCTTAAAATATTTCATTGATTATGTAAAATTTTCGCCTTGCCTTTCACAAATTTCTCTTCTCTTATTTTCAGTAGACACATTGATGATTTAGCAATAGGAGGAGTTAGGACAATCGGACCAAAAGAAGCTGCCAGGAATCGTAAGGAAAATTCTAAAGCAATCCAGTAAGTTCCTAGGCACATCATCCAACTTCCACGGACTCTCTAGGACAACTCACTTCAAACCAGAATGCTAGCCATATATGCACATAAATCTACGGGAGTCTAGTTTCCAGATCATTTGGAATCACTTCAATAGCTATTTTCTAGAGAGAGTTATGCCATATTCGTCATCGGAAGGTCAAGTCTGCCGAGAAGAAGAGTTTCTGGACTGAAGGAGAAGAAACACGACAGCAAGGAGGAGTTCCTAGTGCAACAAGGAAGAGGCTGCCGAGCTTAATCAAGAATAGGAAAGTCAGCAAAGCAAAAGAGGAATGTTTGAATTAGGAAAGAAGAAGATGCCGAATCGTAGGAGGAACATGAAAACCTAGTCTGGCTAGGAAAATGAGAACATTGTCGGCTGCAACAAGGAAAACTTTCCGAGTTCATGGAGGAGAAGACTTGCCGAATCCTTTCAGGAGAAGAGAAGACCGAAATCTGCAATATATCCAAGACCAAATCGGCAAAGAAATCCTAGAAGAACAAGAAGAAGAAATCAAAGCCAAAACTGGAAAGGAAAAGGTTTTCCTTGTCGATTCACACAAGGTTTTCTGCCGATTTTATGCAGCCTCTTCTCAAAATAACATGTAAACATAAAATTGTAGTAAGTAATAGGTTAGGTCTTAGGGACGCATGCCTTGTCTTGATTCTTGATTTCGTACTTGGTTAGTTTTAAGAATTCGTGTGCAACCGAGATTGTCGCCCTATACAATTGCAATGTATTGTGGGTGCCGATTTCATATACCCTAGCAACATAGGTCAAAACGTGCACTAAGTAAGTTTCGGTTTGTATTGTTGCCTAGGGTTAGAGTAATTCTTAGAACTTGCTTGTCTAATATGAAGAGTGACGCCTTGCATGTTAACTTGTTTTCAACTAAAGATTTCGTGCCTTATATGCTACTTGTTTAATTTCTACACTAAGTGTCTTTAAACCGGTTAGCTAAAGATTAGGGTTATGCACTAAGCTAATTCTAAGTATTTTCGTGAAGTCTAAAATTGATTAGATAACCACTAAGGGTCTAGTTAGGTTGGAACTAAGTTGAGTCTAGAATATTTCAAGCATGTTTCCGTGAGTCCCTACTTGTTATTTGAAACATTTTATGATAGCTTTGTGTGAGTGTTTTGTGTGAAAGATGTCGATCACATGTATGTAGTAGTTTTTAGGATTTAAATTCGTGTCTTAGTTCAATAGGGCAGTAGCTGACGATCCATGCTTAAATCCCCCCTATTTCGTTTCTTGTTTGTTTGTTTGTGTGTTAACGCTTTGTATTTCAATTGCCCTTCTTGATCCTCGGACAGAACGATCCCTACTTATCATATAAGAACGACGATTTTGCAGGGTATTTAAATTGTGTGTTGTTTAGCCCCGATTACGCGACTCGTCACAGATATCTGAGGGAGTCTAGCATATTACATGTCACTTTCAAATGTGAAGGGTGTGTTGTACTCTTTTTGTCCTTCGACCAAGGTTATTTTTCACCCATGAGGCTTTTGTTACTTGGCTAGGTTTTTAACGAGACAACATCGTGTGCACTATTTATGTCTAAATAGTGTCTCTTTTGATTAATGTAATGATCAAGAGGAGATGTACACATCAAGGGGAGTCTATCCCACATGTTGGTGCGTTGCGCTCTTTTACTTTACTAAGTTTTATTTTTCCTACGGGTTTTTACTATTACTTAGTGAAAGGTTTTTACCGAGACAACACCATATGCAGCATCACTAGACGCACAGCACAAGGGGGAGTGTTTAAGGAAATCTCACATGTGTGTGCCTTGGTCTAGTCCGTGTAGGAATAGGGACAATAGTTACATGTAGTGATAGATTTACTATTCCGTATATATATAGGTTTCCTACTACTTACTTTGTAATCCTCTATAAATAGAGGCACCTATTGATGAATAAAGATGATCTCATGCATTTCATCTCTCTCTCTCTCTATTATTACTTTTCTCCTAAAACAAAAGTGAAGATTTTATAATTCTTAAAACTCAATTCCCTCGTTTGGCATTATCAGATAGGGAATTTGAAATTTCTATGGAAAAGAAAACGAATGAATTCATCGTTTAAATTTCTCACTTGAATTTCTTACAAAATATGTCATTTACAAATTTTTTTGCAGTGTCTAATTATCTTTCTAAAATAAGGACTTTTCTATTTTATTTTTTATTACTATTTTTAAACTTTCTTAATCTATTACACACTTCAAATTCCACATAAATATAACTAAACAATAGAATTTGCAATTGATGTATTTCAAATTTATGGAGCTAAAGATGTCATCATTTATAAAATCCTATAAATTTCATGATTTTCTCATCCAAACGCACCGTTAGAGTTTTCCCTACCCTCGATTTTTTTTAAAGAAAATTACCAATAATTACAATTTTGTGTTAATATTTACCAATAGCAAACCTAATTTTTTTTTATACCATTAGTAGAAAATTAGCAGTAATGGGCTGTTAATCCGTCCACTATTTAATGACATAATTAACCCTGAAAATTCATAAATTACAACCCATGTCATCCTATATATTCCCCTTTCTCAACCTCAGTTTCCTCTAAACCCTAAATCTGCCGTTGGTGCAGGCCGTGGGAGAATGCGGCCGCGAATTAGAGACCACGACGCCGGCGTTGACCGCCTCAGCGTTGCTCTCGTGGTGGCGCGGCGACGACGACGAGAAGAGAGGCGCGACGGTGGCTGACAAAACAAGGTGCGTCGCAGCCTCCACCTCCACTTCCGGCACCCTCTACAACGATGTCCGCCGCCGCCTCCATCACCTCCTCCTCCTCCGCTGCCCTCCCTAGCTTCGAAGATGAGCTCCTCGACGAGTTTGGTACACCCCGATCAGATCTAGCGCAAAACCAATTTAGCTCAGAGAAAAATCCAATTTCATGTCTTCTACGCTCTGCCTTCTTCTTCTCATCCTCAGCCTCCTCGCCGTTCCGCTCTCCTCGCTGGGATCGCTCTCCATTCTCCGCTCCGTAAACTCCGGCACCGCCGATCTGCGCGACTACGTTGTCGATTTGAACGTCACCAACTTCAATGTCGTCCTCCGCGACACTCCCGCCACCTACGCCGCCACCTTCTATTACTCTAAGCTTGGCTGATTCTAGCTCATGGGTCCTTTCGATTTGGTGCGAAAATGTCACGCCCCAGTCCTGGTGTCGGTGGAATATAAAATTTTAACTTCGGAATCGAGGCGCGAGCGGGAAAAGTAAAATAAATACAAAATAAATACAGAAAAATACTTTACAGAAAAGTATGAATAAAACATTTGTAATAACAAAATATATTACAAAGAAAATAATGCCTTGCGTTCTATCTCACTCGACTCTTCCTCAACGTCACAGTTAGTCTTCTCAAAAGACGTGTCGTACCGCATACGTTCCTGAACAAGAAATCTCTAGGGGTGACCTTACGCTCAGTAGGGTCAAACCTCTTAAGGTTAATCTTAACTATGTTACACCAACAAGTTATAAATTAAAAACATAAAAATGAATAATAATCTGATGCATGAATGCAAATGGAGTTCTTCCACTCAGTTACCGGACATTACACCATATATCAAATACAATAGAATCTACACGTCCTATACCGTGTATTTTACCCACCTTGGGTAACTAACGTTTCAGACACATGATCTAATAACCAACAACATCTCAATGTATGTGCCTCTTTTGCTAGTCGTCTTGTTAACCTCATGGTCCCCAGTTCCGAAACCCGAAAAGATCGTTTTATCGACTTATGCGTCGAAGGGGCATACTTTCCCCACATTTGTGCACAGTGGACTGATCATAGCTACTGGATGTCCCCACAAGGAAACTCAACTACGCAAAATGCATTATTTCCTCTCAATCTCATTCTCAACTTTTCACAATCACCACTCTCAAATGCATAGTCATCGGACCTCTCAATGCATTTTGCATGCCACTTGAATGTCGGTACTCATATTAAAGTATACAACACATGCTTATATGGAAAGCAGTAACGTCGATCATATAACTCATCAATTACAAAAGCTTTAAATCAAAAGCGATAACATTCAAGAGTTAAATCAAACAATGTCACGCAACCACCAAATTCAATTATAATCTAATTATCAATCTAAAATGAGGTTCCGCGAGAGACCCTACCTGTAATCCGAGTTAGTTCCGATGCTAAACGAAATTAGTAACACAACGACACGCATTTTGGAATCTTTATCCTTCTGCTTATGAAATTGTTGACAATTACTCAATCCGTGTATCGAACCTCCGTTCAGGTAGAGCTGACCAATCACTTCAAAGTTGTATGAGTAAGTCCTTGATAATTACTAAAGACACCCAAATCCATTTCCAACTTCTCCTACACTTACTACTTCCCTTTTATCTTCCCATTCTTGTTTCACCGTTAAGCTATTGTCATTGCAAACAAACGTACTTGACACCCAATATTTAATCTTTACACCCATAACTTCCATTTTCTCCATCAGACTTCTCATATCCAATATCACGAGCAACAATGAGCACAAAAACAATAGCAATAGTTATCATTCTCATTTTATCCATCTTCCACACTTTGAACCATATTCATAACACCACTACCCTTCTTTACGAATTACAGAGAACCAAATAACTAAAAGCCTTCATGCTATATCACAGAATCTTCAAAATGAATGGTATGTAATCAATAACCCAACCAATATATCCCTTCTAACTTCCACAACATAAAGACATCATTTCCAGAACACCTATATATCAAATATAAAGTTGTAACTGCTATGACCACCTACCAATATCATCCTCACCTTAAGCATGATTTCACATTACCAATTTCCATCTTTCTTGATCTTAAGCTTCAACCATACGATCCAGCCTATATATATGTATCAACTCAACTCCACAGAGCAAGTTTCGCATCGAAATGAACCAAGGCATGATCAATAAATCTTGAACAGAATATAGAACTCCAAAACATATCCAACAACAAGAAGAGCAAACCAGAATTAGACACAAGGCCTCTCCAATCCTTAACTCTATGTAATCCCAATATATATCTGATAATCATACTCATACACAGTAAACCCGTCAGAGCAGCAAAACTCAAGGTTAGAACAGTGAAGCCCCAAGACCCCATCTCCTCCATTTATTGAATTAAACAACTCAGTTCATTCCTACACTTTCAGTATACCAACAAAAGCCACGAAATAACATCCCAAACCATCACCACCACTGCCATGAACAGTACCCCGGCACTGCATGAAAAACCCCAATATCCAATTCTTGTAAACTCAACCAACCTCAAAACTAATTATAACAACACGTAGAGCTCGACAAGGGAATTAATTCTGATACCTGAATTGAAATCCCAAGTCGCCAGACAAGAACAGAGAACCACCCAAAATCCCAGAGCTTCAATTAATCGAATCCCCCTCCAGGCTGTTCATCTGGGCAAACCAACAACACAGAAACATCCATGACGACGAGACGAAGCTTCCCAACTGACGAGGCACTATGAAACCGCCGTAATCAGAAAACCCGATTGGAAGAGCTCATCACCATCTCTGCTTCGATTCTCTCTCTCTATGGCTTCCCGTGAAAAACTAATATCATAGAGTTGTCGGGGACAAGGAGAAGAGCCTCTAGCCACCGCTGCAACGCTGTAGAATGATCGGACGACGGAGAAGGGAGCTGAGCTCCGTCGCGCGCAGAACACGACCTCGGCCCGACTTTGGGTCTGGGTTTGTTCTGATGTAGGCCTCATCATTTGGCCCTCTGGCCCTGGCCCGCCCTAAAGCCCGCCCTACCCTATAGGGCCGAAGCCCGGCCCGGCCCTCTATTAGGGCGGGTCGGCCCTAGCCCTTTTCGAGTAAGGTAGGGTGAGGGTCGAGCAAATTAAACCCGGCCCTACCCTACGGCCCGGCCCTATTGAGCCCTTTAGGACCAAGCCCTACCCGGCCCTAAAAGCCCAACCCAGCCCTACCCTAAAATTTTAACTATTTTATATTACATAATACATACAAATGTCTTCACTAAGCGATTTGGGGCTCTAATTTTGTCGGATTTAAGTGATTTTTTTACCATCACCATATTTCATCATAACGATCAAATGCTATTTCATAGCGTTTTTCAAAATTTGACTTCTTTTATATAGTTGTTTCAAAAAGTTGTATACTTGAGTATAATCTACTAATCAAGTTATACCGCATTAGTAAGTATGCTGTCATTATAATGTCTAAATTCACAAAATGAAAATTTTGACCGTCTGATATGATCGTTATAGTCAAATATGAGTAGAGTATAAAAATCAACTCGTTTCGTGAATGTTCGATGCTCGATCAAAACGGTCAACCATATTTTCATAAAACTTATCATACGAAAACGCTATTACGTACCTTTAGATGACCTTATTTTGTCGACTCTTCCAAACATTAAACTCTCAAATAGATGAAACGTAATCATCCATGTAAAAATATAGGAACATTTACCTCCCGATACTATGGCTCCCCATAGAGAGATATAAGCTTAAATAAAGTTGACCGCAGCGATCGGGGCTCTAACTTTGTCGGATGTAAGTGATTTTTTTACCATCACCGTATTTCATCATAAAGATCAAATGTTATTTCATAGCGTTTTTTAAAATTTGACTTCTTGTATATAGTTGTTTCAAAAAGTTGTACACTTGAGTATAATCTACCAATCAAGTTATACCGCATTAGTAAGCATATTGTCATTATAATGTCTAAATTCAAAAAATAAAATTTTTGACCGTCTCATATGATCGTTATAGTCAAATATGAGTAGAATATAAAAATCAACTCGTTTCGTAAACGTTCGATGCTCGATCGAAACGGTCAACCATATTTTCATAAAACTTATCACACGAAAACGCTATTACGTACCTTTAGATGAACTTGTTTCGCCGACTCTTCCAAACATTAAACTCTCAAATAGATGAAACGTAATCATCCATGTAAAAATGTAGGAACGTTTACCTTCCGATACTATGGCTCCCCATAGAGAGATATAAGCTTAAATAAGGTTGACCGCATCGATCGGGGCTCTAATTTTGTCGGATGTAAGTGATTTTTTTACCATCACCGTATTTCATCATAAAGGTCAAATGTTATTTCATAGCGTTTTTCAAAATTTGACTTCTTGTATATAGTTGTTTCAAAAAGCTGTACACTTGAGTATAATCTATCAATCAAGTTATACCACATTAGTAAGCATGTTGTCATTATAATGTCTAAATTCAAAAAATAAAATTTTTGACCGTCTGATATGATCGTTATAGTCAAATATGAGTAGAATATAAAAATCAACTCGTTTCGTAAACGTTCGATGCTCGATCGAAACGGTCAACCATATTTTCATAAAACTTATCACACGAAAACGCTATTACGTACCTTTAGATGAACTTGTTTCGCCGACTCTTCCAAACATTAAACTCTCAAATAGATGAAACGTAATCATCCATGTAAAAAATGTAGGAACGTTTACCTCCCGATACTATGGCTCCCCATAGAGAGATATAAGCTTAAATAAGGTTGACCGCATCGATCGGGGCTCTAATTTTGTCGGATGTAAGTGATTTTTTTACCATCACCGTATTTCATCATAAAGATCAAATGTTATTTCATAGCGTTTTTCAAAATTTGACTTCTTGTATATAGTTGTTTCAAAAAGTTGTACACTTGAATATAATCTATCAATCAAGTTATACCACATTAGTAAGCATGTTGTCATTATAATGTCTAAATTCAAAAAATAAAATTTTTGACCGTCTGATATGATCGTTATAGTCAAATATGAGTAGAATATAAAAATCAACTCGTTTCGTAAACGTTCGATGCTCGATCGAAACGGTCAACCATATTTTCATAAAACGCTATTACGTACCTTTAGATGAACTTGTTTCGCCGACTCTTCCAAACATTAAACTCTCAAATAGATGAGACGTAATCATCCATGTAAAAATTTGGGAACGTTTACTCCCGATACTATGACTTCATATAGAGAGAGATACGTTTAAATAAGGTTGACCGCATTGATCGGGGCTATAATTTTGTCGGATTTAAGTGATTTTTTTACCATCACCGTATTTCATCATAAAGATAAAATTATATTTCATAGCGTTTTTCAAAATTTGACTTCTATTTCATATCCGGCCCTAAAAGCCCAACCCGGCCCGGCCCTGTTAGCCCTAATAGAATGGGCCTTAAGGGCGGGTAAGGGTTTACATATCAAAGCCCTAGCCCGACTTAGTCAAAGCCCGGCCCGACCCTACCCTAAGCCCTAAATTTTAGGGTAGGGCTTGGCCCGGCCCGGCCCATGATGAGGCCTATCCTAAGGCTTATATACATTTACTACAACGGTCCAGATCTTGCGGTCATTCTTAATCAAGGGTCCAAATCAAACCGACTCTAAAATCTATTTTTAATAAATTCTTGGATAACACCAACTTCCAAAAATCATTAAAAATAGTTCTGAAGTTCAAACGATGCTCCGTAAGAACCCACGAACTCGTAACGACATCTATTTTAAACTTACGGCTCAAAAGTTAGAATTTGACAAACTAAATTTAAATAAATTTTGAAAGTTATAAGAAATGTAAAATATAAGAGAAATCGTTATCAAAATAACTCGAAAATAATTTTCTTAAATAAAATAGAAAATCAAATTTCCAGGATATTACAGAAAAGCTAATTCTCAGCTTCCGATCTCTCACTTGGTCTTGTTTGATTTCGTAGCTTTCAGATCGGTTTTGGTTTCGTCTTCGTTTTGGATTTTGTTAATTTTTTTTTGGCGTTGAATTTGGTGAGATCTGTTGAGTTTGATTCGGATTTGGTTTCTATGCTGCTCTTGATTGTTGAGCTTGATTATGTTTTACGCGGCAGAGGAAGACGAATCATGATTTTCTGAGGTTCAGTGGCATTAGAAGCGCAGCGGAGGACGGCGAAGTTTCTGAGGCTCAGTTATATTGGAAACGCGGCGGAAGACGACGGAGGTTGGTTTCTGAGGCTTACTGGTATTGTGATGACCCTAATCTAACCTGGCTAGGGAAGCTAGCAGGTAGACAGGTCACAAATCTCACATCGCCCGGGGAAGAGTGGATGCTGTGCTTATATGTACATAGTCGGGTTAATACTTAAGGACGCGTTTTGGGGGCTCAATGGCTTCAGAGGGGATGGGAACTCCGAAGTTAAGCTTGCTAAGCTCAAAGCAATCTCAGGATGGGTGACCTACTGGGAAGTTGCTCGTGAGTCTCCAGAAATAAATCCGTGCGGGCCGGTGGGCTCAAAGCGGACAATATCCTAAGTATATGGACTGAGCCATTACAAATGGTATCAGAGCCTGTCTCCGGCCGGAAATGTGCCGACGCGGACGTCGGACCCTAAAGGGGGTGGATTGTGATGACTCTGATCTGACCTGGCTAGGGAAGCTAGCAGGTAGACAGGTCACAAATCCCACATCGCCCGGGGAAGAGTGGATGCTGTGCTTATATGTACATAGTCGGGTTAATACTTAAGGACGCGTTTTGGGGGCTCAATGGCTTCGGAGGGGATGTGAACTCCGAAGTTAAGCTTGCTGAGCTCAAAGCAATCACAGGATGGGTGACCTACTGAGAAGTTGCTCGTGAGCCTCCAGAAATAAATCCGTGCGGGCCGGTGGGCTCAAAGCGGACAATATCCTAAGTATATGGACTGAGCTGTTACATGTATTGATTTCTGAGACTCAGTGGTTTGATTTATGAGGGTAGTTTTATAATTTATTAGTTAACAGATTCTGTTAGTTTTAGATGGAAACTTGTTAGTAGTAATTTTAAAAAATAATCTTGCTACTGGTAAATATTAATACAAAATTGTAGTTTTGGGTAAAAACCTATTCTTCTTTTTTCCAACCAATTTCAAAGAATGAGAGAGAGTTTAATACCCATTTTCAAACTATAGTGTGAGGTGGCGGTAATGGTGGGAATGGGTGTTCTCGTCAAGGAGGGAACTCATTATATGAGGACACGACAAAGTGAGTCTCGTCATAGAGGATCCTTTTCTATAGTACCGATGATGTTGACCGTGAAACCAAGAAAATAATTCAGACCATTTGTAAATGAAAAGAGGTTGTTCATGAGGTTTGAATGGGTTTATTACTAGGGTTAATCATCCACTAAGTATTTGCTCAAGATCTAGCTAGTATCATGTGAGATTGTAACTTGACACACTATAGGGTAATTTTTTGTTTCATCACGGTGAACAACAAACATGGTCACTCATAATAACGTGAAGCAAGATTAGAATTACATCAACTTATTGTTGTTACTTGTATTTTATTTACTACGCTGAACTTGTATTTTTATGATTGAAAAATGATAAGTGGACAACTAAAATTTGCTGGAAGTAGTAACTTTCGAACTTTAAATTAAAATTTATAGGCTGAGAATGAAATTTTTTTATCAATCGTAATGAATGTCATCTAAACTAAAGGCTTACAACCTAGGCTGCATAGAATTGGGTGCGGGTACGTGGAAGTGAAGCGTTTGAAAACGCGGAAGCATTTTTTTAGAAAAATATTTGGAAGCGGATACGTTTCGGAAGCGTCGAATAAAATAATATATATATATATATATATATATAAATATATTAAATAGAAGCTCTTCTTTTATATATATATATATATATATATATATATATATATATATATATATATATATATATATACCCCTTCCACTAAGGGATCCCTCATTTTGTCCATTTTAAAGGATCGATCATTTAACCTACTTTTCGATCACATATTAACATCTCCACCGTTCAAATTTCATATTTATATTAGTATATCATATCTGGAAATTTTCATTCCATTTGATAATCATTAGCGCATTCAAAATTGAAATTTACAAATAAAAACATGAACGGTTCAACTTTGACAGATTTCATACGTCCATTGATTTCATCTAGTTAGATGCCTTAACGATCACTATTTTGGCTAAAAATTTACAAGAATGATCTACACATACAAACCTAGTAATTGAACGGTGCAGATGTGAAAATGTGATCAACAAGTTGGTCTAATAACCGATCCCTTAAAATAGACAAAATAAGGGATCCCTTAGTGGAAGGGTCCCTATATATATATATATATATATATAAATATATTTTAAATAGAAGCTCTTCAATGGTGTGTCATGAGATGTTCGTCCATAGAATCATTCATGGTGAAGATAAGATCCATTTTGACCCCACTTTCATCTTACTTACCCTTCACCATATATGATATATCAACCACCCCACTCACTCACACATTTCCCCTAGCCTCATGCCTACTCTCCTCTGTTCTCTCTTCACTCTGTCCCCGAGTCTCCTTCCTTCTCCTCTCTCTCTTATCAAGTTCAATCATTTCAGATTTCTCACTGTTTCCCTCGATCAAGATCCTATCGTTAAGAAAACCCTATACTGGTTCTGGGGTAGTTTGGAGTGTTTTAAGTATATATGGACGGACAAGAAGTGAGTGATCAGCACCAGTCCCAGATGATGATGATCATGAAGAGCAAGAGGACCAAGTGCCTCAACCACAGTGAACCCACCATCGCCTTCGTCGCGGCCCACCACCCCAAAAACGGAGCTCCAACTCCAAGGCCCCCGCCCTGTCCCGCCCCGCCCCTCTCAAACTCAGCAAAGACTCCGTCAAAATCAAGAAGCCACCTCGCCACCCCCACAACCATTTCCATCCGCCGTCGCAGCAACACCAGCCCTACGTTTCCTACGCACTTCCAAAATAGGAATCGGCGTTTCTGTCGCGCTCCCAAAAGCCTTTTTTCCCGGAATTGAGTTTCCGAGTGATTATGTCCGCTTCCATCACGCTTTCGCTTCGCTTCCGCTTCAGAAACGCGAAACGCAGGAGGTTTGACGCTTCCGTGCTACGCAGCTTACAACACAGAGTAAATAGTGGCGTCATATCCCACCCAAAAGGTGGGAAGAGTACCACACTCCACTAACAACTTACAAACATGGCTCAGAAGAAACTAAGGAAACTAACCAATTCGAGACCAAATCCCACCAATAAGTAAGATAATGGCAGGAAAGAGCTTCTTTGGCCACCGTATGGGCAGCCTTATTACAATCTCTAGGGACATAGCCCCAACTACAACGACTAAAGCTACTTAAATAAAACTTAGCCTCCTCCACAAGAGCACCATCAGCGCTAAAATCCTCAAGAAAAGATTTCGGAACTAAAAAGACACAATGTGCATCACCCTCAATTTCTAACTTTGTGAAACCAGCTTGAATTTAGAAATGCTGGCCTTGAATAAGGCAAGAAACTCAAATGATTGTAGACTGATAATACAGGTTCCTAGAACGGCATGCACCCCCAAACAGCTGTCATACTCATCTTTGCACATCGCCCATTTTCCAAACACACCACTTTGAAAATCAAGAGTGCCAATAACATTTAATTTAATGAACCCAGCTCTCGGTCTTTTCCACATCACAACGGGCCTAACACTACTAGAGACACTTTGTATCCCTTCTCAGCTACCACTTGATTGGTGAAGAAACACTGACGAGTGCCATAACCGAAGTAACATGTGCAATCAAAACCCTACAAAAGATCGTTAGTATAAAGCAAGTAGGGATCGTTCAGTCCGGGGATTAAGGGTACCTGATTTGTAAAAGGTTAGAAAACACATATGCACACATATACACATTGGAACGCACGAATGGGGGTTGAAAGTGATCGGCAATAAGCTACCCTATCTTAACCTAGACACGAAATTAAAAGTCCTAAATTACTATTTACATGTGATTGACATCTTTCTACACAAAGCATAGCACAAAAGACACACAAGAACACACACAAACTCATGCAAGACATACGGCAGCAAAGTTCAAGTTTCCTAGACTCTATTTAATTCTGATTTCAATTAGGGCCAATCGGTTATCTAATCGTTACTAGATTTCATAAGTATTTTAGAAAAAACAATCGTCGAATCCTAAAACTATACTAATCATATTTGAAAACACAATCGTTGAAGTCAAAAACAAAAAGTAATTATGCAAGAAAGTCTTAAACCGGAGACATGCTTCTAAGTGTGGCGTCAACATCTTATTAACATGCAAGTTTCTATGAATTATGTTAACCACTTATTAAACAACCTAGAATGAAGTTTACAATCGCCTAACTCGATCCTAGATTTGTTTATGGTGAATGAAATCGCAACCTACACAAGAGCCATGGCCGTGGCTTCATGTAAACCTTGATTTTTATGCACGAATTCATGAAACTAATCAAATGGAAGCCTAAAAATACATGAACATGCTACTGCCCTATATCTAATGCACAAATTTATACATGTTATTGTTTGTAAAACTTTTTACATAAATTCCAATAGAAATCGAAAATCATGTTCATCATACAATACCAAACGAAAACCAAGTATTTTTATAACAACTAATGTGACTAAAAAGAAAATAATACAAGCCATAAGGAATGGATCACACTTTAGAAACCTTGAAGAACTTCGGTTGATGTGGTAAAATGCACGGCAGAAGGCAAGGTGAGGTTTGGATTTATGGAAAGTGGTGGTGTCGGGTTGGCTATGTATTTTTCTAGCTATTTAGAACTTTGGAGAGCTTTGGCAGAATATTTTGGCTAGTATTTGTGCTTGAGATGTGATGATTTTTCTGTATGTAAGAGGCGCCTTTATATAGGGGAAGAGCTAGGGGATTGCCGGCAACAACTAGGTTTCACAAAACCTATCCCGATTTGGTTTTGGTTTCTTGCCGGCCAAGTCTTGAATCTTCTAGAACTTCTTGTCCGATTTCTTCATGGATCACAGACTTCTTGGACTCCTTGATGGATCATCAACATTCTTTGATGGTTAAAAGTCTATAGACTCGGCTACAAATTTTCCTAGCTCCTTCAGGAACTCATTCTCCTAAATCGGCAATAATGTTTTCCTTTTCCTGGCCGGACTAGGGAACTTCTTCTTTCCTTATTTTTGCTTTCTTTTTAGTTTGGCCGACTCTATATGCTTCATGTATTTCAACAACTCTCATTTAATGAATTTAGAAACCTGTTTGGTGCACAAATGCAGAAAAGTGCAAAAATAGGCAGTAGGTTGTTCTTCTCGGCAGGGTAGTGACCTTCAAATGTTGTGACTAGCATAACTCTCTCCTCAAAGAAGATTTTGATACAATTCCAAATTCTATAGAAACTAGACTCATAGAGCTTTTTCATACATATATGGCTCGCCTTCCCAGGTCTTGTGAATCATCCTGGAGAAATTCTGGAAGTTGGATGATGTGTCCAAGAATTTACTGGAACTTACTAGATTTGCACCTGGTATAGTCTTGTGATTCCTGGCAGCTTCTTTTGCTCCAATTGTTGAAACTCCTTCTATTTCTCAATCATCAACATGTCTACCGCACATAACAGAAGAAAGTTTCATCAAAAGCAAAGTTGAGGTTTTACAGATCCAACGAAACATTTCTAAGACTTCATAAATCGGCTTTTGATATTTTTCTACATTATTATCTATACTTAGCACGATTTTTATGTAATTCTACTAAAGACTCTATTCTCTATATTATGACTCGATTCTACAACATTAATGGTTAAACAAAGTATAAATGAAGGGTTAAACACCTTAAGAACGTCGCATTATATGCTCATATCAACTACCCCAGACTTATCTTTTGCTAGTCCCTTAGCAAAACTAAATTATACTAAGACTCTAAACATACTATTGCCTCTAACAATTTGTCTCAGGCTCGTTTAAACACATAGCTTTCAAGTTAATGCATATGGATTCTAAGCATGAAAATTCCAAATTTCATGAACATGTTACATCAATATGAATACGCAAGAACCACATATAAGCATGTAAACATGTATAGCTAATCCAATCCTCCTCACTATGAATTCTATCTTCTTTTCACTCAAAACATGACTATTCACACATAAGTATATGTAAGGGAAAGATATATGGCACGAAATCAACTTGCATACTTCAAGAGACGAAAGCTCTTTTTGAAAATGTTATTGGAAAAACCTCATGTAACAAGTATGTGCACCAATGAACCAAAACCATATGCTTACTCTTGAGAACGACTCCAAAAATCAAAGTTAATCCTATTTTAAGAATCATGAAAAAGATCTTTAAAAGGGAATGTAATGGGGTTTAGCTTAAGGGAATTCAAAATTTAGGATAAGGAGGCACAAACGTCTCTACAAGATAGCAAAGCTCGACTCTCCTCATGTCTTCTCGCCAAAGGCCGGATTTCATCTTGTTGGACCCTTTCTTCATTCTTAGCTCACCAAGGACATTGTGAAAATGAACAAAGGTCGAAATTTAAACAATACCAGACATTCACATGCATACATACTCCAAATTCACAACACGTTTTCTAGAGAGACGTAGCAATTTTTGGTTGAAACCGTGCCTATGCATTTTTCTTTTCTTTCGGACTTTGAATTTTCTTTCCTTCTTTTGTTTTTCTGTCCAATTCATACTTTTCTGTTTTTCTTTTCACTAGGCACGACACAACTACATTTTTCATACAATTTCTAGCTAAGTGTACCCCACACTTGTTCGTCTTTATCACTTCACACGAAAATTTTCTTCTAAAGTATCAAGCTTTGCCAAATCTATGAGACAAGGTAAAGGTATGACTATACTAAGCTCAAGGAAAGTGTTTAAGTGTGATGAAAGAAAAGGCTAAACGTAGACTCAAGGGGGTTTAACTAAGGTGTCCCACACCGGGCTCAAATGGGGCTCATGTTTTATTTGGCTATGGTGGTAAACCTATAAGATCTTTTCAATCCTTTTCGAAATCAAGGTATTTATATGATAAAAAATGTTTTGAAAGTCATCAAGAGTAAGTTCTAGCATTCTAGAGTTGATTAAAAAGCTATGGCACATAATCGTTGAATATGCAAAGAATAATAAGGTTTAAAGACTAAGCATGCTCGAAAATTGTTAAATTTTAGCACTCATGAAGAAAGCAATTTGACTCTAAAGCTCGCAAGGTTAATTGAAATCAAACTAGCTAAAACATGCATGCTTTTAATAATCCACACGTCTTACATGCTCCTACCAATGCACATTATCTATGAAACTCACAATTTTTAAAGTATGCACGACCATCATCTATGTATGCAAAGAGGA
Organism: Potentilla sterilis; assembly: GCA_963682095.1. NCBI lineage: Eukaryota > Viridiplantae > Streptophyta > Magnoliopsida > Rosales > Rosaceae > Potentilla > Potentilla sterilis. The sequence goes on along the minus strand of OY821755.1, from coordinate 38,007,358 downwards.
GAAAAACATCATTGACAATTAGGAGCATCCTAAGACTCGAAAATAAATCACACAACAAAATTTAAACACTCTATATTTGTCTTACAATTTTCTGAAATTTTCTTTTCTAAACTAAGCACACAAAAACATAAACGAAACATGTAAACCCACCCCATACTTAGAAAAGTGCATTGTCCTCAATGTAAGCATAAAACTATAGAATGAATTTCCTAAGCATGTAACAAGCTAACATGTTTCACACAAATCATCACAAACCAATGAAAAATAGAAGGGTTAGAAAATTCAAACTCTCGGTGATGGCTCCTTCGTTTTTCATGGTCGAATTGAGTTGCCTCCCAAGTAGCGCTTAAGTGTTTATAGCCCGTAGCTTAGAGTTTTCACCATGTGAATGTGTTCATCGTGGCCCAAAATAACTTAGCTCGGCAGCTAGGATGTCAATGAGTAGCTTTTGGCAGGTTTCCTGAGTATCGGCAGCTTGGCAGTGTTTATCGGCAGCATCGTTGTGCAGGCTGCATATCAGCCTTGGCAGCAACAGGAACGCTTGGCATCATCAGGCTATCGGTTGGCAGCAAGGCTGTATCGGCAGCTAGAGTGTCATGGCAGGGCTGCTTGGCAATAGGCAAGCTGCTGGGCAGCGTATCGGGCTCATTATCCATATCCGTGGCGGATACAATAACTTGAAGGACATGCGTATTGGGATGCGTATCCGATATGGCAAATGCGATGGAAATATGGTTTGGATACGTGTCGGATACTCCGTCTGGACACGCTGGTACGATGGCAGGTTTGGGATACGTCTTGGCAGCATTACCCTCGGCAGGGCTTGGCACAGGCTGCGCAGCATCAGCAGCGTGCAGCAGGGTGTCAACAGAGCTACATCGGCAGGATGGTTGTCAGCAAGCGCAGCATTGGCAGAATGAGCAGTCAGTAGGGGCTGAGTTGTGACAGGGTCGGCGAAATACGTGCTTGGTGCGTCACTAAGGAATGCTCCCTCGTCCATTGCTTCAAATGGCTCATAATAAGGCTTGAGTCGATGGTCATTTACTTTGAAAACTTTACTTCTTGTTACATCTTGAATTTTCACAGCGCCATGTGTGAGGACCCGTCCCAGAATTTCTCTTTGAAAATCCGAAACAGGTCCGAATAATAACCCAAAATCCACTAAACATCCCTTTGCTCCCAAACCACAACCGCCCACCCACTGGGAACAGGGACCGATCAATTCTTTTATTGCTAAGCTTGACGTAAAACCCCGTTTTTAACCCACTTTTATCTTTTTCGGAAAGTCAACAGTAACATTTTATAAAGTCAAACGGTAATAGTCAAGTCAACAGTAAAAGTCAAAGTCAGAATTACTAATTACTATTTATTTTACTGTTTACCATTTACATCTACTATTTACTGTTAGTATTTACTATTCACTTTTTACCATTTTACTTTCACCTTTTACCTTTCTTCTACCTCTCGCCGCCGGCAGCAGCAGCGCCGCCGCCAGCTCCGCCAGCTCCGCCACAGAGGCCAAAACGCCTCCCATTCATCCCAAATCAACCCCAAATCGATCGCCACCACCACAAGATCTCTCTCTCGTTGCCCCTGTCGCCAAACAACCCGCGCAGCCGCCTCGCACGGCGGCAGAACCACACCACCTCCAATTTTATCTAAAATTCAACCAATCGGACTTCAAATCACACCTAATCTACTCCAAGCAACCTCCTGAACACAAATTCAACCTCCAAAATCATCAATTTCATCATTTCAATCACCCTAACCAAATTTCCCAAAACCCTAGAAATTTCGATTTCTAATTTCTCCTTACCTGGGTTAAATTGGTTCAATTCCTTCCGTGGGTTGATTGCACGGGCCGAGACCATCGATTCCTGACTGGAATCGTGTCGATTGGTGGCCAATGGAGAGAGAACTTGGTTCGACACAGTCGAGCCTTCTCGAGCTTTGAACGGTCGAACGGCGGCGATCTGCCTCAAATACCCACCCCAGACGTGAAGAGGAGAAGAAAACGAACCAATCGGCACCGGTGGCGCGCCGATCGGTGGCCGGACGGCGGAGGACCGATGGCCGGCGCCTCTGGGTGGGGAGCTCGGGCTCGAGCCCGATCGGGGGAGAGAGAGGGAAGAGAGAGAGAAAGAAAAGAAAGAAAGAAAAATAAAAGAAAAGAAAGGAATATTCCCCCTCTTTCCTAGAATATTCCCGTTCTAGAAAATTCCGCTCGTTTCTAGAAATTTCATCCCCTCTTATTTTACATCATAAATTTTTCATGCGAATTCCAAATTAAACTTGCTATGTGTCATCGAACTCTAGATTTACATCATAACATGTTTTACCGTCCTCTATTTCGTCGAGAAATAAAATTCTCGATCGGGTCAACTTATAAAAAGTCAACCCTTGAACCCTCCAAATTGTAGAACAAATTTTCGAAACGTCAAAAATAATTTAAAACTTTTAGGGGGTATTTTAAGGTTCGGGTCGTTACACCATGAATAAAAACTTGTGTGATGACGAAAGGTCCTACCCATCGAGAGCGTAGCTTTCCGGGAAAAAGTTTTAGTCTTGAATTAAATAACAGAACTTTTTGTCCAACTTCGAACTTCTTCCCTCGAATCATCTTGTCATGATAGACTCGTGTCTTCTCCTTATATATCCATGCGGCGTCGTAGACTTCATTTTGAATTTCTTTAAGTTCGTTGAGTTGAAACTTCCTATGAATGCCGGCCGAATCTATCTCCATGTTGAAGGTTTTTACGGCCCACCATGCTTTGTACTCTAACTCCACGGGTAAGTGCCATGCCTTTCCATATGTTAGCCGAAAATGTGACATACCTATTGGCGTCTTATATGCGGTTCGATAGGCCCATAATGTGTCGTCAAGTCGATCGCTCCAATCCATCTTTGTTGGACCTACAGTTTTCTCCAATATTTGCTTGATCTCTCGATTGCTCACCTCAGCCATGCCACTTGTTTGAGGATGATAAGGTGTAGACACCTTGTGTGTGACTCCATACTTTTTTAATAAAGCTTCCACTGCTCCATAACAGAACCCAAGCAATGAAAAAAAGTCGTCGCTTCAGCATTATTTTCGTCGCTGCAACACGCTTGGACGTCATTGCTTCATTCTCGTTGTTTCAGCATCGAAGCGACGAATTTTGAACCAGACTTCGTCGCTTCGTTTTTCCAAGCGACGACTCCAATCTTCGTCGCTTGGATAACTAAGCGACGAAGTCTGAGTGGTCGGTTGGAAAACGAAGCGACAAACATTGAGACGTCGCTTGGCAAACGAAGCGACAAAGTTTGGTTAAAAATTCGTCCCTAGAGTACATGTTACAGAGAAGAAAACATGGGATGATAAACTAGGCCTGGGATCGGGATAGGCCGGGTGTTGGCTAATCCCGGTCCTAAACCCGTAAATTAAAATTGGGACGGGACAGGCTGGGATTAACATTTTTCAAAAGTGATCCCGACATGCCCGAATCCCGTTCGGGATTGGGCTAGGATCGGTACCAAAATGGGTTCACAGCCTTAATTTCAAAGTTAATCAAAACTTACAGCAACTCAGTAAGGAAGGACTTGAAGTATACTAGAATAGGCCTTGCATAAAGACAAAAACAATATGCAGAATTGCTGATGTAAAGTTGTAAACTAAAAAGGCAGCAACTCAGTAAGGCAATAAATCAATATGCAGAATTGCAGAATTGCTGCACATAGCAGGATTAGCAGCAGCATAACAGCAGTAAAAAATACTAGTCTGAGACATAGCAGCAGTATAGCAGCACAAAGCCACAAAGCAGCAGCAAAAAATACTAGTAGGAGACATAGGTCGCAACATCTAGCTTTCACTTTCAAATACAAAGCGTATTGGCAAGAGGGATGCAGCAAACCAAACACAAATAACAAATCAAGTAATCAAAAAGTGAACAACATAACCAAATTCATTCTCAAATTGAACATAAGTTCAAGCATATGTCTACTAATCAACAAGGCAGTAAACCAAACACAAAGAACAAATCAACAAGTGATCTAATGATTCTAATCAACCTGAACCACAACCTTGGCCTTCCCCTTCGATTTAGAGAATACTGGACATGCGTCTTTGTTGGAGGCAGTGCTCTCATGATCTAACCAATAAGGCAATAAACTAAAAAGACAAACACAAGTAAGAAATAAGAACAGAAGAAAAAAAGAAAAAAAATGAAAGCACTGCCTCCAACAAAGGCACCTCATCTTCAACTTTAACTTTAGCTATGTCATCTCCCAACAAGCAATTTTGCATGCAGACGAGACCCTCCACCGATTTAGGAGTTAATGAACTCCTAAATGCAGATATCACTCTACCTCCCGTGCTAAAACAAGACTCCGATGCAATCGTGGATGTTTGAATGGCAAGCACATCTCTTGCAATTACTGCCATAACAGGAAATTTGGGACCATTTATCTTCCACCAACAAAGTATGTCAAAATTATCATCGTTCTCATCAATAATTTCAAGAGGAGCATTTAGATATTGATCAACTTCATGTACCAATACTGCCTCATCACTCTCTTGGACAACATTTTTCCAATTGTTCAACATCCGACCCCTCACACCTCTCTTAGAATTAGAGGTTGAAGTAGTGATTGTGTTGCTTGAATTTGTAGAGCTTCCAGATTTGCGCATATGTTTGCCACTATCAACATGCGGTACATACTGAAAAGTAAGATAGAAAGATTTATAAGAACCATAAACATATGAACCAACAAGTTGAACTATTGAAGAACTTGAAGAACCATAAACACTGAACCAGATTGAAGAAGAAAAGAAGTAAAGTACCTCATTGTAGAGTGCCATCAATAGAGATTTAATCTCATTAGTTCTGTGTTCCACATCCTCTACTTCCAGCCCTGTTCCCTCAAGGAATGTGTGTAGTTCCTGAGCTTGAATCTTGCATCGAGTACAAGCCCGATAATAATCAAGGGATTCATGTCAGTGAAGCTACCAAAGTATTTCAAGAACTTAGAACTCATATTTACAACCATCTCAGTTAATATTCTCTCTGTTTCAGATCCAGTTGCCATTGCAGGTTCAATGAAGATGATGTTGATATTGTTTTCCATTAAAACAACATCATGAAATGTTGTATGGACAGTTGGCACTACAAGGAAAAAAAACCTTAGGCGACGAAACTTAAAAAAATCCCTCGCCTAAGATAGCTTAGGAGACGAAAAAACTTTCCTCACCTAAGAAAAAAATTTCGTCGCCTAAGAACAGTCTTAGGCGACGAATTCTTATTTTCGTGGTCTAAGACAAAAACCTACCGACGAAAAAAATATTCGTCGTCCGTGTATTATCTTAGACCACGAAAAAAAGAAGTCGTCGCCTAAGATTTGTACTTAGGAGACGAAAATTGAAAATTCGTCGCCTAAGAAAAAATCTTAGACGACGAACTTTTTTTTCGTGGTCTAAGAAATGACGAGCACGACGAATTTTTTTTCGTCAGTAGGTTTTCTTCTTAGACGACGAAACTTAATTTTCGTCGCCTAAGCTCTTTACTTAGGTGATGAAAAAATTAGTTTTTGTCGCCTAAGTATTTAACTTAGGCGAGGAAAGTATTATTTCGTCGCCTAAGAAAACACAAAGACGCCGACGAAAATTTGTTGTTAGAGTTATTTTCTAAGACGACGAAATATCGGTTTTCGTCGCCTAAGATTTACACTTAGGCGAGGAAACTATTTTTCGTCGCCTAAGTAAATCCATACTATATATACTTTTCAATGCGGTCAACCTTATTTAAACTTAGCTCTCTTTATGGGAAGCCATAGTATCGGAATGTAAAAGTTTCCAAATTTTTACATGGATAATTACGTCACATCTATATGAGAGTTTAATGTTTGGAAAAGTCGACCAAGCAAGGTCATCTAAATGTACGTAATAGCGTTTTCGTGTGATAAGTTTTATGAAAATATGGTTGACCAATTCGATCGAGCATCGAACGTTCACGAAACGAGTTAATTTTTATACTCTACTCATATTTAACTATAATGATCATATCCGACGGTTAAAATTTTCATTTTGTGAATTTAGCCATTATAATGACAACATGTTTACTAATGCAGTATAACTTGATTAGTAGATTTACTCAAGTGTACAACTTTTTGAAACAACTATATAGAAGAAGTCAAATTTTGAAAAATGCTGTGAAATAGCATTTAATCATTATGATGAAATACGGTGATGGTAAAAAAATCACTTAAATCCAACAAAGTTAGAGCCCCGATCAATGCAGTCAACCTTATTTAAACTTATCTCTCTCTATGGGGAGCCATGATATCGGGAGGTAAAAGTTCTCAAATTTTTACATGGATAATTACATCTCATCTATATGAGAGTTTAATGTTAGGAAGAGTCGACCAAACAAGGTCATCTAAAGGTACGTAATAGCGTTTTCATATGATAAGTTTTATGAAAATATGATTGACCGTTTCGATCGAACATTGAACGTTCATGAAACGAGTTGGTTTTTATACTCTACTCATATTTAACTATAACGATTACATCAGACGGTCAAAATTTTCATTTTGTGAATTTAGACATTATAATGACAACATATTTACTAATGCGGTATAACTTGATTAGTAGATCATACTGAAGTGTACAACTTTTCGAAACAACTATATAAAAAAAGTCAAATTTTGGAAAATGCTATGAAATAGCATTTGATCGTTATGATGAAATACGGTGATGGTAAAAAAATCACTTAAATCCGACAAACTTAGAGCCCCGATCGATAGGGCCCTAACGATGACGATTCCAATGATGACTTCACTGATATGATTGAAGATGCAAGCGATACAGATGATGACGATTATGATGGAGAACCATGATGATTTAAATTATGTATTTTTAATTCAATAAATTTGTTTGTGATGTATAATTACAATTATAAAATAGTGTGTACGTACGTACTTACTTCGACTTTTAATATATGCATTGTACCAGCCATTCGGGGCCCATAATATCTGTTAATTAATATATATATATATATATATATATATATATATTTGGGGTCCGAGTCGACCAAATGCACCTATAAACTCGTCGCAAAATTTTAAACACATGAAAATTAAGTCGGCAATAGATTTAAAAAAAAAATATTTTTACTTAGACCACGAAATAATTATTTTCGTCGCCTAAGTGTATACTTAGACGATGAAATTGTTTATTTCGTCGTCTAAGTAATAACTTAGGCGACGAAATAAAAAGTCTCGTCGTCTACGTTTACACTTAGGTGACGAAAATGTTTTTTTCGTGGTCTAAGTAAAAATAATTTTTCAAATTGGCGGCTTTCTTTTCCGCCAATAAATTTTGCCAAAATTTGAAATTATTTTTATTTAGACCATGAACTAATAATTTTTGTGGCCTAAGTACGTAGTTAGACGACGAAATTATTTATTTCGTGGTCTAAGTACTCACTTAGGTCACGAAAATTGTTATATCAATAATTTCAAATTTTGGTAAAATTTATTGGCGGAAAATAAAACTGTCAATTTAAAAAATTATTTTTTACTTAGACCACGAATTAAGTGATTTCGTCGCCTAAGTGCATATATTACGAGAGGAAATATGATATTTCGTCGGCTAAGTAAACAAATTATACGTACTCGGGCAATCCCCAACTCTCATCTCTCTAATCCCAAATTCTTCCATTTTTCCTCCGCCCCAGCCTTCTGGCCCCCGCCCCAACCCCCGCCTCGGTCCCTTCCCAGCCGTCGCCCCCGCCTCCGTCCCCGCCTCCGTCCCCGCCTCCGCCCCCGCCTCCGCCTTCTGGTAACCGCCCCAACCCCTGCCTCGGTCCCTTCTCTAGCCTTCGTCTCAGAGCCGTCCCAGTCGCCTCCCTGTCGCTCCCGTTCTCCTCTCTAAGTCTCTGTTCGTTCTTCTCAAAGGTATGTTCTCTTAAATCTCTACTAACATATATCTTATGTTCCTGTAAACTAGATAAGAACCTGATTAAATAGGTTAAGATCAAATGATGGTTGCGGACCTGAAATTTTGTTCATTTGAGAGTTGATATACAATGGTCCGAGAAGCTGCAATCCCTAATTTACAAAAGCTTAATTTCTTCCTCCCTCTTCCGCCCACCCACGGTCTCTGGCCTCCGCCTCTGCCAGCTAGCCCCAGCCTCCGCCTCTGCCAGTAGCCCCAACCTCCGCCTCTGCCAGTGTGTTTCTCCTCATCAATCCCACTCCTCAGGTAAGTCTTTGTTTCTGGCTTTCAAGGTTTCGTTTCGTTTTGAAACAGTGAGATTGAAAGTTTGTGTCTTTTTCTGTTAGGTAGTGGAAGTTAGTGCAAGCTGCTGTTCGCATTTTGGTTACAACAGCTCAACTCGTGAGTTCCTTCTTTTATAGACTAAAGTTTTGTACTTTGTTGTTTTTGAAAATGTTTGTCTCTATCTTTTTTGTTTGGATTGGGAAAATTTGAGAAAAAGACAAGGTGATAGTCTGTAAAATGTTTCTGCTATTGATGATTGGTGTTAGGTTTGAATTGACTGCAGTAATTGAAGGATGAGATGATTTTAGCTGGTACTATGCTTGAAATGTTTGAGTTATAATAGTTGGCATTTGTCAAAGGTTACATCTTTATGCCCGTGAAACCACAAAAGGAACTCCTCCTCTGTTAAGTATTACAGGGTTATGTGGAATGCCCATGTCTTTTGAGCAAACTTGTGGATTACCCATTGGGTAAAGCCAATTTTTGGTATATGTTTTGCTGAGCTTTTAGACAATGTAGATTAGATTGGTAATGTGGAACTGTGTCTGCAAATTTGGAGTCTGTAAATATGCCGAGTTTGTAGATTGCTGATACTAGTGACCATAACATATGGCAATTCTTGTTATAAGTATGTTTCAAGGATTTAGATAATGAAGATTAGATTGCCGATATTGCATCCTGTATGCTAAACTGAACTCCCCTGCATATATGTTGGTAAATTACCTGTTTTAGCACTTGTAGATTTGCTCATAGCATATGATAAGCCCATTCTTGTGATGTTATTGCTTAGCATTTAGCCAGTGAAGTTTATATTATCGATAGTGGTACTTTATGAGGTAACTTCTACAATGCTATGCATAGGGGTTTGTAGAGTACACAATGTTAATTTAGGGCACTCGTTGATCACCCATTATTTTTCATGTAAATCAATTCTTCTATGGGTTTGCTGAGCATTTTGACATAGAGATGAGATTGCATATAGTTTCTACTTGCTTTGTAAATTGAGGCATGATTTAAGTATGTACCGACACTATTGTTCTTGGTCGAATACTAATGATTGTTGAATCAAATGCAGCTTACATGCCGCATCTGAGTATCCTTTACGCAGATCTGAGTGATGAAGACAAGAAAAAAGCTCAAGAGAAAGCCAGCATTCTGGATGAGAGCATCACTAGTCTGAGCATCCCTGTTACTCGCCTTGCTTTGTACAAAACCGATACTGAAGATAAAACTCTTAAATCTTGGGAATGCACACTCCAACCCAATTAGGTTTCTCAGTCTTGATGTTTGTTTTCCACTTATAATGAAACTCTCTCCGAATGGCCCTGTCTACTCTGATGTGTGACTTTGAAGTTCTTAATGTAATGTCAAAGACTCAAAGCTGTCACTAACAAGTTGGGTTCGTTTGCCAGCTACTCTTGCTTTGTATTTCTGCCATATGTTTAGAATACCTTCTTTGGCCTCCACAATAATATTTAATTTGTAAGAACAAATTTATTAATATTAAGTATTTAATGAATAATTTTTTTAATTTGTATGAATATTCAATTTTAATATTCAGTATTCAATTTTCGAAATTTTTTTTATTTTAAAAATTAATACTTAGGTGACGAATATACGTCTTCCTCTCCTAAGTGATACACTTAGGCGACGAACTCCTATTTTTCGTGGCCTGAGTAATACTCTTAGGTGACGAAATATTATATTTCGTCGCCTAAGAATATTTCGTCGCCTAAGTAATATTCTTAGGCGACGAACTCCTCTTTTTCGTGGCCTAAGTAATACTCTTAGGCGACGAAATATAATATTTTGTGGCCTAAGTAATACTCTTAGGCGACGAACTCCTCTTTTTTCGTGGCCTAAGTAATACTCTTAGGCGACGAAATATAATATTTTGTGGCCTAAGTAATACTCTTAGGCGACGAACTCCTCTTTTTCGTGGCCGAAATAATACTCTTAGGCCACGAAATAAAATATTTCGTGGACTAAGTAAATCCACAACCGACGAAAAATATCGTCCTCTAAACATTTTTTCGCCACCATTTTTCTTAGACGACGAAATTTTTTCGTCGTCTAAGTACTATCTTAGGCGACGAAATTCTTATATTTTCGTCGCCTACTTACTTAGACCACAAACTTTAGACGACGAAACTTAGGCGACAAAATTTTCGTCACCTAAGTTCTTAGGTGACGAAAATCTCTCTTAGGTGACGAAAATTTTTCGTCACCTAAGATTTCCAATGTTGTAGTGTGGAGTCAAGCTTGCACTAACTCGTAGTGTAATTAGGGGTGGGCGTTTGGGCCCGAAAACCCGAAAGTCCGGCCCGAAAACTCGAAAAAAGACCGACACGGGCAGAGCCCGAAAATTTTTAGGACCGGCCCGAAAATGGTATTGTCGGTCCGAGCTCGGGCTTGAATTTTTTTGAGCCCGAAAGCTCGGCCCGGCCCGACTGGTTTAATATATATATAAAAAAAAAAAAAACTGAAACCAGTTCAGTTCCCCTTCTCTTCTTTCCCCTTCTATTTCTTGCTGCTTGATAGGAGCACAATGTGCGATGATATTATATGCTTATGTCCTCATTTATGCTTTGTTTAACTCTTATTTGTCTAAGATAGAGTCATAATATAGTTAGTGTCATTTTTGGTAGAGTTTTGGTGAAATGTGCTTAATTGTCCGAAAAATGATTAAGTATGAGAAATCTGGAAAATAGTGCAAAATATGTCTTTTTCGCGATTTTGTGACGAGTAAAAATATGATCTATCCTTGTCCGAATTCTTTGAAATTTGGTATGCTTATTATTCATATACTGAGGAATGTTGTGTTAAACTTTCAGATCAATCGGAGTTCGGGAAGTCACCCAAACGTTGGCTGCAAAACGGCAGTCCGAGCAAACCAATCCAGGGACTTCCAGGATTTTCCTGGGACTTTGATCCAACTTCGAAAAATCATTCCCGACGACTCACAAGGAATTTTATCGAGATATTTTATGGGGAGATGGCCATATGTGTCTAGTTTATCTGAGACTTGGAATCGCATCAATCGGAGCTCCACGGATGGAGATATGCCGTAATTACTGCATCAAGGTCAAATCTGCCGATTCCAGGAACCTACTGCCTCCTTTTTGTGTTTTCTGTTTTTAATGGACCAAATGGTGTACAAATGCATATGTGATGATGGTCCAAGCTTAAGGAAGGTTAGAGGATGACACCAAGCCAAGGCATTGAAGAAAAAAATCAGAAAAAGAAGTTTCCTAGAAGAACCAAGAAAGGAAGGAACCAAAACCTTGTTGCACGAGGATTGCCTTTGCCGATTCGGACTAGGTTTGCTACCTAGGGTTTCTGCCGAATTTGCCTCTATATAAAGCCATGTTTTCCCACAGAAAAATCATCTCATCTCAAGCTTAGACACAAGGCCTAAACTCTACCAAAATTCCCCAAAGATCCTAGACAAAAACCTAAACCGAAAACCACCTTCACCTCACCTCAACCAAGTTTCTGCCTTGCCGAAACCTTGGACTTTCTGCCTCCATAACCTACTGCCGACACAACCTACTGCCGTGCAGCCTCACCCCAGCCTCCATACTTCGCCGGATCCACACGACGTGAAGCTCTCAAGGTGTCTCAAAGTGTGATCCACTCCCTTCTTCGGTTTAGTATTTTTTGTTTAGTTATGTTTAGTTTTGTCTATGAAACACTCATGTATGTTTGGTGTTGGTTTATATGTCTATGTATGAATCGATTTTGGTTTTATAAATTGTATGTTAAAGACTTGTTTGAATCGATGCTTAGATTTATGTTTAGGTTTCGACAAGAACAATGAATTTTGCATGCTAATTTGTAATATGTAACTTGTAAATTCATGTGTTAGATAATTAGGACAGTGGTATAGATGCATATTTTAGGTTCAAAATTGGTTAGTATCTAAGGATTGGGCATGCAAATCGGTACTTAGTGTTGTCTTGAACATTGATCTAGGTGCTAGGTTTAATCTGCTAGGGTAATTACAAACTAGATGGACCTGACGGACTCTATGATTTGTGTTATTCACTTAGGGCTATTAATCTTAGAACTTGCATGCTAAATAAGATGATTGACAACCTTACTTGTTTACATGTTTTCGATTTAAGACTCTTGTGCGATATATGTTAAGTCTTAACCGGATTAGCATAAAAATATTTAGGGCTAGAGCGAAAGTTTGTCCTAAAAGAACTTAAGGAAGTCTAGTAACTAGGTACAGAGCGAAAGCTCTAGTTGCGGTCGAAACGAATTTGAATTTTAAGCATGTTGATACTTGTTCCTTACTTTCTTTCATGTGAGTTTATATGTTAAAGAGTCTTGGTGCTAAATGTTTTGTGAGAGATGATGATCACTTGTAAATATTAGACCTAGGATTTATTTTCTGTTTTGTTGCCGTGTGTAGTCTAGGGCAGCCTAGTGCTACCGATCCTATCTCAATCCCCTTGATTTCGTGTGAATATGTATATAAGTGTGACAATTGTGTGCATATATGTTTGTGAATATTTTTATTAACATTCTCATATTTCAGGTACCCTTAATCCCCGGCTTAGAACGATCCCTACTTATTCTATACTACTAACGATTGCAGGGTTTATTATTGCATGCGAGCTTAGGCTCACATCAATTTTTGGCGCCGTTGCTGGGGATTATTAAAGCTTGTTATATTTGAATGTTAACTTTGTATATTTGTGCAAATTTCGTATAGCTTTATTTTCGGTTTTGTATAAATCTTCTCTAACTTTGCTAATTCATGTATGTATTGTAGAAAATTTTCGATGCTGACTTTAACGTGTAACTTGATTCTAACTTGTAATTGTTGCTAACCTTTACTAACTTTAACATATTAACTCTGATTTTCTAACTCATTCTTTTTTAACTCAACTTTTTCTTCTTATATTTATTTTTGGTTTAGTTCGTTTTGAAGTGTCTTGTGCGTGTGCAGATTGAATTGAAAAGAAAAAAAGTGCAGGAAATACCAAGTTCTGCCCAAAGCAGAATTCTGGCAGTACTGTAGGTCAATTTTGAATGGCTGCCGTTTTCAGCTCACAAAACCTGGGATGCTGAGCCATACACCGTTGGAAAGGTCTCTGAGTCTACTTTCTGTAGGATTTTACAGAAGTGGATTTGGAGCTACGAACCGTTCCCAGTTTCAATTTGAGTACAGCAAGGTCAATCTGGCGGAACAGAGAACTGGGCAGATCAATCGGTCCGATAAAAGGCTAAACAAAGCATACTTCTGATGGTCCGATTGAGGCGAATTTTATACCGTTGGAAAGCTCTGTGTGTCCACTACAACATTTATTCAGAACACTTTTGTATTAGGATAGTGGAACATACCCAAAATCAGGCCTCAAGAGAAGCAGACACGTCTGCCGAGAGAAGCTTGCCTGCCAAGAAAATCCTACTGCCGAGAGGGGCTGCTGCCCCAACTGCGGAGCTGCACATGGCATGATGAACACACAACACACATGGTGAGAAGTCTAGGCTACGGACTATAAACCTTAAGCGCTACTTGGGAGGCAACCCAAGTCGATCAAAGAAAAACGAAGGAGCCATCACCGGGAGTTTGAAATTTCTTTACCCTTCTCTTTTTCTTTGGTTTGTGATGATTTGTTGGAATGTGTTAGACTATTGCATGCTTAGGAAGTTACTTGCTATAATTCTATGCTTACATTGAGGACAATGTAATTTTCTAAGTGTGGGGTGGGATAACGTATTCCGTTTATGTTTTCATGTGCTTAGTTTAGAAAAGAAAAATCCAGAAAAATATAATGCAAAAACAGAGTGTTTAAATTGTTTGTTTCGAGTCTTAGGATGCCCCTAATATGTCAATGATGTTTTTCTCCTCTTTGCATACATAGATGATGGTTGTGCATACAATTAAAATTGTGAGTTTCATGGATTTTGTGCATTGGTAGGAGCATGTAGGACTTGTTGATTAACGAAGCATGCATGTTTTAGCTAGTTTGTTTCCATAATAACCTATGTGAGCTTTAGAGCCAATTTGCTTTCTTCTTGAGAGATAAAAAGATAAAATTCGATAGATTCGTAGGAAGCATGAAACCTCATAATTCTTTGATTATTCGATGACTATGTACCATAGCTTTTTAATGAACTCTAGTATGCTAGAACTTACTCTTGTTGATTTTCAAAACGTGTATATCATAAAATACCTTGATTTTGAATATGATTGAATAAAGATCTTTTAGGTTTACCACCATTGCCAAAAAAGCATGAGCCCTATTGGAGCCCGTCGTGGGACACCTTAGTAAACCCCCTTTGAGCCTACGATTAGCCTTTTCTTTCATCACCCTTAAACACTTTCCATGAACTTAGTATAGTGATGTCTTGACCATTGTGTGTCGGCAAAGCTTGATTTTTGAAGGAGTTTTTGCGTGAAGTGATGAAGAAGAACAAGTGTGGGGTAGACTTAGCCATGAATTTATGAAAAGTGTATATGTATGCCGTGCCTTAGAAAAAGAAAGAATGAAACATTTTGAAACATTTTTGCTCGGACCAAAAGAAAAAGAAAAAGATACCGAGAGCAAGAAAAGAAAGATGTAAGGCACGGCTTGAAAAAGAAAAGAAAAAAATTTTGTGCATGGCTATTGTCTTGATTATTGTTGTAATGTTATGTGAGGAAAAGAATGAAGTATGGGTCAAACAAGATGAAATTTGACCCTTGGTGAGAAGACATAAGGAGATTTGAGCTTTGCCAAAGGCCACGGTGACGTTTTGAGCCTCCTTATCCAAATATCGAATACCTCTTAACCTAGCCCCATTACAACCCTTTTATTGATCTTTTTCATGATTCTTAAGATGGTTAAATTTGATTTGTGGAGATTATCTCAAGAGTAAGCATATGGTTTTGGTTCATTGGTGCACATAGTTGTTACATGAGGTTTTTCCATAAAAATTCACAAAGAGCTTTCTTTTCTTGACATATGCAAGTTACTCTTCGTAGTTCATTATCTTTCACTTGCATATACTATTGAGTGAATAACCATGCTTCGAGAGAAAAGAAGAGAGTATGCCTAGTGAGGAGGATTGAACTAGCTTAACATGTCTACATGTTTACTTTTTGTTCTTATATGTTTTTATTGATGTTACATGTTCATGAAGCTCAGAATTTTCGTGCTTAGCATTCTCATGCATTAACTTGAAAGCTATGCGTACATACGAGCCTGAGACAAATTGTTAGGGGCAATAGTAGCTTGAGTCTTAGTTTAATTTAGTTTGCTAAGGGACTAGCAAAGGATAAGTGTGGGGTAGTGATAGGAGCACAATGTGCGATGATATTATATGCTTATGTCCTCATTTATGCTTTGTTTAACTCTTATTTGTCTAAGATAGAGTCATAATATAGTTAGTGTCATTTTTGGTAGAGTTTTGGTGAAATGTGCTTAATTGTCCGAAAAATGATTAAGTATGAGAAATCTGGAAAATAGTGCAAAATATGTCTTTTTCGCGATTTTGTGACGAGTAAAAATATGATCTATCCTTGTCCGAATTATTTGAAATTTGGTGTGCTTATTATTCATATACTGAGGAATGTTGTGTTAAACTTTCAGATCAATCGGAGTTCGGGAAGTCACCCAAACGTTGGCTGTAAAACGGCAGTCCGAGCAAACCAATCCAGGGACTTCCAGGATTTTCTTGGGACTTTGATCCAACTTCGAAAAATCATTCCCGACGACTCACAAGGAATTTTATCGAGATATTTTACGGGGAGATGGCCATATGTGTCTAGTTTATCTGAGACTTGGAATCGCATCAATCGGAGCTCCACGGATGGAGATATGCCGTAATTACTGCATCAAGGTCAAATCTGCCGATTCCAGGAACCTACTGCCTCCTTTTTGTGTTTTCTGTTTTTAATGGACCAAATGGTGTACAAATGCATATGTGATGATGGTCCAAGATTAAGGAAGGTTAGAGGATGACACCAAGCCAAGGCATTGAAGAAAAAAATCAGAAAAAGAAGTTTCCTAGAAGAACCAAGAAAGGAAGGAACCAAAACCTTGTTGCACAAGGATTGCCTTTGCCGATTCGGACTAGGTTTGCTACCTAGGGTTTCTGCCGAATTTGCCTCTATATAAAGCCATGTTTTCCCACAGAAAAATCATCTCATCTCAAGCTTAGACACAAGGCCTAAACTCTACCAAAATTCCCCAAAGATCCTAGACAAAAACCTAAACCGAAAACCACCTTCACCTCACCTCAACCAAGTTTCTGCCTTGCCGAAACCTTGGACTTTCTGCCTCCATAACCTACTGCCGACACAACCTACTGCCGTGCAGCCTCACCCCAGCCTCCATACTTCGCCGGATCCACACGACGTGAAGCTCTCAAGGTGTCTCAAAGTGTGATCCACTCCCTTCTTCGGTTTAGTATTTTTTGTTTAGTTATGTTTAGTTTTGTCTATGAAACACTCATGTATGTTTGGTGTTGGTTTATATGTCTATGTATGAATCGATTTTGGTTTTATAAATTGTATGTTAAAGACTTGTTTGAATCGATGCTTAGATTTATGTTTAGGTTTCGACAAGAACAATGAATTTTGCATGCTAATTTGTAATATGTAACTTGTAAATTCATGTGTTAGATAATTAGGACAGTGGTATAGATGCATGTTTTAGGTTCAAAATTGGTTAGTATCTAAGGATTGGGCATGCAAATCGGTACTTAGTGTTGTCTTGAACATTGATCTAGGTGCTAGGTTTAATCTGCTAGGGTAATTACAAACTAGATGGACCTGACGGACTCTATGATTTGTGTTATTCACTTAGGGCTATTAATCTTAGAACTTGCATGCTAAATAAGATGATTGACAACCTTACTTGTTTACATGTTTTCGATTTAAGACTCTTGTGCGATATATGTTAAGTCTTAACCGGATTAGCATAAAAATATTTAGGGCTAGAGCGAAAGTTTGTCCTAAAAGAACTTAAGGAAGTCTAGTAACTAGGTACAGAGCGAAAGCTCTAGTTGCGGTCGAAACGAATTTGAATTTTAAGCATGTTGATACTTGTTCCTTACTTTCTTTCATGTGAGTTTATATGTTAAAGAGTCTTGGTGCTAAATGTTTTGTGAGAGATGATGATCACTTGTAAATATTAGACCTAGGATTTATTTTCTGTTTTGTTGCCGTGTGTAGTCTAGGGCAGCCTAGTGCTACCGATCCTATCTCAATCCCCTTGATTTCGTGTGAATATGTATATAAGTGTGACAATTGTGTGCATATATGTTTGTGAATATTTTTATTAACATTCTCATATTTCAGGTACCCTTAATCCCCGGCTTAGAACGATCCCTACTTATTCTATACTACTAACGATTGCAGGGTTTATTATTGCATGCGAGCTTAGGCTCACATCACTGCTCGTCCATCTGCCTGGGATTTCTCTTTCAGTTCAGTCCCCTAGATCCTATCTGAACAACCCCCCCTCTATCTCTCTCCCTTCTATCAGCTACCCCCACCCCTTCTCTCTGTTTCTCTCTCTCTCTCTCTCTCTCTCTCTACCTGTCCTCGTCTCCAGCCTGACCCTCCTCCTCTTCTCTCAACTGGCCCCCCTTCTTCTTCTCCCAATTTTTCTTCTCCCCCCATTCTCCCTCTCTCTCTCTCTCTCCACCACGTTCTCCTCTTTCTCTCGGCCCCCTTTTCCTGTCCTCGTCTCCGGCCCAACGACGACCTCGCCTCTACTTCAACCCCATCGCCGGTTTCCTCCTCCCCGCATAGCCGCACAACACCCCCAGCCAACCCCAGGTCTCCGCCGACCCGACCCGAGCGGCGCCCCCCTCCCCCCGCTCCTCCTCCTCGCCTTCAGCCTGCTCATCCCCGGTTGCTCCGATCGCCTCTCCTCCGAACCCGTCAAAGCCCGAAAGCCCGGCTCGGCCCGTCGGGCTCGGGCTCGGGCTCGGGTCGGTCCTCGTCTTGGAAAAAGCCCGGCTCGGCTCGGACCGAAGGGGTCGGGCTTTTGGTCGGGCTTTGGGAATTTTGGGCTCGGCCCGGCCCGCGCCCACCCCTAAGTGTAATATCATAAAAAACACCTAGCTAGCAGGTCAACAAACGCTGCAGCCTTTTCTCAATCTTGTTTTCCAAGAGGCCCAACTCTACCCCTCCGAGTAGTTGCAGTTTCTGGAACAATGATAAAGCCATCCTCATCAATCTCCTCCTCTTGTTCCTTGAAATAATTCACATAAAGCTGATCTTCATCCTCTTGCATCCTAGTAAAAGCTTTCTTGAACTTTAAAGCTGCCTCCAACATTAGATAAGTCGAATTTCATCTTGTTGGCACATCAAGACAAACCAGACCAGTTTTCCCAAGCTTTTCACTCGCCACAGTTTTTCGAAAACAGTCCAGTCGATTAGGTGAGGACCTAACATACTTGACAGCATTCCTAATGGCCAAAATACTCTTGTTCAGCTTCTTCATGCCATTCCCTGCAATAAGATTGCATATATGGGCAGTGCATCTCACATGCATGAGTTTACATCCCAAAATACAATTGTAAGCATAAGAATCTTTCATCTTCGATTTAAGCCACTCTATAGCAGACTTGTTGGCAGAAGCATTGTCTATAGTGATTGTTAAAACTTTCTCAATCTCCCACTCCAGTAAACATGACTCTATAAGCCTGCCTATGGTTACCCCTTGGTGATTTTGGATCACACTGAAGTTCAAAATCCTCTTGTGCATTTTCCAATCTTGATCAATAAAATGGGCAGTAAGAACCATATAATTGATGTTTTGCACACTAGTCCAAGTGTCCGTGGTGAGACAGACCCTATAAGCCTTCGAAGTTTTTTTCAACTCTTTTTTCTCCGCAGTGTACATCTTGTGAAAACGTGTAACCAGCTTCCTATGGGAGGGTAAAGGGGTATACAGAGGACACACTCTAGCACAAAACGCTTAAATCTTTTTTTCTCAACGAAGCTAAAGGGCAACTCATCTATGACAATCATTTAAATTGTAGCATCTACATAATCACTGTCATTGTAACCTACTACAGATAGCTTGTTGAAACTAGATCTATCACCAGTAAGAACCTTCTGATTCTTATTAAGTCCTGCTAGAATATACCTACAGAACTGATTTATATGCCTAATCATCCCTGAAGTTCCATTAGTATTCTCCACAATTTTTCCTCTTGGACAATAATTGCAGTAAGCTCGACGTATCTATATGTCTATTGGGTTCCCTTCTGTGTCTTTCCCCCTCACAATTTTCTTATATTCTGTGAAGTGATCTCAAACAAAACTACGTTTAAGCATAGTACCAGTAAGGGTTGCAGAATCACTTGAAGGAGCTTGCTCAGTTGCCGGAGTTGTTGCCTCACTTGAACCTTCCACAACTACGATTTGAAGACGGGGTTCAAGAAGGGGCTGAGAAGGTGAAGTCGTTGTTGATGAATCTTCTAGGCCTGGATGATACGACCCGAACTTAGAATTACCGTTTAACTGTTTTACTTTTATTATTTCTCCTTGGGAATTGTTTTTACGATTTGAAAGTTCTAAACGTTGACTTTTAAATAAGTTGACCCGGCTAAAGATTTTATTTCTTGACGAGGTAGAGCACGTTGAAACGAGTTCGTGGACACGTGGCACGTTTAATTTGGAGTTTGCAGGAAAAAGTTACGACGTAAAAACAGGATTTTGCCGTTTTTAGACGAGTATAAATAGCGGGGAGGAAATTTCCCAAAACGGCAAGTTTTCCTTTTTCTTTTTTTCTTTTCTTCTTTTCTCTCTCCTTTCTCTCTCCTCTCCCCCGACCCGCTCCCTGCCTCCACCCAACTCCGCCGTCCGGCCGAACTGGGTCGGCGCATCGGTCCCGTTCGGACCGGCTCGGCCTCCCCGTCACGCCAGTGGCAGTGGCATGGTGGGAATCGCCGCCGTTCGGCCGATTCCAGCCCAAGAACTTCAAGCCCAGTCAGGCTGGTTCTCCCTCCTCCGGCCAAAGTTCCACCCGATTCTTGGGGGGAATTGATGACCTTGACGTGTGCAATCATTCCATGGAAGGAATTGAACCGAATTGCACCAGGTAAGGAGAAATTAGAATTAGAATTAGAATTTTTTTTAGGGTTTTTGTGAATTTTGGTGGAGGTTATGATTTTGATGTTTTTGTTTAATTGGAGGCTAGATTAGTGTTTAGAACATTGTTTGGAGTTGATTGAGTATAATTTGGGGTTTAGGATTTGGTTGGTTTTTGGAGAAATGGGAATTTAGGATTTTCGGGCCGCCGTACGCGGCGGCTGGGGGCTGTTTTTGACGGAGGAGACGGCGGAGATGAGGTTCTGAGGTGGTGGCGATGATGTTGGGTGAAATTGGCTTCAATTGGAGGTGTTTTTGACCTTCCCCACCGGCGGCGATGGCGGCGGCGACGCTGTTCCGGCGGCGAGAGGTAGGGGATGATGAACAGTAACCGGTAAATAGTAAAACAGTAAAAAGGTAAAAGTAAAATGGTAAAAGATGAAAAGTAAAAAGGTAAACAGTAAAAGTAAATAGCAGTAAATGGTAAATAATAATTGAATTTTAACCATTTACTGTTTGACTTTCAAAAGTACTGTTTGACCTGGAATAATTACTGTTTGACCAGTAGTTTTTACTGTTGACTTACCGTAAAAAGGTTACAAGCTGATTAAAAGGGTTTTACAACAGAATAACTAGGAAAAGAATTAATCGGACACGGAGTGGGTGTCCTGAGTAATTGCGGACTTAGATTATTCGGTATTGAGGCGAAATTCCTATACCGATAAGTGAAAAAGGAAAAATTGGAGGTTTCGGACGAGTGAGGACGTCCGTAGATTTATCGATTATAATTAAATTCCGAGTTTCGTAATATTTAAAATTTCGTCCCTGTTTCAGGTGGAGAGGTTATTCGACGGGACGAGAGATCAGATTAGCGGCGCGCTTGGCAGTACTGTGAGTGAATTTTTATTTTAAATAAATGCATGCATAATTGTTTTAATGAAATGAAGTTTATTTCAAATAAATGATTTGAGAAGGATGATAATTTAAATAATTAAATGATATGATATTTAAAGAAATATGTTTTGGGGTTATATTGTTACTACGATTTTAGTAGTACGTGATTTTATCCGGAAACGAGGTTTTCGGAAATAATATGTTTTTAATTGTTCATAATTGATCGTACTAAAAAGTTTTAATGGTATTTAAATGAAATGACCGGAAATGAGATTTCCGGAAATAGTAGGATTCGATAAATCATACTTAATCGTTTTATTGTATTTTATATTTGTACGACCGGAAATGAGATTTCCGGGGAGTTTATCATTTCATTATTTGTGATTTTCCACATGTGAGATGTCGAAGTTATATATTATTTTCGATATTTATTTTATGACATGTGGGACATGTCGGATCTATATATATATATATTCTTTTGAGGCTACGAGTTTATGTGATTATATATATATGAGCCTCAGGGGTACGGTCGGGGACCGTACGGATTTATGATATATAAGGGGATACGTAATTTTCGGTTTTGTTTTCGGATTTTTACCATATCAGGGTCCAGATATATATTGATGCTAGCTAGCTTATTAACCTCATCTCACGCGAAGTGACGACTTGACCATATAGGTCAGATTCACGCTCGGTGGTCGACGGAGTGTGGTGTAGAGGTTTAGCGTGGGACGCTAGAGAGAGTCTTGGAGGCTCTGACCCTTAGTCTTGGAGGCTACTATTAAATGGTGGTAATGACGTTCCCCTATTTTATTATATGATATGACCAATGGGATTGGTCAGGATATTATATCATTTGGGTTTCGGGAATATTTTTCTATGAGACTTTCTGTTATTTAATAAATTCCCGAACCAGCGGGGCTGGGGTTTTTATGCGACCAATGGGATTGGTCGAGAAACATCACAAATGATTTTCAAAAGTATATTGTTTTTGAATACATATAAAAAGAATAATTATTTATTTATTTGATTTTATATCAGCGGGGCTGATGATTTTTAAATATGATTTTTTTATAAAACGTGGGACGTTTTATTTATAATACATGCACTGTGGTTTTATTTCTAAAACTCTGGGAAAGTAATATAATACTTTCATTTAAAGTACTATATTAAATCATATTATTTTTATCCACTCACTCTAACGTTTTTAACTTACTTTCCCCTGGGCCCTTCGATTTAAATCGCCCAGTGTGCAGAGTAATAGTCAGAGGTCAAGAGTACTCGGAGTCGAGGCATAGCTGTCATCCTTGTTGCTTCCGCTAGGTGGGATCCGTGATCCCTTATTATTATAAGTTCTTGTTCTATTTCTATTTGTAATTCCAATTCATTGTTTTAGATTGCTCTGATTACTTGTGAGTAAATTGAGTTTGATTTTGAGTTTATTGTGGCGGTTGTTGTGATTTGGGGAGCAGGTGGCTCCAGGTGTTTCGTTTGGAACTGGAATTTAGAAGTGTTTTATTTGTTGCAGGTTTTAGGGTTGTCTATCTTAAAATTGACTTAGCGATTTATCGATAGAGTTAATCTTAAGGTAGTCCCTGCAGAATCTTATCCGGGTTTCAGGGTGAAATTTAGTTCGGGTCCTGTCAGTTTGGTATCAGAGCATTAGGTCCTTTCATTCTCTTGTGTCATGTTGTCTTCTCTATTTGACGACACCTAGCATTCTTTGAGTGAGGGTCCGACCGCGGCGGATTTCCATCACGCTCGTCAATGCTAGTGTGTTCATTATGTTGTGAGCCAGTTTCCTTGGTATTGTGTAAGCCAGATTTCTTGGAGTCTATGTACTCTGTAGAGTACTATTCTATACAGTTATTTTAGATGCTTAGTAATGCTTAGTACCACCGACTGATGGTCCGACTGCAGCAGGTAGCCATCGTATGTTCTTTGGTGCTAATGTCATTATTAAGTATATAAAATAGATTCCAGGTATCGATTTATATCTTTTAGACTATGCATCGAGTACATCGACCTCTTAGGACGTTATCCTTGTGTACGTAATAGGTATGTGGGTTATACCTATTCAGTTGTGCATTGACGCTTATCAGCAGTTTTAGCGTCAGGTTACGAGTTGGGAACTCGGATGTTTCGGCCCTATTTCTTTTGAGATAGGAAGACGTTATTCCTGAGAAGGCTACACATTGGGACCTTGGTCTCTTATTCATGTGTGTATGGGGAATTGGCCCTAGTTCTTGAGCAGCCTATTTAAGTGATCGGTTTTGGAAATGTTGATATGGCCAGAGTGAGATGATTGGCGACGTTGCGACTTTGCTGTAATGAGTGGGAAATTGAATATGTAACATTCTGGATGTTATTTTAGATTGTTTTGGGTTTGTGTGAGAGTCACTCTTCGGCTATATTTTGTGGATTGATCAATGGATTTGGCGTATGTGGAGAAAGTGAGTATGTGGACGTTTAAGTGACAGTGTACATGTGTAGTACACATAACCGTCTTGTGTTGATATTGGGCATATCAGTTATGGAGGAATAAATGGAGAGCCATATAGAGATTGTGGGAACTATAAGTAATTCTAATTCTTAGCGACCTTGGTCGGGAGATTGGACAAAGGAAGAATTAGAAATTGAAATAGCTACATGGATTGGAGATATTTTATTTTGAAATACGTGGTATTTGAAGGGAAAGAGATTTGAATATGTGATCATGATAATAATGGGAGGTCAGTGATGAATGGAAGTTGGCGATGCTTAGTGATTTCATGCGGCATAAATTTGAGATATAGTCGTGATGGCTTCGGAATCACCTTGTTAAGATGATGTATGGCTTGAGCTCAGTGGCATGGCTTTACCGCGTGAGCAACTGGAGATGATATCTGAAATACCAAGATCGGGGATCCATTTGACTATTGCATGGTTAGCTCGGTAATTCGGATGAGAAGATTCTGGTAGTTGCACCAGAATTTGACAAATGGCTTTTATCGACTGGTCATTATATAAATAATTGTAGTTATATTTGATCGGCCACTTCTTTCGTTCTTTTGTGTTTCTTAGTCGAGAAATTGTTTCGAAACTTCGACGGATCATAACTTTTGATCCGTAATCCTGATTCAAGATCCGTGAATGGCTACTAGTTTTTATTGAAGTCACACGCTTATCTATGGTGGTTGGATTGAAATCCAACTGTGACTTCCAGGGAGTATTTTTCGAACTCCAGAGCTATTTTAGCCATTTTTCATAGTTGAGTCGGAATTCTATCTGCTACCCTCGTAGCGATATGGTTTGATTTTCAAACATTTATCTGGTTGACGACGAATATTGACGTTGACTATTTAATTAGTCACGGAACACTTGTCAAGTAAAGATATCGGCTTTGTTCCTATTTCGACAAGTGTATGAGTCATGTGGATAGTTGCAACCTGGACTCTGACGATTGTGGATATAGAGATTTCGACACCAAGGGCTCAGCGATATTGAAGTCATTGAATGTAGCATGGGATAAGTATTGAATGGTGTGACTCAATCAGAGGATGCTAATAAATCAAGTGACTTCATTAAGTAAAGTGCATCTTGAGAATGATAAGATCAGTCACGAGTATTTCTTTTGTATTGGTTTTGCATGGCAAGCCCAGGTGATTTGTTCGAGACGTTTTATCTGTCATTTATAGTATAGCCTTATGGGAAATGTGTTTCCCTGTTGACTCAGGAAGTGTTTCGAGTCAAGGCTTGTGTAAGGAATGTTGTGACGTTAATAGTGCGTATTCTTATTAGTTGAACGACGTTTCATTAGTGGGAGAATTTCTTTTGGGATCGTAGTGTGGTGGGACCACTTACTGATCCGGAGATGACTTGAGAAGTCATTATTTTTGTAATGCGTGTTGGTGTTTTCATCGGATAGATCATTGATTTGAGTTATTCTCATGTCAGCTCTCGTGGGACGAGATATTGACTGGAACCTCTATAGTTTAATTGAGGTTTTGAGAATGTTATTTCTCGAGAATATCTTTTCTTTGATGCGAGTTAGTAGAGGATATTGGATTTGTGTTGGCTCGAGCAAATTCAAGTTGTGAGGTTTATTTTGTGAATTCAGCGAGTCTTTTAGTATTTGAGATATTTTCTCTCGAGTTTAAGATCATATTCGGAAATTCAATTTACGTGGAATGCTGTTTTTGTTAATGATTGATTTAACAGTTCTGGTGTTAGTCGTTGGTTATGAAAACATATTTGGACATCAGAAGAATTTCTTTGATGTCATATCGGATATAGGTATTGGTGATAGCTGATGTATCTAGTTGAAAGTCTCTGTTGGTTGTCACATTTGACGATGATTCAGGTCCCACTCTTTTGTGAGTTGTGAGTTATGAGAGTTGCTTTATTATGGACGAGATTGGACTTTGATAAGTCAGTTTATTTTGGAATCAGTCCTGATCATTTTAGTGCGGGAAGCACAAGTTGAGGACTCGTCCTGAGAGCATATGAGAGATAAAGCATTGAATAGCTCACATGTATATTTTCTCCAGTTCGAGTGATGTGACGTTATTGATTGTTGTGACAACAGGTAAAACGTGAGAGGTAGAACTTTGGGATTCTTAGCGACGTTTGCCTGTGTCAGAGTGGGATTAGATATTACTATTTTGATTAGTATATGGCATATTCCGCACCCAAAGTCGACTTGATGAGTTGTGGGTGAGGGAGACTGTTAGACCTTATGATGCCTAAGTCCATGAAATTTGATGGAGAACCGTGATTTATTGTATGGACCTGAAAGGAGTTGCACGCAGCTTTGGAGACTCGATGATATTCAACATTGTCTTGCACACCTGGATTGGTGAATAGACAGAGAGATATGTTAAGATCCTAAAGAATATGTTGAGTTTTGTGAGATGCAGTTCAGGGGTATCTGAGATGAGTAACTCAAAGTTCTACGGTTAATAGAGGCGAGATCCTGAGCCTCGAGATTTATCGGCCTTCATGAGATTTCGGAGCGGATTAGTTCGGTAGCTTATCGGTTAAAGCTACTTTCGAAGTTATTCAAGATACATGATGTTGTTTTTCCATGTGTCTATACTCTAATTGCCGATCTTTCGCATATCTCGGAAATTTAACCTATCACCCGAAGAAAGATTTAAATGTCCAAGAGCAATCAGTTGAAAGTCTTGATCAGAGGACTAAATTGTTTAAATAGACTACTACCTGAGAAAATAGAGAAGCAGTAAGATGTCAGTGCTCATCCTTCTGTATTGGCAGGTACGTAAATTTCGAGGACGACCCGAACTTAGAATTACCATTTAACTGTTTTACTTTTATTATTTCTCCTCGGGAATTGTTTTTACGATTTGAAAGTTCTAAACGTTAACTTTTAAATAAGTTGATCCGGCCAAAGATTTTATTTCTTGACGAGGTAGAGCACGTTGAAACGAGTTTGTGGACACGTGGCACGTTTAATTTGGAGTTTGCAGGAAACAGTTACGACGTAAAAACGGGATTTTGCCGTTTTTGGACGAGTATAAATAGCCGGGAGGAAATTTCCCAAAAAGGCAAGTTTTCCTTTTTCTTTTTTTCTTTTCTTCTTTTCTCTCTTCTTTCTCTCTCCTCTCCGCCGACGCGCTCCCTGCCTCCACCCAACTCCGCCGTCCGGCCGAACTAGGTCGGCACACCGGTCCCGTTCGGACCGGCTCGGCCTCCCCGTCACGCCAGTGGCAGTGGCACGGTGGGAATCGCCGCCGTTCGACTGATTCCAGCCAAATAACTTCAAGCCCAGTCGGGCTGGTTCTCCCTCCTCCGGCTAAGGTTCCACCCGATTCTTGGGGGGAATTGATGACCTTGGCGTGTGCAATCATTCCATGGAAGGAATTGAACCGAATTGCACCAGGTAAGGAGAAATTAGAATTAGAATTTTTTTTTTAGGGTTTTTGTGAATTTTGGTGGAGGTTATGATTTTGATGTTTTTGTTGTAATTGGAGGCTAGATTAGTGTTTAGAACATTGTTTGGAGTTGATTGAGTATAATTTGGGTTGATTTGGTTGGTTTTTGGAGAAATGAGAATTTAGGATTTTCGGGCCGCTGTGCCGGCCGCCGTACGCGGCGGCTGGGGGCTGTTTTTGGCAGAGGAGACGGCGGAGATGAGGTTCTGAGGTGGTGGCGATGATGTTGGGTGAAATTAGCTTCGATTGGAGGTGTTTTTGACCTCCGCCACCGGCGGCGATGGCGGCGCTCCGGCGGCGATGGCGGCGGCGCCGCTGTTCCGGCGGCGAGAGGTAGGGGATGATGAACAGTAACCGGTAAATAGTAAAACAGTAACAAGGTAAAAGTAAAATGGTAAAAGGTGAAAAGTAAAAAGGTAAACTGTAAAAGTAAATAGTAAATAGTAAATGGTAAATAGTAATTGGATTTTAACCATTTACTGTTTGACTTTCAGAATTACTGTTTGACCTAGAATAATTACTGTATGACCAGTAGTTTTTATTGTTGACTTACCTTTAAAAAGGTTAAAAGCTGATTAAAAGGGTTTTACGACGGAATAACTAGGAAAAGAATTAATCGGACACGGAGTGGGTGTCCTGAGTAATTGCGGACTTAGATTATTCGGTATTGAGGCGAAATTCCTATACCGATAAGTGAAAAAGGAAAAATTGGAAGTTTCGGACGAGTGAGGACGTCCATAGATTTATTGATTATAATTAAATTCCGAGTTTCGTAATATTTAGAATTTCGTCCCTGTTTCAGGTCGAGAGGTTATTCGACGGGACGAGAGATCAGATTAGCGGCGCGCTTGGCAGTACTGTGAGTGGATTTTTATTTTAAATAAATGCATGCATAATTGTTTTATTGAAATGAAGTTTGTTTCAAATAAATGATTTGAGAAGGATGATAATTTAAATAATTAAATGATATGATATTTAAAGAAATATGTTTTGGGGTTATATTTTTACTACGATTTTAGTAGTACGTGATTTTATCCGGAAACGAGGTTTCCGGAAATAATATGTTTTTAATTGTTCATAATTGATCGTACTGAAAAGTTTTAATGGTATTTAAATGAAATGACCGGAAATGAGACTTTGTGTTATTTAATAAATTTCCGAACCAGCGGGGCTGGGGTTTTTATGCGACCAATGAGATTGGTCGAGAAACATCACAAATGGTTTTCAAAAGTATATTGTTTTTGAATACATATAAAAAGAATAATTATTTATTTATTTGATTTTATATCAGCGGGGCTGATGATTTTTAAATATGATTTTTTTATAAAACGTGGGACGTTTTATTTATAATGCATGCACTGTGGTTTTATTTCTAAAACTCTGGGAAAGTAATATAATACTTTCATTTAAAGTACTATATTAAATCATATTATTTTTATCCACTCACTCTAACGTTTTTAAATTACTTTCCCCTGGGCCCTTCGATTTAAATCGCCCAGTGTGCAGAGTAATAGTCAGAGGTCAAGAGTACTCGGAGTCGAGGCATAACTGTCATCCTTGTTGCTTCCGCTAGGTGGGATCCGTGATCCCTTATTATTATAAGTTCTTGTTCTATTTCTATTTGTAATGCCAATTCATTGTTTTAGATTGCTCTGATTACTTGTGAGTAAATTGAGTTTGATTTTGAGTTTATTGTGGCGGTTGTTGTGATATCGGGAGCAGGTGGCTCCAGGTGTTTCGTTTGGAACTGGAATTTAGAAGTGTTTTATTTGTTGCAGGTTTTAGGGTTGTCTATCTTAAGATTGGCTTAGCGATTTATCGATAGAGTTAATCTTAAGGTAGTCCCCGCAGGATCTTATCCGGGTTTCAGGGTGAAATCTGGTTCGGGTCCTGTCACTGGAGCTTCTTCATTTCGCCGAGCAACAACCTTCTTCCCTCTAGCCATTGATTCGTCGATGGCTCTCTCTGTCTCTCTCTCTTTCTCTCTCTCTCTCAGTCTCTCTCTCGCAGAGACGGCAAAGTCCAAGGAGCAATCACGATGAAGTCGATGTCTCTCTCTCGGTGGCTCTAGATTTGATGAATTGGGATTTAGGAGGAAAGAAAGAGAGAATTGGGAATGCCGGAATGGAATGAAATCAATGAATTAGCAATTAGGGATCGAGCCATCGAGGGATTCTGGATTTCTGGGTTTCTGACTTTCTGTGGGAGGCTTGAATACATTGAATCCAACGGCATAGATTAAGCCACACTGAATCCAACAGCACAAATTAAGCCATATTTATATATATTAATATTAATTTAAATTTACGGGACGGACCGGGATTTAACGGGCCCAAATTGGGCTAATCCCGATCCTGTCCCATTACTTTAAAATGAGATTGGGTCGGGACGGGATCTGAGTTTTTAACATGCAATCCCGTCTCGTCCCGGTAAAATTAGAGATGGGATCGGAACAGGATCGGGACTATGGGACGAAATGCCCAGGCCTACATAACACACACATCCAACATAACACAAACACACTTCATTCCATTGTCTTGTGCAATATTCATACATAAACTCATCAATCTTTATAATCTCACAATCGTCAATAAGTTCTTTGCAAACATTGGAACTGGACGTTCTATTATAGGGACTATGAAAAAGACTGTAACCTACACAAATTAAAGGGACTTAATGGTTTTCTCGAGGTTTTGAACCTATCTGAATCCCTATTGAATCCTCTCCGAATACTACTCAATACTGCATTCAAAGAAGGCCTAGCTCTTCTTGGATGGCGTCCATCATTTGTTGAAAATTCCCTCTCAGAACTTGTAGATACCTCTGAATGCCAATCATCAAACCTGGATAGAGCATCAAGAAAAAACATCCAGCACAAACCAAGTGTTAGCAATTAGCTAGATAAGTACATCAAGTTGCTCAGTGGCCAAACGAAAGTTAGAAGCACTCACGAACAGTTCAAATCCCTCCAACTCTTAAGGAACCAGAAAGCAGTTTGATTCCAAAGTGATTAGCTAAAGATCTAAACAACTAAACAATACAACACCATAGATGAACAGAAACTGACTACAAAATACAGAACTAGAGAGAAACACTTAAAAAGAACAAAAACCTAATAAACATTACAATGATGTTTACCTTGCAGTACTTTTCTTGAACTGATGCATATGACTATCAAAATTATAAAACGTCTGAGGCACAGAGCAAAAACCACTATAATTATTATCAAAACCAGGTAAAAGTGTAAGTGCCGAAATTATTTAACCACAGTCTTGTAGAATAATCAGATATCCTCATCAAATAAAATATGAGATCTTATGGAAATAGAAGGAAGCAGATATGTATAGCCAAAATAAATGGATGTATGGAAGTCAATGTGCATGGCAAAGAAGCACCACAACTTATTGCTCAAACTGTTAAGAGCTGAAATTGAAAATAAATATGATTAAAATAATACCTTGCAGAAACCCTGTCAAATAAAACAAAATGCAGAAATTGTTTTGAATGCTATCCATGTCCATAATATAAAATCTATGATTCCCCTCAGCACACTAGCCTAGAAAGGCAATCAATAGTTGCTGGAGACTATGATTAATACAGAACTTCAAAGGCAATCATTTGCAATCATGCACACTATCAATTTATAAGACATTACCTTCTGAATACTGAACTTCACTACACTCCCACAACCAGACTGTTTAGAGTACACAACTACCATTACCTACATCACAAAAAATGAAAAAATAAAAAATTATAGTCGGAGACATAAGACAAATGATACAGCAAAGACGAAAACCAACTGTGGAAATAAATTATTTCCTTTAAAATGTAAGCGCGAATCTAGGATGCAATATATAACAACTTATATTGTCATACCCCTATTACAAACTCTTAAGGACTAAAAATTGAAGGTAATCATAGAAAAAGAACATTGGAGAATGATAACCACCAAAATATGGCAGCCGCAACGTCAACTTAAAAAATCCACCAAAATATCATTATGAGTCCATATGACTTGAAGTCAGTTCTACAATAACCATTCGGAAGTCTAATTTGAGATAGAAAAGGGACCAAACTTTGAGATAGCATCAAAACAGGTTCAATATAACAAATGATGGTTCAAAACGGAGCAGAAAACACAAAGGTTCACTAAAAAATCTGGGGACATTTCCAATTGCAGACCAATCTTTGAAAAAATCACTGAGCATTAAATATCAAAATTAGGGCTAAATTAATGTTCTGTTAGTAAGATTAAGCATACTTACAGTGGAAAATGAACTGGAGATAACATCAAATAGAGAGAGGTGGTTTTGGAATCTACCGGATTATTATTGCGACGCGGAGGTCCATTGATGAGCAAATCCTTTTTGTTCTTTCATTCCAGGTAAAACGTCTTTGAAGCATCAACTAATTAAAGAGGCATAATATTATAAACCTACCCTTTACTCACTTTTTTTCACAAATATGAAAGTTTCGCATATGATTTGGCTATTAGAAAGATTACCATATATAACACAAAATTTCCCCGCCGATTCCTTCTATTCGAGCCTCTCGGTCTGTCATTATCCCTCGAGAAGTAGAAAGAATTACAATCCTCATTCCGCCTAAAATTCTCGGAACTCGTTGAGAGTTAGAATAGATTCGTAGGCCGGGCCGACTGATCCGTTTTAAATTTAAAACAGTTCTAGATGGTCCTTTCCTATTTCTTCTATGTCGTAGGGTTAAAACCAAAAAAAAATTATTGCTTTCCTGATGTTTTCTCACGTTTTCAATAAAACCTTCGCGTAAAAGGATTTTAACAATATTTTCAGTGATATTAGTAGATGGTATTCGAGCTGTTCTTTTTTCATTCATGTCAGCATTTCGTATAGAGGTTATTATGTCAGCAATAGTGTCATTTCTCATGATAAACTAAGATTATTGTTGCCCTGTGTCGATTCGGTGAGAGCTTTGAACTTGTCAGTTGTGAAAGCTTTGGCTTCCATTTCCGAACCCAATCGAGAGCCACAGAGCCTAAGCACGACGAGTAAAGAAATTATGCCCTAATTTCTTATTCAATCATTGATTCAGGCTCTGTGGTGAAGGCGGCGGCGACTTTGTCGGCAAAGAAGATCGCCGACAAGTAGAGGTGCTTAGTGACGCAGTCTCTGACCACCGCAGGAAGCTTCTCGGTCTCCTGCTCTTTTTGAATTGGAATTGAGTGAGGGTTTTAAATTTTCATCAAATATTTGGCGCCGAAAAAGTAAGTGCTCTTTTTTTAAAAACTTGAGCGACGAAGGAAGACAAACTTCGTCGCTTCAGTACTCTTAAGCGACGGAATATGTTTTCCGTCGCTTCAAAATCTTTTGGTTTTGAGATATATATATATTTTTTCCATATTTTGTAATAAAAACTTATTTTGCCTTTAACTTAGGATTGCACCATATATTATTTACAGGTAGGGTTGCACCAAATTTTAGATTGCACCATATATTATTTACAGGTAGGGTTGCACCAAATTTTAGGGTCTAGGGTTTTGAATTTAGCCTTACAAATTCGATTTGAAAGTGTGCTTTTTCGGTTTTTCCGACAATCAGACAGCCAAACGACTTCTGTTTCGTCCCGAATTTTAACCGTGTACCATAATATACGTACATTTGACATCCAACGGTCAGTTAGTCCAGAGGGATTACTTTGCTAATTGAAAACTCAAGTATCCCCTTATGTTGCTTAACCTTTATTAATGGTTAAAAAAGAAGTTGCTACATCTTGAAGGTGTTATTTGGAGCGGACTTCCAATGGCGAAATTGACCGTTGGATGTGACATGTACGTAAAATAAGGGGCACACTTAAAATTTGGGCCAGAACGGGCTTCGTTTGGTTGTCCGATTAAAGGGAAAACGGAAAACACCACTAATATGCCCTATGGGTGGACCCCATCCCGGAGGCATTTTGGGGGCCGGGGTTGCCATATTCTCGACCCCGTGGTCATGCCCTTCTACCGTCCCCTGCCCGTCACGGAGCAAGGCTTTCGGAGGGCGGCGGTCAAAGAGTATTTATGTGGTCAAAGTGCGTTTTTTTTCAATTATCCCGACGATCGGACGATCAAACGACGCCTGTTCCATCCCTAATTTTAACCGCGCACCATAATATAAGATTATTTGACATCCAACGGTCAGTTAGTTCAAAGGGATTACTTTGTTAATTGAAAACCCAAGTCTCTCTTTTAATTATAGTTTGGTGCTTAAGCAGATGAAAAAATAACGAAGTGATGAAGATTGTCCAATATTCGTCGCTTCGTTTATATTCGAGCGACGATGTTACTAAACTTTGTCTCTTCAATAATTTCCAAGCGATGAACTTCGTCGCTAGCTTTTCCAAAAAATTTGTTCTGGGATAAACTGAGGCGACGAACTATCAATATTCGTCGCATGTAAATTATTGAAGCGACGAATATTGAAAAATCTTCGTCGCTTTGTTTTTTGAAGCGACGAGTCCAATATTCGTCGACTGGATGTGTTGAAGCGGCGAAGTTATTTTCCTATGTTGATTCTTCGTCGCTTCAGTCTTGATCTGCAGTAGGTTCAATGGTTCGGTTGCAAAAGTGGGAGCCTCCGTCACTTATAAAAACTCGTGGAACTCCATACCGTGTAAAGATGTTGGCGTTCAGGAATTTGGCTACTACCTTGGAGTCATTGGTGCGTGTGGCTCTTGCTTCTATCCACTTAGACACGTAATCAACCGCGAGCAAGATATAAAGGAAGCCTTTGCTTGAAGGGAACGGTCCCATGAAATCTATGCCCCAAACATAAAAAATTTCAACAACAACAGTAGGAGTTTGAGGAATTTGATCTCGCTTATCTATGTTCCCCGTTCTTTGACACCGATCACATGTTAGACATGTGGTATACGCATCCTTGAATAACGTTGGCCAAAAGAATCCATAATTGAGAACTTTCAAGGCCGTCTTCTTTGGTCCAAATTGTCCTCCACATGCTTCATTATGACAAAAGGCAAGAATAGACCGATGTTCTTATTCCGGCACGCACCTTCGAATGACTTGGTCACTATATTGCTTCCATAAATACGGTTCATCCCACAAGAAGTGTTAAACTTGCTTTTTGATCCGATCCTTAGTGTGGCTCAACATGTCTCTTGGGAAGTGACGAGTTGCAAGATAATTGGCAATGTCGGCATACCAAGGCTCGCTTATTGCATTGATCCGAAAGAGTTGCTCGT
Source organism: Potentilla sterilis (assembly GCA_963682095.1). Lineage (NCBI taxonomy): Eukaryota > Viridiplantae > Streptophyta > Magnoliopsida > Rosales > Rosaceae > Potentilla > Potentilla sterilis. Next base: position 37,973,010 of record OY821755.1, on the reverse strand, counting down.
CCGAAAAATTCTCAAGTAGTGGCAGCCTGTAACAGCCCAGCCCATACACTTGAGATATTGTCCGCTTTGGGCTCACCCTCACGGTTTTTGTTCTTAGGAGCTCACGAGCATCTTCCCAGTAGGTCACCCATCCTGGAATTGCTCTAGGCTCAGCAAGCTTAACTTTAGAGTTCCCATCCCCTCCGAAGTCATTGAGCTCCCAAAACGCGTCTCTCATATTGAGCTAACTCTGTACATATAAGCACAACATCCACTCTCTCCCGAGCGATGTGGGATGCGTGACCTACCTACCTGCTAGCTTCCCTAGCCAGGTCAGGTCAAGTCATCACAATCCACCCCTCTTAGGGTCCGACGTCCTCGTCGGCACACTTTCGGCCGGGGACAGGCTCTGATACCAATTGTAACAGCCCAGCCCATACACTTGAAATATTGTCAGCTTTGGGTCTCACCCTCACGGTTCCTGGAAGCTCACGAGCATCTTCCCAGTAGGTCACCCATCCTGGAATTACTCTAGGCTCAGTAAGCTTAACTTTGGAGTTCCTATCCCCTCCAAAGCCATTGAGCTCCCAAAACGCGTCTCATATTGAGCTACCCTGTACATATAAGCACATCATCCACTCTCCCCCAGGCGATGTGGGATTCGTGACCTACCTACCTGCTAGCTTCCCTAGCTAGGTCAGGTCAAGTCATCACAATATCAAGTCATCACAATCCACCCCTCTTAGGGTCCGACGTCCTCGTCGGCACACTTCCGGCCGAGGACAGGCTAGATATTGTCCGCTCTGGGCCCCATGCCAAACTGGCACCCCACTCATAGCCAGATATTGTCCGCTCTAGGCCCCATGCCAAACTGGTACCCCACAGGTCCGCACAGATTTGTCTTTGGGAGCTCAATGGCTTCGGAGGGGATGGGAACTCCGAAGTCAAACTTGCTGAACCCAGAGTAATCCCAGGATGGGTGACCTACTGGGAAGTGGTTTGTGAGTTCCCAGAAATAAATCCGTGCGGGTCAATGGGCCCAAAGCGAACAATATCTCCAGTGTGTGGATTGGGCTGTTACACAGCCGATCTTCTTCTCTAACAATACGGCTCAAGTGATCGGCCACGACATTTTCACTTCCTTTCTTGTCTTTGATCTCTATGTCGAACTCTTGAAGTAGGAGAATCCATCGAATGAGTCTTGGCTTCGTATCCTTCTTTGTCATAAGATATCTCAAGGCGACATGATCACTATAAACTATTACTTTGGAATTCAAAAGATAAGATCGAAATTTTTCCAAAGCAAAAACTACCGCCAAGAGTTCTTTTTCGGTTGTGGAGTAGTTGAGTTGAGCATTGTTGAGCGTCCTCGAGGCATAATAGATGGCATTCGGCTTATTTTCCACCCTTTGGCCGAACACGGCTCCAAGTGCATAGTCACTTGCGTCACATATTAGATCAAAAGGAAGCTCCCCATCCGGTGACACCAAGATAGGTGTCGTGCACAATGCCTCCTTCAAACGTTGGAAGGCTTGCTCGCATGCTTCACTCCACTCGAACGACACATCCTTTTGCAATAAGTTGCTCAACGACTTTGCATCCTAGGAAAAGTCTTTGTTAAATCGTCAATAAAATCCGGCATGTTCAAGGAAAGAGCGAACGTCACGCACACACACCTAGGGGACGGCAAGTGTTGGATTAAATCCACTCTGGCTTTGTCGACCTCGATCCCCTTTTCTGATATGATGTGGCCGAGCACTATGCATTGGTTCACCATGAAGTGACACTTCTCCCAATTAAGCACAAGGTTGGTCTCTACACACCTCTCTAGTATCTCCTCCAAGTTCTCTAAACATGTGTCGAAGTCGCGCCCATAGACGCTAAAGTCATCCATGAAGACCTCGATCTTACTTTCAATAAAGTCGGAGAAGATGTTGTACATGCATCGTTGAAACGTCCCGGGTGCATTACATAGGATGAATGGCATCCTCCTATATGCAAAGGTGCCGAATGGACATGTGAAAGTAGTCTTCTCTTGATCATCTGGATGTATGGCTATTTAGTTGTATCCACTATAGCCATCAAGAAAGCAATAGTACCTATGGCCAGCCAACCTTTCAAGCATTTGATCCATGAATGGCAAGGGCATGTGATCTTTCCTTGTTGTTGCATTGAGCTTTCTATAATCGATACACATGCGGTCGCCGGTCACAAGTCTTTGTGGTACAAGTTCATTCTTCTCATTCTTGACAACCGTTACACCACTCTTCTTTGGAACTACTTGCACGGGTGAAACCCACTTGCTATCCGAAATAGGGTAAATCACCCCACAATCGAGCAACTTGATGATCTCGTCTTTAACCACTTTCATCATTGGAGGGTGCAATCGGCGTTGCCCCTCCCTTGTCGGCTTCGCTTCATCTTCGAGTAATATCCGATGAACACATGTTGTAGTGCTTATTCCTTTGATATCTGCCAAGGTCCAACCTATAGCGGTCTTGTGCTTCTTAAGTACATGAATCAAATCAGCTTCTTGCTTCTCATTAAGCATTGAAGACACAATAACCGGCAAAGTGTCTTCTTCTCCAAGATACACATATTTCAAATGGCTAGGAAGCTCTTTTAATTCTAACTTCGGGGCCTCTTCCACACTTGGACAAAATTTATTTGTGGCACTTGGAATTGACAAGAACGAATCGTCTCTTTTGAAATATGGGGCAGCCTCTAGCTCGGCTGCAACTTTCCTCATGCTCGGCTCAAGTTGTTCCTCTTGCTCATGCGTGATTCGTTCTGCCTCCTTGTCAAATCCGACCCCTTTCTCGATTGCTAGTTGTTATGCATCGAGTGAGGTTGACATAACTTTCTCAACCACTTCAATAACTTCACTAGCTCGACACTCCTCAAGCTTGACAACCGAATACTTCATGGCGTCGAAAACGTTGAACTTGATCACCTCACCATCAAATTCCATCATCAAATTTCCACCGGCCGCATCAATCTTTGTCCTTGCCGTGGGCATGAATGGCCGGCCAAGCAGTAGTTGAGTTGAGTTGATTGGCGAGTCTTCCATCTCTATGACATAGAAATCAGCCGGAAAAATCAAGTTGTTGACTTGCACAAGTACGTCATCGACATAGCCCTCCGGATACTTATTTGATCGATCCGTGAGTTGAATGATGATATTATCTTTCTTGAGAGGTCCTAGGTTCAACGTTTGATAAACATTGAGTGGCATGACATTTATCGACGCATCCAAATCCAACATAACATCCTCAAATCTAGTGTTGCCAATGACACAAGGCACGTTGAAGCTTCCCGGGTCTTTCATCTTCGGTGGCAACTTCCTTTGAATTACGCCCGACACCGTCTCGCTCATTATCACCACTTGTGTCTCCCTTGTACGTCTCCTTATCGTGCAAAGCTCTTTGAGGAACTTCGCATACTTAGACACTTGCTTAATGCACTCCAACAAATGAATGTTCACTTGAACTTTTCTAAAATTATCCAACACTTCCTCGTCGGATTTGTCCCTCTTGGACTTTGCAAAACGTGAAGGGAAGGGCATGTAAGAACTGGACACGCCTCCCTTCGTTGGTTGGATCGACACACTCTTCTTTGTTGATGTCGCGGGATCTTTCTCCATGTCGTTCTTCTTCATAGCATCCATCAACCTCTTCTTCTCGGCAGCAAGGGGCTGCATATCCGTGTCAGGAAGGACATGCTCGGCAGTGGCAGGGTTAGGCTACATGGCAGTAGTAGGCATGCTACCGGCAACAGTTTCCTCATCTTCTAAAATGCTGCCGAGAGTTCCTTGTTCTTTTTCTTAGGCACTCTCGGCCTTTGCTCTTCGAGGACTCGTCCACTACGAGTCGTGATAGCTTTGGTATGCTCATGGCCCAGATTCTTTATAACTCCTCCCAGTAACTTTCCTTACTCGGTGAACTTTCCCATGAAATCCACGACTTGCCCCATTTGAGTCTTTAACTCGGCTATGTCCTTCGAGTGCGTTTGTTGTCCCACGAGCAAAGTTTGAGTAGTACTCGAAAGAGATTGAATTAATGCATCATAGTTGGGGTTGCTAGGCACAGTTTGAGCTTGAGCTTGATACAGCTGCATGGTGTGGTTCGGCACCATTTGGTTCAGCTGCAAAGCTTGGCTCGACTGAAATGGAGCTTGTTGTCTTGGCACAAAGGGTGCACTTGGTTGGAATGGGGTTGCATTTAGGACATTGTCATTGTTCGACCATCAAAAGTTAGGGTGATCGCGGAAGCCCGGATTGTAAGTGTTGAAGTAAGGATTGTACTTTTGCCCTCCTTGGAAACCAATTGCATTGGCCTCCTCATATTCCTCACTCAACACTTGAGGACATTGATCGGTTGCATGGTTTTCCGTGCATACTACACAAACTTGTGCTCTCTTCCCTCGCATGAGGCTAGCCACCATATCTAATAGCTTATCCACCTTACTCTCCAATGCCAAATTCCTCGAAGTCTCATTCACCTTATGCTTCAAGGCATTGTCTCACTACATGCCAAATTGTTGACTATTAAATGCTCGAACCTCCAACAATGCTTTGGCCGGTGCGGGATCCATCTCCAAGAATGAACCTTGAGATGCCGAATCAAGAAACTCCCTCTCCATGAGGCGAAGTCCTTCATAGAAATATTGAAGTATAAGCCCCTCACGAATGGCATGAGACAGACACGAAGCGACGAGGTCCTTATACCTCTTATGATAATCAAAGAAAGTCTCATCTCCTCCTTGCCGAATGCTTGTGATTTGCTTCCTCAAATCCGTGATACGCGAGGCCGGATAGTACTTGAGCAAGAACTCATTCACCATCGTCTCCCACGAGGTGATACGGCCGATTGGCACATCAAATAGCCACTCCTTGGCTTGATCTTCAAGTGAAAAATGAAATGCCTTCATCTTAAAGATTTGCATGTCGACATTCGTTGGACACATGCTATCGGTAGTGAAGTTGAACCATTGCAAATGCTTATTCGGATCCTCTCCCGCAAGTCCATGGAAAGGCCTTAGTTGGTGGAGAAATCCACTCTTCAACTCAAAATCACTTGTCTTGCCGGTTGCACATGGTGGGAAGGTGATGTTCGCGGGTGCGGTTCGTCCACCATCGGTAACATGTCCATTTTAAGCACGGATCGAAGTCATTGTTGGTGGGATGACAAAGTTGAAATCGAAGTCTTCTGCAATAATAAGCTCGACAACAACTTAAATTCCGGATCTTCTTGATTAATAGGGCTCGGCTCAAATGATAAGGATTGTAGGATCGATGAAGTAACTAGAGAAGGGGACGATGGACTAGATGGTGGTGATGAGGACGATGTCGAGCTAGAAGTTTCGGATGGGGGCAGTGGTGTAGCTAATGCGATGGTGACATCTTCGTTCATTCGTTGCAAGCGTCCTCGATTATCTCTTGTCTAAAGATTAGATTCGGACATGCATTATCCTGAGGAGTTCAACGAGAAGCAAGTTAGAACCATCGACTACAAATAGAAAACAAGAATATACAATGCTATACATATGGTACGGATACATGGGATTTACAAGCAATTTTCACAAAATTTTCAGGAACTTTACAAGCAAAACACACGGCAATAATAGAGCAATCACGACATGTCAAACCTAGTTTAAAATTTCTAGCTCAATTTTATTCACACAACTCTAATACTCGAGGTACATGGAGCAGAGGAGCAAACTGTGCAATGGACTTGTGCAGACCACGATAAGGTCATGCTTATTCCGATATACCTCTCATACATAGAGCAAACGTTTTCTTTTTGTTTCAAAATATCCCTATGCTCGGCTAGCTTCTAGGCTCTACAGCAAGGTGGACGTGCGACCTAGGTATAGTAATCCAAAGTAAGACTCATTTGTTGGTAATCACGGAGGACAAGTCCCCTATCGCCCCCTTCATAGAGAAGAGATTGCAGTCTGTGGACCTCTGAGAACTAGTTCGACAAATCTTGAGACTAAGTCGGGACAACACACTAAAAGGCGAACATTTTGCCCCTTACTTAGTTAAGAATAACCTCGTGTGTTAGACGGTTCTACAAGTGTCAATAAAAGCCGCCCTCAACTTCATGAGACCTCGAGAGATAACATGAAAGGTTAAGGCTAATATTGACAAAAGTTATCTTACCTATTCCGTTCACTTTAGGACCTACAATAAACCAAACATAAACAAATCTCAAAATCTATAACCTTTAACTAGAGTACAACATGAATTTTTGAAAATTTAAACTCTACATGCCGAAGCATATTTCTACTTTACAACATAAACCAACGAAAATTTACAACACAAATAACACTTTAAACATATCAAGCTTTTATAATTCCCGGCAATGGGGCCAAAAATTGACGAGTGTCACAACCGGGGTAACAACACGCGCAATCAAAACCCTACAAAAGATCGTTAGTATAAAGCAAGTAGGGATCGTTCAGTCCGGGGATTAAGGGTACCTGACATGCAAAAGGTTAGAAAACACATATGCACACATATACACATTGGAACGCACGAATGGGGGTTGAAAGTGATCGGCAGCAAGCTGCCCTATCTTAACCTAGACACGAAATTAAAAGTCCTAAATTATTATTTCCATGTGATCGACATCTTTCTACACAAATCATAGCACAAAAGACACACAAGAACACACAAACTCATGCAAGACATACAGCAGCAAAGTTCAAGTTTCCTAGACTCTATTCAATTCTGATTTCAATTAGGGCCAATCGGTTATCTAATTGTTACTAGATTTCATAAGTATTTTAGAAAAAACAATCGTCGAATCCTAAAACTATACTAATCATATTTGAAAATACAATCGTTGAAGTCAAAAACAAAAAGTAATTATGCAAGAAAGTCTTAAACCGGAGACATGCTTCTAAGTATGGCGTCAACATCTTATTAACATGCAAGTTTCTATGAATTATGTTAACCACTTATTAAACAACCTAGAATGAAGTTTACAATCGCCTAACTCGATCCTAGATTTGTTTATGGTGAATGAAATCGCAACCTACACAAGAGCCATGGCCGTGGCTTCATGTAAACCTTGATTTTTATACACGAATTCATGAAATTAATCAAATGGAAGCCTAAAAATACATGAACATGCTACTGCCCTATATCTAATGCACAAATTTATACATGTTATTGTTTGTAAAACTTTTTACATAAATTCCAATAGAAATCGAAAATCATGTTCATCATACAATACCAAACGAAAACCAAGTATTTTTATAACAACTAATGTGACTAAAAAGAAAATAATACAAGCCATAAGGAATGGATCACACTTTAGAAACCTTGAAGAACTTCGGTTGATGTGGTAAAATGCACGGCAGAAGGCAAGGTGAGGTTTGGATTTATGGAAAGTGGTGGTGTCGGGTTGGCTATGTATTTTTCTGTTTAGAACTTTGGAGAGCTTTGGCAGAATATTTTGGCTAGTATGTGTGCTTGAGATGTGATGATTTTTATGTATGTAAGAGGCGCCTTTATATAGGGGAATAGCTAGGGGATTGCCGGCAGCAACTAGGTTTCACAAAACCTATCCCGATTTGGTTTTGGTTTCGTGTCGGCCAAGTCTTGAATCTTCTAGAACTTCTTGTCCGATTTCTTCATGGATCACAGACTTTTTGGACTCCTTGATGGATCAACAATATTCTTTGATGGTTAAAAGTCCATAGACTCGGCTACAAGTTTCCCTAGCTCCTTCAGGAACTCATTCTCCTAAACCGGCAACAATGCTTTCTTTTTCCTGGCCAGACTAGGGAACTTCTTCTTTCCTTATTTTTGTTTTCTTTTTAATTTGGCCGACTCTTTATGCTTTATGTAGCTCAGAAACTCTCATTTGATAAATTTAGAAACCACTTTGGTGCACAAATGCAAAAAAGTGCAAAAATAGACAGTAGGTTGTTCTTCTCGGTAGGGCAATGACCTTCAGGTGTTGTGACTGGCATAACTCTCTCCTCAAGGAAGCTTTTAATGCGATTCTAAATTCTATAGAAACTAGACTCATAGAAATTTTCATGCATATATGGCTCACTTCCCAGGTCCTGTGAATCGTCCTGGAGAAATTCTGGAAGTTGGATGATGTGCCCAGGAATTTACTGGAACTTACTGATTTGCACCCGTTTTTGTGTTGTGATTCCTGGCAGCGTCTTTTGCTCCAATTGTTGAAAATCGATCCATTTCTCAATCATCAACATGTCTACTGTACATAAGAGAAGAAAGTTTCATCAAAAACAAAGTTGAGGTTTTACAGATCCAACGAAACATTTCTAAGACTTCGATCATAAATCGGCTTTTGATATTTTTCTACATTATTATCTATACTCAGCACGATTTTTATGTAATTCTACCAAAGACTCTTTTCTTTATATTATGACTCTATTCTACAACATTAAGAGTTAAACAAAGTATAAATGAAGGGTAAAACACCTTAAAAACGTCGCATTATATGCTCCTATCAAACACGGTTGGCATTTAAGACTTTTCAATCTAAACCCCATCGATTTAATAAGAGTAAGTAAGGTTATCATTCTAATCGAGGATTGGAGGATCTTAATATTTTTTTTTGAAAGGGAAAATTTCATTTAACCACATGCGCCAAGATGACCATTACATATCCACCCGCTATCACCTATTTCCAGGATAGAAAGACTTCGTGGTGCACAAAACACAAATATAATACATACGCTAGATACCCTATATTTGAAACTACTGCACATTGGACAGGTAAAATAAAAACCTAACTCCATGACCAAAGCATGGATAATAGGTATAAGGTTCAACACAAAATAAAAAACCAAAGAAAAATTAAAACTCCTTACCCGTAACAAAGGGGCGTGAAGATGCAAAGCTAAAGAACATTAATTTTTTCCTTGCCCTTATAGTTAGGGCTAGGAGGTTTGCCACCATAGAGGTATGTCAGCACTTCTGCTGTAGGGACTTTCGTCGCCTATGAATGATTTTTGTTCCTAGAACCCTGTGGGCGTCCTTGTCCTCTCTTCTTATTGTTTAGTTCCGCAGCCATAGGCAGAAGGGTAGCTTCCTTTCTCACCAGAGCACTGTTATGTGACTCCACCAAGCCCATAGACTTAGCAGTAAATTGTTCAGTAAACATTGGGAGTTTTAGTTTCTTTGTAGGTGTAATAGATTGTGTACCTGCCATGAAATCTTGAAGTGAACGTTGAAGCTTCTTTGGGGAAGGAGTAGAGGCTTTGCCACACTTAGTCATCAGTCGCTTCATTGCTACTTCCTGCATCAGCGTTTGAGGACTCTCCCACTGGTACTAGAGCAAGACTGTTGTCCACAGACTGTGGCAACAAAGTCTTGTTTACCACAATAGGCTTACGAGATTTCTACTTCCCTCTCCAAACAAAGGCTTGGCAACAGATGACATGAAAGGAGTGTGGCCACCCTTAAAACGGAACAAACCTTCAGGGGTATGAGAAGTTTAATTAAGCGTAAATAATAAATACATTTTACAAGAGGAAAAAAAAAATGTCGGGGTTTGAGAAGTTTTGTTTTAATTATACTCCTGTTGATACCCGAAAAATCATGTCATTAGCTACTATATTGCCATGCCACAAAAACCGTGCATAGCCACACAACTATATAAATTCCAATAGTTTTATAAGGATTCATGCTCGTCCTTCGATTTTGACGCACCAGGCAAGCACGCTTTATGTGGACCCAAGTCACATACTTTTGAGTGTGGGTGTGGTACGGAAACGCACATGTTCATTCATCGATTTAACGTCGTCGGTGATTTCGGTCTTGGACCCAAAATCCAAGTCTAGTGACTTAGATTAATGGTGAAATGGTGAACTTGAGAATCTGAGATTGGCCAACCCTTTTCTTTCTTTTTAAACCCAAAGCCCAATTGACCTCGAACCCGATGCCACTTTCCTCGTGTTAAAAAGGATTTTTCTTCCCTGCAGCCTCCAAGTACCCAGACCTCACTTCCGTAGCTACTATTTTCCGTGCAGCAATGGAATACACAAGACTTAATATATCTCCTCAGTAAATATTAATTCCTTCTGTTGGTTGTTGAAGAGGAAGCCTTTCGACCAGTTAAAAGAGACTCACTTATTCCATAAACCATGAGCACACAGTTTCCAATTCTCTCATCCATCTCATCCCATGATTTATGTCACTGTTGTTGTCTGTTGTGACTTTGGTTTTCTCCTAAAACCTCATCCCATAAGTAATCAATAATTTCCAGATTTTAGGACAGAAGTTATGCATAACTGATGAGCATTGCTTTATCCAGAAACCAAAATGTCTCAAAGCCTCAAAGCCTCTCTAATGACATCTATGTAAAGACAACCTTTATTGCTATCCAGGATCATCAAGCATGATCGAGAAAAAACATATATTACACTTAGAAACAACCTTCTCCAAATATGTTAGCATCAGTACGTATTGAACTCATCATCAAGCATTAAGACAAATACTAGTTGGATCAAAACTCAAATATAGGAATTGTAAGTCTCATTCATTCTGGTTTGATTAAGGACTAAGTATATCAAGTTCTTAATTGTAAGAGAGTCCATGATCAATACTGCATTGGTAATTGGTATTAGTGTTGCATACGGAATCCTGTTTTGAGTGAAACTTAGACAGCAAGACAAGTCTTTATGGGAGATTGCTTGTTGTTCAATGAGCTCTATATATAGGAGGTTTTGGTCCCTGCTCTCTACACAATATCAGACTTACAGAACCTATCCCATTAATGGTGTCTAAAGCTTGTAGAGAGGAGAAGACTAAGACGAACAAAAATAGCAGCATAGACGTATTAGCAGCACAACTTGAAGCTATGGATATTCACCAGGAAGAAGGTATGATGTTGCTGCTATACATACTAGTTCATATAGATGCTTTTATGTAATGTGTTTGTGTTTGTGAATTGATTCTGTTAGTGCTGATTTAGTTTACAGTATGGTACCATAGCCTAACAAATTTGCAACATAAATCATGTTAAGAAAACATAATTGCATGAACTAAGGCACCTAAAAACTTCTGCGTTTTTTCCTTAAGAACAACAAGACATTTTTCTTTCTGCTTCTTTAAAACAAAACAGCCTTATTGGGCCATTCAGGTCAAAACGAGCCCAAAACCCGCAGCACTGACCCATGACCCACCTCAGTATAAAATCCCAGATCGACCGTTATGTTCAAACGGTCACATCATGAATTGGGATTAGGGTTCTTCAGCTGGAATCGGAAGTGCAGAGATTTCACAATCTCTAAGGAATTCAAGTCCCTATTGATGCAGATTACGGAAGAAAGCTGTTTAGTAAGTCAATTTAAGTTTTTTGCTTCCGTTATTTAAAGAGTCATGGCTTAAGAAGTTAGAATTTCTAGAATCTTGTTTTGGGTTTTTCTGTTTTCAAAGCATGTCTACGATTACTGTAATTGCCAAAACAATAGAGGCATTCCCGGCATGAAATTAAGTTAAGTAGATGGTGGGCCGGATGAATTTTAAATTGCCTGAGCATGTCTAGTGTGGGATTGTATGATGTATGCTTTGATTTGAATGAAGTTCTGTGTGGTTGATGTTATAATTGTCTCTGTGTGATTCTGTGTCTCCCCGGAAATAACAAACAACACATTAAGAAGATTAATAGACAAATCAACCTAAAACTTTTTTTGTTTCATGGTTTGCATTCTTTAAAATCAGCAGAATGTTGCAAAAAGCAATTTCTGTAGTAAAGTAAAAATTTTGATAAAAGACCAAAACTTGTGTTCTGATTGTAAACTATAAATTATCTTGACTTTCAAATAAGTGTGTTTTTCATGGTTTAAAATCAAAAACAGCATCACACATATATTTTGAATTCATAAGCTTTTCTTCTTTCTAAAGATGTTGACTGCTTAAAGAACAAATTGAGTTTACTTTGTATGGTCTGACGATTAAGAAACTTAAGAAAATATCATGTCTTCTGTTATAAAAGTGATGCTTGATATTGAAACTTCAGATTATTGGGATATTTTATGCTTCTGCACTGTTTGTGTTACTTGAACTGATTTGGAATGTGACATCTTGTATGCAGAATTCTGGTTTTCCTTATAAAACTTGAAATTTAGAAACTGTTTTCAGTCAAAACTCAAATCTTTTCTTGTTTTGCTCATTAGGAGTTGCCTACTTGAATGTCACCAACATCCTCATGCTCACTGGATCAAACTTTAAATCGTGAAAATCTAGTATAGACCTCTACATGATGACCCATGACAACATGGATATGTGTTTCACACATACCATGCCTTTTGCCCTGACTGCAACTAGTACCTTTGAGGATAGAAGGTATCATGATGACTGCTATAGGTCAAACCAAAGGGCCAAAACTCTCATTAGGAATTCCCTAACATCCATTGTGATAGGCAGCATTGAGGAGCCAGTGCTAGCAAGAGACTTCATGCAGAACATTGAGGCAAAATTCAAGGAAAGTAACAAGGCAGAAGCAGCTAGGATTGGAAAGGAGTACAACGAGCTGAAGTATAATGAAATTGGAGGAGTCAGGAACCACATCATGAAGTTGATTGAGCTAAACTCTTGTCTTAAGGAGCTGGAGCTTGGAGTGAAGGATGATAAGCTAGTTCACCATGCCCTAGACTCTCTACCACCTAGTTTTTCAGTTTTGAGGACAAGTTACAATTCTCAGAAAGAGAATTGAACCCTGGATGATCTCATTGCTATTTGTGTTGATGAGGAGTCAAGAATGAGGAATGAGAAGCAACTTGCAACCTCCATAAACCTAGTTTAGAAGTCTAAGTGGAAGAAGTTTAATAAGCTTAAGGTTAATAAAACTATAATTAAGCCTTCAAGCAGCAATAAGGGAGGCAAAGTGGACAACCCATTCAGATTCAAATGCTACTTTTGCAAGAAAGTAGGACATATGAAAAAGGATTGTCCCGGTTTTAAAGTCTGGCTAGAGAAAAAGGGTATGATTAATCCTCTTACTATTTTATATACTTTTTCTATAGAAGTTAATTTTGTTAACATAGAGCCTCATTCTTATTGGTTAGATTCAGGAAGTCCCTTACACATTACCAATTCGTTGCAGGGCTTCATAAGGAAGAGAAACCCAATGAATGATAAGGTCAACGTCTGTGTTGGCAATGGAATACGTGTAGCTGTGAAGGCTATAGGCACTCTTAAATTGGATTTAGGTTTCGGAATTTTTTTGGTTTTAGACAAAGTTTTTTATGTGCCCTCAATTAAGAGGAATTTGCTTTTTTGTTAGTCTTTTAGTCAAACTTGGTTGTAGTTTTCTCATTGATTCTAGTGGAATAAAAATATTCAATGATTCTTCAACTTTCTTGATTCAGAATTCTTCTACTTTTGGTATTGGTGTTATTGAGAATGCTTATTTGAAATTAAATTGTTCTCTAAATCAACAAGATTGCTTGCATGTTGAAAATAAAGGAAAATAATAACACAGCAAGTAATACCACCATTGTTGGTGTTAAAAGAAGCTTGCATAATGAGAAATCAGCCAATTTATGACATAGAAGACTATGGCATATATCTAAAGAAAGATTACAGAAACTTGTAAAAGATAAAACTCTACCCGAGTTGGATTTCAGTGATTTAGGAGATTGTATTGAGTGTTGTAAAGGAAAAATAACAAACTTAAGAAGAAATGGTGCTTATAGATCCAATAAATTACTTGAGTTAATTCATACTGACATTTGTGGACCATTTAGACATCAAACAATATGTGGTAATGTCTATTTTATAACTTTCATTGATGATTTTTCCAGATACTGCTATATTGAGCCTTACTGTCAGAAAAATCACAGTCTCTTGAGGCTTTTAAAATCTTTAAAGCTGAGGCAGAACATCAGCTAGAAGCAAAGATTAAGACTGTGAGGTCTGATAGGGGGGATAAATTTTTGGTAGATATACAGAGCAAGGCCAGCCCAAAGGTCCCTTTGCATTATATTTGCAGGAACTTGGTATTAAGGCTCAATACTCTACACCTCATAATCCCCAACTGAATGGAGTAGCAGATCGAAAGGAAGAATAGAACATTGATAAGCATGGTTAGAAGCATGATGTGTACCTCTGGCTTACCAAAAATTTTATGGGGAGAAGCATTAAGAACTGTAAATTACATTTGCAATAGGTCCCCAAGTAAGTCCATAGAAAAAGATAAAACAGCTTATGAGTTATGGACCAGAAGAAAACCAAGTCTGCATCATTGCCATGTTTGGGGTTGTAAAGCTGAGGCTAGGATTTATAATCCTAGATTAAGTAAGCTTGATCCAAAGTCAGTAAGTTGTAATTTTGTAGATTACTGTGAAAAATCTAAAGGTTTTAAGTTATATTCAACTCATCATACACCTAGAGTTTTTGAAACTCATCAAGTTAAATTCATTAATGAATGTGTCTTCAATACAAATTTTGAGGACTTAACCTCGGATTTTGAAGAAGTTGAAGATAATGAGTTTGATATAGCAGTAGCATTTGACACTCAAAACACTTATAAAAATAAAGTTTCTGTTTCAGACCAAAACCAAGTCCAAGAGAGTGTTGATTTAAGCTTAGAAAATCAAAATCCCTCCAGTACAGAAAACTTAGACCAAAATCTGAACCTAGGACATGGAGAAGCAGCCGAGTCTACAACAGTAACAACCTCTAACCCTAATGCTGGACCTCAGCCTGCTCAAACAATAGCTCAAGACCATTTTGTGGAGCCTAGAAGATCTCACAGAGCTAAGAAGCCAAGATATGGTGATAAGAATGATATTTTTGAAGTTTTTCTGAATGAGATTGAGAGTGCATTGATTGATGACAATGATCCAATATCTTTCAAGCAAGCCATAGAGAGTGAAGAATCAGAAAAGTGGGAAGAAGCCATGACTACAAAGCTTGATTCTATGTATAAGAACCAAGTATGGGAATTAGTTAAACCTTCACAGACTCAGAAGCTTATTGATTGTAAATGGGTGTTTAAGAAAAAAAAAAGGGATGCTAAGGGTAATATAGAAAGCCATAAAGCTAGATTAGTGTCTAAGGGTTTCACACATAAAGAAGGCATAGATTTTACATAAACTTTCTCTCCAGTTTCAACTAAAGACTCATTTAGAATTATCATTGCTCTAGTGGCTCATTATGACATGGAGTTACACCAGATGGATGTTAAGACAACTTTTCTTAATGGAGAGCTAGAAGAAACCATCTATATGGCACAGCCTGAATTTTATTGAGAAATGGAAAGAGAATATGGTCTGTAGGTTAAAGAAGTCTATTTATGGACTTAAACAAACTAGTAGACAGTGGTATAAAAAGTTTGACTTTGTGATCTCATCTTTTGGATTTTCTGAAAATATTGTTGATGAGTGTGTTTATCTTAAAGTGGTTGGTAATAATTTTATTTTTTCTTGTTCTCTATGTTGATGACATTCTTCTTGCTAGTAGCAATGTCAAATTGCTTAAAGAAACTAAAGAATTTTTGTCAAAGAATTTTGACATGAAAGATCTTGGAGAAGCTTGTTATGTTTTAGACATTGAGATTAAGAGGAAGCGGGGCTTGCTGGGATTATCTCAGCAAAATTATATTTCAAAGATTCTTAGAAGATTTGTAATGGAAACCTGCAGTAATGGAGAAGTACCAATCTCTAAGGGAGATAAATTGAATAAAATCAGTGTCCTAAAACTGATATTGAGAAAAAGAAAATGGAGTCTGGACCATATGCTAGGCTTGTGGGTAGTCTTATGTATGTGCAAATTTGTACTAGACCTGATTTATCTTTTGCTGTTGGAATGTTGTCTAGATTTCAATCCAATCCGGGTTTTGATCATTGGACAGCATGTAAGAAAGTTTTAAGGTATTTACAGAAGACTAAAAACAATATGCTTATGTATAAACGTGTGAAAGATCTTGAACTTGTTGGTTTTACAGATTCAGATTTTACAGGAATTTATCCTGCATCTTGTAAATCAACTTGTGGATATGTCTTTATGCTTGCAGATGGAGCAGTAGCTTGGAAAACAATGAAACAATCATTAATAGCTACTTCCACCATGCAGGCAGAAATTATAGCATTGTATGAAGGTGTTTGTGAAGGGTTATGGATCTGGAATTTTATTTTGGATATAGAGATATTGAGTGATCTTGTTGAGAATAAGTTAAAAGTTTTCTGTGATAATGAAGTTGCTGTGTTCTTTAGCAAGAACAGCAAGAGGTCTAATAATTCCAAACATATAGACCTTAAGTATTATAGTGTCAGGAAAATGGTGAAACATGGTGATATTGATGTTTGCACTATCAAGCCTCAAGATCAGCTGGCAAATCCATTTACAAAAACTTTGCATGTGGCAGCTTTCAAGGAGCATTGCAAGAATATGGGATTGTTATCCAGTGTTGATGATGCTTAGGTTTAGTGGGAGCAAAGTTAAGTTAAGCAAGGAAAATTTTTTGTTTTGTTTCTAGTTACAGTTCATAGTTTTCTATTTTCTACAGAATTATGTATTTCAAGTTTTGATTTAATAAAGTGAGGAATTTTCAGATATTTGATGCAGTTGTTATTTTCTAGAAAAAATACCTTTTACTGCTGTTTTGGTTCTCAGTTCATATTATCAAGTGGATATGTATCTATGCACATATTCTGGTTAGAAGCAAGTTTTGTATCCACTTGTGTTTTTATCAGCTTGCATTGTGATTTTGGTATTCAAAATATCAGGCTGGACTGTTTGTTAAATGATATAGTTACATGTGATATACATTTTCATTGAACTGCAATACATTAGGTGTTACGTTCAAGTGGGATATGCAGATAGTTGTAGTAGTTTGGAACAGACTTGATCATATGAACATGTCTATTTCCAGGTTCTGCATCTGTTTGTTTATTTTGACTGAACTGTATGGATTTAGAGTGAATTACTTCTCATGCGCACTTCAGTTATATTTGGAGGATGTTTCAATTGGTATTATGTTTTAAAGAATGATGGTTCAAAGTGGGAGACTGTTAGCATCAGTATTGAACTCATCATCAAGCATTAAGACAAATACTAGTTGGATCAGAACTCAAATATAGGAGTTGTAAGTCTCATTCATTCTGGTTTGATTAAGGACTAAATATATCAATAAGTTCTTAATTGTAAGAGAGTCCATGATCAATACTGCATTGGTAATTGGTATTGGTGTTGCATAAGGAATCCTGTTTTGAGTGAAACTTGGACAGCAAGACAAGTCTTTATGGGAGATTGCTTGTTGTTCAATGAGCTCTATATATATGAGGTTTTGGCCTCTGCTCTCTACACAATATCAGACTTACAGAACATATCCCATTAATGTTGTCTAAAACTTGTAGAGAGGAGAAGACTAAGGCGAACAAGAACAGCAGCATAGACGTATTAGCAGCACAACTTGAAGCTATGGATATTCACCAGGAAGAAGGTATGATGTTGCTGCTATACAGACTAGTTCATATAGATGCTTTTATGTAATGTGTTTTTGTTTGCCAATTGATTATGTTAGTGCTGATTTAGTTTATACAAGTATTCAAGCCTACATGCCTTAACCTCCAAGCCCATACCCAAAACAGTCACCTTCAACCTTTGTTCTTTACATAAATAGTCAGCGCATAAAACCCCAATTCTCTTCCATCGCAATGCGTTTCTAGCTCCAGCGCCACACTCATGCTGTCAAGCTCTTTTGATTTTTATGCAATTTGAATCAGACACGAATTTCTCCAATTTTTTGTGAAATTTGGCCTAGTCATCGCATAATTCAAAAAGAACCCCCCACAACTCCTAATTCTAATCTAATATGTAGATGTGATCAATCAAACTAGAAATCAAGATACATGAGATAGATGGATATGATGTAGAGATGAAGTTGATTACCTACTAACATATTTAGATCTAGGATTTCTAGCAATTCTTGAATCAGTACATATGCTAAGCAAGCTATCAATCAAGAACTAAGAGGACGATACCGAATGCAAAGTTCTTATAGGCCTTTCCTAACCAACGAAAAGAAAATTTGGTAAGTTAATCCGGCCTACTCATTTGTCATAATCAAACATGCATAGATTAAATGAATCGCGACTTCATTAACCTACAACATATTCAACGCATTATGATTTGTGAAAGTGATTGATAATAGGCCAAAGTTATAGCTACATCCCGAGACCACTACATAGTATTAAAACTGAATCTTTCGCATTCTAATATCTAGCAATAATACTCATCAAGTAATCCTAGCATGCATTCTAGAATTAACATTGAATCATAAAGATTAAATCCAACCAATCAGGAAACCATGCTTCACATATGACATCAAAAACTAAAACAAAACCTAAGAACTACAACATGCTTCATGGTTTAAGGAAACTTAACATCAAAACAAAAACTCAATCATAACAACGATTCAAAATTTCCAATGTAACAAAAAGAGAATTCTTATTGTATTATAAATCAAGAAAAGAGTAAAAGACATGGTTACACTTTCAAAGAGCTCTCGAGAAGATCTGCAAAGGATGGAAGATGTCTCACGCGTTCAAGACTTGTACAAAGGAGAGAAATCGAAACTAAGAGATAACGAGGGGATGAATTGTGGACTTGATTCTAGGTTTGATGTTTTGATCAATACCTTGAGAAGTTACATCTCCCTTCTTTATATAGAGCACGAGTTAGAGTCTTGGAGGTTGCCTCCAAATATTCTAAAATGCCTCCAACCAATGAACAAGTTCAGTGCAACCTTAGGGCATCTAGACTTGATTCCATCCTCATTTCTTTGTTGATAAGAAATCTCTCATTGATAATTTTTCACCTTTATTTTCATCCTTATGTCGTATATATCGAGATTATCTCCCCAAAAATATCTTCAAGCTATTTACTTGCACACAAAGTCATTTCCTTGCTTTTTTCTTCTTCTCAGCTAGAATGACCTCCGTGCATTAATTACGTCATAACTTTCTCTACAAATAACTAGTGATAAATTGTAAATTGATTTAAAAACTAGACTCACGTAGTTTTCTATCCACATTTAACACAAAATCTGATTCATCGTGAGATGTCCTAAGTTGTTCGCTGAAGTTGGATTACTTGTACAGGTAGATTTCCTGATTTAATAAGAATTAAACTTTAATGCATATATCCTTGCCTTGCCCCACCTCAATGAGATATTTTGGGTTTTAATATTTTTCTTTGGCTTCAAGTCTCCGTAAAAAATCACATGAAAGTCACATGCTTCGATATGGAAACAACTTGGCTAACCAAGACTTGTTAGCTATGGCTAACCAAGACTTGTTAGCTAGAGCTAACACTAGCCAGTAAAGAGACGACATGTGGCATTTACAGGGATATAAAGGACATTTACAGGAACATAAAAGATATTTGCAGGGACTGAGTGAGTATTTACATTATTATTTAATTCATTTTAAAGGCCACGTGTTGTCTCGTTACTGGCTGGTTTTAGCTCTAGCTAACAAAGCCATGGTTAGCTAAGTTTTTTCCCTTCGATATTTAGACCGGGCTTCTCCACTTGGACGCTTTAGCCCATTCTTGTATGAGTGACGCCAACTTGTGTCTTCCAGACTCTTCTTGTACACTCGTAGTATGATTAGCCTTCTTCAAGTAGGATTGAGTTTCCTTGATCAAGTAGGATTCTTCTTTTCCTCCATTTCTACGCCTCAATTCCATCTTTGTCTTCAATTCTTTCCATCTCTAGCTCCTTCAGCTCATTTCGAATGTTCCATATTTTATTTGAGCTAAACAACAAAAATAAATTAAAATGAGATTGTTAATGAAAATTACTAAGCAAAATACGGGTAGGAAAACACGAAAAACATAGACAAACCACTACATTACCTTTTCCTCCATGAGAATCAGTTGACTTCTCGAAAACCTCCCCCCACGACACCACTTTCCTAATCAGCCCCTGTGGAGAACACACTGAATATTCAAAACCTCTATTATTTTGCTCCTGCCACAAATACCAAGCAACAACAACAAAATATATATCCAAGTTCTATCACCTTAGCTACCATGGAAACATGCAAAAATAACCCTTATACATCTTTCTCACGCCACACCCTATGAGGCCAATACATATTAATAGGTAAAATATGTAAACCAGTTTATTTGTACCTCCCCACCAAAACTGTGCACATAACTGATGCATCTCCTGAATAAGAGTCTGAGGTAAAATAAAAAAATTATTAGTGTAAATAGGCATTGCCTGGACAACAACCTTAATTAAGATCTCCTTACCAGCCGCACTCATAAGCTTGGATCTCCATCCCGTCAATTTCTTGGTCAATCTAACTTTTAAGTAAGCAAAGGTATCTTGTCGAGAACACCAACCAAGGTAGAAATCGCAAGTATTTATCGTGAAATAAGCTCGAGGAACTTTACGGATCTATAACAAGTATCTGTGCAAATAGAAACTAGTTGAACTCAACAAAAACGAAACCCAAAACCCTAAAGCTGAATTATACCACAGTACCCCCTTCCCCATTTGAACTTAAGATTAGATTTTGTTGTGGAATGTTTGGATTCTTTGGGATTCTCATGGAGTCAAATTGAGGGCAGTTGGCTTCTTTTATCTGGCTATTACTGGTGGAGAATTGTTTCCTTGAAGGATTATTAGATGAGATGGCTGAATGGATTTAACTTCACGTAATCAATCTCTTTGAGATGCTTGGACGTAAAAAGTTCCACCCAAATAAGACCAATATCTCAAGGACCTTCCGGCTAAAGCTTAGCAAGGACCAACATCTATAGAATAAATCCAATATAAGTTAAGACTTCAGTCTATTGTTCCATTTTAGTGAATGAATTGGTCCAGCACCTAAGAGCACAACATGTAAGCATAACTTTTAGTCAACCATTATAGTGTCCTTACTAAAACTGGAGGCTTGTTCTTCCTTTTTCATAAATATTGGATCCAGAGTATACAAGGAGTATTTCAAAACTTCTCATTTTTAAAAAGAATGAGATTTAAGAGCCTAACCTATGGTGGCCTGCCTGCTCTCAGATAGTATCTCCATGTTGCTGGACACAAATATAATGCAACTTAGCTAAAAAAAAGAAGTCAGAAATTAAGCCTCCATTTGCCCATCACAGCTTTGTTGAAGACCTTTTTCTCTTCTTGATGTCCAAATTAGGATCAGAAGAAGACTTCTCTTGCTTAAACTTTTGAACCATAGTGTATACCTGCACCAGAATAACTACAGATTAAAACAGGTTTCATAATCAACACATAATGTGCAAATAATTTCTATATATCTGAAATTTTATATAGCTCTAAGATTACTAGAAATTTGTCTCAGCTTCTTGGGTAAGTTTTACAGGAATATGCTAGTGTAAATTAGCAAATAAGAAAAGTGAAGCCAAGAATGTCTCTCACAGAAGGATATAAGGTATGACTCAGATTTCAATATCCTCAACCGAATGGATAATGTGAAAAAGAAGATGAAAAATAATTTCAGTATTGAAGTGTATATCATGACTCATGAAAGTCTGAATATAAGCAAGGTTTTACACATCGGAACGGATGACTTGATTGAGCACCCAGATTATGTTATACTCTTTTACTCCAACAAAGTCCAATATATATTTTTCTTAAATACGAAATACAAAAACCATTGATCTCCCTTACCTGCCGCCCTTCATAACAAAGAGCTATGGCATCATTAAAATTATCTATGAACTGTTTCTTTGCAATTACTTTACTAGTCAACATCAAGAACATATGTGAGTAAAATTATCAGATCACCTTTCTTACACCAGATGTCAATCCCATGTTTGAAAGAACCTTGCCATCCACACATTTCCAAGGCACAATTTCTTTGTCCCGCTTGCTAACGAGGTCATTCATCCCACCTTCATGTTAATGAACAGAAAACTATGATGTGAATACAGAAAGCAAGATTGGTATTTCTAGTTTCCTGTGATGACTATTACACTAATGTGAAACTGTTTTTTTTATATATGTTCTCTTTTGTGAATACTAAATCAATTTTTAAAACATAGTTTTAATTTATAAATAAAAAGCTAGTTTGTTTCAAAGCAGCTTACTGGGGTAGAGTGAGAGAGAGAGATATCAAACCTTCAACATGTAAAATCAACAATTCCACATACATCTTGAGTCGAATATGAGAGAAAACATGGATATATTCTCCGACATGTTCCCTGGAAACTATGTCACAAGTCTTTCTGGGGTTAAGTGTGAAATACTTATTTAAATACTGATCAATTGCCTTTCTCCTAGGAACCAAGCCAACTTCTCCAGCTAACGAAACAGACGGGAACTCCCAGAGGCCAGCAAGCAACCCCTCGTCAGGCCTTTTTACCAGAAGAAACCCATTGTTGATTTGGTGTCCATTTGATGATTCCTCATCTCCCAATATTTCCACAACACATACAGCACAAAAATCATGTCTCGGTTTCGCTTTTATCACCTTAACTGGATAATCTGTAACCACCACTGAACTATCATGCCTAGAAATTGACAGTGCACAACATTGGTCTGATACAGGACATGTCCCGCAGCTTGGACTTGTTGGCGCACATACAGTTGCACCAAGCTCCATTAGAGCCTGATTGAAGTCCCCAGGCTGGAAAGGGTCAACTAATTGGGCTGCAAGCTTCCTATTCACAGAAACATGAAAACCAAAAGGTGAGGATAACATAAGTTAGCATTTGGCACACTTTTTGGCTGCAACTTACAAATGGTCCCTGTTGTTTGAGCTAATAATCAATTTTGCCCCGTTCTTTAACTGTTACTTTAGAAAATCTTGGTCCAAATTACGGTTCTTAATTTTTACCAAAGAAACAGCGACACATGAAATGAAAACAATGGAATTAAATTTATGTATCTCCTTGATTCCTTTTGGAGTAGTGATAGCTTCCTAAACTATGTTGAAAAAAAGGAGAATCTGTTTAGATTGGACTGATATTGACCTCGTTGATACCAAATAGCGCTACTAGACACCTTTAAATCACAGCAGCAATATTGATAGTCACCCTTTGATTCCTTTTTAAATTAGTGATAGCTTTATGAACTATGTTGAAAAAAAGGAGAATCTGTTTAAATTGGACTGATATTAACCTCATTGGTACCAAAGGTTGTTACTAGACACCTTTAAACCACAGCAGCACATTGATAGTCACCCCAAACAACATAGGACATTCTTAACTTTTAGGCAGTTTAGATAAAATGCCACCAATTCTCATCAAATTTCCTGTCAAACAAGGTTTCCTCACCGTTTATATCTATAACAAATGTAAAAAGAAAATGAGTTCCTAAATATTACAACTAAAATACTAGTTGAAACAATAAAGAATAGTATAATGCAATCTATACCAATACATGTTGAATCAATCAAATTGCAAATTATATATGCTCAGCTAAGGAATTTCACAGATATGGATAATCCATACTTTAAGCAGAGAAAACTATTTCATTGAATGAAAAAGAAAGTTTATTAATAAAAAAATTAATGAAAATGGGTACAATAACAGCAATAAAAACAGATGAAGGTCCTACCCCTTTGAAGAGCAATTAAATACAAGAGGAGTGTTCTCTGATATCCTGCTGACCAGGGAATTGGTAGTCACTGACTACCACTAGTCACTTACCATTACACCAAAATCCAATCGTAGGTGATAGACCAAAGAATGCATGGGTTTTACTTCTTTACTTTCAGTCTTCACAGTAGAAATTAGATCTAACGATGACTGACCACAAATTCCTTGCTTAGCAGGTCACCAGGAAAACACTCCTGTTAAGATGAAATTTTGATATAAAAGAACTAGTCATTCAAAAGAAACAATAACTCACCAAAATTTCTTGATAGTTAAAGATTCTTTTGGATTGGCAGAAATTGCCTTTAGTCTAGCAATCACCCTTATTACATTTCCATCCACCACTGGAACTGCCTGATACAATCACTCTTAGAAAATGATCATTCTTGATCAAAGAAATGTCAGAGAACGAGAAGTCACTTACCTCTTTTAATGCAATTGAGGCAATCGCTCCAGCCGTATAGTCTCCAATTCCTGGTATTTGTCGTAGCTGAGAAACTGTTTTAGGAAATTGATCTCCTTCTGCAACAATCTTCCTAGCTCCCTAACAACATGAACAGAAGAGCTTGAAGCTAAGCCACTAAGGCAACTGTTTATATAGGTATAATGCAGGTTTCAGATAGCATAATGCAGGTTTCAGATAGCATAATGCAGGTTTCACAATTACACCTAACTTCTTTTGTTTCACGTTTAATATGGTTGTGGTAGAAACAGTAAATAAAAAACCTGAAGCAAGGAGAAACCTTGCTAGAGGGTGTACTAGCTCCCTTGTCTTCTTACATGTTGTCGAACACCCCTAGGTGTCGATCATTAGTACTCCTTTAGTCCTTTAAGTCATTTTGATATTTTTTTTTAACACTAGAAAACATAACAAAGTTCGATCAATTTAATATGACCAAAAGTAAAATCAATTATTATAGACAATTTATTCATGTAGTTCACATTTATTCATAGACTCAACTCTCTTCTAGGGTGTTCTATCAAAACTTAATAAAAAATTATTAAAAACAAAATATTAAAAAAAAATTTAAAAAAAACTCTCTTCTAGCATCGCTGTTACATACCATAAACATCTATATATCAAACCCAACCCTAGATTTCTAATGGTAAACCAGAAATGTTCAAACATTGGTTTCGTATCTCTTCTTTGTTGTCATTTTTCAATAGAAAGCAGATTTTGATGAAATATTGAAAACAGTAACATAAACTCACTTATAAAGCAACCACAACATTACATTTTAATATTAAAATGTCATGCACTCGCTTCTCCAACCCTACCCCTGTGTGATTTCCGAATATTTTCCTGTTCCTCTCTATCCAACTAACCGAGAACACAACCAAGATGCTGCCCCAAAAAAGACTCATGCAACCATTTCCCCACAGAGAAGAAGCATGTTAACTTAATAAAGGGTGACACTTCCAATGGTTGCCTTATTTGTATCATTGCACAGTAAGACAACATAAAAATCTTAACCTTAGGTGCCTCAGCCTTCCAGATTTACCCGCTGTTGAAAATTCTCGATAAGTAATATTTTCGCACAAAAACCTAATGAAAAAGTTTGAAGAATACCTGACAACTCCAACCTCCATGTTCTCACATCTCTGCTCTACTATTAAAAAGTCCAACTCCTTCTACCAATACTAACAGGGAATATAACTCCCCCACCTCCTAATCACTTTACTTCTTCAAAATTAAACCCCAAATGCCAAATAAGATTTTTAATTGCAATTCTGGCTACCGTCACACTATGATGATTCAATAAAAGTAACCACCAATAACACACTCCAGTAGAGAAATGCAACAGACGAAAAACTAGCATTGAGTGATTGATAACAAAACCATGATGTATTCCATGTAGTCATATTATTTTCCAAAACTAATTGCATGTAATCATATTTCAAATGCAATGTCCTCATCCCGTGTATTAATCTAATAAAACTTATTACATGATTGCTTCCATCAACAAACACTAATGCAAACAAACATTGATAAAACAACAAATTGGTTTTGGCAATTGAGCAGAGACAGTACCTCTAAAAGAAACCGCGCCCGTCGGTAGTACCCCAAACCGGCCCACATTTCATTCACCTCCTGCAAACAATATTAACATAGACTCAATCACTACTTCATTACAGGTATCAAGATTACTCAATCAAAAAGTGAAAATGACCTCAAGAGAAGCCTGGGCTAGGCTGTGAATGGTGGGCCACTTGCTCATCCAACGGTTGAAATACTGAATCACAACCTGAACCCTAGTCTGCTGCAGCATCACTTCCGAGACCCACACTCTGTACGCTCTCACCTCCACGTCATCCTCTTCTTCTCTCCAAGGTAGGTCTCGGCGGTTGAGGCCGTACCATTTCAGCAGAGCCGCCCTAATTTTCTCGGTCTCGTCTTCGCTGAACAAGTCTTCTATGTCGGGTTGCTTCGGCGATTGACACTGCCGTAGGGTTTTGCTTTGGCTGGCGAGGGCTGCGTTGGTGGTGTTGTTCTTCTTCGTCTTCTTGATTACCATGGTCTGAGGACGGAGTCGGATTTGAGAATCGGAAGAGATAGAGGAGTGAGGTTCCGGGGAGAGTAGAGGAAGGCGCTGGAGTCGTGCCGTCGTGTTTGGAGGGTTGATGAAATATTCGAATTGGGGATTAGCGTGAGCTGCCTGCTGAACTTCCCCCTTTTCTTTTTCTTTTTAGTAGCCTTCCTGCCGGGGGCGATGGGCGTGCGTATATTGTTTTTTCTCAATGTCGCTTAATATTCAAAATAATTATACGTTATACATTAATTATCACTTCCACGTGCAGATATTCTAGTTTTTTCACAATTAAATAATAAAAATATAAAATAGATCATAGACTTTTTATTATAATTTATGTATGTACTAAGTAAAACATAACCCATGTTACATTCTTAATTTATATTTTTGCAACTTTTTCTTTTCTTAAGAGCGCCTAACTCGCACCATTTCTACAGAATAAAAGAATTACACCTTATCTCTCTTTCCAGTGTACCATGATAAAATATTTCTTAAGAGCGCCTATTTCGCACCATTTCTACAGAACAAAAGAATTACACTTTATCTCTCTTTCCAGTGTACCATGATAAAATATCATACACCCTCAATGAAGTCCTGATCGAGTAATTAGATCCTGAGATTTGATAGAGATGGAAAATAACCACAAGTTAATTGGAATGACGGAATCATTGGTGTTTCGAAGAAAAAAAACATGTACCAAAATTTTGGGAGATCAAGGCGACTTTCCAAACTTAGTTCCAATATTTCATTGCAAGAAATGGCAAATATCATTCAGAACTGTGCCATAATTAAAAGTGGCACTCAACATGGTTGGAAGCTCCTGTACACAAAATATCCCACTTTTGGGACTTCGCATCAAAGCTGGCTCAGAGTACAGACTACATATTCGAACAATAAAAACAGAAATATATACAGGACCAACATAACCCAAACATATATACGACATTGAACTGGTGAATAACCAATCTTTCTAGTAACACTGATGAGGATCAGAGCTTCGATTGATCCTCGATACTTCTATACTCGCTCATATCAACAACATTTTCATCAGCCTCAGCAACAAATGTCTCGGAGAGCTTTTGTATTGTCTTCTTGGAACTGTCATAGGCACTGCCCATTGTCTCTTTTGCCAAGTCCTCCGCCACCTCAGTTGTTTTCGCTGCACCATGTCCCGCAGCATCTGCAACAAACCCAGTAACCCCACTTATGTTATCAATGTTCACATCTCGTTTGCGTTCTTCAGTCTCGACTGGATCCTACAATTCAAAACCAAAATTGTAGGTAAATATCTGGATTTCTTTACTCGTGATAGAATACTTGATCGAGTACACTATAAGTTATAATATAACAATTTTTTTCCCCCTTATGCTAGGGGTTTGAGAGGAAAGATGGATCATTTCATTGAAAAATCACATAACAATGAATACCCTGAAAATACTAAGCATATATTGAACCCCCAAAACTCAGAATGTAAACGACGGTCAAATCCATATATCATAATATCGTAGATGAAAAAAAATAAGAGAAAATTTTATTTATGATGCAACTTGACACCAATAGACAGTAGTTTCAAAACGACATGCACATCATATCACGAATGAGTGTTGCTATTGGGACCTTCCAATTTGCTCATCTTACCTCTCATGCTCTCTACACCTCCTTTTGGCTTTTAAATTCACACATTTGCTTACTAGACCTCCTCTTAAATACCCAAAATAGCCATGAATATATTAGGTCACTTAAATTACAATAAATTGTTTATTTTACCTTTTATTCACTCATTAACCCTCTAGTTTTTGAATTTTTTTCACTTTTTTTTCTTTTTGCAAGAAAACTTTCATCATCTGTTCTTTTAGTTCTCTGAATGTATACCTCATGATTTTTTTAGTAGTTATTTAATTTATTTTAAAATTAAAGAAAATATATTACATCATCTTGTTTAATTAATTTATATATATATAATATATAAGTTCAACCTATATAGTATATATTTATATAAAATATGTTTTATGTCACAAGCTAGTTCTTTGAATATATAGAATTAAGCTGCAAGAAAATATAGGGCAAATGATAAAAAAAAAATACCACTTACACACACTAATGATAATTAGATCACCCATTTTTTCCAAATGTTAAAAAGGTCAGCTCTGTTTATAACAAATGATTAAATAGTCTAATTATGTTATATGAAATGATAAAATGGTCAGAGTTTATATTTTTATATGACTGTTTTACCCTTGATTATAATAGCCTCACACTTTTTCTCTCTTCTAACAGACCACCTAATTTTCTTATTTCCCACGTTATTTCCTTTCTTTCCCATTTTGAATTCTGAATAGCCTTCGTCACTTTCGCCGATCTCCACTCTCTCTGTTGCGTCTTCCTCTAGCTCCAGGACTACAATTGCTCCGCCGTCGACAAAGGTCTCCTCATATGCGCTGTCCTCCTCGACGATCGCCGCTTCTTCGACTCCGATTTCGATTCCCTCCGCTGCCGTGCCGGACGCCTCTTCCTCTAGCTCCAGGACTACGAGTGCTCTGCCGCTTCATCGATTTCGATTCCCTCCGCTGCCGCGCCCGACTCCTCTTCCTATAGCTCCAGGACTAAGAGTGCTCCGCCGTCGATAAAGGCCTCCTCATCTGCGCAGTTCTCCCCGACGATCGCCGCTTCTTCGACTAGGTCAGTTTCCTCATTTCACCTCTCTCTCTCTATCTCTCTCTCTCTCTCTCTCTCTCTCTCTCTCTCTCTCTCTCTCTCTCTCTCTCTCTCTCTCTCTCTCTCTCTCTCGTGTCTTGCATGCCTAATGAAACTGCTGCAACCTTCGATGAAGATTCGCAGCACCACTGAACATAATTTGTATATACATTATAGGATCTTTTCAGTGATACATAATTGGTATAACTATAACAAAAATAGACCTACGTATTCAGTATGTTGTTGCTCTATTATTAGAACCAGTAGTGTAATCATGCTCTACTGTACATTACTAGTTACACAGTTACTTTTTATTGGTACATTACTAGTTACATTATTATTCATATTTGCTTATAGTTACAGAATCAGTTACATTTTATAGGTACATTACTAGTTACACTTTATAGTTATATTTTTATGTTCTGTTTTTGTAGGCGCAATGGAGTGTATCTACACAGTAAAGCTTGTGTGTTGTGGTAAAGGATCAGCGGTTTCATTCTCGGATAATTGCTCGTTTTTAGATTTTTGCAAGCGCGTAAGAGATCGCTATCCAGATTTGAATAGAATAATCTTCAAGCTTTGATTTACTGTCCATCCTGATGTTACTGTATATCAATTGGAAAATGACGTTGATATGAAGATACTTTTTAGACTTATGTCACGTTACAACTCAGACCTTGTTGATGTCGATGTTTTATATGAGGATACAAGTGTTTCTGGTTCAGAGAGTGTGGTTAGTAACAATTTTAGTGATGAGAGCAGTGTTTTGCTTGAGGAGAACCAGTATTTGGGTTGCTATAAGCGGGAGGAGCCGAAGGTATATCGCACTCAAGGTTGGGAGTCTTTTATTCATTCAGTGGGTCAGATTTTTGAGGGTGGGGTGGAAGATTTTAGGTTGAAGTTGCAGATGTATGCTGTGGAGGTTGGATTTGATCTTCAGTTTTTGCGGAATAATAAAGAAACTGTTGTAGCTTGTTGTTCCAAGAAAGTTTCCAACGGCTGTGACTGGTTTGTGAAGGCCTCCTTGTGCAGGTACATGAAGTTCAGTTATTAAAGTTATAGTTACAATCATAGTTACATGAAGTTTAGTTTTAGTTTTGCTCTGTTACTTTTGTAGCTACAATAATTGTTAAACTTATAGTGACAATATCAGTTGCATGAAGTTTAGCTTTAGTTTTGATATGTTTACTTTGTATGGTTGCATGAGTTGTTACACTTCTCGTTACATTCTTAACTGCATGATTTTCAGCTTTAGGTCTTATGTGTTGCTTTTGTAGTTATACATATAGTCACATTTGTGGTGACATCAATTTATTGTATTTAGTTTTATTGTTACATACATAGTTACAGTGGTAGCTACATGAACACTTTGTTTATGTTTGTGAAGGTTTAGCGGTTTTTTTTTCAGATTATGAAATTGGTGATGAGCATAGCTGTTGTGGTGTTATTCGCCTTCAGAGTAGTAGGATGATGGGTTCCAAGATTATAAAGTATGTGATGCTTGACAAGCTTCGAGATAATCCAAACAAGACGGCTACAGATGTATGTCGAGAGTTAAAAACTGATTTTGGGTTAGATGTTCTTTATCGTACAGCATGGTACGGTAAAGAGCGTGCAAGGGAAGCTGTGATTGGTGATGAAGGAGAGTCTTATTCTGAATTAGTGTGGTTTTGTGAGCGGACGGTGGAATCCAACCCTAGTTCTAGAATCACACTGAATATTTGCTCTGAATCAAAAATGTTTCAACAGATGTTTGTTTGTTATTCTTCTTAGATGAAAGGTTTTCAATCGTGCCGACCCCTTTTGTTCATTGACGCTACATTCATCACCAATAAATATCAAGGTCAGCTTATTGCTGCAACGGCAAAGGATTGTAATCAAGGTACTTGTGTTACTTTTTCACTTTCCTATTTTCTTTTTCAGTTTCTTGTGTGACTTTGTTCACTTTCAGCTACAATATTTATTTCCAGTTGAAACTTTAGTTACTTTAATAGTTACAAATTTCTTCTGACAGTTACCCTGACAACTGTATTATTTATTTCCAGTTACTTTTATAGTTACAAATTGTTTTAACAGTTACCTTGACAGCTACATTACTTATTCATGCTTGGTTGTAGTTACACCAGTAATTACATAAGCAGTTACATGCACAGTTACTTTTGATAGCTACATTACTAGTTACATGAAACATCTCTTTTTGTCTCTTTAATCAGTTATATGATGAAACGACAATGCACATAATCAGTTGCATGACCAGTTACTTGTGTAGTTATGGAGTTTGTTTGGGTTACAAAAAATCAGTTACATGACCAGTTACTTGTGTAGTTACAGAGTCAGTTACATGACCAACTATATTACTAGTTACATGACCAGTTAGTAACTTGTGTGACTTTGTTCACTTTCTGCTACACCAATAGTTAACGTAAACTTTTGTGTGAGAACCCGTGTAACTTTGTTTGTAACTATTGGTGTAACAAGTGTTGTATCTAACGAAACTGACATCATTATTTTTCTTTCCAGGTATGTATCCTGTAGCTTATGCTATTGTGGATTCTGAATCTGAGAGCAATTGGACATTTTTCCTCCAATATTTATCTGAAGAACTAGCTAGGTATTCTACAAGGCGGGTCACTTTTGTTTTTGATCGTAATAGTGGCATTCTTAGTGCATATCCAAAAGTGTTTCCTAATAATCATTTAGGATTTTGTTTTATGCATCTTCTTAAGAATCTGGCTCTACTGTATCCTAAGGATTGCTACCTAAAGCAGAGGATCCCGCAGTTGTTTATGTCTTGTGTTTATTCTCGCACACCGGATATGTATAAGAGCAATATGGAATTGTTAAGAGCAGAAGGTGGCAAACCAGCTGAAGATTTTTTGAAGGATCTTCCGAAAGAGAGCTGGTGTGTGGCTTTTTTCAATGGGGACAAGTTTGGTGAAATGACAACCAATCTCGCGGAGTGTTTTAACAACTGGGTGTTGCCCTTGAAATGTCTTCCTATTGTTGAGATGAATGAAGGTATTCGTGTGAAGAACATGGAGATGATTTCTGCTCGGAAAGAAGAAGCAAAGGAATGGTTTTCTTTTTTGTGTCCGAAGATGGAAAAGAAGCTGAAGGAAAACTTGGCCGAAGGAAGACATTGGAAAGTTAGCAGATCTGATACTAATCTCTATGAAGTTCATTGTCAGAAATATAGAGTTCTAGTGAATTTGGCAACCTCATATTGTTCGTGTGGTGAATGGAGCTCTCATGGTTTTCCTTGTTCACATGGTCTTGTTGTTATGCAAAATGCTGGTGCCTCACTGTATTCATATGTCACTCCATTTTACCAGGTGCTTTTTTCATCCTTGTTCATCTTGTCAGTATTATTCTTTTTTTTTTTTTTTTCTCTTTTTGTATTTGCACCAGTAGTTACACCAACAGTTACATATACAATCACATGCAAAATTACTTTATAGGTACATTACTAGTTACATGAAATTAGGTGTTTATAGTCAGCAACAGGTACATCACTAGTTACACAGTTACTGTTCGTATGTATATTACTAGTTAAATTATTATTCATGTTTGCTTGTAGTTACACCAGTTACATTATTATTACAAAAGCAGTTACATTTTTAGGTACATTACTAGTAACATGAAATTAGGTGTTTATATTCAGCAACAAGTACATCACTAGTTACACAGTTACTTTTCATAGGTATATTACTAGTTACATTATTATTCATGTTTGCTTGTAGTTACACCAGTAGTTACATTTTTAGGTACATTACTAGTTACATTATGATTCATGTTTGCTTGTAGTTAAGTTGTAACTAATTATTCTCTTCTCTTTTACTTTAAGGTGGAGAAATACCGTCAAACATATTCTTACACAATCAATCATGTTTCTTCTATTGCCAAGCCGTTGGAGCTTCAGAAGTCTAGTATTTTAGTACAGCCACCATTGACAAGGAGAGCACCCGGAAGACCAAAAAAACAAAGATTCAGAAGTAAGGATGAAGTACTGAGAAAACAGATAAAGTGCAGCAGGTGTGGAAAATATGGCAGGCATAACATAACGAGTTGTAAAAATCTGATATAGCGATAATGATTGTTTTACATCATTTCATCCATATTATTTCAAGGGCTTTGATAGTTACAAATTTCTTCTGATAGTTACCCCAACAGTTACATTTTCTAGTTACACTGATAGTTACATTATAGCTATTTGGAATATGACTTGGATTATATTCGAATATAAGAAAGTGAAAGATTATTTGACTTGTTCTTTCATTAGTTACTTTATCTCAATAGTTACATCAGCAGATTTTTAAGTGATCCAAGTCAACTTGAGCAAGTACTTAGATTTATTTTGGAGTCACATAACAACCACATTTCTTTGTAATATAACCTTTGATTGAGTTTTATGGTTGTGATATGGCGATTGTTTCATGACTTATTTTGATAGTTACAAATCTCTTCTAGCAGTTACCCTGACAGCTCCACCATTCATTTCCAATTACATCTTCAGTTACATTTTCATAAGAAATTTTCTTCTATATATGCATTGTGCAACGGAACGCTGCCATTGCAGTGCTGCGGCACGCTGCAAAGTTTAAAGGGAATATATGAAATATATTCATGTTTGGTTGTAGTTACACCAGTAGTTACAGAAACAGTTACATGCACAGTTACTTCTCATAGGTACATTACTAGTTACATGAAACATCTCTTTTTATCACTTTAATCAGTTATATGATGAAACGACAATGCACATAATCAGTTGCATAACCACTTACTGGTGTAGTTAAAGAGTCGGTTTCATTGTCAGTTCAATTACATTTATAGTTACTTGGTACCCAGCATAGTTACATGCACAGTTACGACACTAGTTACATTGCTAGTTACATTTATAGTTACACCAGTAGTTACAGAAGGAGTTACATTTTTTAGGTACATTACTAGTTACATGAAATTAGGTGTTTATAGTCTGCAACAGGTACATCACTAGTTACACAGTTACTGTTCGTAGGTATATTACTAGTTACATTATTATTCATGTTTGCTTGTAGTTACACCAGTAGTTACAAAAACAGTTACATTTTTAGGTACATTACTAGTTACATTATGATTCCTGTTTGCTTGTAGTTAAGTTGTAGCTATTTATTCTCTTCTTTTTTACTTTAAGGTGGAGAAATACGGTCAAACTTATTCTTACGCAATCATTTATATGCCTTGTGACTTAGCTAGTTAAGTTACATTTATAGAAATTTTCTTCTATATATGCATTGTGCAGCGGAACGCTGCCGTTGTGGTGCAGCGGCACGCTGTAAAGTTTAAAGGGAATATATGAAATATATTCTTGTTTGGTTGTAGTTACACCAGTAGTTACTTAATACCCAAGATAGTTACATGTACAGTTACGACACTAGTTACATTGCTAGTTACATTTATAGTTACTTGATACCCATGATAGTTACACGCACAGTTATGACACTAGTTACATTGGTAGTTACATTTATAGTTACTTGGTACCCAACATAGTTACATGCACAGTTACGACACTAGTTACTTGCTAATTTTACATTTACTATTCTCTTGGAGAAGCATTCTATTTACACTTCAATAAATGAAATGTTACTCAAGGTACCCAAAATAACACACAACATTTACAGAATAATCATTAGATCAAATTATACATCAGTAAGAAGAGGTGCTTCAGTGTCGTCTTTTAGACCATGAGTCAGTGTTAAGCTTGCAGGCATAACAAAAGGGATATCACCTGAGCAAATATTAACATGTTTGTTAGACAGCAATGAAAGGCAGACATTTGATCTTTTGCTTCCTGTTAATACCATTTATAGTTACTTGATACCAATGACAATTACATGCATAGTTACAACTCTAGTTACATGACCAGTTACTTGAATTGTTACAAGTAAAAAATTTTAAATAACTGTGAATATAACATAGTTCCCTAAAAGCATATGAAAATCAATGAACAGTCTACTTAAACGACACTCTTCTTCTCCTATCTTGTATCGATATCCAACTTTTCTGATGATTCAGTAACTTCTTGATCACTTCGGATCGGAACTTCGTAATATCTGGCTTATCTTCAAAATCTCTCTCATCGGCAAGCCTGTTCATGTAGTACATTACAAATGCGCTGCAATCTAATCTGTTTGTCAAAGAAAAAATCTAGTCAGTTACATATGTAGCTACAAATAAAGCCCGTTACTGTAAAAGTAAAATTTCCTGTTACATACATAGTTACACAGTTACCCTGTCAGTTATATTATTTATTTCTAGTTACATCTTCAGTTACATTTTTTCTGTATGACTTCTGTGCATAGAACTTAACTTATAAGTTGAAAAACTTTTACTTACGAGGAGGGTTGTTGTTGAGGTGGGCTTTCTCCTTTTATTGTTTTAAACTTATGGATACAGATCTCGCTCTCTTCAAAATTTGCTTGGATGTATCTGATCGTCTTCACATCTTTTGCGGTGAGCTTCTTTTTCTTCAATATCAATTCTTCTTGGGTGCTTGAATCGTGATACTTCATCCTAAAACCCTCGTTAAGCATTTCCCCTGCTTGATCTTTTACTGCCTTAATCCAAATTTCAATCATTTTTGCCTGCAATTTAAGTGTCATAAAACAGTCATGAGAAAACTAAAGAAAATACTTTCTCTTTTCATGCAGTACATATTAGACTTGGGCAAAATCTGCTTACCATTTTTTTTGCATCTTTCCAAGTGTTGTCACGATTTGGTCTACTTGGCTGCAATGAGTCGAGGTGGAAAAATTGGGGTTGATCCGTTTAAAACATTAATAACGTGTGGTGAAATTGATTCTGATGTGTCATCGGGAAAAACAACATTGTTGATTCTCCTAAACGTTCAAACAACTTCTCGCACATGTAATAGTGAAGGTTCCTTATATGTAGATTCTCCACCGAATGCTAATTCAAGCAAAACAGTTACACAAAAGTATAGTCAGCAACATGTACATTACTAGTTACAAAAACACTTACTTTTTATAGATACATTACTAGTTACATTATTATTATTTTTTGCTTGTAGTTACACCAGTAGTTACAAAAGCAGTTACATTTTTTAGGTACATTACTAGTTACATGAAGTTAGGTGTTTATAGTCAGTAACAGGTATATTACTAATTAAACAGTTTCTTTTATATTGGTACATTACTAGTTACGTTATTATTCTTTTTTGCTTGTAGTTACATTTTTCAGGTACATTACTAGTTACACCAGTAGTTACAAAAGCAGTTACATTTTTTAGGTATATTACTAGTTACACGAAATTAGGTGTTTCCAGGGCCTTACCCATGACAAGCTTGGCATACACCTTGGTGTAGGGTGACCTGAAGAATCATGTACATAATATTTGTCATTTAAAACACATTCATAGCCGTCTATCACGTTCATTCCAATTGCTCCATTCTCTATCAACAACTCTTTCAGATCATGTTTTGAAACTTCCAACCCAGGCATCGTCCCTTTCCAAACGAATTCCCTACAAAGACGAATTATAGTAAATATTAGAAATGACAGTTTCATTGCGAGTGAAAAAAAAAGTTTAAACCGAGACTTCAAGTTTGTACCCATCTGGTATAGTGTTCCATAATCTTGTCCATTTCCTCTTTGTGCTGTCATCCATGAGATTAAAAACTCTATAACTCGTCCAGTCCTCAATTTCTATGTGTGTAGGCTTAGCGATTTCAACTTCACTGTCGCTGATAACTTCTATTATATCTCCTTTTTCATTAAATTCATACTTCTTTTCATTAATAGCCTTGCCTCCTTTTCCCTTCACTTTTCCATCTTGTTTCTCTATTTGATGTTTCATCTTCTTTTGGAGTTGTTCTCTATCCTTTGATCTCTTTTCTCTGTCTTTCTTCACCTCTCCCCACCAATATATTGTTTTTGTATCTCTTGTCTTCACCATTTTTCTGCTCTTAATCCGTGCTATATATGAGTATGAGTACAACCCCATCGACTCTGCAGTCTTGCCAGATACTTCATCTCTTATCTTCAAACGGATCTCTTCTTTCTTCTTCGTTACCACATCCTCAGGATACATATAGCTGATAGGAGATGGTGTTGCAACTATTTGGTAATTTTGCGGCTGAGCATCCATGTTGCTGATTTCAGGTGCTGGTGGGGTTTTCTAAGATGCCCAAGGAGAGATGATGTCTGGTATGAGATCAAATGTTGGCATTTCGGTCACTGGTATTTTTGGTGACGATCTAGCTTCTTTGGGAATTGAGTGAGGTGGGGATCGCACTTGTGATTTCATACTTTTCCCTGTGCAGAGTAGGGAACACTATCAGTTACAACAACAGTTACATGAAACTGGAGTTACTAAATTAACAGTCCAGTTACACCAACAGTCACACTAACAGTACAAGTCAGTTACAACAAAGTCACAAAGATAAAACAAGTTAATTAACTCATAATAGAGTACTATATTAAAAATATTAAGAACAAGCAATCACCTTTTCTCTGTGCCTCTCGTGCAATACTTTTGACAACCTCAGAAATCACTGTATCTATATTTTCTGTTGTCGTGTAATCTGCAGAATAAGGAACACCGACAGTTACTAATATAGTTACATATTAAACAAACATAATATGGCCAGTTACACAGTGAGTTACATAAATAGTGATAGACCAACACCTACAGTTCCATGTCTTCTTCACACACATGCATATCACATTTTTTTTATTTATTTCATAGATAATTACATAATTTAGTATGGTAGATTTGATGAATTACATACCATTCTCAGTTTCTCGCTGTGCCGCCTTTGCTATATGATCCCGCTCGATTTCTTCCATAAACTTCAACACCTCTCTTTCTAGATCTTCATCCATCGAGTAACCTGCAAATTAAGGAATATTGGCAGTTACTGATAGAGTTACAACTCTAGTTACACTTGACAGTTACAACTCTAGTTACAAAATTAGAAAGATAATCCCAACAACAACAAAAAGTTTTGAGATTACCCTCCTCCTCTGCCTTTTTCTGTCCATCTTGTTCAACATTTTCCTCAGCTTCTTTTCGAATACAATCACCTAGACAATTGCCAATTACATATCAAATATACAGTGACATAACATAAATAGTTACATATATGTCAAGATACAGTTACATATAATACTTGATTTAAAGTATATTTCAATACTTAATACTTGATTAAAAAGTTAATAAAATACCAATCCACAAATTTGTCTAAATACAACTCTTAATAAAAATAAAAAAGAACACATAATCTAAACCATCTTTTCAATTTGTTTCCGTTTCCTCCTTTGATATGTTTTAGATGAGAAATTACCCTTTTTCTTAGCTTCCTCATCCTTTTGCGCTTCAATCTCTTCACCTTGTTGTTAGTTTTCAGAGTTGGACAGTGCATCAATGATTTTGTGTAACTTGTTGATTTCTTCATTCTTCTTTGTAATTTCTCTCTCCAAATCTTCTTTTGCTCTACTAATCTCTTCTTTATCCTCTTCCACCTTCCTCATCTCTTCCTTCTGTTTTATCATCTGTTCTTGAACTTCCATGTTGCACATCGCCAACCTCATCTCTTTCAAATTCATGTTTTCCAAGCACAACTTCTGATTTTCCTCAACCAAGTCTTCAATCTTTTTCTTGTTTGCCCTCTACTCTTTCTCCAAGTTTTTGTTGGCCAGAAGTATTTCTTGAATCATCTTATCCTTTTTCCACAGCTCTCCATCCTTGTCAGTCAACTCCTCGCTCAACTTTGATCCGGGATTTGCCCCTTCACTTTCATCATTGCTGTCTTCTGGATTTGGTATCGCATTGGCAAATAATTTCTGAAATAAATTGTAGCAAGTAGTTAGTATGCAGGAATTGTAGTTACCAGGCTAGTTACAATGCTAGTTACATGGCTAGTTACAATGCTAGTTACATTTATAGTTACTTGATACCAATGATAGTTACATGCACAGTTACTACACTAGTTACACTGCTAGTTACATTTATAGTTACTTGATACCAATGATAGTTACATGCACAGTTACCACTCTAGTTACACTGCTAGTTACATTTATAGTTACTTGATAGAGAGTAAAAGAATATATACCGTGTATGCTTTGAGATCATAGTTCACCAATTTTTTCGCCAATGCTTTAAGGTCTCATTTCCTCATCAAGTGTTCTTCATGTTCTCTTCCCTCAATCGGCGTCACAACTTTTGTCTTCTCGCATAGCCAATACTAGAAAGAAAATTTAAAACATTTGTTAGTAGTCAATATGTGGCAGTTACATCCATAGTTACAACTGCATAAGAACACAACCAAAGTACAAAAAATGCATCCAAATATAGAAGTTACATGCACTATTACACTGCACAACCGGAGCTTAAAGAATGGATCCAAATAAATCAGTACCATGCATGATTACAATTGTTTGATCCAAACATAAAGAAGTTTATAGAATCGAAAAAAAATTACCAGAATCAGGAAGACACATCCTCCAGAGTTGATGCTTTTGGTTGTCACCCGCTTGTTTTTATAGTCGTAAGATGGTCTTTCTTAAAAAAGCTCCAACTTCAACAGCCCATGCAAAGTTTTCATAATCACCCCAAATAGCTCTCACGAATTTCCATGAAAGAAAACCAGAAACATTGGGGAAAAGAAATTCAATGATATCTCTACAACAACAAGTCTGGCCAGATTCTTAATCTTTCTCTTTCTACCTTCTTCACTTTCTGGCTTCTGATCCTGTAGTTTCTGAACAGCACTTTGAACCATGTCTCTTTGAACCCTGTCTTCTTCTTTTTTCCTCTCACCAAATAACTGAACCAACACATCTTCAGCCTCTTGGTCTAATTCAGCAGTTTCTACCCGATCTCCAGTCCTTGGTAATCCAAGAATTTCATATGTAATGGTATCAGTAATTCTGTACTTCTTTCCACCAAACACAAACACCTCTTCTTTGGGGTCAAATGCTTCCAAAATCAGCCACACTTGCCTGTCGACTTTCCCAATCACCTTAGTGCTTACTTTTTTTTCATAAAAGGCTTCAAACAACTTATAAAAAGACTCGTTCTTTAATTCCTCAACCACCTCTTCATTTATTAATTTTTTGAATGCTGCAAAGTTTGGCAGACGACATCTATATTGTATGCTTTGTATTTTTCCCACTCTTACGTCTTCCATTACAACTTTTTGCTCTTCCTCACTCTCGTCATTTCTTCCTTCCTCAGATCCTTTCTTCTTCTTCTTCTTCTTCTTCTTCTTCTTCTTCTTCTTCTTCTTCTTCTTCTGTTGATTTTGAGCATCTTCTCCATCATTACTAGATTCTGCAACTTTTCTTTTAGCTCTTGTTTGTTTTTTCTGCACATTTTTGTTAAAGAAAGAAAAATATTAGAATTGCACAGTAGCCCAAGTTAGATTACAATCAGAGTTACATAGACGGTTACATGTCATCTACATTTCTAGTTAGATTACCAGCTACATTACCTGCTGCTCCGTATCAGCAAATTTCTGCTTCTTTGTTTCCATTATTCTCGGTGATTTTCTTGTTCTCAAATCATTCTTCATTTTGGTTCTGTTTTCATAGTCCATGTCGTCATCGGATTCAATGTTTTTACCTTTTGGTTCTGCCATTGTTTTCCTGAATAGTAAAATAGCAAATAATAGTTACAAGATAGCACTACCAGAAAAGGGGTCATAGCCGACGACGCCATCTCGTCGGCCGTTTCCATTAAATCGTCGGCTATAGTCATAGCCGACGAAGTATCGTCGGCTATTCCGTCGTCGGGAATGCCCCGTCGGCTATAGTATAGCCGACGACACTGAGGCTAAGTCGTCGACTTATAAACCACGAAGTATAGCCGACGAACAAAGAGTCGTCGACTATTATGAGAACATTGCCGACGACTCTATCGTCGGCTATTATGAGAACATTGCCGACGATAGAGTCGTCGGCTATAACTCTCCCCTAACCCCTAAACCCCGAAGTATAGCCGACGACTCTATCGTCGGCAATGTTCTCATAATAGCCGACGACGCTATCGTCGGCTATAAGTCGAGGCATAGCCGACGAATTAATTCGTCGGCTATAACCTTCGCCGGCACCGGAAACGGCTTATTTTTGCCGGAAGCCGGGAGGTTATAGCCGACGAAATATGGTCCATTTCGTCGGCTATAACCCCTAAATATTTAAAAAAAAATTATAAATTTTGCTCGGGCCCAATTCCACTTCGTCTTCGGTTTGCCTGCAGAAAATCCACAAATGCACATCCAAATAGCCAACAAATATCCACATCAATCCATCCGTAATATCCTACTGTACAAACCCCCTAACTAGCCATCTACGTACACTAACTACTCATTACCCCCTAAATGGATGGCGTCGTCGACGGGATCGTTCGAGTTCCGGTGGCTATGGCTACCCTGATCGCCTGGCGTACTCCGATGCGGGGGAGGAGTGGGGACGACAAAATCGGGCATCTGTGGCGGAGGCGGGGGCTCCTCTCCAGCTCGCTGGGCCTCCCAAGATTGCCGCATCCATCGGTACATCTCCGCCGCGGCCGCGTTGCTGGCCAGCTGCACCGAAGCCTGCTGCTGAAGCGCCTCCACCGCCCTCGCCAAATCCACCTGCGTCCTCTGCAGCTCTGTCTGCAAGTCTCTCCTCGTCGAAGCCGCACGCTGCGTGCTGGGATTGGCCGGCGTGTACTTCAGAACCCCATCTCCCGCCGCGCATAGGCCTCTCTGATAGAAGTAGTTGTTGCCAGTCCCTACCACCGCATGCATGATCTGAGAGGCCAAGCGCGGCTCAAGGGTGTCGATCGTGGAGGCAAACTGCACGATCGCCTCGTCGGACGCCCCTTCCCCCAGCGTCTCTCGCGCCATCCTCAAGGTGATCGCGTCGGTCTCCGCATCTATTCTCGCCTAATTGACAAGAAAATATAATAAATGAATTAATAAAAAAATATATATAAATTAATTTAATGAAACACTTTTATTGAAGATGGGCGAATACTTACCACTTGGTCGGGACGGTCCGGATACATCTGCGCATGAATCCACGACAACGACAATGGCGGTCGGTCCCTCCTTGCAATCTCTGCCCACTGCCTCCAGGAGCGGGCGCCGCCGTGGTGGGGGTGCTCGTTCCTCTTGCGGTTGTCGCTGTTCGTCTTCGAGATTTTCTTTATTATAAGAACGAACATATAAACGCAAATATAAATTAGTAAGTAACTTAAAATATTAGGAACTAACCAAAAAAAAATTATTAACTAATTTAGTTACTAACTAATTTAGTTTAATTAGTAACTAACTAACTAATTTAATTTAGTAACTAACTAACTTACTAACTACCTAATTTAATTTAATTTAATTTAATTTAATTTAATTTAGTAATGTTGACAGTAGCCAGAGAGGCTACACCAGGGCCCACAGACCCGCAGCAAGCGCACCAGGGCCCGGACCAGGACCCAGGATCGGACCACCAGCACCAGGCCTCGGGCCCCAGCGGTCTATCCTACCTCCAGGGATCCTGGGACCAGGGACGCCCGCCTGCCAAAGAGGGCACCAGAATGTCCAAACAGAAGAGAACTAGTCCCACATCGAAGAATGAGGCCAGCCCTCACCCCCAACCACCTATATATAGGCCTCAGCTACCACCATAAATAGGTAACTTGTCTCTCTCCCTGCTTACATACGTGCCCAGGTTATATATATTCCAACTATACTAACTTAGGCATCGGAGAGGTGAGGGCCGGCCCGCCCGGTATTCCCCTTAGTAAGCAGGATTGCAGGAGATCGAGTTGGATTCATCAAGTATCTACCGAGACCCCCGGGTTTAGGCAGAAACAATTGGCGCCGTCTGTGGGAATATCGTTCAAAAAGTCAGTGTCGCTGTGCCGGAAAGTAGGGCCCTGGTGACCCTTTAAGAGATCGCTAAAACCATAGTCCGGAAGCCATGGAAGGAAGAAAGATAAAGACAAGCACGGAAGGATCGAAAGGACGAATTCAGTTCCCCGACCGGGCCCCACACGCAGGGGCCGCGATCGGTGCGAGGTTCGTTCTTTCCCCCGACTGCAAAGGAAGTCCGGAAGCGCGAATTCAGTTCCCCGGCCCGGCCCGTAGCATAAAGGCCGAGGTCGGTGCGAGGTTCGCACTTCCTCCTGTTCGAAACGAGGCTCACGATCGTCAAGTCTCAGAGAATCCCGACCCGGTTGGAGCAGGGGAAATAAGAAAGATGAAGGCAGAAATTGAGCGATTGCGGAAGGAGGGCGATCAGGATCGGTTAAGAGCAGAGGCCCGAAGTCGGGAACTAAAGGCAGTAACCACCGCCCTGTTAGCAACCCTGGAGCGAGAAGGCCAGCCAGGTACCCCTCGGGCGGCCTCGCACAAGGCGAGCAAGGCTAGCGAATTCCCGCATCTCGAAATAGGGCTGCCCACGGGCAGGAGGAAGACCGTCCATGTTCCCGTACCGCTCTTCTCAGAGGCTCTGAAAGATTCCGGCCTAGTCGAGCTCCCGTACCGCTCAGATCAGGCATCAGGAGAGCGGGACAGCTCCACCGCGCGAACGATCGAGGCGCTTTCCGCTTCGGTATCGGACATAAAGAGCCGCATGGAGACCAGCGAGCGGAAGGCGGGACGACCGCAGGACGGCGCACGGTTTACCGAGCGCACTGGACCCTTCCCACGCCGGATCTGGGAAACGGGGGGATCTGGCGACCAAAGGCCTCTGAAGTTGACGTACTCGGGAACAAGCTGCCCGTACCGACACTTGGATAGCTTCAAGTCGAAGACAAGCGCTAGGGGCTATTCGGATGCCGTGAGCTGCAACATATTCCGAGAAACGCTCGCAGGGGAGGCATTGGGTTGGTTCTACGAGCTACCGGTGGACTCGGTCGAAACTTTCGCACAGTTGGCCGATAGGTTTGTCGGCCGGTTCGTCCTTAAAGCCACGGCAGCCCAGCCATCGACGGTCCTCTTCGATTGCATGCAGGCTAACCACGAACCATTACGCACCTTCGTTAACCGGTGGCAGGTCGCCACGTCCGGGGTAAGAAACTTGGATAAGAGGATTGCGGGGATGGCCTTCAAGCAAGGATTAAGAGCTGGGGAACTTTCATACAACTTACAAGCGCAGGGGCCGCTGGCGTACGACGAGCTGATGACCGTGGCCGTTAGGCATGCTCAGGCAGAACAAGAGACATATGGGAACAAGGCGCCCAAGCGGATCTCAGATGGCATACCGCCATCCCCTCACGGAAGCAAAGCCGGGCGGCTACATATCAGCCGGGTACCTGTAGCCGCCAGGGGGATAGAGGCGCGAAAGGAGTGGCAACCCCGGCGAAGCAGTGACAATGATCCCCGACCAGGAAGAGGACCACCTTTTGGGCACCCAGCTCGGATCCAGGTAGCTGTGTCAGCAGAGCGGACACCACGGGCCCCGGTTCCTTCGCCGGCAA
This sequence comes from Potentilla sterilis, assembly GCA_963682095.1. Taxonomy (NCBI): domain Eukaryota; kingdom Viridiplantae; phylum Streptophyta; class Magnoliopsida; order Rosales; family Rosaceae; genus Potentilla; species Potentilla sterilis. Next base: position 37,928,777 of record OY821755.1, on the reverse strand, counting down.
GAAAACCCTATGAACCGGACCTTCGGATCCCAGACCGGAAACCACAGAAGGCGGTCGTACAAGACCAAGCCCGCCCCGGCAGCCCCAGCGCGGACCAACCGCGAGTTCGGCCGATAGGGACTATATGCACACGAACCCCCGGGTGGATCGAGGTACACGGGAGCATTAACATGATCCACGGTGGGGACCATATCGGTCAGCTCACCCGGAGCTCAAAAAAGCGGTGCCTGAGATCAATCCGGGGGAGGGAGGTTTACGCCTTCAGAGAACGAAGCGTCCAAGCCGCTAAAACCGGATGGAACTCGGTCACTTTCTATGAGGATGAAGAGCCGGAGGATGTGATCCAACCGCACACCGACCCCTTCCTTATCACGGTCCAAATAGACCACTGGATAACCAGTCGTATGCTGATCGATACTGGAGCCTCTGTCAACGTAATGTTCCGAGACGCGTACCGAGGGCTGCAAAGAGGGAGGAACAAGTTATCCCAGGATAACGAGCCGCTGATAAGCTTCTCCGGTGAGGTAGTCCAGCCTCTAGGATCCGATTACCTACCAATCATTTTCGGCAAGGGAGACAGAACGAAAACAGAGCATTTGGAATTCATCATCGTCGACTGCCTGTCGTCGTACAATGGTATAATCGGTCGGCCAGGGTTATGGAGGCTCAAAACGTTCATCGCCGGCCATATGCTGATGTTGAAGATGCCTTCACCAGCCGGAATTATAACTATACGTGGGGACCAGAGAATCGCCCGTAAGTACTACGCAGAAGCCCTGACCCACGGGAGGAAGCGGGCCGAGGTCTTTACAACCGCTCAGCAAGTGCCAGCGCCGGATCTGAGTCTTGACCCCCGTGATGACATCGCTCCAGGTAGAGTTAGGCGATTCACATTCACCGAGAAACCGGAGCGACCTTCGGCCGTGGAGGAAACCGAAGCCATCTGTATTTCCAAAGACCACCCGGACCGAAGTATAGTGATAGGGACACAACTCGACCCGGTCGTCAGGGAAGAACTCATCGCCTTTCTCCGGGACCACAATTCGGTCTTCGCATGGTCCTACGAAGACATGCCGGGCATATCCCCAGAGATAGCCGTTCACCGGCTAAACTCATTACCCAGCGTCCCCCCGACGAGGCAAAAGAGGAGGTCTTTCAGCCCGGCAAAATATGAGGCGATTAGAGAAGAAGTGCAGAAACTCATGGGCATAGGTTTCATCCGGGAAGTCCAGTACCCGCGCTGGCTCGCCAACGTGGTCATGGTACCGAAGAAGGCAGCCGGTCAGTGGCGTATGTGCGTGGACTTCACTAATCTAAACCGGGCATGCCCAAAGGACAGCTTCCCGCTCCCTCGGATTGATCAGCTCATTGACTCCACATCCGGCTTCAAGCTGCTCAGCTTCATGGACGCCTACGCCGGGTACAACCAGATACGGATGCACCCGGATGATGAAGAACACACGTCATTCACAACCGACCGAGGCACCTACTGCTATAAGAGGATGCCGTACGGTCTAAAGAACGCCGGCGCCACCTACCAACGGATGGTGAACCAAATGCTGGAACAAGAGATGGGTAAAACCGTGGAAGTTTACGTTGACGACATGTTGGTCAAAAGCTTAACTGCGGGGGCCCACGTCCGGGATTTGGCCGTAGTCATCGGTAAAATGCTCAAATTCGGAATGCGCTTGAACCCGAAGAAGTGTCTTTTCGGGATTTCAGAGGGTCTTTTTCTAGGGCACATCATCAGCCAGCGAGGGATAGAAGCCAACCCGCTGAAGGTCCAGGCAATCCTTGATATGGAAACACCAGAAGAGAGAAACCAGGTACAGATCTTGACCGGCCGGTTGGCCGCCCTGGCCAGATTCATCTCCCGTTTAACCGATAAGTGCGTCCCGTTCTTTAAACTGCTCAAGGCACAGCAAACCAAGAAGATACTCTGGGCTGCGGAGCATGAGGCAGCGTTCCAATCCATCAAAGCATACCTGGCTGCAGTTCCTCTCCTATCCAAACCACTGCCGGGAGAAATGTTGTACCTTTACATAGCCGCATTCGCAGCCGCCGTCTCCGCCGCTCTCGTCAGAAAGGAGGGCACGCTCGAACTTCCGGTATACTACGCGGGAAAGGGACTTACATGAGCCGAGGGCCGGTACCCCGATATAGAGAGATTGGCTCTAGCCTTGATTGTTAGCGCCAGGAAGCTCCGGCACTATTTCCAAGCTCATTCCATCACCTTATATACCAACCACCCCCTGCGGCAGATCCTGCAAAAGCCAGACACCAGCGGGAGGCTCGTACGATGGGCAGTCGAATTAGGGGAATTCGACATCACCTATGCCCCACGAACAGCCATCAAGGGACAGGCTGCTGCGGACTTCATATGTGAGCTCACCCCAATGGCGGTAGAAGTCCATCCCGCCCGGCTCGAGGACGCAGGGGCAGAACAAACCGCCAAGATCGAACCAGACCTTCCAACCGGCTGGAAACTTTACGTGGATGGCTCCGTAACCGCCAAACGGAGTGGGGCCGGGGTCCTGATAACCTCACCCGACGGCCAATCGTACGAGTATGCACTACGGTTCCTTTTTACCACCTCCAATAACGCTGCCGAGTACGAGGCCCTCATAGCCGGTCTGCAACTGGCCAAGGAGCTGGGAATCTCATCCATGGACATATACAGCGACTCCAGCTTGGTAGTCAACCAGATGAACGGGGTGTTCGAGGTTAAAGATCCTCAGCTATCCTCCTATCAGGCTTTGGCCAAAACACTGATCGGGTTCTTCCGCGGCACCACGATCCAACATATTCCCCGGGAGGCAAATAGGCATGCAGACGCCCTTGCGAGGTTAGCAACCGGAAACTACCCTCCAGAGTACCGGAGAGCTAAAATCGAGACCCTCCAAAAGCCAAGTATAAACAAGACCATCTCCGAAATATTCGCGGTAGAACAGGTACCACCGAGCTGGATGGACCCAATAGTCAAGTATTTGACCGACAAAACCAGCCCCCAGGATGCGGTGGAAGCCAGGAGGCTGCACCTCTGGTGTGCCCGGTATGGCCTCATTAACGGCCAATTATACCGAAGGGGCCACAGCTTCCCCCAGCTGAGGTGTGTGACTAAGGAGGCAGGAGAAGCAATCATGCGAGAGATCCACGAAGGGGTATGCGGTAATCACTCCGGCGCAAGGTCATTATCCCACAAATCACTCCGAGCGGGCTATTTCTGGCCCGATATGGCGGCAGTATCAAGGAAAATATCACGCGGCTGCCACAAATGCCACATGTACGCCTCGGTACCTCGTGCCCCGGCAGTCGCATTATCAATCCTGTTGGCACCTTGGCCTTTCGCACAGTGGGGATTAGACATCATCGGCCCTTTCCCCGTGGCAGTAGGACAATACAAGTACGCCATTGTGGCAGTGGATTACCAAACTAAATGGGTCGAGGCAGAACCGTTGATAAAGATCACTGAGGAACGGGTTAAGAAATTCCTGTGGAAAAACATCTACTGTAGGTTTGGGGTGCCGCAGACTATTATCACGGATAATGGGACGCAATTCAACAACGCGGATCTCATCTAGTACACAGCCTCCCTGGGGACCCGGATGCTGTTTGCCTCGGTAGCACACCCGCAGACCAACGGCCAGGCAGAAGCGGTCAATAAGATTATCAAAACTCTTCTTAAAAAGAAACTGGATGCCAAGAAGGGATGCTGGGCCGAGGAACTCCCCGCGGTATTATGGGCCATCCGGACAACGGCAGCAGAGGCAACAGGAGAGACCCCGTTCTGCTTGGCATTCGGGAGTGAAGCAGTACTCCCTGTGGAGACTGAGATACCCAGCGGCAGGGTCGAGAATTACGACGCCGACACAAACGCCGACGGCTTACTACTCAACCTGGACCTCATCGAGGAGCGGCGCGACCGAGCGCACATGCGAAACCAAACCTACAAGCAGCGGGTCGCCCGGTACTACGATAGAAGGGTCCGGGAAAGAAAGCTGCAAGTCGGCGACTGGGTCATGAGGAAGGTCCAGAAAAAGCCATTGGCCTTGCAGCCAACATGGGAGGGACCCTACCAGATCACCGCGGCCGTAGGCCCGGCAACATTCCACATCATAGACGCTACGGGCATCTATTCTACCAGGCCGTGGAATATCGAACACTTACGCTTTTACCCTAGATAGTAGCAATCATAAAGGAACGAAAGTGTAATTGGCAAGCATTGCAATGTGCAGTTATGACATTAAAGAGACTACACCAATTACAGGATATATGTATAGAGCAAACACCTAGCTAGCGCTCCCGGAACCCACAACCCCCGACCCGCCACCTTTTAGCTCCCGCTCCTGCTCCCTCATCACGATCAGGGCTATGTCAGCCTCCATCCGCTCGGCGTCGAGCCACCCTTTCTCCCGCCACTCCAGATAGGCGTCACTTATACCCTCCGTGCGGGCCTTCTCCAGCATCTCCTCAAAATCTGACGACTCCCGAAACTCGTCAACGGCCTTATCGGCCACTTCAGCAAGTTCGGATTCCACCAGCCTCTCCCGTCCCCGAACGACCGCCGTCATTTGGGCCTGCAGCTCCAAAACTTTTGCCTCCAACTCGACAATCCTCCCATCATGGGCGGCAAGCTGTCGGCCGGCTTCCTCTCTCTTCCGCACGAGTTCCGCGCTCAGCCGGCCGCCTTCCTCCCTTTCCTTCGCAAGCTCGGCTTCCGCCACACCCACCTTAACACCCAGCTCCTCCACCCGCTTCTCCAGGACGGCGGCAGCCTCCATTTTGGGGCCGGCGACATAAAACCTCTGAGCCAGCTGCCAAAAGAAAGCAAAAGGAGCATCAGCACATGTCACATCACGGAAGAGGACTCACAGAAAAACATTTACCTGTAGAGCCAGTCCCACGGGCTCCGCCATACTCTCGCCCGGATTTTCGGCTTCCGGTTCCTGAGTCCTTCGAGCTACGAACGGCTTCCGGTTCCTGAGTCCTTCGACCACCCGCCTCCACAGTCGGGACTATGGCTCGCTCCATCGGCCCGGCTGAGCTTGACGCCCCCGCATCAAATACCCTCGCTCTCTTTGCCGGACTTTCACTGTGGCTGCTTCGACGGTGCTCGGGAAAAACCACCGATTCCCTCTCCCGCGAGGTACGCACTGCCATTTGTTGCGCCACAGGCTCTGGCCCCGGGAGGCACTCCGCCCGCACTTCCCGAATGCGGAGTGGGGAATTGTTCTCGCCGCCCGGCCGCCTCCCATAATGAGCGTCCGAGAACACTAGCGGCACCGGCCTTGCATGCTCCGTACGCTTCTGGGTAGCCACGTCAAGAACGACTTTTGCGGCCTCCTCCCCTATCTCCATCAACCGCGCTGCTATAAGCTCCTCATCCGGCTCGATAGTCTCCTCAACTTTAAGCGCGGGCCGAGGACCATTAGTAGGTTTTCTCCCCATCCCCAGCACCTCCAGCACGTTCCACCGAGTGAAATTTTAGGTGCTCCGGCTATCATGGTCCCAGCCATAAAACAAACGGAATAACCGTTGCTTCTCCAGGTTCTCCAATTCGTAGGTCTGGTCCCCGATCGGTTGATATGCCCCGGGCACTTGATAACCCCTCCAGGTACGCTGCCACTTACCACCGGCCAGCACCACCGACCTCCTCCAGCCATCCAAAACCGTCGCCGGTAGATGTGTAATGGCAGCACCATGCTCCCGCGTGGCAAAATTCACGCAACCACGGCACTGGCCCTTTCTGCAGTAAGAAATCCTGTACAGCGCCCGAAATTCATTAACCGTGGGCCAGTCCATATAACTCAAACAGAACAGGCACCCAAGCCCAAGCAACTGCCTCCATTGATTGCTCGGAAGCTGGGCTGGGGAAAGATTCAGTGAGCTCAGCATGTACTGGACAAATCCCGGCAACGGCAGCGATAGTCCGTTGCGAAACTGGTCATCAAAAACGGCGACCCAGCCCGGCTCCGGATTACAGGCCAGCTCGCCGGGATGCAAGCCTCGAAGCTTAACGGAAGAGTTGATATCCCACCTCGACCGAAACTCCCTAATCTCCCTCTCGTCCATACTTCTGACTGCTTCGTCGCAGAAAATCGTCCCATCACCAACCCGCAGCTCGTGCCTCCTAGGCCCACGACCTCCACTGGCATGATGCACAGATCTCCCAGACGCCATCAAACCTCAAAACAAAAGTTCAGTTCTGCCGAAAGATGGAAGAGGAGAGCAGAAGGCAAAGGGTAAGCAAAGTGCGGCAGGAGGAAAGCAGATGAGACGATAAATAGGGCAACAACAAAGGTCAGGCAACCCCAGCCGTCGATCCTCTCCATCTCAGTCCGCCCCCCTGCCGACACGTGCCCACGGCATCAATAAAGGATCCCATACCATCATAACTGATGGAATTGATGGGCTCCCCCCTTCATTGCATGTCAGCCACGTGTCCCACCCGCAAGCAACAGTTAGTAATCAAGGAGCACGCAACGAGGCGTCCCCTCTCCTCGCTTCACAAATGTCAACCTTCAAATCAACCCGACACCATGACGTGTCACGGTTATTTACACCGGCTGAATGCCAGTTCACTGGAGGACTCACCCCGATATGGCAGACCGCCCGGTCGAGATCCGCCCAGCATTATGGCATTCCACCGGGCATGTGACATTCAACCAGCTCCAAAATATTCTACCGGATGTCATTCCCTACGCCTACGGGCAGGGACGAGCCAGCAACAACGCAAGGCTTCTAAACGCATGGGCTTTATAAACCCGGGCGAGCTTACATCTAACCAATGTACTCTTGTCCAGCAGGATAAAAACCCTGCATCACACTGAACTGTGATACCCTTGGGGATACATGGCGAGACTCGTTATCTCAACGCCACTCCACCGGGCAGATTGTCTCTCTAACACAGAGCAAGTCTCCCCGCAGGCTAACAAACCTGCACATTACCTCAACGCTTAAACAACAAAAGCTGAGAAGAGCTAGCAAGTGTTAAAACAACGCCTCAGCGCGGCCATAACACCCTTCGGGCACCTGTTGGCCTATTCCACGCACCAACAGGTCTCCCCGAAGGCTAGTCTACAAGTCTATCCGGGACTCGTTTCGATATGGCAGGACGCCCGTCGAGCTCCCGTGAACTCCGCCCCGCACCAATATGGTTCATCCGGGACTCGTTTCGATACTTTAGGAACGCCCATTCAAGATCCAGATACTCACCTCGGTCACGCCCAATCTTTAACGCGGACTTGGGGGACTGAGCACCGGTAGGTTGGTAACCCTGCGGGTCTGCAGGCCAAGAGCAAGACAGATCTTAAGTCCCCATTCAAGATTGCACTTGACCGGGAACTTGGGGGACTTGTTGACAGTAGCCAGAGAGGCTACACCAGGGCCCACAGACCCGCAGCAAGCGCACCAGGGCCCGGACCAGGACCCAGGATCGGACCACCAGCACCAGGCCTCGGGCCCCAGCGGTCTATCCTACCTCCAGGGATCCTGGGACCAGGGACGCCCGCCTGCCAAAGAGGGCACCAGAATGTCCAAACAGAAGAGAACTAGTCCCACATCGAAGAATGAGGCCAGCCCTCACCCCCAACCACCTATATATAGGCCTCAGCTACCACCATAAATAGGTAACTTGTCTCTCTCCCTGCTTACATACGTGCCCAGGTTATATATATTCCAACTATACTAACTTAGGCATCGGAGAGGTGAAGGCCGGCCCGCCCGGTATTCCCCTTAGTAAGCAGGATTGCAGGAGATCGAGTTGGATTCATCAAGTATCTACCGAGACCCCCGGGTTTAGGCAGAAACAAGTAACGAACTAACTAACTATGTAACTAACTAACTAACTTAATTTAATAACTAACTAACTAACTTAATTTAATTTAGTAACTACATAATTTAATTACTAAATAACATTAAAAAGTTATAGACTAGGCTAAATTTTCTTACCGAGACCTTGTCGCTCCCGAAGTAGGCTACCAGCCATAGCCACTCATACTCTCTGTATCGGAACTCGTGAGGGGTTGCACCTCGCCCCAAGCCCTTCTCCACATGGTACGTCCTGTGGTGCGTCGACAGCTCGTTCTTCCACTCGGAGTACCTATATTAACAGAACATCTTTAATCGTCTTTAATCTAACTCGAATGATAGTAAAATAACGCGAAACACATAACCTGTTCTTCAGCTGCTCGTCTCTCCACCAGTCCAAGGTAGGATGGACTCTAAACCATTGCTGCAATATTATAAATTAATTAGAAAATATTTTTATATAGTTATAAGGACTCAATTCATAAATGTTTATTTTCTATAATAAAAATACGATTTAACTCACCGACAGTGCATTGTACACTCGCGCCTTGATGTCATCGTGCACAGAGCCCCAGTCGGGCCACAACATTGGGACCCTGTCCCGCACGATCATGCCCGTCGCGTTGATATACTTGGTCGTGGTTTCTCTCCTCTCGATCGGGCGTCCATCCTCACCGGGACCGGGCAGGATCTCCATGATCCCACCGGCGAGTTCCCTCTCCAGGGTCGACATGTTCGCTGGCCCTCTGGTCCTTCTCGTCCCCGGGGGTTTATTTACGAGGACGCCTGTTTCATAATTAAAATGAATACATGCCTAATAAAAATTCCGTACTAACTAACTAATTGACTAACCAACTACGTACATAATTTACTAACTAACTAATTTAATTTAGTAATTAACTAACTAAATAATTTGCTAAATAATTTAATTTAATAACTAACTAGCTAAATTAAATTAATTTACTAAATAATTTAATTTAGTAATTTAATTTACTAACTAATTTAAATTACTAACTAACTAACACATTTAATTTACTAACTAACTAACTAATTTAATTTAATAACTAACTAACGACCTAGCTAATTTAATTTACTAACTAATTATGAACTAAGCTTCGACGTAGTTAAATAATTAATTAAACAATCTAAATAATTAATTAAACTAACTAATTACCTGCGTCGTTGTACTGTTTGTCCTTCTCAGGAACACACCACAGGCCGCGGCAGTCCTCTGAGTCGAATGGCCTGTGGACGTAGGCCTCCTCCCAGAGAATCTCGTGCGGCCGGTCGTGCCTCCAAATCTGCCTCCCCCTAGCGTCGTACTCGGGGATGGCAGGGAGGAACTGGACCATGTACATCCCCGATGGCGGAGACATACGGGGCGTGGACCCTGAGGGGCCTGATCCCCCTGTCGGTGGGCCCTGTCGCTGTGGACGCTGTCGCTGTGGGGGGACAGGGAGCATCACTGGAGGGTCCTGATCGTCGCGCGGTGGGGTCGGCTGCCGATCCTGGAACAGTGCTGAAGTGCAGTGGGGTCTGGAGGGTGCGGCTGTGCGTCCTCCTCTGACGCTCGAGATTGGGCCCGCTCCCGTCGACTGATACGATGAGCCCCCACGTATATCGATCGGGGTAAATCCCATCAACGTCTCCTCGCGCCTGTTCATTGGCCGGCGTAGGCCCCGACGACCGCTGGTCCGCCCCCCCCACGGCTATGTCCTGCCTGAGCTTCGGGGTCGCTCTCGCTCGGTCTGGCAATCCAGCGGTCTACAGCGCGGCGGTTTTCTGCACAATTAGTATATAAAATCCATAAATTTCACAACAATTCCACAAAAAAATAAAAAACTTCATTAAATATATATATACCTAATTATATATATATCCTCCTAAAAATTCAGTATATATAACACAAAAAAATAAAAAACTTCATTAAATATATATATACCTAAATATATTTATACCTAATTATATATATATATATTCTGAAATATATATATATATATATATATATCCTCCTAAAAATTCAGTATATATAACACAAAAAAAATAAAAAACTTCATTAAATATATATATACCTAATTATATATATACCTAAATATATTTATACCTAATTATATATATATATATTCTGAAATATATATATATATAGATATATATATATATATATATATATATATATATATCCTCCTAAAAATTCAGTGTTAATTCCACAAAATTAAAAAAAATTCCACAAAATTCACAATTAGCCCTAAAACACTTATACCTAAATCATTTAACCCTAAAAAACAATTAACCCTAATTCAATCAAAAAAATTCTAATTCAAAATCCTAAATAATTCAATAAATCACAATGAGGGAGAGCCGGGACTACCTGACAAGGTGGTGCGACGGGGACGAGGTCCGGTGGTGGTGCGGTGCGGCGGCGATGGCGGCTAGGGGCGGCGGCTGCGTTCGCAGCTGTTCTGGAATGGCTGAAGGTCGGGAAGGACGGGGAGGGGTCGGGGAGGGGTCGGTGGTGGTCGGGGAGGGTCGGGAGGGCTCGGGGAGGGTCGGTGGTGGTCGGTCGGCATCGGGGAGGGTCGGGCGGCGATTAGGGTTTTGAGGGGATTCAACCGAAAATGAGGGAAAACGGTCTGCTTCGCTTTAAATCGAAGGACTATAGCCGACGATGTCCATTTTAATTCATCGGCTATAGTATAGCCGACGAAATTCGTCGGCTATACTCTGACCCTAAATCCGGGCCGGGCCGAAGTTGGGCTTTGCGAGCCGAGGTACGGGCCAGGCCTTGGGCTGTGCGGGGGGCGGGCCGGTTATAGCCGACGAATTTAGCCATTTCGTCGCCTATAGTATGAATTTCGTCGGCTATACCTTTAATATCGTCGGCTATACTTCACGCGCTCAGCAGCCGTGCGATCACCCCCATCCAACGGCGGACAATGAAACGTGGCGGATCGCAAGAGTTTAGCCGACGAAGTTAAATATTTCGTCGGCTATTCCTTGGTCAAATTGCAAAGTCAAACCTCTAAACGCTTTAAAACGGCAATTGGCCCGTCTAAATGACGTTTTTTGGCCTGACCTTCAACAGAGAATAGTTTCAAATCGATGCGACGCAACTAATCGTATAAAATTTTTCCTCAAAATATTTACCGACCGTCAGGCTACCCATAGGAAAACGGAAGTAAAAAACAGCTAACCGCAACATTCGGCACACAGATTTTGTCGGAATCTTCTCATTTTTCAACCGTAGACGTATTTCAATATTTCGGTCATATCTTATTTCACGACACATTTGCATTTGAAGGATGAAGCAATGGTTTCGGTCAATATACTTTAGCCGACGAAATGCAATTCGTCGGCTACAGTATAGCCGACGAATTGCAAGTCGTCGGCTATACTTTAGCCGACGACCTTCAACTTTTTGTCGTTAGCCGACGACTTGCATATTAAATTACCCATAATGGGCATTATAGCCGACGAAGTATGGTCCATTTCGTCGGCTATAATGCTTATCTTTCTGAAAATTTGCCATTTAGGGCCTGAAAATTGCCTATTTCACCTGATAAATTCCTGAACATCACACAAACAATTCAATACAATTTCCCATAAACTCCGAAAACGGTAATTAAGGACAAAAATGTATTCATACATGCATGCACCATCGTACACAAATACATACATAAATAGTATACTAAGGATGATAATCAGAATCATCATCATCACTTGAGTCAGACGTAGTATAGTAGTTAATATCTGGCAACCGGTGCTCGTACTTGTCGTCTGAGTCATCGTCTGCCTGAGATAGACGATTCGGATTAACATCATACATGGGCACCTGACCCCTAGGAAGTCGAACGACTCTGCCCGGCGTCACATTATTATAGCGGATGGTGGAGGATTCCGGAATGTCGACGGCGTCCGGCTCTTGGTATGCGGTCGCTTCTTGACACTCTGTGCTCACACCAAGTGTGGTAGCACTGTATATGTCTCGCTGAGACACATGGTTAACTACCTTCCACGTGCCTTTGTTCAATGGATCATCAAGATAAAAGACCTTTTTGGCCGCTGTGGCGAAAACAAAGGGGTCATCTTCATACACACTAGTGGCGGTATTCACCGAAAGTATGTCGTACTGATCGGTCCTTATGCGGTGTGACCTAGTATCAAACCATCGACACTTGAACAAGTGGACTTTCATGCAGTTCCCATAAATGAGTTCAACAACTGACTGTAGGACACCGTAATAATGCTCGCCCCCCTCTGCACCATCGACCATCACCCCACAATTCTGTGTTTTGCGTTCCCCGTCTCTAGCTTCACATATATACTTAACGCCGTTGACATCACACATTGGGCGGACTGTGGAAGATATCGGCTTCATCGATAACAGCCTCAATTCCTCTGAGTAATTTCTATGACCACCCTTCGCAGCCACGTGCATCAGCTGAAAAATATAACTCAAATCACTTGGTGTGTTTATGATTAAAGAATAGGGAACTGTAAAAGAAAGCCATCTAATATATATATTTATACACTTACCCATTGTGGAAAATAGTCTGCAAACGTCGTGTTGTGGTACTCGAGATCACCGCCAACTTCCTTGCAGTTAAGATGGGTTCGTTTCCAATATTGTACCTCCGGACAGTTTATTAGAACCCACCAGTGGGCAATCCCTACCTCATGGTCAGGCAACTTGTCCACACCCTTCTTCTTGAAGCTTCCGTATGGTACAACATCGTTGGCGACGATAGATAGGTTGAACTCGGGGTCATCTCGACTTGGATGTTGTGGGGCGTCCTCCATCTCTCCCAAGTACAACTTGGCGTACGTTACACACTCATGCGCAATGTAAGCTTCAGCAATACACCCCTCAGGCGCAGATTTATTGTGCACATATTTCTTGTAGTCTCCAAGTTGTCTGCAAGGTTAACAAGTGCATGTTAAGAGTATGCAAATTTTATTTAAAAACATGTATAAATCAAATTTATGAATAACATGTACCTTTCGATGGGATACATCCAAGTGTAGTGTACGGGACCGGTAAGCAACAATTGTTGGGGAAGATGGATCATCAGGTGAGGCATGATGTCAAAGAAGTTTGGGGGAAATATCATCTCGAACTTGCACAAGATAAAAACGATTTCCTCATGCATTCTCATGAGATCTGATTTTCTAACTTCTCTAGCGCATACCTTCTGGAAGAATCTTGACAACGCCACCAACGGCTCAACCACTTCATCCTCCAAGTACGCTCGAATGAAAATAGGGAAGAGGCGTTGAAGCAGTACATGGCAGTCGTGACTCTTCAATCCGTACATCTTGTTGTCTCGGTAGTTAACACACTTGCTTATGTTACCCGCATAGCCATAAGGATACCTGCATAGCCATTAACAACAATTAGATTTCATGCAGTCCCATGCTTCTGGAATACATGCCTAATAAAAAGTTACCTGACATTACTCATCCATCCAAAGATTTCATGTTTCTGGTCCCTGGTGACGGTGTAAGGAGCTTGGGGCATTTTGCTCCTGCCCTCTCTCAACCACAAATGGTCCCGCAGTCCCATATTTCTCAGATCAACGCGTGCCTTGGGGGTGTCTTTTGTTTTCTTCTCCCAATTCAAAACTGTGCCAACCACGGCTTCACACACGTTCTTCTCTATATGCATGACATCCAGGTAGTGTCTGATAGCCAACCTGGACCAATAAGAAAGTTCCCAGAAGATGCTCTTGTGTGACCAGAACCTATACCGATCGGGCCTCTCTGGAATCCTGCGCAACACATCGGGATGATTGCTAAGCGGACCAAAGTCATACTCATTCAACACTACCAATATTTCCTCCCCTGTCCATCGCTCTGGTGCCTAGCCCCTTTCTTCAGTCCCATCAAAAGCCTGTGCATCGTCCCTAAATAGATGGTCATGCGGAAGCCAACAACGGTGACGCATCTGGACAATCTTGTTGCAATGAGGACTGGAGCAATCAACAGTCATGCATTCTGAACAAGCCCTGTAACCCCTGGTGACGCTGCCCGACAACATACCCCTCCCAGGAAAGTCACTGATCGTGCCAACAAGCATGGCACGCAGCCGGAACATCTCATTTTTGAACCGGTCATAGACCAGGTGGCCTTTCAGACTCAAGTACCGAAGCTCCTCAATTACGGGTCTCAAATACACATCGAGACACTTTCCCGGATAACCTGGGCCTGGAATTAACAATGTGAGCATGCTATATTCCTTCTTCATGCACATCCACGGTGGAAGGTTGTACGGAATCAAAATAACTGGCCACACACTGTACTGAAGCTCTTTCTTGCCAAAAGGGTTGAAACCGTCGGATGATAGCTCTAGCCAAACATTTCGAACCTCTGATGCAAATTCAGGAAACTCCAACACATTCTTCTTCCAAGCCTCTCCGTTGGCGGGATGTCTAAGGGTGTCATCGTCAGGCACATTCCTCTCAGCCCACCATCTCATAGCTTCGGCCGTGAAAGCACACATGAACAACCGCTCAAGCCTATCAATCAGCGGGAAGTACCGAAGTATCTTCACAGCTTTTTTGTTCCTTTTAGGAGTGAACTTATACCGCTCTGTATTGCATACTGGGCAGTATTCAAGATCTGCAAGTCCTTCCCTGTAAAACAGAACGCAATCGTATCTGCATGCATGAATCTTGATGTAGGAAAGGCCGAGATCTTTAAGGATATGTCGCACCTTATGATGACTGGTAGGAAGCCGATGTCCGGGGGGCATCGCCCCACCCCATATCTTCAGCCAATCATCAACCGATTTGACAGTGCCTTTGTTCTCCGTTTTGATCTTCATCACTCCCATGACAGATTCAAGGACAGTCTTACTGCATCCGGGGTACAACGGAGTCTGTTGCAATGCGATCAGGTTGTTGTACTTTTCCATACCACTTGTGTTGACCGGTGATCGGGGTAATGGCTCGAGTGGCTCAATATCAGGGAAACACTCCATCTCCGGAGGAGGGAGTTGCACATCTGGTGCTTCATCAAAGACACCGCTCTCACGAGGAAACATATCGTTGATCCAGTTCGTTGTTGGATCATTGGACGAACTCCCTCTCTCGGCAAATTGTCCATGATCATGAGGACCCGCAAACTCTGGTTCACCGTGATAAATCCAATTAGTGTATAGGACCCAAAATCCATATCTAGCCAGGTGTTGCTCCACTTTCTCTATGGAAAAACGTTGTCGTGGGCTGGCACACTTGCAGTTTTTACACGGGCAATAATGAAGTGTAGTGTCTCCACAGTTAGCCATCACAAATTCCAGGAAACTCCTAACTCCATCATGATACGCCTGATCCCATCTTCCAAGGGTAATCCAACTCTTGTCCATCCTGTAAATTCAATAAATAAATATAATTATATATAGATATGTATATATGCACGTACTACGTACGTACGTACGTACTAATTAATTAAAAAATTCATCATTACACACACACACACACACACACACACACATATATATATATATATATATATATATATATACACACATCCCTAAATTAATTAAAACATCGTCAATCTCCCTAATTAATTAAACACAATATATTTTTTATATATACCAACAATATATTTTTAATTACAATTATATTAATTAATATATATATACATTTTTTCATCAAATTCATCTAAAATCACCTCTAAATCAACAATCAATCACTAATCTTCAACAAAACTTCAATTCTATCTAACCAACATATCAACCCATTAATAATCTCATCTCAACACATATATATATCAAATTAATCACACATTTATTCTAATTAAACTCTAAATTAACACACCTCTGCATATAACCAACTAAATCAACACACACAGCAATATACGTACCTTTCAAGCTTATGGCCGAGGTTTTGGACGATTTCAGAGCGTTTTCGAAATTTTTTCGAAAAATTTTGACGAAGTGAGCTCGCTGGTGCAGAATAGATCTGATATAAGGGTTATAGCCGACGAAGACCCTCCTCGTCGGCTATAACAAAAAACTTTTCGTCGGTTATAGTTATAGCCGACGACGTCAAGTAATAGCCGATGACTCGTCCGCTATAATATTATAGCCGACGATGTGGCCGACGAAAGAGTAATTCGTCGGCTATAACCCCTTATAGCCGACGAAGTACTCTTTCGTCGGCCGTTTTTTTTCATATCGTCGGCTATGACCCATTTTCTGGTAGTGTAGGTACACTAACAATTATATGTCCAGCAAAAGAGAATAATCAAAAAGCACAACAGTTGCTAATCACAAACAAACTTAACAACAAGATCAAATAGATATTACAACTAGGTACACCAGTAGTAACAAAAACAGTTACTTGACATGTAGTTACACCAGTAGTTACTTGACATTAGAGATTATGCGAGTAGCAATGTGTAGGAATTGATTATTGAAACTATTGGAAGACTTCACTATCAATGAATACTTCATTGCTGGAAGCCTGTGATCAGTTTCAGAGCAAAGGGTACACATATCTGATAATGATATATCTTTTTCAAATGACAAGTACATATGATCAGACTCATGAGTCTGCCATTGGGATCATCAAGTTCACTGCATAGCCTATTATGTACCAAGATTTGAGTTATCTGGGATTAGAGAGACTACATGTTTTAAATATTTTACCAATATCATTATCAAACACCTCGTGACTAGCTTCCAGAAGGAAAGGAAGAAAAAGTTTCAAGGATGCTAAGGTTTCCCTCACCATAACTATGGATGCAGATTTTATCTTCAAAAGGTTAACAACTTCAGTCAATTGTTACTCCACCACAATTTTTATTCTTCTCTCTTTATACATCGAGGATGTATATAACTATATATGCAAGTAAAATTCTTTTGTTTTTGTTTCTCAAAACTCAAAAGTAACATTAATAACTCGACTATATAAAAACAGTGTATATAATAGCTTAGGAAGTAAGGACATCTCACTTAGGCATTTTGTCGAACACCATATGATCGTAATGCTTTAACTCCAACAAAGAAGAAAACTAAACATGCATATTAAATCTACCATATTCACATAGTTGCCTCTGAACCCACCCAACACAACTATCAACTATGTCCTAAAAGATCATGAATCAAGCTTTTTACTCCACGGACCTAAACTAAAGTCGTATAGTTTTTTCAATTCTGAAATTTCAATACTCGAAAACTCTATGAAACACTGGGGATCACAAAAACCAAATCGAACCTGAAGACGACGGCACTAGACCTTGAAGACGGGGGCGCTGGACCTTGAAGACGACAGCGCTAGAATTGAAGACGACGACGCTGGACTTGAAGACGTCTACGCTGGGCTTTGCTTGGATGAGGCCGCAGAGGACGACGAGTTTGGCAGAGTCGGAGTCGTCGAGAATTAGGGATCGAAGATTGGAGACCTTGACAGAGGTGTTTGGCGGATCTAGTGGAGTGCGGAGGATCTGGATGGCGCAGACGGTGGTGAAAAGAGAGTGAGTGAAATTATGTAGTCTGGGAGAAACGAAACTGAGCCGTTATACAACAGTGGCACAAGTTGTAAATAATTACAACTTTGTGGGCAACGGTTTAAGAGCTTTAGTTAAGTGACATAATTATCTTTATGAAACAGTTACTAACCTTTTCATTATTAGATATAGTAAATCTGACTTTTTTATGATCAGTAAATCATAATTAAATGTGTATGTAGTAAAATTAGAAAATAAAAATACATGAGGAACATAACAATACTGCAATTTATTATTTTATAGATTTAGAAAGTTTAAAGAAAATAAATATAAATATAATATGTCTTTGATAATTATTGTCCTTAATAGTCATTGTATAAGAGGACATATATGTAATCTAATAATTGAAAACACAAGGAGGTCAAGTGAGCAAATGTGGAGGTTCTAATAGCAACACTCATCACGAATAAAGCTTGAAGATTTAGATTACAAATATATAGAAAGATGTATAGAAAGAGAGGTAGAAATATATACTCGGGCAGGTTCATAAGAAGTGGAGAAGCAAGCCCTGGATAACAAAGATTCAACCGAATAAGAAGGATGCTCTTTTAGCAAAGCCTTTGAGATGTTGAAGATAGATCTCTTGGACAATAACTATGAACTTCCTGCCATAGTTTGTTGTCTGAGATTGATTTCCCTTCCGAGGTTTCCTGAACTATGATATATCCTCAAGCTACTGTATCAGAAAAGGCAGATCCAATTAATATCAGTATTGTTGACACAACTGTAAGCAACTGATCTAATGGTTACTACATAAAGCAAATACTCAATTAGTCACACAGCTAGGTAGATACATTCTAATCAAAGTAAGTCGCTCTAGTAACTCTTATGTAGAGCCACAACATCAAGACTATGACTTTCAACCCTAGCACCCAAACTAAACCAAAATCCAGTCACCCACATCATGCCCGGCCCCACAACTTAAAATCTAACTCACCCCTCCAAATGACATACAAAGCAAATCATAAACCATGTTAAAGATGCAAACTTTATTCCTACCCCATCAAAATTTCTCAATTTCACGAACTGGGGGTTCAATCTAGTTTCAATTTTCTCCACAATGATGCAACCAAAACAACCAATCAAGCACTAAAGACTATCTTTAATGTGAGGAAAACATTGATAATATGAGAAGTCACGTCAATCTGCAACCAAAGATTGAAAAACAAACAAACAATCACACACAATCCCAAATGGGTTATCAAAAATTTGAATCGAAAAAAATGAGGAATGAGAGCTTACTCTGCGCTCGGCGGTTGCGATCTGGATGTCTTGAAGGGTTGAGGAGAAAGCGAGCAGTCAGAGGTTGGAGAAGATCGTGTAGGCTAGAAATAATCGAGCTAAGCTTCGCAGAGGTTCAAAGCTTTGCTCCGCGTTTCTCCTTCTCCCCCGTCTGTTTTGTTTTTGTAAAATGGGAGAAAGATGAGTTGATGTACCCATTTACTTCGATCAATTCCCACCTCCTTCTGAGTCACCATCTTTGTTAAGATCGTGGCCGGCAGATTTTTCTATTCAGGAGGTCGTGCACAACTGAACATGTTTCCTTTTCTTCTCCTTTTCTCACCCGGGAGTCGTCATGCCATTCCGTTTGTGTTGCCCTTTAATTGTCAAGTTTACCGTCCTACCCGTTCAACTATGCTCAGATATATATGAAGCTTAACAAAACCAGGGAATTACGGGTACTTCAAAAATTTATGGGAAAAAGATCATTTGCACAAAAAAGGTGAAAAACTTGCCCATTCTAATGTTACCTATCCATTCCAATAAATCTTGGCAAAAATACGTAATTACCCTATACTAAAACCATATATATATATCTCTCTCTCTCTCTCTCTCAGCTAGGGTTTCACTTTTCTCAACCCGAAATCGACCTCCTCCGCCTCCTCCTCCCCCGCCCACTCCTCCTCCTCAAACGACTACATTTCCACCAACTCCTAACCCTACCTCATCCTCCTCCGCCACCTCCAACTGCCGCGCCCTCATCGACTTCATCCCCACAAACGCCACCACCCACAAACGCCACCACCCTCAACGCCGTCAAGACCCTCTTCAACATCACCCACCTCCGCACCCTTCTCGGAGCCAACAACCTCCCCCTCTCTACCCGACCCGACCAACCCGTACCCGCCGCCAAGAAGCTCCTCGCCCCTTCTCCTGCACCTGCTTCAACGGCTCTGGAGTCTCCAACCGCCGCCCCGTCTACACCGTCAAGGCCGGCGACAGCCTCGACTACATAGCCAGCTTGTTTTCGCGGCTCGTCACGTTTCAGGAGATTGCGCGGGTCAATGGTATACTCGACCCGGACCAGATCGAGGTCAGGCAGGAGCTGTGGATCGCACTGCCGTGTAGCTGCGACCACGTGGACGGGGAGGAGGTTGTGCATTACGGACACGTGGGGGACCCTGGGAGCTCAGTTCAGGGGATCGCCGATGAGTACTAAATGGGCATTTTACCTTTTATTTTCCCTTTCTTCATCTTTTAGATGCTAAAAGAGCCGATAATTAGTTATGTATATATGGTTGTTTGTTTCCTGTGGTAGATTTGTGCTTCTGTTGGTATTTTACATTTGTACAATTAGCCTAAGTCACATTACTGACCCCCAGTAATCACATTACTGACATTACTGACCTCCAGTAATCAATTACTGACCCCTAGTAATTAATTACTGACCCTCAGTAATCACATTACTGACCCCCAGTAATCACATTAAAGACACTCACTAATCTATTACTGACCCTCAGTAATTATATTACTGACCCCCAGTAATGTGAGTAATCACATTACTGACCCTCAGTAACTTGAGTCAAGTGACTGGAATCCGGCGACTAAAGTAATATTGAAAAAAAAAAAATTCCGGCGAAAAAATCTGATTGGGAAAATTTGATTACTGGGGGTCAGTAACCCTAAAAAAATCAGATTATAAAAAAATAAAAAAAATTCGGCAAAAAAAAAAATCCGGCGAAAAAAATTTGGTGACCGGAATCCCGCGGCTCCGGCGACTGGACTCCGGCGACTCCGGCAACCGGCCATGGGAGGCCGGCGGAGTTGGGTGACCTTTCGGCAAAGTTTCTTTATTTTCCACTTTCTCAGCACATTATAATTCAAAAATATGTTAGATAAGATCAGAATGACAAAAAAGGAAGAAAAAAATTAAAATTGTACTAGGGTTGAAAAAGATTTGTTCAAATGGGCAATAGAGTTGTAATCTTATGTTCAATAGAGGAGAAAAATAAGATGGTCATTGGAATGGGTAATGAGGGGGCCAAATTAGTACTAAATGGGCATTTTGCCAAAATTTAACAATTCTACCTCTCTTCTGGCTTTATTAATAGAGATTTATAATTTTTTTTATATTTTTTTATTATTATCTATATTCTATTTATACTACAAGTTATTAGAATAAATGACCATCTCACTTTGAAAATAGGAAAAAACCCCTTGTTTTCCACTTTATAAAAAAGAACATCATTTTAATATCTTTATCACAAAATGAACCATTTCTATTTCACTAATTAAAAAAAGGGGCTATTTTTCGTTTTCAGATTGACGATTTTACCCTTCATTTTCTAACAAACTTCCCGTTCTGTTAAATTTTGTTTTCCCTCCTGCTTTCTCTCTGATCCCTCCTGCTTTGTCTCTGGGCTTGGTTTTCTTTTTCTTCGTCTCAGTGCCGACTCTCTCTCTCTCTCTCTCTCTCTCTCTCTCTCTCTCTCTCTCTCTCTCTCTCATTTCCGCCGATCTGCAATTGCTTTAGTTAAATTCTTCATTATGCGACTATGATTTGCCTTAGAAGCTTTACATCTGCAATTCCAATTTAATTCTTCTGTATCGGTTTTGATTCATTGAAGTAAGGTATCTTAAGGTTTTGCAGTTGTTCATATCTCCTATGTACCTTTAAATCAATTTGTGTTGTTTTTGATGTTATAGTTCTTCAATTGTTTTTGATTTGAATGGTTAAAATTTATGATTGCCTATTCAACCTCCCGATTTTTCATTCTTGATTGAGTTCATTTCGATTTTAATTCATTGCTTTTATGTCCTGCATTTTTTTATTTTTCATAGTTACTTAGCTAGTCACTTCATCTACTTACTTGTGTACTGCATTGTGTCCTACATTTTTTTTATCATGATAGTGTTGAGGGGGTTCTTTAATTAAATATGCTGACTAGGCCAAAATCAATCCCAAACATGATTAATGGAAAGATTTTGTGCGTGATTCAGACCATATTGAAATCAATCGAAGCTTGGCAGCGTGATAGCATGGCGTGGGAGCTAGAAACACACTGCGGTGAGAGAATTTGGGGGTTTTCTGGGTTTCTGGTTTGAGAAAAGGTGCGGGGCTTGAAGACAGTTGTTTTGGGAAGATGGTTAACTGGGCATGAGGCTTGAAGGCATGAAGGGGGAAGTTTTATGTGTTGCTGGGTAGAAGCTGATGATGCCTCCCCCCCCTTCTGATCCCAGAATCCCCCTTTTTATAGGCTCAGGGTCGTGCTGCAGGGTCCTTCACAGAAACCCTATCATTCTGGGTAAAACATCTCTCCCTCACCTCTTCCTAGATTTCTGCCCTAAAATTGGGGAAAAAGAGACTTTTCTTGAGAGATGGACTTTTGGGAGAGTGAAGAACGCTAGATTTGTAGTTGTCGCATAGACTGAAATAGCTGCAGTGATGGCTTGGCACAAAACATGGAACGAGGTTGACAAGGGAGGGTTGAGAGTGGTGAGCCCATTGTTTGAGACAGAAAATGAGACTTCTTGACTGGCCTTAAGGCTTCTCCCGAATGATGGAGCAAGGGAGTTTGCTTGGACTGTGTATCTGAGTGCTGCGGGGAAAGAAGCAGAGCTGCTGGGTAAAGAGGTGAGGCGTAGAAAACAGAAAGGAGAAGAACAGTGAAATTATTTGAGTTAGATGAAGGTTTTTGGGCTTAAAGGAAAGAGAATGGCTTTTGGGCTTAAAGGAAAAAGAAGAGCTGGCCCAATCTCTATATTCTCATGCATGTTCACAATTTCACTCATCGATCTAATTCGTTGGGCTTGGATTTCGGGCCCAAGACCGAAATCACCGACGATATTAAATCGACGAATGAGCATGTACGTTTCCGTAACCTACCACACCACACCCACATATGCAAGCCCCAAGAACGCATGTATGTGGCTTGGGCTCACATCAAAGGCGTGCTTGCTTGGTGTGCTATAGCCGAGTAGTGAACATAAAATCCTTATAAAACTATAGTATTTTATATAATTATGTGAATATACATGGTTCTCATCGCGTGACAGCATAGTAACTAATTGCATGATTTTTCAGGTATCAACATTAGCCTCCATGATTATGTGGGATGCTTGAGGCATGAAGTGGGCCACATAATCAGAGTCCATAGAGAGGAAAAATCAGCCCGGCCCAAATTATCATTTAAGACTCTTAGCCTGCAGCTTCTTCTCTCCTCTTTCAGAATCTCGCAGGAGCAGCCCTGCATCTGCATCCTGCACCTGTTTTGCGAATCTCTTCAAAACCCGTTTCAAGCCTTCAATTTCTTCTGGGCTCCAGGTATTGTTTTCCCTTCTGCATCTTAATTTTTTGTCTTCGTCTTCTTCTTTTGGTTCATAACCGGCGTCACTCCTCCTCCTCGCTGCAGGGGAATTGTTTGGCATCTCTTGAGCCAAAGGTTCTTGAGTTGCTGCGACTTAGACTTGCGTTTCGCTGCTTTTCCTCTTACTGCAGGGAAGCCGATTACCAACAGGGTTGGTTTTCCATCGTATACCCTGCAACTAATCTCTTTCCTGCCGCCTTTGCTTCAGCTCACAGTTTGTGGTTTCTCCTTTGTTGCAGGGATTGCCTGGTGTGAACTAATTTATCTGACAAGAGATTCTTCGATCACCGCAACATTAAGGTAAAGTGCGTACTTGGAATTTTCCAATTGCTTCTGCTGTAGTTGGAGTAAACATCTATAACTTATTCTTGCTGTAATTTGCAAGTGACTTGACATTGGCATTCTGCTTTTGATTTCTATTGCTCTTCTGCTTAGCTTCAGTTGGTCTTTTTGAGATAGAGATTGCTTGAATAGTTTATGGGACTAGCTAGGAGACTTTGCTTGCACTTTGTAAGATTTAAGAACGATTGTTGTTCTGGCTTTGCCTGTTCTGCTTGATTAGGCATACCCTGACCTTTGGCTGAAGTGTAGGCATGAGGGAATGATTATGAAAAGAAATTACCTCTATTGCTCCTGCAACTCAAGATAGAGCCTCCATCCCTGAACTGTGTGAATTACCTGAGGGTTGATATAATTAGCATGTTGGCATGTCCTCTAGAATATGCATTCGGATCCTTGAAGTCCATTATGAGCTTGAAACTGTTTAATATTATGCATACTGCAATGATTTTCGTTGCCTGATTCCAAATAGATTTAGCTTGTGGAAACTTGCATAAGCATGTATTAGGAACGTGTTTTGGTTGTTTCAGCTTGAGGTTGTCTATTGTATTTGGATGACCATGAAAGAGCGCATGTGCATTGAAAGGTTTATGCTTTGGGCATGGGCTTAGCGTGACTCTATCATGGCTTTTAATGGATGCATGACTTTCAACAGAGGAGCGTGGCACGATATGTTCATTGAATGTGTTAGACTTATGCATGTTTTTATATGCCTGAAGTAATTAATCCTCTTAGTCGTAAATCCGCTTGGCATGGGGTGTGCTTGGCGTGGTTATAAAATTGAAGTATGTATTGGCTTGTTGGGAAATATCATGTTTAGGCAATGAACATGTCATACCTTTGCTTGGTGTGGCTCGTGCATTGCTTGGCCGCCATCTTTGTTTTCATTCCCTGGAGCAGCTCCTGGAGGTGATGGCATTGCTACTGCAGGTTCAAGAGCTGGAGGAGCTGCAGGGTACGAATCTCACTTCCCTGGAGCAGCTGCAGGGTACAAATCTTACTTCCCTGGAGCATCTCTTGGAGGTGATGAAATTGTTTTTGCTTGGTGTAAGCTTGTTTAGGTATTTACGTGTTTCTCTTGGTCGTGGATCTGCTTGGCTTAAGCATAAGGCATGAGCATGATCTTGGCATAAGCGTGTGCTTGGCATGAGCATAATCTTGTCATGAACCTGACAGCATGGTGTGTAAGCTTGTTTCCAGGTAACAGCCTTCTGCTAGAAACATGTCACGAATTGATTTATCTTGCTGTCGTGAGGGCTGAATTTAAAGGAGCGAGCATGTTTATGCTTTGAGAGTTTGTGTTTAGACCATGACATAACCAGAATATCAAAATGGTAATACTTGATATGAAGAACGGACAGTGAGTTTCGTGATAGATTGGATATGTAATGGTCCGGTGTTAAAAACATATGGCTTCAGGCCTTAGATGAATAATAGAGTGACTGATGAGAAGAGAAGTTGGATTAAAAATAAAGCATTATTAGCATGGAGCATGATTGATAGCACTGGATTGATACTATGACATGAGGTTAAAGAAGGTTTTAACCATAAGAGAGATGATAATTAGAGTTGATAACAAAACTACATATAGCAGCTTGGAAACCGACTTTTTAGAAAAGCTTGAAATATGAATTATCTGGACATATTGGCAATAAGAACGAAACAAAGGCTCTTGATATGGAAGAAGGTATGTGGCGTGAGAGCTGGAATCATGAGTTGCAAAAAGATGAGATGTACGTTTGTTGCAGGGAAATTGTGTCATCTGCTGTGGTGAAAGAATTTGGTGTTTGATGATGGCGGCTGGGTTTAAGGTTGCCTAGAGCTTGATAATCTTTTTGGATTGGGGGGTTTGGAATGACTTGTTTCTTGTTGCTTGTGGCTTGCTTGAGGGGTGTATTATTGGGAGGTTTTGAGGTATGGTGCCTGGAGGTTGTATTGTTACTTTGTGAACCTTCTGTGCTGCTGGAAAGTTGTGACTTTTCTGGTATAGGGCATAGATAGTGGAGCATGGGAAACAATACGGATGGAGTAGACTACTGGTATAAGTTCTAGCATGACTGCAAGCATAACATAATTTTTTTTTTGAAAACTGTAGAGGATTCTGCTTGCTGCAAGAGTCGCCAGGGGATTCTTGAATCACCGGTTCAAGGACTTAAGTCCTTGAAGTTCAGGAGGTTTTTCTTACTGCAGGAGATTCTGCTTGCTGCAGGGATGAAGCTGTGGGCATAGCAGTAATTAATTTAGTTTGAGAAAAACTTGGGATAGTGTTTGGGTTTGTAATCAGGATTGGTTGGGCATG
This sequence comes from Potentilla sterilis, assembly GCA_963682095.1. Classification (NCBI taxonomy): domain Eukaryota; kingdom Viridiplantae; phylum Streptophyta; class Magnoliopsida; order Rosales; family Rosaceae; genus Potentilla; species Potentilla sterilis. The sequence goes on along the minus strand of OY821755.1, from coordinate 37,903,235 downwards.
GAGTTTGGTATTATACATGTATAGGGCTGAGTTCAGAGTTTGGTATTGTGTTCAATTTGGATGATTTGGATAGTAGAGTAGTCAATCCAGTGGAAACTTTTGGCCATAACATGAAGCTTTATAACAATAGAATTTCAGAGCACCTTGAATAAGACCATAAGCAATTAGCCCCCAAGTGTCATAGCATGCTATTTGAGGGTCTAACAATGAATATTGCATGTTGCGTGGAATTGGCTTGAGTAAGTAATAATACTCGTAGCTTGATTGACTTTCGTTTGCTTATAATGATTTTAGCTTGATTGCATCTTGCTTACAGCTTGATTGAGTGTTAATTGCTTGCTCTAATAATTTTGGCATGTTTGAGTATTGCTTGATGTTTGGTTGTGTACTGATTGATTGCACTAAGGGTTTTTGGCTTGATTAAACATGCTTGTTACTTGATTGAGTAATAGTGCTTGCTGTATAATTATTGTGACTTTGATTGATGACGCACTTGACCAAACATACATAAGCGTTTTCAGATTCTTTGCTTGCTGTACTCACAGATGCAATCTCCTCTCCTTTTTTTTTAGGACGGGCCGCTCTTGTTAGAAGCTGGAGGAGCTGCAGGGTACAAATCTTACTTCTCTGGAGCAGCTTCTGGAGGTGATGGTATTGCTACTGCAGGTTGAATTTTGTTTACATATTTTGATGGCTTGATTGAGTAGTGATGGCTTGATTAAACATGCTTGTGCCTTGATTGAGTGATAATGTTTGTAGCTTGATTGAGTATTCTTTGCATTCCCTCATGGATGGTTACAGGCCTGGAAGTCTACATAGTATTCGAAATGAGGAGTTTTGGGAGAGAGTTTGTGCTTTGCATATTAACGCTGCATGACATCATCACCGCGATTAGGTATAGCTGCGATGAAAGCATGATTCGTAATTGAATTGCGAAATCCTATTTTGTCTTCTTATATACACATAAAGATTTTGGCATGTGCTTAGTGTCTGCTTTGAGTATCTTAAGTAATTCTACATGAGCATCTGCATCTTTCTATGCTCATATATGATTCTTGCGTGTACTTTTGGCTTAGCATGTGTATGCACATAATGCTTTACTGTTTTGCAGGGAAAAAGTGCACGCTAGAGACAAAAATTGGTAAAGGAGCTTGTCTTGCATTATAAAGCATAGAGCTTGGGGAAGTCTAGATTGAGGAGATTCTTCGGCATGTATGGTGAGACATCATAGATTGAAGACTCAATGTTAGTTCGTTTTGGATTAGCTGAAGGAAGCTGCTTGGAACAATTTTTGTTAGATGCGCAGGCCTGCTAGTAGAAGACTGCTGTAGGGAGGTTCACCTGCAACTCAAATGAAGGAGGGAAACCTACAAAGTATTTATGCCACTATCTTGATGACGGGCTATAAGCGAATGTATTGATCTGGATGCCCTCAGATATTGGTCTTTACATGGGTAATCATAGTGAGTAAGCATGTGATATTGCCTTTTGAACAATATTATAGTGTTTAGCCCCCATGATTATGTGAATTATGAAGAGACATAGACATAGTTCACATAATCAAGGTTTCATGTTGCTTGCTTTGCATGCCTCACTAAGTTCTTCTACATATATCTTTTTGCTTTGTGTACACTGTATCACCAATCTGCAATGAAAGATATGATGCACCTGGGCTTTAGTATCATGTTCCCGGGGCAGCAATTGGTGGTGCTAGAGACAGTAACTCAACTTTGCTTGGTGGAGAAACCTCGTCTTGTGAGTTCTTTACAACGTTCACTAAAAAGTATAGAGTGGGGGGAAGCTAACTTTTGTAATTTGTTTGCAGACAACAAAGGTGCAGGTTAGAGGTGAGAATTGATTAACAAGCTTGGTCTCTCGTTGAGCAACATGGGAGTTTGAGGAAGTAGAGACTGAGGTGAGCTATTGATTTCTGCATTGACTTGCTATCAAGATATTTGGAATGCTTGGATATAGCTTAAATAATGCATGGTACTGTTTTTTTTTTCCTTACAAGAATGTTGCTTCTTTTGGTTCAGATGTGGAAGAATAGCAAAGTAATAGCGGAGAGGTTCTGTTTGCTTGATTAAGGACATACCATTGTTTAGTACGAAGCCATGAACAATATATGGTACACTACCAGAAAAAAGACTATTACCGACGGAAAAAAAAACGGCCGACGACATACTTTTTTCGTCGGCTATTCCCAAGAATGGCCGACGAATTTTTATTTCGTCGCTAAAAATAAAAAATCGTCGGCTATTCCCCAAGAATGGCCGACGATTTTTTCTTTCGTCACTAAAAAATATTTTTCGTCGGCTATACCCATAGAATGACCGACGATATGGATTTTCGTCGGCCTTTCTCTTAAAGTATAGCCGACGAAAACTTTAGAAAGTTTGGCCGACGAAATTGGAATTTTCGTCGGCTATAAGTCTTTATATTTTCAGATCTGGACAGAAGCTGCTCATTTAAAAAAAAACGGGAGAAAGAGTGCAAAATCTGTGGGTATTGTTGAAATCCGTCCTCTCTTACATTGTGGAGCTATATATAGGTACGTATATGTGTATATATGTTGATTTTGAGTTTTAGTTGAGTTGATTTTGAGTTTTAGTGATTTTGATATAGTAAGTGATTTTTTGTTTTGTTGTTGTTTTAGTGTTAGAATGTATGTATATATGTTGATTTTGAGTTGTAGTTGAGTTGATTTTCAGTTAGAGTATAATTATGTGTTTTAATTTGATGTTATTTTAATTATTGTTAAAATATATATAAATATGTTAATTAATGGTTGTTGATAGTGTAATGAACTTAAATAATGGTTGTTAATTAATGGTATATATATATATGTGTTGATGTTGATAATAATATATATTGTAATATATATATGTGTTAATTAATTTCTTATTAATTAAAGTTATACATATATATTATTATCAGGCTATATATGGATCGAGATAAGAGTTGGATTTCGCTTCCAAGGCATGACCGACGATACACTACAGGAGTTGTGGATTTTTTGCAGTTCGTCGAGGAAAATGCAAACGGGAATGAATACCATTATTGCCCGTGCAAGAAATGTAAGTGTCACAGTGATATGTGTCGATTTCCGATTATGACAGTATGGGAGCACCTAAAGAGTAATGGGTTTTGGCCGAAGTACAAACGTTGGATATATCACGGTGAACCATCATTAGATGGATCGCATGATCATGGGCAGTTTTTTGAGGCGGGGAGTAGTAGTACATCCAACGATCCAACAATGGCATTCGTCAACGACGTGTTTCCCTTTGAAAGCGGTGTACGTGGGGAACAATATATGCATGACCCGGTGCAGCCATTCCCACAAGTTGTCAACACTGCTGCCTTTGACAAGTACAACAAACTGATTGCATTGCAACAAACCCCTGTGTCTTCAAGTTCTGAGAAGATAGTTCTTCAAAGTGTGATGGAGGTAATGAGGATTAAAGTCGAGACAAAATCGAGCATCAGGCAAGTGGATGAATATCTATAGTACACTTCTTCGTTGTTGGAGGAAGGTCATCGTAATCCTACCAATCACCGTAAGGTCCGAAGTATCCTCAAAGATCTAGGGCTTTCCTACATTAAGATCCATGCATGCGCATTTGACTGCGTTCTCTTCTGGGGTAAAGATGCAGAGGGGAATGACCTTGCTAGCCTTGACGCATGTCCGATATGTCAGTCTGACCGATATAAGTTGACGGGAGCAGGCAATAGGAAACCTGTGAAAGTGCTTCGGTATTTTCCGTTGAGAGATAGGCTTGAGCGGTTATACATGTCAGAAACCACCGCAAAAGCTATGAGATGGCACGGTGAGCGGGACGCGGGAGACGCAGATATCATGACACACATCTCTGACGGAGCGGCTTGGAAGCATATTGACAATGAGTTTCCTCATTTTGCGTCAGATGTCAGAAACGTCAGGCTCGGGCTCTCAACCGACGGGTTCAACCCTTTCGGCACCATGAGTCTTTCATACAGTATATGGCCGATGGTTTTGGTACCTTACAACCTTCCTCCGTGGATGTGTATGAAGAAGGAATATAATATGTTGATGTTGTTGATTCCGGGGCCTGGTTACCCAGGGAAATGTCTCGATGTGTATATGAGACCATTGATTGAAGAGCTTAAGGTATTGTGGGGCGTTGGTCATCCCACTTTTGACAAGTACAAGCAGGAGACGTTCCAGATTCATGCCATGGTTATTGGTACCATCAGTGATTTTCCTGCTTATGGGATGTTGTCGGGCAGCGTTGTTAGGGGATACAAGGCTTGTCCAGAGTGCTTCAGCGATTATGGGAGCACCCCTCATTGCAACAAGATATGTAGAATGGGTCATCGTGTGTTCCTTCCGGCGGATCACCACTGGCGTTACGAGTCCGCCGCATTTGATGGAACCGAAGAACACGGTGGTCCTCCCAGAAGATGGACGGGAAGAGAAATTTTAGCAGTGCTTAATGAGTACGATTTTGGGCCCCTCAGCAATCATCCCGATATTGTAGCGGAAATACCTGAAAGACCTGAGGAGTACAAATTCTGGACACATAAGAGCATATTGTGGGAACTCCCGTACTGGTGTGAGTTGCTGATCCGTCACTTCCTAGACGTTATGCACATAGAAAAAAATGTTTCTGAAAGTGTGGTGGGCACAATGCTGAACTTGGAGGGGAAGACGAAAGACGGTCCTAAGGCTCGCACTGATCTGCAAAACATGAATATCAGAAAACAACTATGGTTGAAACAAGGGAAGAGAAAAATGCCTCAAGCTCCTTACACCGTCAAGCCTAAGCATAAACCAAAAATTTTCCATTGGATAAGTCGTGCCAAGTATCCTTCAGGCTTTGCTGGAAATATAGCCAAGTGTGTGAACAGACAATTCAACAATCTTTACGGGTTGAAAAGTCATGACAATCATATCCTGCTACAACGTCTCTTCCCTGTTTTCATTCGACCGTTCCTTCCCCGTCACGTTGTGGAGCCGTTAGTAGCATTGGCAAGATTTTTCCAGAAGGTATGCACACGGGAAGTGAGAAAATCTGACCTCCGGGAAATGCAACAAGACATCGTTCATATCATGTGTAAATTTGCGATGATATTTCCTCCAAATTTTTTCGACATCATGCCTCACCTCATGATCCATCTTCCTTGGCAGTTGTTGCTTACCGGTCCTGTGCACTTCACTTGGATGTATCCGATGGAAAGGTACGTATTTTACACCTTATGTTAATTTCCTCATCAATATATGTGATATAGTATTAATGTATTATCATAACACTTTAAAAACTTGATTTATAGGCAACTTGGACAATACTGTGATTTTGTCCAAAACAGATCAGCACCTGAAGGATGTATAGCTGAAGCATATATTGCGCACGAGTGCGTCACCTACATGAAGCTGTATTTAGGAGCGTTACAGGAAAGCATACCGGAAGATGTACCTTCACAGTTCAATCTTTCCATACTCTCCGACGATGTTGTACTCGGTGGAAACATGCCAGTTTCCTACAAGTTGAAAGATTATGAGGTAGCCATTGCACATTGGTGGGTACTAATCAACTGTCCAGAAGTTCAGTTTTGGAAGAACATGCATCTAAACTGTGAACAAGTAGGAGGTGATCTCGATTACCACAACCGGACATTCGCAGAGTATTTCGGCCGCTGGGTACGTAACTTTAACACTATTCTATACGTGTTTATATATTATTGTGTATAATTATTCATATTTATAGTTGATTTTGATGGTTGCAGATGGACCTTATTAAAAATGATAATCACCCAAATTGGTCGCACGAAATCAGACTTCTAGCGATGAGGCCGGTCTATTCAAAAGTTTATGCGACGTGCAAGGTGAATGGTGTGTTATTTCGATGTGAAGAGAGAGACCTCAGACTGAAAACACAAAATTCAGGGGTTATGGCACATGGTGGGGATGATGGAGTTGACTATTACGGTGTTCTCCATTCAGTTGTGGAACTGCATTACGGGGAAGGCATGAAAGTGCACCTTTTCAAGTGTAGATGGTTTGACACACGGCCGCAGAGCATGAAAACCGATCAATACGGCATAACTTCTGTGAACACTAGTACATCATGGTATGAGGACGACCCGTTCGTTTTAGCCACATGGGTGAAACAAGTGTTTTATTTTGATGATCTCGCTAAGGGGGACCCGTGGAAAGTAGTCAACACTATCCACCATCGCAACATTTACCGGGCATCTACACTTGGAGTGGCTGAAGAGAACGAGGAAGGTGGCACCGCGTATCAAGAGCCCAACTGAAACGGTATTCCTGACTCCTCTTTTATTCGCTTAGACACGCCGGTGCGAATTCGACGTGAAGAGCCACTACTTGTTGATGTTGATCCAAATGAAGAAACTAACGAGGACTCTACTGGTGAGGAAAGACATAGATTACCCCTATGGAGCAATTCAGAAACCGAAGAAGACTCATCCGATGATTCCGATTACAATCCGACGGATTAAGTAATTTAGATGATGTAATCCTTTCATTTGTAATCCACTCGATCATTTCTAATGAACGGGTGTGGGGATGAGCCTCCCAGCTAGGCTGGGTTCCAAACCCCTTAAAAAAAATTTGAAATATGTTGACTGCTGGGTTTCTGTTTTTTTTTATGTTCAATTTTGGTTATATATGAACAGGACATATGGATAAGAGAGGTGTAACACAACTGATTTTTTTATTTTTTTCACAGAATAGCCGACGAAAAATGCATTATTTCGTCGGCTAAACGAATTATAGCCGACGAAATATGCGTGATTTCGTCGGCCAAAACTATATTGAAAAATACATATTTTATTTTAGACACAAAACGACAAAAGAATAGCCGACGAGTACTAGGTTTGATTTCGTCGGCTATTCTTCAAAAAAAAAAAACAGACCACCTTCCATTTTCTATCACTATCGACAACCCATTGCTTCATCCTTCAAATGCAAATGTGTCGTGAAATAAGATATGACCGAAATAATGAAATACGTCTACGGTTGAAAAATGACAAGATTCCGACAAAATCTGCGTGCCGAATGTTGCGGTTAACTGTTTTTTACTTCCGTTTTCCTATGGGTAGCCTCACGGTCGGTAAATATTTTGAGGAAAATTTTTATACGATTAGTTGCGTCTCATCGATTTGAAACTATTATCTGTTGAAGGTCAGGCCAAAAAACGTCATTTAGACAGTCCAATTACCATTTCTAAGCGTTTAGAGGTTTGACTCACCCGGTTGACCGTTCCGATCGAGCCTTTAACGTTGTCAGCTGAAGTTGGATTTTTTTCCATACATGTATTTAATCTTAACGGTGATATCTGACGGTTGGAATAGATTTTCCAAAGTTTTAGATTCAAAATCGGAACATATGCACTAATGTTCCTTAACTTGTTTACTAAGTGTTTAAGTGAATGTATAGTTTCAAATAGTTACTATAGGTACACTCTTTAAATGCAGATGTGTCGTGAAATAAGATATGACCGAAATAATGAAATACGTCTACGGTTGAAAAATGACAAGATTCCGACAAAATCTGCGTGCCGAATGTTGCGGTTAACTGTTTTTTACCTCCGTTTTCCTATGGGTAGCCTCACGGTCGGTAAATATTTTGAGGAAAATTTTTATACGATTAGTTGCGTCTCATCGATTTGAAACTATTATCTGTTGAAGGTCAGGCCAAAAAACGTCATTTAGACAATCCAATTACCATTTCTAAGCGTTTAGAGGTTTGACTTACCCGGTTGACCGTTCCGATCGAGCCTTTAACGTTGTCAGCTGAAGTTGGATTTTTTTCCATACATGTATTTAATCTTAACGGTGATATCTGACGGTTGGAATAGATTTTCCAAAGTTTTAGATTCAAAATCGGAACATATGCACTAATGTTCCTTAACTTGTTTACTAAGTGTTTAAGTGAATATATAGTTTCAAATAGTTACTATACGTACACTCTTTAAATGCAAATGTGTCGTGAAATAAGATATGACCGAAATAATGAAATACGTCTACGGTTTAAAAATGACACGATTCCGACAAAATCTGCGTGCCGAATGTTGCGGTTAACTGTTTTTTACTTCCGTTTTCCTATGGGTAGCCTCACGGTCGGTAAATATTTTGAGGAAAATTTTTATACGATTAGTTGCGTCTCATCGATTTGAAACTATTATCTGTTGAAGGTCAGGCATTAAAACGTCATTTAGACAGTCCAATTACCATTTCTAAGCGTTTAGAGGTTTGACTCACCCGGTTGACCGTTCCGATCGAGCCTTTAACGTTGTCAGCTGAAGTTGGATTTTTTTCCATACATGTATTTAATCTTAACGGTGATATCTGACGGTTGGAATAGATTTTCCAAAGTTTTAGATTCAAAATCGGAACATATGCACTAATGTTCCTTAACTTGTTTACTAAGTGTTTAAGTGAATGTATAGTTTCAAATAGTTACTATACGTACACTCTTTAAATGCAAATGTGTCGTGAAATAAGATATGACCGAAATAATGAAATACGTCTACGGTTTAAAAATGACACGATTCCGACAAAATCTGCATGCCGAATGTTGCGGTTAACTGTTTTTTACTTCCGTTTTCCTGTGGGTAGCCTCACGGTCGGTAAATATTTTGAGGAAAATTTTTATACGATTAGTTGCATCTCATCGATTTGAAACTATTATCTGTTGAAGGTCAGGCAAAAAAACGTCATTTACACAGGCCAATTTCCGTTTTAAAGCGTTTAGAGGTTTGACTTCATAGTTTGACCAAAGGTTTAGCCGACGAATTAAAATATGTCGTCGGCTAAACTCTTGCGATCCGCTTATTGTCCGCCGTTGGATGACTCAGATCCAACGGCTGTGATTTTCCAAAGTATAGCTGACGAAATATTTTTATTCGTCGGCTAAACTCTTGCGATCCGCGCCTTTTCATTGTCCGCCGTTGGATGGGGGAGATCGGACGGCTGCTGAGCGCCTAAAGTATAGCCGACGACATTCAAAGAATAGCCGACGACATTCAAAGTATAACCGACGATATTAAAGATTTCGTCGGCTATAGTAAAGAATAGCCGACGAAATCTTTTTTAATCGCCGGCTATTCTATCGGGTATAAGTCTGAAACTGCCGAACCCTAGCCTCCGTTTTCTCCTTTTTTCTGCTTTCTCCTCCGTTTTTCTCCTCCGCAGCAATTCAGACAGCGCCGCACCGCCGCTCTCCTCCTCCTCCTCCTCAAATCGACGACGAATTCTCCTCCTCCTCCATCCGGCCGAATACTCCTCCTCCTCCTCCTCCTCCGGTCCGATCCGGTTATTTTTTTTTTCAATTTAATTTAATTTAATAAATTGTTATATAATTAATTTAATTTAATAAATTGTTATATATTTAATTTTAATAATATAAATTGTTATATATTTGTTATATATCTGTTAATAAATTTAATTTTAACAAATTGTTATATATTTGTTATATATTTTATTTTAATTATATAAATTGTTATATAATAAATTATTATATATTTGTTATATATTTAATTTTAATTATATAAATTGTTATATATTTGTTATATATTTGTTAATAAATTTAATTGTTATATATTTGTTATAATTTAGGTATATAAATTGTTATATATTTAATTTTAATTATATAAATTGTTATATAAATTGTTAAATTAATTATATATATAAATTGGTAGTCTAATTATATATATATATATATATGTTAATAAAGAAATATAGTTATATTTGTATATAAATAGTTAAATTTAGGTTAATGGTTAGTATTATTTAAAATTAGTTAAAATTTAAATATTAATTTGTTAGTATGTTTTGAAATATGTTAGTATTATTGGTTATTATATTAATTAGAATTTGTTATTTAATGTAATATAATTTAATATTAATTAATGTATTAATGCCACGAGTGCTGCAGATGGCCGATGCATTCAGACAGTTCTTCGGAGGCCGTCGTTCCAGATCGAGAGGTTCTGGAAGTTCCGCCGGTTCTGCAGACTCCGACAGGACCCTTAGCCATCCTGAGAGGACCACCAGCCAGCCGCGGAGGAGTGTGGATTCCTCCCAGCCGCGGAGGACTGTGGATTCATCCCAGCCGCGGAGGAGTATGAGTTCATAGCAGCCGCGGAGGAGCGGGGCGGCCGTCGAGCAGTTCACTTCCGCCTGTCGGGCCAGATGCTCCGAGGTTCAGTCGGCAGCTATTTCAGGACGAGATAGCTGCGGACGTTCCTCAGGTTCGTATGCCTGAGGTTCATCGGGAGCCGATGACGAGTCCGACGCCGTCTGCTGGTGACTCGACTGACGGTCCTACTCTCCCAAACCAGCTGTACCTCCCGTACAACATTCCTGCGATACCGGAGGTCGACTATCGTGGTGTGCCCATATGGCCTGATATGCCTCAGTACGTGAGTGCTGTGGAGGCATACCAGCATCAGCCATTTGAGAACCCTGACCTCCTGATTTCGGCGAGGAGAAAAGGAAAGTCGACAGACGGGTCATCGAGTTCAGGTAACATTCGATTTTATTAATTAAATGTTTTATTAAAATTAACGCACTAATATTTAATTTTATTAACCAATCGTCGTTTATGTGATAGGGACAGCCGCTAGCAGTTCAACAAGGAACACGAGAGGTGTCATATGTTTTGACACGCTCAGGAGAACTGTTGATCTGAGGGGGAGGATCCAGATCAACGAACCTCCTAATCAGGAGGTTCAGGGGAAGAAAAAACGCGACTACTCGGGTTGCGTGGGGGCACTGATTAGGGACAGTGGACCCGGTGGGCTGATGTGCCCGAAGAGATAAAGAGGGAGGTGAACAACGCCGCGTCGGTGAGTAATTTAAAAAATTTAATTTATTTATCGTAATATTTAATAATTTTCGGTATTATTACAATTGTAAAACTAATAAAATATTATTTTTCAGACATTCTTCGAGATTGCTGAACACAAGCGGGATTGGGCGGACTCCGTGCAGAACTCGAGGTACGTTGGGAATTCCTCATCTTATAATTTGAAATATTTTATGATATTAATAATATTTCTAATGCACTTTTGTTTTTTTCGTAGGTTCGAAGAGTGGAAGAACGCGCTCCGTTCCCACTATAACGAATACGACAACCTTGGTCGTATGGGTACTCCCAGGGAGTTCATGTTCAGGGAGTACGAGTGGCGTTGGTTGAAGACAGTAGACTTCAACAACCCAGTTATGCAGGTAAATACTAAACTTCACTACAAATGTTTATTTTGTTAAAATTTTAATTATTAGTTTAATTATTTTATAATTATTACACTAATATTTTTTTATGCATTTTTCTAACATTTTATTATTTGTTTGAAGCAACGTTCTCGGATAAACTCTGAGAACCGCCGCCGGAACACAACCCCCCATCATGCTGGTTCTAGGCCGTTTGCACAATATCAGGAGGAGGCGCTTAGAGATCATCCTGATAGCAACCCGTACGTGGAGACGTTCAAGATCGCTTATCCACAAGCGACAGAACAGCTCGTAAGTCGTTCATTACGATTTTAAAATTTTAATTATTAATTTTACTTAATTATATATTTGTTAGAATATTAATTCTTTTTTTTCCCGTCCAATTAGGAGAGGGTTAACCGGGCCGAAGAAGAGGTGTTCCAGCAAGTAGTTCGGGAGACACAACCGAACATTTCAGAGGCAGATCTGGAAGAAGCCCTGCGCCAGGTCGACCGGTCCGATGTCCAAATGGCAGCGAGGATGTTCGACGCAGCCTTCCCAAACCGCTCAAACAACTACTACTGCCGGGGTTTGGGAAGTTCTGGACTAGGGCTTCTGAAGACCACTAAGGGAGGTCAAAAGAAGGGAGGCGGGGAGAGCCAACAGGTGAGGGGGGAAGTGCGGAGATTGGCAGAAGAAATTGCCAGGTTGGCGGCCGAGTTCCAGAGATCACAGGCGGAACAACGCAGATCACAGGAGCTACACCGCAGAGCACAAGAGCACCACCGGAGAACACAGCAGTATTATTTAGATCTGTCCAGTTGGCATGCTGAATGCGAGAGAATTCGGCAACACAACTACGCCGGCCAACAAAACTGGTGGTATGAGATGTTCACCGCACAACAACAAAGCCTTGAACCCCCGTCCCCTTTTCAGCCGTTAGTTGAACCTCCAATGCCTCAACCTCCCGAGTTCGGTCAGCAGGATGACGAGCATGATGGAGAGCAGGATGCTGGGGATGACCTGGTGGACTTTAGTGGTTTAGGTGATGATTAGGGTTATATTTTATGTATATTGGAACGAATTAAATAATAAATCATTTAGACGTGTTTCTTGTTGGTGCAAATGCATGGACTGTCTTTGTGATTTGCAGGTTGCTTGGAATGGTAATTTAGAAAATAATTTTTTTTTTTCACCAAATGTAAGAACAGCCGACGATTTTGGCATTATTTCGTCGGCTATAAGCACTATAGCCGACGATTTTTACCAATTTTCGTCGGCCATAAGTTTTATAGTCGACGAAAATTACATTATTTCGTCGGCTATAACTAATTAATGCCTATTAAAATATTAATATATTTCGATGGAATAACCGACGAAATAGATGAAATCGTTGGCTATAGTTCAGAACAAATAGTCGACGAAATTCGTCGGCTATAGTTTACGATAACGTCGGCCATACTTGAAAATCCCCGACGAATTTCGTCGGATATTTTGCCAAGGTTTGGTCGACGAAATGATGTTTCGTCGGTAAAGTCGTCGGCCATACTCGCATATAGCAGACGATTTCCTTTTTTTCGTCGGCCATTGGTATAGCCGACGGCGTTTTTCCGACGAATTATAGCTGACGAAAATTTCGTCGGCAGAAGGAATAGCCGACGAAATTTCGGCATAGTCGACGAAAATTTTTTCGTCGGCTATGCCCTCGGATCTGGTAGTGGTAGGCTTGATCGGATCTGCAGAATATATCTATTCAGTACTGAAGCAGGACACAAGACTTTGATCTTAAGAAAACTGGTATTTTGTTACAGCCATAGATGGTAGCAAAACTGTATGTATAATAGTGCTTAAGGTTTGACTCTTGAGACATGAACATGTATGGGCCGATCTTAATGGAATATGACTTGCTTATGGCAGGTGGGATAGTTGGATACTTTCTGAAGCAGAGAACTGCGATATGGGAACGGAAATCAGATATCTAAATCAGGAACTTTCTATTTTGACAAGCCTATTACACTCAAAGGGATGGACAAAATCAATGAATAGCTTTAGCAGTAGACGCATTGGATGGAGAAAGGCTTGCAACAAACTTTTGGTTTTGTTTTGACTTTGAACACGTTTGGCTATGAAAAGACGGGTATCTATATTTGGTCTCTATAACGAAAATTTTATTTGCGGCATCTGTAATAACAATTTTGAGTATTATAGCAGAAGGTGTTACTATAGCTTGATTTTGGCAAAGGGAATGAAATATTTGACTATAGCTATGAGTGCTTCATTAGGGAATTATGGAATGCAGTAAAACATGAATAGATCAAGTCTTTATTTTTTTTTTTACATGAGTAAAAGTGAATGATCCTGACCTCGAGTCGAACCTTCACCACACAGCCCCCAAGTTCATTAGCATGAATAATTATACTGAGCTTGATTGTCAATTAGCTTGGTGGTTTTGCTTGGGTCTCATATGAGCTTGAAGTCAATGAGCTTGGCATATTTAGAATGGAAGAGCTTAGTTGCTTAGTGTTTGGCCTGTGTGTTGTGAATATGTTTGGTAGTGTGGTTAGCTTGATTTAGGAACTCATGGCAGGTAAGGTCTTGGGTTGATGACGCGCTTGACCAAACATACATAAGCGTTTTGGTATTCTTTGCTTGCTGCACTCGCAGATGTAATATCCTCCCCTTTTTTTTATTATGGGCTGCTCTTGTCAAAAGTTGTAGGAGCTGCAGGGCATGAATCTTGCTTCCCTGGAGGTGATGGCATTGCTACTGCGGGTTCAAGAGTTGGAGGAGCTGTAGGGCATGAATCTTGCTTCCCTGTAGCAGCTCTTGGAGGTGATGGCGTTGCTACTGCGTTGCTCCTTCTCATCATCTACTTCAATGACATAATAAGCATGGCTTGTCTCCTCGCAGCTACAAGTTTTGCTTGCCTCCAATGCAGAGTGGCTTCTGATCTATCTCCCTGTACTGAAACACAACCCCCAAGTACTGGTTTTTATATGCAGGGTGCTTGTGCGGCAGTAATATAACTGCTTCCTTTCTAGTCCCCAGTGAAGTCGTCAAATGTTGAGGGGGTTCTTTATTTAAATATGCTGACTAGGCCAAAATCAATCCCAAACATGATTAATGGAAAGATTTTGTGCGTGATTCAGACCATATTGAAATCAATCGAAGCTTGGCAGCGTGATAGCATGGCGTGGGAGCTAGAAACACACTGCGGTGAGAGAATTTTGGGGGTTTTCTGGGTTTCTGGTTTGAGAAAAGGTGCGGGGCTTGAAGACAGTTGTTTTGGGAAGATGGTTAACTGGGCATGAGGCTTGAAGGCATGAAGGGGGAAGTTTTATGTGTTGCTGGGTAGAAGCTGATGATGCCTCCCCCCCTTCTGATCTCAGAATCTCCCTTTTTATAGTCTCAGGGTCATGCTGCAGGGTCCTTCACAGAAACCCTATCATTCTGGGTAAAACATCTCTCCCACACCTCTTCCTAGATTTCTGCCCTAAAATTGGGGAAAAAGAGACTTTTCTTGAGAGATGGACTTTTGGGAGAGTGAAGAACGCTAGATTTGTAGTTGTCGCATAGACTGAAATAGCTGCAGTGATGGCTTGGCACAAAACATGGAATGAGGTTGACAAGGGAGAGTTGAGAGTGGTGAGCTCATTGTTTGAGAGAGAAAATGAGACTTCTTGACTGGCCTTAAGGCTTCTCCCGAATGATGGAGCAAGGGAGTTTGCTTGGACTGTGTATCTGAGTGCTGCGGGGAAAGAAGCAGAGTTGCTGGGTAAAGAGGTGAGGCGTAGAAAACAGAAAGGAGAAGAACAATGAAATTATTTGAGTTAGATGAAGGTTTTTGGGCTTAAAGGAAAGAGAATGGCTTTTGGGCTTAAAGGAAAAAGAAGGGCTGGCCCAATCTCTATATTCTCATGCATGTTCACCATTTCACTCATCGATCTAATTCGTTGGGCTTGGATTTCGGGCCCAAGACCGAAATCACCGACGATATTAAATCGACGAATGAGCATGTACGTTTCCATAACCTACCACACCACACCCACATATGCAAGCCCCAAGAACGCGTTTATGTGGCTTGGGCTCACATCAAAGGCGTGCTTGCTTGGTGTGCTATAGCCGAGTAGTGAACATAAAATCCTTATAAAACTATAGGATTTTATATAATTATGTGAATATGCATGGTTCTCATCACGTGACAGCATAGTAACTAATTGCATGATTTTTCAGGTATCAACAGATAGTTACTTGTATAGTTACTTAGATAATTACTTCTATATTTCTCTATTTTGAACTCACAGGAACTGTTAAATGGATAGTTACTTTGATAGTTACTTGGATAGTTACTAGTTATTTTGATAGTTATTTGGATAGTTACTAGTTAGAGCAAGTCCAACAGCTTCTCCAAAAGTTTCTCTAAAATGGGGAAATAAAACTCATTTTCTCTATAATTTTTTGCTCCAACTCTAACAGATTCTCTATTTTGCAGATTCTGACATTTATAACACAATAATAAATATTCAACATTTATTGTAAATTGTAATTAATGATTACTTTTAAGTTATTCTATAATAATAAATTTATTTATTTTAAATAAAAATCCATATAAAATTCTATAATTAATGATTACTTTTTAGTTTTCTGTGTCAAATTGATTTGATCATTAATTTTTCATTCTGCAAATTTTTCTTTCTCTCTCTACAAATATAGAGATGCATATATTCTCTCTCATCCAAATCTCCATTTTAGAGAATGAGATGGAGAATCTGTTGGAGGAGATTTAGAGCCCAAAATCCCCAAATTTAAGTAAAATCCCTATTATAGGGAATCTGTTGGACTTGCTCTTACTTTGATAGTTACTCCTATATTTCTCAGTTTTGAACTCACAAGAATTGTTAATTGGATAGTTACTTTGATAGTTAATTGGATAGTTACTAGTTACTTTGATAGTTACTTGAATAGTTACTGAGGGTAGCACTGTTTTATTTTTTTGTCAAATTGGATAGTTACACTCATTGTTACTTAATAGATACTGTACAGTTACTAAAGTCACATGGATATGCTCATTGATGTTAGGATGATTTTTTCGGTAGGTGCAATGGACAGTTGTTATACTGCTAAGCTTGTGTATTCTGGTGAAGGAGCAGCACTTTCCTGTGATCGTAATTGTACTTTTGTTGATTTTTGTCATCGGATACGAGATCGTTTTCCGGAGTTGGACAGATTGGTTTTCAAACTCAAGTATAATGTTTATCTGGATCCTACCGTTTACCGTCTTGAAAATAAGGTTGATATGAGCATGATGTTTAGAGTTTTGGGACGGTATAAATCCGATTTTGTTGATGTGGATGTTCATTGTTTGGATGCCAGTTGTTCTGTTTCGGAAAGTGTAGTTAGCAATAATTGCAGCGAGGAGACTAGTGTTTTGGTTGAAGATAATGAAATTTTGGGTTGTTATAGGCGTGAGGATCCGAAAATGTATCTTTCTAAAGGATGGAAGTCTCTCATTCATTCTAAGGGTCAGATTTTTGAGGGTGGGGTGAAAGAGTTTAGGATGAAGTTGCGGATGTATGCCGTGGAGGTTGGTTTTGAGTATGATTTTGAGAGAAATAAGCCAAAACGTGTTGTTGTTTTCTGCAAGAAAAAGCATGCTGAAGGTTGTAATTGGTGTGTGAAGGTATCTTTATGCATGTATAGTTATATTAGCTAATTACTTGTATAGTTACTTCTATATTTCTCTATTTTAAACTCACAGAAACTGTTAGATGGATAGTTACTTTGATAGTTACTAGTTACTTTTATAGTTACTTCTATATTTCTCATTTTTGAACTCACAAGAGTTGTTTATTTGATAGTTACTTCGATAGTTAGTAGTTAATTTGATAGTTACTTGTATAGTTAGTAGTTACTTTGATAGTTACTATGATAGTTAGTAGTTACTTTGATTTTTGCACCTTTTATTCAGATATAATGGTTTCTTTATGATTAATGACCTGATGAACGAACATAAATATCGTTGTGTCATCCGGCTCCAAAAGAGTAAGATGATGTGCAGTAACATTATAAGGGAGGTGATGCTCGACAAGGTTCGTGAGAATCCCAATAAGAAAACTATTGATATACTGCAAGACATAAAGCTAAACTACGGCTTACATGTCCCTTATCATACTGCTTGGTATGGCAAAGAGCTCGCGAGGGAAGCTGTGCTTGGTGTTGAGTCTGAATCTTACCATAATTTATCATGGTTTTGCCAGCGTACATATGAATCCAACCCATATTCTAGGCTAGCTGTAGAATACGAATCTGAAAGAAGAAGGTTCCAGCGTATGTTTGTTACTTATTCTACTTGGATGGATGGTTTTCAGTCTTGCAGACCAATTCTCTTTATTGATGCTACATTCATCACGAATAAATACAAAGGCATGCTTCTTGCTGATTCGACAAAGGATGCAAATTGTGGTACATCTCTTTCTTCATTTTTGTTATTAATTACTGTCATTTCTGTTTTTTTCCTTCCTTTCTTCAATACTGTTGTTTTTCAATTTCATTTACATGACTTCCAGACCAACAATACTTTGGATAGATACTACTGTAGTTACTAAGATAGTTACTGAGATGATAGTTACTAAAATAGTTACAAAGATGATGTTATTACTCATATGATAGTTACTACAATAGTTACTGTGGACAATAGCCATAGAGAGGCTACCCAGGCCCCCAGACCCGCAGCCAGCACTTCTGGACCTGGCCCAGGACCCGGGGCCAAAGCATGAACACCTGCACCCGCGCCCGGGCAGGTCTTACCTATGACCTCGGCCCGGGAACCGGGGATGGCAGCTCCCCAAACAGGGGCCGAAACAGTACAGTAATATATGCAGAATGAGGCCAGTCTCACATTGAAGGGTGAGGCCAGTCCTCACACCCAACAACCTATATATGAGTCTCAACTACCCTCATTAATAGGTAATCAATACTTCAACTACTCATTCCCGCTTAAGTTATCAGTTTATTTCAACTATACTGACTTAGGCATCAGAGTGGAATAGACCGGCCCCGCCCGGTATTCCCTTAGTTAGCAGGGTTTGCAGGCAAGAATCACACCAAGATCCACCAGTATTTGTGAGTCTACGAATTCAGACAGAAACAATTGGCGCCGTCTGTGGGAAGAGTACAAAAAGTTTGTGTTGTCACATGAGAGGGAACGAAATCGATCAGTATACGGGTCGTAAAAAAAAAATATGGAAGCATAGGAGAAAAGAGGGAAGGAAATCCAGAGGACCGATGGGTTCTGGAGCCGATGCTAATCAAAATCTCGGGGGCGGGACAAGAGCAGCCCGTTGGAGGTTGCAGTCAGGTCGCTGCCGCTAGCCGAGATCCGGGGAACACCGCGGACTCCGACTCGGGCGGCATGGCGGGAGAGATAGAATGAATGAAAGCATACATTTAATCCACGGCGGGGCGCACATTGACCGTATCACCGGGAATTCAAAGAAAAAGTGCTTCAGGTCAATCAGGGGAAAGGAGGTGTATGCCTTCAGAAGTGGGAGCGACCAAGCAGCTAAGAACGGGTGGAGGTCAGTCACGTTCTACGAGGAGGAAGAGCCGGAGGATCTGATTCAACGGCACAACGATCCCTTCCTCATCACTGTCCAGATAGACCACTGGATGACCAGTCGGATGCTGATCGACACCGGGGCATCAGTCAATGTAATGTTCCGGGACTCTTATAAGGGACTGAACCGAGGGAGGGACAAGTTGTCCCAGGATAATGAGCCATTAATAAGCTTCTCCGGGGAAGTAGTCTAGCCGTTGGGTTCGAATTATTTACCGCTAATCTTCGGCCAGGGAGACAGAATAAGAAAGGATCACCTCGATTTCATTGTAGTGGATTGTCTGTCCTCGTACAACAGCATAATCGGCAGGCCGGGGTTATGGAGACTGAAGACATTCATAGTCGGCCACATGGATGCTAAGAGACTTAACTGGTAGACTCAACCTCCGGGTTTAAGCTGCTAAGCTTCATGGATGCTTACGCCGGGTACAACTAGATACGAATGAGTCTGACCGATGAAGAGCACACTTCATTCTCTACCGACCGGGGCCTATACTGCTATAAAAGGATGCCTTACGGGTTGAAGAACGTCGGCGCCACATACCAACGGGTAGTTAACCGCATGTTGGAACAAGAGATGGGCAAAAACGGTGGAAGTCTACGTGGATGACATGTTGGTCAAAAGTTTAACCGTCGGCGCCCACGTACGAGACTTGACAGTGGTGATCGGTATGGAATGCGCCTGAACCCAAAGAAGTGTATATTCGGGATTTCAGAAGGATTGTTCCTAGGTCATGTCATTAGCCAGCAGGGGATCGAAGCCAACCCACTCAAGGTACAGGCGATCCTAGAAATGAAGACCCCGAAGGAACGGAACCAGGTCCAGACCCTCACCGGGCGGCTACCTGCGTTAGCCAGATTCATCTCCCGCCTCATTGACAAATGCACCCCGTTCTTCAAACTGCTCAAAGCCCAACAGTTCAAAAATATCCATTGGGCCGCGGAGCACGAGGCGACATTCCAATCCATCAAGGCATATTTGTCAGCGGTTCCGCTCTTATCCAATCCAGTACCAAGAGAAATGCTGTACCTCTACATAGCTGCGTCGAACACGGCTGTAAGTGCAGCTCTCATCAGGAAGGAAGATACGCTGGAGCTCCCGGTGTATTACGTGGACAAAGGATTCACCGGGGCTGAAAGCCGATAACCAGACATCGAAAAGCTAGCCCTGGCACTGATCGTTACTGCTAGGAAGCTCCGGCACTTCTTCCAAGCCCACTCCATCACCTTATACCAATCACCCTTTAAGCAGATACTACAAAAACCCGAAACCAGCGGCAGGCTGGTCCGCTGTGCGGTGGAATTAGGTGAGTTCAATATAACGTATACCCCTCGGACAGCCATCAAAGGACATGCCGCTGTAGATTTCATATGCGAACTCACGCCTATGATAAAGGCAGAACATCCGGGCCACGCGGGAAGCAGCCAACTGGCTATCAGAGTCCAGGAGGAGCCAAGATTGGCCAGCAGGTGGAAGGTTTATGTCGATGGCTCTGTCACGAGTAAATAGAGCGGTGCTGGCATCATATTAACTGCCCCGAATGGGCAGTTGTATGAATACGCTCTGCGGTTTATGTTCAACACCTCCAACAATGCCGCTGAGTACGAAGCGCTAATAGCTGGCCTGCAGTTAGCCAAAGAAATAGGGATCCCATCCATGAAAGTGTGCAGTGATTCAAACTTGGTAGTCAACCAAGTAAAAGGGGTGTTTGAGGCGAAGGAGCCGCAGATAGCCTCATACCAGGCATTGGCCAAGGCCATGATGGAACCATTCAAGGGAGCAACCATTCAGCACATCCCCCGGGAGGAGAATAGGCATGCGGATGCTGTGGCCAGGCTGGCTACCGAAAACTATCCATCAGAGTACCACAGCGCCAGAATTGAAACCCTAGAGAAGCCAAGCATCAGCAAAACTATCTCTGAGATTTTTGCCATAGAGGAGGCACCTCCTAGTTGGAAGGACCCGATCCGAAAATATATAACCAACAAGCTCAGCCCGGAGGACAAAGTAGAGGCTAGGAGGCTGCACCTACGGTGCGCCAGATACAACCTCCTGAGCGGCAAGCTGTATCGAAGAGGACACAGTTTCCCCCACTTAAGGTGTGTCACAGAAGATGTCGGTCAGGCCATCATGCGCCAAATTCATGAAGGAGTCTTCGGTAACCATTCCGGTGCCCGATCCTTGTCACATAAAGCGCTCCGGGCGAGCTATTTTTGGCCAGACATGACGGCTACTTCAAGGAAAATATCAGGCGACTGTCACAAGTGCCATATGTACGCCACCCTACCACATGCCCCAGCGATTGCCCTCTCGATCCTATTGGCACCATGGCCGTTTGCACAGTGGGGACTGGATATAATCGGGTCATTCCCGACGGCTATAGGTCAGTTCAAATACGCTATCGTAGCCGTTGACTACGAGACCAAGTGGGTCGAGGTAGAGCCCCTAATCAAGATAACGGAGGAAAGAGTGAAGAAGTTCTTGTGGAAAAACATTTATTGTCGGTTCGGTGTCCCGCAGACTATTGTCACGGACAACGGGACACAATTCAATAATACTGATCTCATCGAGTACACGGCCTCTTTGGGAACCCAGATGGTTTTTGCATCAGTAGCCCACCCGCAAACCAACGGTTGAGGCGGTTAACAAGATCATCAAAACACTCCTAAAAAAGAAGTTAGACGACAAAAAAGGCTTGTGGGCTGAGGAATTGCCGGCGGTCCTGTGGGCAATCTGCACAACGATAACAGAGGAAATAGAAGAAACTCCGTTCTGTACGGCATTCGGAACTGAAGCGGTACTGCCTATTGAGATCGAGATACCCACCGGTAGGGTTGAGAATTATGAAGCTGAAAGAAATGCCGAGGGCATACGGCTTAACCTAGATCTTATCGAGGAGCGGCGCGACCAAGCGCACCTACGGAATTAGACGTATAAGCAGCGAGTGGCCCGCTACTACGAATGTAAGGTCCGGGAGAGAAAGTTACAAGTGGGCGATTGGGTGATGAAGAAAGTACAAAGAAATGTGCTGGCCTTGGAGCCAACATGGGAATGGCCCTACCAAATCACAGCGTAGGACCAGTTCATAGACGCCGATGGAGTCTATTCCACCCGACCGTGGAACATCCAGCACCTCTGGTACTACCCTGAGTGAATCATATCTCAGCGGTTTAACCGGACGGTATTGTTTTCCTTCTAGTGCTCTTAAATTCAATAAAAGACACTATTCCAACGTAGTTAGTACGACAACCCAATTCCTATCAGGCACAACACCATGGGTGATTACTGGTTTTCCTCCAATACAAAAAAAATGTGTTAATGTACAAAAATGTGTTATGTAAAGAAGGGGGGGCGACAAATTATTCGGCCCCACGGGCACCAGCGGTTCCCGAGCCACCGGCCTTGAGAGACCGCTCTTACTCCAACCGATCTGCCTCCATCACATCTGCCTCCATCCTCTCCGCGTCGAGCCACCCCTTCTCTCTCCACTCCATATAGGCTTCGTTTATGCCTTTCTCCCGGGCGGCATCCAGCATATCATCAAATTCAAACGACTCCACGAACTCACTGACAGCCTTGTAAGCGATGGTCACCCATTTGGATTTGGTTAACTTCTCCACCCCCTGCCAGACCGACGCCATTTGACCTCGCAGCTCCAAATTCCTCGCCTTTAGGTCCGTCACCCGACATGAGGAATCAACAAGCTTGGCCTCCAAACTAGCGGACCGCTGGACCGCATTGGTCAGTTTCGACTCCAATTCCCTAATTTTCTCATCCTGGGCGGCCACTCGGGCCTTTTCCCGCTCGCTGTGATCCTTGGCCCGGGCCCTCTCCTTCACCAGCTCCGCCTCCAGCATGGCTCGGTGCCTCGTAAGATCGGCCACTTGCTTCTTTAAGGCCGGACCTTCCTCACTCACTTCGGCAGCATAGAGACTGTGCACCGTCTAAAGAAGGGCGCAAAAGAAGCGTTCAGTTAAAAAACAAAAAACAAAAAACAAAAAAAAAACAAAAAAATTTGACGGGGCCGCAGCGAGAAAGGAATACTCA
Organism: Potentilla sterilis; assembly: GCA_963682095.1. Taxonomy (NCBI): domain Eukaryota; kingdom Viridiplantae; phylum Streptophyta; class Magnoliopsida; order Rosales; family Rosaceae; genus Potentilla; species Potentilla sterilis. The sequence continues at coordinate 37,880,355 of OY821755.1, read as the reverse complement.
CTCGTACAACCATTTCCATGGCCTTCTTCCAACGTTCACCAGACGGTACACCGCTGGGCAGCCCGCCGTCAAGCCCCAAGGCTTTGACATTGGCTAACAATGACCGCACGAACCCCCCATCCCCAACACCTCCGGCTTGATACTCCCTTACAGACGCCGTTTGCGGGACTTGCGGGGTACTTGAGGCCCCAGCGGTTGAATCAACAGTACCGGGCCTAGATACCCGTGCCTTCTTGGCGGTGTCTCCACGAATGGTACTGTCGCGGAAGGGAACAAGGTCAGTCACCGCCGACCTGTCAAAGTCACGCTTCCCCACCTCCCGCACACTAGCGCCCTCAGAAGAAGATGCCCCCCGTAAGGCCTCTCGAATACGCAGCGGGGCGAGTAGCTCCACGTCCGTAACCGATGTACTCACCCCACTAGCCCCACCTTCTAGGCCAGGGCGCCCACCGTACTTCTCGTCCGGAATGTCCATCCTTACCGGCTCGTCATGCACGGTTTTCTCACCGGTATCGGGATCCACAACCGTCTTCGACGCGGTTTCCCCCATCTCCATCAACTTCTGGGCTACAAGCTCATCGTCCGCATCGATGGTCTGATCCAATGGTAGAGCCACCCGTGGAACAACAGCTGAAAGCTAATAATTCAAATGGTTAGCGCGAAGAAGTGGGCCGACGCTAGCCCTAGAAAAAAAAACAAAAACAAAACCAAAGCTAGACAAAAGTACGACGGAGCACAGACCGGGTTTCTTCCCCAACCCGCATATCTCTAGGACGTTCCACTGGATAAAGTTGTACGAGCTTCGGCTCATTCGGTCCCAACAGCCAAAAATACCAGCTATCCGCCTCCTCTCCGATAGCTTGGTAAGTCCCCGGGACGCGGTAAAACCTCGAGTTACGCTGCCATTTCCCCCCCAACCATCACCACTTGGTTCCTCCACCCGTGTGCGGTCTAGGATGGCAGGTGAGTGATGGCCGGATTACAATCCCGCGCACCAAATGTCACGCAACGGCTGGAGTGAGCCTTTCTGCAGTAAAAAATCTTGTACAAGGCCTTAATTCGTTAACCGTGGGCCACCCGATATTGCAAATACTGTACAAGCATCCCAGGTTGAGTAGTTGCCTCCATTGATTGCGAGGAAGCTGGGCGGGAGAAAGGTTTATCATGCTCAATACGTACTGAAAGAACTGAGGCAATGCCAGAGAGAGGTTGTGACGCAACTGGTCCTCAAACACTGCAACCCAACCTTCCTCCGGGTTGCAGGTCAGTTCCCCAGGATAGAGTGCTCGAAGTCTTATCGACCAATCAATACTCCACCTCGCTTGGAAGTCCTCTATCTTGCCAGGGGTCATGCTGCGGCCAGGCTCATCGCAATAAATTGCCAGCCCACCATCTGAGATCACGTGCTGACTTGCTCGTCCTCTCACCCTACCAGCGGCACCCGGCGTGCCCGTCCCCTCAGTCTTGTTCCCTGGCCTCGTACCCCCCCCCCCCCCCCACCCCCGGCCGACCCCCCGCCGGTAGGATTTACAGGGTTACTTGACTCTCTAGATTCCATGTCTAGTCCAGAAATGAAATTTCCTGCAGGGGTTGAGATAGTCTTTCGCGGATATGTTGTCTGGACAGGTCCTCGTCGCATGGACATAATGGGCAGAGCAGAGGGAAGATTGAGGGATCTTATAGGCGGCACAACCAACCCCTGAGTCCCCCCCCCCCCCCCCCCCCCCCCCCCCCCTAAAAAAAAAGTAATTAGGGTATTCCAAAGGGTAAGGCAATCACAGCCGCAGATCTTCGCCAAAGAGGTTAGTCCACGTAACTCACCATGGACACCTCGACAATCTCCCAGCCATCAGATGACAAGATTGAGAGACTACATCATTTAAAACAACACAGTGCTATGACAGCCACCTGTCTTACATGTAGAGCCCGACGGCCCCTAACCTACGTTTTATCTCGCCGCCAGGCGAACGACTAAAGCCAAGTGACAACGGCTCGGTATTCCCTAGAAGAACTCTTCCTCTAACACAGGAGACTTCTTCCAGCAGGCTAGAAATCTAGCATGATTATTATTGTTATCCCTGAAATATTCCAACAAGTACGGGGCATTCTAACACATACTCCAACGGTACGGGTCATTCCACCGGTTGAATTTATTCCACATTTACAGCCGAAACAAAAAACGGCTTAGTATCCCACCGGGAGAAGTTTTCCTCTGGCACAAGAAACAACTTCCCGCAGGCTAAAAACCCTGCAGTAATATTATGTACAAGCTACGATATTCCAACCGTAGTGCATGCTCCAGTTCAACGGTTTTCTAGTCCAAAGTCCATCCAGATTCGACTATTGGATGAGGTATCGGACCGGCCATGATGGCATTTGCCTATCGCTCTCCTATGGAATAACCGGTTCAGCGAACTGAGACATTCCTACTGACAACTGTGTACGACCTAACGGATCCAATATACCACCGCGTTTTATAAACCCGGGAGACTTGATCCTCTAACACAGGACAACTCTTCCCACAGGCTAAAAACCCTGCATACATCCCACTTGTAGAGACAAATGCAGCGACGTTGGGACGGCTACCAAGGAGGCAAGGACTACTCCGGGCCACGCCACCCACCGGGAGACTTGATCCTCTCATACATGACAACTCTTCCCGCAGGCTAAAAACCCTGCACATACCTCACGCCTATACGGTCAACGAGTATGAAACAATCGGGGATGTCTTCGGTACCTACACGGGACAGCTTCACCCCAGGAGACTTGATCCTCATATACAGGACAAGTCTTCCCGCAGGCTAAAAACCTTGCACACCCTACATGCCTGCAAGAACAAGGGGCTGTGTGACACGTGGGGACGGCTGCCCAGGATCACTCCGGGCCACGCCACCCACCAGGAACTCCTATAAACGCAGGGCACGTTCCCCGCTGGTACTGGGTGACCTCCTCAAAACTGTTCAAGGCACTCACCGGCTACTATGACTCGGTCATCCCATTTGCTATATTCATTGGGTTTTCCCGGAACATAGGACGGCGGATTTCAATGTCACATCATCCCATTCGCTATGTTCACCGGGTTTTCCCGGAACATAGCTTGGCGGATTTCAACGTCACATCATCCCGTACTCACTCGGCGTGGGAGCCGGGGGGTTTCGGAGCTCTTCATGGTTTCCGAGAAGAGCGCTATGGGTACATGCACAATCTTTCTACTCCCGGTGCGTTGTCCCACCTCTAGGTACGGGAACTTGACGCCTTCCCTCGGTGCTTCCAGTGCTTTTGCTAGTGCGGCGTTCTGTAGTCGCCCTTTTTCCAAGGCCGCCAACAGCGTGGTGTTCACTGCTTCCATCTTCTGGTACCGGGCTTCCGCCCTTATTCGGTCCTGATTGCCCCCTTCTCGCAACCGCGTGACTTCCGCTTTCATCCTTTCTATCTCTCCCGCCATGTCACCCTGGTCGGAGTCTGCGGCAGTCCCCGGATCTCTACGACTGGCTGCTTCATTTAAAAAGGAGACCCAAGCCCGACAAACTTCTCCTGGTCTTCCCTCTCCGGTTTCTGGCTCCGATCTTCCGGCCATACCTGTTCGAACGTGAATTTTATGTAAAACCCATAGACTGCGCCAATTGTTTCTGTCTGAATCCGTAGACTCACAGATACCGGTGGATCTTGGTGTGATTCCTGCCTGCAAACCCTGCTAACTAAGGGAATACCGGGCGGGGACGGTCTATTCCGTTCTGATGACTAAGTCAGTATAGTTGGAATAAACTGGTAACTTAAGCGAGAACGAATAGTTGAAGTATTAATTACCTATTAATGAGGGTAGTTGGGACTCATATATAGGCTGTCGGGCATGAGGGCCGGCCTCACCCTTCGATGTGGGATTGGCCCCCCTTCTGCTCATATTGCTGGACTGTTTCGGCCCCTGTTTGGAGAGCTGCTATCCTCGGTTCCCGGGCTCCGGCCACAAGTAAGACATGCCCGGGCGCGGGACCAGGTGTCCATGCTACGCTCCCGGACCCTGGGCTGGGTTCAAGAGTCTTGGTTGTGGGTCTGGGGGCCTGTGTAGTCTCTCTGTGGCTACTGTCAATAACATGTATATGTATATGTGTGTGTGTGTGTGTATATATATATATATATATATTTATATATATATATATATATATATATATATATTTACTTAGAATATCAATTATTGTCTTGGATTGAGATACGGATAGGACCCGAACCAGATTTCACCCTGAAACCCGGATAAGGTCCTGCGGGGACCACCTTAAGACTAACTCTATCGATAAATCGATAAGTCAATCTTAAGATGGACAACCCTAAAACCTACAACAACCAAAACACTTCTAAATTTCAGTTCCAACCTCAACACCTAGAGCCATCTGCTCCCCAAATCACAACAACCGCCACAAATAAATACAAAATCTAATTAATTTAATATTCAAAGGCTCACAGGTAATCAGAGCAATCTAACAAAATGAACTGGAATCACAAATGGAAATATAACAAGAAATATAATATGAAAATAAAAGAATAAGGGATCACAGATCCCACCTAGCGGAAACGACAACGATGATGGCTATGCCCAGTGGCGGATCCAGAAACTTTTCCCAGCCAAGGCAATAAAACAATGTCACTTAAAAATAAAATCCATCTCAACTGAAAAATAAAAATAAAAATTACAACGTACCATTCAATCAACGACGAGACGGTAGTTGTCCACGACGTGATTTCATATTTTGAAAACGCTGCATTATAGCATCATTACCAATGCTATTGAAAATGTCTTTCTCAATATAAACAAGCAAACTCTCATTCAACCATTGATCTCCCATTCTATTACGAAGTGGATTCTTCACAATGTTCATAGCTGAGAATACTCTTTCTACTGAAGCAGTTGCAACCGGCAGAACTAAAGCCAAAGTTAAAAGCTTGTAGATTGATGCATATGTTATGTGCTTTCTTGTCTCCACTAACTTTTTTGCAAGATTGCGGAGTCCTTTCAGTTGAGAAAAATCATTGTTGGATCGCATATCATTAATGTAAATATCAAGCTTGTCTTCAAGTGCTAACACATCTCTGTCATTAAAATCTCTTGGATAAAATTTAGCAAGGCGAAGCAACTTTTGCTTGTCAAAAGAAAAGAATGTATCATCTGGCCTTAAACTTGCAACACAAATCAGAAGCTCAAAGTTTACCTCATTAAAGCGATCATTCATTCTGAAAGTTGTCTATCGATCACAGATACAAAGACATCCATTCGATAATGGTGAAGGACTGTTAACTTTTCAGCATTACGCAGTGATTTCCCTGGAGCAACAAAAACAACATCCATATTAGGAATTTTGATACCATGCTTGTCACAAAAAGAAAAGACCTTGTGAAGGAAATTATCCCATTCACATTGTTCATCCCTCATGGTCTGTAGTTCCTGCTTGCTTGCCTTGACTAAATCAATAGCATTGACAATATCTTGATCATTTCTCTGTAATGCTTGAGATAAATCATTCGTCACACCCAACACTTGTCTCATTAAAAATAGACAGAATATGAAGTCAAATGATTTCATATGTGCTAGCAAAACATTACATTCCCCTCTGTGATCAGCATATGTCCCATCTTCAATAATCATTTCAATCACCTTAACTGTAGATGAAAACATAGATATAATACTCAATAAAGTACCATAGTGTGAACCCCAACGTGTATCACCAGGTCGTTTAAGACTAGCTTCTTGATTCAGTCCTCTTCCAGTTAGAAGATCCTCGTTGTGAAGAGCTTCTACCAATTTATCTTGTTGCTGGTTGTTTATGTACAAACCCGTAGGCCTGGCAGAAGTATAATAATAAAGCTATAAAGAACACACCAAGTATAGTGGTTCACCGTGCCATCGGAGGGCACGGCTACGTCCACTTGGAATCCAGTAGGAATAGCCAATAAGCCATCGGGTTACAAGGATGGAGTGCCTTGGATCCAAGATCCTTAATACTAAGGGGGAAGCCTCCTATTTATAGGGAAGGAAGGCTCCCTCCTTTACAACTTCTCCAATGTGGGATGCTTATTACACTATTACATAATTCCCTACTCACGAAGCTACTTCAGGCGCCCGGTGGCACTGCTTCCGAGTGCGGCACCGGTGATGTGGAACAATGGAGATGTAGCCGGGGTGCTGATCTACTCGCTAGATGCCAGAAGTAGGACCCCTGATGTCGGTTGCACGGTCCACGAGGTCGCCGAACATGCTTGGCGGTGTACCATATATGCCATCAACAAGTCCCCTAAGTTCCCGAGTAAGAGTGCAATCTTACTTGGGGAGTTAATCATCATGTGCCTCCAAGCAAAGGTGGTGACCGAGTCACCCCTACCACCCCTACTACCACCAGTCCCCCAAGTCCCTAAGTGAGATTGGGCTTTTGCCGGGCGCTCGGATGCCGAGTCCCCTAAGTTCGTGTTGGAGATGTGACTTGGGCGGGAGTGATGAGGTGCTGGGCAAGATGAGGTGCAGGGCAAGATGAGGTGCCGGGTGCTGGAACGGCGGTGGGTGCCTAAGGAGGATCCGGGTTCGACCGGCGCTGAAGCCTGACCGAGCAGAGCCGCTGCTGAACAGGACCGGGCCTGCTGAATCCGGGGTGACCCGCTGGAGGGGGTGACCCGCCGGATTGGACCGGTCGGCTGCTGAATCCGGGGTGACCCGCTGGAGGGGGTGACCCGCCGGATAGGACCGGTCGTGAACGGCCGAGGCTCCGGCGCAGCGGTACGGAACCGGGGCAGCCGGTAACCGGAGAGAGCACGGCGATCCCGTCCGGGCGTTCTGCCATCGGACAGATCGGAGAGCAAGGCGATTCCGTCTAGGTGTTCCATCGGACGGATCGGAGCACGGCGATTCCGTCCGGGCGTTCTGCCATCGGACGGATCGGAGCACAGCGATTCCGTCCGGGCGTTCTGCCATCGGACGGATGCGCGCACTGAGATGTGATGCATTGGAATGCGTGCATCGTAGTGCGATGCATTGTAATGCGATGCATAATGATGGCGATGCATTCTGATATGACCGTGAATGTGGGGCGGGTTGAAACCCGGATGAATGCATGTGATGATGCGAGGACTCGACCGGTGGACTGCCATGTCGGAACGAGTCCCCCAGTACAGTTGCTGCCAACGGCAAGCCAGTAGTAGCCCGGTGACTCGGCCCAGCTTGTACTGGAATAAGCGTGGGGTAAGTCTGCTAGCCTACGGGGAGGCATGTTGGTGCGTGGAATAAGCCAACAGGTACCCCGGAGAGTGTTGCGGCTATGCTGAAGCGCCGGTTAACACTTGTTAGTTCTTCTCAGCTTTTGTTGGATAAGCGTTGAGGTAATGTGCAGGTTTGTTAGCCTGCGGGGAGACTTGTTCTGTGTTAGAGAAACAATCTGCCCGGTGGAGTGGCGTTGAGATAACGAGTCTCGCCATGTATCCCCAAATATATCACAGTTCAGTGTGATGCAGGGTTTTTATCCTGCTGGACAAGAGTACATGTGTTAGATGTAAATTCACCCGGGTTTATAAAGCCCATGCATTTCGAAGCCTTGAGTTGTTGTTGGCTCGTCCCCGGTTGAATGTTACATAACCGGTGGAGATGGTGTTACCGTAACGCGATGCATAATGATATGGGCAGCACTGATAAGCGCATAATGACATGCGTGCAACGATGCATACTGATATGCGATGCATTGCCATGCTGAGATGATCAACCGATGCATAATGATATGAGCAGCACTGATAAGCGCATAATGACATGCGTGCAACGATGCATAATGATATGCGATGCATTGCAATGCTGAGATGATCAACCGATGCATAATGATATGAGCAGCACTGATAAGCGCATAATGACATGCGTGCAACGATGCATACTGATATGCGATGCATTGCAATGCTGAGATGATCAACCGATGCATAATGATATGAGCAGCACTGATAAGCGCATAATGACATGCGTGTAACGATGCATACTGATATGCGATGCATTGCAATGCTGAGATGATCAACCGATGCATAATGATATGTTGCTCGTGCTTTTATCACATGTCTAATTATCAATATTTCCCAACAGATTATGCACAGGTGAAGCATACGTTGAGTAATAATAAATAAGTTAGAGTACTTAGCTTTGGAGAAAGCCGCCGGGTGTTGGAATAGCATGCGGGAATGATTCCCGGGTTGCCCGGTGAATGTCTACAGGTGTAGAGAGCAGCTTGATTTTGCTGTCTGGAGCAGTGGGTGTCCAGAGAAGGTTTCAGGGTGCCAAGAGAAGATTGCTGCAGCCCAAACTGCTGCAGCCCAAAAGCTGATCCACACTAGGCCCAGTTGATCCACTGCTGTAGCCCGATATGCTGAATCTGCTGCTGCAATGTTGCCCGGCCCGGCCCGTTCTGCATGGGATGATGACACGCTGACCGGCATTTGACTTTTTGAATTTGCCTATTCCCGCCATTTCTCTTCTTCCTCTGTTCTCTGGTTTCTGCTTCTCGGCCGGACTGCCCTCTCGGCCGGGGTTTCCTCCTTTCCGTCCGGGGATACCTCGTCCGGCACCCTCTCTCCCGCCCGGGGTTCTCTGTCGTCCGGTGGGTCTCTCGACCGAGGACTCTCTAGTCCGGTTGGCCTTCGTCCGGTGATCTCTCTCTCTCCTCGTCCGGTTCGGTTCATGCCCGGAGAAGAAATGCACTGGAACTGCTGCACCGCGGACGAGGTGCACCGGAGGTCGGAGATGGAGACGAGCGGAGGATGGCACCCTGTAGAGGAACTGCTCACCGTCCTCCTACCAACCGACCGGAGAGAAAGCCGCACCGGACAAGCACCACCGGAGACGAGCCGCACCGGAAGACTCACGCGAGAGGAGTGCATGGGTTGACCGGATGATCCTGGCTGACCCGGGCTGGGCCTCGGAGTGGCCTGCTGGCTGGAGCGGGAGGCGACCAGAGAGGGGGGAGCACGGCCGCGCGGGCGCTCGGCGATACTGCTGACCTACTGACCCGGGTGGGGTTTGACTCGGTCCGGCGTGCATGCAAGAATGCTCGTGCTGACGAAGCTTTCATTGGCCGGTCGGGACCGCACCGGAGAGGCGACTGCTCGGCAGCCGGAGGTGAGCCGCACAGGACCGGAGGAGCCTGCCGCACCGGGAGGACGAAGCTGGGTAGCCGGGTGTTGGGCGAGGCTGCCTGCTGATTGGGCTACACGGGCCGTTGATCGGTTTGACCGGGCCTGCTGACTTATGCTGGACGGGCTAGCTGGGTGGGCTAGCTGGGCAGGTTGCTGACCTGGGCTGGGCTGCTGGTGCTGGGCAGGCTAGCTGGGCAGGATTGATTATTTGGGACCTGTTGTCCGGGCAGTAGCTTGCCGGCAGAGCAACACAGCTTTTTGTAAGCCTTCCCACAGACGGCGCCAATTGTTTCTGTACAAACCCGTAGGCCTGGCAGAAGCATAATAATAAAGCTATAAAGAACACAGCAAGTATAGTGGTTCACCGTGCCATCGGAGGGCACGGCTACGTCCACTTGGAATCCAGTAGGAATAGCCAATAAGCCATCGGGTTACAAGGATGGAGTGCCTTGGATCCAAGATCCTTAATACTAAGGGGGAAGCCTCCTATTTATAGGGAAGGAAGGCTCCCTCCTTTACAACTTCTCCAATGTGGGATGCATATTACACTATTACATAATTCCCTACTCACGAAGCTACTTCAGGCGCCCGGTGGCACTGCTTCCGAGTGCGGCACCGGTGATGTGGAACAATGGAGATGTACCCGGGGTGCTGGTCTACTCGCTAGATGCCGGAAGTAGGACCCCTGATGCCGGTTGCACGGTCCACGAGGTTGCCGAACATGCTTGGCGGTGTACCATATATGCCATCAACACTGGTCACGAAGAAGATCACGACGTTTACATGATGCTCCAACAAGGTTAACCACTCTCGTGACTAAGCAAAAGAATGAAGCAACTTCAACGTGATTTTTTGCTAAAGCAACAAGGACAAGTTGAAGTTGATGTGCAAAACAATGAACATAAAAGGCACAATCATTTTCTTTCAAGACAAGTGCTTTCAGACCATTAAACTCACCTTGCATATTACTCGCCCCATCATAGCCCTGTCCTCGAAGATTTGATATGCTCAAACCATTTCTGGAGAAAAACTCATCTATTGCAAGTTTCAAGGACCGTGCATCAGTACTTTTAACATGCTCAATGCCAACAAACCTTTCAATTACTTGACCTTTATCGTCTACATAGCGAAGAACAACTGCCATCTGCTCTTTCACTGAATGATCTCGTGCCTCATCAACCAAAATAGAGAAAGGTGCATCACCAATGTCAAACATAATTGCAGTAAGAGTTTCAACTGCAGCAGCATTTATAATATCCTTTTGTATCACAGGTGATGTTAATTGTAGATTTCTAGGAGCATTTTCAAAGGTGACAGCCTTCACACTGTCATTATGTTCAGCAAGAAACTCAAGAAGTTCAAGAAAGTTTCCTTTGTTGGTAGAAAATTCAGATTCATCATGACCGCGGAAAGCAAGACCTTGCCGCAACAAGAAACGAACACAATCAATTGAAGCATTCAAAAGAGTGTAATAGTTCTGCTTAGAGGCTTCCACTTGACGAGTAATAACTGACTCCAGATGTTGTTTCTGATTCATCAAAGCTTGGCAATTCTGTAAAGCTTGGTTGTGGACACTACCAATAACTCCAACATGATCCTGAAGTCCCTTTTTATTCTTCCAATTGTTGAAACCTTTGGCAGTAAAAGTATCGCTGCCTCCTTGGTCACCATGTTCTGGTTTAAATAGATAACAATGGAGGCAAAACAAAGCATCTTTCTCTATGCTATACTCTAACCATTCAGGATAATCATCAAACCAGGAAGGGACAAACTTTCGGTTTGTTCCATGTATTTTTCTTTGGGGAAACTTATGGTTTCGAGGTTGACAAGGACCCTTAAGAAGATAATGGCGTCTGACTTGATCACGAATATTTGGATCATAATCTAATATTCTCTGTCGACGTGCAGGATCAGAAGGAAGATTTTCCAAAATTTCTTCAAGTTCTTTTTCCTTTGAGTATTCACTACCAACTGTATTTTTCCTCTTCTTTGTTGATGATGAAGGCTCATGTGGTTTGAAGTATCTCTCCATAACTATAATCAACAATTGAATCAATTAAAAAGAATGCATATTCCCTAGTCTTAAAGTTAGTAGAAGACAACATTAACCTTAGTCTCAATTAATGGTTTGGTGAACAAAGATATAACGATTATCAATTAATGTATGAGAACCTCATAGCATACCTGTACTTGTTTTCTGTAAATATTAGGCAACTAATGGGTGAAGAACTATCTGGGTTGAGCGCCAAAGATCTGCAGAAAGAAGAAAATGTCAACTCAAATGTTGTTTGCTCACAAACAGAACATAATATATAGGATTTAGTTATCTACCTATAAACAAAATAGCCATTTGTGCGCCGGCATACATAGTTAATTTCAACCAAATCTCCTTCGATGGCTGCTGGTCCTTGCCCTTCAACAATCTCTAGGAATAATGTTACTCAAGAGTAAACTGACTTAATCACATAAGCCCAGGGTGCCTTGTTGCTTGACAAATGATGCAATTCTAATAAAACAGGAATGTGATTCCATTCCACACACACCAAGTTTTCAAAACTCCATGGGAGCTCAAATTACTACACTCAAGGAGATAGCACATCACATATCTTAAGAGTTTCATGTTGTCTGAGAAAATGAAATTAAGTCCTGTCAAGGCAATCAGGAGATTGATACTACTGAATGAGATCATTCAAGATTACAAGAAATTGATAGATAGTATGATAGAATTCAACAGAGATAATCAATGAATCAAACTAACATATGATTATAAGAATACTTACTTGGACAGTTGGACGAAAGATTGTTTCAAGATGGGTGTTCTTCACTTCTCGTCTGGGTTTGTGTCCAAAATCCCCCAAATCCCCAATTATGTTGAGTCTTCCTTCAGTCCTCTTCTATTTACGTCTTTTTTTTTTCCCGTCCGTATGAAACGACGTCGTTTTATAGGATTGAGATATTAAGTGAACGACGTCGTTTTGAGGCAGCAACCCAGAAAAAAAAAAAAAAAAAAAACTGCAACTTCCAGTCGTCCAGAGCCCAAAATTTTGCCGGAAATCTGCCATTTTTGCCAAACTTCAGTGCAGAAAACTCATATAACCAGTGCAATTGACAAAATCCAGTCTAGGCAACTGCCTAGACTCGCCCATGAGTGAATCCGCCCCTGGCTATGCCTCGACTCCGAGTACTCTTGACCTCTGATCACTACTATGCACACTGGGCGATTTTTAAAACGAAGGGCCCAGGGGAAAGTAAATTAAAAATGTTAGAGTGAGTGGATAAAAATAAAACAATTTAATATAATACTTTAATTGAAAGTATCATATTACTTTCCCAATATTTTATAAATAAAACCACATTGTATGTCTTTTATAAAACGTTCCACGTTTTAAGAAAATCGTATTTAAAAATCAGCCCCGCTGATATATATCAAATAAACAAATAATACTTTGGTTTATATTTGTATTTCAAAATGAAATATTTTTGAAAATCAATTAATAATATTTCACGACCAATCCCATTGGTCATATAAAAACCCAGCCCCGCTGGTTCGGGAATTTATTAAAATCAGAAATCTCATAGAGAAAATATTCCCGAAAACCTCATAATATAAAAATCATGACCAAACCCATTGGTCATATAATAGAATAGGGGAATGTTATTACCACCATTTAACAGTAGCCTCCAAGGCTAAGGGTCGAGCCTCCAAGACTCTCTCTATAGCGTCCCACGCTATGCCCGTACACGTCGACCACCGAGCGTGAATCTGACTTATGTGGTCAAGTCGTCACCTCGCATGGGCTCAGGCGACTATTCCCGTACACGTTGACCACCGAGCGTGAATCTGACTTATGTGGTCAAGTCGTCACCTCGCATGGGCTCAGGCGACTATTCCCGTACACGTTGACCACCGAGCGTGAATCTGACCTATGTGGTCAAGTCGTCACCTCGCATGGGCTCAGGCGACCAAGCTAGCTAGCATCAATAAACATATCTGGACCCTGATATGGTGAAAATCCGAAAACAAAACCGAAAGTACGCTTCCCCTTATATATCATAAATCCGTACGGTCCCCGACCGCACATCTGAAGCTTATAATAATCATTAGTATAATAGCCTCGAAATATACTCATATATATCCGACATATCCAACATGCCGTAAAATAATATCGAAAATTATATTTATAACGTCGACATGTCTCACATGTCGAAAATCATAAATAATGAAAATATAAAATCCTCGGAAATCTCATTTCCGGTCACTACCTTTAATTAAAACTTATTTAATATAATCAAGTTATGAATAATTAAAATATACTATTTCCGGAAACCTCGTTTCCGGATAAATCACATAGTAAAAGCATAACCCAAATCCATAATTTACTTTAAATATTAAATCAACAATTATAACAGAAGTATATGAATTATCGACTTTCTATAATTCATATCATGCTTACGAATTCATTTAATTAAATAAATTACATTTCAATAAAACGTAATTGCATGCATTTATTTTAAAATAAAATCCACTCACAGTACGGCCGAGCGCGCCGCTAATCCGGTCTCTCGTCCCGTCGAATAACCTCTCGACCTGTAATAGGGACGTAATTATAATTACTACGAAACTCGGAATTTAATCATAAACGTTAAATCTACGGACGTCCTCACTTGCACGAAACCTCCCAATTTTCTCTTTTTCAGTTATCGGTATAGGAATTACGCCTCAATATCGAAAATCTACGTCCGAAATTACTCAGGACACCCACCACATGTCTGATTAATCTTTTTACTAGTTATTTCGTCGTAAAACCATTTTAATTAGCTTTTAACCTTTTTACGGTAAGTCAACAGTAATAATCCAAGGTCAAACAGTAATTATTCTAGGTCAAACAGTAATTCTGAAAGTCAAACAATAAATGGTTAAAATCCAATTACTATTTATCATTTACTGTTTACTGTTTACTATTTCCTTTTACTGTTTTACCATTTACTGTTTTATCGTTTACTATTCACTGTTCATCATCTCCTACCTCACGCCGCCGGAACAGCAGCGCCGCCACAGGAGGCCAAAACACCTCCAATCGACATCAAATTCACCCAACACCATCGCCACCACCTCGGGGACTCATCCCCGACATCCCCGCCGCCAAAAACAGCCCCAGCCGCCGCAAACAGCGGCCGATACGGTGGCCCAGAAATCCAAAATTCTAATTTCTCCAAAACTCAACCAATCGAACCCCAAATTATACTCAATCGACTCCAAACATCGTCCTAAACCCGAATTTAACCTCCAACTCCAACAAAAACATCAAAATCACCACCTCCACCAAAAATCACAAAAACCCTAAAATTTTCAAATTCTCAATTCTCCTTACCTGCTACGAATTGGTTCGATTCCTCACACACAATTGCAATACCGGCTGAGACCTTCGATTCCCGACCGTAATCGAGTCGAACGGCGGCCGGAGGAGAGAGTTCCGTCCAATCGGAGGGGAACTGTTTCGGGCGTTGTACGCCCCAACGGGGGCGAGCCTCGCCGTGCCACTGCCACCGGCGTGACGGGGAGGCCGAGCCGGTTCGAACACGACCGGTGCGGCGGTCCAGTTCGGCCGGACGGCGGAGTTGGGTGGAGGCAGGGAGCGGGTCGGGGTCGGCCGATCGGGGGAGAGGAGAGAGAAAGGAGAGAGAAGAAAAAGAAAAAGAAAAATGAAAGTTTCCCGTTCGGGAAATTTTTCATTTCCCGCTATATATAGTCGTCCAAAAATCGGAAAATTTCCGATTTACATCGTAACTTTTTCGTACGAACTCCAAATTGGGCATGCTACGTGTCCACGAACTCGTTTCAACGTCTTCTACCTCGTCATGAAATAAAATCCTCGGTTGAGTCAACTTATTTAAAAGTCAACCTTTAGAACTTTCAAATCGTAAAAACAATTCCCGAGGAGAAATAATAAAAGTAAAACAGTTAAACGGTAATTCTAGGTTCGGGTCGTATCATGTTAATTGTGAACTTTTTGGAATTGTGGTTGGTACAATAATATTGTGTAAATGCTGATATATGTTGTTGTGGATGTGTAACATGAGATGTGATTATGTAGAGTCGAGTGGGACGTAAAAGTAATATGTGGTCTTCGGACGGTCACTATTGTGACGGTGACATTTATATTGAGAACCAAGATTTTAGCCGGGTGATTAGTTACGATCAGTTAGAGCTCTAGTCTGTCTGCCGTTGCACGGCATGAGGGGTAAGCAAGTGAGGTTATCTGGGTCTCATGCGTGCATGTTTTGAAAGAGTAATTGTTGAATTACTTCTTTATTGGTTGACGAGTTAAATCAATCTTATTATAATGTGGAATTTGATTTTATTGTGGCGTTAGTGTGCGAAATTATATATTGTTGTGTTTTGAGTTGTTGATATATGTATACTCATACGAGCTTAAAAGCTTACCAGGTTTGTTGTTTGCAACTCGGTGCACCAATTCATGGTGTAGGGGTTAGATCTGTAGGTGAGGATCAGCAGGCTTGAGACGGTGACTGATTCGGGACGGCTAATAGGCATAGACCTTACCTTAACTTTTATCCTTTCAGTTGTGGTGAGCGTAGTGGGGACTATTGCATTTCCATTTATGTTACATGCTTGTAAACATTTGGTGATGTAATATTTGGGCTGACTGAGTCGTACTTTCGGAACCCAGTTTTTGATACTAAGTTATTTGTAAAATAACTCTAAGTATTCTGGTTTAATTTGTGAGATCACAATTTTGAATTTGAATTTTTGTTATTCGAAAATTCGGGGTGTGACAGAGGTTGTAATAAAAAAAGGGTACATGTACATGTAGATGACGATACTTAACATAAACTAAACTGATATCTAAAGAGATTTAAGATTTGTTAAAACTTGAAAATTCAATATACGTAGAACAAAATAATTTCGTTCTTCATGCGACACGGACACAATTATGACTTAGAAAATTTAATTCATAACTAATTTTAAAATGAAAGATAAAAAAAATAAAAATAGCACATAACAGAGTTGAATTTTGATTACTGTTGGCCCATGCACACGTCAGGATGTGCAGTATAGGCGAGATCGTCGGGTTTCTCTTTGTAACGTTGTTGTTTGGTAAAGGGTGAGAGAATGACGATGTGGTAGTTGGGGTTGACTTGGTAAAGTCGTGTAATCTGAAAACAAATAAAAGTAAAGAAAAGAAATAGAATACTTTGTACGAAGGAAGCACGATGGCCATGTCTCCGCCACGCGTCGTGCGTTGGCCCCTCGCGCATATCCCACTGTATCTGTAGGAGACACACTAGTAGGTGGGGGCACGTGGGCGCTGATCTCTCTCTCTCTCCTCTTAAAATATCAGACACAAAATCCTTCTCATCTCTCCCTCTCTCTGTGTTGGTTAAAACTCAGAGATGGCAGCAATAACTCTGTGTTAGAATAATTGGAAGGAAAATAGGGATTTCTCTTGTCTCTTTAGCTCAACCATCCATGGCTCCCAGCAAGTCCAATTCCACAGTAAGTGATTTTTTTTTTCTCTCTCTCTCTCTCTCAAACATTGTTTTCGAATTCTGGAGTTCTGAATTCTGCAGTGCTTTTTCTGGTTTTGCAAGTAGCATTTCTAAGGTGCGATCGTTAATTTCTTTTCTAGAATTTTTATTCGAGGCTTTACGAATACTCCGAGATTTTTGGGGATGATTCTGTTACTGTTGTATCCCTTTCTCTTTACTGATGGTGATCCTCCTGGCTAACGCGTTTTGCTTTGAGTTTAGGATAGATAAATAAGAATGATACATAAGAATCCTCATAACTTATATAGCTTTGGAAGTTCAATCTTACAAATTCCTATAGTCATGTTGATCTATTAGCTATAAGCACATGAAAAAATTTGATAAATTTCTTATGAACCTTGATGTGCTCTTAATTAAGGTTTCTGTTGACAGGGTGATGCAAGCGTTTCATGCCCACAACAAGAGAATGGTTGTCTCAATTCACTTTCCCTCTTAAGTTCAGAGAAGGCGGTTCAGGAACTTCTCGAGGAATCCTCTCTTCAGGAAACAGATGACCACCTCATAGAGTTCTCTGAGGCTATGAGAAGTACGGTCGTTTTTACAACTCTAGTGCTTTTATAGTTCCCATCCGAAACTACCTTTCTCTGTGTGTGTAAATACAGATTATAAGTATGTATGTATGTATAATCTTATTAGATTGAATTTTAATATTTCCTCCAAATTTCTCTAGCGGTTGCAAAAGCCCTGAGACGAGCTGCTGAAGGAAAGGCTTCTGCACAAGCTGAAGCAGCTGAATGGAAGCGCAAATATGAAATGGAGAGGGCACATAATCTGCAACTGGAACATAAAGGTTTTTTGAATGATTGAACAACAAGCATTAATTTTTATATGCTGGTTTTGTTAATTCATTTAATTTGTTTTGTAGTTTCTGGTGATGCAAATATCCAATATTTCTGTGCTATTATCATAACTGTTTAGAAGCCTTGCGTAATTACTAGAGTTCATGTGAATTTGTTTCCCTTAGTTTTGGTTAGCGCTATTTTGTCTGCACGCCTCATCCATCTTTCTATTCACAGCTTCATGCTTCTTGGGGAATTTTCCTTATATCTTGTAGCTCTTTGATCAGTCTGAAAGAAAGCTTTCATACTACTAAGTTGTTGGTCTTCATTGCATGTTACTTAACCATTTTAGTTGATATTTTGATCTTCATTGCTTCAACCATCTCACTTCATCAAATTCATTAATGTTTAGCGTTTCATAGTATAATGATGGCCTATATATTGATGTAATATCTGTATTTACTGTCGGTCTATTTAGTAATGGGTAAAAAAAAATGGGTCCCTGCTAAGACGGCATTGTCTATATAGAATTATCAAATTGTAAAGAATGCTAATTGCTATTTAAATTTATGGATCTCAGTATCATTTCTTAGGTAAGATACAACGAAAGGGGTATTACAGTTGCAAACCAAAGATAAAAACTGGTAGCATAATGGGCTGCACTTCTTGTATTTGCTGGAACCTATTGGGTTAGGTAGGGAAAAAAAGAAGAAGAATAAAAGGAACAAGTAAACAGGGATGCATAGGAATCCTGCCCAATGCTTTCTTGATGTTGGATAGCTTACATTTTGATGCATGATGCCGTAGGTAGGTGTGGTGTAAGTGGGAATCTTATTATGACACAAAAACTTGATCGCCTTTTTGTAAATAACAACACTCCCGGAATTTTTAAAATGTAACTTATAGTAACTTTAGGAGAGGACTGTCTTTTATCCAAGACTCATTCAAATAGATAAGATTTCATCCTTCACCCCAAGACTTGTGCTAGAACAAAAACCTTTTACAAATCAAAGAGAAATGTTATTACTTATTAGGAGTCTAATAGTTTCGTAAAATAAACTCAGATTCAACCTCTGAGTTAATTCTGGGTGTTATGAGTTCATGTCCTAGAATAACTTGATGTCTTTTAAGTCTTTAAGGATAATCTAATTTAATACCGAGGTTTTTGAGTTATTTCAGATGTTTCTAAATAAGGCCCAATCCTATAAGTCACACAAAAAAAGATTGGAATGGAATGGTCATTAACTGAAGGATTGGAGCTTTGTAATAGTCTATATCTACTCTCTCTCTAGTCTTGATTTCTTCTGTTTTCAATCTTAGTTGCAAGTTGCAATTACAGCAGTCTCAGATCTTCTTTTCTTTTCTTTAATATTTCATTTGCCACTATTTACTTTAGAACCATCCCTGCTTGATGGAGAGCTGAAACTGCAGCTTTAATCTGTTCATAGATTCTCTTACTTGAAACTATAAAATGGGGGTTATATATACAGATCGGTTGGTTTTGGGTTAAGTTTGATGCCTTGAAATTCTTACGAGCTGGTATCTTGAAGAATCGAATGTTTCACATTAGATTGTGACAATATCTGTATAACTTGTTGTTTTTTACTAATAGCACCCAGGCCATTGACAGAAACGGTCAACTTGAGGATGTTCTGTCATACAACTATCTAACTTATCTTACCGGAGTTACCCCCATCGGTTCTATTACTGATCAGTTCCCTGTGAGAAATGGTGGCCCGTGTGGTCCTGTAGTTGGGTTGCATGTGAGGGGGAAGTTCGACAGTAAAAAAGTGACAAAATATACCATTATATAAGTCGGTGGTTAAGTACAACTAGCAGTACCCAAGTCTTCTGGATGCAACCGCTCACTGGGTGTCTGGTGGTTAAGTAGGAGGTAATATCAGTTCTGTGGCCATTAGCCAGGGCTCCCACTTTAATGATCACTTTGATATTTGTCAGGATGCACCGGTTCCCATCAGAAGTTCAAATTGAGCTTGCTCAGGCGAGAGTAGTACTAGGATGGGTGACCTCCTAGGAAGGCCTCATGTTGCCCTTCTTTTTTTTCTGATTTACTCAAAAAAAAAAAAAAAAAAAAAAAGAGAAGCTTATCTTTGGACTTTTTGTGTTTTTGTTTTCCTTTTTCTGAACAATATGTGATCAGGTTTGTAAAGCATTTGGAAAATTTCTTGTTGTAGAGGGTCCCTTATATCATACATCATTATGAAATTTTCTCAAAGAACTCTTTTGTTTTTTTTCTTTCTTTTTTATAGTATGAGTTCTCCACTTTCCCTTTGATTTAGCGCTTCTTATGTCTGCTCTGAACTTAAACATTTTGTTCTTAAAATGTGCGAATAGTAACTCACTTTGTGTGGCTGAGAATCGTATTGGCCACATTTCTGATTTACTTCTAGTTTTAGATACACAAATAGTCAAAACTGATTGTTACTCTCTGGTATTTCTTGTTTTGCTAATCAAATTGGACTCATTATCATCAGCTTGTGGGCATTCGACTATCAGGCTACAACTTCTATGAAAAGCTTCACAAGTTGGTGGACTTGGAGTTCTCTTTGTTGTAAATGGAACTATAGGAATTATACTTCGTTTTCTCATCTGCTAGGTCATTTGCAAGGAACGGGACAGGAAAATTTCTGAAGGTATTTGCTTTGTTTTAAAACAAATAAAGTCATAGCAATACTTTCACAAAGAATATGCGGAAAGTTTCAACTGAAGACAGTGCCTCTTTTAACCTCGTTGAGGACTCGATATCAAGAAAAGAAAAATAAGTTAAGCTTTACTTAATTGAGACCACAACAGGAGGCTGTTGCTTAAGGTCAGAGGGTCTTGTAGAAAAAATGCAAATTACTGACAGCTAATTAAGCAGTGTTGTTTAACTTGATTTGAAGGCGCTACAAGGACCAGAGGCAGGCCAACAACTATGCGGAAAATGAACTTATAGTGTAGATTTATTACTGTATTGTTTTCCAACAATGGATTTATGGGAATCACTTTCTTCATCAGTATATCGTCAAGTGATTGAAGCTAGACACCCGTATTGCCATAATTACCCATTCTGAACACCTCCCGTAATAGAAATAATCAAAATTCATTTCGGAATGGCTTAGAGTTCATTTCATTCTTGCTACTTATTGTGAATGCATGGGCGTTATGTTGATTTTAGGTTGTCATCTGCCTTGGGTGAAGATATGGTGTAAGTTATGTTCATGGTGATTAAATGTATTCTCTACTGCATGATTAGAGTTAGATGCCCATATGGTGCTTGGCATGGAGGGGTTTCTGTCACCCACTGATTACTGTACGAATTGTTTAGCATCTGGCAAATCTGTTGATGTTATTTTCCCGGACTTGATTTATATCCTTCTGTGATTTGACACTTGATTTAAAGAATACTATATTTCACTTCAGGCTAATGTTCTTCCACTAATTTTTTTTCTATGTTACAGGGCCATCATGTAAAGAGAATAACGGGGATGATGAGAGGACAGAGAACTTGGCCAGGAGATCAAATAACCAATCTGAACAATGTTGTGGGAGTAATGGGATATGCTCTCATGAAGTTCTTCGGGATAGTGAATGTGATTCTGATTCAAAATCGCTTCTCAATAAATTTGCAAGAAAGGTAAGGTGCCTTTTCTTTGGCTCCATTCACATCTCTGGCTTGTTAAGGTTTACGGGTTCATTCATTGGATCTACTTTGATATCTGTTAGAACTGGCTATGGATTTGAGTAGTAATTCCAGGAACTCTACTGTTAATCAATATTTCATTATGAATTCAGAGACTTTGTTTTCCCTGCCATGAGACGATTTCATCATATGATCCATATTTGAGCTGCATATATCCCCTAGATGTCTGTTAGCCTAGTAAGAATTTTTTTAGCAAGATCATCATGGTTATAATGATCAATAATACAATATATATGTTTACACTACTGCTTTTAATATTTTATATTTGTCACAAAGACCTGGGTTTTCATATGTTGCTTTTACTGCAATGAATTTTGCACATTTATTCATGACTTCTTATTTCCATAGGCGTCATTCAAACTTTCATGGTGCTGCAAAGGTGACCAGAGTGACCAGCACAAGCATGACATTGTCTCTTTCGAAAGAGGAAACATAACAACTGCAGAGCGCAGCAGTAAACAGGTATAAGTTATCATGTCCAACATGCTGCTTTTAGTTTCCACTACTCTGTCTCTTGAGTCTTGACAAAAGATTGGCATATTTTCTGGTAGGCATACCATTGAATCTACTGAATCTAAACATTCACTTCTGTTTCAGATTTCATTGAAGTGGGAAACTCACCCACAGACTGTTGTAATATTGACCAAACCAAATTCAACTTCTGTTCGAATTCTGTGTGTGGAAATGGTCAGGTGTGGATCTTATCCTCTGTCACCTGTGAAATCATCTCTATTTATTTGCATAGGTTGCTTTAATACGCGTTACCTCAATCCACCATTAGTTCCAGAAGAGGTTAATCCAACTTCCGTCTTTCAGAGTGGTGCTTATGGTAGAGAAAATGAATAGATGCATACCTCGTTGCTTATATTTCATCTTTCGTTTTTAATGAAATTCTTGTCTTGGAAATGTTATTTGAGTTACAAGTCATCCAGCATACTGTTTGTGAGTAACATATGTACCTACAATGTGAACTGGCTGGCATTATTATCAAGTCTCATGCCAATATTCAGATAATTAGGGTCTTATAGCTACTTAGCCTTTCACAATTTTGCTAGCCTACTCTATAATTGAATGTTGTTGTATGTTATTAATATCCTCAGTCCTCATTTTCTGTTTACAGATGGTTGAGAGAGCAGAAAGGGTTAAATATTTATGTGGAGCCACGTGTGAGAGTTGAACTTGTTACAGAGTCATCATACTACAACTTCGTCGATACATGGAAAGAAGGTGAGTACCAAAAAAGGGTTGCTTCTTTCCTACTCTAAAATGGAAGAGTCTCTTTTAAACTCGGTATCACATGTTATTTGAAAATAGAGGAAGAGTATGAAGTTGCTAGCAAAACAATTTTAAAGAAAACAATAGAACACGTGAAGGAAAGAAGAAAATCAGTCTTAAATAAAACTCTTTGAATCCCTTAGAAGAGATCTTCCGGAGTTCCATATATAATAGTTGAACTGAACCCCCTAGTGGACTTGGACTTGAATTACATTATTCTTCTTCAAATATATACAAATTCATCATTCTCCTTGAATAATATTTCTGTTTTTTTTTTTTGCTTTCTTTCTTTTCAAAGATTTCTTTCACTACAGATTAGTTAGCGCATACCATGGTCTCTGCTCCATGTTCCATAAATGGCTCCTTTTCATCTCCTGAGTCCTCCATAATCTATATATGTGAAGCATTAGATTTTGGTAAGCCCAAAAAAAATAAAAAAAATTCACCTCTTCTAAGCATAACTATCTACGCCTTATGCCATAAATAAAGAAGTTTCAGAAAACAATTGCCGGCTGATGAGATAAAGGATAAGCCTCTTTGAAGCAATTCATTAGCCTTTAGTGTTTCCGGAGTCGAAGTCCAAACTAGCACTTTTAACTTTTCTTGGAGCTGAGAAACTTTGGTATGAGAAAACCACTAGACAATGATGACAGCACTAGAAAATCCTAAAGAGTGAAGGGAGGACTATTGGCTAGCCTTGTCCAACTGAGATAGAACAACATTAAGGGTTGCAAGTAAAAATAACCTCCACCTTTATTCTGAAGCGGAATGGGGTGTATGACATGAACTACTGTTCCATTGGAAGTTGATACAGATTAATAGATCTGTTTCAATCTTAGCGTTAGACAAACAAATAATTTAAGGAAAAGTGAGCATGATGCTACCATATACCACCACATGTCATGGTCTAATTTTTTTCAATTACTAGAATCAAACTGGTACGCGAGGTAAGTCCTGATATGTTTGGGAATAGTCTCTCTAGGGACTCTTTGAAGTCACCGTACAATACTGTAAAGAATTTCAATTGCTTTTTTGCAGTCTTTATGGTTCTCATTATATTACACGACATAGGCCTAGTGTTGATCCTTATAGTTTTATGTCATCGATCTTGTCACATGTTTCAGTATAATGTTATAAACTGAGCATCTCTCTAGCCACAAAATGAAGTGGGTCTACATGTAATTTTGGTCATGTTATTTTATGTAGATACATATGCATAATCAATGATGTCCGATCACTATGACTTGTAAATTAAGGAACAGTTGGTCTAAAATTTGATGCTTTGCTTGACAGACACCGAGATCATGCTCCTGCACACAAAAGTTGACCTTGTGATAACTCTTGGCGGGGATGGAACCGTCCTCTGGGTATGTGTTGATTAATATATCATATTCTTTATTATATTTTGACCTTACTTCAGAGAAATTTAGACATTCATGTACTTTGGGTAGGGGAATTTGAAGTTTATCATATGCAGAGATGCTACTCTATATGGAGAACAAGGGTTCTGCTGCCTTTTGGTGCTTCATATATTGTTTCCCTTTTCGTATATAATTATGCTGAGTGATGTGTAGGATGTAATTAGAATGGATTTTATTTACAAGTGATATGGATTTCAGAGATGGTTAATAAATTGATAGAAGATTTATCAAGAGGACCGATCTAGTACATTATTAAAAATTTTGCATGTCCATTGGACCTGATGTTCTTCATTACTATCATTCCTTTCTTAGGAATGTTCATTACTATCATTCCTTGCTTAGGAGACCACAGTATAGTATTTTATATCAGTTGTGCAATTTACTTAAGCTGCAATCACCATCAAAATTTTCCTGGCCGTGCTTGCCTTTGGAACTGAACCCTTGCCCACCTTGATTAAATTTTTTGCAGCTTTTAAATGGTAACTGCTGACACCTCGTTCCTCACTTTACAGGCAGCATCCATGTTCAAAGGACCAGTTCCACCTGTTGTGCCGTTTTCTTTAGGGTCTCTGGGATTTATGACTCCATTTCGTATCCTCTCATCAGCTTCCTATGAAACAATTACTTACTAAAACAATATACTTAATTTATTTCTTAAAGAAAAAACTCTACACTAGTTTATCCTTGAAAAGGGAAAAAAATATCTAAAAAGGCAAGCAAGTAAAATCTTATAACATAGCACTCTCAGTTCCAACTATTTCAATGTCTGATCAAGTTGATCCTTAACATGAATCAGACAGTGAACGGTACCGGGATTATCTCGATTCACTTTTAAAAGGCCCCATTAGTATCACACTACGACACCGATTGCAGTGCCATGTTATTAGAGAATCAGCTAAAAATGAGTTCGAAACTGAAGGGCCAATACTTGTGTTGAATGAGGTTACAATTGACCGGGGGATATCATCATATCTCACAAATTTGGAATGCTATTGTGACAACTCTTTTGTCACGTGTGTTCAAGGAGATGGGCTGATATTATCGACAACATCTGGCAGTACTGCGTATTCTTTAGCAGCTGGAGGATCAATGGTCCATCCCCAGGTATGTTACTATATATTCATATTTGTTTCCTGTTTACTGCTTGTTCCTGGATAATTATGAAGTAGATTCGTACTCTATAGCTATAAGGTGTAATTTGTCTTTTACCTCAAAAAAAAAAAAGGTGTAATTTGTCTTAAATAAGTTGGATGCTTACTATAATGTTTTGTAACAATTGTGACAAACTGCTATAAAACGATTCCCAAGTAAGTTATGAAAACTCAGCCTAAAAGTATAATACTTGTTGAAGTTTAAGGAGATTTATGTATGAGGGGAACTTGGGAATACCTTGAAAAATATAATCTCAAGTTTTGCAAGTATATTTAAGGGCAATACTTGCAACCTGCGGTGAAAGACTTTGATGTATGTATGCTGTTGGTGTATGATGTATAGATTGTTCTCCGTGATTGCAGGTTCCAGGCATCCTCTTTACCCCTATTTGTCCACATTCCTTATCATTCCGACCTCTTATATTACCTGAACATGTGACGTTGCGAGTACAAGTACCTTTTAACAGCAGGAGCCATGCATGGGCATCATTTGATGGAAAGGACAGGAAAAGGCTAGCAGCTGGTGATGCACTTGTGTGCAGTATGGCTCCTTGGCCTGTTCCCACTGCATGTCAAGTTGATTCGACTAATGATTTCTTGACCAGCATTCATGATGGCCTGCACTGGAATTTGAGAAAGACTCAGTCTTTTGATGGCCCTAGAGATATATAATACATGATCCATATTTTTCATTTTTGTATATTAGTATATGTAGTTCACAGGAGATCTGCTAGATTATTAATCTTGTGCAATATAGAAGGGTATACAAGGTGCAGTTTGAGTGGGGGTGGAAGGTGAAAACAAAATTAGAGATTCATGTAATTACTTATATTTTATCATTTTCACCTCTACATTAAAGTTGAAGCAGAATGCCTGTTAAGTGGATGCCTTAAGATCGAATGTAACCGCTAATGGTCTTAGACTCATAGGATCTTGTAAACTGGTTAATGCTTGCTTACTAATTTGATATATACGTTTTATTTTTAGTGTAGAAAAGGAACTAAACAACTACAAGGAGGAGCCTCTAAGGCAACCAATACTAATGGTATCCTATTGAGTTTTTTCGAAGCATGAGCAGGAAGACCACCCTACCTGATGCCATAGTCTTGTTTTGGTCGTCCCAGACAACTTAGCGCAAGGGAAATACTAGCCTGTACTACTGGTATTACAACTTCTAGACTAGCTATAGGAATACTCATCATGTCATCAACAAGAACCTCAGTGATCAAAACAGGAGGGTCCTGAAGGGTGCAAATTCCTTGAAAATGGAGGGTACTGTTCTTGGCCATGATATCAGCAACCATGTTGCGTTCAAGGTGTGTGTGAATAGACTCATTCATGAGCTTCCTGCAGTTAGAAATCAAAGTCCCCAGAAGATGCATATCGAAGTTGTCACCTTGCATCAAAGTAACTAATATGCCACTTACAGTAGCCTACTTCAAAATTAATAAACTTTTAAAAATTAAAATTTTATTTATTATTACCATTTTAATGTAAATAGAGATGGGTTATTTTGTGCTTCTTTGGGGGGTTGGTCATGGCTTGGTCCTCCTACCCTATATTGTATCTTTGATTATACTTAATAAACTAAGGAGAGGGGAAGCAAGTTTGAATTGGTAGCAGCAAGGGTTACCCGAGATTACACGTAAATATCAATCCCAAGAAATAATGTCAGGTATCATTAGTGCACGTTTGGCAGAGGGGACTAAGTGGTACTGGACTAAATAAGGGGTATTAAATAGTGTGAGTTGTGTTTGGTGTAAAGGAGTACAAAATTAAATGGTACTATCTAGGACCTGTTTGTGCTCTCAACCTCCTTAGCTTGTGTTAGTGTGAGTACTCATTTTTTAGGTCCCAAAATAACATCTCTCTCTTCTTCTCTCTCTCAAGACTGAAGACTATCTCTTGTGCTCTTCGGATATCTGGTACTCCACTCCGGCTGGATTGGTGGCGGCAGCGGCGGAAGATGAGAGTCCTTTATGGTCGGCGACGGAATCGAAGTCGGTGGTTATGGGTGCTTCGTCGTTTAAGCCGAAAGATGCTATGGTGGAGAGAACCTTCTCCTTTTCCTCCTCCATGGTCATCTCGTTGAGAATTTGGGAGAAAATACAAGACCAGATCAGGGAGATCTGTGATTGATTATCAACAATAGAGGAGGGGACAGTGTATTAGCGTTCCAAAAATCTCCCGACCGAGGCTTTGATGTAAAACGAATTTTCTTCTAGCCAACTCCATGATTGCTCGAATTAACAAGAATAAATCAAAGATTTTTATCAATTTTTCAGATCAGATTTGCTTCCTTTTTGGGTTTATGTTTGTTTAGGTTTTTAATTAGAATTTATATTCAATAATGTTGTTCTTATAACAAGTGATACGATAGGTTTGATCTTGTCAGATTTCATTCATTTTAATTAGCAATGTTTTATTGCCTCTTCAATCAACATTGATTTATTGCCTCTTTTCATTGTTTTAAGAAGGGATACTGAATTCAGATGGTTTAATTTCATTTCTTTTTGTGATTTGGAAAGTCTATAGTTGAGTTTTGTTATGAGTTTTATATTGTGGGTCAGATTTCAAGAATTGGGTTCAAGAATGTGTTCATAAAATGATTATACTAGAGGAAAAGAAAAGATAACGAGAAGGCAAGTGATGCAGATCAGAAGGGTCAGTCCTACCTTAGGCAGTACTGCATCACCAAATAGGTTATAAAATAGTGTTGAGTAAGCCTACTCAAGTGAGAGTAGGCAAAGTATTAAAAATAGAGTGACTCATAATAGCACTAGGTACCAAACGTGCACTTAGAGGACACCATTTTTGGAACTCGCCTTAGGTCTCAAAATCTCAGGTACGGCCCTGATGTCATGCTCACAACACAAGAAGAAAAAATATTCAGTTTGTTACGTACAAGACAAGGCACCATCATTAAGAGACAACATCTAGACTACCAGTAAATTAGTCATCCTCCATTAATTGGAACCTCTGGAATATCAAACAAGTCTTCTTTGACTGGTGTGATAAACAAAGTATGATCCTCCTTTTCGCTGCTATGAAACATTCCCTTCTTATTTCAGGAGTTACTGAAAAATTTATGAGCAAGAATGAACACAAAAGACACACAACAATGTTGTGAAGATTTTCTCTTGATTTCTTGATAACAGGAACAAAGGAAAAACAAGTATGTATACAACTATGCTACGGAGTTGTTAGTTATAGTAACCGATGGGAGTAAACTAATATACATAGTACAACTAAAGTGAACTTTGGGGAAGACGAAAAGTAAGGCAGACGCCATAGCATAAGTGTCGAGCTCAAGACCAACAGGGCTTCCTCCTCCATGCTTCTACATGAAAGGAACTAAAGCAAGAGAGGTCACACATCACAGCAGCAACTCAGTTGGAGCTGAAGAGGCAACTAGTTCAAATGGAACTATAAGAGTTAGAGTTAGAGACATCCAACTATATACAAACTTCAACACTCCCCCTCAAGCTGGTTCCAGGGGATTAATGGAACCAAGCTTGGATAATAGGAGCTGAAATTGACCAGTAGGCAAAGCTTTGGTGAAGATGTCAGCTAATTGATCTTGACTTCGAATGTATCTAGTCTCAATCACCTTATTTTGAACTTGAGAGCGAATGTAATGACAGTCTACCTCAATGTGTTTTGTTCTCTCATGAAACACTGGATTTGTGACAATGTGCATGACAGCTTGATTATCACAGTGAAGAATCATGGATTGATTGGAAGGAAAGCCAAGATCATGAAGGAGACCCTTGAGCCAAATCAGCTCACAAGCAGCAGATGCCATTGCTCTATATTCTGCTTCTGCACTTGATCTTGCTACAACTGTCTGTTTCTTGCTCTTCCAGGAAACCATGTTTCCTCCTACAAATGTACAGAAGCCAGTAGTACTTTTTCTATCTAAAGCATTGTATGCCCAGTCTGCATCAACATAACCAACAATGTTAGTGCCACCGTTGTTCTGAAACAAAATGCCTCTACCAATGGAAACCTTTTAAGTATCTTAGAAGGCGTTTCACTATGCTCTAGTGATCAGCAGTAGGGGCATGCATGTATTGACGTACAATGCTCACACTATAGGAGATATCAGGCCTAGTAATGGTGAGGTAGATCAGTTTTCCCACCAATCTTTGATATGAACTAACATTGTCAAGGGTTGAGATTTCAGTTTCCAAGGTAAACTTACTTGAGAGAGGAGAATGAGCTGGTTTGC
The DNA here is from genome assembly GCA_963682095.1 of Potentilla sterilis. Taxonomy (NCBI): domain Eukaryota; kingdom Viridiplantae; phylum Streptophyta; class Magnoliopsida; order Rosales; family Rosaceae; genus Potentilla; species Potentilla sterilis. The sequence continues at coordinate 37,851,082 of OY821755.1, read as the reverse complement.
AGTCCAACATCTCAGCTTCCTTAAGGAGATCTAGAGTATATTTTCTTTGGTTTAAGAACAGACCCTTGTTAGATGAGGCCATCTCAATGCCAAGGAAATACTTCAACCTGCCAAGGTCCTCAATTGCAAATCTAGTGTGGAGGGCTGTTTTCAATGCTTCAATTTCAATAGCATTGTCTCCTATGATGATTAAATCATCAACATAGATGAGTATTATCAGCTTTCCAGACACACCATTCCTTACCAACAAAGAAGAATCAACATTGCTACTTTTGAAACCAACTTCTTCAAGAACTGAATTGAGCTTAGCATACCAAGCTCGAGGTGATTGTTTCAGTCCATATATGGATTTGTGGAGTTTGCATACTAATTCTGGATTTGAAGCTTGATGATGACCAGGTGGCAAACACATGTAAACTTCCTCTTCTAAATCACCTTGCAGAAAGACATTTTTAACATCCATTTGATGAAGATTCCAAGCATTATTCACAGCAACTGATAGGAGCACTCGAACTGTGTTCATCTTGGCTACAGGAGCAAAGGTTTCCTTGTAATCCACTCCATAGGTCTGTGTGAAACCACGAGCCACAAGACGAGCTTTCTATTTTTGAATTCTTCCATTAGAGTGAAACTTGGTCTTGAATATCCACATACACCCAATTGCCTTCTTTCCAGGAGGTAGCCTGACAATAGACCAAGTTTTATTATCATGGAGGGCTTTGAGTTCATCTGCCATAGCTTGTTTCCACTCACTGTGCAGACTAGCTTCTTCAAATGTTTGAGGATCAGTGGCACTGTCAAGGATACTTAGAAAGGCCCTATGAGAGGGAGAGAATCTCTTATGGGTATAAGATTTGGAAACAGAATGCTTAGAGGTCATCAGCACAAAGTCTTTGAATCTGGCAGGTCTATTCCTAGTTCGACTCGGATTTCTTTGAGGAAGAATACCTGCAAGTGCTATATCAGGTTCTATTACATCAAGCTCTGCTAGAGGCTGAGACCCTAGTTCATTATCATCATAAGCAACATGATCACTAGGAAAATTGTCTGATTGAACAGTAGCAGGCTGAACTGGTGACACATCACTGCAAGTGTCAATATTGATAACAGGGTTAAGATCACTGTAAAGCTCCCCTTACCATCATATTCAATTCTTTCTGTAAATAGAGGGGTGAGTTCCTCAAATCTCACATCTCGAGAAACTACAGTTTTCTTAGTGATGGGGTTATAGAATTTATATCCCTTATAAGTAGAAGAATATCCAAGAAACACACACTTTGCTGCCTATGGATCTATCTTGTCTCTGTGATTGGACTGTATGTGCACAAAACAGACACATCCAAATGTTCTGAGATGAGACAAATCAATTTTCCTTCCCTTCAGCTTCTCCAGTGGAGATTTAAACTCTAAAATTCTACTAGGCAGCCTATTGATCAGATAGGTAGCAGTAAGAACAGCTTGAGACCAGAACTCTTTTGGAATGTTCATCTGGAACATGATAGCTCTAGTTTTCTCAAGGATATCTCGATTCTTTCTTTATGCTATGCCATTCTGCTGTGGAGTTCCCACACAGCTAGTTTGATTCAGGTGTAAAAATGACAAAACACTTTAGTAAAGCAGTGATTTGGCCAACTGAAAGAAGTTCGAATGGAAATGAAGGAACAAATAAAGCTTCAATAAGTTTTGACAAAATTTTGATTTTTCCCTTGCCAAAAACAGTTGCACCTTTTCCATTTGCAACTGAGACACTAGATGATTGTTTTTCATAATCTGGAAGGCTATGTAACTGGTTGGTCATGTGATCAGTAGCACCAGAGTCAATTATCCAACAATCATGTTTGCTAGTCAGGTCTAAAGATGTGGAGAAAGCCTGAAGAATACCTAGGATATCAGCTGCCATAGTATGATCTGAATCAGCCAAGAATCCTACAAATTTTCCCATCAGAGTAGTATGCACTACCAGAAAAAAAGTTTTTCCCGACGAAAAAAAAAAAAACGGCCGACGACTAAAAATTTTCGTCGGTAATTCTATAGAATGGCCGACGATTTTATTTTTCATCGGTGGAAAAACAAAATCGTCGGCCATAGTGTAACCATAGCCAACGATACTGTTTTTTCGTTGGTATAAACAAAAATCGTCGGCTATATTCATATTTCAGTCGACGATTTTGGATTTTCGTCGGCCTTTCTCTGAAACATTAGCCGACGAAAACTTTTGAAATTTTAGCCGACGAAATTGACATTTTCGTCGGCTATAAGTCTATATATTTTCATATCTAGACAGCAGCTGCTCATTAAAAAAAAAACGAAAAAAAACGGGAGAAAGAGTGAAAAATCTGTGGGTATTGTTGAAATCCGTCATCTCTTACATTGTGGAGCTATATATAGGTACGTATATGCGTATATATGTTGATTTTGAGTTTTAGTTGAGTTGATTTTGAGTTTTAGTGATTTTGAGTTAGTAAGTGATTTTTTGTTTTGTTGTTGTTTTAGTGTTAGAATGTATGTATATATGTTGATTTTGAGTTGTAGTTGAGTTGATTTTAAGTTAGAGTTTAATTATGTGTTTTAATTTGATGTTATTTTAATTAGTGTTAAAATATATATATATATATATATGTGTGTGTGTGTGTGTGCATGTGTGTGTGGAGTTTAATTATATATATATATATATATATATGTTAATTAATGGTTGTTGATAGTGTAATTAACTTAAATAATGGTTGATATATAGTGTAACTTAAATAATGGTTGTTAATATATATATATATGAGTTGATGTTGATAATAATATATATTGTAATGTAATTAATTATTAAGAATTTATATATATATATATATGTATGTGTTAATTAATTTCTTATTAATTAAAGTTATATATATATATTATTTTCAGGCTATATATATATGGATCCGGATAAGAGTTGGATTTCGCTTCCAAGGCATGACCGACGATACACTACAGGAGTTATGAATTTTTTGCAGTTCGTCGAGGAAAATGCAAACGTGAATGAATACCATTATTGCCCGTGCAATAAATGTAGGTGTCGCAGTGATATGTGTCGATTTTCGATTATGACAGTATGGGAGCACCTAAAGAGTAAAGGGTTTTGGCCGAAGTACACACGTTGGATATATCACGGTGAGCCATCATTAGATGGATCGCATGATCATGGGCAGTTTTTTGAGGCGGGCAGTAGTAGTACATCCAACGATCCAACAATGGCATTCGTCAACGACGTGTTTCCTTTTGAAAGCGGTGTACGTGGGGAACAACATATGCATGACCCGATGCAGCCCTTCCCACAAGTTGTCAACACTGCTACCTTTGACAAGTACAACAAACTGATTGCATTGCAACAGATCCCTGTGTCTTCAAGTTCTAAGAAGACAGTTCTTGAAAGTGTGATGGAGGTAATGAGGATTAAAGTCGAGACAAAATCGACTATCAGGCAAGTGGATGAATATCTACAGTACACTTCTTCGTTGTTAGAGGAGGGTCATCGTAATCCTACCAATCACCGTAAGGTCCGAAGTATCCTCAAAGATCTAGGGCTTTCCTACATTAAGATCCATGCATGCGCATTTGACTGCGTTCTCTTCTGGGGTAAAGATGCAGAAGGGAATGACCTTGCTAGCCTTGACGCATGTCCGATATTTCATTCCGACCAATATAAGTTGACGGGAGCAGGCAATAGGAAACCTGTGAAAGTCCTTCGGTATTTTCCGTTGAGAGATAGGCTTGAGCGGTTGTACATGTCAGAAATCACCGCAAAAGCTATGAGATGGCACGGTGAGCGGGACGCGGGAGACGCAGATTTCATGACACACATCTCTGACGGAGCGGCTTGGAAGCATATAAACAATGAGTTTCCTCATTTTGCGTCAGATGTCAAAAACGTCAGGCTCGGGCTCTCAACCGACGGGTTCAACCCTTTCGGCACCATGAGTCTTTCATACAGTATATGGCCGGTGGTTTTGGTACCTTACAACCTTCCTCCGTGGATGTGCATGAAGAAGGAATATAATATGTTGACGTTGTTGATTCCGGGGCCTGGTTACCCAGGGAAATGTCTCGATGTGTATATGAGACCATTGATTGAAGAGCTTAAGGTATTGTGGGACGTTGGTCATCCCACTTTTGACAAGTACAAGGAGGAGACTTTCCTGATGCATGCCATGGTTATTGGTACCATCAGTGATTTTCCTGCTTATGGGATGTTGTCGGGCAGCGTTGTTAGAGGATACAAGGCTTGTCCAGAGTGCCTCAGCGATTATGGGAGCACCCCTCATTGCAACAAGATATGCAGAATGGGTCATCGTGTGTTCCTTCCGGCGGATCACCACTGGCGTTACGAGTCCGCCGCATTTGATGGAACAAAAGAACACGGTGGTCCTCCCAGAAGATGGACAGGAGGAGAAATTTTAGCAGTGCTTAATGAGTACGATTTTGGGCCCCTCAGCAATTATCCCGATATTGTAGCGGAAATACCTGAAAGACCTGAGGAGTACAAATTGTGGACACATAAGAGCATATTGTGGGAACTCCCGTACTGGTGTGAGTTGTTGATCCGTCACTTCCTAGACGTTATGCACATAGAAAAAAATGTTTCTGAAAGTGTGGTGGGCACAACGCTGAACTTGGAGGGGAAGACGAAAGACGGTCCTAAGGCTCGCACTGATCTGCAAAACATGAATATCAGAAAACAACTATGGTTGAAACAAGGGAAGAGAAAAATGCCACAAGCTCCTTACACCGTCAAGCCTGAGCATAAATCAGAAATTTTCCATTGGATAAGTCGGGCCAAGTATCCTTCAGGCTTTGCTGGAAATATAGCCAAGTGTGTGAACAGACAATTCAACAATATTTACGGGTTGAAAAGTCATGACAATCATATCCTGCTACAACGTCTCTTCCCTGTTTTCATTCGACTGTTCCTTCCCCGTCACGTTGTGGAGCCGTTAGTAGCGTTGGCAAGATTTTTCCAGAAGGTATGCAAACGGGAAGTGAGAAAATCTGACTTCCGGGAAATGCAACAAGACATCGTTCATATCATGTGTAAATTTGAGATGATATTTCCTCCAAATTTTTTCGACATCATGCCTCACCTCATGATCCATCTTCCTCAGCAGTTGTTGCTTACCGGTCCTGTGCACTTCACTTGGATGTATCCGATGGAAAGGTACGTATTTTACACCTTATGTTAATTTCCTCATCAATATATGTGATTTAGTATTAATGTATTATCATAACACTTTAAAAACTTGATTTATAGGCAACTTGGACAATACGGTGATTTTGTCCAAAACAGATCCGCACCTGAAGGATGTATAGCTGAAGCATATATTGCGCACGAGTGCGTCACCTACATGAAGCTGTATCTAGGAGCGTTACAGGAAAGCATACCGGAAGATGTACATTCACAGTTCAATCTTTCCATACTCTCCGACGATGTTGTACTCGGTGGAAAAATGTCAGTTTCCTACAAGTTGAAAGATTATGAGGTAGCCATTGCACATTGGTGGGTACTAATTAACTGTTTAGAAGTTCAGTTTTGGAAGAACATGCATCTAAACTGTGAACAAGTAGGAGGTGATCTCGATTACCACAACCGGACATTCGCAGAGTATTTCAGCCGCTGGGTACGTAACTTTAACATTATTCTATATGTATTTATATATTATTGTGTATAATTATTCATATTTATAGTTGATTCTGATGGTTGCAGATGGACCTTATTAAAAATGATAATCACCCAAATTGGTCGCACGAACTCAGACTTTTAGCGATGAAGCCGGTCTATTCAAAATTTTATGCGACGTGCAAGGTGAATGGTGTGTTATTTCGATATGAAGAGAGAGATGTCAGAGTGAAAACACAAAATTCAGGTTGAAAAATGACCATATTCCATTTTCTATCACTAACGATAAACAATTGCTTCATCCTTCAAATGCAAAAATGTTGTGAAATAAGATATGCCCGAAATAATGAAATACGTCTACGGTTGAAAAATGACAAGATTCTGATAAAATCTGAGTGGCGAAAGATGTGGTCAAAGGTTTTATTCCTTCGTTTCCCTAATGGTAGCGTTACCTTCGGTAAATATTTTGAGGAAAATTTTTATACGATTAGTTGCATCTCATCGATTTGAAACTATTATCTGTTGAAGGTCAGGCAAAAAAACGTCATTTAGACAGACCAATTACCATTTCTAAGCGTTTAAAGGTTTGACTCACCCGGTTGACCGTTCCGATCGAGCTTTTAACGTTGTCAGCTGAAGTTGGATTTTTTTCTATACATGTATTTAATCTTAACGGTGATATCTGACGGTTGGAATAGATTTTATAAACTTTTAGATTCAAAATCAGAACATATGCACTAATGTTCCTTAACTTGTTTACTAAGTGTTTAAGTGAATGTATAGTTTCAAATAGTTACTATACGTAGACTCTTCAAACGCAAAAATGTTGTGAAATAAGAGACGACCGAAATAATGAAATACGTCTACGGTTGAAAAATGACAAGATTCCGATAAACTCTGTGTGCCGAATGTTGCGGTTAACTATTTTTTACTTTCGTTTTCCTATGGGTAGCCTGACGTTTGTTAAATCAATTTTGGAAAATTTTTATACGATTAGTTGCATCTCATCGATTTGAAACTATTATCTGTTGAAGGTCAGGCAAAAAAACGTCATTTAGACAGGCCAATTACCATTTCTAAGCGTTTAAAGGGTTGGCTCACCAGGTTGACCGTCCCGATCGAGCCTTTAACATTGTCAGATGTAGTTGGATTTTTTTTCATACATGTATTTAATCTTAACGGTGATATCTGACGGTTGCAATATATTTTATAAACTTTTAGATTCAAAATCAGAACATATGCACTAATGTTCCTTAACTTGTTTACTAAGTGTTTAAATGAATGTATAGTTTCAAATAGTTACTATACGTAGACTCTTCAAATGCAAAAATGTTGTGAAATAAGAGATGACCGAAATAATGAAATACGTCTACGATTGAAAAATGATAAGATTCTGATAAACTCTGTGTGCCGAATGTTGCGGTTAACTGTTTTTTACTTTCGTTTTCCTATGGGTAGACTGACGTTCGTTAAATCAATTTTGTAAAAATTTTATACGATTAGTTGCGTCTCATTGATTTGAAACTATTATCTGTTGAAGATGAGGCCAGAAACCGTCGTTTAACTAGACTAATTTCCGTTTTTAAGTGTTTAGAGATTTGACTTAGTGGTTTGACCTATAGTTTAGCCGACGAAAATTCTATGTCGTCGGCTAAACTCTTGCGATCCGCGCCTTTTTATTGTTCGCCTTTGGATGGCTCAGATCCAACGGCTGTTGATTTTCCAAAGCATAGCCGACGAAATTTTTTAAATCGTCGGCTATTCTCTCAGTTTAGCTGACGAAATATAATTTTCGTCTGCTAAACTCTTGCGATCCACGCCTTTTTATTGTCCGCCGTTGGATGGATCAAATGAGACGGCTGCTGATCTTCCAAAGTATAGCCGGCGATGTTCATAGAATAGCCGACGACATTCAAAGAATAGCCGACGAAATCTTTTAATTCGTCGGCTATTCTCTCTGCTATAAAACCAGAAAGCCGCAGCAGCCCGACTTTTTCAACCCTAAATCCGCAAAAACTCCTCCTCCGCTCCTCAAATCGGCCGTGCGTCTCCTCCATTCCGATAACGTCGTCGTCCTCCTCCTCCTAGACACGCCGAAATCCGGCCTCCTCCTCCTCCTAGACATCCCGAAATCCGTCCTCCTCCTCCGACCGGCCTCCTCCTCCTCCGGCCACCTCCTCCTCCTTCCCCTCCTCCTCCTCCGCCAAAACAGATCCGAAGGTTTTTGGTTTTTTTTTCTCAATTTATTTTAATTTTATAATTTAGGTATATAATTTAGATATTCAAGTGTGTGTTAAATTGTTATATATATTGGTTATATGTATAAATTGTTAGATTAATTATATATATAAATTTGTAGATTAATTATATAAATTGTTATATATTTGTTAATATTGCTTATATGTTAATGTATATTTTAATTGTTATATATATTGGTTATATGTATAAATTGTTAGATTAATTATATATATAAATTTGTAGATTAATTATATAAATGGTTATATATTTGTTAATATTGGTTATATGTTAATGTATATTTTAATTGTTATATATAAATTGTTAAATTAATTATATATATAAATTGGTAGCCTAATTATATAAATGGTTATATTCACTACCAGAAAAGGGGCTATAACCGACGAGGCCATCTCGTCGGCCGTTTTCATTAAATCGTCAGCTATAGTCATAGCCGACGAAGTATCGTCGGCTATTATCTCGTCGGGAATGCTCCGTCGGCTATAGTATAGCCGACGACACTGAGGGTAAGTCGTCGGCTTATAAAACACGCGGTATAGCCGACGAATAAAGCGTCGTCGGCTATACTTCGAACATTGCCGACGACAGGATCGTCGGCTTCAACAATTACGTAATTGCCCCTAACCCGGAAGTATAGCCGACGATAGTGTAGTCGGCTATACGTCCGGCATAGCCGACGAATTAATCGTCGGCCATAACAATCGCCGGTTCCAGGAACGGTTTTTTTTTGCCGGAAGCCGGGAGGGTATAGCCGACGAAATATGGCCCATTTCGTCGGCTATAACCCCTAAATATTTAAAAAAATTAAAAAATTTAACTCGGGCCCAATTTCACTTCGTCTTCGGTTTGGCTGCAGAAAATCCACAAACAAACATCCAAATATCCACATCAATCCATCCCTAATATCCTACCTACTGTACAAATTAACCCCCTAGCTAACTAGTCATCTACTCATCATCACCCCCTAAACGCGTAGCGTCGTCGACCGGATCGTTCGAGTTCCGGTGGCTATGGCTATCCTAATCGCCTGGCGTACTCCGATGCGGGTGGGGAGTGGGGACGACGAACTGGGGCATCTGTGGCGGAGGCGGGGGCTGGAGTCCAGCCTGCTGGGCCTCCCAAGATAGCTGCATCCATCGGTACATCTCCGCCACAGATGCGTCTCTGGCCTGCTGCGCCGAAGCCTCCGCGGCCCTCGCCAACTCCGCCTGCTCGAGCGCCTCCACCGCCCTCGCCAACTCCGCCTGAGTCCTCTGCAGCTGCGTCTGCAAATCTCCTCTCGTCGAAGCCGCACGCTGCGTGCTGGGATTGGCCGGCGTGTACTTGAGAACCCCATCTCCCGCCGCGCCTAGGCCTCTCTGGTAGAAGTAGTTGTTGCCCGTCCCCACCGCCGCGTGCATGATCTGAGAGGCCAAGCGCGGCTCAAGGGTGTCGATCGTGGAGGCAAACTCCGCGATCGCCTCGTCGGACGCCCCTTCCCCCAGGGTGTCTCGCGCGATCCCGAAGGTGATCGCGTCGGTCTCCGCATCTATTTCCGCCTAATTGACAAGAAAATATAATAAACGAATTAATAAAAAAAATATATAAATTTGTTTAATGAAACACTTTTATTGAATATGGGCGAATACTTACCACTTGGTCGGGACGCCCCGGATACATCTGCGCATGAATCCACGACAACGGCCTCAGCGGTCGGTCCCTCCTCGCCATCTCTGCCCACTGCCTCCAGGAGCGGGCGCCGCCGTGGTGGGGGTGCTCGTTCCTCTTGCGGTTGTCGCTGTTCGTCTTCGAGATTTTCTGTATTATAAGAACGAACATATAAACGCAAATATAAATTAGTAACTAAATTAAAATATTAGGAACTAACCAAAATAAAATTATTAACTAATTTAGTTACTAACTAATTTAATTTAATTAGTAACTACTTAACTAACTAATTTAATTTAGTAACTAACTAACTTACTAACTACCTAATTTAATTTAATTTAATTTAATTTAGTAACGAACTAACTAACTATGTAACTAACTAACTAACTTAATTTAATAACTAACTAACTAATTAATTTAATTAAGTAACTACATAATTTAATTATTAAATAACATTAAAAAGTTATATACTAGGAGGCTAAATTTTCTTACCGAGACCCTGTCGCTCCCGAAGTAGGCTACCAGCCATAGCCACTCATACTCCCTGTACCGGAACTCGTGGGGGGTTGCACCTCGCCCCAAGCGCTGCTCCACATGGTACGTCCTGTAGTGCGTCGCCAGCTCGTTCTTCCACTCGGAGTACCTATATAAACAAAACACAACTGTTAGATATATTCGTACACTACCAATAAATATATTTATACAAAAAAAAGCGAAACACATAACCTGTTCTTCAGCTGCTCGTCTCTCCACCAGTCCAAGGTAGGATGGACTCTAAACCATTGCTGCAATATTATAAATTAATTAGAAAATATTTTTATATAGTTATAAGGACTGAATTCATAAATGTTTATTTTCTATAATAAAAATACGATTTAACTCACCGACAGTGCATTGTACACTCGCGCCTTGATGTCATCGGGCACAGAGCCCCAGTCGGGCCACAACAGTGGGACCCTGTCCCGCACGAGCATGCCCGTCGCGTTGATATACTTGGTGGTGGTGTCTCTCCTCTCAATCGGGCGTCCATCCGCACCGGGACCAGGCAGGATCTCCCTGATCCCACCGGCGAGCTCCCTCTCCAGGGTCGACATGTTCGCTGGCCCTCTGGTCCTTCTCGTCCCCGCGGGTTTATTGACGAGAACGCCTGTTTCATAATTAAAATGAATACATAGTTAAATAATTATTTAAACTAACTAATTAAATAATTAATTAAACAATCTAAATAATTAATTAAACTAACCAATTACCTGCGTCGTTGTACTGCTTGTCCTTCTCACGAACACACCACAGGCCGCGGCAGTCCTCTGAGTCGAAAGGCGCGTAGACGTAGGCCTCCTCCCAGGGAATCTCGTGGGGCCGGTCGTGCCTCCAAATCTGCCTCCCCCTGGCGTCGTACTCAGGGATGGCAGGGAGGAACTGGACCATGTACATCCCCGATGGCGGAGACATACGGGGCGTGGACCCTGAGGGGCCTGCTCCCCCTGACTGTGGGCCCCGTAGCTGTGGACGCTGTCGCTGGGGGGGGGGGGGACAGGGAGCATCTCTAGAGGGTCCAGATCGGCGCGCGGTGGGGTCGGCTGCCGATCCTGGAACAGTGCTGAAGTGCACTGGGGTCTGGTGGCTCTGCGTCCTCCTCCGACACTGGAGTCAGGGCCCGCTCCCGTCGACTCATACGAGGAGCCCCCACGGGGATCGCTCGGGGTCAATCCCATCAACGTCTCCTCTCGTCGACTCATAGGCCGGCCTAGACCCCGACGACCGCTGGATCCGCTCCCCCCACGGCTGGCTCCTGCCTGAGCGTCGGGGTCGCTCTCGGTCCGTCTGCCAAGCCATCGGTCTACAGCGCGGCGGTTTCCTGCACAATTAGTATATAAATTCCATAAATTGCACAAAAATTCCACAAAAAAATTAAAAACTTCATTCAATGTACGTATATATACCTAATTATATATATACCTAAATATATTTATACCTAATTATATATATATATATATATATATTTTGAAATATATATATATATATATAGATATATACATATATATGTATATCCTCCTAAAAAATCTTGTTAAATCCACAAAATTAAAAAAATTCCCACAAAATTCCTTAAATTTCACAAAAAAATAAAAAACTTCATTAAATATATATATACCTAATTATATATATACCTAAATATATTTATACCTAATTATATATATATATATATTCCGAAATATATATATATATATATATATATATATATATATCCTCCTAAAAATTACACAAAATTAACAAAAATTCCACAACATTAAAAAAATTTCCACAAAATTCCATAAATTTCACAACAAAATAAAAAACTTCATTAAATATATATATATACCTAGTTATATATATACATAAATATATTTATACCTAATTATATATATATATTCCGAAATATATATATATATATATATATATATATATATATATATATATCCTCCTAAAAATTCCACAAAATTCGACAAAATCAACAAAAATTCCACAACATTCCATAAATTGCACAACAACCCTAAATTCCACATAATTTCACAAAAACCATAAAATTTCACAAAATCCCTAAATTCCACAAAACCACAAAATTCCACAAAATTAACAAAAACCCTAAATGAGGGAGAGAGGGACTACCTGACATGGTGGTGCGGCTAGGGGAGGTGGTGACGTGCGGCGGCGACGGCGGCTAGGGGCGGCTGTGGCGTTGCCGTTCGGGTGCTGTTTTCGGGTCGGGGAGGGCTCGGGAAGGAGGGGGCCGGGGCGGGGAGGGGTCGGGTGGGGCCGGGGATAGCAGATCGGCGTCAAAATCTTCTGGGTCGATCGGTCGATCGGGTGGGGGGAAATTAGCTAGGGTTTCGATTGCAGAAAATGAGGGAGAGGCGCCTCTGTTGCGGTTTAAATCGAAGGACTATAGCCGACGATTTAATTTTAATTCGTCGGCTATAGTTATAGCCGATGAATTTCGTCGGCTATAGTTATAGCCGAAATCCGGGCCGGGCCAAAGTTGGGCTTTGCGGGCCGGTTATAGCCGACGAAATATGGATTTCGTCGCCTATAGTGTGGACTATAGCCGACGATTTAATTGTATTTCGTCGGCTATAGTATAGCCGACGATTTAATTTTAATTCGTCGGCTATACTCTGACCCGAAATCCGGGCCGGGCCGAAGTTGGGCTTTGCGGGCCGGTTATAGCCGACGAAGTAGTTATGTCGTCGCCTATAATATGAATCTCGTCGGCTATACTTCACGCTCTCAGCAGCCGTCAGATCTTGCCCATCCAACGGCGGACAAAGAAACGGCGCGGATCGCAAGAGTTTAGCCGACGAAGTTCAGTATGTCGTCGGCTATTCTTTGGTCAAACTACAAAGTCAAACCTCTAGACGCTTTAAAACGGAAATTGGCCCGTCTAGATGACGTTTTTTGGCCTGACCTTCAACAGAGAATAGTTTCAGATCGATGAGACGCAACTAATCTTATAAAAATTTCCCTCAAAATATTTACCGAACGTCAGGCTACCCATAGGAAAACGGAAGTAAAAAACAGCTAACCGCAACAATCGGCACACAGATTTTGTCGGAATCATCCCATTTTTCAACCCTAGGCGTATTTCAATATTTCGGTCGTATCTTATTTCACGACACTTTTGCATTTGAAGGGTCTACGTATAGTAACTACTTGAAACTATACATTCACATAAACACTTAGTAAACAAGTTAAGGAACATTAGTGCATATCTTCCGAATTCGAATCTAAAAGTTTGGAAAATCTATTCCAACCGTTTGATATCACCGTTCAGATTAAATACATGTATGAAAAAAATTCCAACTACATCTGACAACGTTAAAGGCTCGATCGGTACGGTCAAACTGCAAAGTCAAACCTCTAAACGCTTTAAAACGGAAATTGGCCCGTCTAGATGACGTTTTTTGGCCTGACCTTCAACAGAGAATAGTTTCAGATCGATGAGACGCAACTAATCGTATAAAAATTTCCCTCAAAATATTTACCGAACGTCAGGCTACCAATAGGAAAACAGAAGTAAAAAACAGCTAACCGCAACATTTGACACACAGATTTTGTCAGAATCTTCCCATTTTTCAACCGTAGACGTATTTCAATATTTCGGTCGTATCTTATTTCACGACACTTTTGCATTTGAAGGGTCTACGTAATGGTTTCGGTCAACATCCGGGCCAGGGGTTATAGCCGACGAAATACAGGTCGTCGGCTATACTTTAGCCGACGACCTTCAACATTTTGTCGTTAGCCGACGACTTGCATATTAAATTACCCAGAATGGGCATTATAGCCGACGAAGTATGGTCCATTTCGTCGGCTATAATGCTTATCTTTCCGAAAATTTGCCATTTAGGGCCTGAAAATTGCCTATTTCACCTGATAAATTCCTGAACATCGCACAAACAATTCAATACAATTTCCCATAAACTCGGAAAACGGTAATTAAGGACGAAAAATGTATTCATACATGCATGGACCATCGTACACAAATACATACATAAACAGTATACTAAGGATGATAATCAGAATCATCCTCATCACTTGAGTCAGACGTAGTATAGTAGTTCATATCTGGCAACCGGTGCTCGTACTCGTCGTCTGAGTCATCGTCTGCCTGATATAGACGATTCGGATTAACATCATACATGGGCACCTGACCCCTAGGAAGTCGAACCACTCTGCCCGGCGTCACATTATTATCGCGGATGGTGGAGGATTCTGGAATGTCGCCGGCGTCCGGCTCTTGGTATGCGGTCGCTTCTTGACACTCTGTGCTCACACCAAGTGTGGTAGCACTGTATATGTCTCGCTGAGACACATGGTTAACTACCTTCCACGTGCCTTTGTTCAATGGATCGTCAAGATAAAAGACCTTTTTGGCCGCTGTGGCGAAAACAAAGGGGTCGTCTTCATATACACTAGTGGCGGTATTCACCGAAAGTATGCCGTACTGATCGATCCGTATGCGGTGCGGCCTAGTATCAAACCATCGACACTTGAACAAGTGGACTTTCATGCGGTTCCCATAAATGAGTTCAACAACTGACTGTAGGACACCGTAAAAATCCACGCCCCCCTCTGCACCATCGACCATCACCCCACGATTCTGTGTTTTGCGTTCCCCGTCTCTAGCTTCACATATATACTTAACGCCGTTGACATCACACATTGGGCGGACTGTGGAAGATATCGGCTTCATCGACAACAGCCTCAATTCCTCTGAGTAATTTGTATGACCACCCCTCGCAGCCACTTGCATCAGCTGAAAAATATAACTCAAATCAGTTGGTGTGTTTATGATTAAAGAATAGGGAACTGTAAAAGAAAGCCATATAATATATATATTTATACACTTACCCATTGTGGAAAATAGTCTGCAAACGTCGTGTTGTGGTACTCGACATCACCGCGAACTTCCTTGCAGTGAAGATGGGTTCGTTTCCAATATTGTACCTCCGGACAGTTTATTAGAACCCACCAGTGGGCAATCCCTACCTCATGGTCAGGCAACTTGTCCACCCCCTTCTTCTTGAAGCTTCCGTATGGTACAACAGAGTTGGCGACGATAGATAGGTTGAACTCGGGGTCATCTCGACTTGGATGTTGTGGGGGGTCCTCCATCGCTCCCAAGTACAACTTGGCGTACGTTACACACTCATGCGCAATGTAAGCTTCAGCAATACACCCCTCAGGCGCAGATTTATTGTGCACATATTTCTTGTAGTCTCCAAGTTGTCTGCAAGGTTAACAAGTGCATGTTAAGAGCATGCAACTTTTATTTAAAAACATGTATAAATCAAATTTATGAATAACATGTACCTTTCGATGGGATACATCCAAGTGTAGTGTACGGGACCGGTAAGCAACAATTGTTGGGGAAGATGGATCATCAGGTGAGGCATGATGTCAAAGAAGTTTGGGGGAAATATCCTCTCGAACTTGCACAAGATAAAAACGATTTCCTCATGCATTCTCATGAGGTCTGATTTTCTAACTTCTCTAGCGCATAACTTCTGGAAGAATCTTGACAACGCCACCAACGGCTCAACCACTTCATCCTCCAAGTACGCTCGAATGAAAATAGGGAAGAGGCGTTGAAGCAGTACATGGCAGTCGTGACTCTTCAATTCGTACATCTTGTTGTCTCGGTAGTTAACACACTTGCTTATGTTACCCGCATAGCCATAAGGATACCTGCATAGCCATTAACAACAATTAGATTTCATGCATATATAGTCGTCCAACAACAGATGGATTCTTTAGGGAATACATGCCTAATTAATAAAAAGTTACCTGACATTACTCAGCCATCCAAAGATTTCATGTTTCTGGTCCCTGGTCACGGTGTAAGGAGCTTGGGGCATTTTGCTCCGGCCCTCTCTCAACCACAAATAGTCCCGCAGTCCCATATTTCTCAGATCAACGCGTGCCTTGGGGGTGTCTTTTGTTTTCTTCTCCCAATTCAAAACTGTGCCGACCACGGCTTCACCCACGTTCTTCTCTATATGCATGACATCCAGGTAGTATCTGGTAGCCAACCTGGCCCAATAAGGAAGTTCCCATAAGATGCTCTTGTGTGACCAGAACCTATACCGATCCGGCCTCTCTGGAATCGTGCGCAACACATCGGGATGATTGCTAAGCGGACCAAAGTCATACTCATTCAACACTGCCAATATTTCCTCCCATGTCCATTGCTCGGGTGCCCAGCCCCTTTCTTCAGTCCCATCAAAAGCCTGTGCATCGTCCCTAAATGGATGGTCATGCGGAAGCCAACGACGGTGACGCATCTGGACAATCTTGCTGCAATGAGGACTGGAGCAATCAACAGTCATGCACTCTGAACAAGCCCTGTAACCCCTGGTGACGCTGCCCGACAACATACCCCTCCCAGGAAAGTCACTGATCGTGCCAACAAGCATGGCATGCATCCGGAACATCTCATTTTTGAACCGGTCGTAGACCAGGTGGCCGTTCAGACTCAAGTACCGAAGCTCCTCAATTACGGGTCTCAAATACACATCGAGACACTTTCCCGGATAACCTGGGCCTGGAATCAACAATGTGAGCATGTTATATTCCTTCTTCATGCACATCCACGGTGGAAAGTTGTACGGAATCAAAATAACTGGCCACACACTGTACTGAAGCTCTTTCTTGCCAAAAGGGTTGAAACCGTCGGATGATAGCCCTAGCCAAACATTTCGAACCTCTGATGCAAATTCAGGAAACTCCAACACATTCTTCTTCCAAGCCTCTCCGTCGGCGGGATGTCTAAGGGTGTCATCGTCAGGCACATTCCTCTCAGCCCACCATCTCATAGCTTTGGCCGTGAAAGCACACATGAACAACCGCTCAAGCCTATCAATCAGCGGGAAGTATCGAAGTATCTTCACAGCTTTCTTGTTCCCTTTAGGAGTGAACTTATACCGCTCTGTATTGCATACTGGGCAGTATTCAAGATCTGCAAGTCCTTCCCCGTAAAACAGAACGCAATTGTATCTGCATGCATGAATCTTGATGTAGGAAAGGCCGAGATCTTTAAGGATATGTCGCACCTTATGATGACTGGTAGGAAGCCGATGTCCGGGGGGCATCGCCCCACCCCATAGCCGAAGCCAATCATCAACCGATTTGACAGTGCCTTTGTTCTCCGTTTTGATCTTCATCACTCCCATGACAGATTCAAGGACAGTCTTACTGCATCCGGGGTACAACGGAGTCTGTTGCAATGCGATCAGGTTGTTGTACTTTTCCATACCACTTGTGTTGACCGGAGATCGGGGTAATGGCTCGAGTGGCTCAATATCAGGGAAACACTCCATCTCCGGAGGAGGGAGTTGCACATCTGGTGCTTCCTCAAAGACACCGCTCTCACGAGGAAACATATCGTTGATCCAGTTCGTTGTTGGATCATTGGAGGAACTCCCTCTCTCGGAAAATTGTCCATGATCATGACGACCCGCAAACTCTGGTTCACCGTGATAAATCCAATTAGTGTATAGGACCCAAAATCCATATCTAGCCAGGTGTTGCTCCACTTTCTCTATGGAAAACCGGTGTCGTGGGGTGGCACACTTGCACTTTTTACACGGACAATAATGAAGTGTAGTGTCTCCACAGTTAGCCATCACAAAATCCAGGAAACTCCTAACTCCATCATGATACGCCTGATCCCATCTTCCAAGGGTAATCCAACTCTTGTCCATCCTGTAAATTCAAGAAATAAATATAGCTATATATAGATATGTATATATGCACGTACTACGTACGTACGTACGTACTAATTAATTAAAAAATTCATCATTAATTACACACACACATATATATATATATATACACATGCATCCCTAAATTAATTAAAACATCGTCAATCTCCCTAATTAATTAAACACAATGTATTTTTTATGTATACCAACAATATATTTTTAATTACAATTAAATTAATTAATATATATATACATTTTTTCATCAAATTCATCTAAAATCACCTATAAATCAACAATCAATCACTAATCTTCAACAAAACTTCAATTCTATCTAACCAACATATATATCAACCCATTAATAATCTCATCTCAACACACACACACACACACATATATATATATATATATATATATATATATATATATATATATATATATATATATATATATATATATATATATATATATATATATCAAATTAATCACACATTTATTCTAATTAAACTCTAAATTAACACACCTCTGCATATAACCAACTAAATCAACACACACAACAATATACGTACCTTTCAAGCTTATGGCCGAGGTTTTGGACGATTTCAGAGCGTTTTCGAAATGTTTTCGACGAATGAGCTCGCTGCTGCAGAATGGATCTGATATAAGAGTTATAGCCGACGAATATCCTCCTCGTCGGCTATAACCAAAAACTTTTCGTCGGCTATAACTCTTATAGCCGACGAATAACATCCTCGTCGGCTATAACCAAAAACGTTTCGTCGGCTATAGTTATAGCCGACGAGTTGTCGGCCGTCGTCGGCTATAATATTATAGCCGACGATGTGGCCTACGAAATAGTAATTCGTCGGCTATGACCCCTTATAGCCGACGAAGTACTGTTTCGTCGGCCGTGTTTTCCCATATCGTCGGCTATAACCCCTTTTCTGGTAGTGATTTTTGGTAATATATAAATGGTTATTTGTATTTATATATATGTTAATAATGAAATATAGTTATATTTTTATATAAATGGTTATATTTAGGTTAATGATTAGTATTATTTAAAATTAGTTAAAATTTAAATATTAATTTGTTAGTATGTTTTAAAATATGTTAGTATTATTGTTATTATATTAATTAGAATTTGTTATTTAATGTAATATAATTTAATATTAATTAATGTATTAATGCCACAAGCTCCAGATGGCCGATGCACTCAGACAGTTATTCGGAGGCGGTCGTTCTTCCAGATCTAGGGGTTCTGGAAGTTCTACCGGTTCCGGAGACTCCGACAGGACCCTTAGCCAGCCTGAGAGGACCACCAGCCAGCCGCGGAGGAGTGTGGATTCATCCCAGTCGCGGAGGACTGTGGATTCATCCCAGCCGCGGAGGAGTGTGAGTTCTCGGCACCAGACCCTTCTCCAGGCGAGGCGGCCGTCGAGCAGTTCACGTCCCCTTCTCGGGCCAGATGCTCCGTGGTCCAGTAGGCAGCTATTTCAGGACGAGATAGCTCCAGACGTTCCTCAGGTCCGTATGCCTGAGGTTCATCGGGAGCCGATGACGAGTCTGGCGCCGTCTGCTGCTGACTCGACTGAGGGGCCTACTCTCCCAAATCAGCTCTACCTCCCGTACAACATTCCTGCGATACCCGAGGTCGACTTTTGTGGTGTGCCCATATGGCCTGATATGCCTCAGTACGTGAGTGTTGCGGAGGCATACCATCAGCAGCCATTTGAGAGACCTGAGCTCCTGATTTCGGCGAGGAGAAAAGGAAAGTCGACAGACGGGTCATCGAGTTCAGGTAACATTTGATTTTATTAATTAAATGTTTTATTAAAATTAACGCACTAATATTTAATTTTATTAACCAATCGTCGTTTATGTGATAGGGACAGTCGCTAGCAGTTCAAGCAGGAACACGAGAGGTGTCATATGTTTTGACACGCTCAGGAGAACTGTTGAGAGCAGGGGGATGATCCAGATCAACGAACCCCCTAATCAGGAGGTTCAGGGGAAAAAATGCCGCGATTACGCGGGTTGCGTGGGGGCACTGATTAGGGATAGAGTCCATATGTTGTGGACACGGTGGGCTGATGTGCCGGAAGAGATCAAGAGGGAGATCAACAACGCAGCGTCGGTGAGTAATTTAAAAAACTTAATTTCTTTATCGTAATATTTAATAATTTTTGGTATTGTTATAATTGTAAAACTAATAAAATATTATCTTTCAGGCATACTTCGAGATTGCCGAACACAAGCAGGCTTGGGCGGACTCGATGCAGAACTCGAGGTACGTTGGGAATTCCTCATCTTATAATTTGAAATATTTTATGATATTAATAATATTTCTAATGCACTTTTGTTTTTTCCGTAGGTTCAAAGAGTGGAAGAACGAGCTCCGTACCCACTTTACCGAATACGACAACCGTGGTCGTATGGGTACTCCAAGAGAGTTCATGTTCAGGGAGTACGAGTGGCGTTGGTTGAAGACAGTAGACTTCAACAACCCACTTATGCAGGTAAATACTAAACTTAACTATAAATGTTTATTTTGTTAAAATTTTTATTATTAGTTTAATTATTTTATAATTATTACACTAATATTTTTTTATGCATTTTTCTAATATTTTATTATTTGTTTGAAGGAACGGTCTCGGATAAACTCTGCGAACCGCCGCCGTAACACAACCCTCAATCATGGTGGTTCTAGGCCATTTGCACAATATCAGGAGGAGGCGCTTAGAGATCATCCTGATAGCAACCCGTACGTGGAAACGTTCAAGAAGGCTTATCCACAAGCGACAGAACAGCTCGTAAGTCGTTAATTACGATTTTAAAATTTAAATTATTAATTTTACTTAATTATATATTTGTTAGAATATTAATTATTTTTTTTTCCCGTTCAATTAGGAGAGGGTGAACCAGGCCGAAGAAGAAGTGTTGTAGGAAGTAGTTCAAGAGACACAACCGAACATTTCAGAGGCAGATCTGCAAGAAGCCCTGCGCCAGGTCGACCGATCGAATGTCCAAACGGCAGCGAGGATGTTCGACGCAGCCTTCCCAGACAGGTCAAACCAATACTACTGCCGGGGTTTGGGAAGTTCTGGAATATGGCTCCTGAAGACCACTAAGGGAGGTCAAAAGAAGGGAGGCGGGGACAGCCAACAGATGAGGGGGGAAGTGCAGAGATTGGCAGAAGAAAATGCAAGATTGGCGGCCGAGTTCCAGAGATCACAGGAGCAACACCGCAGAACACAGCAGTATCATTTGGATATGTCCAGTTGGCATGCTGAATGCGAGAGAGTTCGGCGACACAACTACGCCGGCCAACAAAACTGGTGGTATGATATGTTCGCGGCACAACAACAAGGCCTTGAACCCCCGCCCCCGTTTCAGCCGTTAGTTGAACCTCCAATGCCTCAACCTCCCGAGTTCGTTCAGCAAGATGACGAGCATGATGGAGAGCAAGATGCTGGGGATGACGTGGTGGACTTTAGTGCTTTAGGTGATGATTAGGGTTATAGTTTATGTATATTGGAACAAATTAAATAATAAGTCATTTAGACGTGTTTCTTGTTGGTGTAAATGCTTGGATTGTCATTGTGAATTGCAGGTTGCTTGGAATGGTAATTTAGAAATTAATTTAATTTTTTTTCCCCAAAATGTAAGAATAGCCGACGATATTGGTATTATTTCGTCTGCTATAAGTGCTATAGCCGACGATTTTTACCAAATTTCGTCTGCTAGAACCGTTATAGCCGACGAAGATGACATTATTTCGTCGGCTATAATTAATTAATGCCTATTAAAATATTAATATATTCTGACGAAATAACCGACGAAATAGATGAAATCGTCGGCTATATTTCAGAACAAATAGCCGACGAATTTCGTCGGCTATAGTTTACGATATCGTCGGCCATACTCGAAAATATCCGACGAATTTCGTCGGATATTTTGCCCAGGTTTGGTTGACAAAATGAATTTTCGTCGGTAATATCATCGGCCATACTCGAAAATAGCCACGATTTCGTTATTTTCGTCGGCCATTCGTTTTACCGACGCCCTTTTACCGACGAATTATAGCCGACGAAAATTTGGCATAGTAGACGAAATTTTTTTCGTCGGCTATTCTGTCTGATCTGGTAGTGATGATTGTCAAATGAGCTACTGCCTTCACAGCTCATTTGCTTCTGATGTAGGTAATTGGCGAATTCATTGATAAGAGTTGCAGGATTGGCAGTGAAGTCAGTAATAATAGGGGAAGAGGCTGCCACATTTGCCTTGAGTCTGTCACTGGTGGAATCCCTGTAACCTCCTCCTTTCTTCATATCCCTTTCTCTCTTGAATTTAGCCTTGAGCTCTGGATGTGAAATCCAACAAGTCTTAATGAAGTGTGTAGGTGAACCACAATGATCACATTTTGTATCACCTTTCCTTTCCTTAGAGACTTGAAAATCAGATGGCCTGTGACTGGAAGCACATGCTCTTGCTTCTGGGACATTACTCTTTGCTTCAAGATTCATCACCCTCTTTCTGACTTCTTCTATTTGAATGGTAGCACAGATGCTGGTAAATGAAGGAAGATCAGATTTCATGAGGATGATACTCCTCATGTTCTCATATTTAGGACTTAAGCTAGCAAGCAGTTGAAAGATCTTGTCCTCCTCAGCACGCTTTAGAAGAATAGCTGCATTAGTAGTGTGAGGCCTGTACAGGTTCAGCTCATTCCACATGTTGGTGAGGGTTCCGAGATGTTTGATAAATGAATTTCCTTCTTGCTACAGCTCGGAAATTTCCTTCTTCAGTTGGAAAACTCTAGCCGCATTATTCTGGTTACCATACATCTCCTTCAAGCTCTTCCACAGATCCATTGAAGATTCAGAATAGCTGAATATCTCAGAAATTTGTGGCTCCATGGAGTTGAGATTCCATGTCATGACCATTTGTTGGTCTTTGCAAACCCAAGCTTCATAGCCATCAGTTAGTGGAGCAGGCATGGTTACAGCTCAATTCACAAAGCCAAGCTTTGACTTTCCTCCAAGAGCAAGAGTAACTGATCTCGACCATGGAAGGTAATTGAATTCATTGAGTAAAGTTGAAGTGAGACATTGTGTGAGCCCCGAAAATATTGACAAGCTAAGTTGAGATCGTGTGGTAGTTAAATGAGAGTCCTCATAAATATTTTTTCAGGATTTTTCACAAGCGGAAATCCTTGATTTAAGAGCTTGACATTAAAGTATACGTCATGACGAGTTCGTGGTAATTCTTAGTGAATTATACTGAGCCCCAAGCTATTTGTTATGATTTTTCTAAGTTGGGAAATATTATGAGATTACATGGAAAATTTGAAACTCAACATTTAATCCTAATCCTTGAATTATAAGTCGGAGGTAGCTATATATATGGGTTAAAATTAGAATAAATAATTACCCAAAACTACAATTTGGTGGTGATATTTACCAATAGCAAGATCAGATTTTTATTTACTACCAGCAAGAATTAACAGTAACAAACTGTTAAATTGTCCAATGTTTAATGACATAATTAACCCTGAAAATCTAAAATTTACAACATATGCCATCTATATATATTATTAAAAAAAATTTCCCTCTCCTCCCCGATCTCTCTCTATCTGCTCCTCAAACCCCCAAACCCTAACCTAATTGATCTGAGATTGGAGGCGGCGAGGTCGGAGAGGCGTGAGGCCGGAACCAGAGCAGATCAAGGCGCGAGGGCGAGGCCGGAGCAGATCGAGGCGCGAGGCCGAGGTCGGAGCCGGAGAGGATCGAGGTGAGAGGCCGGAACAGATCGAGGAGCGAGGGCTGAGAGGCGCGAGGCCGGAGCAGATCGAGGCGCGAGGAGGCGTGAGGCTCGAGGTGCGAGGCGCGAGGCCCGAGGCAGCGAAGGCGCGAGGTGGACGACGACGACGACGACCACTGCTTCACCTTCCTCCCTCTGCCGCCGCTTCGTCCCTGACTCCGGTGGAGGCCGGAGGGGCTACTACCCCTCTCTCTCTCTCTCTCTCTCTCTCTCTCTCTCTCTCTCTGCTTGTTTGTTGTTTTGATTTGATTTGGTGTGGTGGGATTTGTTGTTTGGGATTGGATCTGTGGAGGCCGGTTTGTAGAGGGGTGAGAGATCTGAATTTTTTTTGGGAGAATTAGAGTTTTGAGTGGGAGATATTGAGGCTCAGCTCTCTCTCTCTCTCTCTCTCTCTCTCTCTCTGCTTGTTTGTTGTTTTGATTTGATTTGGTGTGGTGGGATTTGTTGTTTGGGATTGGATCTGTGGAGGCCGGTTTGTAGCGGGGTGAGAGATCTGAAATTTTTTTGGGAGAATTAGAGTTTTGAGTGGGAGATATTGAGGCTCAGTATTATTGAAGTGCGGCGGAGATACTAAGGCTCAGTATTATTAAAGTGCGGCGGAGGACGGCAGAGATACTGATGCTCAGTATTATTGAAGTACGGCGGAGGACGGCAGAAGACGGCGGAGCTACTGAGGGTCAATAGTATTGAAGCGTGGCGGAGGACGGTGGAGCTACTGAGGGTCAGTAGTATTAAGACGGCGGAGCTATTGAGGGTCAGTAGTATTAGGTTGAGTTCTGAGGATCAGTAGCATTAGACTCACTGAGGGTAATTTTGTAATTTAAGAGTTAACCAATTCTGTTAATTTTGGATGGAAACTTGCTATTGGTAATTTGAAAAAGAATTTTGCTACTGGTAAATACTAATACAAAATTGTAGTTTTGGGTAAAAACCTCAAATTAGAATGATTCATTAGAACTCTCCAGAGCTCGACCAGCCTCTTAGCTCGCCGAACTGGGAAAACGACCACCGTACCTCCGGCATGGCCCCGGCACGATTTTCTTCCTCTCCTCGTCGACGTCATTCCTGTGGTGGTGGCTTGTTCTGTTGTCAACGGAGAAGAGAGAATCGACGAAGTGAAGCTTCGAGCCTTCCAGCGATACCTCTGCATTCTCCGACCAACGACTGGGCTGTTCCTGGTATCTAATTCATCTCCTCTTCGTTCCCTACAAGTTTGTGTAATTAGTTTATCGAATTGGTTAAGGTTTGACAAATTTGTTTTTGGGTTTGTTCTGTTCCTCGTGCTTTTTCGACATTGATGGAGTTTCTGGCTTCTATCGACTTGTCTTCTATCTTCCTTGCGTTTTGTGGCGAAGTTTTCTGTCTTCTCTTGGCTTGGTTTCTGTCGTCCAGCTGAGTTTTGAACTGAATAGGAGCTGAACTCCATGTTTGGTGAATTAAGAGAAGTTGGAAGAGAGTTTCTTGCTTTACTGAGTTCGTCAAAGAACTATCTGCTATTTGGAGACATTCAAAGGTAAATTACAGTTTTGAAATCATGTTTAATTTAGTTCTGTCCAGATGGTTAATTTGGGCTTGAATGGGGTTTGTGGAACATGTTGGTAATCAATTGTGAAATTGATTACTATTGGTTATAGATTTTGTCAAGTTCATAATTATGGTGGAAGAGCTGTTGTTCTGTGTAAGCCATGTATTGGTATCGAATGAGGATTAAAGTGAAAGGAAGAATTATGTAATGGGTGGCCTTAGTAATTTGGGTACACCTAGTATAGTTGAATTTGGATTTGACTATGGTGAACTGGTATTTGACAAAATTCTATAAGTTTGATCATGATTATAGTGAATCGAGATGGAGTGTACAGTAATTGGAGAAAAGGTTGATTTTGGTTAATTGAAAAGTTATGAGATTTTCCTTGTTGATTACCTACTGTTGAATTGATTCTGAGTGGAAGTGGAATTGGGTAGTTAACCGACGGTCGCTTAAGTGCCGTCGCTTAAGCACTTAACCGACGCGGATACTAACGTCCGTCGCTTAAACGTTATCTTAAGCGACGACATTCAATATCTGTCGTTTAAAGGTTCTTAAGCGACGACATTTACACTGGAGCGACGGACATATATTGCAGTTTTGGCGTTTCTTTCACATTTTTTGCGACCGATTTTCTTATTTCTCCGTCGCTAAGGTATTGCTTAAACGACGTATTTATTATTTTTTCGTCGCTTAAGTACTATCTTAAGCGACGGAGTTTATTATTTCTCCGTCGCTGAAGTTACTACTTAAGTGACGGATTTTGTTATTTTCCGTCGCTTAACATAGTACTTAACTGACGGTTTATATTGTTTGTCCGTCGCTTAAGTGAACCCCTACTGTTCCTGATTTGAAAAACACCAAATTTCACAAATTTATTCAAACCAACACATTATATTCACAAATTTCAAACCAACACATTTATTCATACATACACTGTTTTGAGTTTACAAAAGCTAATGAATGAGCTAATGCCGAAATGGGGAGATGATATAGTGGAGAACTCATGAAGGAGGAGGAGGAGGAGGAGGAGCTGAAGTACTTGCAGACCCAAGATGTTGTGCGGCCAAGATCCTTGTAATTGTTTCCTCCATCTGGCACATACGCTCCATGTACTCCGCCCTTATACTCTCTGCGGTCGCTTCTTGTTCCGCCCTCAGTTGTTCCTTGATTTCACTAACTTGAGCGTGCACGAGTGCGTCTACATCTATATGCCGTGCGCCCCCTCTCTTCTTGGGTTCTCCCTGCATGCATTTGCCCATGCTTCGGATGTCCGTCCCTCTCTTTTCACCAACTTGAGAGACTATGACATCGATTTGGTCAGCAATGGGGAGAGGATCTTCAGGTGCAATATCTAGGTATTTCTCCCTCCTTTGTTGTAGTCGTTGGGACACACTTTCTTTCATCGCTTCCTACAATAACAGACAACCAATCTTAATAAGCAATTTAAGAGACGGTAGAAACCATCATACAACCATGTCAAAAAACAAAAGTCTCACCGCGTATGGACCGCCCAAATGGTCTTTGGCATATGCGTCCTCGAATGCACGGACGAAAGGGGCTGGATCACCTGCATTCCCATGCTTCTCCGCCCTGTAACTGAAGGAGGGTTGTCCCAAAATGGTGGTCCATCATTTTCGGCCCCTTTCTGATTTCCTTCATTTTCGCACATAGGGCCTGTAACAACAATCAACACTTTTAAGATTAGAAACAAATTAATTTTCCATCTAAAGAGAGAGAGAGAGAGAGAGACACAGTGATTACCACATGGTCAAGGTCCTTGAAGTCCTCCAGCAACCACTCCCATTGAGCCAGACGGTGGAGAAACTCTTTTGGAACGTCATCCCCAAATTGCACCAAATCTCGTCTAACGTTCAATTTCCAATCCTTGAAGCGATCGGCTACAGTTGTCTGGATGAAATTCCACCAGCTATCATGATCTGGTGGGATCTGATATAGTGCCTACATATATAAAATTGTTAAACATTAGTAACAAAACAGAAAAAAAAATTACTAAGAAAAGTAACAAAACATATCAAACATTAATCTTACCGATATGTAGTTATACACAATCCCTTTGTGTTCTATAGCAAGGTCTTTGTAGGTGGGGGCTATCATCAGTACATTATCCTTCACACAGCTGCCAATGTCCCTTGAAATCAGGCTACGGACCACCGGATCTGCAGGGCCGTTGTGGAATTCAGAATACTCCGCAACGATCTTCCCTCCCGTTGTCCAGACTATTTGTCGGGTCTTCGCACCAACCACGACACCGTGCTTCCTTTTGGGTGTTGTATCTGCATAGACAAGCAACAGTAACTAACCATTAAATCTCTACAAGTTTAACCAATCACATTTGAATCACAGTACTCATGTAACAGGAAGACAGACAATACAAAAGTTGATACATTCAAAAGTCGAAAATTACCTGTTGTTTTCAAGTTCTTGCAGCGAATGCTGCACGCAATCATGGACGCCGTAGATGCAGCAGAACTGGGGGTGCTACTGGCACCGGTAACCAACGGTGGCGCAAGTGGGGGAGCCGTTTGTGCTGGTGAAGGAGCAGAAGGAGAAGTGTCAAAAGCAGGAGCAGAAGGTGACCCTGCGGAGTCAGAGCAGCACCGGCCGCATTCGCTGTAGCTGGTGGCGGTACTGGTGGTTGTGATCGTCTGATCAGCTGCTGTCATAGCTCAGCTTCCTCGATCTAGACGACCTTCTTCATCTTTCCTCCTCGATGTTTTGGAGGCATCATTGAGAGAGACGATTTCGGGGGTGGGGGTGGTGGTGGTACTGCATCAAACACGTAAACCGCCGTAATTAGATCAAAAGAGTGACAATAATCCACATTAAAGAACCAAAAAAACAAAAAAGCATTGGACTAGTTTTGTAAGTACAAACCCCAGCAACCTATATAATCTTAAAGTCCCTACTTACAATTATCACCCTAAGAATCCCTACTTACAATTATTAATGCTTAAAGTCCTTGTATCAATCAAATAATAAATGAACATACGGAATCACAGATATAATCTTATATGCATTCTGCATCCTAACAATAAAACATCCCTTGAAATTTCCAGGGAAGCATGTTTTAGTCCGATAAGAAATAGAGATATAATTGAGCAGAAATGTAAAGGCATGGACAGCTTTGCTTTGGAAATTCACTTAAATTTCATTAAGAAAGGGATGGGTTGGAAACTTTCCAGATTAGAAGTACACATGTGAAGGAAGCACATAACAAAAGTCAAGAAAAACCAAGTTTGGGAAGTGAGGGAAAAGTTGAACACAATCTGACTGAAAACTTCAGGATTCTGCATTTTAGCAGCCGTAAGGTCAACTTAGAAAATTCACCAAAAATTCAGTTTAAGTCCAAACGACCTAAAATCAGTTCTCAAATGACCATTATGAAGTCTCATTTCTCACATAAAAATAACAGAGGTTAATTAGATCAAATAAGAACTCAAAGCTGACCAGGAACCAGGAGGTACACAGATAATTCTGGGAACTTTTCCAAATGCAGATTAAACTATGTAAAATCATTGAGCATTCATTGCCCATTGAAATCAGCTGAAAATTTTCAGATCAGTAGTTAACCAATAGAAGAGAAACATGTCAAAATTCCAGGACATTTGAGGGTCTGGAAGTAGGGTAACTGAAATGACAAAGTGCTCTCATAAACTATATGCATGATAGCAGAGTTGAAACTTTGGGATGTCTTAAGATGGTTCATGCATGCCTTTTTGTTCTTCTTGCTACCTAATTTGAAGCTTAGTATAGACATAGGTTTTGTATATCTTCCTTATACAAAGAGACACAGAAGAAAAAAACAATTTTGAACTAAGGGAATACTCTTCAAATCATATCAACAATTGAGAAAGAAAGGCACCTTACCAGAGATTGAGGTCAAAGACTGCAAGATTGTTGGCTGGCAGTATGAGAAAGATGGTCATCAGTGAGTTTCAGAGTAGGAATAATGCAGCAATAACAGACTAAGGATGCCATCAGTGAGTTTCGGACCGGCTCGGCCTCCTCTTCGCGTCTGTGGCAGCGGCACGGCGTGAAACGCCGTCGTTTGGCCGTGCGACGACCGAGAGGGTTCGACATAGTCGAACCGGAGCTCTCTCCTCCGGCCACTTTTTGGCCCGATTTTAGGGGGGAAATGGAGATCTTGATTCGCACAAGCATCCCACCAAAGGAATTGAACCGAATCGATCCAGGTAAGGAGAAATTAGGATTTGAAATTTTTAGGGTTTTGGTGATTTTTTATGGAGGTTGTGTAATTGATGTTTTTGGTGTAATTGGAGGTTGAATTCGGGTTTAGGACAGTGATTGGAGTCGATTGAGTATAATTTGGGGTTCGATTGGTTGAGTTTTGGAGAAATTAGAGTTTGAGATTTTTGGGCCGCCGTACGCGGCGGCTGCGTGGGTTTTTGGCGGCGGATGCGACGGGGATGAGTCTCCGAGGTGGTGGCAACGCTGCTGTGGAAATTTGGGATCGATTGGAGGTGTTTTGGCCTCCTGTGGCGGCGCTGCTGTTCCGGCGGCGGTGGCGGCGGCACCACTGTTCCGGCGGCGAGAGGTTGAAGACGATGAACAGTGAAACAGTAAAAGGTAAAAGATAAAACTGTAAAAGGTGAAAAGTAAAATAGTAAAATAGTAAAAAGTAAACAGTAAAAGTAAATGGTAAATAGTAATTAGATTTTAACCATTTATTGTTTGACTTTCAGAATTTACTATTTGACCTAGAATAACTACTGTTTGACCTTGGATTATTACTGTTGACTTATCGTAAAAAGGTTAAAAGCTGATTAAAAAAGTTTTACGACGAATTAACTAGTAAAAGAATTGATCGGACACGGTGTGGGTGTCCTGAGTAATTTCGGACGTAGATTTTCGGTATTGAGGCGAAATTCCTATACCGATAATTGAAAAAGAGAAAATTGGTAGGTTTCATGCGAGTGAGGACGTCCGTAGATTTATCGTTTATAAATAAATTCCGAGTTTCGTAATAATTATAATTACGTCCCTATTACAGGTCGAGGGGTGACTCGACGTAATGAAAGCTCGGAATAGCGGCGCGCTCGGCCGTACTGTGAGTGGATTTTTATTTTAAATAAACGCATGCATAATTGTTTTAATGAAATGAAGTTTATTTTAAATGAATGATTTGAGAAGCATGAAAATTCGTATAATTAAAATGATATTGATATTTAAAGAACTTTATGGTTTTGGGGTTATGCTTTTACTACTATTTTAGTAGTACGTGATTTCATCCGGAAACGAGGTTTCCGGAAATAGTATGTTTTAATTATTCATAATTGATCATGCTGAATAAGTTTTAATGCTATTTAAATGAAAGGACCGGAAATGAGATTTTAGGAGATTTTATGCTTTTGGTATTTGTGATTTTTCCAACATGTGAGACATGTCGAAGTTATTTATTCTTTTCGATATTATTTTTATGACATTGAGACATGTCAGATATATATATGTTCCTTCGAGGCTATGATTTTATTTGATTATATATATATATATATATATATATATATATAAGCCTCATATGTATGGTCAGAGACCGTACGGATTTATGATATATAAGGGGATACGTGCTTTCGGTTTTGTTTTTGGATTTTCACCATATCAGGGTCGGGATATACATATATTGATGCTAGCTAGCTTAGTCGTCTAAGCCCACGTGAGGTGACGACTTGACCATATAGGTCAGATTCACGCTCGGTGGTCGACGTGTACGGGCATAGCGTGATGACGCTATTGGGACTCTTGGAGATTTGACCCTTAGCCTTAGGGGCTACGATTAAATGGTGGGTATGACGTTTCCCCTATTTTATTATATGATATGACCAATGGGATTGGTCAGGATATTATATTAATTGGGTTTCGGGAATATTTTCGACTTTCATTTATCTAATAAATTCCCGAACCAGCGGGGCTGTATTTCTAATTTCAAGAATATTTGGGAATGGGCCAATGAGATTGGTCCAGTTATATTTTATTTGATTATTTGGTATATCAGTGGGGCTGGGTTTTTACTATAAAATGTTTTGGGATTCGGCCAATGGGATTGGTCATGGTATGTTACTATTTGATTTTCAAAGTATTTATTTTGAAAGTATAAACAAAATATTATTTGTGTATTTAAGATATCAGCGGGGCTGATTAATTATTATGATTTTCTTAAACGTGGGATGTTTTACGAAAATGCATGCATAGTGGTTTTCAATTATAAAATATTGGGGAAGTAATATAATACTTTTTATATAAGGTATTATACGATATTATTTTTATCCACTCACTCTAACGTTTTTAATTTACTTTCCCCTGGGCCTTTCGGTTTAAATCGCCCAGTGTGCAGAGTAGTGATCAAAGGTCAAGAGTACTCGGAGTCGAGGCATAGTCATCATCGTTGTCGCATCCGCTAGGTGGGATCTGTGATCCCTTATTCTTTTATTTTCATATTATATTTCTTGTTATATTTCCATTTGTAATTCCAGTTCATTTTGTTAGATTGCTCTGATTACCTGTGAGCCAGTTGAATTAGATTTAGTATTTATTGGTGGCGGTTGTTGTGATTTGGGGAGCAGGTGGCTCCAGGTGTTACGGTTGGAACTTGAATTTTAGAAGTGTTTTGGTTGTTGCAGGTTTTAGGGTTGTCCATCTTAAGATTGACTTATCGATTTATCGATAGAGTTAGTCTTAAGGTGGTCCCCGTAGGATCTTATCCGGATTTCTGGGTGAAATCCGGGGCGGTCCTGTCAGAAGTCCGGCAGATCCTCCTCCTCCTCCTCCTCCTTTGATAAGAATCTGTCCAGTAATTTCTCATTCTCCTCCTCTTCCTCTTCCTCTTCCTCTTCATACTTCTGAAACTCACACAAACAGTTTCCTTTAGTGTTTGTTTTGTTTTTAAACCCTAAACCCTAAAATAAAAGGACGTATGCTAATTACTT
This sequence comes from Potentilla sterilis, assembly GCA_963682095.1. NCBI lineage: Eukaryota > Viridiplantae > Streptophyta > Magnoliopsida > Rosales > Rosaceae > Potentilla > Potentilla sterilis. The sequence continues at coordinate 37,818,988 of OY821755.1, read as the reverse complement.
TGATCATCCCCTCCATCACTTTATAATCCTCTTCATGCATCTCAAGGAACACCCCAAAGTCATCGTCATCGTCTTCTTCATATATTTCTTCGTCGACCCTGTCAGGCTCTTCAGAGTCTATCTCCTTCTGCTGATTCTGAGCTTCCTTGAGGATCTTGGAGCTCATGCCTGTAGAGATAATCAGATTCTCTTCCTTGTGCTCACTACCAGAAAAAAAGGTTTTCCCGACGAAAAAAAAAAACGGCCGACGAATTAAAATTTTCGTCGGTAATTCTAAGGAATAGCCGACGATTTTATTTTTCGTCGGTGAAAAAAAAAATTCGTCGGCCATAGTTTAACCATAGCCGACGAAACCGTTTTTTCGTTGGTATTTTCAAAAAATCGTCGGCTATATTCATATTTCAGTAGACGATTTGTATTTTCGTCGGCCTTTCTCCGAAACATTAGCCGACGAAAATTTTTGGAAGTATGGCCGACGAAGTTGATTTCGTCGGCTATGATAAAAAAAAAAACAAAAAAAAACCAGCTTCCATTTTCTATCACTATCGACAAACCATTGCTTCATCCTTCAAATGCAAATATGTCGTCAAATAAGATATGACCGAAATAATGAAATACGTGTACGGTTGAAAAATGACAAGATTCCGACAAAATCTGTGTGCCGAATGTTGCGGTTAACTGTTTTTTACTTCCGTTTTCCTATGGGTAGCCTGACGTTCGGTAAATATTTTGAGGAAAATTTTTAAACGATTAGTTGCGTCTCATCGATTTGAAACTATTATCTGTTGAAGGTCAGGCAAAAAAACGTCATTTAGACAGGCCAATTACCATTTCTAAGCGTTTAAAGGGTTGACTCACCCGGTTGACCGTCCCGATCGAGCCTTTAACGTTGTCAGATGTAGTTGGATTTTTTTTCATACATGTATTTAATCTTAACGGTGATATCTGACGACTGGAATAGATTTTATAAACTTTTAGATTCAAAATCAGAACATATGCACTAATGTTCCTTAACTTGTTTACTAAGTGTTTAAGTGAATGTATAGTTTCAAATAGTTACTATACGTACACTCTTCAAATGCAAATATGTTGTCAAATAAGATATGGCCGAAATAATGAAATACATCTACGGTTGAAAAATGACAAGATTCCGACAAAATCTGTGTGCCGGATGTTGTGGTTAACTATTTTTTACTTCCGTTTTCCTATGGGTAGCCTGACGTTCGGTAAATATTTTGAGGAAAATTTTTATACGATTAGTTGCGTCTCATTGATTTGAAACTATTATTTGTTGAAAGTCGGGCAAAAAAACGTCATTTAGACAGGCCAATTACCATTTCTAAGCGTTTAAAGGGTTGACTCACCCGGTTGACCGTCCCGATCGAGCCTTTAACGTTGTCAGATGTAGTTGGATTTTTTTCATACATGTATTTAATCTTAACGGTGATATCTGACGGTTAGAACAGATTTTATAAACTTTTAGATTCAAAATCAGAACATATGCACTAATGTTCCTTAACTTGTTTACTATGTGTTTAAGTGAATGTATAGTTTCAAATAGTTACTATACGTACACTCTTCAAATGCAAATATGTCGTCAAATAAGATATGACCGAAATAATGAAATACGGCTACGGTTGAAAAATGACAAGATTCTGACAAAATCTGTGTGCCGAATGTTGCGGTTAACTGTTTTTTACTTCTGTTTTCCTATGGGTAGCCTGACGTTCGTTAAATCAATTTTGTAAAATTTTTATACGATTAGTTGCGTCTCATTGATTTGAAACTATTATCTGTTGAAGGTGAGGCCAGAAACCGTCGTTTAACTAGACTAATTTCCGTTTTAAAACGTTTAGAGGTTTGACTTAGTGGTTTGACCAACAGTTTAGCCGACAAAAATTATATGTCGTCGGCTAAACTCTTGCGATCTGCTTATTGTCCACCGTTGGATGGCTCAGATCCAACGGCTGCTGATTTTCTAAAGTTTAGCCGACGAAATATAATTTTCGTCGGCTAAACTCTTGCGATCCGCGCCTTTTTATTGTCCGCCGTTGGATGGCTCAGATCAGACGGCTGCTGATCTTCCAAAGTATAGCCGACGATATTCAAAGAATAGCCGACGACATTCAATGAATAGCCGACGATTTTAAAGATTTCTGTTATAAATCTTTTTTAATCGTCGGCTATTCTTTCTGCTATAAATCAGAAACTGTCGAACCCTAGCCGACTTTTTCCTCTCCTCCTCCTCCTCCTCCTCCTCCTCCTGCTGCTGCTCCAATCCGCCGCGCTGCTCCTTCTCCTCCTCAAATCGGCGGCGCCACACTCCTCCAATTCCAGCCTCCTTCTCCTCCGATCCTCCTCCTTCCTCAAATCCTCCTCCAAGCCGGCCTCCTCCTCCTCCTCCTTCCCCTCCGCCTTCCCCTCCTCGTCCGACCTCCTTTCCCTCCTCCTCCGGCCTCCTCCTCCGATCCGGTTAATTTTTTTTTTCAATTTAGTTTAATTTTATAAATTGTTATATATTTAATTTTAATTATATAAATTGTTATATATTTGTTAATAAATTTAATTTTAACAAATTATTATATATTTTTTATATATTTTATTTTAATTATATAAATTGTTATATAATAAATTGTTATATATTTGTTATATATTTAATTTTAATTATATAAATTGTTATATATTTGTTAATAAATTTAATTGTTATATATTTGTTATAATTTAGGTATATAAATTGTTATATATTTAATTTTAATTATATTAATTGTTATATAAATTGTTAAATTAATTATATATATAAATTGTTAGTCTAATTATAACCATTTATATATTTTTGTTAATATATAAATGGTTATTTGTATTTATATATATGTTAATAATGAAATATAGTTATATTTGTATATAAATAGTTATATTTAGGTTAATGGTTAGTATTATTTAAAATTAGTTAAAATTTAAATATTAATTTGTTAGTATGTTTTGAAATATGTTAGTATTATTGGTTATTATATTAATTAGAATTTGTTATTTAATGTAATATAATTTAATATTAATTAATGTATTAATGCCTCAAGCTGCAGATGACCGATGCATTGAGACAGTTATTCGGAGGCCGTCGTTCCAGATCTAGGGGTTCTGGAAGTTCCGCTGGTTCCGCAGAGTCCGACAGGACCCTTAGCCAGCCTGAGAGGACCACCACCCAGCCGCGGAGGAGTGTGGAGTCATCCCAACCGCGGAGGCCTGTGGATTCATCCCAGCCGCGGAGGAGTGTGAGTTCTCGGCACCAGACCCTTCTCCAGGCGGGGCGGCCGTCGAGCAGTTCACGTCCCCCTGTCGGGCCAGATGCTCCGAGGTTCAGTAGGCAGCTATTTCAGGACGAGATAGCTGCAGACGTTCCTCAGGTCCGTATGCCTGAGGTTCATCGGGAGCCGATGACGAGTCCGACGACGTCTGCTGCTGACTCGACTGAGGGGCCTACTCTCCCAAATCAGCTCTACCTCCCGTACAACATTCCTGCGATACCCGAGGTCGACTTTCGTGGTGTGCCCATATGGCCTACTATGCCTCAGTACGTGAGTGTTGCGGAGGCATACCATCAGCAGCCATTTGAGAACCCTGACCTCCTGATTTCGGCGAGGAGAAAAGGAAAGTCGACAGACGGGTCATTGAGTTCAGGTAACATTTGATTTTATTAATTAAATGTTTTATTAAAATTAACGCACTAATATTTAATTTTATTAACCAATCGTCGTTTATGTGATAGGGACAGCCGCTAGCAATTCAATGAGGAATACGAGAGGTGTCATATGTTTTGACACGCTCAGGAGAACTGTTGCGCTCCGGGGGAGGATCCAGATCAACGAACCTCCTAATCAGGAGGTTCAGGGGAAAAAACGCCGCGACTACACGGGTTGCGTGGGGGCACTGATTAGGGACAGAGTCCCTATGTTGTGGACACGGTGGGCTGATGTGCCCGAAGAGATCAAGAGGGAGGTGAACAATGCCGCGTCGGTGAGTAATTTAAAAAAATTAATTTATTTATCGTAATATTTAATAATTTTCGATATTGTTATAATTGTAAAACTAATAAAATATTATCTTTCAGACATACTTCGAGATTGCCGAACACAAGTAGGATTGGGCAGACGCGATGCAAAACTCGAGGTACGTTGGGAATTCCTCATCTTATAATTTGAAATATTTTATGATATTAATAATATTTCTTATGCACTTTTGTTTTTTCCGTAGGTTCAAAGAGTGGAAGAACGAGCTCCGTTCCCACTTTAACGAATGCGACAACCTTGGTCGTATGGGTACTCCCAGAGAGTTCTTATTCAGGGAGTACGAGTGGCGTTGGTTAAAGACAGTAGACTTCAACAACCCACTTATGCAGGCAAATACTAAACTTAACTATAAATGTTTATTTTGTTAAAATTTTTATTATTAGTTTAATTATTTTATAATTATTACACTAATATTTTTTGATGCATTTTTCTAATATTTTATTATTTGTTTGAAGCAACGGTCTCGGATAAACTCTGCGAACCGCTGCCATAACACAACCCCCCATCATGGTGGTTCTAGGCCATTTGCACAATATCAGGAGGAGACGCTTAGAGATCATCCTGATAGCAACCCGTACGTGGAGACTTTTAAGATCGCTTATCCACAAGCGACAGAATAGCTCGTAAGTCGTTGATTACGATTTTAAAATTTTAATTATTAATTTTACTTAATTATATATTTGTTAGAATATTAATTATTTTTTTTTCCCGTTCAATTAGGAGAGGGTGAACCGGGCCGAAGAAGAGGTGTTCCAACAAGTAGTTCGGGAGACACAACCGAACATTTCAGAGGCAGATCTGGAAGAAGCCCTGCGCCAGGTCGACCGATCGAATGTCCAAACGGCAGCGAGGATGTTCGACGCAGCCTTCCCACACCGGTCAAACCAATACTACTGCCGGGGTTTGGGAAGTTCTGGAATAGGGCTCCTGAAGACCACTAAGGGAGGTCAAAAAAAGGGAGGCGGGGAGAGCCAACAGATGAGGGGGGAAGTGCAGAGATTGGCCGCAAGATTGGCGGTCGAGGCCCAGAGATCACAGGAGCAACGCCGCAGAAAACAGCAGTATCATTTGGATATGGCCAGTTGGCATGCTGAATGCGAGAGAATTCGGCAACACAACTACGCCGGCCAACAAAACTGGTGGTATGATATGTTTGCGGCACAACAACAAGCCCTTGAACCTCCGCTCCCGTTTCAGCTGTTAGTTGAACCTCCAATGCCTCAACCTCCCGAGGATGACGAGCATGATGGAGAGCAGGATGCTGGGAATGACGTGGTGGACTTTAGTGCTTTAGGTGATGATTAGAGTTATATTTTATGTATATTGAAACAAATTAAATAATAAGTCATCTAGACGTGTTTCTTGTTGGTGTAAATGCATGGATTGTCTTTGTGATTTGCAGGTTGCTTGGAATGGTAATTTAGAAATTAATTTAATTTTTTTTCCCCAAATGTAAGAATAGCCGACGATATTGGCATTATTTCATCGGCTATAAGCACTATAGTCGACGATTTTTACCAATTTTCGTCGGCTATAAGTTTCATTATCGACGAAAATGACATTATTTCGTCGGCTATAACTAATTAATGCCTATTAAAATATTAATATATTTCGATGAAATAACAGACGAAATAGATAAAATCGTCGGCCATATTTCAGAACAAATAGCCGACGAATTTCGTCGGCTATAGTTTACGATATCGTCGGCCATGCTCGAGCATAGCTGACGAATTTCGTCGGATATTTTGCCCAGGTTTGGTCGACAAAATTAATTTTCGTCGGCAATATCGTCGGCCATACTCGAGAATAGCCGACGATTTCGTTATTTTCGTCGGCCATTGGTATTACCGACGCCCTTTTTCCGACGACATATAGGCAACGAAAATTTCGTCGGCAGAAGGAATAGCCGACGAAAATTTGGCATAGTCGACAAATTTTTTTTCGTCGGCTATTCTCTCCTATCTGGTAGTGGCTGGCGCGACTCTTCAGACTTGATTCGTTTATGTCTGATCTCACAGCCATCCTCCAAGAACGGCACCGGATTCCGATAACTCCCCCTCCCCCCTCCCCCCTCTTCTTCATCACTTCTCGTTATAACTGCTACAGTGCTATTAGGGTTTCCACGTTTTTTTTAGCAGTAGATAATTTTAGGGTTTCTAAGTTGGATAGAGGGGACCTTTTGTTTTTCCATGGGCCACAGGTAAAAAGTCTTATATGCCCTCATGTTTAACGCAATTAGATTATTAGACAAGCACTTTAAAACGTACTTTCTGTGCCTCTTCACTTAGCTCTTCCACTCTTCGATGAATGAGGCCATTCCAAACACTTCTCGGCAATTTGCGTCAGGTCTCGATACACCACTGCCGAGAAATCAAGTCAGGTGCCTTGGCTGACGTGTACATTGCCAACAATGTCCTCAACCGCTATGCCAAATCTCAACACATGTCCATTGCCCAGCAACTGTTCGACGAAATGCCTCACAGAGACACAGTCTCTTGGAACACCGTTATCGCCGGACACGTCAACTGCGGCGAGCTGGAGGCGGCCTGGGAGGTGGTTAGAAGCATGAGGAGATGCGGGTTTGGTTTTGATGGGTACACATTCGGAAGCTTACTCAAGGGTGTTGCTTGCGCGCTAAGGTATGATGTCGGGCGGCAAGTGCATTGTGTGGTTGTTAAGGTGGGGTACGAGGGTAATGTGTACTCTGGGAGTGCCCTTTTGGATATGTATGCGAAATGTGGGAGAGTTGGGGATGCGTGTGTGGTGTTTGAGTCGCTGCCGCAGCGCAACTCTGTTTCGTGGAATGCGCTGATTGCTGGGTACGTGCAAGGTGGGGATCGCCGTGCGGTGTTTCGTCTGTTGAAGTGTATGGAGCAGGAGGGCGTGCAGATGGAAGATGGCGCTATTGCTCCGGTTTTGACATTGCTTGATGGTTCTGAGTTTTATGAGTCGTTGGTGCAGGTACATTGTAAGATTATAAAACATGGGCTGGGATGTGAAAACACGGTATGCAATGCTACAATAACTTCGTATGCAGAAAGTGGGTCGATAGAAGAGGCTGAGAGAGTGTTTGATGGTACTTTTGGTAAAAGAGATTTGGTCACATGGAATTCCATGCTAGCAGCGTACTTGCTTCACAAGAAAGAACAACTTGCTTGCAAACTCTTCTTGGATATGCAAAGGCTTGGGTTTGAACCAGACATCTACAGTTATACTAGCATCATTAGTGCATATTCTGAAGGGATACATAAGAATCATGGGAGGACCTTTCACGGGCTGATCATTAAAAGAGGACTAGAAAAATCCGGACCAATCTCTAATGCATTAGTTGCTATGTATCTCAAGTCAAGTAACAGTTCCATGGAGGAAGCACTACAAATCTTTGGAACCATGGAATTTAAGGACCGTGTTTCTTGGAACACCATTTTGACTGGGTTTTCACAGAATGGGCGGAATGAGGATGCCTTGAGATTGTTTGGGGATATGAGATATGGAGAGGTGGAGGTCGATCATTATGCCTTCTCGGCCGTTCTTCGGTCTTGTTCTGATTTAGGAACCCTAAACCTGGGTCAACAGGTTCATGCTTTGACACTTAGATCAGGGCTTGAATCCAATGAGTTTGTAGCCAGTTCTTTGATCTCTATGTATTCCAAGTGCGGCATCATTGACGATGCTCAAAAGTCGTTTGAAGAGACCCTTGAAGACAGCTCAATCACTTGGAATTCAATAATTTTTGGATATGCACAAAATGGGCAAGGAGATGTTGCACTAGACCTCTTCTCCCAAATGAAGAAGGAAAAGGTGAAACTTGATCACATAACATTCGTGGCTCTTTTAACTGCTTGTAGCCACATGGGTTTGGTTGAACAAGGATGCAACTTTCTGAACTCTATGAAATCTGAATACGGAATTACACCACGAATGGAGCATTACGCTTGTGCAGTGGATCTTTATGGGCGCGCTGGGCGTCTAGATATGGCAAAAGCCTTGATTGAAGAAATGCCATTTGAACCTGATGCAATGGTGTGGAAGACTTTACTGGCTGCCTGCAGGGCTTGTGGCAATATTGAATTAGCAAGTCAAGTAGCAGACTATCTGCTAGTGCTAGAGCCTGAAGAGCACTGCACTTATGTTCTTCTTTCTGACATGTATGGAAATCTTAAAAGGTGGGATGCTAAAGCTAGTGTAAAGAAGCTTATGAGAGAAAGGGGTGTTAAGAAAGTCCCTGGTTGGAGTTGGATAGAACTGAACAATGAGGTGCATGCATTCAAAGCAGAAGATCATTTACACCCTCAGTGTGAAGAGATATTTTTTGTATTGAGAATTTTAATGGACGAAATCAAAAGGCTGGGCATTGTTGCTACTATTTTGAAACAGTCTTTGGGTGAAGGAGATGACTATGGGACTTGAGGTGTGGGAGTTAGAAGTGCCTAGTTTTTAAATGCACCATTTCCAACTTTTAGTGGAGGAACTTCAATTTTGATGGGTATTTAGTTACGCCCTAAAATTATGCCTGTAGAGCAGTACTTTCAAATTCTTTCTGCCTAACGAGAGACGACTATTATGCCCTTGCTCAATTTTCTCCACGTACGAGTTGTCTTTTTTCAGGTATGTGCCTTTTGAATTGGAGCAACTTCAAAATCTCTCAATTTCTTTTGATTCCTTGTAATTTTCACTTTTACTCTGTGGCTCTGCTTTTGGGTTCTGTCCTTAGTTTATAAGGCTTTGTTATTCTTACATCACACATTTATAACTTCAACACTGTTGGATTTAATAAGGTCTCGTTATTGCAATACTGCTGTTTGATTAATCACTATGTCAAAATTATACAAACTGCTTGTCCAATAAGGCACCATGTCTAAAGATGTGGTTTATATGCAAGTGTTAAAAGCAACGAAGACTATAATAGTCACCTCCAAAACTTGAAATCAGCATAATTCTTTAATTTTTTTTTCATCTACAGGTTACATCTTGTGTTCCTTATCTCTTAGAAACTGTCATGGGTTGGATAACGTTAGTGTAGATTTATTAATTGTTTTCAAACAGCGCATGCATGTGGATTACTTTCTTGATCATTTTATGATCCAGAGACCCCTAATGCCAGAAGTGTCCACTCTGAACACCTGCCATGATAGAAATAATCAAAATTTATCATGGAAGGGGCTTAGAATTCATGATAGTCTTGCTACTTATTGTGAATGCATGGGTGTTTTTTTTGTTTTAGGTTCATCATTCGTCTTGGGTAAAGATATTGTGTATGATGTGTTCATCGTAATTGTTTGATTCTCTCCTCCATGATTAAAGTTAGATGCATTGTGAATGCATGGGCGTTTTTGGTAATTGGTTGTGTTGTCTCCTGCATGATTAAGGTTCTATGCCTATATGTTGCTTGGTACAGAGGGGTCGAATTGTTTAGCATCAAGGAAATCTGTTGCAATTATTTTCTTGGACTAATGTATATCCTTCCGTGATTCGACACTAGGAATTGTGTCGTCATCTCCCTAATTCAAAGAATACTATTTCTCACTTCAGGTTAGTGTTTCTCCTCTAGTTTTCTGTGCCCCTTGTAATTGTTTTTCTATGTTACAGGGTCATCATGTGGAGAGAATTACGGGGGTGATAAGAGGACAGAGAACTAGGCCAGGATGACCAATCTGAACAATGTTGTGGGAGTAATGGGAGATGCTTTCTTGAAGTTCTTCCAGATGGTGAATGTGATTCTGATTGAAAATCACTTCTTAATAAGTTTGCAAGACAGGTAAGGTTCCTCTCTTTTTTTGGTCCATTCACATCTCTGGCTTCTTAAGGTTTACAGTCTCATTCATTGGATCCACTTTTTTGGGTGGTGATAATCTCATTACGAATTCAGAGGCTTCTTTTTTTTTTTTCCCTGCCATAAGACAATTTCATCATACGGTCCAGATTTGAGCTGCACCGTAAAACATAGATGTCTTTTGGCCTAATAATTATCAATAATATGATATTTATATTTAACCTACTGCTTTTAACTGTCCTTTATTTGTCATAAGGACCTGTTGGTTTTTTCCTAAGTTGCTTTTCGTGCAATGAATTTCGCACATTTCATTTTGACATTCATGTTTCCACAGCCGTCATTCAAACTTTCATGGTGCTGCAGTGACCAGTGACCAGCACAAGCATGACATTGTCTCTTTCTAAAGAGGAAACATAACAACTGAAGAGCGCAGCAGTAAACAGGTATAACCTGTCATGTCTAGTATGCTGCTTTTAGTTTCCCACTACCGTCTTTTATTACAAATGATTGCCATATTTTGTGGTAGAGGCTTACAGTTGAAATTACTGTATTTCATTTAGAGAAAATGAATAGATGCATGCTTTTTGCTTGTAGTTCATCTTTCATCTTAATGAAACGCTTGTTTTCGAAATGTTAATTGTATTCCAACTTCCAAGTCATCCATCATACTGTTTCTAAAATGTATTAGCTGCAGCTACATTGAAGAAAGAGTATGAAGTTGCTAGCAGAACAACACTGAAGAAAACAATAGAACATGTCAAGAAACGAAGAAAATCAGTCTTATACGATGCTCTTTGAATCACTAAAAAGAGATTTTTCGGAGTTTCGTATATATAGTTGAAAATGAACACCCTAATGAACTTGAAATACGTTACAAGAATTACAATTTCATCTTTCTGAAATAATATTTCTGTTTTTTTTAGCACTCATGATGGTATTGTTTAATTTCTTTCCCTTCGACGACTCAGTCTTTTGATGGCCCTAGATATATATAATGCATGATCCATATTTTCCTTATGTATATTAGTTTATGTAGTTCACAGGAGACTTGTTAGAATACTCATTTACTTGTGCAATATAGAAGGATTACAAGGTGGTTTTGAGTGGGGGTGGATGGTGATGAAAACAAATTTAGAGATTTATGTAATTGTTTATATTTTATCATTTTCGTCTCTAAAGAGGAGCATATTTGGTTCTCTGAAGCAGAATGCCTGTTAAGAGGAGCATATGTAACCGCAAATGTCTTAGGATCTTGTAAACTGGACAATGCTTGCTTACTGATTTGATATATACAAGCAATTGGTACATGTCTGAATGGAAGTCCTTATCGCTTGTGATGGAAATGTCTAAGTCACGGGGATGCACCTTATATGATTCATGATTCATCCCGTTGCCATTTAGTCTACTTCTGAATTGTCATTTTCTAAACAAATTATAATTTATGATTGTTTTATTTCATGTATATATGGTTGAGGACTAATTTTTTCCATTGAGAAGAAGACTGGCCATATTCTAATCCACAGCTTTGCGAGTTTGAGGTGACTTGGATGAACAAGAATTGAACTTGTAGAAAGTGTGACTGAGCAAGCTTGATTTTGATATGTGAAAGAGGGAAACATATAATTTTACTTGATGGATGCGAGGCAATAAAAAATGGTGCTGCACTGAGTCTTTGGTTAAAGTTTGGACTTAATTCGTTAATGTTGTCTGTTACCGATGAATTTACAGTCATTTCCATGTATTACTTGGAATGGTGAGGCACTGAGATATTAGTTCTTCACCGGATGGAGCAACTTTTTTTTTTTTTTTTTTTGAAAGAACGGATGGAGTATTTTTATTCATGTATTCAAAAATCTAGTGCTAAACAATTTGAGGTATGTAAGCTTGTAACCTTCTTGAGTGAGGTATGTAAACTTTGGAAGGAGCCTTTGTTTTTGATCTTTTTTTCAGATGTAAACATCATAGCAGTGAGAGATGAGCTAGAAAGTAGAAAACTTTGCTTTCTATAATGGAGAAATAGGAATCTACAACGACAGGAAAGAGTAGTGATGCAGTGATGCTAGATCGAGGAGGTGGTGCGTGCTGCAGGAGAGTGGCAAACTGAGTTCAATTCTTTTGTGGTGAAAGTCGTCAAACATAGTTGGCTTTTTTTTTGGGTTTTGTCTAGAAAGTTACAGTTTGGTTAGTATTAGACATCACGTTAATTTCGGCCTTGGAGCTTGTAAGGCCAAATTGAAAAGGACTAAAACCAGAATGGGGAGCAGGTACTAAGAATGAAAGTTTATTTCAATTTGTTACTTGAACACACAAGAGCATCCTTTTTCTAGATTAAAAAACTTGTACATGCACAGCTAACATCATTAAACTTGAACATGCACAACTAACATAATTAGAACTTTACCGGATAAGAGAAAAGAATATATCCCCATTTTTCATACATCCCCAACTACATAACGAAATTCTGTTCTCTAATTCTTCAACTCCACTTTTCTACCTAGAAAATTTTGTTGAGTCTAACATCCTACTTCGTACGTTTATAATCATGCACCCTGAAGAGTTTCTCATTTGCTGGTTTTGAGCATACATTATTGATTGTACGTAATCGCAATCTTTTTTCTGAAACGAATTGATACTAAACTTAAATGTGCTTAAAAAGCTAAAGCAAATATTATATGCATGTTCGATTTGGAAATAGTCATTCTTCTATATCTAAATTAGTAAGTAAAAAAGTTCAATTTATATTACGTGATGGCTATGCGCCGTAAGGATCCTTAAGTGCTTCATATATTCGATAATTAAATAAAACAATCGGTTAGAAGCACCGTACTTTCAATACAATCCCTTTATTTCTAACCAACTATACAGAGTTCTTTGAAATCGCAAATGTGCTACTCGATTACATTCTCGATACTTTGTAACAAGCTTCTTACTTTCTAAGGTACTTAGTATACTATTGGTAACATACTAAGCTTACAAATTCCTACCAGCAAAGCTACGTCAGCTAGCAACTTCTCTACCCATTGCTCCGAAAAAGCACCAAACAACAAGGCTACAACCAATGTTTTCAAACGTGAGTCTCTTGGGCGAAAATTTAAATTGCATGAATTGTAAAATGTCACCCAACGTAATCTCACTCATATTCATTAATCGAATAAATTAAGTTTTAATTATTTCAGGTTTGAGCCCTTCAAGACAGAATGTGTCTCTTAATTACAATCTCTTGTTACAAGGGAAAACCATTTGATTCCACTTATAAAGAAACCAATGTGAGTTTGTTTGTTTTTGCGGCTGCACCTGGAATTTATGGTGGGTTGCCTACGTACCCTGGAAGGGATCAATCCACTCGTAGTTCAAGAGTTCCAATGAGTGAATGACTCAATTGAGGGCTTTGATTTTTGGGATGTGAGTAGTGTTTGGACGAATTTGGTGTAAGAGAACCAGAGATTTGATTTTGTGTTTAGGACGCGGTTGCATCTAGATAAATTTGATTCTAGATTGCCTACATACCCTTTGCAGGATCAAACCACATGTAGTTTCAGACATTTGAGATTTAAATGGGTAAATGACCAATTTACTTGGAATTTGTGTTTGAGTAATTTATGAGGGTTTAAAGCCCTTGAGTTTGCTTTCGATGCAATATGGGAATGATTTGCTTTTTCTAGTGCTTGAGTGAATTTGACTGTAGAGCCAAGGATTCAGATTAGTTGAATTTGTCCAGAGATTCGATTTGAGATATGTGGTTGCATCTAGTGGGTCGCTGGATTGTCTACGTACCCTTTTTGAGAGATCAAACCGACTGTAGTTCATATTTGTGGGTATTTGCACCAAAGCATTTTCATTTTAGGCCCCGCGACATTTGTCTTGCGAAACCAATGCTCATATATTTTTATTTGGACACCCGAACATGTTGAGCCTCGTCAACTTTGCAAGTCATTTTTTCCTTCCATTAGGGGCCGAGGATTGTGTATAGACCCGGCTGCTTCTTTCTTTTGTCTCGTCGTATTTCTTTGTCCACTTCATTTATTTTACATCATCTCGACTCAAAAACTCAACATAACATGAATAAGGGCTTCTGGCGAGTCGAATCAAAAATGGGTCTGCAGAGATAGTTTGACCTGGAGATGGAAACACGCATTGGGTCTTCGCTTAGAAAGAACCCCTCAACAGTTGAAGCTTGCAGTTGGCTTTATCGCTTTTTAGTGAAGAGAATTAGGTGAAGACAGTCCACATTCTGCATCTTGGCTTTGTGCACTGCAAAAATTGAAGTCTTCATTTTGGTCTTCTCTGTTGGTAGCTCTGGGCTTCCAATATTGCTTTTCTGGGAAATTGATCATTGTGAGCTGAGGGGATTCCGTGAAGAGACAAGTATGAAGCTTGGGGCGCCATTACAGAAGCATAAGAGTGGTGAGCTTCTTTCTCTTCTTTGTTTTGTTCTGGAACATGACCACCATTTGTTGATGCTTTGTGCTTTATTAAAATGTGGAATTGGTTCCCATATGAAGAGGAATTGGTAATTGATGTAGCCACCGCTTGGAATTATCCTGTCTTTAATTTTGTCGGCAACACTTCAAGCATATAATTTCAGCTTTTCTCAATCATGTTTCAAGCATTTTAATTGGACCTTTGTTCTCTTGGTTTATAAGACAACCGTCAAGCTTCATTGTAGGCACCTCTTTACACACGTTGCATGTTTATTTGTTTTGTTGGCAGTAAACACTCGTGAAACATTTATAGTGACAAAGCCCTCATGTGAGGCAGGTACCAAGAATTCAGCTTTTTATCTGCAGGCTGTGAGGAAACTTCAGGGGTCGATTTAGTTTTGAATTGGTGCTTTGGAGGTCATGGAGTCAAGGCAATGTGTTTGGCTGTGGGAAGAGTATTTGGCTATATATGGTGTGGTTAAAAGGAAGCCGGGGAGGTTGGGACTTTGTACGAGTTTCAGTGTTTGGTTTTGTAAGATCCAGGTTATAAAGCGATCACAGAGAATCATAGTAACAAAGAAACGTAGTAGCCATAGAACCATAATAGCCATAGAACCATAGTACCCATAGTGACCAGTAACTTAGCCTCCCGTAGCCATAGTAACAAGCCGTAGTAACAAGAGTTCATAGTGACCGGTAACCAAAGTATCCAGCATCGTAACGTAACCAGTAACCCCAAGAACCAGAATCACAGAGAACCAGTAACCAAAGTATCCAAAGAATCAGAGTAACCAAAGAAACAGGTAACCAGAGAACACAGTAACCAAGAGAAACAGAGATCACAGTGACATAGTAACCAGTAACGATCCACAAGGGATTTGAGAATCCAGGGTAACAAGTAACCGGGTGATCCGCAAGGGATTTGTGTGACCAAGTAACAAGTATCCGGGTGATCCGCGAGGGATTTGAGTAACCAAGTCATCCGCGAGGAATTTGAAAGGCAACAAGGCCTAGGTGTCAGAACGAAACAAGAGCTCGAGAAGAGGGACTCGCCATCCGAACCTTGTAAAGGACGAACTGCTCCTCTGTGCTTCTCTTTCGCGTTGCTCTGCTCCTTTTGTTGGTGTCGACTGCGTCTTCTCCCCTTTGGTTATGTGTCCTCCTTTCTTCTGTCTTCTGACGTTGGTGTCTTCTGCGCGTCCCCGTCTTCTCATGTCTATGCCTCTTTATATAGAGTGCTTAATTGATTGAGACTTGAGGAGATTGAGTTGCAATGAATATCTAGTACCCCTGTTGATAAGAAGGCTTTCAAACTTATCCGGACTCCCTAGCCTCTTTGCCCGAATTGTAATAGAACTCCAACAATTTTTTATTTTTTTTTGGTTCGATGACCAGGTATCCTTCACCCTTTTTAGGGGTATGGACTAATTTTGTAGGGCCTGGAGGACTCTTTTCGGAGAGTCTGCTCTCTCGACACAAATTGCTCCATTCAAAGTTGCTCGAACGTCACAAAAGAAAGTGGCCTTTTTTTTTTTTTTTACCAAAATCAAAACGCTTTATGAGTTATTTTTTTTTTTCGGTTCAACAGAGTCACAACAGCCATATTTACAATTCCAGAAATAGATGATACATTAACCTTTGTTTTTATTTATTTAATGTATCCTCCATTTTGGTTTAAACCATATATATCAGAACCCACATTGCACCTGGCATGGTTTTGTCTGGGAATCGAGCTTCAAATGAAACCATGACTGACGCCCCCTGGTTTTCTAAAACCGCTCTTCTTGAACCCTCCTCCTCTCCTATAAAATTGATATGCAGATCGATCGATTCAGTTGCCACACAACAAATTTATTTGTCATCTACATTTAGGGTTTTGTGAGGGAATGGTGAGGGCATATCAGCAGGCGTCTGAAAGCCGGGAACAAGAGGTAGATCCTGGTGCTCTCCTATCGAACTTTCTGTTCTGCTAGGGTTCAGAAAATTGAATCTATGATTTACCATCCGTATGTGTTTCTTATCTTTTCAATTTTGGTGGCTTTAAAGAAGTCCATAATTTCGTTTAGTTGTTGTTTCCCTGCTCCATGACTTTGCCTCAACTGCTCGAACTACTACACAAGCCTTCGTAAAGTGAAGGTGGAGGTCACTACTGCACATCATGAATGAAGCAACGAATAATAAAAAGGAAAAACAAAACTTCGTCGCTTAAACACGTCATAGCGACGAATATTGAACTCGTCGCTTAAAAAAAAAACCGACGAAGATTTCTCAATATTCGTCGCTTCAATAATTTCCAAGAGACGAATATTGATAGTTTGTCGCCTCCATTTATCCCAGAATATTTTTTTGGAAAATATAGCGACGAACATCAATCTTCGTCGCTATCTAATTACTGAAGCGACAAAGTGTAGTAACTTCGTCGCTCGATTCAAAACGAAGCGACGAAGTTTGGGGGCAATCTTTATCGCTTCGTTTTTTTTTTCATCTACCTCTGTCCTTCGTCTTAAATGCAACCTCTATATATAGGTAAAAAAAAATAAAAAATCTGCAGAACCCGAGGGAGAAATTAGAAGAAAGTGAGCTTTTGTTGCCAATTCTTTAATTCTTAAGTAAGGTCAGTGCAATTTCTTTCTATTTATCCCTCTTTGAGAGCATATTATGTATTAATTCAATTTAAATTGTTGTTTATGTTGGTTAATGGAAGTTGGATGATGTTGTGTTGAATTTTGTGTTTTGTTGTTGTTTTAGTGTTAGAATATGGAAATTGTGATAAACCATGTTTTGGGTTCATTGAAAATGTTAGATTTTTGGTGAAATTCAGTGAAATTGAGATTAGATTAGTTTGTGAAATTTAGTGAAAATGAAATTTTGTGAAATAGTGAAATTAGAATTTTATGGTAGATTAGGTTGAAATTATTAATTAATGATGTAATTGATTTGTATTGTGTGTGGATTGTGGTAGTTATGGTTTCTGAAACATGCGACTGGCTTAGTGAGGGAGTGTGGTACCTTGTGTAAATTTATAGTTTCATATTATATATAATTGTGGTGTTTATCAGCTTATAACTCCCGTTTGAGAATCAACAACTCATCTAGTTGATCGAGATGAGTTGTTGATTCTCGAATTGTCCCATTTTTGGACACTTTAGGTGAACACGACTTTGTTGATCCTTTTGCTATTCATGTGCTTTCAGTTTCAGTTTTGGGATATAGTTTGACAATGTCTCTCTACAATGTTTCTCGAGTGCAAATTAGGTTCTTTAGATTTTTTTGCACTTGAGGAACTGTAGGGAGATGCTGCCGAAATTTTCCAAATCTGTAGCAGAAACCACATGGGTGCAAGAGGGTTAACAAAAGTCGTGTTTTTCTGAAGGGGATAGAACCCAACCTGGAGGAATAAGGATAAGAAGTGTTGGGACAGATTTTGATTGTATCATAAATGTTGTGTGCTAACATTATGCATATTGTCTGTTTATGTCATGACAGGAAACATGGATGATGTCCCCGACAAATAATTTATGAATCATCATTATACACACCCTGACTACAGAATAGGCGTAGTTAACTTCATCAATTTTGTGAAGACTCACACTATTGGAACCCAGTATCTCCTTTGTCCGTGCTCAATTTGCAAAAATGGTTCTTATTATAAGGAACTCGTAGAAATTTATCATCACTGTATGCACTGTGGTTTAGATCCGACTTACACATTTTGGCACCTGCACGGGGAAGTTTCTGGTCAATCCTCAATGATCAGTCGACGGAGACAGTGAGTTTAAGACAGAGTCGAGACTTCCAGTGTTGCCGGTCCTTTAGTGATCCCGCCTGTGGAGATTATACAAGATGTATTTCCGTACTATCCTGGATACCATGGAGATGCACCACATAATGTGAATGTTGCAGAAAATGCTGAAGTTCAATTCAATGACATGGTAGATGATGATTATGTTAAGTATGAAAGACTTCTAATGGAGTCGCAAACCCCATTGTATGAAAGGAATGAAGAAACTGTATTAAGTGTCATATTACATGCAATGGAAATTAAAGTTGAAAATAGATAGTCGGATACGAGTATTGATAAATTATGTGAATGGTTGCATAAGTTTTTTAAAGGGCATAATTTCCCTGTGAGTTATTCAAGAATTAAAAAAACTCTCAAGGATCTTTCCCTTGAATATGAAACAATTCATGTTTGTGAGTTCAACTGTTACCTATTCAGGGGGTTGAAAATAAAACATGTAGGACTTGTCCAGTATGTGGTGCTGAAAGATGTAAGCCAGATACGGATGACATTTCAAAAAAGGTAATCTGGTATTTCCCTCTCACTCCAAGGTTGAAACTACTATTTATGTCTCCACACACAGTAAAGCATATGCGATGGCATAAGGAGAGGCAACAAGATGAAAGTACCCTCCGTCACCCATCTGATGGAGAAGCATGGCAGCATTTTAACAGGACATTTCCAGGTTTCGACGACATTAAGGGAAGAAATGTGCGGCTTGTAGTGACAACTGATGGTTTCAGTCAATTTGGAACAATGACAACCCAACATAGTACATGACCCGTGGTTGTGATGCCATATAAGCTACCCCCTAATATGTGTATGAGGAAGGAATATAATATGCTGGCTGTGTTGATTCCTGGCCCTAAATCTCCATAAAAGTGTCTTAATGTACTCATTTGTCCATTGATCAACGAGCTCAAAGATTTGTGGGAAAATAGAGTCTCTACTTTTGACAGAGTCGACAATGATGTATTCACGATGAAGGCAGTGATGATATGTACTATAAGTGACTTTCCTGGTTTAAGGATGCTTGCGGGCTCAATGGTGAAAGGGTACAAGGCATGTCCAATTTGTCTAGATGAGCTGACGGCAGAGCATATTTGTTGGAGAATTTTTTATGAAGGGCATCGGAAATGGCTCGACGAGAATTCACCAATGCGATCCAGTTTGGCATTTAACCGGAAGCCAGAGTGGGGAAAAAGACCAGCTCATAAGAACGTAGATGAAATTTTGGAGGAAATTAGGTCACACAGTTACGCCACTCTTAGCCAGCATCTAGATTTTCATGTCCCTTACTTAGCACACAACAGACAATGTTGGACCCACGAGAGCGTATTCTGGATGCTTACCTATTGGTCATCGTTGTTACACAAGTACTGTTTAGATGTCATGCACATTGAAAAGAACGTGGGTGACAATATCCTGGCCACCATTCTTGCAATTGAAGGGAAGACCAAGGATGGTCCAAGGGCTCGCGAAGGTTTGGAGAAGAGGGGAATACGCAAAAGTCAACATCAATCGGAAGTTGAAAAGAGGACGGGAAAGTTTCCTCATGCACCTTTTTTAGTTCAAGAGGATCATCGTGAAGAAGTATTTGAATGATTTTGCGGTGTTAGGTATCCACTTGGCTATGCAGGAAGTTTGAGAAATAAGGTGAAACTAACAGAGAAAAAGTTATATGGATTGAAGACGCATGATTGCCATGTCCTACTTCAACATCTTCTTCCAGTGGTTATCCGAGGATTTTTACCAAATAACGTCGTGAAGCCATTGATAGCATTGTCAAATTTGTTTCGGAAATTATGTGCTAAGGAGCTGAAGAAGGCAGATGTCCAACATATGAAATATGAGATAATGATCATTCTCTGCAATTTGAAGTTGATTTTTCTTCCACATTTCTTCACCTCTATGGTTCATCTCATGGTTCACCTTCCCGAACAAGTTATGCTTACAGGCTCAGTTCATTTTACATGGATGTATCCGACGAAAAGGTATATGCACTAACCAAATATATTTCTTTTTGTTAAAACTAAATTTACCCTAACTTTATATATGCACTAATCATATTCATCATTTTATAGGCAATTAGGTAATTATAAACAGTCAATGAGTAATACACGTTACCCGGACGGGAGTATTGCAGAAAGGTACATATCATGGGAGTCGGTGACGTACTGTAAGTTGTATTTGCAATTGGAAGAACATGTAGAGCCAAATCCCGAAATATGGAATATTAGTTGTGTTTCTCAGTTAGTTCAGCCGGGTATTATGGATACCACTAGAAATATCAGGTTAACAGAGGAGGAAACGGCTGAGTCTCACTGGCAAATTTTGACGGATACAGAAGAAGCTCAATATTACATGGACGCTCATTTGCAGATGTACATAGCGAAACATGGTGACGATTACGACGAGCGCCTCATGAGAAAGAGTTTTCATCGATGGTTCTTAAAATATGTACGAAAATGAGCATTTTTTTCTTGTACAAAGATCGTAAACCTTAAATAGTATAAAACAAACACCATCTATTTTTCAGGCCAAGAGAATAAATGATGCCGAAGACCCTAATTTTAACAGGGCAATATGGTCATTGGCTCGAGGTCAACGGTATCAAGTATGCCTCATTCGATAGAGATTAAAGGCTCGTGACTCAAAATAGCGGTGTGATGTTAAACACGAATGTTGGAAACCTGTCCCAACACTTCTATGACCATCTTGACTATGTAGTTGATGTATGTTATCCAGACAATTTGTCGGTCGTGTTGTTCAAAGTTATATGACACAACACCACTGACGATCAAGATGCTGAAGAAATTGACACCGTCAAGGTAGATTATGGTCTGATATAAGTGGATACAAACACTAGTTACTATAATTTTGTCTTGCTATCAAGACAAAACAAGTGTTCTACTTAGACGATCCTGCGGCGGGTGGTACTTGGAAGGTGGTGCAAGAAATGTCGCACCGAAATGTATACAGTGCCGAAGTACTGGCAACAGAAGATACAAAGCCTCCTTCAGGGAATCAAATCACAGAGCCTTACTAAGAGGACACAGTAAGTTCAATACAATTTTACCATATTGATGCATCTAATCTCCAACTCAATTTAGAAGTACACGAAGCCAATGAAGAATCCTCTTACTAAGAGGACACAGTAAGTTCAATACAATTTTACCATATTGATGCATCTAATCTCCAACTCAATTTAGAAGTACACGAAGCCAATGAAGAATCAAACAGTGAGGAAGAGAAAGAGGAAGAGAAAGATGAAGACGATGAAGGTGGAGACGACGAAGAGGAAGA
This sequence comes from Potentilla sterilis, assembly GCA_963682095.1. NCBI lineage: Eukaryota > Viridiplantae > Streptophyta > Magnoliopsida > Rosales > Rosaceae > Potentilla > Potentilla sterilis. The sequence continues at coordinate 37,797,643 of OY821755.1, read as the reverse complement.
CTACTACTTGTTATGGTATTATGGTCATTGTAATATGAGGATGATATATATATATTTCTTGTAATTTTGAACAATATTTACAATATTCTAATTTAATAAAAACATATATACAAAGACATAACAAATCTATTATGTTCAATTGAAGTGACCAATATTGGGAAATATTTGTCGCTTCAACATTCAAGCGACAACGTTTGCACAAAATTCGTCGCTCCATGGTTCTGAAGCGACGAAGTTTAAACTCCCTCGGCTACCTTGTGTCAACACAAGGTAGCCGAGGGAGTTTAAACTTCGTCGCTTAATTTCATCTTATGCGACGACTTTATGTAGAATGTTTTAAATTCGCCGCGTCGGTGAGGTCAAGCGACTACTTTAGACGGTATCGTCGCTCGAGGACTTAAACAGTTCAAGCGACGATATTTAAATATGTTCGTCGCTAACTTAAACAATTGAAGCAACGAGTTTTGGCAATGTTCGTCGCTTGAGATAAGGGATTATATCGACACAGCCTCGGCTTCTTCTTCCTCATTCTTCGATTTCCCTCTCTCTGTGTTCAAAATCTGCAGACGCGCACCCTAAACCCTAAACAAAACCCCAATCCCTTCAATTCAGCCTTAAACCCTAAGCCATCTTCACCAAAAACCCCCAAATTTGAAACCCCTAATCTTTGTCCTTTGATTTCAACCTCGAAAGCCCTAAATTCGAAATCCCCAGACCCTAAATTCGAAACCTCAACCCCTAGAATTCATCAATGGCACCAGGTTCTAGTGCCTAGAAGAGGAACAATGAGCTCGAGGCGAGAAGGGAGAGGGAGGTGGCCGAAGTTGCAGCGAGATTGGCTGCCGCGGCGGCGGAGACGACGGCGAGACTAGAGGCGGCAGTGGAGTCGGCGATGATGAGACCAGAGGCGGGCACGCTGGTACCAATCCCGTCTCTGGAAGAAACCTTCGGGTTTAGGGGCTGCTGGTGGTGGCGCTGACAGTGGTAGTGGCGGTGGCGCTGGAGCTGTGGAAGGCGAGGACGGTCCTCCATTAAGTATTATGACCAAGAGGGGTCCTAAGGAGCCGGGTAATTTCTTGACTTGTTACTGCTTGTTTATGATTCTGTGGAAATGTTTGGTTATTCGTCATGGCTTTGGTGAAGTTGGTCATGGGTTGATTTTAAGGATACTTACATGACTAATATATGTTTATGTTTTCGTGTGTTTAGTATAGAAAAGAAAATTTCAGAAAATTGTAACACCAAAAATAGAGTGTTTAAATTGTTTGTTTTGAGACTTAGGATGCCCCTAATATGTCAATGATGTTTTTCTCCTCTTTGCATACATAGATGATGGTTGTGCATACAATTAAAATTGTGAGTTTCATGGATTATGTTCATTGGTAGAAGCATGTAGGACTTGTTGATTAATTAAGCATGCATGTTTTAGCTAGTTTGTTTCCATATAACCTATGTGAGCTTTAGAACCAAATTGCTTTCTTCATGAGTGCTAAAATTCTGAAAATTTCAAACATGATATTATATGAACCTCATTATTCTTTGCATATTCAATGATTATGTGCCATAGCTTTTTAATAAACTCTAGAATGCTAGAACTTACTCTTGTTGATTTTCAAAACGTTTTTAGTCATAAAATACCTTGATTTTGAAAGTGATTGAAAAGATCTTTTAGGTTTACGACCATTACCAAATAAAGCATGTGTCCTATTTGTGCCCGTCGTGGGACACCTTAGTAAACCCCCTTTGAGCCTACTTTAGAATCAGCTTCTTAAGGTGCTTCTTAAGCCATGAATTACTACTAATCTGTGTGCTTGATCTATGGCATTGAGTTCCTTGTTTTCCCCAATTCAGGATTTACCTCTCTTGATGGGTTTGTAGGATTTTGGAACATACCTGCAGGAAATTAAGAATAGAAAATATAGGTAACTTCAACTTTGATTGAATTATCTTAGGGGAAAATGCTCAGTTGCACAATGCCTATAATGAATGATGATAGCAATGGCTTTAAGACTAGAACCCAGAATGTATGCACAGAAGGCACATTGTGATTTAAAGGGGTTTGTGCTCCTATACAGGTCTGTAAGGAAATGCCAACCATGACTACTTTTCATGGTGGAGCTTCAAAAGTTTTGAGCAGTAGTGAAAACATTTCATACCGATAACCCATTACAAAGTTAACCCATACTAACATCTGTCATATTAGGCTAAACAATTTATGGTAGAAACAAAAGTGAAGTTTGCATGCCTCAAGCTCCATATGATCTCCTATTGTGGACTGTAGGATTTGTCACTTGTCTAGCTCCCTTGTTGCTTCATATTCACTAATAGAGTTGCCAATTAACTAATGAATCACTGTCAAAGCATTCAAAAGGGTTAGATGTGCATATGTATAGTTTGGTGTAAGTTGTTGGAAAAATGGGTTAAAAACCCTTTTTGAAATCAAATTTAAATGGGTTAATTAAAGTGTGTTATACTTATAATTAATGAAAGATAAACTTAGATTTGTATTCTCCATAATGAGGACTACAAGATTTCGGGCTGGAGCACCAAAAACTTGTGTCCAGAGCACAGCCTTCTTTTTACACCCAGCCCGGATTCTTTTTGGACTCTTCAGCAACTACTGGAAAACCTTTTGATATTCCAGTAACATATGCTCTAATGCTTGATTATGACCCCATTCAATGAGTGATTTAACTTCAGCTGTTCATGGCCATTGAAATTCCCTAATTCATTACTGATCTTAATAGTCATGGCCATTCCTCACACTATAAAAATGACCTCCTATTCCTAGTCTAAACACACCAAAAAGCAATCAGCTCTTCTCCTCTCAAAAGCTTTCTCTCTTCTGCTCTTGTGTTCATTCTCTGGTGATTTAAGAACAAGAAAAATTGAATTTTTTTTTTTTAAGGTTTGGAACCCAATGGGAGGCTCATCCTCAGACCTTTGATATTACCATTCAAAACATGTTTAGATAAGCTAAACTAATGCTAGTTTCAACTTCACTCTCTTCTTCTAAACAGAAAGAACAACCAAATAAGAAAGAATAACATTATAGTAAACAATAGACAATAGACTCCATTATAGTAAATAGGACTGTAAAAGTATTTACTAAACATCATTATTTACTAAACCCTATATGGGCTGAACAAGACAATTTCAACATCTTTCAACAAATTATCCATATATAAAAGTAAACAATAGACTCCATTATGGTAAATAGGACATTAAGTGATTAAGATTACCTGCCGGGAGTGTATGAGGGGCTAGAGGGAGAATATGACGGTGACGTGGGTGAATATGACGGTGACGTGGGGCTGCCTGGGGCTGCAACAAAAAATGAAAAGTTAAGCACAATAAAATTGACCGGTGTAACTAAACCCTCTGGAGGTAAAGGGGATCGAAATTTTGTTCTATTACTATGCACACCCAAAATAACTTTAAACTATTTCCTTAATTTCAACAAAATTGAATCTGTAATAGGTGCAGCCAATTACTATGGCCACCCATTACACTACCTCCACTTTTCCAAACTAAACAAAAAGGAGGCTTAGCTTAATTCACCATTTCTTCTACAACCAAAACGATCCAAAGAACATCAATTAACTCCAAAGGCATAACAATTGAACACCCGTAAGAACCATATCAAGTCTTTGATTATGGTCGTACTCATCAATTAATTGAGACTCTCACAATTGACCTCAGTGCAATTCCGCTTCCAAATACGAAGCCACTGTACAAGTATCAAGGTTCAAATAACACACTTCACCAAAACTACATCAACTTAACAAACATAATAACCTGAGCCTCTTCCTTCTTTTACAATTGTATCAATCTTACTTTCCCCAGAAACAAACAAACAAACAAAACATTACACAGAACCTCATGAACGCAATATCAAGACAACTTAATCAATTCAGTTTCTAGTTCTTAATCTAACTCGTACAACAAGTCCTCCCTGAATCCAATTTCAATATCAGACCACCAACAAAACAATACAGTAGTAACCTCAAATTCAAACGCAACTCCAAAACAATTATCTTTAATTACAAATACGAAACCACAGTAGCAATACAACAAAGCCAAACTGGGACTCTACCTTTGGGCTCACCTGTAATTTGGAGAGGTAGGACTGTATGGGCTAGCAGGTGACAATCTTGGACTGCTCGGAGCGGCAGGGGCGGCAGCAGGCAGGGGCGGCGACTCAAAAGACGCAGAAGAGTGAGAAGAGTGAGAAGAGCCAGGGGAAGGGAGGTGAGGGTCTGAGGGACGATTTCTGTCTTCTAAAACAATTTTTTTTTTCTTTCTTTCTCCCAAAAAAACTACTTGGGCTAAAGCCCACATAGCCAACGGGCTGGATCCGCCCCTGGTCACAGCCTAGCTAAGAGGTTTTTGTGTTTGGTTTCTTGTATCTAACGATGAATGATGATGTATTATTGCTTTTACCGATTCAGTTCTATGTAATCCAATTGCTAGTTGCAACCAATTCTATAAATTGACGACCTTGTTTGCAAGATTGAACATTCAATTATTAGGAAAATACTTTCTTTGATATGGAATTCCTTCCTCCAATAGCTTTTAATTTTGTTTTTCACTTGTACATTATAATAAGTTGATTCTTTATCTTGAATAATATACATTTCTCACTGTAATTGCAATCTGTCTTCATTACATATATAATACATACTACTTTGTTGTTGATATTTATAGCTTAAAGACAATTAATTCTGATAGCTACAAATATGAATATATAGAGGGTTACCTTTTGGTATAGCTTTACCTGTTATGGCGTCCAATGCAGGAGTACTGTTGGCCAGGAATTCTACTATGCTGGGTAACTCGTCAAACGCTGGACTGATGCAGTCCAGTAATCCTTCTAGGCAGCCGTCGAGGTCCAATTGTCTTGAACCTAATTTTGAAGGAGCTTGTGACAATATAAATGGTGTATCATCAGTGGCTTGGGGGTGGTTTTCAGGATTATCAGGGCTAACAGTCCCACAAGTGGGTAATTGTCCCCCCAAGAGCAGTGGAACTTTCGGCGCTGTTGTATGGTGTCAGTTTGCTACTCATGTTGGTTTCACAACTTTCACTCACCAGGAAGTTGGGGGATGCATTAACAGTTGATAATTCATTGCATGATGCTTGTGATGCTTTTAGTTTTTATTTTTTCTTTAGAAATCATTCAACTTAGTAAGCAAAAGTACAACCTTGGAGCTGATAAATATTGCAGAGACCGACCCCATACACATCCCTTACTACGGTTTCAGTCGATGACATGCACCGCCATATATGGCCGGCATCTCTTGGCCAGAGTAAGCATGAAGATCGAGAAGATAATAAGCCTGTTCGATCACAAAGCCCTTCATATTTTCACCTGGCCTTCTGTCATCGAACGAGTGTAGATGCAAGTCAGAGTTGCTAAGAAGCTCCTCCCAGGTGAGATATGCATCAAGTTTCTATCGGATTAAGTACATGTATACTAGATCCGTTTAACTGTTGCATGTATGACATTGCCAACAAGCAGGAAGCTAGGAGCCTGCAGATATTATTCACAAAACCAAGCAAATGATTTGTTCTACTACAAAAATAGTAGCTTTACAAATAAACATACAGGACTATAGTTTATCCATGTGTTTGCTTTAGAAGTTAAAAGTACTTTTATCTTTGGTTCATATGTTGGTTAATCCAATAAGTTCGGTTTACGGTGTTATTCACCTGGCTGAGGTTGCGTTAGAGGTGACTAATATATGATCACATTTCAAGGCCAATTTTCTTCGTTCATACTTGCTGGTAATCTGTACTTAATTAAGATTTAGGTTAAAGACTTAAACATTCTCAACTGGTCGAGACGTACTATTCATCATATATATAAGACTGTCGAAATTGATTCACTAGTTCTTTTGCAACTTGCAAGCAACTCTTTGATTTGACTCTGAGGTGATTTGGTTTCATATTGTGCTGCACGGGTCAAATTAATAGCTTTTATAACCCTACGTCTCTAGTCCAACCACTCCTTCGTAGTACTTGAACATGGGAACAATATTAACAATCGATAAATAAATTAATAGCTTTTGTAAATAGGTAATCGGTTAGGTCTTAGAGATGCATGCCTTGTTTTAATTCTTGATTTCATACTTGGTTAGCTTTAAGGATTCGTATGCAACCGAGGTTGCTACCCTATACAATTGCAATGTAATGTGGGTGTCGATTTTGTTGACAGTAGCCAGAGAGGCTACACCAGGGCCCACAGACCCGCAGCAAGCGCACCAGAGCCCGGACCAGGACCCAGGATCGGACCACCAGCACCAGGCCTCGGGCCCCAGCGGTCTATCCTGCCTCCAGGGATCCTGGGACCAGGGGCGCCCGCCTGCCAAAGAGGGCGCCAGAATATCCAAACAGAAGGGAACCAGTCCCACATCGAAGGGTAAGGCCAGCCCTCACCCTCAACCACCTATATATGGGCCTCGACTAACACCATAAATAGGTAACTTGTCTCCCTCCCTGCTTACATACGTGCCCAGGTTATATATATTCCAACTATACTAACTTAAGCATCGGAGAGGTGAAGGCCGGCCCGCCCGGTATTCCCCTTAGTAAGCAGGATTGCAGGAGATCGAGTCGGATTCATCAAGTATCTACCAAGACCCCCGGGTTTAGGCAGAAACAATTGGCGCCGTCTGTGGGAACTCGTTCAAAAAGTCAGTGTCGCTGTGCCGGAAAGCAGGGCCCTGGTGACCCTTTAAGAGATCGCTAAAACCACAGTCCGGAAGCCATGGAAGGAAGAAAGATAGAGACAAGCACGGAAGGATCGAAAGGACGAATTCAGTTCCCCGACCGGGCCCCACACGCAGGGGCCGCGATCGGTGCGAGGTTCGTTCTTTCCCCCGACCGCAAAGGAAGTCCGGAAGCGCGAATTCAGTTCCCCGGCCCGGCCCGTAGCATAAAGGCCGAGGTCGGTGCGAGGTTCGCACTTCCTCCTATTCAAAACAAGGCTCACGATCGTCAAATCTCAGAGAATCCCGACCCAGTGGGAGCAGGGGAAATAAGAAAGATGAAGGCAGAAATTGAGCGATTGCGAAAGGAGGGCGATCAGGATCGGTTAAAAGCAGAGGCCCGAAGTCGGGAACTGAAGGCAGTAACCACCGCCCTGTTAGCGACCCTGGAGCGAGAAGGCCAGCTGGGTACTCCTCGGGCGGCCTCGCACACGGCGAGCAAGGCTAGCGAATTCCCGCATCTCGAGATAGGGCTGCCTACGGGCAGGAGGAAGACCGTCCATATGCCCGTACCCCTCTTCTCAGAGGCTCTGAAAGATTCCGGCCCAGTCAAGCTCCCGTACCGCGCAGATCAGGCATCAGATGAGCGGGATAGCTCCACCGCGCGAACGATCGAGGCACTTTCCGCTTCGGTATCGGACATAAAAAGCCGCATGGAGACCAGCGAGCGGAAGGCGGGACGACCGCAGGACGGCGCACGGTTTACCGAGCGCACTGGACCCTTCCCACGCCGGATCCGGGAAACGGGGGGATCTGGCGACCAAAGGCCTCTGAAGTTGACATACTCGGGAACAAGCTGCCCGTACCGGCACTTGGATAGCTTCAAGTCGAAGACAAGCGCTAGGGCCTATTCGGATGCCGTGAGCTGCAACATGTTCCGAGAAACGCTCGCAGGGGAGGCACTGGGTTGGTTCTACGAGCTACCGATGGACTCGGTCGAAACTTTCGCACAGTTGGCCGATAGGTTCGTCGGCCGGTTCGTCCTTAAAGCCACGGCAGCCCAGCCATCGACGGTCCTCTTCGATTGCATGCAGGCTAACCACGAACCATTACGCGCCTTCGTTAACCGGTGGCAGGTCGCCACGTCCGGGGTAAGAAACTTGGATAAGAGGATTGCGGGGATGGCCTTCAAGCAAGGATTAAGAGCTGGGGAACTTTCATACGACTTACAAGCGCAGGGGCCGCTGGCGTACGACGAGCTGATGACCGTGGCCGTTAGGCATGCTCAGGCAGAACAAGAGACATATGGGAACAAGGCGCCCAAGCGGATCTCAGATGGCATACCGCCATCCACTCACGGAGGCAAAGCCGGGCGGCTACATATCAGCCGGGTACCTGTAGCCGCCAGGGGGATAGAGGCGCGAAAGGAGTGGCAACCCCGGCGAAGCAGCGACAATGATCCCCGACCAGGAAGAGGACCACCTCTTGGGCACCCAGCTCGGATCCAGGTAGCTGTGTCAGCAGAGCGGACACCACGGGCCCCGGTTCCATCGCCAGCAAGAAAACCCTATGAACCGGACCTTCGGATCCCAGATCGGAAACCGCAGAAGACGGTCGTACAAGACCAAGCCCGCCCCGGCAGCCCCAGGGCGGACCGACCGCGAGCTCGGCCGATAGGGACTATATGCACACGAACCCCCGGGTGGATCGAGGTACACGGGAACATTAACATGATCCACGGTGGGGACCATATCGGTCAGCTCACCCGGAGCTCAAAGAAGCGGTGCCTGAGATCAATCCGGGGGAGGGAGATTTACGCCTTCAGAGAACGAAGCGTCCAAGCCGCTAAAACCGGATGGAACTCGGTCACTTTCTATGAGGATGAAGAGCCGGAGGATGTGATCCAACCGCACACCGACCCCTTCCTTATCACGGTCCAAATAGACCACTGGATAACCAGTCGTATGCTGATCGATACCGGAGCCTCTGTCAACGTAATGTTCCGAGACGCGTACCGAGGATTGCAAAGAGGGAGGAACAAGTTATCCCAGGATAACGAGCCGCTGATAAGCTTCTCCGGTGAGGTAGTCCAGCCTCTAGGATCCGATTACCTACCAATCATTTTCGGCAAGGGAGACAGAACGAAAACAGAGCATTTGGAATTCATCATCGTCGACTGCCTGTCGTCGTACAATGGTATAATCGGTCGGCCAGGGTTATGGAGGCTCAAAACGTTCATTGCCGGCCACATGCTGATGTTGAAAATGCCTTCACCAGCCGGAGTTATAACTATACGCGGGGACCAGAGAATCGCCCGTAAGTACTACGCAGAAGCCCTGACCCACGGGAGGAAGCGGGCCGAGGTCTTTACAACCGCTCAGCAAGTACCAGCGCCGGATCTGAGTCTTGACCCCCGTGATGACATCGCTCCAGGTAGAGTTAGGCGATTCACGTTCACCGAGAAACCAGAGCGACCTTCGGCCGTGGAGGAAACCGAAGCCATCTGTATTTCCAAAGACCACCCGGACCGAAGCATAGTGATAGGGACACAACTCGACCCGGTCGTCAGGGAAGAACTCATCGCCTTTCTCCGGGCCCACAGTTCGGTCTTCGCATGGTCCTACGAAGACATGCCGGGCATATCCCCAGAGATAGCCGTTCACCGGCTAAACTCATTACCCAGCGTCCCCCCGACGAGGCAAAAGAGGAGGTCTTTCAGCCCGGCAAAATATGAGGCGATTAGAGAAGAAGTGCAGAAACTCATGGGCATAGGTTTCATCCGGGAAGTCCAGTACCCGCGCTGGCTCGCCAACGTGGTCATGGTACCGAAGAAGGCAGCCGGTCAGTGGCGTATGTGCGTGGACTTCACTAATCTAAACCGGGCGTACCCAAAGGACAGCTTCCCGCTCCCTCGGATTGATCAGCTCATTGACTCCACATCCGGCTTCAAGCTGCTCAGCTTCATGGACGCCTACGCCGGGTACAACCAGATACGGATGCACCCGGATGATGAAGAACACACGTCATTCACAACCAACCGAGGCACCTACTGCTATAAGAGGATGCCGTACGGTCTAAAGAACGCCGGCGCCACCTACCAACGGATGGTGAACCAAATGCTGGAACAAGAGATGGGCAAAACCGTGGAAGTTTACGTTGATGACATGTTGGTCAAAAGCTTAACTGCGGGGGCCCACGTCCGGGATTTGGCCGTGGTCATCGGTAAAATGCTCAAATTCGGAATGCGCTTGAACCCGAAGAAGTGTCTTTTCGGGATTTCAGAGGGTCTTTTTCTAGGGCACATCATCAGCCAGCGAGGGATAGAAGCCAACCCGCTGAAGGTCCAGGCAATCCTTGATATGGAAACACCAGGAGAGAGAAACCAGGTCCAGATCTTGACCGGCCGGTTGGCCGCTCTGGCCAGATTCATCTCCCGTTTAACCGATAAGTGCGTCCCGTTCTTTAAACTGCTCAAGGCACAGCAAACCAGGAAGATACTCTGGGCTGCGGAGCATGAGGCAGCGTTCCAGTCCATCAAAGCATACCTGGCTGCAGTTCCTCTCCTATCCAAACCACTGCCGGGAGAAATGTTGTACCTTTACATAGCCGCATCCGCAGCCGCCGTCTCCGCCGCTCTCGTCAGAAAGGAGGGCACGCTCGAACTTCCGGTATACTACGCGGGAAAGGGACTTACAGGAGCCGAGGGCCGGTACCCCGATATAGAGAGATTGGCTCTAGCCTTGATTGTTAGCGCCAGGAAGCTCCGGCACTATTTCCAGGCTCATTCCATCACCTTATATACCAACCACCCCCTGCGGCAGATCCTGCAAAAGCCAGACACCAGCGGGAGGCTCGTGCGATGGGCAGTCGAATTAGGGGAATTCGACATCACCTATGCCCCACCAACAGCCATCAAGGGACAGGCTGCTGCGGACTTCATATGTGAGCTCACCCCAATGGCGGTAGAAGACCATCCCGCCCCGCTCGAGGACGCAGGGGCAGAACAAACCGCCAAGATCGAACCAGACCTGCCAACCGGCTGGAAACTTTACGTGGATGGCTCCGTAACCGCCAAACGGAGTGGGGCCGGGGTTCCTGATAATCTCGCCCGACGGCCAATCATACGAGTATGCACTACGGTTCCTTTTTACCACCTCCAATAACGCTGCCGAGTACGAGGCCCTCATAGCCGGTATGCAACTGGCCAAGGAGCTGGGAATCTCATCCATGGACATATACAGCGACTCCAGCTTGGTAGTCAACCAGATGAACGGGGTGTTCGAGGTTAAAGATCCTCAGCTATCCTCCTACCAGGCTTTGGCCAAAACACTGATCGGGTTCTTCCGCGGCACCAAGATCCAACATATTCCCCGGGATGCAAATAGGCATGCAGACGCCCTTGCGAGGCTAGCAACCGGAAACTACCCCCCAGAGTACCGGAGAGCTAAAATCGAGACCCTCCAAAAGCCAAGTATAAGCAAGACCATCTCCGAAATATTCGCGGTAGAACAGGTACCACCGAGCTGGATGGACCCAATAGTCAAGTATCTGACCGACAAAACCAGCCCCCAGGATGCGGTGGAAGCCAGGAGGCTGCACCTCCGGTGTGCCCGGTATGGCCTCATTAACGGCCAATTATACCGAAGGGGCCACAGCTTCCCCCAGCTGAGGTGTGTGAGTAAGGAGGCAGGAGAAGCAATCATGCGAGAGATCCACGAAGGGGTATGCGGTAATCACTCCGGCGCAAGGTCATTATCCCACAAATCACTCCGAGCGGGATATTTCTGGCCCGATATGGCGGCAGCATCCAGGAAAATATCACGCGGCTGCCACAAATGCCACATGTACGCCTCGGTACCTCGTGCCCCGGCAGTCGCATTATCAATCCTATTGGCACCTTGGCCTTTCGCACAATGGGGATTAGACATCATCGGCCCTTTCCCCGTGGCGGTAGGACAATACAAGTACGCCATTGTGGCAGTGGATTACCAAACTAAATGGGTCGAGGCAGAACCGTTGATAAAGATCACTGAGGAACGGGTTAAGAAATTCCTGTGGAAAAACATCTACTGTAGGTTTGGGGTGCCGCAGACTATTATCACGGATAATGGGACGCAATTCAATAACGCAGATCTCATCCAGTACACAGCCTCCCTGGGGACCCGGATGCTATTTGCCTCGGTAGCACACCCGCAGACCAACGGCCAGGCAGAAGCGGTCAATAAGATTATCAAAACTCTTCTTAAAAAGAAACTGGATGCCAAAAAGGGATGCTGGGCCGAGGAACTCCCCGCGGTATTATGGGCCATCCGGACAACAGCAGCAGAGGCAACAGGAGAGACCCCGTTCTGCTTGGCATTCGGGAGTGAAGCAGTGCTCCCTGTGGAGACTGAGATACCCAGCGGCAGGGTCGAGAATTACGACGCCGACACAAACGCCGACGGCTTACTACTCAACCTGGACCTCATCGAGGAGCGGCGCGACCGAGCGCACATGCGAAACCAAACCTACAAGCAGCGGGTCGCCCGGTACTACGATAGAAGGGCCCGGGAAAGAAAGCTGCAAGTCGGCGACTGGGTCATGAGGAAGGTCCAGAAAAAGCCATTGGCCTTGCAGCCAACATGGGAGGGACCCTACCAGATCACCGCGGCCGTAGGCCCGGCAACATTCCACATCATAGACGCTACGGGCATCTATTCTACCAGGCCGTGGAATATCGAACACCTACGCTTTTACCCTAGATAGTAGCAATCATAAAGGAACGAAAGTGTAATTGGCAAGCATTGCAATGTGCAGTTATAACATTAAAGAGACTACACCAATTACAGGATATATGTACAGAGCAAACACCTAGCTAGCACTCCCGGAACCCACAACCCCCGACCCGCCACCTTTTAGCTCCCGCTCCTGCTCCCTCATCACGATCAGGGCTATGTCAGCCTCCATCCGCTCGGCGTCGAGCCACCCTTTCTCCCGCCACTCCAGATAGGCGTCACTTATACCCTCCGTACGAGCCTTCTCCAGCATCTCCTCAAAATCTGACGACTCCCGAAACTCGTCAACGGCCTTATCGGCCACTTCAGCAAGTTCGGATTCCACCAGCCTCTCCCGTCCCCGAACGACCGCCGTCATTTGGGCCTGCAGCTCCAAAACTTTTGCCTCCAACTCAACAATCCTCCCATCACGGGCGGCAAGCTGTCGGCTGGCTTCCTCTCTCTCCCGCACGAGTTCCGCGCTCAGCCGGCCGCCTTCCTCCCTTTCCTTCGCAAGCTCGGCTTCCGCCACACCCACCTTAACACCCAGCTCCTCCACCCGCTTCTCCAGGACAGCGGCAGCCTCCATTCTGGGGCCGGCGACATAAAACCTCTGAGCCAGCTGCAAAAAAAGAAAGCAAAAGGAGCATCAGCTCATGTCACATCACGGAAGAGGACTCACAGAAAAACATTTACCTGTAGAGCCAGTCCCACGGGCTCCGCCATACTCTCACCCGGATTTTCGGTCCAGGACCCCTCCCGGTCGAGCCCCAAGGTTTCGATTATACCAGCCACAAGCCTGCTAAATCCACCACCAGAGCTACGAACGGTTTCCGGTTCCTGAGTCCTGCGACCACCCGCCTCCACAGTCGGGACTATGGCTCGCCCCGTCGGCCCAGCTGAGCTTGACGCCCCCGCATCAAATACCCTCGCTCTCTTTGCCGGACTTTCACTGTGGCTGCTTCGACGGTGCTCGGGCAAAACCACCGATTCCCTCTCCCGCGAGGTACGCACTGCCATTTGCCGCGCCACAGGGTCTGGCCCCGGGAGGCCCTCCGCCCGCACTTCCCGAATGCGGAGTGGAGAATTGTTCTCACCGCCCGGCCGCCTCCCATAATGAGCGTCCGAGAACACTAGCGGCACCGGCCTTGCATGCTCCGTACGCTTCTGGGTAGCCACGTCAAGAACGACTTTTGCGGCCTCCTCCCCTATCTCCATCAACCGCGCTGCTATCAGCTCCTCATCCGGCTCGATAGTCTCCTCAACTTTAAGCGCGGGCCGAGGACCGTTAGTAGGTTTTCTCCCCATCCCCAGCACCTCCAGCACGTTCCACCGAGTGAAATTATAGGTGCTCCGGCTATCATGGTCCCAGCCATAAAACAAACGGAATAACCGTTGCTTCTCCAGGTTCTCCAATTCATAGGTCTGGTCCCCGATCGGTTGATATGCCCCGGGCACTTGATAACCCCTCCAGGTCCGCTGCCACTTACCACCGGCCAGCACCACCGACCTCCTCCAGCCATCCAAAACCATCGCCGGCAGATGCGTAATGGCAGCACCATGCTCCCGCGTGGCAAAATTCACGCAACCACGGCACTGGCCCTTTCTGCAGTAAGAAATCCGGTACAGCGCCCGAAATTCATTAACTGTGGGCCAGTCCATATAACTCAAACAGAACAGGCACCCAAGCCCAAGCAACTGCCTCCACTGATTGCTCGGAAGCTGGGCTGGGGAAAGATTCAGTGAGCTCAGCATGTACTGGACAAATCCCGGCAACGGCAGCGATAGACCTTTGCGGAACTGGTCATCAAAAACGGCGACCCAGCCCGGCTCCGGATTACAGGCCAGCTCGCCGGGATGCAAGCCTCGAAGTTTAACGGAAGAGTTGATATCCCACCTCGACCGAAACTCCCTAATCTCCCTCTCGTCCATACTTCTGACTGCTTCGTCGCAGACAATCGTCCCATCACCATCCCGCAGCTCGTGCCTCCTAGGCCCACGAACGCCACTGCCATAATGCGCAGACCTCCCAGACGCCATTAAACCTCAAAACAAAAGTTCAGTTCTGCCGAAAGATGGAAGAGGAGAGCAGAAAGCAAAGTGCGGCAGGAAGAAAGCAGATGAGACGATAAATAGGGCAACAACAAAGGTCAGGCAACCCCAGCCGTCGATCCCCTCCATCTCAGTCCGCCCCCTGCCGACACGTGTCCACGGCATCAATAAAGGACCCCATGCCATCATAAACTGATGGAACTGATGGGCTCCCCCTTCATTGCATGTCAGCCACATGCCCCACCCACAAACAACAGTTAGTAAGCAAGGAGCACGCAACGAGGCATCCCCTCTCCTCGCTCCACAAAGGTCAAACTTCGAATCAACCCGACACCATGACGTGTCACGGTTACTTACACCGGCTGAATGCCAGTTCACTGGAGGACTTACCCCGATATGGCAGCCCGCCCGATCGAGATCCGCCCAGCACTATGGCATTCCACCGGGCATGTGACATTCAACCAGCTCCAAAATATTCTACCGGATGTCAT
Organism: Potentilla sterilis; assembly: GCA_963682095.1. Taxonomy (NCBI): domain Eukaryota; kingdom Viridiplantae; phylum Streptophyta; class Magnoliopsida; order Rosales; family Rosaceae; genus Potentilla; species Potentilla sterilis. The sequence continues at coordinate 37,782,637 of OY821755.1, read as the reverse complement.
TCCCTACGCCTACGGGCAGGGACGAGCCAGCAACAACGCGAGGCTTCAAAACGCATGGGCTTTATAAACCCGGGCGAGCTTACATCTAACCAATGTACTCTTGTCCAGCAGGATAAAAACCCTGCATCACACTGAACTGTGATACCCTTGGGGATACATGGCGAGACTCGTTATCTCAACGCCACTCCACTGGGCAGATTGTCTCTCTAACACAGAGCAAGTCTCCCCGCAGGCTAACAAACCTGCACATTACCTCAACGCTTAAACAACAAAAGCTGAGAAGAGCTAGCAAGTGTTAAAACAACGCCTCAGCGCGGCCATAACACCCTTCGGGCACCTGTTGGCCTATTCCACGCACCAACAGGCCTCCCCGAAGGCTAGTCTGCAAGTCCATCCGGGACTCCTTCCGATACGGCAGGACGCCCGTCGAGCTCCCGTGAACTCCGCCCCGCACCAATATGGTTCATCCGGGACTCGTTTCGATACTTTAGGAACGCCCATTCAAAGATCCAGATACTCACCTCGGTCACGCCCAATCTTTAACGCGGACTTGGGGGACTGAGCACCGGTAGGTTGGTAACCCTGCGGGTCTGCAGGCCAAGAGCAAGACAGATCTTAAGTCCCCATTCAAGATTGCACTTGACCGGGAACTTGGGGGACTTGTTGACAGTAGCCAGAGAGGCTACACCAGGGCCCACAGACCCGCAGCAAGCGCACCAGAGCCCGGACCAGGACCCAGGATCGGACCACCAGCACCAGGCCTCGGGCCCCAGCGGTCTATCCTGCCTCCAGGGATCCTGGGACCAGGGGCGCCCGCCTGCCAAAGAGGGCGCCAGAATATCCAAACAGAAGGGAACCAGTCCCACATCGAAGGGTAAGGCCAGCCCTCACCCTCAACCACCTATATATGGGCCTCGACTAACACCATAAATAGGTAACTTGTCTCCCTCCCTGCTTACATACGTGCCCAGGTTATATATATTCCAACTATACTAACTTAAGCATCGGAGAGGTGAAGGCCGGCCCGCCCGGTATTCCCCTTAGTAAGCAGGATTGCAGGAGATCGAGTCGGATTCATCAAGTATCTACCAAGACCCCCGGGTTTAGGCAGAAACAGATTTCATATGCCGTAGCATCACAGGTCAAATTAGATCAACGAGTCGGTTTGGTTTGTGTTGTTGCTTAAGGGTTAGAGTAATTCTTAAAACTTGGTTGCTGAATATGAAGAGTGACGCCTTACATGTTAACTTGTTTCCAACTAAAAAGATTTCGTGCCTTATATGCTACTTGTTTGATTTCTACAATAAGTGTCTTTAAATCGGTTAGATAAAGATTAGGGTTATGCAATAAGCTAATTCTAAGTATCTTCGTGAAGTCTACATAATTAGTAAACCAATAAGGAGCTAATTAGGTTGAAACTAAGTCGAGTCTAGGATATTTCAAATATGTGTTCGTAAGTCCCTACTTGTTACTTGTTTCATTTTATGAAAGTTATGGTATGTGCTTTGTATGAAAAATGTCGACCAAATTGTATATAGTAGATCTAGATTTTATTTCGTGTCAGTAGTTTAGGGCAGCCTTATTGTTGCCGAACCTCATCTAAATCCCCCATGTTTTCATTTTATTGTTTGTGTATAATTGTGAATATACACAAAGTGTACTAGAAGATTCTGAGTCTGGTCCAGATACGAATAGTGCGTACAGTTTTAGAGACGTTTCGAGAGGGTGACAAGGATGTGAGATGGTACGTCATGGCAGATGATGATACCGTTCTTGTTCTTGATAATTTGGTTGAGGTTCTTGCAAAGTATGGTCATACCAAGTACCATTACATCGGAACAAGCTCGGAGTGTATTAAGTCTAATTAATTTTGATTTTTAGTTCGATATGGCATTCGGTGGTGCTGGTTATGCTTTGAGTTACCCACTGGTGGCAGCATTGTCAACAAGATTGGATCAATGTATTGATAGATATCCATACTTAAGGGTCAGTGATTTTATGTTACATGAATGTTTAACCGATTTAGGAGTTGCTCTGACCCATGAAAAGGCCAAAAGGGGTTTCAACAGGTAATCACCCTTTTGTTCATAACAAATTTTATGCAAGTCATCGACACAACTGGAAACAAGGACTGAAGCGACGAAGATTGAAACGGGAAAAACAAACTTTGTCGCCTCAACACATCGAAGCGACCAATATAGGATTTGTCGCATCAAAAAACGAGAGCGACCACTTTTGATCAATAGTCGTCGCTCACAAATTATTGAAGCGACGAATAGTGGTATGTTGTCACCTCCGGACAATGTTTTGTAAACTTCAGTGACGAAAATTCAATCTTCGTCGCCGAATTAAAATTCAAGCGACGAAGTTAATAACCTTCGTCAATATTCGTCGCTGACATATGAAACGAAGCGACGAGTTTTGACCAATAATCGTCGCTTCATGTTTTAAAATCTGTTATAAAGCCCTGGACTTCAACAGATTGCAGAAGTTGAAGTTTTAGAAAAAAAAACTGTTCCGGAGCTGCCAAAAAGGGGGCAAATCGGCTGATTTCGTCAATTTCGGGGTCTAATTGCTTGGGTCTTCTCTTCCAATTGCTTTGTAGGTTAGTATAATCTCTCCTCTTCATTGTAATCACCATATTTGTGTTTGATTGGTTGAATTTAGTGTTTGATATCTTGAGTTGGATTTGGTTTATAATTATGTGTTTTTGTGTTGTTTTTACTGTTAGGTGTTTGAATATATGATAGAGTTGGGGTTGATTTTGGTGAAATTGAGATTATTTAGGTTAGTTTGTGAAATTGGATTTTAGTGTAATTTAGTGAAATTGTGAAATTTAGTTAAATCCAAATTTAGTGAAACTAAAATGGCTTGAAATAGTGCAATTTAGTGAAATTTTGTGAATTTTATGGTAGATTAGGTTGAAATTATTAGTTAATGATGTAATGGTTTGTGTTGTGTGTGGATTGTGGTAGTTAGGGTTTCTGAAACATGCGAGTGGCTTAGTTAGGGAGTGTGGTGCCGTGTGTAAATTTATTGTTTCGTATTATATATAATTGTGGTGTTTATCAGCTTAGAACTCCCGTTTGAGAATCAACAACTCATCTAGTTGATCGAGATGAGTTGTTGATTCTCGAATTGTCCCATTTTTGGACACTTTAGGCGAACACGAGTTTGTTGATCCTTTTGCTATTCATGTGGTTTCCGTTGCAGTTTTGGGATAGAGTTTCGACAGTGTCTCTCCACAATGTTCCTCGAGTGCAAATTAGAGTTGATTTTTCCTCCACATTTCTTCACCTCTATGGTTCATCTCATGGTTCACCTTCCCGAACAAGTTATGCTTACAGGCCCAGTACATTTTACATGGATGTATCCGACGGAAAGGTATATGCACTAACCAAATATGTTTTTTTTTTGTTAAAAATAAATTTACACTAACTTTATATATTTACTAATCATATTCATCATTTTATAGGCAATTAGGTGATTATAAACAGTCAATAAGTAATACACGTTACCCGGAGGGGAGTATTGCAGAAAGGTACATATCGTGGGAGTCGGTGACGTACTGTAAGTCGTATCTGCAATTGGAAGAACATGAATAGCCTAATCCCCCAATATGGAATATTAGTTGTGTTTCTCAGTTAGTTCAGCCCTGTATTATGGATACCATCGGAAATATCAGGTTAACAGAGGAGCAAACAGCTGAGGCTCAATGACAAATTTTGACGGATACAGAAGAAGCTCAATATTATATGGACGCTCATTTGCAGATGTACATAGCAAAATATGGTGACGATTACGACGACCGCCCCATGAGGAGGAGTTTCCATCGATGGTTCTTAAAATTTGTACAAAAATTGAACTTTCTTTTTTCTTATACAAATATCCTAAACCATAAATAGTATAAAACTAACACCATCTATTTTTCAGGCCAAGAGAAGAAATGATGCTAAAGACCCTACTTTTAACAGGGCAATATGGTCATTGGCTCGAGGTCCACAATTCACCCGAATTTATAAGGCGTGCTATGTGAACGGTATCATGTATGTCTCATTCGATAGAGATCAAACGCTTGTGACTCAAAATAGCGGGGTGATGTTAAGCACGAATGTTGGAAACCTGTCCCAACACTTTTATGACCATCTTGACTATGTAGTCGAGGTATGTTATCCAGACAATTTGTCGGTCGTGTTGTTCAAAGTTATATGGCACAACACCACTGACGATCAGGATGCCGAAGAAATTGACACCGTGAAGGTAGATCATGGTCTAATATCAGTGGATACAAACAAGTGAGAATTCTCATATTTACTATGAGAATTCACCATTTTGTCTTGCTATCAAGACAAAACAAGTGTTCTATTTGGACGATCCTGCGACGGGTGGTACTTGGAAGGTGGTGCAAGAAATGTCACACCGAAATGTATACAGTGCCGAAGTACTGGCAACAGAAGATACCAGGCCTCCTTCAGGGAATCAAATCACAGAGCCATACCAAGAGGACACACTAAGTTCAATACAATTTTACCATATTGATGCATCTAATCTCCAACTCGATTTAGAAGTACACGAACAGAATGAAGAATCAAACGATGAGGAAGGTGATAGTGGCGATGAATTCGATGAGGAAGAAGAAGAGGAAGATGAAGACAATGATGACGGAGACGACGAAGAGGAAGACTACTAGTTAATTATGGTACATGTTGTAATCTGATAATGATGATATATATTTATTGTTGTAATTTTGAACAATATTTACAATATTCTAATTAAAAAAAAAAATGCATATAATCTCCACTAATCTATTCAGTTAAATTGAAGCGACCAATATTAGACAATATTGGTAGCTCAAGCAATGAAGCGACCATTTTTGTAGAAATTTGTCACTTCAGATCATTGAAGCGACGACGTTTTAGCTCACTAGGTAACCTAGTGAGGTCCAATTTCGTCGCTTCATGTGATCCGAAGCGACGAAGTTTTAACCCACTAGGTAATCTAGTGAGCTGAAAATTCGTCGCTTCAATTATCTGAAGCGACGACGTTTTACTTTCATCGCCAACTTAAAGGATAAGCGACGAATTTTGTCTATGTTTGTCGCTTCGTATCTGATTATATGAACCGGGACTTTGCTCCTTCCTCAGTAGCGCGATCCCCAAATTTCAAAACAGTTGACAGTGGTGATTTCTTCCCCCAAACCCTAAAGCCAATCCTTCCGATTTCTTCCCCCACACCCAAACCCTAAATTCAATGGCGCCAGGTTCTACTGCCCAGCAGAGGAGGAAGTAGCTCGAAGCGAGAAGGGAGAGGTAGGCGGCCGAAGTTGCAGCGAGATTGGCTGCCGCGGCGGCGGAGACGACTGCTAGAGCGGAAGCGGCGGAGACGACGGCGAGAGCGGAAGCGGCGGAGACCACGGCGAGAGCAGAGGCGTCAAAGACGACGGTGAGACCAGAGGCGGGGACGCTGGTGCCAATCCCTTCTCTCGAAGAAACGACCCCTTCAAAAGCTGCTGCTGGAGGTGTCGGTGGCGAACCGTCAAACGCTAGAGGTAGCGGTGGCGAACCGTCAAACGCTGGAGGCGAGGATGCTGCTCCATTAAGCATTAGGACCAAGAGGAGTCCGGTGGAGCCGGGTAAGTTTTTCATTTTTCCGATTTTAATTTTTCTTGAATTCTGGTGCTGCTCATTCTTGTTTGGCTGCTCATTCTTGTTTGGTTGATAAATAATGCCCTGCTTGTTTGGAGTCCAAGGTTAGAATTAGGGATTATAGTCTGGATGCTCATGGTTTTGTTTTTGCTTTCCTTGAGAAACAGTAGGCTCGATCAGTAGCTAGTGGGTAGTGAACATGTTACAAAATCAAATTAAGTGGAATCATTTCACAATTGATATAATTAAGTAATGAGGACCGATCATCAGCTATCTAGCTAGCTAATTGCTCTGGCTGCCCTAGCAATTCATCTACTGTTTGATATTAGATTTGGGATGATCATAGGCAATGAATGATTAGGTTGCTGTCATTCATCGCCTTTCTCTTGGAGATTGCATTGATGTATCAATTTGTCGGTCGTGGTAGGAAGATAAGAATCCTCACCTTTCTGTAGGTACCCCTTAACTATAATTTTTTGTACTTATATTCTGTTTATGATTAAACCTAAGTCGTTTTTAATCTAGAGTTAATAAGCATTCAAAAAAGACTCTGCATGCCTTGTCTTTTCATTCCTTGAGGACTCATGAGGAGAAAAAAAAAACAATTTTTCATTTGGTGAATTCACAGATCGAGAGCCTCTTTTCTTCCCCTTTTCTAAGAATCTGTATAGCACCATGCATCGACGAGTATTGACCTTTGCGTATTTTAATTGATCATGAAAATGATATGCAGGAAGAGATGAAATTGTGTAGTGATTAAGGAGCTCATTTCCTATGAATTTCTTTGTACTTGTGTTGACTAATCTGAAGAGTGGATAATAGCAGCCATATCAAATATCCTTAATCCAAGACAAGTTACGTACTTGTCCCTCACTCTCTCTATAAATATGACCAGTTACGTATTAGTTTGTAACTGCATGATTACATATCCAATGGTTTTTAGTACTTCTATTGCTTAAAAATACAACAGGTTTTAAATCAATCCCGTACGTATTCTTGTCTAACTCTATTCACTTATAGATGATTCAATATACTTGATGAGATAAATTAGCTAACATTGAACGTATTTGGCATCACAGCAGATACAAACGGAGGCAGGTTAATTAAGAGATCCAGTAGCTATATATATAGGCAGAAACCATGGGTTCCATATGCAGTATACTACATGTTCAGTTGCACGTACACTACTGGGAAGAACAGAATCCAGACATGTTAAGTAGTAGCTACCTATAGGATACTTACATGTTGCTTGCATAATATTATATGCTATATGATACTTACATGTTTATTCATTTCTTGTGCTGACAAGCATGACTTTATTTTGGTTGACGCTGCAGAGGTGGTTGATATGGCAACGGGGGAGAAGGTGAAGGGGCGAAACCCTGACAAGCTCGGCATCATCACAGACACAAAGACCCAGTATTTGAGGTCCCTAAACAACAACCAGTCTCTGAAAGTTGAGTACGCTGAAGAGCACAAGAGTCCGCGCCTCTTGAAGTGGAGGACTTTGATGTCCCGAGACATCGGGAGCGCCGTCCGGAGCAAGGTGCCGATGCTTGCGCCATCCTTTGCTGAGCTGGATGAGGAGCACCAGGATGCATTGACGCATTATATGAAGGTAATTTGTTATTTTACAATAATTTCGTAAAACAAATTAACATACCACATTATATTGAAATATCTTATTTCTGATGCCATTTTTTTGAATTGTTTTTTACTAGACGCTCTATGACCTCCCTCCCACCGAGACAGGCATGTGGAAATACATCGACCAGACCGCTGCCAAGATTTACAAGTATTGGAAGTACGATTGCCATACCCACTACATTGAGGTATCAAAGGCGACGCCGGCAGAGTTCATCCACCGACCTGAGCAGTGGGAGTACCTCAAAGTTCACTTTGAGGACAGCGATTTCAAGGTAATGGAAATTAATTACAGGTTTTAACTTCATATAATTTCATAATTCTCATATGAAATATTTTAATATATATTCGTTCGGTTCTTTGCAGAGGATGTGTGCCCGAAACGCCGCTAACTGGAATAAGAGAAAGGAAATGGGGTATGCAATCAACCACCACTCCGGCACCACTCCTTACAGCTACCGTGTCGCTGCGAATGAGGCCAAAGGGCTTCTAGCCCCTATACTGCAGACAGTCTGCGATGTTTATGAACCATCGCAGAATGCGCAGGAGAAAGTGGTGAGCTCCTTTCCAATTCACCAATGTGATTTCGGTTTTTTTGAATTAAAATGTATAATAACCCTAATCTATTGGACTTGTTTTTATTTGCAGGCAGCGGTGAAGAGGAAGATGACTGAGCTGTGTGCTAGCCGAGCGAGTGATGAAGCAGATAGTCACGTGACGGGCCCCGTTACCGTCGAGGAGCAGCTGGCTGTAGTCGAGAAGGAGCTGGGTGGGAAGCCAGAGACGAGGGTCCGAGGTAATTTTTTTTTGCACCTAAATCGTTTACAAGTTTTTGTTTTTAGATTTTAATTTGACTAATGTTTTTCTTTTACCAATTCTGCAGGGCTAGGGGGTGCATTAAGACTCCTCCCAAAATCAAGAGGTGGTGCACGCGTGTCCCGGGGTGATGAGGATTTGAAGAGCCAGCTAGCAGCCGTCAGCGAACAGTGTAGAGTCGCGCAAATCGAGAAAGAAGAGATGAGGCAGCGTGTGGCAGCGCTGGAGGCTACCGTCCAAGCTTTCATGGCGGGCCAAGGCAATTTGGGTGACAATGCCGCCGCAACAGCTCCAGTCGCCGATAAATCCTCATGTGCTTCATTACGTACCCCTAGTGATAATGATGCCCTTCATTAGGACCTTATTTTTTCTTTGTACATATTATTGTAGGAAGTTGGATATTGTAGTACATTCTCCGATTATCGTACATTGTAATTATTGTACTTTTGAATGAAATTTACGTATTTATAAAATGAATTGTGTTTGTGTTATGTTGGATGTGTGAAATTGTGACTCAAAATGCAGGTTTTGCGACGATTTGATCGATATTGAAATTGGGTCAAAACTCACCAGAAACGTGTTTTTCTAATCTGTAACTCTGAACAAAGTGACGAACATTGCCCAATATTCGTCGCATCACAACCCTAGCGACGATCAAACTTCATTGCTTAGATTACGTCCGACGACGAATTTTGACCTAAAAGTCGTCGCTTAGTTTTTAAAAGCGACGACTCAAAGTTGGCAGTTTTGATTTTCCAAGCGACCACTCAAAGTTGGTCGCTTTGATTTTTCAAGCGACCACTCAAAAGTGGTCGCTTCGTTTGTGAAACGACTAACTTAGAAGTCGTCGCTTGGAAAGTCGAAGCGACGACTTTTTGTTCAAAATTCGTCTCTTCGGTGTTGAAACGACGAAAATGAAGCGACGACCTCCGAGCGACGACTTTTTGTCTCTACGGTGTCGAAGCGGCGAAAAGAATTCTGAACCGACGACATTTTTTCGTCGCTTCGAATCTGTTCTGGAGTAGTGCGATTACTTTATTGAATTTTTTCCGTGGTAATTTTAAGGCTGACTGGCCGATGTTTATTTGTAATTACATGCAGATTGATCTCCATGGTGACATATCAGGTCTTCTATCAAGTCATCCACAGTCTCCATTCCTCTCCCTCCACCACCTTGACGCCGTTGCCCCAATCTTCCCCTCCATGAACCGTTCTGAGTCGATTAACCACCTCATGAAGGCAGCAAAAGTCGACCCTTCCCGTCTTCTTCAACAAACCATATGTTACCACAGACCAAGCAACTGGTCTTTCTCAATCTCATGGGGCTATTCTGCTCACATATACGAAAATGTTATCCCTCGAAGTACTTTACAGAGACCCCTCTAGACATTCAGGCCATGGAAGAAGAATGGGAGGTCACTGTTCGCGGTAGCCCTCGAAAAATCCATGTGAAGAACCTCATGTGTTTTATTTTGATTCTGTTGATCAGCATGTTGACGGGAACAAGACAGTTACGACTTATTCAAGAGTAGATCCGCGTGGTTTGCTGTCTTGTTCTTCCACTGGTAACCACTCTGCGGACTCCCTCACCAAAATTGAGGTCTATTCATCGCCACAGATACGCTTGGAGGTGAGAGGGAAAGACTGTTGTGACATAGTACGTGCAGCCGATATTAACACTGTTGACAGTAGCCACAGAGGGGCTACAGCAGGCCCACAGACCCGCAGCTAGTGCACCAGGGGCCGGCCTGAGGCCCAGGACCGGATCACCAGCACCCGGCCTCGGGATCCAGCAGTCTATCCTGCCACCAGGGGCCCGGGGTCCGGGGGCTCCTGCCTGCCCAAGAGGTCATCAAAGCTGCCCTTTGGTGTGCAAACAGAAGGGAACCAGTCTCACATCGAAGGATAAGACCAGACCTCACTCCTGGCCACCTATATAAGGGCCCTAACTACCCTCATTAATAGGTAACTGATCCTTCATACCGCTTATATACGTGCTTAAGTTATATCTATTCCAACTATACTAACTTAGGCATCGGAGAGGAGAAGACCGGCCCGCCCAGTATTCCCCTTAGTAAGCAGGTTTACAGGAGATCACGTGAAGATTCATCTGTCTCTACCAGACCCCCGGGTTTGTGCAGAAACAATTGGCGCCGTCTGTGGGAACTTTGGAAAAGAAACCACGTAAGCACTATCGATGGCAAAGAATTCGGAAGCAAGACAGGAAAGGAATACTGCTGAGGAGCAGCGTGTTGCACCAGTGCAAACGCTTATCTCCACCCCGGTCGTTATGCGGGAGCAGCGCAGCGACCAGGGCGATCAGGAAGGCGGGAGCTGTGGGAGGCCGACTGGCATGCCGGGGCCACACCACGACAGCTCGCGCGGGAAAGGCCCGGCGGAGAACGAAAGGCCTGTGCACCGGGGCTTTTCTCTGACGTTCTCGGATGATCCGAGTGACCGAGAGGAGAGCCCACGCTGTAACAGTGACCGAGACACCACGTACAGCCCCGATCAGAGTAGTATGGCGGGAGAGATACGGGCAATGGCCGCTGAGGTCAGTCGCCTGCGTGAGGAGGGCGACCGGGATAGAGCCAAGTCCAACGCCCGATATGGAGAAATGGAGGCAGTGAACGCTGTCCTGGTAGCTGCCCTGGAGAGAGGACAACAGCGCAACGAAGCTATGACTAGGGCACAAGCACCCCTACTAAGCCAATCTCGACAGTTTGAGGCGGGGCAGTCATCAGGCAGGAGGCTCAGTGATCCCGAGCGAGCAGAGTCACCGGCCGGCACGGTACCGCCCAAGAGCTCGCCAACGCCCCTTCAGCAACACGCTTCGTTCGAGGATGAAGCCGTGACCCCGACCTGCACGGGCATTGCAGATGCTCGCCGACACTGTGTCGGATTTGAAGGCCCAAATGGAGGCCAACGAGAGAAGAGCGGCACGACCGATGGAAGGCGCACGGTTCAACGAGCGCATGGGCCCTTTCTCGCACCGGCTTATATTTGAGTAGTCATCAGCTCTTTAAGCATATTCAATACACTAAACAATAATGCATATTAATTGATTTATACCAAATATCTTAGGACAAAATACTGATTACTCCTTAAATTTTAAGGGTCTCCACAGTTTAGTCTTTATGTTTTCAATTTCAACCCATCACTCTTTATACCGAATCTCCAACAATATAGTCCATCTGTTAATTGTCTGTCAAAAAGCTCCGCTAAGTTGCTGACTGTTGACAGTAGCCACAGAGGGGCTACAGCAGGCCTACAGACCCGCAGCTAGTGCACCAGGGGCCGGCCCGAGGCCCAGGACCGGATCACCAGCACCCGGCCTCGGGGTCCAGCAGTCTATCCTGCTACCAGGGGCCCGGGGACCGGGGGCGCCTGCCTGCCAAAGAGGTCACTAGAGCTGCCCTTTGGTGTGCAAACAGAAGGGAACCAGTCCCACATCGAAGGGTAAGGCCAGACCTCACTCCTGGCCACCTATATAAGGGCCCTAACTACCCTCATTAATAGGTAACTGATCCTTCCTACCGCTTATATACGTGCTTAAGTTATATCTATTCCAACTATACTAACTTAGGCATCGGAGAGGAGAAGACCGGCCCGCCCGGTATTCCCCTTAATAAGCAGGTTTACAGGAGATCACGTGAAGATTCATCTGTCTCTACAAGGCCTACGGGTTTGTGCAGAAACAATTGGCGCCGTCTATGGGAACTTTGGACAAGAAACTACGTAAGCACTATCGATGACAGAGATTTCGGAAGCAAGGCAGGAAAGGAATACCGCCGAGGAGCAGCGTGTTGCACCAGTGCAAACGCTTGTCTCCACCCCGATCGTTATGCGGGAGCAGCTCGGCGACTAGGGCGATCAGGAAGGCGGGAGCTGTGGGAGGCCGGCCGGCACGCCGGGGCCAAACCACGACAGCTCGCGCGTTAAAGGCCCGGCAACTGAAGACAGGCCTGTGCACCGGGGCTTTTCTCTGACGTTCTCGGATGATCTGAGTGACCGAGAGGAGAGCCCACGCTGCAACAGTGACCGAGACACCACGTACAGCCCCGACCAGAGCAGTATGGCGGGAGAGATACGGGCAATGGCCGCAGAGGTCAGTCGTCTGCGTGAGGAGGGCGACCGGGATAGAGCCAAGTCCAACGCCCGGTATACAGAAATGGAAGCGGTAAACGCTACCCTGGTAGCCGCCCTGGAGAGAGGACAACAGCGCAGCGAAGCTATGACCAGGGCACAGGCACCCCCACCAAGCCAGGCTCGACGGTTTGAGGCGGGGCAGTCATCAGGCAGGAGGCTCAGTGATCCCGAGAGAGCGGAGTCACCGGCCGGCACGGCAGCGTCCAAGAGCTCGCCGACGCCCCTTCAGCCACACGCTTCGTTCGAGGATGAAGCCATGACCCCGACTGCACGGGCATTGCAGATGCTCGCCGACACCGTGTTGGATTTGAAGGCCCAAATGGAGGCCAATGAGAGAAGAGCGGCACGGCCGATGGAAGGCGCACGGTTCAACGAGCGCATGGGCCCCTTCTCGCACCGGGTTATGGAGTCGGGGAGGTCTGGTAACCAGAAGTCCCTCAAGCTCACCTATTCAGGGTCCGGCTACCCGTACCAGCACCTGGATAGTTTTTTATCCCAGACATGCGCCAAGGGATACTCCGATGCAGTATGCTACAATATTTTCCAGGAAACTCTGTCTAGAGAACCGCTCAGCTGGTTCTATGAGCTTCCGGCAAATTCAATCGAGGCCTTCGAACAGTTGGCCGACCGGTTTGTAGGCCGCTTCATCCTCCGGGTCGAGGGAGCCCGCACATCGACCATCCTCTTCAACTGCATGTAAGCGCCTGACGAGGAATTGAGGACTTTCGTCAACCGTTGGCAAACGGCAACGGTCGGGGTTCGGAACCTTGACAAAGGTATCGCCGAGATGGCGTTCAAGCAAGGGCTCCGACCGGGAAAATTTTCATACGCCGTGCGGGTGGAACTCCCGCAGGGGTATGACGAGTTGATGACAATGGCCATCCGGCACACCCAGGCCGATCACGAGACGTACGGGCAGCACCTGCTGAAGAGGAAGCGGGAAGGGCAGCAGGAAGACCACCCCCGGGAAGAGCACCCCCCACCTTGCCAAGAAGACAAGACCAGCCAGCGGACCGAGAACCGATCCGCCCGACCGAGCCGGCCCAGCAGAAATTGGGGGCAACGGCAGCAAAGGCCCTATCATGATAAGCCCTAGGGCGAGCACAAGCCGGCGCAGTTCCGCTAAGAACGCCCCCTGGCAATCATGCCAGCACAACCGGCCGGTCAAGAAGTCTTCACCGCTCTCACCTCTTCGTACGAGGACATTTTGCTCGAGAATGGGAACATCATTCCCCCACCACCCAGGAGAAAGTACCCGAAAGGGAAGCTTACCACGGCGCAAACGGGCAAGTATTGCTCCTATCATGATGAGGCTACTCATCGAACGAGCCAGTGCTGCTCTTTCAAGACAGCGGTGGAGGGTTTGATTAGTAACGGCCAGCTCCAACGGTATATAGGGGAAAGGAGAGCAGATCCCGATCGGGAGCAGGACCGGGGCTGGTAGGCTCGCCAAGTCACCAAGCGGCTAGTTTGGCATACTACCAGTTCAACCGCTGTAACGCCACAAGATGTATATACAAACTACTTTCAAGAAAAACTCAACCGGTTCCATCAATTCAAGTGTATTCATAGTCAAGGGATAATACAAGCAGAGGCCATTTGGGCAAGTTTACAAAAAAGAGTAAGGGCAAAATCCTAAGGAGCTACGCCTCCCCCCTCAGCGGGCAATCCGCCAGCCTCTCCGGATGAAGCAGCCGCGCCTTCAGCAATCTGAGGTCCACCCTCCCCTTCCGGTTGCTCTTCCGCCGACTGCTCATGGATATCCGACTGCTCATGAATATCTTCATCAGCAGCCTTCAACATCCGGGAAGTATCCAGGTACCCCTTCTGCTCCAATTCCGTGTACGCTTCCGCGATGCCCGATTCCCTGGCCTTCTCCAGGAACTGAAGGAACTGATCGCTCTCATGGTATTTGAGAACAACCCGCTCGTACAGTTCCAGGTCCTCTTCCCCGGCAGCAGCGGCAGAGGCAGCGCGCACGGCGGCAGCTCCCACCTGGAGCTCGTCCACCCTGGCCTCTAGTTCGGCCTTCTCCTCCTCAGCCAGCTCCTTTTCCTTCTCCAGGTTCCGGACCCGCTCCTCCAGCTTGGCCACCTGCTTCTTGGCCCTCTCCTCCGATCTGGCCTTCTCCCGCTCCAGCCAGGACTTCTCTGCTTCCAGCCGCTCTCGGGCTTCTGTCAGCTCGACCACCTGCTTCTTCAGCTCCTCGCTCGGATCGGGCTGGTACAGATTGTACAGCAGCTGCATAACAACAGAGCCAATTAAGCAAGCAACAAAGGAAATGAGTTTCGAGCGGTACAATGGCACCGGGCAATTCTTACCTGCAGGACCGACTCCTTGAACTTTTGGCGCTTCCCGCCCGCCAAGGCTCCGGTGACCTCAGTCCTGTCCAGACCAAGGCTGGCCAAGTCTGCCGCCAGCTGCCGGGCGAGTGCACTCTCCGGGCTTCCCCTCCGCGCCTCCGCAGGCGCGGGGCTACTCTGCCAGGCAGCGACAGCCTTCTCCCTAGCGGAACTCGATGCACCGCTGGTTACCTTGAGCCGTTTGGCCAGATTCTCACCGGACGACCCACCGGTCAGCGTCACCACCGCGGAAGGAGGAACGTCCATGATCCTCCGCCTCTTCTCACCCTGGCCGTCAGGCGAAGAAGATTGCGCGCTTGATCTGGTCACCCGGGTGACGAGCGGGACCCCGGCCGGTATGGAATCCGGCTCACTCCACCGGGAATCTTCAGTGGCCCCCCGGTAGTCTTGCCCTTACCGGGTCCCGCCTTGGGCGCAGTAGGATGGCTCTTCACACGCGCCAGGACGTAGCCCTCATCCTCCACATCCATGACTCCTCGTCCACGGAGGTCCGTGAAACGGCCTCGCCTTTCTCCTTCAGCATCGCGAGAAGCTCTTCACCGTCCATGGATAGGGTGGTGTCGGGTTTGATGACTGCCCGGGAAGATGCACCTGCAGGACGAGCAAAGGTTAGTATTTAAAATAGCTAGCAAAAGTGTCACCGCTAGAACTTGCTACGCACCGGGATCTCGCCCGAGACAGCAATACTCCAGCACTTCCCGCCGGATGAAGTTGTAAGAGCTCCGTTCAAGATCATCCCAACATCCAAGTATGGTTGTGATCCTCTCCTGCTCCAACTCGGAGAGCTCGAACGATTGATCCCCAAGGGGCTGGAAGGCACCAGGAACCCGGTACATCTTTCTCCTCTTTTGCCACTTCCCGCCCGCCATCACCACCTTCTTCCTCCAGTTGTTATCCACCCAAGAAGGCATATGGGTGATGATCGGTTGAAAGCACCGGGCATTGAAGGACAGGCAACCCCGAGACCCCCGCTTCTTCGAGTATGATAACCTGTATAGTGCCCGGAATTCGTTTACCGTTGGCATACTCATCCCGGACAACTCGTACAGGCAGCCGAGGCTCAGCAGTCGCCTCCACTGGAGCCCTGGAAGCTGCGCAGGAGATACTTGCAGTGCACTGAGCATGTACTGCACAAAGTGGGATTCTGAACCGAGCCAGTCCTCCAGTCTCTCCTCATCGTCCACAACCGGACGCCTGACAGCCGATTCGGAAGCCCCATCAGAACTTGCAGAAGACATTTTTTAACCTAAGGGGAAGAAAAACACAAAACCCTAGCGCTGGTCAGCAACAGGCTAGAACAGCGCTCTCTGCGGCCCCTCTCCAAGTTTACCGCAGACGCTCCGCTTAAAACAACTCAGTCAGCGACAGAGATCCCCTCCCCCCGCCTCAAAAACACCGAAAAGAAAAACAAAAACAACACCAGGCAAAGAAAGCAAGAACTTACCGATTAGTATGCTCAACCGAGGAAAGTCGGCCTTGCGAAAACAGCGAGCAATGGTAGGAGAAGAGTAAAAGAACACTTGAGGCAACGGATGTCGCGGGGCACCGCCACAGAGCTTTCGCCGAATTTCTCTCTTTCTCTTAGTCTCTCTGAGCAAGAAGCAAAACAGAATGAAGAAGGCAGAGGAGGCCCTTTTTATAGAGAGGTTCGGTGCCCTAGGCGCTTGTAATCCCCCCAAACACGCAATCAGAGCAACTCAAACGCTCGCGAATCCAGACCTTCCATCTCAGACCGCTCCCTATCAGCACGTGTCCCAGTATCAGTAAACTGCCCACGCCATCATAACTGATGGGACTGATGGACTTCTTCCTTAAATGCATGTCAGCCACTTGTCCCGCCTGCTGGCGACAGGTAAGGGAGTTAGGAGCGGGAACCGAGGCGTCAGGCCCCCCACACTTCCCTAGGCTCCACGGCTGCATGGCGTCTCACCGGTTATGAGTTTTTCAACCGCTTCGAGAGCATTGTTCCGGGTATGAGCCATCCATCCGGTACCATGGCAGTTCACGGTTAGGTATCATTCAACCGGCTGCATGGCGTCTCACCGGTTATGAGTTTTCAACCGCTTCGAGAGCATTGTTCCGGGTATGAGCCATCCATCCGGTACCATGGCAGTTCACGGTTAGGTATCATTCAACCGGCTGCATGGCGTCTCACCGGTTATAAGTTTTCAACCGCTTCGAGAGCATTGTTCCGGGTATGAGCCATCCATCCGGTACCATGGCAGTTCACGGTTAGGTATCATTCAACCGGCTGCATGGCGTCTCACCGGTTATGAGTTTTCAACCGCTTCGAGAGCATTGTTCCGGGTATGAGCCATCCATCCGGTACCATGGCAGTTCACGGTTAGGTATCATTCAACCGGCTGCATGGCGTCTCACCGGTTATGAGTTTTTCAACCGCTTCGAGAGCATTGTTTCGGGTATGAGCCATCCATCCGGTACCATGGCAGTTCACGGTTAGGTATCATTCAACCGGCTGCATGGCATCTCATCGGTTACGTAACATTCAACCGACTCGAGACCATCTCACCGGTTATGAGTTTTTCAACCGGCTCGAGAACATTTTTTCCGGGAACGAGATCCACCCGGTCCCATGGCATCTCACTGGGGGACTCGTCTCGATATGGCAGAACGCCCGGACGAGGTCCACCCGACCCCATGGCACGACCCCGGTCATGAGAACATTCGACCGGCATGGGCTTTATACACCCGGGTGAGTTTACATCTAACACATGTACTCTTGTCCAGCAGGATAAAAACTCTGCATCGCACTGAACTGGGATCAATCTGGGGCTCTTGGCAGAACGCCCGGTCGAGGTCGCAGCCTAGCAATATGGACTCGTCGCGATATGGCAGAACGCCCGGTCGAGGTCCCATATTCTCCGACTCGTACCGATTTGGCAGAACGCCCGGTAGAGGTCGCAGCCTAGCAACGTGGACTCGTCTCGATATGGCAGAACGCCCGGTCGATATCCCATGCTCTCCGGCTCGCTCTGATATGGCAGAACGCGGGGTCCAGGTTCCATGCACACATCTATTGCATGGCGAATTTCAACGCCCCATACTCATTCCATGCACACATCTATTACATGGCGGATTTCAACGCCCCACTATCATCTCCATGCTCATAGCACTACAACACTTGAGCACAGTACTACTTATATGACAAACATACTCACAAACTGTTGCATACCATCGGTAACAGGTACTCACCCCGGTCACGCCCAATCTTCAACGCAGACTTGGGGGACTGGGCACCGTTGGGTTGGTAACCCTGCGGGTCTGCGGGACAAGGGCAAGACAGTTTAAGTCCCCATTCAAGATTGCACTTGACCGGGAACTTGGGGGACTTGTTGACAGTAGCCACAGAGGGGCTACAGCAGGCCCACAGACCCGCAGCTAGTGCACCCGGCTCGGGATCCAGCAGTCTATCCTGCCACCAGGGGCCCGGGGTCCGGGGGCTCCTGCCTGCCCAAGAGGTCACCAAAGCTGCCCTTTGGTGTGCAAACAGAAGAGAACCAATCCCACATCGAAGGATAAGGCCAGACCTCACTCCTGGCCACCTATATAAGGGCCCCAACTACCCTCATTAATAGGTAACTGATCCTTTCTACCGCTTATATACGTGCTTAAGTTATATCTATTCCAACTATACTAACTTAGGCATCGGAGAGGAGAAGACCGGCCCGCCCTGTATTCCCCTTAGTAAGCAGGTTTACAGGAGATCACGTGAAGATTCATCTATCTCTACAAGGCCTACGGGTTTGTGCAGAAACAAACACTACTCGAGTTATATACAGGTCTTGCATGGAGGCTGAAATAATCGCCTAGTTTCGTAAGAATGGCGGACTCTTTGCGGACTTTGCCCTTGCCATAACTATAATTAAGCATGGGAGAATTACTCCATTGATTAGTGAGACGACTAACTACCCCTAGTTCAATACAAGTAAATTAAGTATATACAATTAATCTCTCACTGGGACGAGATCAGCTGTCCCCGATTATGCTGTGCCAATTTTGTCCCATCACCAAAAATTTGAAACGTGGATTCCACTCAAATACTACTTAACGGAAGCTAACATACGTTAGTTCTACTTCTCCTCTTCATCTGTGTTTTTGTGTTTTCACCCAAATCTTCTGTCTTTCTAATTTGTTTCCTGTCTCCTCCAATTTTTCTCTCCTCTTTGTATCAGTTTCTTGAATGATCATTGTGAATCTCCACAACCCATTAGTTCAAAACCATCATAACCGCAATTTCTTCCTTCATGATTTCCATTACGGAAAAAACTTGGGAATGTAGTCTTTTTTCCAGATTCATTAGGGATCGGGGAAACCCAGATTCTTAGAGTTTATTTTCATATTAACATGGATCATAGAACATTCAAAAGCTTCCAAGGATAATTTGATTCAGAGATTAAGATGAGACAGAGATACTGAAGAGAAAGCAGTGGGAGGGATGATGGAGAGAAAAAGAGGCCACTGCAGAAAAGAGATAAGAGTACCAGAACTTGAAAGACAACATGTTTCAAGGGTTCTAATTAAGTTGCTGCAAAAATAATTTGAAGGTGGAGAATACCTAGTCGTGGTAGCCGTCGTTTTGGAATCTGTTGGAGTCGGGGCTATGCAGTACGGACACAATTCGATACGTGGACACGTTAAAATCAATTTTTAGTCGGACACAGACACGCGGTGGACATGTTAATTAAATAATATTATATTTATTAATGCAAAGACACTTATGCTCTTAATTCCATTATCCTCTCTCTCTCTCTCTCACCGGAATTGATGACCAGATCTCATCGCCTTCAACCTCCGGGCTCTTTTTTAGGCGTTGTGTCTTCAACACATAGTTCATCTATCTCTCTCTACGCAAATCTGCTCTCTCCTTGACGCCAACACCGAAACCTTGGCTCTACCGCCTCCGTTTTCTGCCGCCGAGATCCCGAGCTGGTGAGATCGAACATCACTGTCGACGCACTGCTCCATCGTTGGCCGGCGTGATCTTGGCCAAGTCCTGCTCTACCTTCTAGGTGTACATATCAGAGGCACTCAGACGAGAGAGGAGCGGAGCGGATTCGAAGACGAGAGAGCGGAGCGGAGGCGAAGGATTTGGCGTGTCCAAGCCGTGTCGAAATCTCAGTTCGCGTGTCCACGCGTATTGGGGCGAATTGTGGCTTGTCCGTGTCCAATTCGTGTCGGACACGCGACACGCGACCTTCACAGCGTGTCCGTGCTGCATAGAGTCAGGGAAAATCTTCTCCTCGAACTCATATTCCGAAAGGGCACTGATAGGGGCCTCAATGAGGCATTGGATTTGTGGTCTCAATCCTACGTGGAATGTCATGTCATCAGAACACATCACCAATTAGAAAAATCATGTCAAATCATTCTTAAGTAAATAGACAGTCATACCCTCTCAATCCAACGGTTCTCTCTCATTATATATTTTTTCAATAAAAAAAAATCATTGAGATGAATTAGTTACCTTATATGAACTATATTAAATCTATTTAAGGGTTATATGTACGATATTTACTATAAAAAAATTCCGTTTTAGTTTATCAATGAGGAAGTTATAATTCTTGACTTTTAATACAATTAATTCCTTAATTCCGTCTCCATTAATACTTTAATGTGTTAGCTATGATGTATATACCATATATTCTCTATCAAATTATTTTTTTTCAACGAAAATTTAAAAAGAAACAGGTAAATCTAAATCAAATTATTTTGGACGAATTATATATGTATATATTTGATTTTCTTAGACGAATTTATTTTTTCTTGGAACCAATAATATATATATATATATATATATATATATATATATATATATATATACTTTCAGTTTATATAAAAAAAAGTATACTTTCAAAAAAATTCAATATTCAAATTATATTTTGAAGTTTAAATATAAGTATTATTGCGATAAAAAAATTATAAATATGATTTTTTTATTGAAAAATATATAATGATGGAGAACCGTCGTATCGAGAGGGATATTGTTGACAGTAGCCGCAGAGAGGCTACAGCAGGCCCACAGACCCGCAGCAAGTGCACCAGGGCCCAAGGCTCGGGACCGGATCACCAGCACCCGGCCTCGGGGTCCAGCACTCTATCCTGCCTCCAGGGACCCTGGGGCCGGGGGCACCAGCCTGCCAAAGAGGGCACTAGAATGTACAAACAGAAGGGAACCAGTCCCACATCGAAGGGTGAGGCCAGCCTTCACCCCCAACCACCTATATAAGGGCCCCAACTACCCTCTTTATTAGGTAACTTATCTCTCTCCCTGCTTACATACGTGCTTTGGTTATATATATTCCAACTATACTAACTTAGGCATCGGAGAGGAGAAGACCGGCCCGCCCGGTATTCCCCTTAGTGAGCAAGATTGCAGGAGATCAAGTTGGATTCATCGTGTATCTACCAAGCCCCCGGGTTTAGGCAGAAACAATTGGCGCCGTCTGTGGGAACCTTGAACGAAAAGCCGTGTAAGCAACACTGTCGGAAGAGAATTCGGAAATGAGTCAAGAGAAAGGTACCACCGAGGAGGGACGTGTTGCATTAGTGCAGACGCTCACCTCCACCCCAGCCTTCATGCGGGAGCCGCGCGGCGACCGGGGCAACGGTCAGGAAGGAGGGAGCTGTGGGGGACCATCCGGCGTGCCGGATCCTCACCACGACTGCTCGCGCGGGAATGGCCCGGCATAGGATGAAGACAGTCCAGAGCGACGGGGCTTCTCCTTGACGTTCTCAGATGATCCAAGCGATCGATCTGAGAGCCCGGACCGGGACCCTACGTACAGCCCCGGCCATAGCAGTATGGCGGGAGAGCTACGGGCAATGGCCGCAGAGGTCAGTCGTCTAAGAGAGGAGAGCGACAGGGACAGAGCTAAGTCCAACGCCCGGTACGAAGAGATGGAAGCAGTGAATGTTGCCCTAGTAGCCGCCCTGGAAAGGGGACAGCAGCGTAGTGACGCCATGGCCGAGGCGCAAGCGACACTCCCACCGATCCAACCTCAACACACCGAGGCAGGGCAGTCTTCAGGCGGTCAGCCCGGTGGTCCCGTGCGAGAAAAGTTGCCGGCAGGCGCAGGCCCGCCGAAGAGCAACACAACCTCCCGCCAGCTCGGCGCTTCGTCTGTGGATGAAGTTGAGACTCCGACCGTACGAGCGCTACAGATGCTAGCTGACACCGTGTCGGACTTAAAGGCCCAAATGGAGGCCAACGAGAGAAGAGCCGCGCGGCCGATGGAGGGCGCCCGGTTTAATGAGCGCATGGGCCCTTTCTCACACCGGGTCATAGAGTCGGGGAGATCTGGCAACCAGAAGTCCCTCAAACTCACCTATTCAGGGTCCGGTTGCCCGTATCAGCACCTGGACAGTTTCCGGTCCCAAACCTGCGCCAAGGGATACTCCGATGCAGTCTGCTGCAACATCCTCCAGGAGACTTTGTCTGGAGAAGCGCTCAGCTGGTTCTACGAGCTTCCTGCGAACTCGATCGAGGCGTTCGAGCAGTTAGCCGACCGGTTCGTAGGCCGCTTCATTCTCCGAGTCGAGGGAGCCCGGACGTCGACCATCCTCTTCAACTGCATACAAGCCCCCGGAGAGGAGCTGAGAACCTTTGTCAACCACTGGCAGACGGCTACGGCCGGAGTTCGGAACCTGGACAAAGGCATCACCGAGATGGCGTTTAAGCATGGGCTCCGAGCGGGTAAGTTTTCCTACGCCGTCCGGGTAGAACTCCCGCAGGGGTATGACGAGTTGATGGCTATGGCCATCCGGCATGCTCAGGCCGATCATGAGACCTATGGGCACCACCTACTGAAGAGGAAGCGGGATGAGCAGCAGGAAGACCATCCCCGGGAAGAGAACCCTCCGCCCGGCCAGGAAGCCAAGCCTAGTCAGCGGACCGAGAACCGCACCGCACGACCCAGCCAGAACGCCAACAACAGAAACTGGCCACAGCGGCAGCAGAGGCCCTATTCTGATAAACCCCAGAACGAGCACAAGCCGGCGCCGTACCGCCAAGAGCGCCCCCTGGCGATCATGCCAGCACCACCGGCCGGTCAAGAAGTCTTCACCGCTCTCACCACTTCCTACGAGGATATTTTACTTGAGAACGGGAGCGTCATTCCACCACCGCCCAAGAGAAAGTACCCGAAGGGGAAACTTACAACGGCGCAGACGGGTAAGTACTGCTCTTATCATGATGAGGCTACTCATCGGACAAATCAGTGCTACGCTCTCAAGACAGCGGTGCAGGGTTTGATCGATAACGGCCAGCTCCAGCGGTACGTAGGGGAAAGAAGAGCAGACCCCGACCAGGAACGTGACCAGGCCTAGTAAACCCGCTAGCTCCGAGCGGTTAGTTTGATATGTCTCATGTTCAACCGTTGTAAAAACAGATATATGCAAACTACTTTTGAGAAAATTTCACCGGCTCCGCCAGTTCAATTATATTCATAATCAAGCAAGAATACAAGCGGTAACCGTTCCGGAAAGATTACAAGGAGAAGAGCAAGGAAAATCCTAAGGAGCCACGACTCCGCCTTCAGCAGGCAATCCACCAGCCTCTCCTGCGGTACCCTCGTCATTGACCTCAGTTCCGGCGTTAACTCTGGCTCGGGGAGACTCGGCACCGTTGGTAGAAGAATCCAAGTCCGAGCGAATCGCTTCTTCCAGCTGCCCCTCCACCGCCTCCTGATGGATGTCTGACTGCTCATAGATATCTCCTTCAGCAGCAATCGACATCAGGAAAGTGTCTAACCATCCCTTCCCCGCCCATTCCGTGTACGCATCCGAGATGCCCTCTTCCCTGGCCTTCACCAGAAACTCCAGGAACTGATCGCTCTCGCGGTATTTGAGAACGACCCGCTCGTAGAGTTCCGGGTCGTCTTCCCCGGTCGCAGCAGCAGAGCCGGCGCGCAGAGCGGCAGCTCCCACTTGGAGTCGTCCACCTTGGCTTCCAGTTCGGCCCTCTCCTTCTCCAGGCTCCGGTTCTGCTCCTCCTACTTCTTGGCCCTCTCCTCCGATCTGGCCTTCTCCCGGTCCGAGCGGGACTTCTCCACCTCCAGGCGTTGTCGTGCCTCCGATAGAGCAGCTATCTGTCTCTTCAGCTCCGACAGTTCTTCGCTCCCATCCGGTTGGTACAAACTGTACAGCAGCTGCGCAACAGCAAAGGCAGTTAGTCAAGCAGCAAAAGAAAACAAGTACAAGCGGTGTAGTGGTACCATGCAGTACTTACCAGGAGGACGGATTCCTTGCATTTTGGGCGATTCCCGCCCGCCAGGGCTCCAGCAACCCCGGGTCTGTCCAGACCAAGGCCGGCCAAGTCCGCCGCCACTTATCGGACGAGTGCACTATCCGGGCTTCCCCTCGGTGCCTCCGCAGGCACGGGACTACTCTGCCGGGCAGCAGCAGCAGCCTTCTACCCGGTAGCGTTAGT
Source organism: Potentilla sterilis (assembly GCA_963682095.1). NCBI lineage: Eukaryota > Viridiplantae > Streptophyta > Magnoliopsida > Rosales > Rosaceae > Potentilla > Potentilla sterilis. The sequence goes on along the minus strand of OY821755.1, from coordinate 37,758,572 downwards.
TTGAGCACCGCTGGTTATCCTGAACCGTTTGGCCAGGTTCTCCCACGCCGACTCACCGGTAAGCGTCACCAGCATGGAGGAAGGAATGTCCCCGCCTTTCCGTTTCTCTCCCCGGCCTTCCGGAGAAGAAGATTGCGCGCTTACCCGGGCGACACGAGCCACGTGCGGCACAGACACCGGCCGGTTGGGGATCCTGTTCACTCCACCGGGAATCCTCACTGGCCCCCCGGTACTCTTGCCCCTTCCAGGCACCGCAGGGCCCGCAGCGTGATGGGTCTTCACCCGCCTTAGGAGGTAGGCGCCGTCATCAACATCCATGGCCCTCGGCTCCGGATGAGTCGTGAGCCGGCCGGACTCCTCGTCCACCGACATCCGTGAGACGGTCTCGCCTTTCTCCTTCAGTTTGTTAAGGAGGTCTTCCCCGTCCATTGAGAGAGTGGTTTCGGGCTTGATAACCGCCCGGGAAGATGCACCTGCAAGAAAAGCGAACAGTTAGTATTTTGCCAGAGCTAGCACAAAGTATCACCGCTAAAGGGCTTCCTACGCACCGGGACCCCGCCCGAGTTGGCAGTATTCTAGCACTTCTTGCCGGATGAAGTTGAAAGAACTCCGTTCCATATCGTCCCAACATCCGAGTATGGTCGAGATCCTCTCATGCTCCAGATCGGATAACTCGAACGACTGGTCGCCAATGGGTTGGAAGGCGCCAGGAACCCGGTACATTTTACTCCTCGCCTGCCACCTCCCGCCCACCATCACCACCTTCTTCCTCCAACTGTTGTCTACCCATGTAGGCATATTGGTGACGATCGGTGGAGGTTTGATGTGAGCCTAAGCTCGCACGCAATAATAAACCCTACAAAAGATCGTTAGTAGTATAAGCAAGTAGGGATCGTTCTAAGCCGGGGATTAAGGGTACCTGAGATATGAAATTGTTAGACAAATATATACAAATATAAACACAAAACGTCACACATGGGGGTATGATATGGTTCGGCATTAAGCTGCCCTAGACTACACACGAAACTTAAATTGCTGAAAATAAATCCTAAGTCTAATATTTACAAGTGATCATCATCTTTCACACAAAACAGTTCACACAAAGACTCTTTAACACGTAAATTTACATGCAAGAAGGTAAGGAACAAGTATCAACATGTTTAAATTCAAAATTAGTTCCGACTACAACTTAGTTGTAAGACTTCTCAAGTTCTTAAGATCGACCTTTTGAGTATGGACCCTAGAATATATGTTAATCCTTTTGAGACTTAACAATTAATCACAATAGTCTAAATCGGAGACATGCAAAACAAGCAAGGTTGTCAATCATCTTATTTTAACATGCAAGAACTCTAAAGTGTTATACCCTAGGTGAGCAAAACAAATCAAAGCAACCTTTTGAGTATCTAGCCATATTTGTTATTACTCAGGTTTGATGAAACCTAACATCTAGATTTACATGCTTCAAGCCAACACTAATGTTTCGGTTTTTAAGTCTCAATCCTTAGATTTCTAACCAATTTCGAACCTAAAACATGCAAGATACCACTGCCCTAACTATCATACATACGAAATTCACATGCTAAAATCATAAAACTTAAACATAAACATCAATCATGCAATCGGTTTACATAAAAGTTCAATAAAAACCAAGAAACGAATTGTTTTCATACAATACAACCAAACTACAACAAATACAAAAGCCATAGGGGGAGTGGATCACACTTTTAGAACCTTTGAAGACTCCTCAAGACGTGACAAGATGGTACTTGCTGCTGCTCCTTAGTGCTCGGCCTAAGCAAGAATCGGCAGAAAACAAGGTGAAGGAATTCGGAAGTTTGTGGTGGTGGTGATGGTGTTTTGGCTAAGTATTTGGGTATTTGGTACTTAAGAAACTTGGTAGAGCTTTGGCTAGTATTTTAGTGCTTGAGATGAGATGATTTTCAGAATGAAAAAGTGAGGGTATATATATAGGAGGCTGCCGGCAAAACCCTAGATGCAAAAGGGATTCACAAAACCTATTAGAATAAGGTTTTGAAACCTTCCTTTAATGGTTCAATTAGGTTTTCTTTTTCTGAAATTTTCTTCAAGGCTTGGGCTTCACATCTTTATGGACTTCTTGTATGATCATTGGACTTCAATTGATAGGTCTTAATCCACCAAAAATGCATCATTGCCGGCAGCAACACAAAGGCACACAATCTGCCTCTATTCGGCAGCTTCTCCTAGTGTGACTAGGAGAACTTCTTTCTTCAATTTTTCTTCAATGCCATGGCCTAGTGTCTTCCTCTTCCCTTCATAAAGCTTGAACCATCTTCAAAAATGCATTTGTGCACCATTTGGTCCGTTAAAAACAGAAAACACAAAAAGGGGGCAGTAGGTTCCTGGAATCGGCAGATTTGACCTTGTTGTAGTAACTCTGGCATATCTCCATCCGTGGAGCTCCGATTGATACGATTCCAAGTCTCATATAAACTAGATACATATGGTCATCTCCCCATAAAACAGTTCGATCAAATTCCTTGTGAGTCGACGGGAATGATTTTTCGAAGTTGGGACAAAGTCTCAGGAAAATCCTGGAAGTCCCTGGATTGAAACACTCGGACTGCCGTTTTGCAGCCAACTTTTGGGTGACTTCCCGAACTCCAATTGATCTGAAATTTTAACACAACATTCCTCAGCATATGAATATTAAGCACGCCAAATTTCATAGAATTCGGACAAGGATAGATCACAGTTTCATTCATCTCAAAATCACGAAAAAGACATATTTTGCATTATTTTCCAGATTTCTCAAACTTAGTCATTTTTCGGATTCTTAACTATTTTTCGCCAAACTCTACCAAATTAACACTAAATTACATTATGACTCTATCTTAGACAAATAAAGGTTAAACAAAGCATAAACGAGGACATAAGCATATAATATCGTCGCACATTGTGCTCCTATCAACTACCCCACACTTATCATTTGCTAGTCCCTTAGCAAACTAAATTAAACTAAGACTCAAACTACTATTGCCCCTAACAATTTGTTTCAGGCTCGTATGTACACATAGCTTTCAATAAATGCATGGGAATGCTAAGCACGAAAATTCCAAGTTTCATGAACATGTGACATCAATAAAAGCATATAAGAGCAAAAGGTAAGCATGTAAACATGTAAAGCTAATTCAAATCACCTCACTAGGCATACTCTCTTCTTTTCTCTCGAAGCATGGTTATTCACACATAAGTATATGCAAGCGAAAGATCATGAATTACAAAGAGTGACTTGCATATATCAAACAAACGAAAGCACTTTGTGAATTCCTATGGAAAAACTTCATATGATAACTATATGCACCAATGAACCAAAACCATATGCTTACTCTTGAAATAATCTCCACAAATCAAGTTTAACCATCTTAAGAATCATGAAAAAGATCAATAAAAGGGTTGTAATGAGGCTAGGCTAAGAGGTATTCGATATTTGGATAAGGAGGCTCAAAGACGTCACTAAGGCCTTTAGCAAAGCTCGATCTCCTTATGTCTTCTTGCCGAAAGGGTCAAATTTCATCTTGTTGGACCCATACTTCATTCTTTTCTTCCCATAATATTACAACAATACTCAAGACAATAGCCATGTACAAAATTTTTATTTTCTATGCCTATGCCGTGCCCTCTTCTTTTCTTGCTCTCGGCTTCTTTTTCTTTTCTTTTTAATCCGAGCCTTTTTCTTTCCTTTTCATAGGCACGGCATGCATACATTTTTCATATAATTTTATGGCTAAGTCTACCCCACACTTGTTCTTCTTCATCACACACGCGAAAACGCTTTCAAAAATCAAGCTTTGCCGACACACAAGGTAAAGGCATCACTATACTAAGTTTATGGAAAGTGTTTAAGGGTGATGAAAGAAAAGGCTAAATATAGGCTCAAAGGGGTTTACTAAGGTGTCCCACGACAGGCTCCAATAGGGCACATGCCTTATTTGGCTATGGTGGTAAACCTACATGATCTTTATTCAATTATATTCAAAATCAAGGTATTTTATGATATAAACGTTTCGAAAATCAACAAGAGTAAGTTCTAGCATACTAGAGTTCATTAAAAAGCTATTGCACATAGTCATTGAATAATCAAAGAATTATGAGGTTTCATGCTTCCTACGAATCTATCGAATTTTATCTTTTATCGTTCAAGAAGAAAGCAATTTGGCACTAAAGCTCACATAGGTTATTTTCGAAATAAATTAGCTAAAACATGCATGTTTAATAATCAACACATCCTACATGCTTCTACCAATGCACATAATCCATGAAACTTACAATTTTAATATTATGCATAACCATCATCTATATATGCAAAGAGGAGAAAAACATCATTGACGTATTAGGGGCATCCTAAGACTCGAAACAAAAATTTAAACACTTTATTTTTTTGTGTTACAATTTTCTGAATTTTTCTTTTTTAAACTAAACACACAAAAACATAAAACCAAAAACGGAACATGCTATCCCACCCCACACTTAGAAAATTACATTGTCCTCAATGTAAGCACAAAACAATATCAATGAATTTCCTAAGCATGCAATCGACTAACATATTCCAACATATCATCACAAATCAAAGAAAAAGAGAAGGGGTAAGAAATTTCAAACTCCCGGTGATGGCTCCTTCACTTTTCTTTGACCGACTTGGGTTGCCTCCCAAGTAGCGCTTTGTGTTTATAGTCCATAGTCTAGACTTTTCACCGTGTTTGCATGTGTTCACCTTGCTCCGAAGTAGCTCAATTCGGCATGAAGAAGTTCAAAAAGTAGCTCGTCGCAAGTTGCAGCCGTGTCGGATTCATGTGGCGTGTCCGGCATTATTGTCTTCGTATCCGACGTATCCGGCTTGTGTCCGGCTTCCTATGTGAGTGTGTCAACCCTGCCGGCAATGGCAGGTCCGGCAGGAGGTGGTGGTGCGGCTGAAACTGGTGGCTGCTGCTCGGCAATTTCAGGTCCGGCAGTTGGTATGTCATGAACATTGAAGTCCTCGATAGTGGGGTGTAGGTAGGGCTCGTGGTACAGCTTCAAACGGTGTCCGTTAACTTTGAATGTATCTCCCGACACCACACTTTGAATCTCGATGGCACCATGAGAAAAAACTTTAGTAATAATGAATGGTCCAAACCAACGAGATCGAAGCTTACCCGGAAAAAGTTTAAGTCTTGTATTGAATAAGAGAACTTTTTGTCCAACTTAAAACTTCTTCCCTCGGATCATCTTATCATGGTAGGCTCGAGTCTTCTCCTTGTAGATCCAAGCGGCATCATAGGCTTCATTACGGATTTCTTCAAGTTCGTTGAGTTGAAGCTTTCTATGAAGACCGGCATCATCAATGTTCATGTTGAAGGCCTTGATTGCCCACCATGCTTTATGCTCTAACTCAACCGGTAAGTGACATGCTTTGCCATAAACTAACTGAAAAGGAGACATACCTATCGGTGTCTTGTATGCAGTTCTATATGCCCACAAAGCGTCATCGAGACGATCACTCCAATCCTTCCTTGAAGGTCCAACGGTTTTCTCAAGTATTTGCTTGATCTCTCGATTACTTACCTCGGCCATGCCACTTGTTTGGGGATGATAAGGTGTAGAAACCTTATGTGTGACTCCATACTTCCTCAATAAGGCTTCAATGGTGCGGTTGCAAAAATGGGATCCTCCATCGCTAATCAAGACTCTTGGAACTCCAAAACGTGAAAAGATGTTTGTCTTGAGAAATCCGGCTACCACCTTGGCATCGTTGGTGCGTGTAGCCCTTGCTTCGATCCACTTCGACACATAATCAACCGCAAGTAATATGTAAAGAAAACCCTTACTTGAAGGAAACGGTCCCATGAAGTCAATACCCCATAAATCAAAAATTTCAACCTCAATGATAGGCGTGAGCGGCATTTGATCTTTAGCTCCAATGTTCCCCATTCTTTGGCATCTATCACATGCTTTGCAAAACATGAATGCATCTTTGAAAATCATAGGCCAAAAGAAACCACAAGTGAGTACCTTCAATGCCGTTTTCTTCGGTCCAAAATGTCCACCACAAGCTTCACTATGACAAAAAGCAAGGATGGAGCGATGCTCATTCTCCGGCACACATCTTCGAATAACTTGATCACCACATTGCTTCCATAAGTACGGATCATCCCACAAGAAGTGTCGAGCTTGCTTCCTTATTCTCTTTTGTTGGTGGCTCGGCATCTCTTTGGGAAATCGGTTTGTAGCAAGAAAATTTGCAATGTCGGCATACCAAGGCTCATGTACTTCAAGTCGAAAAAGTTGCTCATCCGGAAAGGTTTCACATAGGGGCAGCCGATCCTCTTCATTCACAAGTCTACTCAAATGATCGGCTACAACATTCTCTACTCCTTTCTTGTCTTTAATCTCAATGTCGAACTCTTGAAGCAAAAGAATCCATCGAATGAGCCTCGGCTTAGCATCCTTCTTTGTCATAAGATATCTCAAAGCGGCATGATCACTATAAACAATAACTTTGGAATTCAAAAGATATGATCGAAAATTTTCCAAAGCAAAAATTACCGCTAAGAGTTCCTTCTCCGTTGTTGTGTAGTTGAGTTGAGCATCGTTGAGAGTCCTTGAAGCATAGTAAATGGCGCATGGCTTCTTCTCAATTCGTTGTCCAAGTACCGCTCCAAGTGCATAATCACTAGCATCACACATTAACTCAAATGGCTCATCCCAATTTGGTGGCATCAAAACCGACGCCGTACACAAGAGTTCCTTCAATCTGCAAAAAGCTCTCTCACACGCCTCCGACCACTCAAACATCACCTCCTTTTGTAACAAGTTGCTCAATGGCTTGGCAATTGAAGAGAAGTCTTTGATAAATCTTCGATAAAACCCCGCATGGCCAAGAAAACTTCTCACATCCTTCACACACCTAGGGCTTGGCAATGCTTGTATTAGCTCCACCTTGGCTTTGTCAACCTCTAAGCCTCTCGTCGAAATAATGTGCCCTAGTACAATACCTTGCGTGACCATGAAGTGACACTTCTCCCAATTGAGCACAAGATTTGTCTCTACACACCTCTCAAGTATCTTCTCCAAGTTCCCCAAACATGCATCGAAGGTGCTTCCATACACACTAAAGTCATCCATAAACACTTCGATAATGTCTTCAATAAAATCCGAGAAGATAGCATACATACATCTTTGAAAAGTGCCGGGTGCGTTGCATAGTCCGAATGGCATCCGCCGATAAGCAAACGTGCCAAATGGACAAGTAAAAGTGGTCTTCTCTTGATCATCCGGGTGTATCATGATTTGATTGTAGCCACTATATCCATCAAGAAAGCAATAGAAAGAATGGCCGGCTAACCTCTCTAGCATTTGATCCATAAACGGCAAAGGCATGTGATCCTTCCTCGTTGTAGCGTTGAGCTTCCTATAATCGATGCACATCCGATGACCGGTTACAAGTCTTTGTGGCACAAGCTCATTCTTCTCATTCTTGACAACCATTACACCACTCTTCTTCGGCACTACTTGCACGGGAGATATCCACTTATTATCCGAAATTGGGTAGATCACCCCACAATCAAGCAACTTGATGATTTCTTCTTTCACAACTTTCATCATGGGAGGGTGAAGTCGACGTTGAGCTTCCTTTGTCGGTTAGCTCCTTCTTCTAATAAGATGCGATGAACACAAGTAGTAGGGCTTATTCCCTTGATGTCCGCTAAGGTCCAACCTATGGCGGTCTTGTACTTCTTAAGCACACGTATCAAATCTACCTCTTGCTTCTCACTAAGCATTGAAGACATAATAACCGGTAGTGTATCTTCTTCTCCAAGATAAACATACTTCAAGTGACTAGGGAGTTCTTTTAGTTCTAACTTTGGGGCCTCTTCCACACTTGGTCGAAATTTTGTTGTGGCACTTGGACTTGACAAGAACGAATCATAAGCCTTGGCATAGGGCCGAGCCTCTAGCTCGGCACAAATCTTCATTAAGCTCGGCTTCATCATGAAAGGCTCGGCAATGCTTGGTTCGGCCGGCATCTCTTCCTCATTCTTATGCATGATCCGTTCTCCCCTCTTGTCAAATCCGACCCCTTGCTCAATCGCTAATTGCTATGCGTCGAGCGAGGTTGACATAACTTGCTCGACCTCCTCCAAAACATCAATGGCACAACCCTCCTTCAAATCAACATTGGGGAATTTCATGGCATCAAACACATTGAACTTGATCACCTCACCATCAAACTCCATAGTTAGGTTGCCCTCGGCCACATCTATCTTTGTGCGTGCCGTCCTCATAAATGGTCGCCCTAGTAGCAATTGAGTGTTATTGACCGGCGAATCCTCCATCTCAACCACATAAAAATCGGCGGGAAAAATCAATTGGTTGACTTGCACCAACACATCCTCCACATAACCCTCCGGATACTTGCTTGAGCGATCCGCAAGTTGAATGATGACATTATCCTTCTTGAGAGGCCCTATTCTCAACATTTGATACACATTGAGTGGCATGACATTGATCGATGCTCCCAAATCCAACATCACATCCTCAAAACGAGTGTTGCCTATGACACAAGGCACATTGAAGCTTCCCGGATCCTTCATCTTTGGCGGCAACTTCCTTTGAATAACGGCCGACACCGTCTCGCTCATAGTTACCACACGAGTCTCTCTAGTATGCCTTCTTGCCGTGTAAAGCTCCTTCAAAAACTTAGCATACTTCGGTACTTGCTTAATGCATTCCAACAAAGGGATGTTAACTTGCACTTTCCGGAAGATCTCCAATACCTCCTCATCGGACTTATCCTTCTTCGATCTAGCAAAGCGAGAAGGGAATGGCATGCTTGATGTCGGCACTCCTCCCTTGCTTGCTTGGTTCGGCACTATCTCATTCTTTGATGTTGCAGGATCGTACTCAAGTTCATTACGCAGCCCCCCATCTTTCACATGGTTGTTGCCGGCCTCTCTTCCTTGCTCGGCAGAATTCTCCTTCTCGGCAGCTACCCTGCCGGTTGCATCATAGCTCTCGGCTGCAGCATGGTTGCCAGCTGCAGCCCCTTGTTCTTCAATATGGCTGCCGGCAATGACAGGTCCAGCAGCCCTCTCGTCACCCTCAATGCCCTTAAAAGTCACTCGCTTCTTCTTTGGACTTGTTGGAGGAAACAACTCTCTTCCGCTACGAGTTTGAATCACTTTGGCTTGCTCGTTCCTTGGATTGGGAATCGTATTGCTTGGCAACTTCCCTTGCTCATTAAATCTTCCCATGAAATCTACAACTTGGCCCATTTGAGTCTTGAGCTCACCAATGTCCTTTTGATGATTTTGTTGCCCCGCGAGTAATGCTTGAGTAGCACTTGACAATGATTGAATCAAAGCATCATAGTTCGGATTGCTCGGCGCGGCTTGGCCTTGGCTCGGCCCTCCTTGGTGTTGGTTCGGCAATGCCCCAAAAGCTCCTTGGTTCGGCATATATGGCTGCCGAGGCACAAATGGTGGCCTCGGTGCAAACGGTGCTCCTCCCTCTCTCGGTTGCATAGGTGCCCTAAGCACATTGTCATTGTTCGCCCATCGAAAGTTTGGATGATCATTGAACCTCGGGTTGAAATTTCCAAAACGTTGGCCTCCTTGAAAACCAATTGCATTACACTCCTCTACTCCCTCATTAACTCCAAATTGAGAGCATTGTTCGGTCTCATGGCCCTCGGTGCAAATTCCACAAACACTAGCACGCTTCTTCATCAAATTACTCACCAAGTCGGTAAGCTTATCCACTTTCTCCTCTAACTTTGAGCTCGAAGACGTCTCATGCACTTTCTCATTCCTTTGCACATTGCCTCGTGCCATGCCAAATTGTTGGTTGTTCAAGGCACGAACTTCCAACAAACTTCTTGCCGCACCGGCATTTAACTCCAAAAAGCTACCTCCCACGGCCGAGTCAAGAAACTCTCTCTCCATGACACGCAATCCCTCATAAAAATATTGCAACAAGAGTCCATCGCTAATGCCATGCGATGGACACAAAGAAACTAGGGACTTGAACCTCTTGTAATAGTCGAAGAAAGTCTCATCTCCGGCTTGCTTCACACTAGTTATTTGCTTCCTCAGATCAGTGATACGTGAAGCAGGAAAGTACTTGAGCAAAAACTCATCCATCATAGTACTCCACGAAACAATGCGACCACTAGGCACTTCAAACAACCACTCCTTCGCTTGATCTTCTAATGAGAATGGAAATGCCTTCATCTTGAAGTGTTGCAAATCGGTTCCCCTTGGACACATAGACTCCGTGGTGAAGTTAAACCATTGTAGATGCTTGTTAGGATCCTCACTTGGCATCCCATAAAACGATTTCAGCTTATGGAGGAATCCACTCCTCAATTCAATCTCTCCAGTCTTGTCAGCTTCCAAGGGAGGATAAGTGATATTCGAAGGAGCAATACCAGCTCTAACAACATGACCATTCTGTGATCTGATTGATGCCATTATCTCTTCTTCTTCCTCTGATTCGGCAAAGGCTTCAAAATCTGGATTCTGAAGATCACAAGACGATGAAACTACTGAAGGGGAGCTCGGCACTGAGTCAGAAACTGACGGCACAATGGGTGATGATGGCAATGATGATGAAACTGATGAACTGGTTGGTGACGATGGCGGTAATGGCACAAAACGAGCAATAGCGAGTTCTTGATCTAAACGTTGCAAACGGCCTTGAAGATCTCTTGTCCAAATATTAGATTCGGACATGCATTATTTCTGAAATTTGCAACATTTGAACAAGTTAGAACATCGTAAAGAAATAGAAAGCAAGAATATACATCATTACAAGCCACGGCATTGGCGATTACACAACATATTTCAACAATGATACACATATGAACATTCGGCAAAGGCATAAAATTTCGGCAAAGAACAAACATGGTTCGGCAATAAGAGAGCTAAAAATCAAAACGTCCATGATCATGTAATCGCTAAGTCTAATTTCTTTTAAATTTGTTCTAACTCTCGAAGTACGTGGAGTAGATGAGATAACGGTGCAATGGACTGATACAGCCCCCGGTAGTATCATGCTTAACCAGATATACCTCAAGAGTTTGAACCACACAACATGTTTTATCTTTGAAGAAATAGGTTACATATGTCAAGTTATGTTCTAGCGTCTAAAGTGAGGTGATGCTTCGGCACAAGCTGTCGACTAGGTCGTGCGTATTTTACGTTTCAAAGGTCATTAAAATCACGGAGGGCGAACCCCCTACAGGAACCAGGCAGGACTCGTTGTTGGACACCACGGAGGGCGAACCCCCTATCGACTCACTCACCGAGAATGAACATCAGTCTATGGGCCTTGAGATCCAGTTAGACAAACCTGAGAACCATATCTATGATAATAATTTCCCCATACTTTGTAAAACAAACACGGATCCCTAGCAGTCTACAAGTGTTGATTAAAACCGCCCTCAACCTCATAGAAGTAATACTATTACCGAAGAAACGCTTATATGCGTGGGGGGGAAGTATCCCGCGTTTCCCAATCTACATAGAAACGGCCTCCGACATAGCACCATTCACATGAAGGGTTTTGGTTATGATCAACAAAAATGGCTTCACCTACATGTTACACTTTAGAAACTACAATAAACTCAAACATACACAACACTATCAACTCCCTAGAAATTAAACTAAGTGATTACCAACATACATCAATATACATCATGCAACTTCCGAAATTTAAACTCTACATGCCGAAGCATATTTCTACTTTACAAAATCCCAAAATAAAATTAAAATTACAACTTTACAAATTCACAACAAAAATTTCCAGCAACATTATATACACAACAAATTCATAAAACAAGCTTTTATAATCCCCGGCAACGGCGCCAAAAATTGATGTGAGCCTAAGCTCGCACGCAATAATAAACCCTACAAAAGATCGTTAGTAGTATAAGCAAGTAGGGATCGTTCTAAGCCGGGGATTAAGGGTACCTGAGATATGAAATTGTTAGACAAATATATACAAATATAAACACAAAACGTCACACATGGGGGTATGATATGGTTCGGCATTAAGCTGCCCTAGACTACACACGAAACTTAAATTGCTGAAAATAAATCCTAAGTCTAATATTTACAAGTGATCATCATCTTTCACACAAAACAGTTCACACAAAGACTCTTTAACACGTAAATTTACATGCAAGAAGGTAAGGAACAAGTATCAACATGTTTAAATTCAAAATTAGTTCCGACTACAACTTAGTTGTAAGACTTCTCAAGTTCTTAAGATCGACCTTTTGAGTATGGACCCTAGAATATATGTTAATCCTTTTGAGACTTAACAATTAATCACAATAGTCTAAATCGGAGACATGCAAAACAAGCAAGGTTGTCAATCATCTTATTTTAACATGCAAGAACTCTAAAGTGTTATACCCTAGGTGAGCAAAACAAATCAAAGCAACCTTTTGAGTATCTAGCCATATTTGTTATTACTCGGGTTTGATGAAACCTAACATCTAGATTTACATACTTCAAGCCAACACTAATGTTTCGGTTTTTAAGTCCCAATCCTTAGATTTCTAACCAATTTCGAACCTAAAACATGCAAGATACCACTGCCCTAACTATCATACATACGAAATTCACATGCTAAAATCATAAAACTTAAACATAAACATCAATCATGCAATCGGTTTACATAAAAGTTCAATAAAAACCAAGAAACGAATTGTTTTCATACAATACAACCAAACTACAACAAATACAAAAGCCATAGGGGGAGTGGATCACACTTTTAGAACCTTTGAAGACTCCTCAAGACGTGACAAGATGGTACTTGCTGCTGCTCCTTAGTGCTCGGCCTAAGCAAGAATCGGCAGAAAACAAGGTGAAGGAATTCGGAAGTTTGTGGTGGTGGTGATGGTGTTTTGGCTAAGTATTTGGGTATTTGGTACTTAAGAAACTTGGTAGAGCTTTGGCTAGTATTTTAGTGTTTGAGATGAGATGATTTTCAGAATGAAAAAGTGAGGGTATATATATAGGAGCACTACCAGAAAAGGGGTTATAGCCGACGATATGGGAAAAAACGGCCGACGAAATAGTATGTCGTCGGCTATAACCCCTTATAGCCGACGAATTACTACTTCGTCGGCCACATCGTCGGCTATAATATTATAGCCGACGACTGCCGACAACTCGTCGGCTATAACTATAGCCGACGAAACGTTTTTGGTTATAGCCGACGAGAATGGTATTCGTCGGCTATAATAGTTATAACCGACGAAAAGTTTTTGGTTATAGCCGACGAGGAGGGTATTCGTCGGCTATAACTCTTATATCAGATCGACCTTCTGCATCAGGGAGCTCATTCGTCGATGAAATCGTCCAAAACGCTCTGAAATCGTCCAAAACCTCGGCCATAAGCTTGAAAGGTACGTATATTGCTGTGTGTGTTGATTTAGTTGGTTATATGCAGAGGTGTGTTAATTTAGAGTTTAATTAGAATAAATGTGTGATTAATTTGATATATATATATATATATGTGTTGAGATGAGATTATTAATGGGTTGATATATATGTTGTATTGGTTAGATAGAATTGAAGTTTTGTTGAAGATTAGTGATTGATTGTTGATTTATAGGTGATTTTAGATGAATTTGATGAAAAAATGTATATATATATTAATTAATTTAATTGTAATTAAAAATATATTGTTGGTATATATAAAAAATACATTGTGTTTAATTAATTAGGGAGATTGACCAAGGTTTAATTAATTTAGGGATGCATGTGTATATATATATATATGTGTGTGTGTGTAATGATGAATTTTTTAATTAATTAGTACGTGCGTACGTACGTAGTACGTGCATATATACATATCTATATATAGCTATATTTATTTCTTGAATTTACAGGATGGACAAGAGTTGGATTACCCTTGGAAGATGGGATGAGGCGTATCATGATGGAGTTTGGAGTTTCCTGGATTTTGTGATGGCTAACTGTGGAGACACTACACTTCATTATTGTCTGTGTAAAAAGTGCAAGTGTGCCACCCCACGACACCGGTTTTCCATAGAGACAGTGGAGCAACACCTGGCTAGATATGGATTTTGGGTCCTATACACTAATTGGATTTATCACGGTGAACCAGAGTTTGCGGGTCGTCATGATCATGGACAATTTGCCGAGAGAGGGAGTTCCTCCAATGATCCGACAACGAACTGGATCAACGATATGTTTCCTCGTGAGAGCGGTGTCTTTGAGGAAGCACCAGATGTGCAACTCCCACCTCCGGAGATGGAGTGTTTCCCTGATATTGAGCCACTCGAGCCATTACCCCGATCTCCGGTCAACACAAGTGGTATGGAAAAGTACAACAACCTGATCGCATTGCAACAGACTCCGTTGTACCCCGGATGCAGTAAGACTGTCCTTGAATCTGTCATGGGAGTGATGAAGATCAAAACGGAGAACAAAGGCACTGTCAAATCGGTTGATGATTGGCTTCGGCTATGGGGTGGGGCGATGCCCCCCGGACATCGGCTTCCTACCAGTCATCATAAGGTGCGACATATCCTTAAAGATCTCGGCCTTTCCTACATCAAGATTCATGCATGCAGATACGATTGCGTTCTGTTTTACGGGGAAGGACTTGCAGATCTTGAATACTGCCCATTATGCAATACAGAGCGGTATAAGTTCACTCCTAAAGGGAACAAGAAAGCTGTGAAGATACTTCGGTACTTCCCGCTGATTGATAGGCTTGAGCGGTTGTTCATGTGTGCTTTCACGGCCGAAGCTATGAGATGGTGGGCTGAGAGGAATGTGCCTGACGATGACACCCTTAGACATCCCGCCGACGGAGAGGCTTGGAAGAAGAATGTGTTGGAGTTTTCTGAATTTGCATCAGAGGTTCGAAATGTTTGGCTAGGGCTATCATCCGACGGTTTCAACCCTTTTGGCAAGAAAGAGCTTCAGTACAGTGTGTGGCCAGTTATTTTGATTCCGTACAACTTTCCACCGTGGATGTGCATGAAGAAGGAATATAACATGCTCACATTGTTGATTCCAGGCCCAGGTTATCCTGGAAAGTGTCTCGATGTGTATTTGAGACCCGTAATTGAGGAGCTTCGGTACTTGAGTCTGAACGGCCACCTGGTCTACGACCGGTTCAAAAATGAGATGTTCCGGATGCATGCCATGCTTGTTGGCACCATCAGTGACTTTCCTGGGAGGGGTATGTTGTCGGGCAGCGTCACCAGGGGTTACAGGGCTTGTTCAGAGTGCATGACTGTTGATTGCTCCAGTCCTCATTGCAGCAAGATTGTCCAGATGCGTCACCGTCGTTGGCTTCCGCATGACCATCCATTTAGGGACGATGCACAGGCTTTTGATGGGACTGAAGAAAGGGGCTGGGCACCCGAGCAATGGACAGGGGAGGAAATACTGGCAGTGTTGAATGAGTATGACTTTGGTCCGCTTAGCAATTCCAGAGAGGCCGGATCGGTATAGGTTCTGGTCACACAAGAGCATCTTATGGGAACTTCCTTATTGGGCCAGGTTGGCTACCAGATACTACCTGGATGTCATGCATATAGAGAAGAACGTGGGTGAAGCCGTGGTTGGCACAGTTTTGAATTGGGAGAAGAAAACAAAAGACACCCCCAAGGCACGCGTTGATCTGAGAAATATGGGACTGCGGGACCATTTGTGGTTGAGAGAGGGCAGGAGCAAAATGCCCCAAGCTCCTTACACTGTCACCAGGGACCAGAAACATGAAATCTTTGGATGGCTGAGTAATGTCAGGTAACTTTTTATTAGGCATGTATTCCCTAAAGAATCCATCTGTTGTTGGACGACTATATATGCATGAAATCTAATTGTTGTTAATGGCTATGCAGGTATCCTTATGGCTATGCCGGTAACATAAGCAAGTGTGTTAACTACCGAGACAACAAGATGTACGGATTGAAGAGTCACGACTGCCATGTACTGCTTCAACTCCTCTTCCCTATTTTCATTCGAGCGTACTTGGAGGATGAAGTGGTTGAGCCGTTGGTGGCGTTGTCAAGATTCTTCCAGAAGTTATGCGCTAGAGAAGTTAGAAAATCAGACCTCATGAGAATGCATGAGGAAATCGTTTTTATCTTGTGCAAGTTCGAGAGGATATTTCCCCCAAACTTCTTTGACATCATGCCTCACCTGATGATCCATCTTCCCCAACAATTGTTGCTTACCGGTCCCGTACACTACACTTGGATGTATCCCATCGAAAGGTACATGTTATTCATAAATTTGATTTATACATGTTTTTAAATAAAAGTTGCATGCTCTTAACATGCACTTGTTAACCTTGCAGACAACTTGGAGACTACAAGAAATATGTGCACAATAAATCTGCGCCTGAGGGGTGTATTGCTGAAGCTTACATTGCGCATGAGTGTGTAACGTACGCCAAGTTGTACTTGGGAGCGATGGAGGACCCCCCACAACATCCAAGTCGAGATGACCCCGAGTTCAACCTATCTATCGTCGCCAACTCTGTTGTACCATACGGAAGCTTCAAGAAAAAGGGTGTGGACAAGTTGCCTGACCATGAGGTAGGGATTGCCCACTGGTGGGTTCTAATAAACTGTCTGGAGGTACAATATTGGAAACGTCACCATCTTCACTGCAAGGAAGTTCGCGGTGATGTCGACTACCACAACACGACGTTTGCAGACTATTTTCCACAATGGGTAAGTGTATAAATATATATATTAGATGGCTTTCTTTTACAGTTCCCTATTCTTTAATCATAAACACACCGAGTGATTTGAGTTATATTTTTCAGCTGATGCAAGTGGCTGCGAGTGGTGGTCATACAAATTACTCAGAGGAATTGAGGTTGTTGTCGATGAAGCCGATATCTTCCACAGTCCGCCCAATGTGTGATGTCAACGGCGTTAAGTATATATGTGAAGCTAGAGACGGGGAACGCAAAACACAGAATTGTGGGGTGATGGTCGATGGTGCAGAGGGGGGCGTGGATTTTTACGGTGTCCTACAGTCAGTTGTTGAACTCATTTATGGGAACCGCATGAAAGTCCACTTGTTTAAGTGTCGATGGTTTGATACTAGGCCGCACCGCATACGGATCGATCAGTACGGCATACTTTCGGTGAATACCGCCACTAGTGTGTATGAAGACGACCCCTTTGTTTTCGCCACAGCGGCCAAAAAGGTCTTTTATCTTGACGATCCTTTGAACAAAGGCACGTGGAAGGTAGTTAACCATGTGTCTCAGCGAGACATATACAGTGCTACCACACTTGGTCTGAGCACAGAGTGTCAAGAAGCGACCGCATACCAAGAGCCGGACGCCGGCGACATTCCAGAATCCTCCACCATCCTCGATAATAATGTGACGCCGGGCAGAGTGGTTCGACTTCCTAGGGGTCAGGTGCCCATGTATGATGTTAATCCGAATCGTCTATATCAGGCAGACGATGACTCAGACGACGAGTACGAGCACCGGTTGCCAGATATTAACTACTATACTACGTCTGACTCAAGTGATGAGGATGATTCTGATTATCATCCTTAGTATACTATTTATGTATGTATTTGTGTACAAAGGTGCATGCATGTATGAAAAAAAATTTTGTCCTTAATTACCGTTTTCCGAATTGTTGGGAAATTGTATTGAATTGTTTGTGTGATATTCAGGATTTTATCAGGTGAAATAGGCAATTTTCAGGCCCTAAATGGCAAATTTGCAGAAACATCAGCATTATAGCCGACGAAATGGACCATAATTCGTCGGCTATAATGCCCATGCTGTAGCCGACGACTTACAATTCGTCGGCTATACTGTAGCCGACGACTTACAATTCGTCGGCTATACTGTAGCCGACGACTTGCAAGTCGTCGGCTAAAGTATATTGACCGAAACCATACGTAGACCGTTCAAATGCAAAAGTGTCGTGAAATAAGATACGACCGAAATATTGAAATACGTCTACGGTTGAAAAATGGGAAGATTCCGACAAAATCTGTGTCCCGAATGTTGCGGTTAGCTGTTTTTTACTTCCGTTTTCCTATGGGTAGCCTGACGTTCGGTAAATATTTTGAGGAAAATTTTTATACGATTAGTTGCGTCTCATCGATCTGAAACTATTCTCTGTTGAAGGTCAGGCCAAAAAACGTCATTTAGACGGGCCAATTTCCGTTTTAAAGCGTTTAGAGGTTTGACTTTGCAGTTTGACCGTACCGATCGAGCCTTTAACTTTGTCAGCTGTAGTTGGATTTTTTTTCATACATGTATTTCATCTTAACGTTGATATCTGACGGTTGGAATAGATTTTCCAAACTTTTAGATTCGAAATCGGAACATATGCACTAATGTTCCTTAACTTGTTTACTAAGTGTTTAAGTGAATGTATAGTTTCAAATTGTTGCTATACGTAGACGCTTCAAATGCAAAAGTGTCGTGAAATAAGATATTACCGAAATATTGAAATACGTCTACGGTTGAAAAATGGGAAGATTCCGACAAAATCTGTGTCCCGAATGTTGCGGTTAGCTGTTTTTTACTTCCGTTTTCCTATGGGTAGCCTGACGTTCGGTAAATATTTTGAGGAAAATTTTTATACGATTAGTTGCGTCTCATCGATCTGAAACTATTCTCTGTTGAAGGTCAGGCCAAAAAACGTCATTTAGACGGGCCAATTTCCGTTTTAAAGCGTTTAGAGGTTTGACTTTGCAGTTTGACCGTACCGATCGAGCCTTTAACGTTGTCAGCTGTAGTTGGATTTTTTTTCATACATGTATTTCATCTTAACGTTGATATCTGACGGTTGGAATAGATTTTCCAAACTTTTAGATTCGAAATCGGAACATATGCACTAATGTTCCTTAACTTGTTTACTAAGTGTTTAAGTGAATGTATAGTTTCAAATTGTTGCTATACGTAGACGCTTCAAATGCAAAAGTGTCGTGAAATAAGATATTACCGAAATATTGAAATACGTTTACGGTTGAAAAATGGGAAGATTCCGACAAAATCTGTGTCCCGAATGTTGCGGTTAGCTGTTTTTTACTTCCGTTTTCCTATGGGTAGCCTGACGTTCGGTAAATATTTTGAGGAAAATTTTTATACGATTAGTTGCGTCTCATCGATCTGAAACTATTCTCTGTTGAAGGTCAGGCCAAAAAACGTCATTTAGACGGGCCAATTTCCGTTTTAAAGCGTTTAGAGGTTTGACTTTGCAGTTTGACCGTACCGATCGAGCCTTTAACGTTGTCAGATGTAGTTGGATTTTTTTTCATACATGTATTTCATCTTAACGGTGATATCTGACGGTTGGAATAGATTTTCCAAACTTTTAGATTCGAAATCGGAACATGTGCACTAATGTTCCTTAACTTATTTACTAAGTGTTTAAGTGAATGTATAGTTTCAAATAGTTACCATACGTAGACCGTTCAAATGTAAAAGTGTCGTGAAATAAGATACGACCGAAATATTGAAATACGACTACGGTTGAAAAATGGGAAGATTCCGACAAAATCTGTGTGCCGAATGTTGCGGTTAGGTGTTTTTTACTTCCGTTTTCCTATGGGTAGCCTGACGGTCGGTAAATATTTGGAGGAAAATTTTTATACGGTTAGTTGCGTCGCATCGATTTGAAACTATTCTCTGTTGAAGGTCAGGCCAAAAAACGTCATTTAGATGGGTCAATTGCCGTTTTAAAGCGTTTAGAGGTTTGACCAAAAGTTGACCAGGGAATAGCCGACGAAATACTTAACTTCGTCGGCTATACTCTTGCGATCCGCGCCGTTTCATTGTCCGCCGTTGGATGGGCGAGATCTGACGGCTGCTGATAGCGTGAAGTATAGCCGACGAGATTCATATTATAGCCGACGAGATTCATATTATAGCCGACGACATGCCTAACTTCGTCGGCTATAACCGGCCCGCGAAGCCCAACTTCGGCCCGGCCCGGATTTTTGCCCGGCCCGTAAGAGTATAGCCGACGAATTTCGTCGGCTATGACTATAGCCGACGAATTAAAATTACATCGTCGGCTATAGTCCTTCGATTTAAACCGAAACAGAGCGCGCCTCCCTCATTTTCTGCTAACCCTAAATCCCTAAATCCCCACCTGCTGCAGCCGCCCGCCCCTCCCCGACGCCGACCGACCACCACCGCCCCTCCCCGACGCCGACCGACCCTCCCTCTCCCTACCCTCCCCCTCCCCGCCCCCTCCCCGTCCTGCCCGACCCCTCCCCGACCCGAAACCCCCTGCCGCCGCCGCCCCGAGCTGCCCCTGCCGCAGCCGCCCCTACCCGCCCCTGCCGCAGCCGCCTCTGCTGCAGCCGCCCCTAGCCGCAGCCGCCCCTAGCCGACCCGAAACCCGCTGCCGCCGCCGCCCCTGCCGCCGTCGCCGCCGCACCGCACCACCGGTCCTCGTCCAGACTGCACCACCATGTCAGGTAGTCCCGATCGAGCCTCATTTAGGGTTTTTATTAATTTTGTCGAATTTTGTGAATTTTAGGGTTTTTGTGAATTTTTTGTGGAATTTAGGGTTTTTGTGAAATTTATGGAATTGTGTGGTTTTTTTGTTAAATTTGTTAATTTTGTGGAATTTATATACTAATTTTGTGGATTTTTTGTTAAATTTACGGTTTTTATATACTAATTGTGGAATTTTGTTGAATTTATATACTAGTATACTAATTTATATACTAATTTATATATAATTAGGTATAAATATTTTTTTTAATTTGTAGGACGATATATATATATATATATATATATATATTTTTCGGAATATATATATATATATATATATATAATTAGGTATAAATATAGTTATGTATATATATAATTAGGTGTATATATATATAATTAGGTATAAATATATTTAGGTACGTATATATATAATTAGGTATATATACATTGAATGAAGTTTTTAATTTTTTTGTGGAATTTTTGTGCAATTTATGGAATTTATATACTAATTGTGCAGGAAACCGGCGCTTTGTAGACCGATGGCTTGGCAGACGGACCGAGAGCGACCCCGACGCTCAGGCAGGATCCAGCCGTGGGGGGAGCGGATCCAGCGGTCGTCGGGGCCTAGGCCGGCCTATGAGTCGACGAGAGGAGACGTTGATGGGATTGACTCCGAGCGATCCACGTGGGGGCTCCTCGTATGAGTCGACGGGAGCGGGCCCTGACTCGAGTGTCGGAGGAGGACGCACAGCCACCAGACCCCAGTGCACTTCAGCACTGTTCCAGGATCGGCAGCCGACCCCACCGCGCGCCGATCTGTACCCTCCAGAGATGCTCCCTGTCCCCCCACAGCGACAGCGTCCACAGCTACGGGGCCCACCGTCAGAGGGAGCAGGCCCCTCAGGGTCCACGCCCCGTATGTCTCCGCCATCGGGGATGTACATGGTCCAGTTCCTCCCTGCCATCCCTGAGTACGACGCCAGGGGGAGGCAGATTTGGAGGCACGACCGGCCCCACGAGATTCCCTGGGAGGAGGCCTACTTCTACAGTCCTTTCGACTCAGAGGACTGCCGCGGCCTGTGGGCCGTTCGTGAGAAGGACAAGCAGTACAACGACGCAGGTAATTTGTTAGTTTAATTAATTATTTAGATTGTTTAATTAATTATTTAATTAGTTAGTTTAAATAATTATTTAACTATGTATTCATTTTAATTATGAAACAGGCGTCCTCGTCAATAAACCCGCGGGGACGAGACGGACTAGAGGGCCAGCGAACATGTCGACCCTGGAGAGGGAGCTGGCCGGTGGGATCAGAGAGATCCTGCCCGGTCCCGGTGAGGATGGACGCCCGATTGAGCGGAGAGACACCACCACCAAGTACATCAACGCGACGGGCATGCTCGTGCGGGACAGGGTCCCACTGTTGTGGCCCGATTGGGGCTCTGTGCCCGATGAGATCAAGGCGCGAGTGTACAATGCACTGTCGGTGATTTAAATATGATTTTTATTATAGAAAATAAATATTTATGAATTCAGTCCTTATAACTATATAAAAATATTTTCTAATTAATTTATAATATTGCAGCAATGGTTTAGAGTCCATCCTACCTTGGACTGGTGGAGAGACGAGCAGCTGAAGAACAGGTTATGTGTTTTGCTTTTTTTTGTATAAATATATTTATTGGCAGTGTACGAATATATCTAACAGTTGTGTTTTATTAATATAGGTACTCCGAGTGGAAGAACGAGCTGTCCACGCACTACAGGACGTACCATGTGGAGCAGCGCTTGGGGCGAGGTGCAACCCCCCACGAGTTCCGGTACAGGGAGTACGAGTGGCTATGGCTGGTAGCCTACTTCGGGAGCGACAGGGTCTCGGTAAGAAAATTTAGCCTGCTAGTATATAACTTTTTAATGTTATTTAATAATTAAATTATGTAGTTACTTAATTAAATTAATTAGTTAGTTAGTTAGTTATTAGTTATTAAATTAAGTTAGTTGGTTAGTTACGTAGTTAGTTAGTTCGTTACTAAATTAAATTAAATTAAATTAAATTAGGTAGTTAGTAAGTTAGTTAGTTACTAAATTAAATTAGTTAGTTAAGTAGTTACTAATTAAATTAAATTAGTTAGTAACTAAATTAGTTAATAATTTTTTTTTGGTTAGTTCGTAATATTTTAATTTAGTTACTAATTTATATTTGCGTTTATATGTTCGTTCTTATAATACAGAAAATCCCGCGGACGAACAGCGACAACCGCAGGAGGAACGAGCACCCCCACCACGGCGGCGCCCGCTCCTGGAGGCAGTGGGCAGAGATGGCGAGGAGGGACCGACCGCTGAGGCCGTTGTCGTGGATTCATGCGCAGATGTATCCGGGGCGTCCCGACCAAGTGGTAAGTATTCGCCCATCTTCAATAAAAGTGTTTCATTAAATTAATTTATATATATATTTTTTAATTCGTTTATTATATTTTCTTGTCAATTAGGCGGAAATCGATGCGGAGACCGACGCGATCACCTTCGGGATCGCGCGAGACACCCTGGGAGACGGGGCGTCCGACGAGGCGATCGCGGAGTTTGCCTCCACGATCGACACCCTTGAGCCGCGCTTGGCCTCTCAGATCATGCACGCGGCGGTAGGGACGGGGAACAACTACTTCTACCAGAGAGGCCTAGGCGCGGCGGGAGATGGGGTTCTCAAGTACACGCCGGCCAATCCCAGCACGCAGCGTGCGGCTTCGACGAGAGGAGACTTGCAGACGCAGCTGCAGAGGACTCAGGCGGAGTTGGCGAGGGCGGTGGAGGCGCTCCAGCAGGCGGAGTTGGCGAGGGCCGTGGAGGCTTCGGCGCAGCAGGCCAGAGACGCATCTGTGGCGGAGATGTACCGATGGATGCAGCAGTCTTGGGAGGCCCAGCAGGCTGGACTCCAGCCCCCGCCTCCGCCACAGATGCCCCAGTTCGTCGTCCCCACTCCCCCCCCGCATCGGAGTACGCCAGCGGATCAGGACAGCCATAGCCACCGGAACTCGAACGATCCGGTCGACGACGCTACGCGTTTAGGGGGTGATGATGAGTAGATAGTGGGTTAATTTGTACAGTATGTAGGATATTAGGGATGGATTGATGTGGATATTTGTTGGATATTTAGATGTTTGTTTGTGCATTTTCTGCAGCCAAACCGAAGACGAAGTGAAATTGGGCCCGAGTTAAAATTTTAATTTTTTTAAAATATTTAGGGGTTATAGCCGACGATATTGTCATTATTTCGTCGGCTATAAGGGCTATAGCCGACGATATTGGCAATATTTCGTCGGCTATAAGGGCTATAGCCGACGATGTTTACCATATGTCGTCGGCTATACCCTCCCGGCTTCAGGCAAAAAAAAAGCCGTTCCTGGTACCGGCGATTGTTATGGCCGACGATAGTGTCGTCGGCTATATTGGACGTATAGCCGACGATAGTGTCGTCGGCTATACTTCGGTTTAGGGGCAATTACATAATTGTTGAAGCCGACGATCTTGTCGACGGCAATGTTGGAAGTATAGCCGACGACGCTTTATTCGTCGGCTATACCCCGCGGTTTATAAGCCGACGACTTACGCCTCGTGTCGTCGGCTATAGTATAGCCGACGGAGCTATCCCGACGAGACTATAGCCGACGATACTTCGTCGGCTATGACTATAGCCGACGAATTAATGGTAACGGCCGACGAGATGGCCTCGTCGGCTATAAGGCCTTTTCTGGTAGTGGAGGCTGCCGGCAAAACCCTAGATGCAAAAGGGATTCACAAAACCTATTAGAATAAGGTTTTGAAACCTTCCTTTAATGGTTCAATTAGGTTTTCTTTTTCTGAAATTTTCTTCAAGGCTTGGGCTTCACATCTTTATGGACTTCTTGTATGATCATTGGACTTCAATTGATAGGTCTTAATCCACCAAAAATGCATCATTGCCGGCAGCAACACAAAGGCACACAATCTGCCTCTATTCGGCAGCTTCTCCTAGTGTGACTAGGAGAACTTCTTTCTTCAATTTTTCTTCAATGCCATGGCCTAGTGTCTTCCTCTTCCCTTCATAAAGCTTGAACCATCTTCAAAAATGCATTTGTGCACCATTTGGTCCGTTAAAAACAGAAAACACAAAAAGGGGGCAGTAGGTTCCTGGAATCGGCAGATTTGACCTTGTTGCAGTAACTCCGGCATATCTCCATCCGTGGAGCTCCGATTGATGCGATTCCAAGTCTCATATAAACTAGATACATATGGCCATCTCCCCATAAAACAGTTCGATCAAATTCCTTGTGAGTCGACGGGAATGATTTTTCGAAGTTGGGACAAAGTCCCAGGAAAATCCTGGAAGTCCCTGGATTGAAACGCTCGGACTGCCGTTTTGCAGCCAACTTTTGGGTGACTTCCCGAACTCCAATTGATCTGAAATTTTAACACAACATTCCTCAGCATATGAATATTAAGCACCCCAAATTTCATAGAATTCGGATAAGGATAGATCACAGTTTCATTCATCTCAAAATCACGAAAAAGACATATTTTGCATTATTTTCCAGATTTCTCAAACTTAGTCATTTTTCGGATTCTTAACTATTGTTCGCCAAACTCTACCAAATTAACACTAAATTACATTATGACTCTATCTTAGACAAATAAAGGTTAAACAAAGCATAAACGAGGGCATAAGCATATAATATCGTCGCACATTGTGCTCCTATCAAGGTTTCCGGGCGTTGAAGGACAGGCAACCCCAGGACCCTTGCTTCCTTGAGTAGGACAACCTATACAAGGATCAGAATTCGTTTACCGTTGGCATACTCATTCCGGACAAATCATATACGCAGCCGAGGCTCAATAATCGCCTCCACTGGAGCCCAGGAAGCTGCGCGGGCGACACTTGCAGCGCACTGAGCATATACTGCACGAAATTTGGCAGCGGGAGCGAGAGTCCATGCCGGAACTGGTCCTGGTGCGCGGTAACCCAACCTGCTTCCGGGTTGCAGGCTGACTCTCCAGGATTCAGGGGCCACAGCAGAACTTCATCCGGGATACCCCATGTTTCCCGGAGCGCTGCAATCTCTCCAGGGGTCATGCTACCCTCAGGTTCATCACACACCACAGCATCCTTCCCTCTGCCAATGGTGTAGCTCACGGCCGGAGCATCTGCAAGGCGCACCCCGTGCGGTATTTCAGTCTCCGAGGATTCAGCTCCGGAAGACGAAGACGAAGACGGAGACGAAACCCTGCTCCCGGAGCAGTCAGCGGCTTCGGACACCGGGGATTCCGAACCGAGCCAGTCCTCCAGTCTCTCCTCATCGTCCACGATAGGACCTCTGGCAGCCGATTCGGAAGCCCGGTCAGAATTTGAAGAAGGCATCTTAACCTAGCGGAAGAAAACAAAACCCTAGCGCTCGTCAGCAACAGGCTACAACAGCGCCTTCTACGGCCTCTCCCCAAGTTTGCCGCAGAGCAGTTCCGTCAGCGACAGAGATCCCTCCCCCCCGCCGCAAAACAACAAAACCAAAACAAGAACACTGGGGCAAAGAAATCAACAAACTTACCAATTAATATGCTCAACCGAGGACAATCCGCCCTGCGAAAGCAGCGAGCAATGGTAGGAAGAGAGTAGGGAACGCTCAAGAAAACGAATCTCGTGGGGCAAAAGGGCTCAGAGTTGTCGCTGGATTCCTCTCTTTCTCTTAGTTTCTCCAAAGCAAGAAGCAACAGTAGAAAGAAGAGCAGAAGAGGCCTTTTTATAGAGGGGACCAGTGCCCTAGGCAATTGAAATCCCTCAAAAACAAGTAATCAGAGCAACTCAAACCCCTGCGAATCCAGGCCCTTCATCTCAAGACCGCCCCCTGCTGGCACGTGTCCCAGCATTGGTAAACTGCTCATGCCATCATAACTGACGGGACTGATGGACTTCCTCCTTAAATGCATGTCATCCACTTGTCCCACACGCTGGCGACAGGAAGGTAGGAGCGGGAACCGAGGAGTCAGACCCTCCCACACTTCCCCAGATTCCACGGTTGCACACCATCTTTGCTGCAAGTTAACCGGTTATGATTTCTCAACCGGCTTGAAGACCTCTCACCGGTGGTAATCATCCAACCGCTTCGAGAGCATCCACCCGGATATGAGCAGTATGGACCCGTCTCGATATGGCAGGACGCCCGGTCGAGGTCCGCCCGGCACCATGGCAGTTCGCGGTTATGATCATTCAACCGGCTGCATGGCTTCTTCGCTGCATATCTCGAAGACCTCTCACCGGTGGTAATCATCCAACCACTTCGAGAGCATCCATCCGGGTACGAGCCATCCGCCCGGCACCATGGCAGTTCACGGTTATGATCATTCAACCGACTGCATGGCTTCTTCGTTGCATATCACCAGAGGACTCGTCTCGATATGGCATGTCGCCCGGTCGAGATCCGCCCGGTCCGTAGCAGTTCGCGGTTAGGTATCATTCAACCGGCTGCACGCCATCCTACTGGAGACCTCGTCTCGATATGGCATGTCGCCCGGTCGAGGATCCACCCAGCTGCATCTCTCTCGGGGGACTCGTCTCGATATGGCAGAACGCCCGGTCGAGATCCGCCCACCGGTTACGACGCATCCAACCGGCTCGAGAGCATATTCCGGGAATAGGATCCACCCGGCCCCATGGTATTTCACTGGGGGACTCGTCTCGATATGGCAGGACGCCCGGTCGAGTTCCGCCCAGTACCATGGCTTGACCCCGGTCATGAGAACATTCGACCAGCATAGGGCTTTATACACCCGGGTGAGTTTACATCTAACCCATGTACGCTTGTCCAGCAGGATAAAAACCCTGCATCGCACCAGCTGCGGCAAACGGGGGGCTGCACGGCGAGCCTTGTCACCTCAACGCCACCCCCCCCTACCGGGAACAGGATCCACCTGGCCCCATGGCATTTCGCTGGGGGACTCGTCTCGATATGGCAGGACGCCCGGTCGAGTTCCGCCCGGTACCATGGCTTGACCTCGGTCATGAGAACATTCGACCGGCATGGGCTTTATACACCCGGGCGAGTTTACATCTAACCCATGTACTCTTGTCCAGCAGGATAAAAACCCAGCATCGCATTGAACCGCGATCAACCTGGGGCTACACGGCGAGCCTTGTCACCTCAACGCCACCCCCCCTTACCTCAACGCTTATTCAACACAAGCTGAGAAGAACTAGCAAGTGTTCATCGGTGCTTCAAACAGCCCGCAACACTGGGGTAATCTCCCCGCAGCCTAGCAATATGGGACTCGTCTCGATATGGCAGAACGCCCGGTCGAGGTCCTTTGCTCCACCTCGTCTCGATATGGCAGAACGCCCGGTCGAGGTCCAGTACTTCAGTTCACCTGGGACTCGTCTCGATATGGCAGAACGCCCGGTCGAGGTCCCATGAACTTCGCTCCGTTCCGCTTTGGCAGATCGCCCAGTAGAGGCTCAGTGAACTCCGCTTTGGCAGATCGCCCGGTAGAGGCTCAGTGAACTCTGCTCCGTTTCGGTTTGGCAGATCGCCCAGTTGTGACCCAGTGAAGCTCCGCCTTGTACCGATAGGGCAGAGTGCCCGGCCGAAATTCCATGCACATCTCTTGCATGGCGGATTTCAACTCTCCATTATCATCCCATGCACAAATCTCTTGCATGGCGGATTTCAACGCCCCATTATCATTCCATGCACGCATCTATTGCATGGCATCATGGCATCATCTCATACACTCTCCGGGTTCCACCCCACTCCATGCTCATAGCACCACAACACCTGAGCACAGTACTACTTATATTATAAACGTACTTATAAACTATTACTTACCATCGGTAACAGGTACTCACCTCGGTCACGCCCAATCTTTAACGCGGACTTGGGGGGCTGGGCACCAGTAGGTTGGTAACCCTGCGGGTCTGCGGGACAAGAGCAAGACAGATTTAAGTCCCCATTCAAGATTGCACTTGACCGGGAACTTGGGGGACTTGTTGACAGTAGCCGCAGAGAGGCTACAGCAGGCCCACAGACCCGCAGCAAGTGCACCAGGGCCCGGCCCAAGGCTCGGGACCGGATCACCAGCACCCGGCCTCGGGGTCCAGCACTCTATCCTGCCTCCAGGGACCCTGGGGCCGGGGGCGTCAGCCTGCCAAAGAGGGCACCAGAATGTACAAACAGAAGGGAACCAGTCCCACATCGAAGGGTGAGGCCAGCCTTCACCCCCAACCACCTATATAAGGGCCCCAACTACCCTCTTTATTAGGTAACTTATCTCTCTCCCTGCTTACATACGTGCCTTGGTTATATATATTCCAACTATACTAACTTAGGCATCGGAGAGGAGAAGACCGGCCCGCCCGGTATTCCCCTTAGTGAGCAGGATTGCAGGAGATCAAGTTGGATTCATCGTGTATCTACCAAGCCCCCGGGTTTAGGCAGAAACAGATATGATTGTCTAATTACTTAAGAATGATTTGACATTGCATGCCACATTTGATTGAGGCCACAAATCTAAGGCCTCATTAAGGCCCCAAATCATTTTCCATTCTGAAATATATCATAGGCCTACAATTAAATAATTTGAATCAGTTGTAGGACGTGATTCTCCTCGTTTTGGTTTCATTTGGAGTTGCAAACTCATTATTTGATGCTGGGTATTCTCAGCTATGGCTTATGAGCTAGGTTGCACTGACACATGAAATCAGTGCCGTATTTCGTATCAGACACGAATACGGATACGATACACTGGAATACGGCCGGACACGCGTGTCTGGTTTGGACACGATCTGGACACGCGCATATTTGTGTTGAACACGTGCGTGTCTGGGTTGGACACGAAAATAAGAAGGATACGAGGGGTAGATTGGATATTTAGCAAAAAATCTCAAATTCCCAATTAACTCGCCTCATTCGCGTTCTTCCTTCGCTGGGTTTAGGGTCGCGCCTGTTCTTCGCTCTAGGTCAGACAAATCGCCATCGCATCGGGCGTTCTTCCTTCTTTGGGTTTAGGGTCGCGCCATCGTATCGGGCGTTCTTCCTTCGCTTCCAGGTCAGAGAAATCAGAAAGATGATATCACATCGCGCCATCGTCGTCGTCATCGCCGTCTCATCGGGTATGTTCCCTTACTGGATGTAACTACTGTAAACTCTTATACTATATGTGATATTCTTGTTCTATGATGATGAATGCAGTCCATCAAATATGAGTATAAGACTGACCTTGGAACTGATGAACTAGTTTTATTTGATTAACCTAGTTGTGTTTTCGATTCTATTTTGACCCAGATGTACACCCAGTCATAGACCAATTCAGATTAGAGTCGGACTCAAATCTAATTACCTACTTTTGAATTCCTGAAACAACTCAACTACTTTCCTATAGTCACCCTTTCTGAAATAAGCTTATAAACCGAAAGAAATTGTTATGCTCATAATTGTTATGCTCAGCCACATACATAAAGGTTGTGTGTGTTGTGTTTAGCTTTTTTGGTGCAGTTTAAAGAACTTCTCTTTGCTCCACATTTCTAGAATTTTCTTCGTGTGTGTGTGAAAGAGATTAAGTGTTGTGTATTGAGTTCAATTCTTGTTGTGATAGATTTGCTAGTGTGTATTGTTGTTGTCATACTATGTTTTAGACTCTACACTTTACAGCAAAATGCTGTTGATGATCATGTTTCTTATTCTTTCCTTCTTCTTTTTTGGTGTGCATTTGTAACTAGTTTTCTTGACATATGGTCAGACCATGCAGCTGAACATGTTGTATAACCTGTTTTGAAACTTCAGTGGCTCTGTAATGAGTGGTCATAGAATAGTAATTGATGATCATGTTTTAGACTAGTTACAATTTTTACTGCTTACTGCTTAGTTTGATCATATGTTATTTGTTATGTATATATATAATATTTAAAATAAAATTTAGTTAACGTGTTCATCACGTGTCCGTTTTCAAAAAAAAAATTTGGCGTGTCCGCGTGTCGTATTGTATCGAATACGGACACCCGTACTATTATTCGTGCTTCTTAGCTTATGAGTTGGTTGGGAAGTTTGAATTAAAGAAGACAACAAGTATTCAGAGGAAGAAGATAAATGAATTAACAGAGTTAAACGTCAGTTAATGGTGATGAGTAGATAAACATGTGGCATAATATGATTGATGGGACAGAATTGACACACAATATTTCGGGACAGCTGATCCGCTCTCTCTTTCACTTGGGTTTAACAATCGTAAGAGCATCCGCACCCATAAATTGGGTTTACTCAAGCAATATGTGGGGTCAGAAGCAAATTTTGTCTTGTTGTGAAACGATTAAATTTTTTTTACCGGATATATTTACAACTAATAATTATGTGCCACGTGTCGTTATCGATAACGATATTATACAAGATTTCCGATAAGATTTTCGACTAATAGAGAATTGACACGTGTCACTACCACGTGTCGTTGTCGGTAAAATAATTGATCCAGATTTCCGATAAGATTTTCGACTAATAGAGAATTGACACGTGTCACTACCACGTGTCATTGTCGGTAAAATAATTGATCCAAATTTCCGTTGATATTTTCGACCAATTGGCTATAAAACGTCTAATATCACTCATTCTATACTCACACCATTGTGAAGAATCCGAGTAGATAACTCATCCATCAATCTAAACACTTAGCAACATTTCTTTGTTCATCCGCACCAATGAATCCTTTTAGCTTCCACAATTTTTTCAGGCGGAGACAACGTCAACAAGAAGAAGATGACCATATGGAGCAATCATTCGTCAATTAAGTGGTCATGGCGGAAGCACAACACGACGCTGAACCAACACGACCAAGCTATTCGGTTCATGTCGCGGTAAAAAACTGAATAAGCAACGTTAGAGGCTATCTAGGGGACGCAATCTCATGGAAGATTACTTCATCGAACGTCCAATCTTCGACACGCAAGACTTTCGCTGGAGGTACAAGATGAGCAGAGACCGATTCAACATTATCATGACGGACCTATGCAACGACGACCAATCTTGGCACCAAAGAGAAGACTCCACTGGTTTGCTAGGGCTACTTCCCCAACAAAAGATGACTGGGGCTCTACAAATGCTGGCGTACGGGTCAGACACGGATCAATGTATTGAAATTACAAGGATGGGGGAATCGACTACCCTCGAATGTATGAAGGAGTTTTGCAGGCAAGTGATTCACCTCTATGGTCCAAGATACTTCCGCAGTCCAACACTAGCAGACCTCACGCGACTACTAGCTAAAGGCGAACGCCGAAGATTTCCAGGTATGATTGGAAGCATCGATTGCATGCACTGGGAGTGGAAGAACTGCCCAACCGCCTATCAAGGGGCATACTCGGGGCGAAAGGGTAGCCCAACCGTTTCTTGGAGGCGGTTTCCTCGTATGATACGTGGATATGACACAGTTTCTTTGGGTGCCCTGGAGCTAAAAATGACATTAACGTGCTCCACCTATCGAATGTGTTCTCAGAGATACTTGCCGGAAGAGGCCCAAGTGCCGTCTACGAAGTCAATGGACAGAGGTACTCGACAGCTTATTATCTGGCTGACGAAATATATCCAAGGTACTCTACATTTGTCAAAACAATTCTCAATCCCCAGACGCCGCAAGATAAGCTTTTCTCAAAGAAACAGGAGGCATACCGGAAAGATGTGGAGAGGGCCTTTGGCATCTTGCAATCTCGATGGGTAATTATACGTCATAGTTGTACAATGCACCACAAATCGGTAATGACTACCATCATGTTAGCTTGCATTATATTGCATAACATGATTGTTGAGGAAGAGTACGTGGAGGATGAGGAAGAAGAGGATGGGGAAGAAGAAGACTTGCAAAACCCATCGAGGGCTTTCCGAGTTTATGATGGGCCGGTAGATGAACAACGGAATCGAATTCCTTTTGAGCCAATCAGTAGAGATGGAGCCAATATACAACGGTTTCACGACCGTGTTGCTGATCTCGAATCCGTTTACATCCATAGAGAGCTCCAGAGAGACTTGGTGAAATACTCTAAATATGTTTAATTATATATTTTCATTCCGTTTGTGTTTAATTTAAGTATGTGTTTATATTTAATGTGTATTTCAATTTCATCTGAATAAATAAATTACATTTTTATTTCTCGAAAATTTAAATTATTGTTGAAGGAAAAACATATTATGTGTCTTCGTCAATATAACTGACGAGAGATAATTATGTAGTCATTATTGTTATTAATGTATTTACTATTATCGTTGTAATACTCACCCTATATAAAGGCAATTATCAATTAAATGAGTATTCCAATTCATTATTTCCTATAACACGTTATCAGCACTTTGCCTAACTTAGAGCTTGATAGCTAAAGAGAAAAAAAAACTCTGAATTTTTTTTTCTCCCCTGCCGACAACTTGTTCGTCGGAAAATATAGAACAACTCTCTGATACAGTTTTTCCGACGACCGATTTGTCGGCAAAGACTGAAAATTCTCAGCTCACCTAGGAAGTTTCTCTGGGCAGCCAGCCGATCAAGATTTGCAGTCAGACACAGCGGCAGTTCCGTCCCCGTCGATGCCGATCCATCCCCGACAACAATTGGACGACACCGACTCGGTTCAGCTAGACCCGATCGGCTCCGGCACTCAGATCTTCGGTCCCCTACGTCGACGTTTCCTCGACGACGAACGACGTAGTCGTCCCCGATCGTCGTCATGACACCCTAGCCCAACGACGCAGGCGACTCCTTCATCCCCGTCGACGACCTGCATCGATCCCTGCCATTCACGTCCACGATCGATCCAACCTCGACGCCGCGCCCAAGACCTAGCAACAAGAAAATCTGCTTTGGGCACCCATCGTCGATCCCGATCCAGCCCCGCACGCAGCTCCGCGCCGCCGATACAGCAGCCTTGCGCGTCGGAACAGCCACCCGATCCAGAGTGTAGAGGGACACTGCTCAATGCTTCATCCCCGATCCAGCCGTCCTCGCCTCCGTGCCGACGAACCTGGCGCCGCCCTCCCCGAGACGCCCTCCTCTGCGATCTGCAGAAGAAGAAAACAAATTTCGACCTGGATTTTGGGCCTGATCCGACCCGGCTCCTTTGGGTCTGGTCTCGACCCGGATCTGTTGCGTCTGACCCGGATCTGCGTGACCCGACCCACGGTTTTGGGGTAAAAATTTAAAGGTAATATTTGAAATTACCACATAGTAACATATTTACTGTGTGACTATTTACTGTTTTACGAATTTAATGGTAAATATGAAATTATTTAATTTATATGGTGAATGTGAAACATATATGATTAAAGTGACTAATCATATGAATATTGTTTGTTTTTATGCGATATATCAATTACGATGCGACGACAATTTAGAGTCGGAGATTGAGCAATCGCTTCATATGCAGTTTATTTGGCAAACTTACAAGTAATATTTACATTGAAGTTCTGCTTTCATTATATTTTGTTTCAGTTTTATATGATATAATGCTCTATTCAATTTGATCGCATTAGTATTTTATATAAATGTGAAACTTGAAGCATTATATGTTCATTTTATTAGTGTTAAATAATTATTGTATTTAACATGTTATTTAGTTTGAGTATTGCTATGATGATGCAATTTCATGAGCATTGTAATATAAAGAAAATTGGACAAACATACACTACCAGATGCGGATGAATAGCCGACGAAAAAAATTTCGTCGGCTATGGTTATATTTCGTCGGCTATACAATCTGCCGACGAAATTTTCGTCGGCTATACGTCGTCGGAACAACCCCGTCGGCTATACTAATGGCCGACGAAAAAAAAGAATTCGTCGGCTATAGTAGAGTATGGCCGACGACTGTACCGGCGAAAATATTTTTCGTCTGCCAAAGCTGGGACAAATTGCCGACGAACTTCGTCGGGTATTTTCGAGTATGGCCGACGAAATTCATTAAGTATAGCCGACGAAAATTATGTATTTCGTCGGCTATTGTTAACAGCATATAGCCGACGAATTAATAAATGTTCGTCGGCTATATGTTGTTAAAAATACCCGACGAAATACATAATTTTCGTCGGCTATTTCCTCAAAATATATTAATATTTAATAGGCATTAATTAGTTATAGCCGACGAAATAATGTAATTTTCGTCGGCTATAAGATATATAGCCGACGAAAATTGGTAAAATTCGTCGGCTATAGTTATTATAGCCGACGAAATAATGCCAAAATCGTCGGCTTTTCTTACATTTGGGAAAAAAAAAATTAAATTATTTTCTAAATTACCATTCCAAGCAACCTGCAAATCACAAAAACATTCCATGCATTTGCACCAACAAGAAACACGTCTAAATACCATTTTTATTAAATTCGTTCTAATATACATAAACCCTAAACCCTAATCATCACCTAAACTACTAAAGTCTAGCAGGTCATCCCCAGCATCCTGCTCTCCATCAGGCTCGTCATCCTGCTGACCGAAGACGGGAGGTTGAGGCATTGGAGGTTCCGCTAACCGCTGAAACGGGGGCGGGGGTGGAAGGCCTTGTTGTTGTGCCGCGAACAGCTCATAGCACCAGTTTTGTTGGCCGTCGTAGTTGTGTTGCCGAATTCTTTCGCATTCGGCATGCCAACCGGCCACATCCAACTGATACTGCTGTGATCTGCGGCGCGTCTCCTGCTGATACTGCTGTGTGTTGCGGCGCAGCTCCTGTACTGTCTGAGACGAGGTCGCCAATTCTGCGGCCAATCGCTGCACTTCCCCCCTCATATGCTGGCTCTCCCCGCCTCCCTTCTTCTGACCTCCCTTAGTGGTCTTCAGAAGCCCTAGTCCAGCACTTCCCAAACCCCGGCAGTAGTAGTTGTTTGACCGGTTTGGGAAGGCTGCGTCGAAGATCCTCGCTGCCGTTTGGACACTGGACCGGTCGACATGGCGTATGGCTTCTTCCAGATCTGCCTCTGAAATGTTCGGTTGTGTGTCCCGAACTACTTGCTGGAGCACCTCTTCTTCGGCCCGGTTGACCCTCTCCTAAGTGGACGGGAAAAAAAAATTAATATTATAACAAATATATAATTAAGTAAAATTAATAATTAAAATTTTAAAATTGTAATGAACGACTTACGAGCTGTTCTGTCGCTTGTGGATAAGCGATCTTGAACGTCTCCACGTACGGGTTGCTATCAGGATGATCTCTGAGCGCCTCCTCCTGATACTGTGCAAACGGCCGTGAACCAGCATGATGGGGGGTTGTGTTCCGGCGGCGGTTCGCAGAGTTTATCCGAGACCGTTCCTTCAAACAAATAATAAAATATTAGAAAAATGCATCAGAAAATATTAATGTAATAATTATAATATAATTAAACTAATAATTAAAATATTAACAAAATAAACATTTTTACTGAAGTTTAGTATTTACCCGCATAACTGGGTTGTTGAAGTCTACTGTCTTCAACCAACGCCACTCGTACTCCCGGAACACGAACTCCCTGGGAGTGCCCATACGACCAAGGTGGTCGTACTCGTTATAGTGGGAACGCAGCTCGTTCTTCCACTCTTTGAACCTACGAAAAAAACAAAAGTGCATTAGAAATATTATTACTATCATAAAATATTAATAATTATAAGATAATTATAATATCATAAAAACAAACGTACCTCAAGGTCTGCTGGTTGTCCGCCCAATCCCGCCTGTGTTCGGCAATCTCGAAGAATGTCTGAAAAATAATATTTTATTAGTTTTACAATTGTAATAATACCGAAAATTATTAAATATTACGATAAATAAATTAAATTTTTTAAATTACTCACCGCCGCGGCAATGTTCACCTCCCTCTTGATCTCTTGGGGCACATCAGCCCACCGGGTCCACAACATAGGGACTCTGTCCCTAATCACTGACCCCACGCAACCCGAGTAGTCGCGTTTTTTCTTCCCCTGAACCTCCTGATTAGGAGGTTCGTTGATCTGGATCCTGCCGCTGCGCTCAATAGTTTTCCTGAGCGTGTCAAAACAGATAACACCTCTCGTATTCCTCCGTGAACTGCTAGCGGCTGTCCCTATCACAAAAACGACGATTGGTTAATAAAATTAAATATTAGTGCGTTAATTTTAATAAAACATTTAATTAATAAAATCAAATGTTACCTGAAGTGGATGACTCGTCTGTCGACTTCCCTTTTCTCCTCGCCGAAATAAGGTGGTCAGGGTCCTCAAATGGCTGCTGCCGGTATGCCTCCGCAGCACTAACGTACTGAGGCATATCCGGCCATAAGGGCACACCCTGATAGTCGACCTCCGGTATCGCCGGAATGTTGTTCGATCTGAGCCATCCAACGGCGGACACTAAGCGGATGGCAAGAGTTTAGCCAACGAAATATTTGATTTCGTCGGCTAAACCTTTGGTCAAACTAAAGGGTCAAACCTCTAAACCCTATAAATTAAAACGAAAATTGGGCCGTCTAAATGACGTTTTTTGGCCTTATCTTCAACAGAGAATAGTTTCAAATCGATGAGACGCGACTAATCGTATAAAAATTTTCCTCAAAGTATTTACCGACTGTCAGGCTACCCATAGGAAAACGGAAGTAAAAAACAGCTAACTGCAACATTCGGCACACAGATTTTGTCGGAATCTTCTCATTTTTCAACCGTAGACGTATTTCAATATTTCGGTCATATCTTATTTCACGACACATTTGCATTTGAAGAGTCTACGTATAGTAACTATTTGAAACTATACATTCACTTAAACACTTGGTAAACAAGTTAAGGAACATTAGTGCATATGTTCCGATTTTGAATCTAAAAGTTTGGAAAATCTATTCCAACCGTCAGATATCACCGTTAAGATTAAATACATGTGTGAAAAAAAATCCAACTACATCTGACAACGTTAAAGGCTCGATCGGGCCGATCAAACTGCAAAGTCAAACCTCTAAACGCTTTAAAACGGAAATTGGTCCGTCTAAATGACGTTTTTTGGCCTGATCTTCAACAGAGAATAGTTTCAGATCGATGAGACGCAACTAATCGTATAAAAATTTTCCTCAAAAGATTTACCGACCGTCAGGCTACCCATAGGAAAACGGAAGTAAAAAACAGCTAACCGCAACATTCGGCACACAGATTTTGCCGGAATCTTCTCATTTTTCAACCGTAGATGTATTTCAATATTTCGGTCATATCTTATTTCACGACACATTTGCATTTGAAGGATGAAGCAACGGTTTGTCGACAGTGATAGAAAATGGAAGCTGCTCATTTTTTGTTTTTTTTTTAATCATAGCCGACGAAATAAAACCTAGTATTCGTCGGCTATTCTTTTGTCGTTTTCGGTAAAAAATAAAATATTTATTTTTAAAAAAACTTATGGCCGACGAAATAATGAAATTTTCGTCGGCCATTGTTCGTAAAATAATTATTTTTAAAAAACTTATGGCCGACGAAATAATTCATTATTCGTCGGCCATTGTTGCTATAGCCGACGAAAAATTTATTATTCGTCGGGCATTGTAATGGCCGACGAAATAATGCATTTTTCGTCGGCTATTCTCAGAAAAAAAAAACCAAAAAAATAAGTGGTTTTACACCTCTCCTATTCCGATGTCCTGTTCACATATAACCAAAATTGAACATAAAAAACCAGAAACCCAACAGTCAACATATTTCAAATTTTTTTTAAGGGGTTTGGAACCCAGCCTAGCTGGGAGGCTCATCCCCACGCCCGTTCATTAGAAATGAGTTGATTGCAAATGAAATGATTACATCATTTAAATTACTTAATCCGTCGGATTGTAATCGGAATCATCGGATGAGTCTTCTTCGGTTTCTGAATTGCTCGATAGGGGTAATCTATGTCTTTCCTCACCACTAGAGTCCTCGTTAGTTTCTTCAGTTGGATCAACATCAACAAGCAGTGGCTCTTCACGTCGAATTCGCACCGGCGTGTCTAGGCGAATAAAAGAGGAGTCAGGAATACCGTTTGAGTTGGGCTCTTGATACGCGGTGCCCCCTTCCTCGTTCTCTTCAACCACTCCAAG
Source organism: Potentilla sterilis (assembly GCA_963682095.1). Lineage (NCBI taxonomy): Eukaryota > Viridiplantae > Streptophyta > Magnoliopsida > Rosales > Rosaceae > Potentilla > Potentilla sterilis. The sequence goes on along the minus strand of OY821755.1, from coordinate 37,720,031 downwards.
TGTAGACGCCCGGTAAATGTTGCGATGGTGGATAGTGTTGACTACTTTCCACGGGTCACCCTTGGCGAGATCATCAAGATAAAACACTTGTTTCACCCATGTGGCTAAAACGAAAGGGTCGTCTTCATACCATGATGTACTAGTGTTCACAGAACTTACGCCGTATTGATCGGTTTTCATGCTCTGCGGCCGTGTGTCAAACCATCTACACTTGAAAAGGTGCACTTTCATGCCTTCCCCGTAATGCAGTTCCACAACTGAATGGAGAACACCGTAATAGTCAACTCCACCATCCCCACCATGTGCCATAACCCCTGAATTTTGTGTTTTCAGTCTGAGGTCTCTGTCTTCACATCGAAATAACACACCATTCAACTTGCGCGTCGCATAAACTTTTGAGTAGACCGGCCTCCTCGCTAAAAGTCTGAGTTCGTGCGACCAATTTGGGTGATTATCATTTGCAATAAGGTGCATCTGCAACCATCAGAATCAACTATAAATATGAATGAATATACACAATAATATATGAACACGTATAGAATAGTGTTAAAGGTACGTACCCAGGGGCCGAAATACTCTGCGAATGTCTGGTTGTGGTAATCGCGATCACCTGCTACTCCTTCACAGCGTAGATGTATGTCCTTCCAAAACTGAACTTCTGGACAGTTGATTAGTACCCACCAATGTGCAATGGCTACCTCATAATCTTTCAACTTGTAGGAATCTGGTATGTTTCCACCAAGTACAACATCGTCGGAGAGTATGGAAAGATTGAACTGTGACGGTACATCTTCCTGTATGCTTTCCTGTAACGCTCTGAAATACAGCTTCATGTAGGTGACGCACTCGTGCGCAATATATGCTTCAGCTATACATCCTTCAGGTGCGGATCTGTTTTGGACAAAACCACCGTATTGTCCAAGTTGCCTATAAATCAAGTTTTTAAAGTGTTATGATAATACATTAACACTATATCACATATATTGATGAGGAAATTAACATAAGGTGTAAAATACGTACCTTTCCATCGGATACATCCAAGTGAAGTGCACAGGACCGGTAAGCAACAACTGCCGAGGAAGATGGATCATGAGGTGAGGCATGATGTCGAAAAAATTTGGAGGAAATATCATCTCAAATTTACACATGATATGAACGATGTCTTGTTGCATTTCCCGGAGGTCAGATTTTCTCACTTCCCGTGTGCATACCTTCTGGAAAAATCTTGCCAACGCTACTAACGGCTCCACAACGTGACGGGGAAGGAACGGTCGAATGAAAACAGGGAAGAGACGTTGTAGCAGGATATGATTGTCATGACTTTTCAACCCGTACAGATTGTTGAATTGTCTATTGACACACTTGGCTATATTTCCAGCAAATCCTGAAGGATACTTGGCCCGACTTATCCAATGGAAAATTTCTGATTTATGCTCAGGCTTGACGGTGTAAGGAGCTTGAGGCATTTTTCTCTTCCCTTGTTTCAACCATAGTGGTTTTCTGATATTCATGTTTTGCATATCAGTGCGAGCCTTAGGACCGTCTTTCGTCTTCCCCTCCAAGTTCAGCGTTGTGCCCACCACACTTTCAGAAACATTTTTTTCTATGTGCATAACGTCTAGGAAGTGACGGATCAGCAACTCACACCAGTACGGGAGTTCCCACAATATGCTCCTATGTGTCCAGAATTTGTACTCCTCGGGCCTTTCAGGTATTTCCGCTACAATATCGGGATGATTGCTGAGGGGCCCAAAATCGTACTCATTAAGTCTTGCTAAAATTTCTCTTCCTGTCCATCTTCTGGGAGCACGGCCGTGTTCTTTGGTTCCATCAAATGCGGCGGACTCGTAACGCCAGTGGTGATCCGCCGGAAGGAACACACGATGACCCATTCGGCATATCTTGTTGCAATGAGGGGTGCTCCCATAATCGCTGAGGCACTCTGGACAAGCCTTGTATCCCCTAACAACGCTGCCCGACAACATCCCATAAGCAGGAAAATCACTGATGGTACCAATAACCATGGCATGCATCTGGAACGTCTCCTGCTTGTACTTGTCAAAAGTGGGATGACCAACGTCTCACAATACCTTAAGCTCTTCAATCAATGGTCTCATATACACATCGAGACATTTTCCTGGGTAACCAGGCCCCGGAATCAACAACGTCAACATATTATACTCCTTCTTCATGCACATCCACGGAGGAAGGTTGTAAGGTACCAAAACCACCGGCCATATACTGTATGAAAGACTCATGGTGCCGAAAGGGTTGAACCCGTCGGTTGAGAGCCCGAGCCTGACGTTTCTGACATCTGACGCAAAATAAGGAAACTCATTGTTTATATGCTTCCAAGCCGCTCCGTCAGAGATGTGTGTCATGATATCTGCGTCTCCCGCGTCCCGCTCACCGTGCCACCTCATAGCTTTTGCGGTGGTTTCTGACATGTACAACCGCTCAAGCCTATCTCTCAACGGAAAATACCGAAGCACTTTCACAGGTTTCCTATTGCCTGCTCCCGTCAACTTATATCGGTCAGACTGACATATCGGACATGCGTCAAGGCTAGCAAGGTCATTCCCTTCTGCATCTTCACCCCAGAAGAGAACGCAGTCAAATGCGCATGCATGGATCTTAATATAGGAAAGCCCTAGATCTTTGAGGATACTTCGGACCTGACGGTGATTGGTAGAATTACGATGACCCTCCTCCAACAACGAAGAAGTGTACTGTAGATATTCATCCACTTGCCTGATGCTCCCTTTTGTCTCGACTTTAATCCTCATTACCTCCATCACACTTTGAAGAACTGTCTTCTCAGAACTTGAAGACACAGGGGTCTGTTGCAATGCAATCAGTTTGTTGTACTTGTCAAAGGCAGCAGTGTTGACAACTTGTGGGAACTGCTGCACCGGGTCCTGCATATATTGTTCCCCACGTACACCGCTTTCAAAAGGAAACACGTCGTTGACGAATCCCATTGTTGGATCGTTGGATGTACTACTACTCCCCGCCTCAAAATACTGCCCATGATCATGCGATCCATCTAATGATGGCTCACCGTGATATATCCAACGTGTGTACTTCGGCCAAAACCCATTACTCTTTAGGTGCTCCCATACTGTCCTAATCGGAAATCGACACATATCACTGCGACACTTACATTTTTTGCACGGGCAATAATGGTAATTCCCCTTTGCATTTTCCTCGACGAACTGCATAAAATCCACAACTCCTGTAGTGTATCGTCGGTCATGCCTTGGAAGCGAAATCCAACTCTTATCTCGATCCATATATAGCCTGATAATAATATATATGTATAACTTTAATTAATAATAAATTAATTAACACATATATATTACAATATATGTTATTATCAACATCAACTCATATATATATATACCATTAATTAACAACCATTATTTAAGTTCATTACACTATCAACAACCATTAATTAATATATTAATTTATATATATTTTAACACTAATTAAAATAATATTATTAAATTAAAACACATAATTATACTCTAACTGAAAATCAACTCAACTACAACTCAAAATCAACATATATACATACATTCTAACACTAAAACAACAACAAAACAAAAAATCACTTACTATATCAAAATCACTAAAACTCAAAATCAATTCAACTAAAACTCAAAATCAACATATATACACATATACGTACCTATATATAGCTCCACAATGTAAGAGAGGACGGATTTCAACAATACCCACAGATTTTTCACTCTTTCTCCCGTTTTTTTTCAAATGAGCAGCTTCTGTCCAGATCTGAAAATATAAAGACTTATAGCCGACGAAATTGTCAACTTCGTCGGCCATTCTTCCAAAATTTGTATAGCCGACGAAAACTTTAATTCGTCGGCCATTATAGGAGTATAGCCGACGAAATATTTTTTTTAGGGACGACGGAAAAATTCGTCGGCCATTCTTGTTGAATAGCCGACGATTTTTCATTTTTACCGACGAAATTTTTTTTTTTGCGACGACAAAAATTTTCGTCGGCCATTCTTGGAAATAGCCGACGAAAAAAGTGTTTCGTCGGCCGTTTTTTTTTTTTTTGTCGGCAAAGCCATATTTTCTTGTAGTGATAATACTGTGATAAAGCATTTTCACGAAGAATGAAAAATATGACCATTACAAATTTCGGTCTTGAAATCCAATTTTTATTTCTTGAAAATTTTTCAAGATGGATATCTTATTAATTGTGTAAAAATCAACAATAATGGAATTTCATTAGCTTCACATGCAATGAAAACGGAGAAACTAAAATTTTACTGTGATGACGTAATTTCACAAAGTATCGGATTTACCACATTGTATCTTGGTTTATATTAGTTGTCGTGAATGTCATTTAGACCGCGAAGCTAATACATTTTATTCTTCTTATATTTTACAGATGGTTTAACCATCACACTTTGGCTTTGACACATTGGACTCTGAATAACTTGAGTACCAAATTCCCCTATTGAGCCAACTAAGGCTTGAGCATGGTATATTTATGCAAACTGCTTTATGTAAATAGCTAAGAAATAATTATAATATCTTGAATGACAATGTAAGGTCTGAGAAAAAGAAATTTCCTGAAAAAAATTATGCAAAGTAATGCAACAACCCTAAAACAAAGGGCAATGACGATGTAAGGTCTGAGAAAAAGATATTTCTTGGAACAAATTGTGCAAAGTAATACAACAACCCTAAAACAAAGGGTAATTACCATGGACGTAAAGATTTCTATAATCATCTAAAAGCAAGTGGAGACAATGTATCATTTGAAAAGATGACATAGGGGACATGTCATGTGCAGTGAAGCACTCTGCCATTGTTGTAAATCAATGAAGTATTGATACGTATATTACAAGCTAGCAAAGAATTAGCTGTGACTTATAATAAGTATAAAGAATCATACAAGTACGCGGATTTTGGAAAAGTATCTTCAATATCCAACAAGAACATTGAAAATGAATTTACAACTAAAGGGGGGGGGGTGTATTGTATATGGATTTGTATGATTTTTTTTTTAATTCATAGACTTTCAGAATAGTCCATAGACTTTTTAAAAAGATCATAGACTTACATAGATTTCTATCGATTTCTTTAAAATCATTGATTTTTATTACAGACTTTTATTGATTTATGAAAATCCACAGAATTCATCATGAACGACTTCTATAGATTTCACCTCATTTATAACAGAAAATAATGTTATAACAGAAAATAATTAGAACATAAAGGAAAAATATCTCAATGTAACGAATAAATCCACAGGTAAATGTATCGAATACAAAACAAAAAAATACCAAAAAAATTGAAGAAAAAAAAATACTTTAACAAAATTTCATGTTGACGGACGAGTCCCTAAAACAATTAAAAGATCATTCTTCTCATTCATCATCACTTTCTTCATTGTTATCGTTTTCATTATTGGCATTTTGTTGAACATTTGGTTGGGCATCTTCCCACATATGATTGGCAATACTGATTCTCCATTCATTAGCACCATTTCTCTGCTGTTCTTGGGTTTGAAAATCATCCCATTCAAAATTATTTTCTTGATCGGCTCTGGGGTCCTCTTCTGGATCAGGAGGAAATTCATCGGAATGACATTCCTGTCGAAGAAAATTGTGCAATCCTGCACAAGCCAAAACTAGCTCTGCTTGTGTCTTGTATGGAAATGCTGGTACTGATTTCAAAATAATGAAACGTGACCTGAATACTCCAAATATCCTCTCAATTATGTTCCTCAAGGAAGCATGTCGGGGATTGAATAACTCAATTGCACTAATAGGATGATTTCCTTCACCACCAAAGTCTTTGAGATGATATCGGGTACCTCGAAATGGAGTTAAAAATCGGCGTCTGTTGGGAAATCCGCAGTCACCTAAGTAATATTTACCTAATAATGAAAGAAAACGTATAGTAATTAGTGAGTTATATATTAGGTCAGCTGAAATTATTTTATGCGCTTAAAACCATACCTGGTGGCACTTTGAGTCCATTACGTCTGGAAATCGCATCACTTAACACTTTTGAATCATGAGCAGAATCTTCCCATCCACTAATCAAGTAGATAAATTGTAAATCAAAGTTACAGGCTGCTAACACATTTTGTGATATCTTTCCACGGCGATTTCGATTGTTGGAATGTGTGTGCCATCAATAGCTCCAACACAATCCTGAAACAATAGAACAAGTATTACAGTAAATGAAAAAATAAATTATTATTTCTCACTCGTGCACATTGATAATAATATTCGTGTCTAGAAAATATTGCATTACTTACCTTAAAGTAAGGATAGAATCTTATACTTTCTCTTATGTTAGATGGTACAGACTCCGGTTTAGCCATGAACTGTGGTGCTATCGTATTCAAAACTTGCAAGATTTAGTTGAAGTTTCTGCTAACGGTGAAATGAGATCGCTCAAATATCATTCGAGGTTCACTGTATCGATTATTTTGGCCAACAATTAGTAAAAAGGTAGCAAGCATCTCTTCAATGCAGATGTGTCTTGTATCCCATAACAGCGTTTTCTCTTTTATGATGCTACACAATTTTCGAAACACATCAGGATACATTCTGAAATTTTGTCGAAAGATTTGAGGGTCTCTCTCTAGTATCGTGTTCATATATATGTACCCATTTGAAGTCACTGGTAGCCGAGCTAATGGACGCCCAATATGTTCATCACGTATGCTGATGACAATGTCGTATAACACATAAATCACTACTTGTATTGCCATTAATAAAATCTTAAGAGCCTCGTAAAACTCTTCTTCCTCTTCATCAAATCCATACATGTATGCATTAGGCATTGCTAATAAACAAAGCACATAAACATAGCTATTAGAATACGGTCAACGTCACAATGCATAAAAATATTCATTCAAAAGCGAATCAAAATTCATAATTATTCAAACCAAAAACAAGCTCTAATCCAAAAAAAGTAAGTTAAAAAATAAATCAAAATAAGATGCAATGCAAATAAAATAATGTCAGGCTAGATAAATCAAAATTAATAAAAGAGCACAGCCTATTGTATTTCTGTCCAGGTGATCCAATTACGGCGTTGGTCAAGAGACATCTTCAAGAAGATGTCTTGCCTTGCTTTGGTGTTAAGAAAGTTAAAAGCCGTAAAGCAAGCCTCCTGAGATAATCCTGGGGTCTCCTGAAGAGCAATCCAACATTCAGTCTCTCTTGATTCTCTCTTCTCCATTAAACCACAAATTGTATTAAAACTTGTGACATTTTACTAATGCCAGTTGATAAATTGTCTAGAACTTGAGCTTGACCAGTTGCTCGTTTTGAACTGCTACCACTACCAGAAAAATAAGTTGTGCCGACGAAAAAAAAAAACAACGGCCGACGAAATGATTTTTCGTCGGCTATTCCCAGGAATGGCCGACGAAATTTTTTTTTCGTCGGTAAAAAAAAAAAATCGTCGGCCATTCCTATAGAATGGCCGACGATTTTTATTTCGTCGGTACAAAGTAAAATTCGTCGGCTATACTTCAATAATGGCCGACGATTTTTCTTTTCGTCGGCTATACTCCAATAATGGCCGACGACTTAATATTTTCGTCGGCTATAAAACTTTTGGAGTATGGCCGACGAATTTTACAATTTCGTCGGCTATAAGTCTTTATATTTTCAGATCTAGCCAGCAGCTGCTCATTTGCAAAAAACGGGAGAAAGAGTGAAAAATCAGTAGATATTGTTGAAATCCGTCCTCTCTTACATTGTGAAGCTATATATAGGTACGTACATGTGTATATATGTTGATTTTGGGTTTTAGTTGCATGAGTTGATTTTGAGTTTTAATATATGTTTTGATGTTATTTTAATCCTAAAGAGTAATCGGTTTTGATGTTATTTTAATTAGTGTTAAAAAAATAATGATGATGTTAGTGACAGTTCGGGTAGCATAAGTCCTCTTTCTCGTGCTTCGATAAAAGGAAAACAGAATATCTGACGGTTTCTTATCAAAACAGAATGATGATCAGAAGGTCATCCAGGCTACTAAATTGGTCATACCGAAAGATCCTTTTTTCGCAGTTATCTTGCAACCATTCAACTTCATTAACTGTTATCTGGTGAGGATTAAGTAGTTAATGAAGTCGAATGGTTACAAGATAACTGCGAAAAAAGGATCTTTCGGTTTGAACATTTTAGTAGCCTGGATCATCTTCTGATCATCATTCTGTTTTGATAAAAACTCCAGAGAGCTTGGCATTCTATTTTCCTTTCATCGAAGCACGAGAAAGAGAACTTATGCTACCCGAAGTGTCACTAACATCATCATTATTTTTTTATTTTTTTCATAGAATAGCCGACGAACAATGCATCATTTCGTCGGCTATAATAATAATGGCCGACGAAAATTAATTATTTCGTCGGCCATAAGTTTTTTTAAAATAAATATTACATTTATGGCCGACGAAAATTAATTAGTTCGTCGGTAAAAATTAAAAATCGTCGGCCAAAGAAAAAATTTCGTCGGCCATACACATAGAATGGCCGACGATTCATTATTTCGTCGGCCATACACATAGAATGGCCGACGATTTAAAGTTTTTCGTCGGCTATAAACCTATGGCCGACGAAATTGCTTTATTTCGTCGGCTTTACTATATCATGGCCGACGAAATAGCGTTATTCGTCGGCTATAATTCTATAATGGCCGACGATTTAAAGTTTTCGTCGGCTATATAACTTTGGGAAGAATGGCCGACGAAGTGGGAAATTTCGTCGGCTATAAGTCTTTATATTTTCAGATCTGGACAGAAGCTGCTCATTTCAAAAAAAAACGGGAGAAAGAGTGAAAAATCTGTGGGTATTATTGAAATCCGTCCTCTCTTACATTGTGGAGCTATATATAGGTATGTATATATATATATGTGTATATATATATGTTGATTTTGAGTTTTAGTGATTTTGATATAGTAAGTGATTTTTTGTTTTGTTGTTGTATTTTAGTGTTAGAATGTATGTATATATGTTGATTTTGAGTTGTAGTTGAGTTGATTTTCAGTTAGAGTATAATTATGTGTTTTAATTTAATAATGTTATTTTAATTAGTGTTAAAATATATATAAATATGTTAATTAATGGTTGTTGATAGTGTAATGAACTTAAATAATGGTTGTTAATTAATGGTATATATATATATGAGTTGATGTTGATAATAATATATATTGTAATATATATGTGTTAATTAATTTATTATTAATTAAAGTTATACATATATATTATTATCAGGCTATATATGGATCGAGATAAGAGTTGGATTTCGCTTCCAAGGCATGACCGACGATACACTACAGGAGTTGTGGATTTTATGCAGTTCGTCGAAGAAAATGCAAAAGGACCGTACCATTATTGCCCGTGCAAGAAATGTAAGTGTCGCAGTGATATGTGTCGATTTCCGATTAGGACAGTATGGGAGCACCTAAAGAGCAATGGGTTTTGGCCGAAGTACACACGTTGGATATATCACGGTGAGCCATCATTAGATGGATCGCATGATCATGGGCAGTATTTTGAGGCGGGCAGTAGTAGTACATCCAACGATCCAACAATGACATTCGTCAACGACGTGTTTCCTTTTGAAAGCGGTGTACATGGGGAACAATATATGCAGGACCCGGTGCAGCCGTTCCCACAAGTTGTCAACACTGCTGCCTTTGACAAGTACAACAAACTGATTGCATTGCAACAGACCCCTGTGTGTTCAAGTTCTGAGAAGACAGTTCTTGAAAGTGTGATGGAGGTAATGAGGATTAAAGTCGAGACAAAATCGACTATCAGGCAAGTAGATGAATATCTACAGTACACTTCTTCGTTGTTGGAGGAGGGTCATCGTAATCCTACCAATCACCGTCAGGTCCGAAGTATCCTCAAAGATCTAGGGCTTCCCTACATTAAGATCCATGCATGCGCATTTGACTGCGTTCTCTTCTGGGGTAAAGATGCAGAAGGGAATGACCTTGCTAGCCTTGACGCATGTCCGATATGTCAGTCTGACCGATATAAGTTGACGGGAGCAGGCAATAGGAAACCTGTGAAAGTGCTTCGGTATTTTCCGTTGAGAGATAGGCTTGAGCGGTTGTACATGTCAGCAACCACCGCAAAAGCTATGAGGTGGCACAGTGAGCGGGACGCGGGAGACGCAGATATCATGACACACATCTCTGACGGAGCGGCTTGGAAGCATATAAACAATGAGTTTCCTTATTTTGCGTCAGATGTCAGAAACGTCAGGCTCGGGCTCTCAACTGACGGGTTCAACCCTTTCGGCACCATGAGTCTTTCATACAGTATATGGCCGGTGGTTTTGGTACCTTACAACCTTCCTCCGTGGATGTGCATGAAGAAGGAATATAATATGTTGACGTTGTTGATTCCGGGGCCTGGTTACCCAGGGAAATGTCTCGATGTGTATATGAGACCATTGACTGAAGAGCTTAAGGTATTATGGGACGTTGGTCATCCCACTTTTGACAAGTACAAGCAGGAGACGTTCCAGATGCATGCCATGGTTATTGGTAGCATCAGTGATTTTCCTGCTTATGGGATGTTGTCGGGCAGCGTTGTCAGGGGATACAAGGCTTGTCCAGAGTGCCTCACCGATTATGGGAGCACCCCTCATTGCAACAAGATATGCCGAATGGGTCATCGTGTGTTCCTTCCGGCGGATCACCACTGGCGTTACGAGTCCGCCGCATTTGATGGAACCGAAGAACACGGCCGTGCTCCCAGAAGATGGACAAGAAGAGAAATTTTAGCAAGACTTAATGAGTACGATTTTGGGCCCCTCAGCAATCATCCCGATATTGTAGCGGAAATACCTGAAAGGCTTGAGGAGTACAAATTCTGGACACATAGGAGCATATTGTGGGAACTCCCGTACTGGTGTGAGTTGTTGATCCGACACTTCCTAGACGTTATGCACATAGAAAAAAATGTTTCTGAAAGTGTGGTGGGCACAACGCTGAACTTGGAGGGGAAGACGAAAGACGGTCCTAAGGCTCGCACTGATATGCAAAACATGAATATCAGAAAACCACTATGGTTGAAACAAGGGAAGAGAAAAATGCCTCAAGCTCCTTACACCGTCAAGCCTGAGCATAAATCAGAAATTTTGCATTGGATAAGTCGGGCCAAGTATCCTTCAGGCTTTGCTGGAAATATAGCCAAGTGTGTCAACAGACAATGCAACAATCTGTACGGGTTGAAAAGTCATGACAATCATATCCTGCTACAACGTCTCTTCCCTGTTTTCATTCGACCGTTCCTTCCCCGTCACGTTGTGGAGCCGTTAGTAGCGTTGGCAAGATTTTTCCAGAAGGTATGCACACGGGAAGTGAGAAAATCTGACCTCCGGGAAATGCAACAAGACATCGTTCATATCATGTGTAAATTTGAGATGATATTTCCTCCAAATTTTTTCGACATCATGCCTCACCTCATGATCCATCTTCCTCGGCAGTTGTTGCTTACCGGTCCTGTGCACTTCACTTGGATGTATCCGATGGAAAGGTACGTATTTTACACCTTATGTTAATTTCCTCATCAATATATGTGATATAGTGTTAATGTATTATCATAACACTTTAAAAACTTGATTTATAGGCAACTTGGACAATACGGTGGTTTTGTCCAAAACAGATCCGCACCTGAAGGATGTATAGCTGAAGCATATATTGCGCACGAGTGCGTTACCTACATGAAGCTGTATTTCGGAGCGTTACAGGAAAGCATACCGGAAGATGTACCTTCACAGTTCAATCTTTCCATACTCTCCGACGATGTTGTACTCGGTGGAAACATGCCAGTTTCCTATAAGTTGAAAGATTATGAGGTAGCCATTGCACATTGGTGGGTACTAATCAACTGTCCAGAAGTTCAGTTTTGGAAGGACATACATCTACGCTGTGAAGGAGTAGCAAGTGATCGCGATTACCACAACCAGACATTCGCAGAGTATTTCGGCCGCTGGGTACGTACCTTTAACACTATTTTATACGTGTTCATATATTATTGTGTATATTTATTCATATTTATAGTTGATTCTGATGGTTGCAGATGGACCTTATTGCAAATGATAATCACCCAAATTGGTCGCACGAACTCAGACTTTTAGCGAGGAGGCCGGTCTATTCAAAAGTTTATGCGACGTGCAAGGTGAATGGTGTGTTATTTCGATGTGAAGAGAGAGACCTCAGACTGAAAACACAAAATTCAGGGGTTATGGCACATGGTGGGGATGGTGGAGTTGACTATTACGGTGTTCTCCATTCGGTTGTGGAACTGCATTACGGGGAAGGCATGAAAGTGCACCTTTTCAAGTGTAGATGGTTTGACACACGGCCGCAGAGCATGAAAACCGATCAATACGGCGTAAGTTCTGTGAACACTAGTACATCATGGTATGAGGACGACCCGTTCGTTTTAGCCACATGGGTGAAACAAGTGTTTTATCTTGATGATCTCGCCAAGGGTGACCCGTGGAAAGTAGTCAACACTATCCACCATCGCAACATTTACCGGGCGTCTACACTTGGAGTGGCCGAAGAGAACGAGGAAGGGGGCACCGCGTATCAAGAGCCCAACTCAAACGGTATTCCTGACTCCTCTTTTATTCGTCTAGACACGCCGGTGCGAATTCGACGTGAAGAGCCACTGCTTGTTGATGTTGATCCAATTGAAGAAACTAACGAGGACTCTAGTGGTGAGGAAAGACATAGATTACCCCTATCGAGCAATTCAGAAACCGAAGAAGACTCATCCGATGATTCCGATTACAATCCGACGGATTAAGTAATTTAAATGATGTAATCCTTTCACTTGTAATCAACTCATTTCTAATGACCGGGCGTGGGGATGAGCCTCCCAGCTAGGCTGGGTTCCAAACCCCTTAAATAAAAATTTGAAATATGTTGACTGTTGGGTTTCTGATTTTTTATGTTCAATTTTGGTTATATGTGAGCAGGACATCGAAATAGGAGAGGTGTAAAACCACTGATTTTTAGGTTTTTTTTTCAGAGAATGGCCGACGAAAAATGCATTATTTCGTCGGCTAAACGGAAAATGGCCGACGAAAAATGCATTATTTCGTCGGCCATAATGTATTAAAAAAATATTTTACGACCAATGGCCGACGAAAACTAATTATTTCGTCGGCCATAATGTATTAAAAAAAAATATTTTACGACCAATGGCCGACGATAACTAATTATTTCGTCGGCCATAATTTATTAAAAAAAAATATTTTACGAACAATGGCCGACGAAAACTAACTATTTCGTCGGCCATAAGTTTTTAAAAAAATAATAATATTACGAACAATGGCCGACGAACATTATATATTTCGTCGGCCATAAGTTTTTAACAGAAAACGACAAAACAATAGCCGACGAATACTAGGTTTGATTTCGTCGGCTATGATTAAAAAAAAAACAAAAACAGAGCTGTTTCCATTTTCTATCACTATCGACAAACCATTGCTTCATCCTTCACATGCAAATGTGTCGTGAAATAAGACATGACCGAAATATTGAAATACGGCTACGGTTGAAAAATGGGAAGATTCCGACAAAATCTGTGTGCCGAATGTTGCGGTTTGCTGTTTTTTACTCCCGTTTTCCTATGGGTAGCCTGACGGGCGGTAAATATTTTGGGGGAAATTTTTATATGATTAGATGCGTCGCATCGATCTGAAACTATTCTCTGTTGAAGGTCAGGCCAAAAAACGTCATTTAGACGGCCCAATTTCCGTTTTACAGCGTTTAGAGGTTTGACTTTGCAGTTTGACCGACCCGATCGAGCCTTTAACGTTGTCCGATAACCTTGGATTTTTTTTCATACATGTATTTCATCTTAACGGTGATATCTGACGGTTGAAATAGATTTTCCAAACTTTGCGATTCAAAATCGGAATATATGCACTAATGTTCCTTAACTTGTTTACTAAGTGTTTAATTGAATGTATAGTTTCAAATACCTACTATACGTAGACCCTTCAAATGCAAATGTGTCGTGAAATAAGACATGACCGAAATATTGAAATACGGCTACGGTTGAAAAATGGGAAGATTCCGACAAAATCTGTGTCCCGAATGTTGCGGTTTGCTGTTTTTCACTCCCGTTTTCCTATGGGTAGCCTGACGGTCGGTAAATATTTTGGGGGAAATTTTTATACGATTAGATGCGTCGCATCGATCTGAAACTATTCTCTGTTGAAGGTCAGGCCAAAAAACTTCATTTAGACGGCCCAATTTCCGTTTTACAGCGTTTAGAGGTTTGACTTTGTAGTTTGACCAAAAGTATAGCCGACGAAGTTATATTTCGTCGGCTAAAGTCTGGTGATCCGCGCCTTCCCATTATCCACCGTTGGATGGGGGAGATCGGACGGATTCTGAGGGACGAAGACTATAGCCGACGAATTATGTAATTTCGTCGGCTATGCCATACCATGGCCGACGAAAAATGATTTCGTCGGCTATGACATAGTATGCCCGACGAAATCACTGTATTCGTCGGCTATACTATATCATGGCCGACGAAATTGCTTTATTTCGTCGGCTATACTATATCATGGCCGACGAAATAAAGCGATTTCGTCGGCTATACTATCGGGTATAAGTAAAATGCAGCCGAACCCTAGCCTCCATTTGCCCGATTTTCCCTATCCTCCTCGAATCCGGCCCTCCTTCATCCGTCGATCCTCCTCCCTATTCCGGCAGCCCGGCGCCTCCTCCTCCTCCTCCTTGGTTCGGCAGCCCGGCGACTCCTCCTCCTCCTCCTTGGTTCGATCCGCCGCCCCTCCTCCTCCTCCTCCTCCCTGTTCCGGCAGCCCCGGCCGACCCTCCTCCTCCTCCTCTCTGTTCCGGCCGCCTCCCCCTCCTCCTCCTCCCCGATTCGGTACCGGCCGGCCCCCTTTTTTTTTTTTTTTTGTTATTTAATTATTAATAAATTAAATTATGGTTAATAAATTATATATAATTGTTAATTTAGATATAATTGTTAATTTAGGTATAATTTATGTATTTATATGTTAATTTGTGTATAATTTATGTATTTATGTTAATTTATGTATTTATGTTAATTTAGGTATAATTTATGTATTTATATGTTAATTTGTGTATAATTTATGTATTTATGTTAATTTAGGTATAATTTATGTTTTTATATTAATTTAGATATAATTTATGTATTTATGTTAATTTAGTTATAATTTATGTATTTATGTTAATTTAGGTAGAATTTATGTATTTATGTTAATTTAGGTATAATTTATGTATTTATGTTAATTTAGTTATAATTTAGGTTTTTATGTTAATGTATGTAGTTTTTATGTTAATTTAGGTAATTTTTGTAAAATTTATTTTAATTGTATATAATTTAGGTGTAATTGTATAATTTATATGTATAAATTGGTTATTATATAAATCGGTAAATATTAAAATATGTTAGTATTATTGGGTATTATATTAATTAGAATTTGTTATTTAATATAA
Source organism: Potentilla sterilis (assembly GCA_963682095.1). NCBI lineage: Eukaryota > Viridiplantae > Streptophyta > Magnoliopsida > Rosales > Rosaceae > Potentilla > Potentilla sterilis. The sequence continues at coordinate 37,704,490 of OY821755.1, read as the reverse complement.
TATAATTTAATATTAATTAATGTATTAATGCGTCTGGCTTTAGATGGCCGATGCATTTAGGCAGTTGTTCGGAGGTCGTCGTTCTAGATCTAGAGGTTCTGGAAATGCCGCCGGTTCTGGAAATGCCGCGGGTTCCCCAGACTCCGAGAGGACGGCTAGCCAGCCTGAGAGGACCACCAACCAGCCGCGGAGGAGTGTGGATGCAGCCCAGCCGCGGCGGAGTGTGAGTGCTCGGCACCAGACCCTTCTCCAGGCGGGGCGGCCGTCGAGCACTTCACTTCCGAATGTCGGTCCCTCTGTGGCGCCGAGGTTTAGTCGGCAGCTGTTTCACGAGGAGATAGCTGCCGACGTTCCTCAGGTTCGTATGCCTGAGGTTCATCGGGAGCCGATGCCGATGCCGAGTCCGACTCAGTCTGCTGGTGACTCGACTGAGGGGCCTACTCTCCCAAACCAGCTCTTCCTCCCATACAACATTCCTGCGATACCCGAGGTCGACTATCAGGGTCGGCCCCAGTGGCCTGATATGCCTCAGTTCGTGAGTGCTGCGGAGGCATACCAGCAGCAGCCATGGGAGAGCCCTGACCTCCTGATTTCGGCGAGGAGAAAAGGAAAGTCGACGGCAACCGAATCATCGGGTTCAGGTAACATTCGATTTTATTAATTAAATATTTTATTAAAATTAACGCACTAATATTTAATTTTATTAACCAATCGTCGTTTATGTGATATGGACAGGCGCTAGCAGTTCAACCCAGAGGAATACCAGAGGTGTCATCAGTTTTGAGACGCTCAGGAGAACGGTTGAACGGAGCGGGAGGATCCAGATTGACGAAGCTCCTGATCAGGAGGTTGGGGCGAAAAAGAAACGCGACTACTCGGGTTGCGTGGGTGCACTCATTAGGGATAGAGTCCCTATGTTGTGGGCTCGGTGGGCTGATGTGCCCGAAGAAATCAAGATGGAGTTGAACAACGCCGCGTCGGTGAGTAAATAAAAAAATTTAATTTAGTTATCGTAATATTTAAAAATTTTCGGTATTTTTATAATTATAAAACTAATAAAATATTATCTTTCAGACATACTTTGTGGTTGCGGAACACAAGCGGGGTTGGGCAGACTCCCAACAGAGCTCGAGGTACGTTGGGAATGTCTTATTTGATAATTAGAAATATTTTATGATATTAATAATATTTCTAATGCACTTTTGTTTTCTTCGTAGGTTCAAAGAGTGGAAGAACGAGCTCCGTTCCCACTATAACGAGTACGGCAACCGTGGTCGTATGGGTACTCCCAGAGAGTTCATGTTCAGGGAGTACGAGTGGCGTTGGTTGAGGACCGTAGTCTTCGACAACCCGGCTATGATGGTAAATATTAAACTTCATTATAAATGTTTATTTTATTAAAATTTTAATTATTAGTTTAAATATTTTATAATTATTTCAGTTATATTTTTTGATGCATTTTTCTAATATTTTATTATTTGTTTGAAGGAACGGTCTCGGATAAACTCGGAGAACCGCCGCCGTAACACAATCCTCCATCACGGCGGTTCAAGGCCGTTTGCACAATATCAGGAGGAGGCGCTAAGAGATCATCCTGATTGCAACCCCTACGTGGAGACGTTCAAGATCGCTTATCCACAAGCGACAGACGATCTCGTAAGTCGTTCATTATGATTTTAAAATTTAAATTATTAATTTTACTTAACTATCCATTTGTTAGAATATTAATTTTTTTTCCCCGTCCAATTAGGAGCGGGTGACCCAGGCCGAACAAGAGGTGCTCCAGCAAATAGTTCGGGAGACACAACCGGACATCTCAGAGGCAGATTTGGAGGAAGCCGTGCGCCAGGTCGACCGCACCAATATCCAAACGGCGGCGAGGATGTTCAACGCAGCCTTCCCACACCAGTCCAACGAGTACTACTGCCGGGGTTTAGGAGGTTCTGGACAAGGGCTCCTGAAGACCACTAAGGGAGGTCAAAAGAAGGGAGGCGGCCAGACCCAACATATGAGGGGAGAAGTGCAGCGATTGGCCGCAGAATTGGCGACCTCGTCCCAGACAGTAGAGGAGCTGCGCCGCAGACAATATCAGTCCCAGCAGTATCAGTTGGATATGGTCCGTTGGAATGCTGAGTGCGCCAGAATTCGGCAATACAACAACGACGGCCAGCAACAGTGGATTTATGAGATGTTCGCGGCACAACAAGAAGGCCGTCCACCCCCGCTCCCGTTTCAGCAGTTAGTGGAGCCTCCAATGCCTCAACCTCCCGAGTTCGGTCAGCAGGATGATGCGCCTGATGCTGTAGATGATATCCTAGACTTTAGTAGTTTAGGGGATAATTAGGATTATATTTTATGTATATTGGAACGAATTTAATAAAAATGGTGTTTAGACGTGTTTCTTGTTGGTACAAATGCATGAATTGTTTTTGTGATTTGCAGCTTGCTTGGAATGGTAATTTAGAAAATAATTTAATTTTTTTTTCCAAATGCAAGAATAGCCGACGATTTTTGCATTATTTCGTCGGCTATAACAAGTATAGCCGACGAATTTTACCAATTTTCGTCGGCTATAACTTGTATAGCCGACGAAAAGTGCCTTATTTCGTCGGCTATAACTAATTAATACCTATAAAAATAGTAATATATTTCGAGGAAATAGCCGACGAAATTTTATTAAATCGTCGGCTATAGTTAAAATACCATAGCCGACGAACTTTTATTAAATCGTCGGCTATAGTTAAAACACCATAGCCGACGAAATTTTATGAAATCGTCGGCTATAGTTAAAACAGCATAGCCGACGAAATTTTAGTAAATCGTCGGCTATAGTTAAAACATCATAGCCGACGAAATTTTGGTAAATCGTCGGGTATAGTTAAAACACCATAGCCGACGAAATTTTAGTAAATCGTCGGCCATACTTAATGGATTTCGTCGGCCATACTCAAAAATACCCGACGAAAGTCGTCGGCTATTTCACCCACCTTTGCCCGACGAATTTTTTGACTCGTCGGCCATACTTAACTATAGCCGACGAAATTTTTTTTTTCGTCGGCCATTGGTATTACCGACGGCGTATTACCGACGACTTATGGCCGACGAAATTTTCGTCGGCAGAGGGTATAGCCGACGAAAAAAAAAAATGGCCGACGAAAATTTTTTCGTCGGCTATTCTTCCGTATCTGGTAGTGTACTCATATCATAGTCAATTCTACTCCTTTTTGCTTGTTCCCTGTTATGTGGTGGAGCATCAACACTGGCATCCTGAGAGGGTTGTTGTGGGAGTGGTGGCGAGCTTTCTTAATGTAATCGCTTATTTTCACTCTGTACAAATGAGTGAGTACTTTGATCAAACATCAAACCATCTATTCCATATGATATATCATCATCCCCTCCATATGTCGTGGCATCTGTATCATCACCGAGACTGATTGAGCCCATCCCAGTTGCAGTGCCATTACCAACTGCAATTTTCAAGTCCTCATAGTCAAGAGAAGTTTCTGTTCGAAAGTTCCCATGCGTTGGATGTGCCTAGAATAACAAAAACAAAATTGTAAGTATGCTAATAACTCAGAATCGTTAGTCACATATAATAGGATATAAGATAATAAAAAGTCACCTTCAAATAGTCTGCCCATACATCTTCATCAACTGTGAATTTTTTTGTAACCGGGTCCCACCCAAATCCAGAATTGTGACGCATGAGCTAAGAGTAATTGGTGTACTGTTTCTTAAACCATTTCACTTGGCTTTGATATTGGCTGAAAGTTATTTCACAACCGAGTTTTTCCTTGAGTTTAGGGAGTAGTTTCGTCTCTACAGTTTGTTTGCTTATCGCACCATTAATGTCATGAAACCCAAGTTTAGCACCCTCAACCATGAGCTGAAGCAAAACATTGCTCTCTTCAACGGACCAAGTTTTATAATCTTTTCGTTTACTATTACCTTGTGAATCTCCCATCTATATAATTGTTAAAAGAAATCATATATATATGCAAGCTTTTTTCAATCGAAACATTCAAAACAGTAAAAAAAAATGATGGTACACGTACAAAAACACATTTTTTGTACAATTGATTGATTTATATATTAACATAAAGGACAATTGATGGATTCGTAAATTAATATCACACAATCAATTACTAGTTCTACTCCTAATTATGTCCTCCTGATGTAGGCAATGAGACCTAATTTCAGTGTATAAGTTATAACAATACTCTATGATACACATTGAAACAGAGGCCTATGGAGCAGCCACATATCTAATACATTTGCTAACACAGAAATCGGCAATTTACAAGTGAACAGAGGAAAACCCGATCAGTCTCAACGAAAAGCATGAAACCAACATTCTCCCAAGTCCTGCCATACTAATCAAAACAGTTTGCTGAACACTAACTAATTTAACCCCAGTCGCCCCTTAGGTGTCAATTATCAAACTTTTTACAGCATAGTCCTAGAACCCTACTGCCTACTCTCTAACAGCCTCTCCATTTGCTCAACCATGTTGATTTCACAAGCTATCGAATTTTCACAGCATGAAAAACAACTATGGGAATGGGAAGATTAGAAAAGATAGAAAAGTGATCAAGAAAGAGAGAGGATGGAACACCAACCTTGGCGTACAGAGAGGAACCTCGATGACTTTTTTCTGGCTCAAAATCATTGCTCTGGAGGTTGTCAATTGTTTAGGCGTTTGTATTTATACTAAACCCTAGAAAGTCCACGATTTTCCATGATTTTCCAATTCTATATAAATGAATGATATTTTGAATACCCCAAAATTTTGATTCATTTTAAAAGGTCCATAATGAATAGCCCTAGACTTTGGTAGACTCCATATTGATTTTTTTAAAATCATAATTGAATACACCCAGATTTTTATGGACTTTTAAAAGTCTATATCGAATACACCTGAACTTTCAGATTTCATTGACTTCTATTAAACTCCCACTAATTCCATACACAATATACCCCCCTAAAGGCATACCATATGGGAAGTAGATATCAATAACACATCTCATCATTGCAGCTATTAAAAGAGCCAAAAGGATTTGGCTCCATCCAAGATAGACTTTGATTAGTCTATTTTTAAAATTTTCAAGATATCCTTATAAAGGCTATTACGCCTAAATTAGACTTTTAGTCTTAAAGTTTCTATCTCTAAATTGGACAATGCTAAATGTAATCGTTGACATGTTAATTTTTGAATTTTCTCTAAAGGAATTGAGATTATTCATATTTTATTCATGATATACATGATTCAATTTTCTGCATCTAACTTTGCAAAGTATTGTATAAAGTAAAACAACATATCATAATATAGGCATGACACAAAGAACTGTGTGCAAAGAAACGCACTATGTAATCCCTAGAATAATAGTACTGAAAGACAATGATACTAATATATCACAAAAATAGCACAATAGTACTGAAGAACAGTAGTACTATAATGAAAGTGATAAGGATCGATATATCTGTTCCTTTGGGATTCATAATGCACCCCTGCCTAACTGGGATTACCATAGCTTTTATTACAATCTCCATTGAGTTACTCTAAAGAACTTGAGTTACGTTTTGATGTATATATTGAGCATATGTCAAATTGACAATTTATGCGATAAGAGAAAATTGAATTTGTTCAACACTTTAAAGAAATTTATCACCTCTAATGACTACGGATATAAACGAGTATTAGAGAAGTTTATATGTCAACTTAGTGGGTTATATGTAACCGCTAATTGAATCCAAAGTCATAAGAAAATGATCTTTGGGAATTCTGAAATAGATTGGCTTTGATCTGGTGATCCGTACATTAAAGAAATTACTATGGACACCCATATTTTGGATGAATATAAGCAAACACCAGAAGAATATGGTTCCCACACGAAACCGAGGACGACCAAAGAACATGTTATCCTCAAATATTGTTTCAATACAATCCATGTAGGGTTGGAGACGTGTGTTCAAATCTTACATTGCACCGCTCCCCTAAGGTGGCATTATGATTGATGCACAAAGTACATGCACTTATACCATATTATGCTTCTTATATATCTATTGCGATTTTATGAATCAAAACACATCACTCAAAGCCTATTCCTGAAATTATGATTGAGATCATCATATGCAAAGGACACATTGGTTTCTCATTATGTTCTTATATTGAATCCAAAGAGGATTCAGTGGACTGATTCAACCAACTTGCGGACACCTTAGATATTTTATGGTGTTGGTTGTTGTGTCGACACGCTGGTCATGTGTCATGACACCATCCACAATTAAAATTTATGCTGCTTATGCTAGAAAGTCAAACCACCTACGCCAGGTTAATTTCCGTAGGCGCAATGATTTTATAGCTTATTATATGGGATCTGTAATGGGCATCATAATCTTATATAAAAACTCAATTGATCTCACGGAAAACGACTACAGTATTAGTCTTAATATTGGTAAAGCACACCAGTACTTCCATTTTGGGTTATGCAATTTTGCATGTAGCGCTAATTATTCATCTATGACCATCATTGTTGAACCAATTTACACCATAACTAGTGACTATGTGTGAGGATTTTAAAGGATTTCAAACGAACTTGTAATCCTTGAGCTTTTTTGGATTGACACGGATCTACAATCCTTGAGCTCGATTAAATGTTTTTATGTGCTAAAATTGCTCTGTCACAGCGCACAATGATGCGTTACTTGAGATGAATAAATATTTATGCTGGATATGAACTTCCAGCTATAGTCCGCTATGTCGAAACCTTGACAGGCGATCTCTTTACCGCTAAAGAAGCGAAGAGTCACTTTGATGAGACAGTCTTCCCGTCGTTAGGGGGAGATAAGAACCAGCATGTTCAAGTGGAACTACAGGAATTGTCGTGGTTTGTCCCCACTGTGTCTCATCCTGATCCTCAAAATCACACAAAATAAAGTGTACAGATTCTTCACACAAAGTCTTATACATTAAAGTGACGAGATCATATAAATCTGCTGCAAATATACCTGCAAGGAGTGTGTTTTATCAAAAAGACATGATACGACCCAAGAGGAATTGGGTATTACACTGCCATCATGAATGGTGGCATGGTGACGCCATAAGTGGCATAAATGGTGTCACAGGCCGTGGCTCTCCAAGGAAGAGGAGAAAGTCACCTTAGGTTCCATAATTACTCACCCAAAGGAAGAAAGTGAGTTTTGGCACAACATGATCTATTGATTAGTGATACTCAAATCCGTCTCATGAGAATATTTCTGGATTGTAGTTATCATTGGGGGACGCCTCAAATGTTAGAACCAATCATTTGAAAGTATAGAGATCTCTATAAACACATTACACTAGTGTACATGAGGACGTGGAATAATGAGTCTAATATCGAACCATACTTCGTTGAAAAATGTCAACGTAGTAAATTGGCCAAATAGAAAGAAGCGATCCAGTATAAACAAAAAGATAGGTCCTTTGGGCAGGTGACGCCGACACTACAAATATAAACCCTATCAAATATATCTTTGTTAGAATGTCTAATGAGAATAAGAGTATGTAGACTCACCTTATGGCGCAAGGTCTCTCAAAAACGCACTGGAATCTACTACGGGAAGATATTCTCTCGTAAATAGTCGTTGAAAAGTATGTTACCATTGTTCGGGCTGGAGTTTAGACTGCAATGCCCACTATGTGAGACCCAGTGATCAGCCATACTAAAAGACCAACAAAGAAATGGTAATTGGATTGGTAGTACTGGTGGGACCCACTAACTGGTTCTATCAATTTGCAACCGTTGCATTCAGCTTTTGTTTCTTTTAGTCGATCAATTAACATTTCAGTACACTGGTGCATGTGCTCTTATGAAAAAAGAAGACAGGCCAAAAATAAAACATAAACCAAACTCTTGAACCCAAAGAAATCCCAGAACATGCAGCTTTATAGTCCACAAATTCCAACCAAGGAAAACCCTAGTTGTCTCCACCGACTCCACAGTTGAGCCGCCGGCGCTGCCGTCGTCATCTTCCGTAACACCCTCAGTCCACAGCCCAGAAGGGCCACCACCAACAACATCGTCATACTACTCATACCCAACCATGAAATTTCACAGCCTTAAAACTTGAGTAAGCACACCACCATTGCTAACCCCATATTTTTTGACAAGACCCGATAATTTGCCGACGTTGTTGCCACCCCTGGTAACACCTACACCATTTCCAAAGTCGACAAACTCCCACCAAGACTCATGCGCCATCCACACCAAAGGAGAGGCACCGCCGTCATCATCAAAAACAACTATATCACCATCCAAAATGAAATCTAACCAATTGTCTTCCACAACATACCGTGATCCGTTACCGTCATCAAACCAACCACGGCCAAAATCCACACAGACGCCAAACCAACAACAATTGAATGTTGAAGCATCATTCGAGAAACCATGACAAGTAGAAGAAAATCCAGCCACCACGAGAAGAAAGATACAGTAACTAAAAAACAAGGAGGGTCGGCAAAGAACCGAGCGCAAGGTGTCCATCGAATTAGGGGTAAACATGTCGATGGTAGAGAAGGGAGGAAGATTGTGATGAGATTGGATAGGTTTTCTCGCAAGAGAAGGCTTTGACAGAAAATCCTTAGCAGAGGCGGCTAGGTCAAAAGGCATCGTACATTTTATTTCTAAGTCCGGAAACTCTTCTTGATGCGTTCACTGCCTCCATTTCTCCATATCGGGCGTTGGACTTGGCTCTATCCCGGTCGCCCTCCTCACGCAGGCGACTGACCTCAGCGGCCATTGCCCGTATCTCTCCCGCCATACTGTTCTGGTCGGGGCTGTACGTGGTGTCTCGGTCACTGTTACAGCGCGGGCTCTCCTCTCGATCACTCGGATCATCCGAGAACGTCAGAGAAAAGCCCCGGTGCACAGGCCTGTCGTTCTCCGCCGGGCCTTTCCCGCGCGAGCTGTCGTGGTGTGGCCCCGGCGTGCCGGTCGGCCTCCCACAGCTCCCGCCTTCCTGATCGCCCTGGTCGCTGCGCTGCTCCCGCATAACGACCGGGGTGGAGACAAGCGTTTGCACTGGTGCAACACGCTGCTCCTCAGCGGTATTCATTTCCTGTCTTGCTTCCGAATTCTCTGCCATCGATAGTGCTTACGTGGTTTCTTGTCCAAAGTTCCCACAGACGGCGCCAATTGTTCTGCACAAACCCGGGGGTCTGGTAGAGACAGATGAATCTTCACGTGATCTCCTGTAAACCTGCTTACTAAGGGGAATACCGGACGGGCCGGTCTTCTCCTCTCCGATGCCTAAGTTAGTATATTTGGAATAGATATAACTTAAGCACGTATATAAGCGGTAGGAAGAATCAGTTACCTATTAATGAGGGTAGTTCCCCCTTATATAGGTGGCCAGGAGTGAGGTCTGGCCTTACCCTTCGATGTGGGACTGGTTCCCTTCTGTTTGCACACCAAAGGGCAGCTCTAGTGACCTCTTGGCCCCTGGTAGCAGGATAGATTGCTGGACCCCGAGGCCGGGTGCTGGTGATCCGGTCCTGGGCCTCGGGCCGGCCCCTAGTGCACTAGCTGCGGGTCTGTGGGCCTGCTGTAGCCCCTCTGTGGCTACTGTCAACAGTCAGCAACTTAGCGGAGCTTTTTGACAGACAATTAACAGATGGACTATATTGTTGGAGATTCGGTATAAAGAGTGATGGGTTGAAATTGAAAACATAAAGACTAAACTGTGGAGACCCTTAAAGTTTAAGGAGTGATCAGTATTTTGTCCTAAGATATTTGGTATAAATCAATTAATATGCATTATTGTTTAGTGTATTGAATATGCTTAAAGAGCTGATGACTACTCAAACATAAGCATTGTCAGTATTCATGTCCTAAACACATCCGGTGCAGCTAATCCAACCTACTGAATTTCGCATAAGGAATTTTATTTGCCCAGCATAATTATATATATATATATATATATATATATATATATATATATTATGTAGTTTCACACTTCTCTCTTCTCCAGCCAATGTTTAATACTAACAAACTCTTCTGTTTCTGTCTGAATCCGTAGACTCATAGATACCGGTGGATGTTGGTGTGATTCTTGCCTGCAAACCCTGCTAACTAAGGGAATACCGGGCGGGGCCGGTCTATTCCGCTCCGATGCCTAAGTCAGTATAGTTGGGATAAACTGATAACTTAAGCGAGAATGAGTAGTTGGAATATTGATTACCTCTTAATGATGGCAGTTGGGATCCTTATATAGGTTGTCGGGAGTGAGGACTGGCCTCACCCTTCGATGTGGGACTGGCCCCTTTCTGCACATATTATAGTACTGTTCTGGCCCCTGTTTGGGGAGCTGCCATCCCCGGTTCCTGAGCCCAAGTCGCAGGTAAGACCTGCCCGGGCACGGGTGCAGGTGTTCATTTTTTGGCCCCGGACCCTGGGCCGGGTCCAGGAGTGCTGGCTGCGGGTTTGAGGGCCTGGGTAGCCTCTCTATGACTACTGTCAACAAGTCCCCCAAGTTCTCGGTCAAGTGCTATCTTGAATGGGGACTTAAATATGTCTTACTTTACAGGCCCGCAGACCCGCTGCGGCACTTACCCACTGGTACCATAGCCCCCCCAAGTCCGCGTTTAAAATTGGGCATGGCCGGGCGTTCGAATAAAGTTGTTATGATGATGCTTAATGTGATGACTGCGTGGTTATGATGTTGATGCTGACAGTTACATATGAGTACAAGATGTAGTACGTGAGATGATAATGTGGCGTTGAAATCCGTCATACTATGTTCCGGGAAAACCCGGTGAATATAGCGAATGGGATGATGTGACGTTGAAATCCGTCGTGCTATGTTCCGGAAAAACCCGGTGAATATAGCGAATGGGATGTTGTGACGTTGAAATCTGCCGTGTTATGTTCTGGGAAAACCTGGTGAATATAGCGAATGGGATGACCGAGTCATAGTAGCCGGTGAGTGCCTTGAACAGTTTTGAAGAGGTCACCAAGTACCAGCAGGAAACGTGGCATTTGCTATAGAAGTTCCTGGTGGGTGGTGTGGCCTGGAGTGATCTTGGGCAGCCGTCTCCACGTGTCACACAGCTTCTTGTTCTTGCAGGCATATAGGATGTGCAAGGTTTTTAGCCTGCGGGAAGGGTTGTCCTGTATGAGAGGATTAAGTCTCCCGGGGTGAAGCGGTCCCGTGTTGGCACCGGTCAACATTCCCGATTGGTTTCCCAGCCTTTGTTCTTATAGGCCTGTGGTATTGTGCAGGGTTTTTAGCCTGCGGAAAGTGTTGTCCTGTATGAAAGGATCAAGTCTCCCGGTGGGTGGCGTGGCCAGGAGTAGTCCTTGGTTGCCGTCCCCAGCGTTGCTGCATTTGGTCATGCAGGTGGGAACTATGTGCAGGGTTTTTAGCCTGCGGGAAGAGTTGTCATGTGTTAGAGGAACAAGTCTCCCGGGTTTATAAAGCCCGGTGGTACATTGGATCCGTTAGGTCGTACAAAGTTGTCCGTAGGAATGTCTCAGTTCGCTGAACTGGTTATTCCATAGGAGAGCGGTAAGCCAGTGTGAGCATGGTCGGTGCGATACCGCATCCAATAGTTGAAACTGGATGGATCGAGGACTAGAAATCGTTGAATTGGAGCAGACACTACATTTGGAATATCGTAGCCTGTACATAAAATTGTTGCAGGGTTTTTAGCCTGCGGGAAGAGGTTTCTTGTGCTAGAGGAATACTTCTCCCAGTGGGGTATCTGACTGCCGGTGAATGTGGAATAAATTCAACCGGTGGAATGCCCCGTACCGTTGGGATATATGTTAGATTGCCCCGTACTTGTTGGAATATTTATGGGGTAACAATAATAACCGTGCAGGGTTGCGGGAAGAAGTCTCCTGTGTTAGAGGAAGAGTTCGTCCGGTGTAGTATTTCAGCGCTAGGTGGAGTAGGCTGTAGGTGGGACGGTTTGAGTAAGTCGCCTGCTCTTTCAACTACCCTCCACATGCGAGGCAGGTGGCTGACATGCATTGAAGGGGGTATTCCATCAGTCTCATCAGTTATGATGGCCTAGGAGGTTACCAATACTGAGACATGTGCATGTAGGAGACGGTCAGAGATGGATGGCCCGAATCCACGGGCGCTTGAGTTTCCCTACTAAGTAGTTTAGGGGAGAAATTCGTCGGGGCTGCATATAAACCCTTGCCTCTTCGTGTGTTTTTCGTTTGCCTGATAACTGATCCTTTGTTTTAGCCTCGCTCAACACAATTGCTCGGTGATTTCCAGCTGCTGCGTTTTCGTCGTCGTGCACACTAATCGGTGAGTCCCAGTCCTTTGCGGTTATGAAATTGTTTTTCCTCCCCCTTTTTTGTTCGTGGATGGATCTGATGGTCGTTTGGTGGTACCTAGATTAGCCCTTTGGATAGGACAATTGTAGTACCGGACCTCTGCGAGAACCGGGAACTGTCGGCTGATATGTCTATCACCTGGTGTGAACTGTGACGGGGGACAATATGCTTCGTACAGGTCTGCTGTGGTTGTTGGTTTTTTTTTTTAGATCATGTTTCTGATTGGGCAAGAGGTTTTTTTTTTCTAGGTGACATGGATTCTGGAAGCTCCAGTGAGGTTTCCGGATCGGCCGCCAGGCGACCGGTGAGAGAGGACCAAGAGTGGATGGAGGACTGGCTTGCCTCCTCTTCCTCGGGGCCTAACCCCAGCGTTCGCTCGACCGGTGAGGCGTCGACGTCCGGGTCGCTGGGACAAGAGGATGCTCCGTACAGGGTGTCCTTGGGCACTGCCCACCAAGGAGGGGCCCCACGCCACATAATTGTGGACGGGGATAAAACCATAAGTTGTGATGAGCCGGAGGGATCTTTATCTCCGGCGGAGATTTCCGCTTTTCGGGCGAGGTGGAATATTCTCAGAGAGGTAGAGCTGCGGCCCCTATATTCCGGAGAGTCAACTTGCAACCCGGAGGATAGTTGGGTTGCCGTTCATGAGGACCAATTTTGGCATGCGCTATCGCTATCACTCCCGCTGCCGGATTTTGTGCAGTACCTGCTGAGTGCCATCAGGATATCACCGGTACAGCTGCCCGGGAACCAGTAGAGGCAACTGCTGAGTCTGGTTTGTCTCTACTGGCTGAGTGACATGAGTTGTCCTACGGTGAATGAGTTTCGGGCCTTGTACCGGGTGACATACTCGAAGAAGAGTAAGGCCCGGGGCTGTGTAAGCTTTTCCGCCCGGGATTTTAAGCCAGTGATAACCCGCTTGCCTTCCTGGCTCAACAATAACTGGAGGAAGAAGGTTGTAATGACCGGGGGGGGGGGGGGGGGGGGGGTTGGCAGAAGAGAAGTAGGGAGTACCGGGTCCCTGGTGCCTTTCAAATGATCGGCGATCAGTCGTATCGCTTATCTGAATTGGAGAGAGATAGAATCGCCCTGGTTTTTGGCTACTGGCCGGACCTGGAGCGGAGTTCCTACAACTTCATCAGGCGGGAGGTGCTGGAACTATGTCCCCTAGGGGGGAGTCCTGGTGGGTGGTGGAATGTAAGATGTATCTCTGATCCTGTTGACCGTATTGGTGTTGGCTAATATATTTGCCTTATGTTCTGCAGGTGTATCTTCCCGGACAGCAATTAAAGCTGACGAGACGCTGTCAATGGACAATCAGGATCTGGTCTCGAAGCTAAAGGAAAGAGGGGACGCCGCTGCGCGGTCTACGGTTGACCGGCGAACCGGGGGACTGACTGTACATGACAAACCGGTTTCAATGGACGTTGCGGAAGAGGATTACGCCATAATACGCCTAAAGACTCACGCTTCTGGTCCCCAAGTGGCTTCTAGACCGGGGAAGGCTGTTGCTGGGCCGCCAAAGCCCCTGGGTGGTGCATCAAGGATTCCGGAGGTGTACCAGCGGGCAGTGAAGAAGTATCAGGAAAGCGCTGAGCTTCTTGATCTGCTGGTCCAGACCCGGGAGGTGGGGATAGCCGATGCTTATGACGACTGGAAGACTAAGGGCTATCTTGACGTCTCAAAGTTGCCACTGCCGCAGGCGGACGAAGAGGAGGGTCTGGAGGGTGGTACCGAGCTGGCTGGTGAGGACCCTGCTGTCGAAAACGCCGCTGGTGAAGGAGCTCCTACTGAAGAGGGGGAGCAGGCGGAAGCACCCTAGCAGGATCCAGACTTTGTACACTCCTGCCCTCCCCTTTTGTTTTCTCTTTTTTTTTTTTTTGTAAATGCTGCCCTGAATCACAATGAATGGACATTTTGCCTGAGCTTGTGTTATGCCTTTTTCAATTTGCCTGGCTTAGCTACCCATGGATTGCGCTCTGTACTTAGTTGAAAATAAAGTTGGAATAGATAACTGCTGAAATTACACCTGCCGGACTGGTTGGGATACCTAGCTAGTTGTGTTTAGGAGGGAGGAAAAAAAACTATGATTTTACTCGTGCTGATAGGTTGTTGGACAGCTGAGCTTCTATACGGGTGTAAGATTTCGACCGGTCGTATGAGCGTTGGTGTTGCAGGATAGGCGTCCTGATTCCGCGCGGTCCCCACTGTCCGGGTTACCCATGAAACCGCTGCAAGTCGCCGCGGAGAACTAGGCCCTCAATCGTAGTTTTCAAGGCAAGGCAGTTGTTTATGTGGTTCGTGGCTTCATCGTGGTAGGAGCAATACTTACCGGTCTGCGCCCAGGTTAGGTTCCCCTTTGGGTGCTTTCTTTTTTGTGGAGAGGGGATGTTGTTCCCGTTCTCATATAGGATGTCCTCGTAGGAAGCGGTTAAGGTGGAGAATACCTCTTGTCTTCCCGCTGGCATTATTGTGAGGGGGCGGGTTTGTTGGTAGGGCGGGGGCTTGCCACCTCGCTGGGGGGTGTTAAGAGTGACAGGTAATGACCCGGAAGAAGTGAAAAGACTCCAAAAATATTTATCATCTGTTTTTGAGATGAAAGATCTTGGAGGATTGAAATACTTCTTGGGTATTGAGGTGGCTAGATCAAATGAAGGCATTTCCTTATCTCAGAGGAAGTATGTGGTTGACTTACTCATGGAGACTGGTTTGCTAGCATGTAAACCTGCAGATACACCAATAGAGCAAAACCACAAATTAGCAGAATATCCTGACCAAGTGCCTACTAACAAGGAGAGATATCAGAGGTTAGTGGGCAACCTCATTTATCTATCACATACTCGACCTGATATTACATATGATGTAAGCGTTGTAAGTCAATTCATGCACGTACCAAGTGAAGATCACATGGATGCAGTGCACATAATTTTGTGTTACTTGAAGGCCAATCCAGGTAAAGGGATCATGTTTTCAAAGAATGGCCACACAGATATAGCTGGATATACAGATGCAGATTGGGCCGGTTCTATTATTGATGGTCACATGGAGAAGTAAGAAGCAAAAAGTGGTTGCTAGATCCAGTGCAGAAGCCGAGTATAGAGGAATGGCTCAAGGATTATGTGAAATGTTGTGGCTTTGTCATCTGATGAAGGACTTGGGATTCAAACCCGAGTATGCTATGAATTTGTATTGTGATAATAAAGCAGCCATCGACATAGCACACAATCCAGTTCAACATGACAGAACAAAACTTGTCGAAGTTGATCGACATTTCATCAAGGAGAAGTTGGAGACATAAATCATCAACATGCCACATGTACGCACTGAAGATCAACTTGCAGATATTCTTACCAAAGTTGTTTCTGCAAAAGTATTCCACAGCTCACTAGACAAGTTGGGTATGCGAGACATCTACTCCCCAACTTGAGGGGGAGTGTTAAATGAGCTGCTTCATTCAACACAACAACAGTATTAGAAGCAGCAAATCTGGACTCTCTTCCTGACAAGATCTATGCATTAATGTAGTTGTATTGTATGACTCATAGTTTCTAAGTTTCATACATAGCTCTACTATTGTATTCTCCTTTCATACTTAGCTATAGGTTAATCTGTACTACTATAAATATCCTCCAGATTGGAGAAGAATGCATCTGGGAATTATACCATACCTATTATTAAGATATAAAGGTTCTTAAAAACACTTCCTTGTAAGAGGCATCTGGAAAGGTAACTAGAATTACTAGAGGCTCTAAGGCCTCGTTTGGTTCACCCATAAATAAGCATCAAGAAAAAAAAAAGTTTTTCCTTTCCTGCCTTTGGAGATACAAAAGGAAAGAAAGCACTTTCCTAGAAAGCTGATAGCTACAATTACTGTATTAAGTTTCTAACATTCAACATTCAGTATTTTAGCCATAACCAAAAATAAAAACAACAAATGAACTTATGAACATATACTTTGATATACCAGAGTTGAAACTGTAGAGAATGGTAAATCCTCAATCACTCACGTTTGTCACAAACTTTGACATGCTACACATGATCAATTAGATATTAAAATATCATCAATGTGTAGATTATATATTAATATTTTGACATTAAACAGACATTTATAATATAGTAGCGACCAGAAAATTAATACAGGTAGAGAGAGAGAGAGTCTTTTTTTTTTTTTAAAGAACAAAAGAGAACCTAAGATGACATCAATTTATGGAAGAAACAAAATCAAAGAGCAAACAAAGGTCATGTGTGACAGTAGCAAGTTGTTTGTTTAGTTAATTATTTATCTTCAATGAACGTGCGTGGTAGAATGAGTGAGAATATGACCTACGTAATTTTTTTTTCACAGGCTTAAGGACTTCCCCCAAACACATTGATTTATCTCTTGAACTTTGTTCATATTTCATATTATTCTAGCTCAATCTCTTCTAGTTTGAATATGGCTGGTTGCCGACAGATTCTAGCTAGGTGCTATATATGCATGAATGGGCAGATTGATCTACCTCTCCCTGGTATACTTGTGTGTGCTATTTCTATGTGATTTTGTGAGTGGTAGATTAAATTAGCATTTCATGTGGTTTTTCACATACTGTATTAGGGAGTTGATTTGAAATTACAAAATGTACTTGTTTGGAAGTTATGCGTGTGGTAAGAGAAGGAATCTAGCCGATTATACGCTCTTCCGTGATTGAATTGATCATTCATTTTTAAAACCACCCGTTTCAGTTTTCCTATTTATGCTGAAAATGGTGTAATAGTAGTGAAGAGATTGCAAAGTTTTTAAGAAAAGAAAAGAATTACAATATTTCTTTTCTATAGACGCTTCAAGGTCCGAGAAAAAGATATTCAAAAATGGCTCAGGTATCACTACCAGAAAAGGCATTATAGCCGACGAAATTGCAAATAACGGCCGACGAACTCTTTATTCTTCGGCTATAACAATTATAGCCGACGAAATTCGTCGTCTGTAGTGGTATTTCATCGGCTAAAATGGTTATAGCCGACGATATCGTCGTCGGGTATAGTTTTACCGACGGCGTATTTCCGACGATGTTATAACCGACGATATGTCGTCGGGTAATGGTTATAGCCGACGAAATCGCCGGTTATAATAATTATAGCCGACGATATCGTCGGCTATAACCATTATAGCCGACGACTTAAATTCGTCGGCTATGATGCCTTTTCTGATAATGTATGTGTTTTTAAGATTTTTATAAAGTTGGTGATACGTATAATATTGACATTTTTTAATTATATGTACTGAAAAAAAAGTATGAATGTGGATATGGACATTTGTTAACTGAGCTGGAGACTATCATTCCTGTATGGTTGTCTTCAAGTCATGTCGGGACCGAGATATGTTTTTCCGAAGAGGAAGATTACTGTATTAAGTTTCAACATTCAATGTGAAATTTCAGTCCTTTTAGTTAATCAAGGAAATCAAGCGTCGTCTTCAAATTTGATTATCATGAATATTGGCTCTGTGATTTCAACATTCAACATTCAAGAATTTAGCCATAACCAAAAATAAAAACAACAAATGAACATATACTTTGATATACCGGAGTTGAAACTGGAGGAAATGGTAAATCCTCTATCACTCACGTTGTCACTAACTTTGGCATGTTGCACATGATCAGTTAGCTATTAAAATATCATCAATGTGTAGATTATATATTAATATATTCACATTGTGCAGACATTTTTAATATGGTAGGGACTAGAAAATTAACACAGATAGAGAAAGTGAGAGTGTACAATTGTTTTTTTTATATATCTTTTTAAGAAAAAAGAGAACATAAGATGGCATCAATTTATTGAAGAAACAAAATCAAAGAGCAAACAAAGTTTATGTGCGATAGTAGCAAGTTGTTTGTTTAATTACTAGTTTTTAACGAACGTGGTAGAATGAGTGAGAAAATGTCCTACGGTATTCTTTTTGCACAGGCTTAATTAAGTACATCCCCAAACACATTCCTCCATAAACCACAATACATTCTGAAGATATATTATAACTAATTTATGTCTTAGTTTTTTTTTTTTCTCAAATAACTTTCTTCGCTAAATAAGGTTGTCAAACAGGAGAGGTCGTAAAGAATCGGAAACTCATTTCCTTAGACAAAAGAATCACTAGCAAAGTTCGAATTCAAATAAAGAGAAAAATCTAGTATAATATCTAATATTTGTTTTATGCAGTTATAGCTCAAAAGATCATTAAATTATTGTTCATAAGTAAGAAAAACACTGTTCAAGAAAAGCAAAAGAAGAAAAAGGAACAAAAAATGCCTAGATGTGTCTTTGGCCTATCGATCGTTCTATAAGGGTTGAACAAAAAATTATTATATCAGTTGCAGTCTTTTCGTTGTTAATATTTTCAGTTTTAACCGTTACAAGTCCTAATTTGATTGTAATTAGAAGCTAGAAAGTTGATTTTTATGTCTTAGGATGTTAGGAAGGTTTAAGGTTAGGTTCTCTTTCTCTATAAGCCTATGTAATCATCTTAGTGGATAATCACATCATATCATCTATCAATATTATCATTTCATTCTATCAATTTATTTTTATGTTCGTCATATAAGGTAGATTATTTGTCTAGAAGCTCTGTGCATATACCATCGGGCTGCACATCTCCATCATTTTTTATATTGTTTACCTCTTGTTTGTTATCTCTTTATCCGTATTATTTGTTTCCACATTCTTATATCATTGACATCCCACATTCTTATTTCATTAACATCCCACATTCATATAATCCAAAACTCCGAACAAGAGCTTTCAACAAGTAGTATCAGAGCTCCAAGCTCGATCTTTTGGGTTTCCAAGTAGTATCATATAAGATGTATATATCATACAACTTTGTTGGGTTTCCAACAAATTGGGTTCTCAACAAGCCTACAACAGCTCAAAGGTGTATGTTAGTATCATACAGCTCAAGTAGTATCATAGAAGAGCTTTATTTTACAAAGCTAGCTCCAAGTTCTCATCAAGTTCTCAACAAGCGCACAACAGCTCAAAGGTGTATGATTAAGGTGATGTTTCAAGATGCATATGAGAGAAAAAGGTAAAATTGCTAGAGATTTGATGAAGAGCAGCCACAGAGAGAGGAAAGAAGAAAAAAAAGGGCAGAGAGTAAGAAAAAAATTTGAGGAGAAAAAAGAAGAAATATGAGAGGAGAAGAGAAGGCGCGTGATGGGAAGAAAAGAAGATAAAGAAGAAAAAAAAAAAAAAAGGAAGATGAGAAGAATGAGAAGAAAAAAACATAGGGATGAGAGAAGAACGTGAAGGGAAGAAGAAAGAAGGAGAAGGAAAAAAGAAAGAAGATTGATAAAAGAGGGAGAAATAACATATAAGAAGTTTGAGAAGTGGTAAAGAGAAGTGAGAGAAAAGGGAGAATGTAAAATAAAGGGAGAATGGTATAAACGGCGTCTGAACTTTTTCAATCTAGTAGTTTTGGTGTCTCAAGTTTCAAAAATATCAAAACAGTACCTGAAGTTCTTAACCAAAAGTCAGTTTGGTATCTGGAAAGAATATTCCGTTAATTATTCTGTTAGTACCATTCAAAAAGACTAGAATACCCTTATTTACTATTTTCTCAAATTTATCCTTATTTTTACATTTTGACAGAGCGTGGTGGGTCCATAAAGTCATTTATTCAGCATCTTATATATATATAATTTATCCTCTCACACTCAAAGGTAAACAGTTATTTTTATTCATAAAACATTTCTACTCAGAGGTTAATATATTTAGAAGATATCCGTATAACTGAAAAAGAATTGAAAGACAAAAAAGAAAAATTTAGAAAATTAAAAAACTTTAGAGAAAGACTTTCTAGACATAGACAAGGATATTGGGAAATAATTTTCAGATTTACACAAGGAATCCATATTTTAGAAAGACAGATTACAGAACTTGAAGAAACTAGGGAACGAGAACAAGAACCTCTTAACGTTTTGAGCCGCGGTTAGTGTCGCTGGTTAGATCCGCTTCAGTTGGTATCAGAGCTTGTTTTGCTCAAAAACAGGTAAAGAAAAGACTTATGCCACAAAGTTGGCTTCTCTTAACCAGTAAAAGAGAATCAAAACTCAAAAATTTCCAAATTTTTTGCATAGAAAAAGAAAAAGAAAAGTGGAACTTGTGTTTTCACACAAGACATATTCAAGAAAACCAGTACTCCATTGAATACACTTGTAGAGTCTTAAACACTCTATACGACGAGCATATTCATCTTCAGAAAGAAATAGGAATCGAAGAACTTGATCCAGCCAGACCAAGCATAATTGAATTTCTAGATCACATATCTAAGGAAAAAACTACAGAAAAAGTAAAAGAACAACTCGAGAGATTTAATCTTCGGATTAATCAACTCGAAGAAATAAAAATAAAGATATCAAGGCTTGAAACTAAGCTTGATTATCTTAAAGAAAAACAATATCTTTTAGATATTGAAAAGAAATTAGTAAGAACTGAAAACCTTGCGAACAATACTCATCAGCAAGCAGCTGATTTAAAAGGTACGCAAGAAAACTTAAAGAAACTTCTGGAAACTCTCATATCCAGAATAGGATGAAGCAAAAAGTCGAGCTAAAAGTAAAACAAGAAGACTCGAAGGCTATAAGTGTTTATCTTCCAACAGAAAAACTTGCTGAGAACGTAGAAGCAATAATCCATCAGCAAAATTACAGCAACACCTATCTTCAAAAAATAGGGAAAGAAATTGAAGAACAATTTCAAGAAATAGCCACAAAAATCTCTAGCTTGCAGAAAAGTATAGAGAAAATGAAAGAAAATACAATCGTTGAAAGCTTCAATGAAGAAACACTAGCACAAACTGTAGCTAGTAAAATTATTATACCTCAACCTCAGGTTGAAAGTGGGTTCAAATTCAGTGAACTCAAGCTGTTAAAATGGAAAGCATCCAAAAGAGATACAAAAATGCTAAGTAGAGTATTTAGCAAAAGACATATTGTACCAGCAGTACAGCTTGTAAATGCTCAAGAATTCGAGTACAACGAAATTGAATCTAGTGTAAAAGAAGCCTCAGCACCGAAATTTAGATTCAATGAGATTTATAAGAAATGGTCCTTTATTATGGATTCTCACAGATTCAAAATGTTAGAACTAACGATACCAGCAACTGGTGGTGAAACAGACATCAGGCTAATCACTTCTAGAGAAGTGAGTGAAGCGTTCCAAAGAAAATATTCTTACATGCACATTGGTGCAGCCCAAATTTCCATAAAACTCTTACCAAGAGACGGTATAGACTGTTCGGTCTTGTGTATTCTGCAAGACGACAGAATAACAGACTTCAAGAAAAGCCTGTTAGGAACAGTAAAAGCCTCACTATGCAACCAGGTTGCATATTTCAATGTTTTCCCAAACTTCACCACTCATCTGAAAGACGCGGCACACTGCCTAAGACTGAGAATCAAAACAGATGGGATTGTCATGAAACAAGGCATGATGGAACTTGCCGTTGACTATAAAATCTATTACAAGCTAATGAGCTCCAATGTAACACCAAATACTAGATTCGTCAACAATCCTGGCCTTACAACATCTGTCCTTACCAATCCAAGAAATAATTCCCAGCAAAAGCACATCAAAAAATGGGATGAAGTATCATTCCCTAGAGAATGGAACTTAGCACCTCCTGAGAGGCAGATACAAAGCACTAATGCTTCTATCTATGAAGACACTGGAGGAAAAATAAGTCTCCAGTTCCATAGGCATTCTTTTGATAACTATGAGCAAGCAAGTACTTCAGGATCAATCCCTGAAGAATCTTTTGAAGAAGAAGAAGACTCAAAAAGACCTATAAGAATGCTTAGTGTAGAAGGATTGAAGGAACTCTATAAGCAAGCAGAAACTTGTGAAACCTTAGAAAGGTTAGAAGAAATAGTTAAAAAAATTTCTTTAGTCCAAACTAAAAGAAAGATTCTACCTTACCAAGCGGCAGAAGCAGAAGCAAGCACCATGGATGCTGAAGCAAGTACCATGGATGCAGAAGCAAGCACTAGCCAGCCACCATTGGCAGGAAACACTATCATCAACAACATCACAAATAACCCTACCAAGATCATTAGGGAAGAAAAAATCAAACTTCCTAAAGGACAACCGCCTACAGGAAAGATAGGAGAACGAAGTTCTCAAAAGTACATCCCTACAGAACTTCACTGGGGACAAGCAATCTCTGAAAGAGGAGTTTACCTAGACCTCGATAAAGTCGGAGACAAAAGAAAAACCATAGATAACTGGGTAGCCAGTTTAAAGCTAACCCAAGCCCTGGTTCTATCCAAATTCCACTATAAAGAAGCACATGCTTACTATGAAGCAACCTTAACAGGAATAGTCCAGAAATGGTACAATTCCTTTAAGAGAAGTAGTAGTTGGGCAGATTGGGAAGCAAAATTAGCCAAGACAAATGACCCAATGGATTTCGCTATCCCTATATATGCACAATTTTGTGGAGATATAACGGGACATAGTGAGCAAACCAAAGAAAGAGCTAAAGCAAGCATCCAAAAATTAAGCATCTGCAATATGAGGTATTTTAAAGAATACACAAATGAGTTCCAAAACTACTATTGTACAATAGGAGATTTGGAAAACATAGATCTTATTAGAACATATTACAGAAAATTGCCAGAACCCTGGAACAATGCTGTAGCACAGTCTCTTGAAGAAAATCCTTTAGGATATTTTTCTATAGGAGGAATAGCAGAAAGAGTAAGAGACCTGTTAAGAAAACAGTGCACAGAAAATCAAAAGTCAAAAACTACTAAGAAACAACTCAGAGGAGTTGAAAACATGTGCCCCAAAATCTTAGACACACCAACCCAATGGGGATGTCATCTCTACAATGAAAGAAAAAATAGGAGCAGGTTTAGGAACAAGAAATACAATAAATTTACTTCTAAAAAGAAGTATAAGTTCAGAAAAAGCTCTGAACGAGATAAAGAAAAAAGATCTCCTAGAAAGAGATTTTTTAAGAAAAGAAACCCAAACCCGAAGAAAAATACTTCTAGAGACACAAAGCCCTGTAGATGCTGGCTTTGCAAGGCTGAAGGTCATTATGCAAACGAGTGCCCTAAAAGGGATAAAAGATCTTCTAAAGCCCTTCTAGTAGAATACGATGAAGCAGTAGAATACGCAAACATAAAAGAGTTTGAAGTAGCCTATTCTGATGAAGAGAATGAATCTGTATATTCTCTTGAAGATACATCAGAAAGTGATACAGAATGCACCTCAAATAGCTCTGAAGGAGAAAGTGAATATAACTATCGACCTATATTTATGTTAATCCAAAATTGGAATCAGAAAACTACTGATAGTATCAGTCAGTTTACTCCAAGGCCTGGAGCTTTCACTTGTGACTATTGCAAGTGTGAAGATAATAATACAGTACCCATGTACTGTAAAGAAACAGGAGAAACATATCATAAAGAATGTTTCATAGCAGAAGTAAGGAGAAAAACAAAAGACCCTGATGTGCATACACTAGTAAATCAAGAATATGATATACTCCTTGATCAAACACAAAAACAGGATTTTGAGAAAAACCTCGAAAAAATGAAGTTAGAAACTTCAAGAATTATAAAAGAAGAACCAAGTCCCTCAATAGAAATACAAGAAAGTAGTCAAACGAAGGTAGAACCTGAATCTCTACAAGAAGAGGAAAGAAATAAAAACCCTTTCATAGAATTCATTAGAAAGGAGGATACAATCCAACCAGTAAAACAAGTTCAGACAAGTATCTATAGCAATTATATTACTATAGTATGAAATTTCCCAAGTATAAGAAATATCATCTACATGCTTTTGTAGATAGCGGTTCAGGATATAGCTTAGCAAAAAAATATGCTATTCTTGAAGAATACTGGGAAAAATCTGATAAGGTAGCTATTGGAATTGGAATGGGAGATAACGAGTTCACAATGAGCTACGTAGCCAGAAATATCAAAATCTCGCTAGGTGGAGGAACTTTTACGTTCCAAAGAATTTGGCAAAGTGAAGCCCAAGGGGGCCGATATGCTAATAGAAAATGATTTCCTACTTCAGCAAAGAATAGTAGAAACCCTCGAAATGATCGGGTTTGAAAAGAATAACAAGTTATACTGGGAATCCAGGTTACTAGATGCAGTCAGCATTGCAAGTAAAGGATTCACAGAGCAATATCAGAAGTCGCGAGCCAAGCGCGGTGATCATAACGCACCTTTTGAACCGGTTATGCAACCGGTATTAGCATTCCAAGAACACCAAGAAATTGTGCAAAATGAAGAGACAACTTCAGAAGATTCAGAATCAGAGGAAGAACCTCAAGATTCGGACAGCTCAGATGGTGAAGAAGAATTCATCCGAGAACACAATCTAAAAGTATACATTAATAAAATAGAGTAAAAGAAAACCCCAAAGCTCGTTGAGATAGAAAATCTACTGAAACCTATAATCAGTGAAGATCCCCAACTATACTGGGAAAGAGACCCGATATATTGTCAGCTAAAGATGCATGATGCCAATGCAATATGCCATGTCAAAGCCATACCGCATTATAGAGAGGAAGATTGAAAAGAAATGGAAAGCCAAATTCAAGAATTGCTTGAAAAGAAATTAATTAGACCCTCAGCTAGTCCTCATCATACGCCAGCATTTTTGGTTAGAAACCATGCAGAGCAATTAAGAGGAAAAGCAAGAATGGTCATAGACTATAGGGATGTCAACAAGAAAACCGTCAAAGATGGTTATCAGATTGCTCAAGTAAGAGTCTTGATAAATAGACTAAAAGGAGCAAAGATATTCTCAAAGTTCGATGCAAAATCAGGCTTTTGGCAAGTAAGAATGCACCAGGATTCCATAGCCTTAACAGCCTTTGGAACTCCTCAAGGACATTACGAATGGCTTGTAATGCCGTTTGGACTTAAGCAAGCTCCGTCTATCTTCCAAAGAAAGATGGATAATATATTTAAGCCATATTCAAATTTCTGTATAGTTTACATTGATGACATTCTTGTCTTCTCTAAAACTATGAATGAACATCTGAAGCATCTTAAGCAGATTTGCAAGCTCCTAGTTCAGAAAGGAATCATCCTTGGACAAAAGAAAATTCATCTTATAAAAGGAGAAATTGACTTCCTTGGCATACACGTCAAGGACGGAGAAATTCGTCTTTAAGAACATATAGTAAAGAAAATAAGCCAATTCCCTGACAGTATCCCAGATGCAAAGTCGCTACAGAGATTTTTGGGAGTTGTCAACTTTGCGAGAGATTTTATTCCTCAAGTGAGTGGCCTCACTGCTCTTCTCTCCCCAAAGACAAGCACGAAGAAGAAATGGTCATTTACAACGGATGATAGCAATACCGTTAAGAAAATTAAAGAACTCACAGAAAACTTCCCCCCTTTGCAGTTACCTGAAGAAGGTGACTTGATTATTTTGCAAACAGATGCAAATGATTATTATTGGGCAGGAATAGTTTTAGCAATAGCACCCAATACAAATCAAGAAAAGATCTGTAAATTTCTTTCAGGAAAATTTAATCCAGCAGAATTAAATTATTCCACAGGAGATAAAGAAGTTTTAGCCCTAATTAAATCCATTAAAGGAGCCGAAGTCTTTTTAGAAAATAAGTTTCTGGTCAGAACAGATAATAAGAGAGTGAAAAACTTTAAGAACTATAAGCTTACAGATGCAGCTGATAGAGGAAGAGTTCTTATATGGCAGATGTTTTTATCTCAATATGAATATGATGTTGAAATGATTGCAGGAACAAGAATTATCTGCCTGACGCTCTCACCAGAGAAATGGCAATGTTCGAAAGGGATGAAGGCCGTAACCCAAGAAGCAGAAGGCCCGAACCAGAACCAAAAATCGAAGAAAGAAGAAGGCCCGATTTTGGAACAAGAGCTAGACCTGAAAACAAATGATCAAAGGACAAAGCCCTACAACAGAGATACAGAGATGGAGACAAGACTGTTGGACCATTACATGATGGTCCAGGTTACCAATATCTAGTATCCTACTCTCCTGCTAGAACTAGTAGTGCCCCTGAAAAAATTCAGCCTGACCCAATAAGAAGAGAAAATGATCCGGAAGATAAGCAATCTTCTAACACAGAAGAAGAAACTGTAAATGAATATTTACAGCATCCTAGAACTACAGTTACAAACGATTGGTTTCAAAGAAGACAGCCTTATAAGGCAAGAACCACTGATAGGATAGCATCCTTCAGGTTACCAGCAGTAAAAGGTCTGAGAAAAATCTTTAATCATCCTATGAGAATTTATGAAAGACCGGTGTTCAGAACTAGCAGAAATTTGCAGTTCAATCAGAAAATTATCATGGATAATATTTTAGCAGCTTCTCGAGAAAATAATGAGGCACTTGTTCTACAAGCCCTGGAAACTCTAGCTGAGGAATTCTGCAGCTACGAGCTAGAAAAGGATCAGCAGCTCAAAGAAAAGCTAGATATTCAATACCTTGAGAACCCTGAAAGTGCTAAAGTCTCACTTTTAGCCCTATCAGAAGCTGAATGGTTCAGTTTCCATAATCTCTTAGGAGATTTCAAAAACAGAAAGGCTCTTCCATCAACCTTGTTAGTAGTAGCAGGTCCTTATTATGGAAGATACTTGGTTGATATTCAAGCAGATCATCCTCAGAAGAACAAATTATGGTTAATTGAGAATGGCTTTGTTCATAACCTCTGGACGAAAAATAACAAAGACCTAGAAGGTCTCCCTGAAGTAATTTACCAAGCAGTCAAGAATATTAGACCAGATGGCTGTACTCTGATATTAAAGTTCATTTCAACCCCTCCTGAATGGACTAGAGAAGAAGGGAGAAAGAGCTATATTTCTCCTTATCATTATGTCAGAATTATCCAGAGTTGTGCCTCTCAAGCACATAAATGGTCATCAAGCAATGGAAGACCTAACCAGAGCATCCCTTGGATGAAGGCGATGGCTATAATTCGTATCCAGAACCTAATCCAGAAAGATGGTGACTCTACTCTTCTAGCCAAGGGAGAAAAGATTATAGTCGCCAGCTATAATCATCCACATCCAGAGCATTGTGATTTGTATAAGGCCTTAGAAAGGCGAGAAATCGATGGTACGTTAACAACTACTACGTGGATAGAAAAATTAGAAAAGGAGCCAGAATTCAAAGACCCGCATGATTCGGATATGGAATCCGAAGTCGAAGAAAATGATGACTCTGGAGCCTCTTTTGCAGACGAGGAACTGCACAACATCGATAATATGATGGAGTATTAGCCGCCGAAAAAGGGCTATTTTGGTCATTTATAAGTGCAAAACTGCAGCTTAGTTAACACCATTTAAACGTTAATAGCTCTAGGTACCAAAGTGAGATAAGAATTGAAAATTCAGATATGGTTTTGATATTTTCAAAAATGAGATACACAAGTTAATAGTCTGGCAAAGTTGAGACATTGTTTGTGATAATTTCTCTAAAATAAAAGGTGCAAGAGGAAGAAAGTGAGAAGATGGAAAGAAAGGAGAAACGTCGGAATTGGTTTTCAAGAAAAAGGGTCGACTCGGAACAGGAAAATGAACTCGATCTTATGGCAAAAGTCGAAGCTCTGGAAACTATTGTGACTTACATTTC
The DNA here is from genome assembly GCA_963682095.1 of Potentilla sterilis. Taxonomy (NCBI): domain Eukaryota; kingdom Viridiplantae; phylum Streptophyta; class Magnoliopsida; order Rosales; family Rosaceae; genus Potentilla; species Potentilla sterilis. The sequence goes on along the minus strand of OY821755.1, from coordinate 37,676,531 downwards.
CATCGAGTTGTCCTCATATGTACTAGCTAGCACCCAAGACTATCATTTTGGAGGATGAAGTCACACCATATATAATTATTGTCACAGAACCATCAGAAAGGGAAATCCACTACTCCATATATAACTAGTGAGCCAACTGGCCCCTCGTTCAATACGTACAAGGGAAATATATACGTACCATCGATCATTCACTTGGGATGTAAACAATGGCTTCTCCATATATAGCGCCCAACAATGGCTGATTGCTTTAAGCCTATAGTGCCATAAGTTGAAGCAAGTAAATCCTGGGATCCATGGATGGGATAACAGCATCAGGGCACCCATGCCAGTAGCTCACCCTTTTCAAGCCACTGCCTGCAAGCCCTCCTCCCCGTTGTGCTCGATCAGTTAATCATATTCTCATTGTCAATCTGACAATCTCTGTAAATAGTTCCGATCAATACGCTGTTTTGCAGTGTTTCATTTGATTTCATTCATTTCAGGAGAGCTGAGTACCTCCATGTCGAGCAAGCCAATGGGACACGTACGTGGAAGCCCTAAATCTTGGAATCCGGATTCTCTCCTCATGAGGGTTTCCTAATATTTCCTCATAAACTGATCCTGACCTTCCATTTTACATCTACGGCCAAGATCTCTCCTAATCTATTAAATCTGCAAACCCAATATCAAACAGCCCACGCTCAAAAGTTTGTTTCCCTCTCACTCTCAAATAGCCTGCGCTCTCTCCGTCAAATCTCATCGCCACTCTTCGTCGGTCACAGCCAGCGACGGCCTCCTCCGTCACGGTGCCGGTCTGTGATCTCTCTCTGTTGTCCTTCGCGTCGACCGGAAGCCTCCTCCGTCAAGTTCTCGCCCGCCTCCGCCATCCGGCGTCCTCCGCAGCCCGCCGCCTATCTCCTCTAGGTGCAATCTCTAGTCTTTCTCATACTCTCTCTTGGGGTATGCTATGAATTGATCAATTTTATGGTTGGGCTTTTGTTATTGTTCTTGTAATGTTGTGCTTAATTTTTTTTTTCCTGATATTTTATCAATTTGATTGTTTATGGGTTCTTTAGTTGGGTTCTGAATGACCAATATATGGAGATCGACAATGCAAAATTGTGAGGGCTGCTGGTTTACTTGACATTACTTCTCCTTCTCATTGTATAGTGGAGTCCTAGAATTTGTGAAATTAATAGCTCGTGTTAGTTAATCAATGGACTGTTGGCTTGCCAATGCTATTAGTTAGTTAATTAGTATGTTCCGATATAAGGATCTAATAGCAGACTAATTTTCCTGTGTTTATAACTTAATTTCTGACTGCTTGACACACAAGGATCCCATAACTATACATCCCCTTGTTTTGATGGCTCAATACCAATTGCATACTCTGCATTTCATAAAAAATCAAGTGCATCAGTTTTCTGTGTACAATTTACTGAATTTAGAACCTAACTACAGAGTACAGACTACTGTGGTACTCAAGACTTTCTTGGTTCATCAGAGTCATCAGACTATAATAAGATCATTTTCATAATCAATGGTTTGTGATGTATGAACTAATGAAAGTATTGAACAAATGAATTTCATTGTTGGGTTGAAATATGTTAATGATGGAAATTGCTGATATCACGCCTTTATATTTCAATTGCTTTCACGCCAGTATGCTCCTAATTGATATACTCCTGTCCATACTCATATTTATCTTAAATAAACTAGTTGACTGAGATTTATGAATTATATGGTAAAGATTATTACCTAGAGCAGTATAGCCAATGGTGCCCTTTATCCCAACTGTGCTATTTCGATTTTCAGAGGAGTCTGTAGTAAGGACTAATTGTGATATATGATTGACTATTGCAGGCATTATGGATGAGGATGTGGAAGAAAACAATGATAGTTTGGAGCGATCAAAAGAAGACTTGAAACCTAAATTTTTTATGGAGTTTGATTCTGAGATTGCTGCATATGACTTTTATAATGAATATGCACGTAGTGAAGGCTTTAGCATTAGAAGAGATGCTTATGCTGCAGATAAACAAGGTGTACTCACTTCAAGAACATTTGTTTGTTGTAAAGAAGGTTTGCGGAAGGCAGATAAGAGAGACGATTTGACGAGAAATCCAAGAGGAGAGACAAGGACTAAATGTGGAGCGATAATGGAGATTAAGTTGGTCAGGCGTACTTGCAAGTATTCTGTGTATTGTTTCTCTGAATAGCATAACCATCCTCTTGTTAGCCAAGAATCTGTCCATTTTATGCCATCTCATCGAAAAATCACATCATCAGATGAAGCTTTTTTAGACTTGACAGCAAATTCAGGTCTTTCGCCGAAGTCTGCGTTGGAATTAATGGGTCAGCAAGCAGGTGGTAGAGAGTCACTGGGATTTACAAACGTCGACCAAAAGAATTACCTTCGAACTGTCCGACAGAAAAAAATGAAATTTGGAGAAGCTGGTTATTTGATAGAATATTTTTCAAAGCAAATGTTGGAAAATCCTTCGTTCTTCTATGAGATGCAGTTGGACACTGACGAACAAATTACCAACGTTTTTTGGGCTGATGCTAAAATGATAATGGATTATGGTATATTTGGTGATGTGGTAAGTTTTGATACAACTTATAAACTTAGTGAAGCAAATCGACCATTTGCGGTGTTTGTTGGATTAAATCATCATAGAGAGACTATTATTTTTGGAGCTGCCTTAATGTACGATGAGACCGCAGCATCCTTTATATGGTTGTTTGAAACCTTTTTAAAGGCAATGTATGGGAAGCCTCCACAAACCTTTTTCACTGATCAAGATGCAGCAATAGCCAAGGCTGTATTACATGTGATGCCAGGTACTTACCATCGACTTTGTATATGGCATTTTTTTTAATGTGTATTTAATTTAATTTAATTTTTTTTTTGTATATATTAGGTACTTACCATCGACTTTGTATATGGCATTTGATGCAAAATGCTATCAAGAAAGTTGGCTTCTTATTCCGAGATCACGACGAAGAAGATGAAGGTAATGTGTTCAACAAATTTCTTTATCAAATTGAGGAAGAGGATGAGTTCTTGAGTGCTTGGCAGTCCATGCTTGATAAGTACGATGCACATGATGATACTTGGTTGGCTGCAACATTTGAAATAAGAAAAAAATGGGTGCATGCATATGTGAAGTGGACATGGTCAGCAGGAATGCAAACTACACAACTGAGTGAAAGCTTTAATGCTAGTTTGAAGGGGTATTTGAAATCAGACCCACAATTGCATGAGTTTTTTACTCACTTTGTAAGAATGGTGTTTGATAAGCGGTATAAGGAATTGGAAGCTGAGTATGATTTGTTGTTCCGGATTGTTCACTGCAAAATGGAGGTAAGTATCTTGATACATGCACGAGAAGTTTATACCAAAGCCATATTTAAGGTATTTCAAGCTCAATTTGAAGAGTCTTTAAAGTCTTCCATAACAAAGTGTGCGTCCAATGGTGAAAAATACATCTTCACTGTTGTTAGGGATGTGTTCTTTAAGGAGAGGCTAGTAAAAAGAGAAGGTCAGTTTACTGTATCTTGCAGCTGTAGGATGTTTGAAACTATAGGTGTCTTGTGTAGGCATTGTATCAAAGTGATGACAGAAGGCAGAGAAACTACACTGATAAAAAAGATACCTGAGCAATATATCTTAAAGAGGTGGACAAAAAATGCGAGAGTTGATAATGTTGTGCAAGACATGTATGGGCACAAGATTGTAGAGAACCCAAGGCTGAAACAAACTTATCGATATAGAAGTTTATGTTCTAAGTTTGTTCGACTTGCATCAAGAGCATCTGAGAGTGAGAAGACATATGAGGCAGTAGATATGGAAGCTGATAAGTTAGTAAAGATGGTTGAAGATATGTTACGTATAGAAATAAATGGTGAAAAAGATGTGGAACATGAAGCCCCAAATGTCTTGGTTGATTGCTCTAATAATGTAACTGCTGTGAATGCAAAGGGATTCAAAAAAAAGAGAAGCTACACATCGTGGAAAACGTCGAGCAAAAGGAGGTTTTGAAGCTCAGTTAAGTAAAAACAAAAAGAAGCCTACACAGGTTTTATATTTAACTATAATTGAAGTCATTATTTACTTCTTGCTGAATATAATCATTATTGATGTCTATATGCAATGATAGGTAACTAAAGTTCCAATGGACCAATCTCATGTACCTTATTCACAACAATCTCAGGTTTCAAAACAATGCTTCACATTATGTTGTTGATATATTAATCAGAAGTTTTTGCTATAGTTCATGTGTGGCCAGATTATGTAAAATAATCTTTAGTGTTATATAATTCATTACTATCAATTACAGGTACCTATGCACTCTCCTATGATGGTTGGTAATGGTAGATATATGCCAATGCTCTTTCATCCGTATAACGTGAGTATGAGTTTGCTATAAATATATGATTTTGTTTTTTGCTATCTGTTTATATTTCTAGCATTTTGACAGATACATGGGCATCAATTGAATATGCCAAACTAAATGTCTTGGATGCCTTATCAAGAATTCTCTGGGCCAAGTTCACAAGAATTTGTTCAATCAAATATCACGAGATTTTCATTTGCACAAGACCCAGAAAAATTAAATTCTGAAGAAAACTAGTGCATGAGTATATTGGCATATATATATATATATATGTGTGTGTGTGTGTGTGTAGTGCAAGGATACTTTTGTAGTGCATGGCTAAATTGGTAGACTAGTGGGTATTTTTTTAGTGGTGGGATACTTTTGTTGTGCAGGGACATATATTGGCAGACTAGTGGGTAGTTTTGAAGTGCAGGGACACTTTTGTTGTATAGGGACGTGTATATTGTTGAAATAATTGGACATCAAGCTATATGAAGCTCTGATACCATGTTGAAAAAATTGGACAGAAAGCTATATAAAGTTTTTCTAGTAATCTTCTTGGTACTTTACATGTTTTACAAAGCTGATGTTATATATAGCTATTATCAATATATTCTACCAATATTACAGTTGGGAGTTGATGTACTTAAAATATGCAGTAACATGTTAACACTCCTTGTCAAGATATCCTATCTCCTTATCAAGATATGCAGCTCCTTGTCAAGATTTAACACTCCTTGTCAAGATCCTATCTCCTCGTCAAGATATGCAGCTCCTTGTCAAGATATGCAACTTCTTGTCAAGATAAGCAGCTCCTTGTCAAGATATGCAACTTCTTGTCAAGATAAGCAGCTCCTTGTCAAGATATGCAGCTCCTTGAGTTCCTTATCAAGATCCTATCTCCTTGTCAAAATATGCAGCTTTTTGTCAAGTTAAGCAGCTCCTTGTCAAGATATGCAGCTCTCATTCACAACTCTCCTTATTCAAACTCCGTAAAAAATTTAGGTTTCAAGTCTTCTTTTGATCGCTCCGAACTTTCATTGTTTTCTTCCACAGGCTCTTCCATAATGCCTGCAATAGTCAATCATATATCACAATTAGTCCTTACTACAGACTCCTCTGAAATCGAAATAGCACAGTTGGGATAAAGGGCACCATTGGCTATACTGCTCTAGGTAATAATCTTTACCATATAATTCATAAATCTCAGTCAACTAGTTTATTTAAGATAAATATGAGTATGGACAGGAGTATATCAATTAGGAGCATACTGGCGTGAAAGCAATTGAAATATAAAGGCGTGATATCAGCAGTTTCCATCATCAACATATTTCAACCCAACAATGAAATTCATTTGTTCAATACTTTCATTAGTTCATACATCACAAACCATTGATTATGAAAATGATCTTATTATAGTCTGATGACTCTGATGAACCAAGAAAGTCTTGAGTACCACAGTAGTCTGTACTCTGTAGTTAGGTTCTAAATTCAGTAAATTGTACACAGAAAACTGATGCACTTGATTTTTTATGAAATGCAGAGTATGCAATTGGTATTGAGCCATCAAAACAAGGGGATGTATAGTTATGGGATCCTTGTGTGTCAAGCAGTCAGAAATTAAGTTATAAACACAGGAAAATTAGTCTGCTATTAGATCCTTATATCGGAACATACTAATTAACTAACTAATAGCATTGGCAAGCCCACAGTCCATTGATTAACTAACACGAGCTATTAATTTCACAAATTCTAGGACTCCACTATACAATGAGAAGGAGAAGTAATGTCAAGTAAACCAGCAGCCCTCACAATTTTGCATTGTCGATCTACATATATTGGTCATTCAGAACCCAACCAAAGAACCCATAAACAATCAAATTGATAAAATATCAGGAAAAAAAAAAATTAAGCACAACATTACAAGAACAATAACAAAAGCCCAACCATAAAATTGATCAATTCATAGCATACCCCAAGAGAGAGTATGAGAAAGACTAGAGATTACACCTAGAGGAGATAGGCGGCGGGCTGCGGAGGACGCCGGATGGCGGAGGCGGGCGAGAACTTGACGGAGGAGGCTTCCGGTCGACGCGAAGGACAACAGAGAGAGATCACAGGCCGGCACCGTGACGGAGGAGACCGTCGCTGGCTGTGACTGACGAAGAGAGGCGATGAGATTTGACGGAGAGAGCGCGGGCTATTTGAGAGTGAGAGGGAAACGAACTTTTGAGCGCGGGCTGTTTGATATTGGGTTTGCAGGTTTAATAGATTAGGAGAGATCTTGGCCGTAGATGTAAAATGAAAGGTCAGGATCAGTTTATGAGGAAATATTAGGAAACTCTTGAGGAGAGAATTCGGATTCTAAATCTTGCATGCATGGCTCCCCCACTAAGGCTATTAATTCTATTTACGTGTTAATTAAGTACTATAAATCGGAGCTTAAAATTGCAAGTAATTTGTTGTCACACACACAGGTGGACGTCGGATGGAGCTCAGGTCAGGTCCCACACAGGTACGCCACCCAAAGATTAGATCACGCCACCCAGTTTACGTACCTTGGAATAATACTACTAAGTACGACTGGAACATATATCTTTACTAAAGGATGTCAAGCTTCTACTTGTGATCTTGGCCGGGAAGATTTCAAGAGAAAATCTCCCATTATTTGTAGAGAAAGCTAAAGCATATCAAACCTTATTACCAAATTAAGTACGTCTCCTAAAAGTCAATCGGCAAGAACTGGTCAAATGTCAAAACACAAAAACTTAATTCGCAATTAAGATGATATGCTAGAAAGCTAGCTAGCTTGTTCTTTTGGCAAACAGATAGCTAGTTTGTTCACTGCTCAAAAACACATGTTATCTCTTTGACTTCGAAGTAAATTAATACACATATTATATCGAAAAATCATTTTCTGCATTTACTTGATTGTTCCTCTTATCATTTTGATCACCTGGGTGTATTTTTTTTTCTTTTTCTTTTGTACATTATGTTACAATTTGATCTCAATACTTTTTTATAAAATAAAAAAATCAATAATCGACCTGACTGAACTCGAAAACTTTGGAGCTGACTTAATTTTTCAAGCAGCTCGAACAGAAAAACAAGAGCTAAGAACTGAACTATATATCCAGAAAATTAATATTCTCATTAATTAATTTCTTGGATTTCAAGATTTCGATCTCTTCTCTTGACTGCCCCTGCTGCCTGCTTTGTCAAAAAACTTAGAAGTCTTTGATTAATTAGCGGTAAACATGCCTTGGAATGCTGAAGAAACTCTCTTAAAGTTATATATAACGTAGACACAATCACATGTAACAGCATTAGTAATAACAACGTACACAATCACATGTAACAGCATAATAACTTGAACATGAATCATGGATCTCACAATCCGTTAACTCTGTCAAACCTAGACATCAGTATACCAGTACTGAGTGGATTAGATTTCCAAAAGGAAAGCCTTTCTTTCTTCCATTTTGAGACTCTCTCTCTCTCTCTCTCTGCGCCATCATATCTTTCGAAATGTCTTCCTCACTATCCCTCAATTCTACCACAACTCAAGAAAAACAAGCAAACCCTTTATCATTTGGAGCTCTATTCAAATCTCTAGCGAATTCAAGCTTAATCCTTATGACTTTTTACATCTCAAGCATAATCCTTATATCGTTGTATATTTTGTTCTTCGACAAATCAAATAACTATCAACCTTCCATTCTACTGAGAACCTTCGAACAAAACTTCTCGGCTCCGGCTATACATCCCCCCGGTCACTCTCCTACCAATTTAAACCACATTATGATCGGAACGGTCGGCGCGGTCAACACATTGAAGCACAAAACAGATTACATTGAAGCATGGTGGCGGCCTAATGTCACTCAAGGATTCCTCTTTCTGGATAGAGCTCCAACCGCAGAGTTTTTGCCTTGGCCTTCGTCTTATCCTCCTTTTCGTGTCAATGAGGACGTCGCTAAATTAAAAGTGTTCCCGAAGCTTGTGCATCCGGTCCAAGCGCGAATAGTTCGTTCGATCTTGGAGATATTTAGAGAGAGTGACAAAGATGCAAGATGGTTTGTAATGTCGGATGATGACACCATTCTTATGGTTGATAATTTCGTTGAAGTTCTGGCAAAGTATGACCATACTAAGTACCATTACATTGGGACAAGCTCGGAATGTGTCAAGTCTAATTTCGATTTTTCATTTGATATGGCTTTTGGTGGCGCTGCTTATATTTTGAGTTACCCTCTGGTGGAAGTATTGTCAACGAAGTTGGATGAATGTGTTGAGAGATATTCATACTCCTGGGTTAGCGATTTTACATTACATCAATGTTTAACCGATTTAGGAGTTACTTTAACTCAAGAAAAGGGACTTCACCAGGTAATAATCATTTTTGTCATTTTTTTATTACATTTTTGATAACCATTTATTACTGTAACAAATATATACTCTCTCATAACATTTTTGTATGCTAATTTCTAAATGCGAGGACTCAGCATAGTTTCCTTGAACCTTAAATTCTCGAGTTTAAATAAATCTCATTCCATGATATGTGCTACGTTAATTCACACACATTACTGTTAGCAATACTATGTATTAAGAATGATGTATTTATAAGTTTATTATTACTATTGTTAATAATTCTAATGCTCATTGGTGTTTTTATCACAGATTGATCTCCATGGTGATATATCAGGTCTTTTATCTTCACATCCTCAATCTCCATTCCTCTCCCTCCACCACCTTGACGCCGTTGACCCGATCTTCCCCTCCATGAACCGCTCTGAGTCCATTAACCACCTCATGAAAGCTGCAAAAGTTGATCATTCTCGTCTGCTTCAGCAAACAATATGCTACCACAGACCAAGCAATTGGTCTTTCTCAATCTCATGGGGTTATTCTGCACACATTTACGAAAATATAATCCCCCGGAGCGTTTTACGGAGACCTATCGAGACATTCTTACCGTGGAAGAGGAACGCAAGACTACCATTTTACATGTTCAACACTAGGTGGCGCTCCAACGATCCATGTCTAGCTCCTCATGTGTTCTATTTCGATTCTGTTGATCAGAGTGTTGAAGGAAGCAAGACTGTTACCACTTATTCAAGAGTAGCTCCGCGTGGTTTGGTTTCGTGTTCTTCAAGTGGTAACCACTCTGCGGATTCCATCTACAACATTGAGGTTTATTCATCGCTAGAATCCCCCTTGGAGGTGAGAGGAAAGGAATGTTGCGACATAATAGATGCAGATGATATGAACACTACTCGAGTAATGTACAGGCCTTGCATGGAAACTGAATTCATAGCATAGATTTGCAAAAACTTGGTGTTTAATTATATTTGGTCCTAAGAATTAGGTAATAAGCTGAAGGAATCAGAAAGACCATATGCACATAATATATACTACAATTCTTAGAATAGATTATGTATCAATTCAACTTTTGATTATGTAAGTGATGTAGGCTTCCTTAACTTGCATCAAGCAGTGGTTGTTTTGTTTTTCTTAGCCAAAAGGCTTTCTAAGTCTCTAGGCTTAGAAATTGATCTAGGTCAGTCAATAGGGCTTTGCAGCCATTTCCCTGACTCCGTTTGTTGAGAGAACTCGAGAGGGCTGAGTTGTTATCCACCTGGATAATGAAAGAAAGGAATTTACAGTTCCAAATGAAATCCAAATAGTAAACAATTTGCGTAGAAACGATAATAATGGAAAAAGTGAGAATTATTCACCCACCGAGCAAATTGAGCCAATATCTCCACCATTAACTTACTCGTGGCTAAGAGAGTGGCATTTGCCAACCATTAACTCAATTCTCAATCTGATCAAGGAGCTATTCTGCTCACATTTGCGAAAATGACTTCCGTCGTAGCACTTTGCAGAGAACCTTTGAGACATTCAAGCCTCAGAAGAGGTATGGGAGATTACCACTCTACATGTTCAACACGAGTGAAGCTCCTCATGGGTGTTACTGCAGCTGTGTTGATCGTCGTGTTGAAGGAAGCAAGCTCGTTACGACTTGTTCAAGACTAGCTCTGCGTGGTTTGCTCTCTTGTTCGTCAACTGGTAACCATTCTGCAGATTCCATCACCAAAATTAAGATCTATTCATCACAAATCACATTATTACCCTAAATCATGGATCTCTAAGTCCTTTAAAACTCTCAAAACCTAAATAGACCCCCTCCCTCAGCTCTCGCTCTGTGCCATCATATCCTTCAAAATGTGTTCTACCACAACTCAAAAGAAACAAACAAACCTTCTATCTTTTGGAGTTTTATTCAAATCTCTTGCAATTTCTATCTTAATCCTAATAACTTGTTACATTTCAAGCTTGATCCTAACATCGGTATACATTTTGAAACCTTCCAATCTTCTGAGAACCTTCCAACACAATTTCTCAGCCCTGGCTACTCGTCCCCGCGGTCACTCTCCTACCAATTTAAGACACATTGTGATCGGAATGGTTGGCTCTGTCAAAACATTGAAGCACAAAACAGCTTACATCAAAGCATGGTGGCGGCCTAATGTCACAAGAGGATACCTCTTTTTGGAAGGAGTTCCTCCTCGAGAGTTTTTGCCTTGGCCTTCATCGTATCCTCCTTTTCGTGTCAATGAGGATGTCACCAAATTAAAAGTGTATCCAAAAATACTGAATCCGATCCAAGTACGAATAGTGCGTTCGATTTTGGAGATATACAGAGAGCGGGACAAAGATGTAAGATGGTATGTAATGTCCGATGATGACACTGTTTTTGTGGTTGATAATTTGGTTGAAGTTCTAGCGAAATATGATCACACTAAGTACCATTACATCGGTACCCGATCGGAGTTTGTCAAGTCGAATTCCGATTTTTCATTTGATATGGCATTTGGTGGAGCTGGTTATATTTTGAGTTACCCTCTGGTGAAAGCACTGTCAACAAAGTTGGACGACTGTATTGATAGATATTCATACTCTTGGTTTAGCGATTTGACATTGCATGAATGTTTAACCGATATTGGAGTTACTCTAACTCAAGAAAATGGACTTCACCAGGTAATTTCATGAATTACATTTTGATGAACATGACTATCTACTTACAATCATCTATATAGAATTTCTGGTATAAGAAGTATGAATAACTCTATTATCTATTGGTGTTGTGAATCACAGATTGATCTCCGTGGTGACATATCAGGTCTTCTGTCGTCTCATCCGCAATCTCCATTCCTCTCTATCCACCACCTTGATACTGTTAACCCAATTTTCCCTTCCATGAACCGGTCTGAGTCCATTAACCACCTCATGAAAGCTGCAAAAGTTGATCCTTCTCGTCTTCTTCAACAAACAATATGCTACCACAGACCAAGCAATTGGTCTTTCTCAATCTCATGGGGTTATTCTGCTCACACTTACGAAAGTATACTCCCCCGGAGCACTTTAAGGCGGCCCATCGAGACATTCCGGCGTTGGAGGAATGCAAGCCAACCATTCTACATGTTCAACACCAGGTTGCCCTCCAAAGATCCATGCCAAGCTCCCCATGTGTTTTATTTTGATTCTGTTCATCATCGTGTCGAGGGAAGGAAGAGGAAGACTGTTACGACTTATAAAAGAGTAGCTCCGCGAGGTTTGCGGTCATGTTCTTCAAGTGGTAACCACCCTGCAGATTCTATAACCAAAATTGAGGTCTATTCATCGCCAGAAGTACGATTGGAGATGGGAGGTAAGGACTGCTGTGACATAGTACATGCAAACGATACTCGAGTCATATACAGGTCTTGCATGGAGGGTGAAGTTATCGCATAATCTTTCAAAAGGTTGGTGTTTATGACCGATCCAAAGTATTAGGTAGATATTGATTCGAAATTAGAGACCATGCACTACAATTCCCAAAAATAGGAAAAGGGATCAACTTCATCATTCCCGCAATTCAGTTACACAGCATACAAACAGTGAAGAAATTCAATTGTGAAGCAATATGCAGAATTTTCGGACAAAAAAAAAACAGTATGCAGAACATTCGTGTCATTACAGATTCAAATGATCAACCTGAGATACAAGGTCATCAATAAACAACCCACATTTCACAATGAACACTTTCCGGACCATAAACAGATGAACTGCAAAACAACCACCAGCACATCCCAACAGCCAAAAAAGAATTCACAAAATGTTACCTCAAATCCATTTTCCAATCACAACCCAACAAAACCCAGATGAAGTCACACAAAAACAACAGGAACCCAAGAACCCAACAAAGCCATAAAGCTGTAAAGAGATTCTAAAATACTGGTGTTCAAAGATGAAAATATTGCTGCCGTGGTTGACACAGATGACAAGGATAAGAATGAAGATGCAATCGACTTGGCTATTGAATGGCTAGACGGCAATAAGCTTGCTATGATGTATTAGGGGGCAACAAAAAGTTGGGCAATGTATCAGGGCTACTCTAATTTGTTTGTCTTTTTGATACTTTACCCGCCTGTGCAAATCTCATCTCTATCAATCATATCTCATCACTACCTTCTTCATGTCCTTTTCAAAGTACTCATTTCAATAGCATATTCCTCATTCCTCCAAATAACAGTCCTTGTAATGGAATGAAGGACAAATGCTCAAGTGCAATGCGAATATATGAGTACATATGTTTCTTCAACATTGTTCTCAGGCTAATATATGAACTAATTATGCAAGCTCCACCATAGCCAATATAACTGTAAAATACTTTTCTTACAGTTAAGATGTCCAGACAAAATCCTTACAGCATCAAGACAGCAAAAATGAGAAAATGGGTGAAAAATTGTAAAGGTAAGGAAAAAGGAAAATCAAATAGAAAAATGTGGCTCAGACTCAGCTGCTGTAAATATGAGGTGGAAAACCAATGTAACCTAGCATATAAAACCCCAATCACTTCACTCGTCTAATTGCATAATGTATGCAACAACTGTAGAGAGAACCTATGCCTTGGAAAACTCAATCAAATTAGAAACCGCAAGCCGCTGTAGAACTAATGGGCCTTCTGAATCCCGATTAAACGAGCATAGTCCACCCACCTGTGCAAAGTAGTTTAGGGTTATTTTTGCAGGGAAGAAAATCTGATATATTTGAAAATTAACACAGCATAAGTTCTCACAATAATGAACCCAAGAATGTGTTGCCCGTTCGAACGGCAAAGCATATTGCGCTTAGCATTAGCTTGTGTTGATGTAGTAGTGGCTCCAACATCCTTTGTTCAATAACACCAGCCAATACTTGGTACCTGTTAAAGAATTTGTGATTGAGATAATTAAATAACATATTAACATTGGCCTCTAGTCTGCACTAATGCAGCAATTCCATATACAAAGCAATAAATATATTAACATTGCCCTCTAGCCTGCACTAATGCAGCAATTCCATATACAAAGCAATAAATATAACTAAAAAAAATTTTGTCCAATGAAAAAGTTTATCTACTTGGACATCACTTTCATTCACAATATCTGATTCAGACTTTTATGAAAACAACTTGTTCATTCTCTGTCTCAAGAGCAATTTACATAAGGTGATTTCAAGGTCCTATTCTGTTCTATACCTGGTGGCTTTAGCATAAGTTCCAATGAAACAAAATAAACAAGAGAGCACATAAAGGAAACTGCCCCCTTTTGAAAGAGAGATGATATACAACTTATACCTACGATGTTAAATGTACAATTTAGAAAGGTAGAAATGCGGAGGAAAGACAGCAAAACTGGAAACAGATATTGTACGAACCAACTCACCCAAAATAAAAAAGTTATACCATTTCACTGTAGAAAATTAGCATTGATCAAACTTGAAGTACCTGAGATTGCTAGAAACTGCCATATAGACACCATATGCAAGGCTAGTGGATACTATAGGTACATTCTCAGCTTCACCTTCTGAAGAGCTACCAACAGCCTTCTTTGCATTGATCAAGGCATTTGTAACACTTGTGCCAATCTAATCAAAAATGAGATATCAGCACTCTGAAATTTAGTGCTATGAGCAAAAACTTGGTATAATTTTGCGAATAAAATATGAACAAAAGCTGCACTGGAAGTATTATTGAACATTGGTATCCTTTTCGACCAGTATTATTGAACTACGAGCATCAGAGAGAGAGAGAGAACCTAGAAGTTGACCATATATATGGGTAAATGTTTTTTAATTTTATTTCATTTATTGATAATTGTAAGATATGTTTGTTGCAAGATTTCTTTGGCTAACTTTAAACTGATAAATGTGAGAACCTTTTTCATGTAAGTGCAATCAACCATTCACAAATTGATGACAAAGCAATTTCTAAAAGAACCAGAACCAGTGTTAGGAAGTTAGAGATATACTAACCAGTGATGAAGCAGTACCAACGACAAAGAGCTTGCTCCCATTTCTCTGCCCAAACAAATGAGGATTATGCCTTACTTCAAAACTTCAAATAAAAAATAAAATCTTCCTTACCACTACTGCACCAATCCTCTGAAGTAAGTTGTATGATGTTCCAGAGAGAGCGATCTGCAGACAGAATTTCAGAAATCTATAAGTAACTTTATCTAGATTTTTCTCTAATGCTTACAAACTTTAAGGGTTCATAGAAAAGTAACCTGGAATGCGTTATCAGGGCAACCATGGAAAAATTTGGTGATTGCCCCTGCGCTGAGTGCAAGTGGTGGTCGTAGAGAAACAGTTGGGGCAGGTAGATATACAAGCATGAAATCTGCAATTATGGCCATTACCTAAGAGAAAATTATAGCAAAATCAATGACAATACAATGAAGAAACAACACATCAATACTGATGATTTTCCTATATGAGTAAAGATTTATGACTATTACACAGCTCTTTTCCATTTTTAAGAATAAACGCAAGTGATCTCCATTTAATCATTAAAATTCACCATTAAGAAAGTCCAGTTCCGTTATAGAGAATTTACACTCAATCAAACTAAGCTAGATATAGCTTATGCAACTGCTCAGGCGAAATAATATAATCTATGAATTAGCATTCAATGCAAAGAAGTATAATGTTCATCTATGAAAGCTAATGAAAAGGCTATATCAAGTGTGTCATTATAATGCAACTAATTTCGACAGTTATGTGCAATGTGACTAAATCAATGTTCCCAACAAAAATCGAGACAACGCATCCATACCACATCTGCAAATACAACTTCGAGCTCATTGAAAAAGTTCTCCTTCCGTTTCTGGTACTCTGCAGCCGTCTACAAAACAAAACACAATTAATCGGAAATGAGAAGAAAAATAATTAACAGACACATTGTAAAACCGAAGTCACAGAGAGATAATGAGAAACACACCTTGGTGAAAAGACCAACGCCACACTCCATGAAGACCTTAAACAAGAAAAGATCATCAGCCAACAACCGCTCCCTAAACCCAGCGAACTGCAGCAGCCACGAAAAGAAGCCATTCTTCTCCAGCTCAAAATACTTCTCCACCACCGCGCCGGGGATCCTCCCGTCCTGGATCGCCGCCGCCAGGTCCTGCGGCAAGCTCTCCAGTCCCCGGCCGGACTCCTTCAGCACCATCAGCGCCTCCACCCTGTTTTTCCCGCCGGCATTGTCGTCTCCGCCGTGGTCCCCGCCGCCTCCGCCGCCTATGAAAGGAGGCTCGCCGCCGGCGGCGGAGAAGAGGACGCGGCGAAATTGGCCGCCGCGGTGGGAGAGAGAGGGAGCGGAGACGCCGAGGCGGAGGTGGACGACGGGAGAGGCGGAGAGGGAGGGAATCGGACGGTGGGGATTGAATTTGGCGGAGGCGGAGGAGGAGGAAGGAGTGAAGCAGAAGGCGATTGCCATTTCTTCTTCCTCCGAAGTAAAAAAGAAGAAGGAAGAAAAAAAATGATAGCTGAGAGAGCGAAGAGAAGAGAAGAGAGGGTTTTATGAGGCTCTCTGTTTTCTCTCTCTCTTTGTTTCTCTGTTTCTCAGTCTGAGTTTTGTACTGTTTCTCTTGATGGGGCGTGAGTTTCAGAGGCACAGAGAGAAGAAGACGGAGAGATACGGAGAGAGAGAGAGAGAGCGAGAAAAGAAGCCAGAATTTTATTAGGGGTTCTTTGTCTCAACTAACCTCACACTCGCTTTCCCGCGCGTGGGCCCACGCTACAACGTATATAATTTGAGGCCTGGAATCTCTAAAAATGTGCCTTCTGGTAGTGGTGTGGGGTTCCTTTTCGGGGTTATTTTAAGCCAAGAGTGGCACGTGTCGGCACGCGCGTGAGGTAGGGTTTTATGGCAGCACTACTCGCACCCTTCGGCGCGTTTGGTTTGGTTCGCTCTCTCGCCGGAAATTGTGCCTCTTTCTTTTGACTTTGGTAAATGCCGGAGGAATAGGGTCTGATCTTGATATTTCGGACAAGAGTGGCGCGTGCGACGACGCGCGGTTGGTTAGCGTGAGGGGATTGGAAAGTGTAGGTTTGGTTAATTTTTGGTAGGAAATATGTGGGCCATATCAGGGTTGGTAGGGAATCTGATGTTAAGGTTTTGTTACCTGTTATTTTCAGGAGCAGAATCTGAGAAATGGTTTCTGTCATTTTTCAAATAATATGAAATAACGTTGATGTTCGGGAGTTAAAACCTCTAAATTTGGTATATGTCTTTTTCGGAAAAAAAAAAGTTCGTACTTCCGGAATGTCGACGGTGTCCGGCTCTTGGTATGCGGTCGCTTCTTGACACTCTGTGCTCACACCAAGTGTGGTAGCACTGTATATGTCTCGCTGAGACACATGGTTAACTACCTTCCACGTGCCTTTGTTCAATGGATCATCAAGATAAAATACCTTTTTGGCCGTTGTGGCGAAAACAAAGGGGTCATCTTCATACACACTAGTGGCGGTATTCACCGAAAGTATGCCGTACTGATCGGTCCTTATGCGGTGCGGCCTAGTATCAAATCATCGACACTTAAACAAGTGGACTTTCATGCGGTTCCCATAAATGAGTTCAACAACTGACTGTAGGACACCGTAATAATCCACGCCCCCCTCTGCACCATCGACCATCACCCCACAATTTTGTGTTTTGCGTTTCCCGTCTCTACCTTCACATATATACTTAACGCCGTTGACATCACACATTGGGCGGACTGTGGAAGATATCGGCTTCATCGACAACAACCTCAATTCCTCTGAGTAATTTCTATGACCACCCTTCGCAGCCACGTGCATCAGCTGAAAAATATAACTCAAATCACTTGGTGTGTTTATGATTAAAGAATAGGAAACTGTAAAAAAAAGCCATCTAATATATATATTTATACACTTACCCATTGTGGAAAATAGTCTGCAAACGTCGTGTTGTGGTACTCGAGATCACCGCCAACTTCCTTGCAGTTAAGATGGGTTCGTTTCCAATATTGTACCTCCGGACAGTTTATTAGAACCCACCAGTGGGCAATCCCTACCTCATGGTCAGGCAACTTGTCCCGGTTTTGCTTGATGTGGAGTTTTTTTATTTCTCTCCACAGAGCTTCTGTTGGTCTTCGACCTCTCACAGGCTTGCACACTACAACCACTTTTCATGATAATTAAGTCAAAGTCTCGTCAATCCTGATAAATTCAAATAAGGTTTAAATATTTTTAATAGTAAAATAATAATAATAATATTGTGGTGTAACAATTATAATTAAACTTCATTGTTACTCGCACACTAGAAGCGCTTAGGTTTAAATACGAGCGGTACAATTGGTAATTTTTTTTTTCTGTATAGATAAATATATCGGGGACTTATTTCAATTCATACAAACCTCGTTAATTAATTCACCTGTGATAATCGGGTAAATTTCTTTTTCTAGATGTTGAAGTGATTACTCTCCTAGTAGCAAGAAGCGATGTTGCTCAATCTTTTAAAAACTTATCTAGTCAATCAAGTCAAGTTATAAACATAGTTAATTAAAAAGATGTAAAGACAATTTCACCATCTATTCAATTTATATCTGAGGATCAAATTAGGCACATTCTTGTGTCAAATTATGCACATTACGGGGATAAAAGTACGTATTGAATATCCGGTTTTGCTTGATGTGGAGCTTTTTCTCCCTACACAGCTTATGTTGGTCTTCGACCTCTCACCCACTTCCTCCGACAGGGTTTCTACTTTTTAGGCACTACAATGGTGTTTCATGATAATTTTGTCAAAGACTCGTCAATTTTGGTAGATTCAAATAGGGTTCAAATGTTTTCAATTGTAAAAAAAAAAATTAAAAATTAAAATAAAAGACTAATGATAATAATACAGTGTAAAGTTTAACTTTATAAATTTTTTTTTTAAAAAAAAAGATATCCTATTTCTTAAGTAATGGGGTTTTTTTACCACTTGAACTTTATAAATTTCATTACTTCGCACACATAGAATTAGATTATTTTACTAGTGGTACAAATGGTAACGTTTTCGCTATTGGTAAATGTACAAGTACTAGGTAGGATGTACAGGTGAACCTATTTCAATCCAACTATCCTATGATAATCTGGTAAATTTCTAATTATAGATGTCGATGTGGTTACTCTTCTAGTAGCAAGAAGCTTAAACGATGTTGCTCAATCTCTAAAAACGTATCCAGCTAATCATGTCAAGTTATAGTTTTTTTTTTTTTAAAAAAAATATACTAGTTAATTAGGGAGATGTGAAGACGATTTCAATATCAATTTAAACTTTATCTGAGAATCAAATTACGCAAATCATCATTTTCTCTTTTTAAAAGAGTCATCATTTAAATCTATGAAAGCCATTTTGGAATGATTCTTTTTGTGATCATAATTGTAACTTTCTCCAAAAGTAATAAATGGTTGTCTCTCATTAAAAAAGCACACAATACTGGAAAAAGAAATGGTACATATTATAACTTGAGACTAAAGACAAAATGAATAATTGAGAAAGTATAGTGCATGGGATCCAACTACAATGTAATGAGTTGTTAATGAGACATAATGGAGTGATGTGACTAGGTTACTATAAAATGATTCCTAGTCCTCAAACTTTGGAAGACTAGTCAACTCATTGTTGTTGTTTTCGTCATGAACAGACAACTAGACAAGAGTAGCACTTGGTAGCTGCATAATCTCTATTATATAGTGAACTCCGAACCAAGTTTTATTTGAATATGCCAACATATACATTGGTGCTGATTTTAAATATGACTAATTTAGTTATTTGCCTAACTAAATGCAATTGATATAGAATTTATTTAGATTGTTTGAGGAGAGCTTCTAATTAGCTAAATTAAGCTCAGAGTTAGCTTTAATCCATCCGATCATAAGCTCACACATTGTTAAGAATATGATGACGAATAACTACCTGATAATTTGCCGTCGTTAAGAATACGGTAAGCTTATTCTTAACTATGGCAAATGAGAAAGACGGTAAGTTTATTCTGAACTAACTACAAGTATGAGGAATGTGTACTCTACAAACACTTCCATCTCTCTCCTCTGTTTCTCTCTTCTTCGAATTTGGTGCCACAATAGTTTTACAAAGTTTGCGCTATTCATATTGGTTGAATTGTCTCTCTGCTAGTCTTTCTGTTTATAGGCTTACTTAAGCTACCATGGATGAATCCGCACTTGGAGGGTCTAGCAGAGATACTGGTCACCCTGCATAACTCCAGCCTTGACCATTTCGATCGGTATCGTTCGCTCAAAAATGTAGCAAAAATGAATTCTTGTATTTTATTTTTCAAAAAAATTAAAAAAAATCGTTACAAACCTAGGCAAATGTGAGAAAATTTCATTTGCCACACATAATCTCATCGACGACTACTAGTTTATTACATAAAGTAGATATTTGCGACAACTGTTTATATAAGATTTTGTAGCAGTCAAATTCCTCATAAAATGTCAATTATGAGATTGTTTAAAGAAGGTTAATTCTGTAACTTCTGATCTGTGTCTTGACCGAATTAGATTAGATTCCTAGTAGATTTAGTTGATAGGGAATCCCTGATTATTCGGGATACTTGATGTAATGCCTATATAAAGGCCTCTTTATCAATGAATAAAATTACGCTTTGCTTATTATTTGTTTCTCCTACAACACGTTATCAGCACGTGGCTCTAGCCTTCGTCTAATAGCCCTGAAAAAAAAATCAGAAACCCTAGGTTTTGTTCCTGAAAAGAAACAAAAACCCTTAGAAATTCTCTTATGCCGACAACCCTTTTGTCAGAAAAGAAGCCCCCCTCCCAAAGACTTTTTTCCCGACAACTTCTTCGCTGGTAAAATAAAAGCCAAACCCAAGCAATTATGCCCACCAATTTTACTCGTCTCCACCGTGCACTCCTCCCCGTGTAGGTGGTGTCCGTCGTTTCGAGCTGCATCGAGCAGATCGAAAACAATCCGATCGGATCTCCATCGACCTGTTTCCAGTAGATTCGACCCGTTTGCAGCAGATTCGACCCGACCTGACCCGGTTCTACCCGACCCGACTCACGTTGATCGAGCGTTGACCGATCCTGTAGCGATCTGACCTGACACTATAACAGTCCGAACCGAACCGTTTCCTTCAAGGCCCGACCCTAAACGGATATTTACCATTTCTGGTAAATTAAAGTGAATAAACCTCACTGTATTAATATTAAATATGAGTTTAATTTTAGTATATTTATTGTTATATGCAAAATGATTTACGTGAAATATATGTGTTGATTGATGTGGAAGTGTGAAATATTTGTATATATTGAGGAGGTGTTTTTAATGATAATTGTCTATTTGAGATAGATTGGGGAAAACATGGTATGGATTTTTATTCACCATATAAGGGTCATCGTATTTGCTAGCTAGCAGTAGCGTGAGACGCTACCTAGTAGTCCTGGGAGGTTCCGACCCTTAGCTTGAGAGGCTAGTTCGTCATGTTTGCTAGCTAGCAGTAGCGTGGGACGCTACTTAGTAGCCCGGGACGCTACTTAGTAGTCCTGAGAGGTTCCGACCCTTAGTAAGCCTGGGATGGTATTATGAGAGGCTGGATCGTCGTATTTGCTAGCTAGCAGTAGCGTGAGACGCTACCTAGTAGTCTTGCGAGGTTTCGACCCTTAGCTTGAGAGGTTGGGTCGTCATGTTTGCTAGCTAGCAGTAGCGTGAGACGCTACTTAGTAGCCCTGGGAGGCTTACTATTACGTGGTGGTGCTAACTTTCCTCTGATTTATCCTATATGATTATATAGTCAGTGTGATTAGTTATGGTATTTGTTATTTGGTCTTTGGGGATATTTCCTGTTATGAGACAGATTTATTTTGACTAAAAGTATATTATAAATTATTATATTCGTGAGGTTAATTTGAGAAGTTGTGACCCCTATATTATTTCTAGTGGGTGGGTGGTTGTGGTTTTGAAGAGTAGTATATTGCAGGGGTTGATTTGATATATTGTATTATCACTACATGCGTGTATCATGAACCTTGTAGTTTTAGACTTTTATGTCTTATGATAGTGGTTGTGTTTTGGGGAGTAGATGGCTCCAGGAGTGGTGGATTATTGTGAGAAGTGTTAGTTGAAATTTTATGCAGGGAGGGTTGTCCATTTATAAGGGAGGTTATGCCAAAATTTTCGGGTATAATTTTTCCCTTAAGGTGGACCCCGCAGGATTCACTTCGGATTTAAGATGGAAATCCGGGGTGGGTAGTGACACTGGCGCCTAGCAGCTTTCTGGTTTCCGACATCGCACGGCCCTCAACCTGTGTTTGCCCTGCCCAAACAAACAACGATGTTGCCTTCGCTGCTGCCATCTTCGAGCCAAGCAGGCACTGGCGTCGCAGCAACCTCAAAAGATGAAGTCGAGCTCAACCCGAATTTGACCCGGTTTCTTGGGTCTCATTCGACCCGTGTTCAACCAACCCGACCCGTGTCGGGTTTGGGCCTCCGGCGGAGCCCAGCAGCCCTTTTGGGCAAAAAATCGTCATTCGTCAACTTATTATGACGATGTGTACGTGGTGAAGAGAAGCAATATTCCGCATTTCGTTCAAGAATCGAAGTGACTATTGCAATTTGCAGAAGGATCAAAACCGAGTCCTTAAGCGCAATTTATAACGCAGTTCACTTAGTGAATTAGCAAGTAAGTTTTTATTAAAGTTCCGGCTTTCTGCAATTTCAATTGTTGGGACTTTTTTTTTTTTTTTTCGGGACTTTCAAATTCCCTGCTACATCATCCCGATTCTTCTGCTTTTCAGGACGGTACAAAGGGGCCTTAACCACCTCGGCGTATCACTAAGGGGTAACCGTGATGTTACCGTCCAAAGTTGTGCTTGTGGTTGTAATGTCACTGTGAACCACAACTCTTCGTGACTATTTTATCACGATTCCGACAGAATATTGTCGATGCTTGTGACCATCCTAAGGGAGTCACGTTATATAAAAAGGGACAAAATCATGATGTGCGACGAAAATTGTCGCTGTAACATCGATATGTGACGGAAATTATCACAGTAAATATTGAACTGAGTTACCATAATATTGGTCTCGACCTAAATTCAATCCCTTCCCTCTTGTTCTTTTGAGGAAAAGAAAAATTGACCGCAACATGCGTCATGAAAATAGGGCCATTGAAAAAAAAAATCATGTCATTGATATGGTTCTACATCGGTTCACTAATTGCAAATCATACAATCATATGGTCAATGTATACAAGAGATATATGGAAGAAGATGATAATATTATCCTCATTTATTTCAGATTTTTAAAAACAAAAGATAATTTGCAATAAATATTAAGCATATGACTTCGATTTCATAGTCAAAGTGACTACAAATCCGTTTATTTTATGAAGGCATAGACCTCACATGTGTGACTTAATTATGATACTTAGTCGTTACACTTTTATGGTCCTGGACGGACAAGTTTGCCGGAGAGAAGGTGATGACGGTTTTTATGAAGAGGCTTTGTGAGAAGATCAGCTGGCTGATCAACGGATAGAATAAAGCAGACCCTATGACTTCCAAGAGCAACCTTCTCCCTCACACAATGATAATTAAGTTCGATGTGCTTTGTGTGTGCATGAAACACGGCGTTAGAAGCCATGTATGTGGTGCTGAGATTGTCACAGAATAACTTAACTGGAAACTGAACCTGTGCATGAAACACGTGATTAGAAGCCATGTATATATATAGGGCCCTTCTATTAAGGGATCCCTTATTTTGGTTTATATGAGGGATCGATCATTAGACCAACTTTTTAATCACATTTTTACATCTCAACCGTTCAATTACTAAGTCTATATGTGTAGATCATCCATGTAAAATTTTAGCCAAAATGGTGATCGTTAAGGTTTCTAATTAGATTAAATCAATGGACGTATGAAATCTATCAAACCTGAACCGTTCAAGTTTTTAAATGTAAATCACAATTTTGAATGCTCTAACGATTATCAAATGGAATGAAAATTTCCAGATATAATCTACCCATATATATAAAGCATAATAACCAAAATGCACCCTAAACTTGGCCCAAATTGTCAATTTGCACCATGAACTTGTAATTGCCAAATTTTGCCTCCTCAACTTGTCAAAAACTGCCGATTTGCACCCCATCCGTCAAATCTAACGGTTTCCATCCAATTAAGAGTTACATGCCTTGCACATGAGGAGTATTTTCGTTATTTTATATTTATTTCATTTTATTGTTAAAAATACACAAGAAATTTATTTTTGTACAATATTTTGTACAATTATATCATTGTATTTGTGACTTAAAGACTACTTTTGTTGAGATATTTGAGTTCTTTAGTGTTAGACAAATTATATCATGTTTCTTATTAATTAAAATAGTGGTTCGACAATTCAATTTTAGTTATCCACATAATTTTTCTTATTGACAAATTATATCACGTAAGGTATGAGTTATTTTGAAAAAAAAAAAATTATGAGTAAGTAGACATAATTGTACAAAAAATAAATTCTTTGTGTAATTTATTTTAAAAATAAAATAAATATAAAATAACGAAAATACCCCTCATGTGCTAGGCATATAACTCTTAATTGGATGGAAACCGTTAGATTTGACGGAGGGGGTGCAAATCGGCAGTTTTTAACAAGTTGAGGAGGTAAAATTTCGCAATTACAAGTTCAGGGTGTAAATTGACAATTTGAGCCAAGTTCAGGTTGCATTTTGGCTATTTTGCCTATATATAAACATGAAAGTTGAATGGTGAAAATGTTAATATGTGATCGAAAAGTAGCTAAATGATCGATCCCTCAAAATGACCAAAATGAGGGATCTCTCACTGGAAGGAGGCTGTGTATATAATCACATATTAACATCTCCACCGTTCAACTTTCATGTTTATATGGGTAGATCATATCTTTAAGTAGTGAGCAAGGTTCGATTGCTTCTTTATGAATAGAAAACATATGTGACTTTGAATCATAATGCCATAAGACATAGAAACTTTGAGAAAGATAATGCTCTATGATTATATGTGATAATCTAGTCATCATAGTCACAATGGATTTATAAACATAAAATCCATGAAGAGTAGCTATGCACTCAATGTCTCTATGACACATTCATATACGAGAGCGTAGAGACAAGTTTTATGCCAACAGTTACATCGAGGTCTTGACCATGAAGAGTGTAACGACTAAGTAGCATTAGTCACACGTGTGAGGTCTATGTCTTCACAAAATAAACGGACTTGTAGTCACTTCGACTATGAAATCGAAGTCATATGCTTCATATTGATCGCAAATTATATTTTGCTTTTAAAAATTTGTAATTATGAGGATAATACTCTCATATTTTTCCATGTATCTATCTCTTATATACATTGACCATATGATTGCATTATTTGCAATTAGTGAACCGATGTAGAACCATATCAATGACATGATTCCCTTTTTCAATGGCTCTATTTTAGGGCGCATTTTGCGGTCAATGTTTTTTTTTCTTTCTCAAAAGAATAAGAGGGAAGGTATCGAATTCAGGTCCAGACCAAGATTATGGTAACTCAATTCAATATTTACTATGACAATTTCCGTCACATATGGATGATACAGCGACAACTTTCGTCGCACATCATGACTTTGTCCCTTTTATATAATGTGACTCCCGTAGGACCGTCACAAGAATCGACAATATTCTGTAAAAATCGTGACAAAATAATCACAAAGATTTGTGGTTCACAGTGACATCACAGCCACAAGCACAACTTTGGATGGTAACATCGCAGTTACCTCTTAAATACTGTGATACACCGGGGTGGGTGGGGCCCCTTTGTATCGTCCCGAGAAGTAGAAGAATCGGGATGATGTAGCAGGGAGTTTGAAAGTCCCGGAAAAAACAAAAGTCCCAACAATTTAAATTCTAGAAAGCAGGAAGTTTAAGAAAAACTTACTTGCTTACTTGCTAGTTCATTAAATGAACTGCGTTGTAATATAAATTGCATAAGTAACTGTCAATGTAACTGTTTAATCTGGACGTCACATACCTGACAACAAATGACAACAAATAACAACAACAATGAAGAAAAGAACGAAAATGAAATAACATGAATCATTTGATGAGAATGCATAGCTTGATGGTGATGCTTTCATGCCGATTAGGATTAGCAAGCAAGCAATGAACAAAAAACTATATTCATGATGAAATTCCATTAAACTTAGTTTGGATTCTGAACAAGAATCTTCTCATGAGACATGATTTCAACTGGTCAATTAGTCATCTTCACAACCTCATTAAAACATATTAATTGTAATATTCAACTATCCAAGAACAATAACATTGAGGCTTTACCATGCCATCCATATTAGCACAATGAACTATATGCAGCAATGTAAAGGCTGAAGAAGTGGAGTGTCAAACCCAATGTTGGAACCGTCATCAGTTCTTCGACAACTTTGATCCCGACCCTTCTTCCTCAGCGCCGACGACTTGGCTGGCATGAAGGAGCACGGTGGTGCCGCGTGGTGGAGCATGTACAGTCCTCAGGTCCGATCTGGTTCAGATGTGAGAGAGAGAAACAACTCCGAGCCAAACTTTCTTCCCCGCCGTCGATGACTTTGCTGGCATGAAAGAGCACGGCGACGTCGCGTGGTGGAGCATGTCCAGTCCTCAGGTCCGATCTGGTTTAGATGAGAGAGATGATCTCGTTTAAAAAAGAGAAATAAATCAAGTCAGGAGTGAAATCAAGTTAAAGATTTAAGAGTTAAATCAGGTAAATATAGAAGGAAATGGTATAATGGTCAGAAGAAAAAATGAAAACAACTCCATTTTATCATTTTTAAAAAGGAAAAGGGGCCCTTTTATCATTTACACATTAAAATAAGGTCCATTTTTAAAAAGTGAAAAACATGAGTACTTTTTTATCATTTTGAAATTGAGATTGCCCTTTTTCATAATATTATTAGGGTTTTTTATAAAAAGGGTCGTTTGGAGACCCAAAATGATAAAAAGAGCCATAATTTGAGCTCATGATAATTAAGGACCCGTATTAATCTTCTGCCCTTAAAAGATCAAAGAATCACAAGTGTGCCACTGTTTCTCCCATGTATAATTCTTTCCCATGTATAATTCTTTTAATAAAAAGGAAACGAAACATACTCGTCTCTCTCTCTCGCAACCATATCCGTCATCACCGACGAGGATCCCACACGGTGGAGAAGTACAACCACATCTCGTCTGCATCGTCGTTAAAGCTGTCGTCAAGGCTCCGTCAGAGTCGATTTCGATGGCTCTGCCGCAATGAGTCTCGCCAGCGACGCTTCCAGGTCGAGTAAGCCATGGAGGCCGTGAGGCAAGGCTGCCTAGAAATCCCTACTTTTATTCTGCCAAAAAATTATTAAAAATTTAAATCTCATGGCGCCTGTGATTTGAGGATGTTAGTGTAGATGAAGTAGGAATTGATCGGTGGAATAATCTCAACGACGAGTACGCTTTCGTCTACGCCGACTAAGAGAAGATCAAGTTATTGTTCGTTGATGCTTTGGGTTTTGACTCCTCGTCCCTCCATCTCGAAATTAAGTAGGCTGCTCCTCCTCTTTTTCTTTCTTTCTTTCTGTGTGTGACTTTTTTCGTTCTTTCTGTTTGTGATTTTGCATTTCTTTTCTTTAACTTGATTACCTCGGGACATATTGAGATTTGTGAGTCCACCACTTAAAGACTAGAGTGAATTATATATATGAATATATATCCAAAACGAGAAGTAGGGGCCTCAAATGATATCTAAATGAAGACTGTGGGTTTCGAGGGATATTTGGGTAACGTTAGCTATTGAACATCTTTGTGAAATAAAAATAGAAAAAAAAATGAATGCACTCTACAATTGGAGGGCCTAATTTCGAGATTTTGACTTAGATTCGAAAATCCAAGGACTGAAATTTCGATTTTTTCGCCGAAATATCGGTGAAATTTTCGTTTTTTTGGGTCAGCGATATTTCCTCCTCATTCCTTCCTTTTCTTGTGCGATATTTCGCGATATTTTCGAAATTCGGTGATATTTTCGAAATCTGAGGAGAAACATTCCTCTCTCCAACACGTGTCGGCCACTGACGCGCTCTCTGCCTCTCTCCAACACGTGTCGTCCTGCTAAAAACTCATAAATTTGGGGGTGAAGTGAGATTTGAACACCTCACCTCTCAGCTTACATGATAAGATTAATGAGTTGGCCAATTGAGCTGAACTCATTTCTTGTTCAATCTCTTCATCTTATTACTTATATAATATGTTTACTGAAATCCGAAAAAAATGAAAATGACAAATTATGTCCTATAAAAAATCAAAGAGATGATGAGGATAGTCAGGGTACTGAAGATTTTGTACCGCATAGATCTTCTATCACTACCAGAAAAGGGGTTATAGCCGACGATATGGGAAAAAACGGCCGACGAAATAGTACTTCGTCGGCTATAAGGGGTCATAGCCGACGAATTACTATTTCGTCGGCCACATCGTTGGCTATAATATTATAGCCGACGAGTTGTCGGACGTCGTCGGCTATAACTATAGCCGACGAAAAGTTTTTGGTTATAGCCGACGAGGAGGGTATTCGTCGGCTATAACTCTTATATCAGATCTATTCTGCAGCAGCGAGCTCATTCGTCGAAAATATTTCGAAAACGCTCTGAAATCGTCCAAAACCTCGGCCATAAGCTTGAAAGGTACGTATATTGCTGTGTGTGTTGATTTAGTTGGTTATATGCAAAGGTGTGTTAATTTAGAGTTTAATTAGAATAAATGTGTGATTAATTTGATATATATATATATATATATATGTGTGTGTGTGTTGAGATGAGATTATTAATGGGTTGATATGTTGGTTAGATAGAATTGAAGTTTTGTTGAAGATTAGTGATTGATTGTTGATTTATAGGTGATTTTAGATGAATTTGATGAAAAAATGTATATATATATTAATTAATTTAATTGTAATTAAAAATATATTGTTGGTATATATAAAAAATACATTGTGTTTAATTAATTAGGGAGATTGACGATGTTTTAATTAATTTAGGGATGTATGTGTGTGTGTATATATATATATATGTGTGTGTGTGTGTGTGTGTGTGTGTGTGTGTGTGTAATGATGAATTTTTTAATTAATTAGTACTTACGTACGTACGTAGTACGTGCATATATACATATCTATATATAGCTATATTTATTTCTTGAATTTACAGGATGGACAAGAGTTGGATTACCCTTGGAAGATGGGATCAGGCGTATCATGATGGAGTTAGGAGTTTCCTGGATTTTGTGATGGCTAACTGTGGAGACACTACACTTCATTATTGTCCGTGTAAAAAGTGCAAGTGTGCCACCCCACGACACCGGTTTTCCATAGAGACAGTGGAGCAACACCTGGCTAGATATGGATTTTGGGTCCTATACACTAATTGGATTTATCACCGTGAACCAGAGTTTGCGGGTCCTCATGATCATGGACAATTTGCCGAGAGAGGGAGTTCCTCCAATGATCCAACAACGAACTGGATCAACGATATGTTTCCTCGTGAGAGCGGTGTCTTTGATGAAGCACCAGATGTGCAACTCCCTCCTCCGGAGATGGAGTGTTTCCCTGATATTGAGCCACTCGAGCCATTACCCCGATCTCCGGTCAACACAAGTGGTATGGAAAAGTACAACAACCTGATCGCATTGCAACAGACTCCGTTGTACCCCGGATGCAGTAAGACTGTCCTTGAATCTGTCATGGGAGTGATGAAGATCAAAACGGAGAACAAAGGCACTGTCAAATCGGTTGATGATTGGCTGAAGATATGGGGTGGGGCGATGCCCCCCGGACATCGGCTTCCTACCAGTCATCATAAGGTGCGACATATCCTTAAAGATCTCGGCCTTTCCTACATCAAGATTCATGCATGCAGATACGATTGCGTTCTGTTTTACGGGGAAGGACTTGCAGATCTTGAATACTGCCCAGTATGCAATACAGAGCGGTATAAGTTCACTCCTAAAGGGAACAAGAAAGCTGTGAAGATACTTCGGTACTTCCCGCTGATTGATAGGCTTGAGCGGTTGTTCATGTGTGCTTTCACTGCTAAAGCTATGAGATGGTGGGCTGAGAGGAATGTGCCTGACGATGACACCCTTAGACATCCCGCCGACGGAGAGGCTTGGAAGAAGAATGTGTTGGAGTTTCCTGAATTTGCATCAGAGGTTCGAAATGTTTGGCTAGGGCTATCATCCGACGGTTTCAACCCTTTTGGCAAGAAAGAGCTTCAGTACAGTGTGTGGCCAGTTATTTTGATTCCGTACAACTTTCCACCGTGGATGTGCATGAAGAAGGAATATAACATGCTCACATTGTTGATTCCAGGCCCAGGTTATCCGGGAAAGTGTCTCGATGTGTATTTGAGACCCGTAATTGAGGAGCTTCGGTACTTGAGTCTGAACGGCCACCTGGTCTACCACCGGTTCAAAAATGAGATGTTCCGGATGCATGCCATGCTTGTTGGCACGATCAGTGACTTTCCTGGGAGGGGTATGTTGTCGGGCAGCGTCACCAGGGGTTACAGGGCTTGTTCAGAGTGCATGACTGTTGATTGCTCCAGTCCTCATTGCAGAAAGATTGTCCAGATGCGTCACCGTCGTTGGCTTCCGCATGACCATCCATTTAGGGACGATGCACAGGCTTTTGATGGGACTGAAGAAAGGGGCTGGGCACCCGAGCAATGGACAGGGGAGGAAATATTGGCAGTGTTGAATGAGTATGACTTTGGTCCGCTTAGCAATCATCCCGATGTGTTGCGCACGATTCCAGAGAGGCCGGATCGGTATAGGTTCTGGTCACACAAGAGCATCTTATGGGAACTTCCTTATTGGGCCAGGTTGGCTACTAGATACTACCTGGATGTCATGCATATAGAGAAGAACGTGGGTAAAGCCGTGGTTGGCACAGTTTTGAATTGGGAGAAGAAAACAAAAGACACCCCCAAGGCACGCGTTGATCTGAGAAATATGGGACTGCGGGACCATTTGTGGTTGAGAGAGGGCAGGAGCAAAATGCCCCAAGCTCCTTACACCGTCACCAGGGACCAGAAACATGAAATCTTTGGATGGCTGAGTAATGTCAGGTAACTTTTTATTAGGCATGTATTCCCTAAAGAATCCATCTGTTGTTGGACGACTATATATGCATGAAATCTAATTGTTGTTAATGGCTATGCAGGTATCCTTATGGCTATGCGGGTAACATAAGCAAGTGTGTTAACTACCGAGACAACAAGATGTACGGATTGAAGAGTCACGACTGCCATGTACTGCTTCAACTCCTCTTCCCTATTTTCATTCGAGCGTACTTGGAGGATGAAGTGGTTGAGCCGTTGGTGGCGTTGTCAAGATTCTTCCAGAAGTTATGCGCTAGAGAAGTTAGAAAATCAGACCTCATGAGAATGCATGAGGAAATCGTTTTTATCTTGTGCAAGTTCGAGAGGATATTTCCCCCGAACTTCTTTGACATCATGCCTCACCTGATGATCCATCTTCCCCAACAATTGTTGTTTACCGGTCCCGTACACTACACTTGGATGTATCCCATCAAAAGGTACATGTTATTCATAAATTTGATTTATACATGTTTTTAAATAAAAATTGCATGCTCTTAACATGCACTTGTTAACCTTGCAGACAACTTGGAGACTACAAGAAATATGTGCACAATAAATCTGCGCCTGAGGGGTGTATTGCTGAAGCTTACATTGCGCATGAGTGTGTAACGTACGCCAAGTTGTACTTGGGAGCGATGGAGGACCCCCACAACATCCAAGTCGAGATGACCCCGAGTTCAACCTATCTATCGTCGCCAACTCTGTTGTACCATACAGAAGCTTCAAGAAGAAGAGTGTGGACAAGTTGCCTGACCATGAGGTAGGGATTGCCCACTGGTGGGTTCTAATAAACTGTCCGGAGGTACAATATTGGAAACGAACCCATCTTCACTGCAAGGAAGTTCGCGGTGATGTCGAGTACCACAACACGACGTTTGCAGACTATTTTCCACAATGGGTAAGTGTATAAATATATATATTAGATGGCTTTCTTTTACAGTTCCCTATTCTTTAATCATAAACACACCAAGTGATTTGAGTTATATTTTTCAGCTGATGCAAGTGGCTGCGAGGGGTGGTCATACAAATTACTCAGAGGAATTGAGGCTGTTGTCGATGAAGCCGATATCTTCCATAGTTCGCCCAATGTGTGATGTCAACGGCGTTAAGTATATATGTGAAGCTAGAGACGGGGAACGCAAAACACAGAATTGTGGGGTGATGGTCGATGGTGCAGAGGGGGGCGTGGATTTTTACGGTGTCCTACAGTCAGTTGTTGAACTCATTTATGGGAACCGCATGAAAGTCCACTTGTTCAAGTGTCGATGGTTTGATACTAGGCCGCACCGCATACGGATCGATCAGTACGGCATACTTTCGGTGAATACCGCCACTAGTGTGTATGAAGATGACCCCTTTGTTTTCGCCACAGCGGCCAAAAAGGTCTTTTATCTTGACGATCCATTGAACAAAGGCACGTGGAAGGTAGTTAACCATGTGTCTCAGCGAGACATATACAGTGCTACCACACTTGGTGTGAGCACAGAGTGTCAAGAAGCGACCGCATACCAAGAGCCGGACGCCGGCGACATTCCGGAATCCTCCACCATCCGCGATAATAATGTGACGCCGGGCAGAGTGGTTCGACTTCCTAGGGGTCAGGTGCCCATGTATGATGTTAATCGGAATCGTCTATATCAGGCAGACGATGACTCAGACGACGAGTACGAGCACCGGTTGCCAGATATTAACTACTATACTACGTCTGACTCAAGTGATGAGGATGATTCTGATTATCATCCTTAGTATACTGTTTATGTATGTATTTGTGTACGATGGTGCATGCATGTATGAATACATTTTTCGTCCTTAATTACCGTTTTCCGAGTTTATGGGAAATTGTATTGAATTGTTTGTGCGATGTTCAGGAATTTATCAAGTGAAATAGGCAATTTTCAGGCCCTAAATGGCAAATTTTCGGAAAGATAAGCATTATAGCCGACGAAATGGACCATACTTCGTCGGCTATAATGCCCATTCTGGGTAATTTAACATGCAAGTCGTCGGCTAACGACAAAATGTTGAAGGTCGTCGGCTAAAGTATAGCCGACGACCTATAATTCGTCGGCTATAACCCCTGTCCCGGATGTTGACCGAAACCATTGCTTGATCCTTCAAATGCAAAAGTGTCGTGAAATAAGATACGACCGAAATATTGAAATACGTCTACGGTTGAAAAATGGAAAGATTCCGACAAAATCTGTGTGCCGAATGTTGCGGTTAGCTGTTTTTTACTTCCGTTTTCCTATGGGTAGCCTGACGGTCGGTAAATATTTTGAGGAAAATTTTTATACGATTAGTTGCGTCTCATCGATCTGAAACTATTCTCTGTTGAAGGTCAGGCCAAAAAACGTCATTTAGACGGGCCAATTTCCGTTTTAAAGCGTTTAGAGGTTTGACTTTGCAGTTTGACCGTACCGATCGAGCCTTTAACGTTGTCAGATGTAGTTGGAATTTTTTTCATACATGTATTTAATCTTAACGGTGATATCTGACGGTTGGAATAGATTTTCCAAACTTTTAGATTCGAAATCGGAACATATGCACTAATGTTCCCTAACTTGTTTACTAAGTGTTTAAGTGAATGTATAGTTTCAAATAGTTACTATACGTAGACACTTCAAATGCAAATGTGTCGTGAAATAAGATACGACCGAAATATTGAAATACGTCTACGGTTGAAAAATGGGAAGATTCCGACAAAATCTGTGTGCCGAATGTTGCGGTTAGCTGTTTTTTACGTCCGTTTTCCTATGGGTAGCCTGACGTTCGGTAAATATTTTGAGGAAAATTTTTATACGATTAGTTGCGTCTCATCGATCTGAAACTATTCTCTGTTGAAGGTCAGACCAAAAAACGTCATTTAGACGGGCCAATTGCCGTTTTAAATCGTTTAGAGGTTTGACTTTGTAGTTTGACCAAAGAATAGCCGACGACATACTTAACTTCGTCGGCTAAACTCTTGCGATCCGCGCCGTTTCATTGTCCGCCGTTGGATGGGCGAGATCTGACGGCTGCTGAGAGCGTGAAGTATAGCCGACGAGATTCATATTATAGGCGACGAAATCCATACTTCGTCGGCTATAACCGGCCCGCAAAGCCCAACTTCGGCCCGGCCCGGATTTCGGGTCAGAGTATAGCCGACAAAATTCGTCGGCTATGACTATAGCCGACGAATTAAAATTAAATCGTCGGCTATAGTCCTTCGATTTAAACCGCAACAGAGGCGCCTCTCCCTCATTTTCTGCTTGGAACCCTAATTTCCCAATCGTTCCCCACCCCTCCCCGACGCCAACCGACCACCACCGAGCCTCCCCGACGCCGATCGACCCTCCCCGGCCCCACCCGACCCCTCCCCGCCCCGGCCCCCTCCTTCCCGAGCCCTCCCCGACCCGAAATCTCTCTGAACGGCAACGCCTCTAGCCGCCGCCCCTAGCCGCCGTCGCCGCCGCACCGCACCACCTCCCCTAGCCGCACCACCATGTCAGGTAGTCGCGCTCTCCCTCATTTATGGTTTTTGGAAATTTTGTGGTTTTGTGGAATTTAGAGATTTTGTGAAATTTTATGGTTTTTGTGAAATTATGTGGAATTTAGGGTTGTTGTGCAATTTATGGAATGTTGTGGAATTTTTGTTAATTTTGTGGAATTTTGTGGAATTTTGTGGAGGATATATATATATATATATATATATATATATATATATTTCGGAATATATATATATATAATTAGGTATAAATATATTTATGTATATATATAATTAGGTATATATATATTTAATGAAGTTTTTTATTTTTTTGTGAAATTTATGGAATTTTGTGGAAATTTTTTTAATGTTGTGGAATTTTTGTTAATTTTGTGTAATTTTGTGGAATTTTTAGGAGGATATATATATATATATATATATATATATATATATATATTTCGGAATATATATATATATATATATATAATTAGGTATAAATATATTTATGTATATATATAATTAGGTATATATATATTTAATGAAGTTTTTTATTTTTTTGTGAAATTTATGGAAGTTTGTGGAATTTTTTTTTAATTTTGTGGAATTAACAACGATTTTTAGGAGGATATATATATATATACATAATTAGGTATAAATATACTTAGGTATATATATAATTAGGTATATATACATTTAATGAAGTTTTTAATTTTTTTGTGGAATTTTTGTGAAATTTATGGAATTTATATACTAATTGTGCAGGAAACCGCCGCGCTGTAGACCGATGACTTGCCAGACCGACCGAGAGCGACCCCGACGCTCAGGCAGGACCCAGCCGTGGGGGGAGCGGATCCAGCGGTCGTCGGGGCCTACGCCGGCCTATGAGTCGACGAGAGGAGACCTTGATGGGATTGACCCCGAGCGATCCACGTGGGGGCTCCTCGTATGAGTCGACGGGAGCGGGCCCAACCTCGAGTGTCGGAGGAGGACGCAGAGCCGCATCCTTCAGACCCCAGTGCACTTCAGCACTGTTCCAGGATCGCCAGCCGACCCCACCGCGGGCCGATCTGGACCCTCCAGAGATGCTCCCTGTCCCCCCACAGCGACAGCGTCCACAGCTACGGGGCCCACCGTCAGGGGGATCAGGCCCCTCAGGGTCCACGCCCCGTATGTCTCCGCCATCGGGGATGTACATGGTCCAGTTCCTCCCTGCCATCCCCGAGTACGACGCCAGGGGGAGGCAGATTTGGAGGCACGACCGGCCCCACGAGATTCCCTGGGAGGAGGCCTACGTCCACAGGCCTTTCGACTCAGAGGACTGCCGCGGCCTGTGGTGTGTTCGTGAGAAGGACAAGCAGTACAACGACGCAGGTAATTGGTTAGTTTAATTAATTATTTAGATTGTTTAATTAATTATTTAATTAGTTAGTTTAAATAATTATTTAACTATGTATTCATTTTAATTATGAAACAGGCGTCCTCGTCAATAAACCCGCGGGGACGAGAAGGACCAGAGGGCCCGCGAACATGTCGACCCTGGAGAGGGAACTCGCCGGTGGGATCAGGGAGATCCTGCCAGGTCCCGGTGAGGATGGACACCCGGTCGAGAGGAGAGACACCACGACAAAGTATACCAACGCGACGGGCATGATCGTGCGGGACAGGGTCCCAATGTTGTGGCCCGACTGGGGCTCTGTGCACGATGACATCAAGGCGCGAGTGTACAATGCACTGTCGGTGAGTTAAATCGAAATTTTTTACAGAAAATAAACATTTATGCATTGAGTCCTTGCTTATAACTATATAAAAATATTTTCTAATTAATTTATAATATTGCAGCAATGGTTTAGAGTCCATCCTACCTTGGACTGGTGGAGAGACGAGCAGCTGAAGAACAGGTTATGTGTTTCGCGTTATTTTACTATCATACTATTTATTGGCAGTGTACGAATATATCTAACAGTTGTGTTTTGTTAATATAGGTACTCCGAGTGGAAGAACGAGCTGTCGACGCACTACAGGACGTACCATGTGGAGCAGGCCTTGGGGCGAGGTGCAACCCCCCACGAGTTCCGGTACAGGGAGTATGAGTGGCTATGGCTGGTAGCCTACTTCGGAAGCGACAGGGTCTCGGTAAGAAAATTTAGCCTGCTAGTATATAACTTTTTACTGTTATTTAATAATTAAATTATGTAGTTACTTAATTAAATTAATTAGTTAGTTAGTTATTAGTTATTAGTTATTAGTTATTAAATTAAGTTAGTTAGTTAGTTACATAGTTAGTTAGTTCGTTACTAAATTAAATTAAATTAAATTAAATTAAATTAGGTAGTTAGTAAGTTAGTTAGTTACTAAATTAAATTAGTTAGTTAAGTAGTTACTAATTAAATTAAATTAGTTAGTAACTAAATTAGTTAATAATTTTATTTTGGTTAGTTCCTAATATTTTAATTTAGTTACTAATTTATATTTGCCTTTATATGTTCGTTCTTATAATACAGAAAATCTCGAAGACGAACAGCGACAACCGCAAGATGAACGAGCACCCCCACCACGGCGGCGCCGGCTCCTGGAGGCAGTGGGCAGAGATTGCGAGGAGGGACCGACCGCTGAGGCCGTTGTCGTGGATTCATGCGCAGATGTATCCGGGGCGTCCCGACCAAGTGGTAAGTATTCGCCCATCTTCAATAAAAGTGTTTCATTAAATTAATTTATATTTTTTTTTTATTAATTCGTTTATTATATTTTCTTGTCAATTAGGCGGAAATAGATGCGGAGACCGACGCGATCACCTTCGGGATCGCGCGAGACACCCTGGGGGAAGGGGCGTCCGACGAGGCGATCGCAGAGTTTGCCTCCACAATCGACACCCTTGAGCCGCGCTTGGCCTCTCAGATCATGCATGCGGCGGTAGGGACGGGCAACAACTACTTCTACCAGAGAGGCCTAGGCGCGGCGGGAGATGGGGTTCTCAAGTACACGCCGGCCAATCCCAGCACGCAGCGTGCGGCTTCGACGAGACACGACTTGCAGACACAGCTGCAGAGGACGCAGGCGGAGTTGGCGAGGGCGGTGGAGGCGCTCCAGCAGGCGGAGTTGGCGAGGGCGGCGGAGGCTTCGGCGCAGCAGGCCAGAGACGCATCTATGGCGCAGATGTACCGATGGATGCAGCAATCTTGGGAGGCCCAGCAGGCTGGACTCCAGCCCCCGCCTCCGCCATAGATGCCCGAGTTCGTCGTCCCCACTCCCCCCCCCCCCCCCCCCCCGCATCGGAGTACGCCAGACGATCAGGCTAGCCATAGCCACCGGAACTCGAACAATCCCGTCGACGACGCTACGCGTTTAGGGGGTGATGATGAGTAGATGACTAGTTAGGGGGTTAATTTAATTTGTACAGTAGGTAGGATATTAGGGATGGATTGATGTGGATATTTGTTGGATATTTGGATGTTTGTTTGTGGATTTTCTGCAGCCAAACCGAAACGAAGTGAAATTGGGCCCGAGTAAAATTTTTAAATTTTTTTAAATATTTAGGGGTTATAGCCGACGAAATGGACCATATTTCGTCGGCTATACCCTCCCGGCTTCCGGCAAAAAAAGCCGTTCCCGGCACCGGAGAATGTTATGGCCGACGATTAATTCGTCGGCTATGACTGATGTATAGCCGACGATAGTGTCGTCGGCTATACTTCCGGGTTAGGGGCAATTACGTAATTGTTGTAGCCGACGATTCTGTCGTCGGCAATGTTCGAAGTATAGCCGACGACGTTTTATTCGTCGGCTATACTGCGTGGTGTATAAGTCGACGACTTACCCTCTGTGTCGTCGGCTATAGTATAGCCGACGGAGCATTCCCGACGAGAGTATAGCCGACGATACTTCGTCGGCTATGACTATAGCCGACGATTTAATGAAAACGGCCGACGAGATGGCGTCGTCGGCTATAACCCCTTTTCTGGTAGTGTATGTGGTTCTAAATTATTCATGTAATGTCATGTCCAATGTATTGTATGTGTATAAAGCGTGATGGCCTAGCCTCCCTTTGGGTTCCCAGCCATAAAAAAAAAATTAGATGTTAGTATATATTTTTATTAGAATTTTCAACGATTTAGCGTTTATATATTTCACCTTATATCACTACAACTCATTGTAGACCAATGCCCATATAAGATTTTCTTATGAAATATGATAGATAATAGATTAAATAAACATCTCAGAAAGTTTCATTTAGAATTTCTATGTATTTATTAAAATTTCCGTTAATTTTATCAATTTTTTTCTGCTATCGATATTTCCTCGAAATTTCCATCGAAATTTCCATTTTTTAGACCTTCGAAATTTCCGTGATCGTCGAAATTTTAGTCCTTGCGAAAATCACAAATCCGGTTATGCCCTCCCCTCACGACCTTAGGATCCCACACTATATGGCCCTCGCCGCATTTAGCAAAAATTCAACTATCACTTGGATCAAAACTCCTCCCTTTGAAAACCAATCCAAGGCAGCTACACTACTAACTATTGGACCAATAGGGAAGGACGTTATTTCCTCCCCATTGATACAATTTTAGACTATTTCAGTTTTTATTGGTGTTTGGGGACGCCAAATCTGTCTGACGCAAGACGTTGCCTCTCCATTTTAGTATTTTGCATTTTGGGGACGGAATTTCCTGTCCGTCCCATCATAGCTACCATTCTCAACACAAGTCCTCACGCGCCTCTCTCTGGCTTCTGATAGTGAATAGTAACCAAATATTATTTATATACTATAATTTGATCATGTACTGTTTCTACTGTCCGTTCCCATTTGGTACAAAATTGTCAAAAAAATTAATTCCTTAAAATTCCAGATTTGATAGCAGTAAATCATCTAACTTTAGCCACTTTTTTTTGCTACAAAAGGGGTAGCTTTAGCCACTTTTTTTGCTACAACAGAAACATGTTCATAGTAAATCTCTCAAATTTTCATAAACTTTTTTCAATTATATATCTGCATCAAGAACAAAGAGATAGATAGTCTTAGTAAAATCATAGAAAGATAGTCTCAGTAAAATCATAGAAAGGTAGTCTCAGTAAAATCATCTAGATGATTAGACGCTGAGAAAAAGGTACCTATTTCATAAAAGAGCTCATTGACATTCTGTGCAGATTTTGCAGATGTCTCAAGAAACACCAAACCATTTTCTTTAGCATATTGTTCACCTTCCTGCAGCAAATGTGTTCTTGAATTAACAGCATCAAAGCAGATAACTTATCTGAGATACACATTTACAGTTTTCACCTAACTCAGACCCTACTTTTCTCTTATCTTCCAAGTCAGCCTTGTTTCCAGCCAAGAATATAATTAAAGTTGGATTTGCTGATAACAAACAACAAGTATCACTACCAGAAAAAACAGTATAGCCGACTAAAAAAAAAAAAAACGGCTGACGACATACTATTTTCGTCGGCTATTCCCAAGAATGGCCGACGATTTTTTCTTTCGTCGGTAAAAATAAAAAATCGTCGGCTATTCCCCAAGAATGGCCGACGATTTTTTCTTTCGTCACTAAAATTTTTTTTTCGTCGGCTATACCGCAAGAATGGCCGACGATTTGAATTTTCGTCGGCCTTTCTCTTAAAGTATAGCCGACGAAAACTTTAGTGTTATTTCGTCGGCATTATTTCGTCGGCCATTACAATAATGGCCGACGAAAAAATTAATTTTTCGTCGGTTATTCTCACAATGGCCGACGAAAAATTCATTATTTCGTCGGCCATAAGTTTTTTTAAAAATAAATATTTTATTTTTGACCGAAAATGACAAAAGAATAGCCGACGAGTACTAGGTTTGATTTCGTCGGCTATGATTAAAAAAAAACAAAAAAAGTGCAGCTTCCATTTTCTATCACTATCGACAAACCATTGCTTCATCCTTCAAATGCAAATGTGTCGTGAAATAAGATATGACCGAAATATTGAAAAACGTCTACGGTTGAAAAATGAGAAGATTTCGACAAAATCTGTGTGCCGAATATTGCGGTTAACTGTTTTTTACTGCCGTTTTCCTATGGGTAGCCTGACGGTCGGTAAATATTTTGAGGAAAATTTTTATACGATTAGTTGCGTCTCATCGATCTGAAACTATTCTCTGTTGAAGATCAGGCCAAAAAACGTCATTTAGACGGGCTAATTTCCGTTTTAAAGCGTTTAGAGGTTTGACTCACCCGGTTAACCGTCCCGATCGATCCGTTAACGTTGTCAGATGTAGTTGGATTTTTTTTCATACATGTATTTAATCTTAACGGTGATATCTGACGGTTGGAATAGATTTTCCCAACTTTTAGATTCAAAATCGGAACATATGCACTAATGTTCCTTAACTTGTTTACTAAGTGTTTAAGTGAATGTATAGTTTCAAATAGTTACTATACGTAGACTCTTCAAATGCAAAAGTGTCGTGAAATAAGATACGACCGAAATATTGAAATACGTCTACGGTTGAAAAATGGAAAGATTCCGACAAAATCTGTGTGCCGAATGTTGCGGTTAGCTGTTTTTTACTTCCGTTTTCCTATGGGTAGCCTGACGGTCGGTAAATATTTTGAGGAAAATTTTTATATGATTAGTTGCGTCTCATCGATCTGAAACTATTCTATGTTGAAAGTCAGGCCAAAAAACGTCATTTAGACGGGCCAATTTCCGTTTTAAAGCGTTTAGAGGTTTGACTTTGCAGTTTGACCGTCCCGATCGAGCCTTTAACGTTGTCAGATGTAGTTGGAATTTTTTTCATACATGTATTTAATCTTAACGGTGATATCTGACGGTTGGAATAGATTTTCCAAACTTTTAGATTCAAAATCGGAACATATGCACTAATGTTCCTTAACTTGTTTACTAAGTGTTTAAGTGAATGTATTGTTTCAAATAGTTACTATACGTAGACCCTTCAAATGAAAATGTGTCGTGAAATAAGATATGACCGAAATATTGAAAAACGTCTACGGTTGAAAAATGAGAAGATTCCGACAAAATCTGTGTGCCGAATGTTGCGGTTAGCTGTTTTTTACTTCCGTTTTCCTATGTGTAGCATGACGGTCGGTAAAT
This sequence comes from Potentilla sterilis, assembly GCA_963682095.1. NCBI lineage: Eukaryota > Viridiplantae > Streptophyta > Magnoliopsida > Rosales > Rosaceae > Potentilla > Potentilla sterilis. The sequence continues at coordinate 37,635,082 of OY821755.1, read as the reverse complement.
ATTTTGAGGAAAATTTTTATACGATTAGTTGCGTCTCATCGATCTGAAACTATTCTCTGTTGAAGATCAGGCCAAAAAACGTCATTTAGACGGGCCAATTTCCGTTTTAAAGCGTTTAGAGGTTTGACTTCGCAGTTTGACCAAAAGTTTAGCCGACGAAAATTCTATTTCGTCGGCTAAACTCTAGTGATCCGCGCCTTTTCATTGTCTGCCGTTGGATGGGGGAGATCGGACGGCTGCTGAGTGCCTAAACTATAGCCGACGAAATTGAAAGTATAGGCGACGAATTCATATATTTCGTCGGCTATACTATCGGGTATAAGTTTGCAGCAGCCGAACCCTAGCCTCCAAAACTCCGCCGCTCGCCTCCAACCCTCCCTCCGACGCTCGCCTCGTCCTCCTCCTCCCTCTTCCTCCTCCAATCCGGCAGCCCCCTCCTCCCTCTTCCTCCTCCAATCAATCCGGCCGGCAGCCCGCTCCGATCCTCCCTCTTCCTCCTCCAATCCGGCGTGTGCCTCCGGCCTCCTCCGGCGTGTCCCTCTTCCGGCACAGCCTCCTCAAATCCGGCCGGCCTCCTCCTCCTCTGCATTTTCGTTGTAAGTGTTTTTTTTTTTCATTTATGTTAATTAATGTTAATTTAGGTATAATTTAGGTATTTATGTTAATTTAGGTATAATTTAGGTATTTATGTTAATTTAGGTATTTATGTTAATTTAGGTAAATTTTAGGTATTTATGTTAATTTAGGTATAATTTAGGTATTTATGTTAATTTAGGTAAATTTTAGGTATTTATGTTAATTTAGGAAAATTTTAGGTATTTATGTTAATTTAGGTAATTGTTTTCAAATTTATTTTAATTGTATAATTTAAGTGTAATTGTATAATTTATACGTATAAATTGGTTTTTTAATTATATAAATTGATAACTTAATTGTATAATTTAGCTTAATTATATATATAGCTTAATTATATTTAATTAGAATTTGTTATTTAATATAATATAATTTAATATGTTAGTATATAAATTGTTATATTAAAATATGTTAGTATTATTGGTTATTATATTAATTAGAATTTGTTATTTAATATAATATAATTTAATATCAATTAATGTATTAATGCATCGGGCTTTAGATGGCCGATGCATTAAGAAACCTATTCGGAGGCCGCCGTGCCGGCAGATCTAGAGGTTCTAGAAATTCCGCCGGTTCCGCAGACTCCGAGAGGACCGCTAGCCAGCCTGAGAGGACCACCAGCCAGCCGCGGAGGAGTGTAGATTCATCCCAGCCGTAGAGGACTGTGGATGCAGCCCAGCCGCGACGGAGTGTGAGTTTTCGGCACCAGACCCTTCTCCAGGCGGGGCGGCCGTCGAGCACTTCACTTCCGCATGTCGGTCCCTCTGTGGCTCCGAGGTTTAGTCGGCAGCTATTTCACGAGGACATAGCTGCCGACGTTCCTCAGGTTCGTATGCCTGACGTTCATCGGGAGCCGATGCCGAGTCCGACTCAGTCTGCTGCTGACTCGACTGAGGGGCCTACTCTCCCAAACCAGCTCTACCTCCCGTACAACATTCCGGCGATACCGGAGGTCGACTATCAGGGTGTGCCCATATGGCCTGATATGCCTCAGTACGTGAGTGCTGCGGAGGCATACCAGCAACAGCCATTTGAGAACCCTGACCACCTTATTTCGGCGAGGAGAAAAGCAAAGTCGACAGACGAGTCATCCAGTTCAGGTAACATTTGATTTTATTAATTAAATGTTTTATTAAAATTAACGCACTAATATTTAATTTTATTAACCAATCGTCGTTTTTGTGATAGGGACAGCCGCTAGCAGTTCACGGAGGAATACGAGAGGTGTCATATGTTTTGACACGCTCAGGAGAACTGTTGAGCGCAGCGGGAGGATTCAGATCAACGAACCTCCTAATCAGGAGGTTCAGGGAAAGAAAAAACGCGACTACTAGGGTTGCGTGGGGTCACTGATTAGGGACAGAGTCCCTATGTTGTGGACCCGGTGGGCTGATGTGCCCGAAGAGATAAAGAGGGAGGTGAATAACGCCGCGTCGGTGAGTAATTTGTAAAATTTAATTTATTTATCGTAATATTTAATAATTTTCGGTATTATTACAATTGTAAAACTAATAAAATATTATTTTTCAGACATTCTTCGAGATTGCCGAACACATGCGGGATTGGGCGGACACCCAGCAGAACTCGAGGTACGTTTGTTTTTATGATATTATAATTATCTTATAATTATTAATATTTTATGATATTAATAATATTTCTAATGCACTTTTGTTTTTTTCGTAGGTTCAAAGAGTGGAAGAACGAGCTGCGTTCCCACTATAACGAATACGACAACCTTGGTCGTATGGGTACTCCCAGGGAGTTCATGTTCAGGGAGTACGAGTGGCGTTGGTTGAAGACAGTAGACTTCAACAACCCAGTTATGCAGGTAAATACTAAACTTCAGTAAAAATGTTTATTTTGTTAAAATTTTAATTATTAGTTTAATTATTTTATAATTATTACACTAATATTTTTTGATGCATTTTTCTAACATTTTATTATTTGTTTGAAGCAACGTTCTCGGATAAACTCTGAGAACCGCCGCCGGAACACAACCCCCCATCATGCTGGTTCACGGCCGTTTGCACAATATCAGGAGGAGGCGCTTAGAGATCATCCTGATAGCAACCCGTACGTGGAGACGTTCAAGATCGCTCATCCAGAAACGACAGAACAGCTCGTAAGTCGTTCATTATAATTTTAAAATTTTAATTATTAATTTTACTTAATTATATATTTGTTATAATATTAATTTTTTTTTTCCCGTCCACTTAGAAGAGGGTCAACCGGGCCGAAGAAGAGGTGTTCCAGCAAGTAGTTCGGGAGACACAACCGAACATTTCAGAGGCAGATCTGGAAGAAGCCATGCGCCATGTCGACCGGTCCAGTGTCCAAACGGCAGCGAGGATGTTCGACGCAGCCTTCCCAAACCGGTCAAACAACTACTACTGCGGGGGTTTGGGAAGTTCTGGACTAGGGCTTCTGAAGACCACTAAGGGAGGTCAAAAGAAGGGAGGCGGGGAGAGCCAACATATGAGGGGGGAAGTGCAGCGATTGGCCGCAGAATTGGCGACCTCGTCCCAGACAGTACAGGAGCTGCGCCGCAGAACACAGCAGTATCATTTCGATATGGCCGGTTGGCATGCCGAATGCGACAGAATTCGGCAACACAACTACGACGGCCAACAAAACCGGTGGTATGAGATGTTTGCGGCACAACAACAATGCCTTCCACCCCCGCCCCCGCCCCCGTTTCAGCGGTTAGCGGAACCTCCAATGCCTCAACCTCCCGAGTTCGGTCAGCAGGATGACGAGCCTGATGGAGAGCAGGATGCTGGGGATGACCTGGTGGACTTTAGTGGTTTAGGTGATGATTAGGGTTTAGGGTTTATGTATATTAGAACGAATTTAATAAAAAGGGTATTTAGACGTGTTTCTTGTTGGTGCAAATGCATGGACTGTTTTTGTGATTTGCAGGTTGCTTGGAATGGTAATTTAGAAAATAATTTAATTTTTTTTCCCAAATGTAAGAAAAGCGGACGATTTTGGCATTATTTCGTCGGCTATAATAACTATAGCCGACGAATTTTACCAATTTTCGTCGGCTATAAGTTGTATAGCCGACGAAAATTACATTATTTCGTCGGCTATAACTAATTAATGCCTATTAAATATTAATATATTTCGAGGCAATAGCCGACGAAAATTTATAAAATCATCGGCTATTGTTAACACCCAATATTCGTCGGCTATAATTAATGAATTTCGTCGGCCATACTCGAAAATATCCGACGAAATTCGTCGGTAATTTCTCCCAGGTTTGGCCGACAAAAAATATTTTCGTCGGTAAGTTCGTCGGCCATACTCTACTATAGCCGACAAATTTGTTTTTTTCGTCGGCCATTAGTATAGCCGACGGGGTTGTTCCGACGAAGTATAGCCGACGAAAATTTCGTCGGCAGATGGTATAGCCGACGAAATTTTTTTCGTCGGCTATTCACTCAGATCTGGTAGTGTATAATAAACTTAAGTGAGATAGTAATCTTAAGGAACATTGGTCACTGAAATTACATCAAACTTCCAAATGTACCTTGTCTTTGCAATTCAAAACCCACTTCTTTGCTCGTACAAATGACTCCTGCAGCCAAAAATAATATGCATTGAATAAGTCATATTGCATATCACTATTGACTCTTGTATCATTTGACAGATAAAGTCTAAGCAACTTATATTGCAGATGATCAAGATTTAACAGATAAAGTTAAGGATTTACATTGAGCATGTGACAAGTGCTCATTCTGTTTTCAAATCTTATTTAGAAAACAAAATAACTTCACGTCAATCTCATATGGTCTGCAGATTACTTATAATGGAACCATTGAAGGTACTTTCTAATGTTGAAACTTGGTAGCCTAATGCAGTAATGTTCCATGACAATTACAACATGAACATGCAAAAATCCAGCAACGAAGAACATCTGAACCTCAATTTGGAAGTTGATCACTTACCATGCTTGTGATATCATAGACAACAAATTAGTAACCTGGTACTCCAGAAATTTTCCTGTGACAAATCCCAATACCAAACTTGTTTTCCCAGCTCCCATGTCCCCAAGAAGCACCTGGGAAATATACAATAAAGTAAATCAACCAACATCAATTCCCCTTGCAAATGTTCCTTTACTAAATTTTAAAGCACAACTTGTAACAATATAAAGGGAAATGCTTTACCAAAAGAAACTAACTTTTGGTCATGGTTAATCATGGATCCTCACACAACTCAATTCACTTACCTAAGCAAACATGTTATCTATATGAACAAGAATTGAAATTGCTAAGCAGGGTTAGGCCAGGTCAGGCATACAAATGAATGAAAGTAAAAAAACGAAACCACCAGCTTGGCTTGTATTCTTATTGCATGTTCTTGCCATAATCGCTTTCTCGAACAAATTTCTAAACACAGGATGTGACGAAGGTGAGAATATTATCAGATTGAAACAAAGTGAAAACCAAGCAAAGGCACTGTAATGAGAATCAATCAGAGACAAAGTTATACACGGGACTTGCTATTATGGCATCCGTTTTGATATTTCCAGGCAATGTAAATCACTAGTAGAATTTTGTACACATTACTGTATATTCCAAACCCAATCTGACATCAAAGAAAAGAATCGAAGTTGAGAAATAATTAATACAATCAGGCACACCAAAAGTTCAGAAAGTAAGAGCAAGCTATGAACAAAAAGTAACTGACCTTGGTGACGCGGAGGAGGGCGAGCTCCACCTTGAGATCCTTGAGCTGGGCCAACAGATCGGCCTTCAATTTCTGCCTTCTGGCTGTGATAGATTCAAACAGCGTGCAACGACCAAGAACAGAAATTGAAGATGGGTAAACCTGAAACAGAGAAGAATGAATTTGAAGATAGAGAGAAATGGGTAACCTACCCATTTCTCTGAGTGCGTGAGGTTCTGCAACGGCGGCTATGTTGACGGCGAGGAAGTCGAAGCCTCAGATATATCGGTCATGGCTCTCAAATCGCAAGACGTCGCTGCTTCTGGGCGGCTATGGACTAAGGACGTAGGCCTTGAGAATTCAACAATTGGGATATTAGGGTTTCCAATTTGGGTAATTTGGGAGAGATGGTGAGAGTGAGAGTGAGAGTGAGAGAGAGAGAGAGGAGGAGGAGAGATGGTAAAACCACAATATAAGGCAATTTGGGGACGGACTGATTTCTATTTTTATTATGGAAAATGTTATAATGAATTTTAAATTATGTGTTTGTAGATCCGCGCGTGAAATGGTTATACTGGGGACGGAAACCCACTTAAATAGGGACGGATTGCCAATAAAACCCCAATTTTCTCCCTACTGTCCATAAAATCTCTATTTCCTCCCTATTTTCCACGGATTAGTACATCCGTCCCTATTAACCAATAATGGGCACGGAATGAGTGTCCCTCCCCAATGGGTCCTTCCCTATTGGTCCAATAGTTAGTAGTGCTACCACCACCCATCACAAGAAATTGACGGAAGAAAATCAAAATTATTGTATAAACAATGGTGCAAATTTACGTAGCAACATTAATCATCCATACATAGAGTCAAAAATATATATACCGACGTCATATAATCGTAGTCATCATTTTGGTATGTGTAGTGGTGTAGATACATTGGCTGTATACTAAGAGTAGTTTTAAATACACTCCTCTAACCTCTTAATACACACTCCTTACTTAATACACTATCCTCTAAATTTTTCATTTCAATATTAGACTAGATACACATCCCCAAGTACCTAATATACCATTATGCTAAAAAATCATAAAATATCCTATTAATATAAGTGATAATTAATATATATATAGAATTTTAAAAAATATTTTCAAGTATTTGTTAACATACTTTCTACTAGTTTCGTTTATAAATTTTTAAAATTTCAATTCAAAAGATTATTAGTCAATTGATAATTAAATTGAGAACCGTTGTTACAACTCCAACATCAATCAATAGTCCAACATCAATCAATAGTCGGACAAAATAAAATTTCAAAATTAAGATGTCTAGGTTCACAATTGTATTGTCATTTAGTTTTTTTTCTTTTTCTTATGATAATTGATGTCTATTTTGGTCATTTAACCTATATATAAAATCTGATTTGAGATATAAAATAAAAAGGGTGTGTATTAAGTGGTTTGAGGAGTGTATATAAAACTTCTCATATACTAAAGAGCTTCCGAAAGAAAAGAAGAAAACGAAATTGATCACTCCATACGTAGTTCCTTACGTTTGTGCTGGTCACGAAACAAGAGGATATCGAAAAGGAAATGTGGTTTTATTGATAAGAGACGAGGAAGAAAGTGTGTGACTAATATTAGTGTAAACTTTATTAAGATTTTGAGGCCCAAATTAAGAATAAAAGGAAATATTAGTGTGTGACTAATTGGGCATGTGAGCTAAGTGGTGACCGCATAAGGCATATAGGAACAAAACATCAAATTCCCATATAAAGGAGATAGAGAGTGGCATTTGGCAACCCAACAAGAAGTGTGAATTTCCAGCATCAAGATAGAGAGAGAGAGAGAGAGAGAGAGAGAGAGAGAGAGAGGATGAGCAAGGTGGTCTGCGTCACCGGTGCTTCCGGTTACATTGCTTCATGGCTCGTCAAGCTCCTTCTTCAACGCGGCTACACTGTCAAGGCCTCTGTTCGCAACCCAAGTCAGTTTTCTTCCCATTTCTTTTATCACCCAATTTCCTTGTGATCGTTTTCATTCTGCTTTGTTTCAATTGATTAATGCATCATACAACAACGACCCTCTTTCAGATTATGCCTCTGTGTTGAAAATTTTGATGCTTTATGTGATGTGTTTGTGGGTATAGTTAGGGGATCCAGATGTTCGAATTGGGTTTTAGGTGTTTATTTCAATCATGTGATTAGTTGCATCCGATATGAATGGAGACAGTGGAGTCATAAAATCATGAAGTCATGTTATTTGGGACAAACCCAAATTGAGAACAGCAGAATATGTTGTACTAGGATATTGGCTCTTTGGCATATTTCGCTTTGCTAGGTGTGGTTGCAAGCCAACCTTAACCATCACATTGATTGAGTTCATGTGGGATCATTATAGTTCTGCATTTATCTAAATTACATGCACAGCTTGGTTCTGACTTAAAAGTCGTGAGTGGGATTGACGCTTGTTCGTTAATTTGGTGTCTCCGTTGTGGTTGACTAGAATTGGGAACAACAAACAAAAACAAAATGAATTAACTCATCAATCCCAGGTAATAAAACTTAGAGGTAAGCAACACTAAGATAAATGGTTTGACATGATTCCCAGTGTCCAACAGAGCAGCAACAACAGTCTCCTTCACTTTATTGTTAGCTACCGAACATTGAACTGAAGATTTGATGAACAACTAGAAAAATCAAGCAAAAAGAATAAAAAACTCTATTTGCTCTGTTTCACTCTCGTTGCCCCATTACAGTCCTATTAACCTTAGACTGGTGTTCAAATTGCCTTTGCTGAAACCTTGAGTTATATTCCATCACTCTCTTATTGAAGCGGAATGTAGTGTAGCAAACCACTCATGCTTGCCTCTCCTAATAGGCACAACAAATAGCGTCAATTAGGGTCCCTGATCGCTGTAGGCAACTATGTCTTTCATTTTGTTTAACTAATGAGGCTTTGAGGTAATCATTCATCAAGTAGGATGAGCAATATCACTTCCTTATTGGCACCACAAATCTATCAACAGGAATACAATTCTGTTGTTGGTTTGATTTTTTGTATTCTAAGGTAGAAATCTCTTTCCTTGGTAAATCAATTAGGCTGAATCATTAAGCCCGCAACAGTCTCAGTGGTAACTTGTTATCCTTTTCCTGCATTCTCAAATTTTGCGTACTCTTCTGCAATACAGTTTTTTCTATTCACATAAAACCTAGTCAATGCCTACTTTCGTCCTAATGTTGTACTTTCACACAGATGATCCAACAAAGACGGAACACTTGCTTGCATTTGATGGAGCTAAGGAGAGACTTCACTTTTTTAAAGCAGATCTATTAGAAGAAGGTTCTTTTGACTCTGGTGTTGAGGGTTGTGAATGTGTTTTCCACACTGCATCTCCCTTTTATCACGACGTCACAGACCCAAAGGTTCTCCCTTTATGCTTTGGCTTTTATGTCCTTCAGATTGCCATTTAGACTTTAGAAGTTATAAAGCTTTTTCTATATTTTCTTGTCTGACTTAATGTCACCAAGTAATTGTGGGATCACAGCAGGCAGATATGCTCATCATCAGCCGATCAGTTATTCACAATCCACCTGAGGGACTAGTAATTTTCATTTCCATGTCATGGAAAACCCTTCTTGTTCCATTGTTGTTTGGAAAAAACTTGACAGATATGGTTAGTACTAAGTAGCAATAACCAAGAGACTATAATCATGCAACCAAATACACATGCCTGATAAATTCATCTTAATACAACTGCAAAATAAATATGTTTTTTTTTCACCATTTCTTTTTTATATGTTTGACGAAAAGTACATAGCCTCTTGATATGTTGAAAACTATTTCCACTAGAGAAATAACTACATAAAAATTTCTTTTTCCATTTTTGTTGTAAAAGAATGATTAATCTCTTCTAATCTGGGAATTTGGAAAATTGTGCAACTCAATATTTTCTGGGAGAAAATGTAAAGACTATATGAAGGAGTATAAAGACATCTAAACAGATATCTTAAATTTCAAGGTGCCAGGTGCTCCCTTGCCTATGTGGCTCTGCCACTGTGGACACACGCCTTCTCTTATCGACAGCTCATGACATAAACTAGTCTATTAGAATATCTTGAACTGTGAATGAAAAGGTCACAGGAGGTCATTAATAGGTGTATCAAAAGAATATAATAGAAACGGGATTGGTCTATCCTTGACAAATATAACTTTTTCAGCATCATGTTAAGATTTTATTTTCCTTCGCCAGTGCGTTTTCAATATGGCAGCAGGCAGGTGCTTAGGGTGTAGGGCAAATATAACTTTTTCAGCATCATGTTAAGATTTTTATCCTTTTTCAGCATCTGGTTTTTTGTTATTCTCTCAAAATCACATCTGACTTCAAGTCTTCGTAACTTTTTTTTTTTTTGCTTCATTTTCTGTCTGAATAATTTTTTTAACTATCGTTGATAAAGATCACAAGGCGTAGGATTCATTTTCATCACTTCCAATGACACTCTGATACTGTGAAATATTAGGACTCTTGCATCTTTCAAAATGACTTTCCATAGACATTCTAAGATTAGGACTCTTGCTTCTGTCCAACATAACCTTCTTGTACATGTGATGCAAGAATCAACCTGTGAAATATATAAGGTCTTCCGTCTTTCCTTAGAATTCATTTTAAAATGACATTGTAGTACTCCATTTAATAATATAATTTTGGAAAGTAGCCCCCTTTGTTTCTTGCATTGCTAAATAGTAGGATGGGTTGTTGTGGTTACTAATTGTTATATAACTGTTTCCTCATTCAGGCAGAACTACTTGATCCTGCAGTAAAGGGAACACTGAATGTTCTCAACTCGTGTTCGAAATTCCCATCTATCAAACGGGTGGTTTTAACATCTTCTATAGCCGCAGTTGCATATAATGGAAAGCCTCGTACTCCTGATGTAGTTGTTGATGAGACTTGGTTTACTGATCCAGATGTCTGCAAGGAATCAAAGGTATGCATTTAATATCATTATTCATGTTCCTGTGAATAGAAACACGTGTTGAACTGTTGATGAGCCGTTCTTGTGATAATATAGAGGACGTATCAGTTATTGGAATTGGTTCCATTCCCTGAGATGTGTCTAATTTAAAATAATATAATTTGCTTGTGTGCGAATGAAGACTAGGTCTGTTCATATTACACAAGTAGCTTTGTGTTCCCCACCTCCCCCCCCCCCCCCCCCTCTCTAATTGGGCTTCACAGGTTAAAAAAAAGTGTATAATGGAGAATAGGATAGCAAAGTTTCACATTTCTTGCACATTCCTCTAGAAAAGCTTTTAGGTTCTGTTGAAGTGTCCATTGTCTAACGTGTAAGATCCTGTAAATATATTAGCGTCCCATCAGTAGGAAAATATGATAGAGCTACTAGCGTCACACCAGTAGGTTTCTAGACAGCACAGCTAGAGGCCTTGGGCATGGCACCTACAGTTAGTGGTTTGATGCTACTGGTGTGTGTATCTATGCATGCATGCATGTTAGTGGTTTGATGCTGCTGGTGTGTGTATCTATGCATGCATGTATTAGTTACTTGTGTCTCTGTTTTAGGAATTAGCTTACCCTGTTAAATATACGTAGGTGTGTGTGTTCCTATGACAAAAGGGCATATTTTGTTTCATCTTAATAGTGAGAGTTTAGCCATACAGAGACAAGCTGGAGTCATTATAAAATTCCAATGGGGGAACTTCAAGTTACCTTATCACAAATTTGAAAAGGCATTTGTATTGACCATGAAAGTATGTAATGCCGTAACATGTCTTTTCATTTTAGTTCTTCTGTCTGTTATGTTACCTGCTGCTATCTGAAACCTTATAGTTTACTGCATTACCTGCATATCCTAAATTTGATTTAATTTACTGCATAACCATTTAAGGTTAATCATGTTGGGTACCAGAAAATCTCATATCATGCGTTTGACTGCCTGGTCATATTATGTTTGTATTGGCTTCTGGGTTCACTAATATAAGGAATGTTTATCTCTAAAAATTTCCCAAGGTAATGACTAATAATGAATTTCGTTTATTTCTTTTCCTTTCATTTTCCCTGCAGCTATGGTATGTGCTTTCAAAGACTTTGGCGGAGGATGCTGCCTGGAAATTTGTAAAGGAGAAGGGAATTGACATGGTTACAATTAATCCTGCAATGGTGATTGGTCCTCTGTTACAGCCAACGCTAAATACAAGTGCTGCTGCAGTTTTGAATGTTATTAAGGGTAGGATTTCATGATTCTCATATCTGGTTATGTATATCATTTTGATTGTGCTCCTGTGGGGATAGAAGGTTCAGAAAGCACAGAGCACTTCAACACACATGCACAAATTAAAAGCACTGTGTATGCCCTAGCAACCAGAATATCAGGCCCCTAGAGAGATGGGATGGAGGAGGTTATGTAAAATTTGAAACACCTGAGCAAAGTTTAATTTCCAGGCTAGCTTTGTCTTCCATGATTCTTTTCTCTGTAATTTGATTAACGTAGTGTACCTGCAAGTCAGTCCCTAGCTAACTTCTGCAGCATCCATCGGTGGATGCTGCGCAAGGAATGTTGGCCTCTGCGCAAGGATATTAAAAAAATAAAAAAAATTATTAACTGATGCTTCTTCATATTGAGTGAAGATACTGCTCTGGTTGTGGGCTTTTGTGCCTCACTTTTGTGTATGTTCATCTCAAGAAATTTATTCGTTATATTAGTTTAGAAACTGATAGGATATAGTTTATTGCATCTCTTGTAGAGGTTTTAATTGAGTATATTATCAAATGGTTGTAACTATTGTTACTGTAACATAAACTAGCAGACTGTTTCTTCACCTTGTTTGTTTGATGCAGGAGCTCGAACATATCCAAATGCAAGTTTTGGATGGATTAATGTCAAAGATGTCGCCAATGCGCATGTTCAAGCATTTGAGATTCCTTCAGCTAGTGGAAGATATTGTTTAGTCGAGAGAGTTTCACACTTTTCAGAAGTCGTGCAAATTTTACATGAGCTGTACCCTGAGTTGCAACTTCCAGAAAAGTAAGTTTTTATTTACCAACCAGTTTAGCAATTGTTGCTTCATTTCCATGTCAACATGGTCCCATGAGTCAGATATAATTACGCGTGTTCTTTTATTTGAACTGAAAATGCTTATTTAATAAATCTGTATCTCTTGATTTTAATAGATTTCTGTGTGAAATATAGGTTATTTTCTTTGACCACTTCTGTTTCTGCACAACATGGCTCCTTTTTTCTTTTCTTTGATGTTGGGAATATGGTTTAGCAGTGAATACATAAATCATTAAAGCTAGGAATTTTCTTGATCTTTATCTGTTGCATCTGAAACTACGTCTGTTGTCAAAACATATTTTAATTTCTCATTTCAATTATTTTCTAACTTGCGGAAACAGGCCAAAGTTGAAGAGGACTAATTAAAGAGGCATTAGCTATCGATTCTTGTATTGAGTAGGATTTGTTCTGGTATTTCATTCCTTAAATGGTTTGACTTGCTCAGAATTTAGTGTCGCAGTTGCTGTTGTTACAATTTGTCTGCATATGGATGTACATTGTTTTTAGCTTATTTCATTGATGATCTCTATGATTAGTAAGTGCATTTGTTGCTGAGTTGCACCGATTAATGGGTTTAAAAGACGTAGAGTGTAGAAGTTGCGATACAAGAAAATAATGTGAAATTATAGAATGATTCGCTGTTGGTGGAATTATTTGGGTTTCCTTCGGATCAATTAAAGAAAAACACAACAGGACTGTTGTGCTAATATCATTTAATCAAGGGAGTTGGATCTTATGAATCTATGATTGCTGCAACTGTTGTGTAAATATGGTGCTTTAAAATTTCATATAAACTAACACACGTATTCTCCCTTTCAAATGGCATTAGCAGATGTTCGGATGATAAACCTCTTGTGCCGACATATCAGGTGTCCAAGGAAAAGGCGAAGAGCTTGGGAATTGAATTTGTTCCATTAGACATTAGCCTCAAGGAAACAGTTGAAAGCTTGAAGGAAAAGAGTTTCATCAGCTTCTGAGTCTTGCACCACAAGGCAGTTTAGGTCTTTAAATAAAGTCAGTCATGGTGAAAACAAATACTATCTAAGAACCACTGTGCTTCAGTTGGTGTTTTGGATAGTCTCAAAGTTTTTGCTTCCGGTACGGACGTATGTACTGTTTTTTATCCTGATTAAAGTTTTGGATTACTGAGTCTGATTATAAAATTGATGCATTTGCTCCAAGTTCATTGTTTGTTATATTCCTTCCCTCTATTCTCCTTTGCTTTGAGGCAGATCTTTTATGCTCGTCTAAGCCAAGAGCTGTGTTGAGTTGATGTTTTCCCTGACCTTCTGAACCTCCATGTAACCCGGCCAAAAGGAAAGGCAAAAGAATTTGATTCAATATGCCTTAATTATAGGTTGATTTAGAACTAGGACCTCCTGCTTTTAGATCTCCTAATCCACCTTGTATACCAAATGGTATTAATTACCATTCGATATGAAGTAAAATAGAAAACCTGACCACATCCTCTTTCCGAGTACTTTATCTCAATTATATCTCGCAGAAAAAATCGAAGTGAATGGATACATATGGTTTGTTTATATTTTCTTTTTACATCGTATTGACATATAAAATCGATATTTTAATATAATACCATTATTAATCTAAATATAAAATATAATATACAGCTGATTAACAACAAATTCTATCAGTTAGGAGCTTAGATAGTTTCAAATTTAATACGAAGATAGTTATCACAAATTTTGTGAATCTTCTAGTCCTATCCAAACTAATCGAACTGAGGCACTTCCATTTAAATTAGTTTCCGACTCGAACTCATAGACTCCACAAATATCTCAGAGTACGGAAGAGAGAGAGAGAGCGCGATAGAGTCATACTTGCGTCTCTCTCTGTCAATGTCTTCTCCCTCTAAGAGTCCAACTATGGAGCCTGTTCAGGAAAGTCATCCGCATCTCAAGGCTTCTGTTAGCCAAGTTCATACGTCCACTGGTAGCCCTAGTCCTAACCAACTGCAACAAGTTCAACATGAAGCTGATCGTACTGAGGCTTCGACGAGAACGCAAGATGCGATTGTTGCTCCATCTGTTGGACCAGAGGTTGATCATCAAATTCCGGATGAGGAAGAAGAGCTGAACAATTTCAATAACAATCTGGGAAGGCAGCAGCAGGATGCTTTTCTCAATAGCTTTCCACCTGGGTATAGGTTCAACCCTCGTGATGATGAGCTTGTGCTATACTACTTGCAGAAGAAAATTCTGAACGAGCCATTGCCTCCCAACAAGATCATGGAGGTTAATCTCTACCGTCACAATCCTGAGACGCTTGCTGGTAAACCCTAATTCTTAATTATCCAAGCTTGTTCGATTAATCGTTATCATGTGCGTAGGTTTAATCACCAATATAGGTTACGTGAATCTCCTGTTATGAACTGAACTTTACATCGATGCATTTATTAAACATGAATTACATAGTTGGAACTTGGAAGACCATTACTTAAAGATATATGATATATCATCATTACTTTTCTGTACATCTTCTAAACATCTTCTGTACATATATGATCAGAATATATTAACGTTATTCTTGGCTTTGTTCCTCTAGTTTTGTACAATTTTGTTTCGTTTCAGGGTTTAGATGCTATATATGATTGGCAGTGTATACTTTTTTTTTTATTTAATGTGGTTTCGTTTAGAGTCTTCATCTCATCTGATCGTTTGTCAACTGGTCTAACTTACTAGTATGTTTACTTATGTAGATTAGTATATTTAACTCTTTTCCTTTTTACAGGTTCTGCTATATGTTGATATAGATAATTTCACACTTTATGATTGACTGTTTAGCGTATTGCCGTGACATATAGATTGCTTTGTTCGCTGCCTTATATAAAAATATTTATTTCCGCACTCACGTTAACTATTTGCTCTTAAAACAGAAAGATATGAAACTTATGGAGAAAAAGAATGGTACTTCTTTACTCCAAGGGACCGCAAGTATCCTAATGGACATCGACCAAATAGGGCAGCTGGTCATGGATATTGGAAAGCAACAGGAGCTGACAAAACAATATGGTCTGGTAAGGTACAGGTTGGGTGTAGAAAGGCTTTGGTTTTTTACAGAGGTAAACCTCCAAAGGGTACAAAGACCAGTTGGATCATGCATGAATACCGAGTTCCTGATTCTCGTACAACTACCAAAAGAACTGATAAGGACATGAGGGTATGTAATGAGTTTCTATGTAATGAGTACTCTTTTTAAATATATAATATATTACTCCCTATGCGTTGCTTACAAACTTTTTATTTATATTGTGCAGTTGGATAATTGGGTTCTCTGTAGAATTTATAAGAAAGCTGCTAGTAAGAACAACAAAAGCTCAAATCATGAACTAGATCATGTTAAAGAAAGTATTTCTACATCACTACCAGATGACATGGAGATGGAGATGAACGGTCAAGTAGATGACACTCAAGCACCAGGTTCTGAAGGGGAACACCCTCACAACATTGTTCATCAACCATATGGATTTGACAGCTCATGTCCTAATTATGCATATATTTACCCTCCTTACTCGAGTGGGCAATCTATGTTTCCTGCACTCAACAACAACATGCGTTATGATCACCAGCGATTCCAACCAGTTCCTCTGAGTTCTAGGGAAGGTTATGCAAACATGTTGCAAATGCAACAGACTTGTGGAAGTTCGTCACCAATACTAGATCCTGATCAAAAATTTTGTCTGCAATTCGCTGATCAAAAGCGTGGTGTGCAATTTGAAGACCAGAGGTTTATTGTCCATCCAATTGACATCACATCAGAATCAATGCTATGTACAGAAGAAGCATCTGATCAAAAGTGTGTTGTGCATATTCCAAACCAAAAGCTTGTTATGCAATCAGTTGATGACATCACATCAGGTTCAACGGTATGTACAGATGAGGTTTGTTATGATCAAAAGTGTGGTATGCAATTTCCAGGTCAAAATTTTATCGTTCAGCCACATGGTAAACCACATTCAATGACACATTCCCATGGAAAGAATGTCCAACCAATTGATGCAATTGATAGTAGACCTCCATCAGTGCCTTGTCCTGATCAAAAGAGCATTCAACAAGAAATTGGTAAGTCTTTATTACCACCACCATATGGTCAAGGAGGTCAGCAATACATAGAAGAATCAGATGATGATGATCATAACTTCTTTGATGATCCAACATTTGCACAGTTGGGATCTCTTTGGCCCTGACCTAGTACGATGTTCTGCTGCACAATCAAGCCAAGTTTAGGTAATTAAAAAGAACTTATTTAAAGATTTTGTCAACCGTAATTGGTTGGTTTTCTATATTGGTTTTTTTTTTTTTGGTTTTAGGTTAGTGAATAACAGTATTTTGTGGCTTGTGTTAGTGGAATATATAATGAGTAACTATAGTGGATGTGTGTTACTTATTTCTTATATATTTTACATGGGAATAGACATAATTTATTTATTTCAATCATCCTGGCTTTTAAAAACATGACTAATAAATAACATGAAGCTTTGTCAATCTGGTAAGCAAAAGCTAGCAGAACAAAAAGAAGATGGGGGAATCCGTCTGAATTATATTGCGCTTAATTAAAACTTTTTTCTTACGGGGTAGTAGGTGTACCTCTTGATCACTACCTACACAGTTATCAGCTTTGGTGGAATGAAAAATAATTATTTGTTTACATGTTCAAATTATTTTAGCATCAAACTGCTCTAAACTTTTGGCATGCTAGCTCATTAGAATCCGTTGGTCTTGGATTTGGGTCATTGGCATGCCAAAAAATATATAAGGTTTTCTTTGATTGAGAAAACAGAGAAAGAAGAAAAAAATAAAAATATCGATCATCGTTGGTGTTCTTTGTATTTTATTTTCTTTTGGTATGAAAAATATACTTATGCACATATATAGGAAATTGGTAGAGAACCTTATGCATGCATATATAGAAAAAGTTGAGAACCATGCATTGTCGCTCTTTAGTTAGCTAGAGTTTACGTATATGCGATTGTGTAACAAACAAAGAAACAACATTACTGAGCAACTGATTGTTTCATGAAATCCTTCAGCTCCTCAACTAGTAATGCCCACTCCTTTAGCTGAGGAAAACAGTAAAATCCATGAAATGCATTCGAGTACTCGACCATGTAAACTTCTTTTCCAGCTTTCCTCAATCCCTCGCAGTATCTCTTTTGCCCGTCTATTAATAGATCAAACCCTCCCATGAACACTATCGTCGCCGGAAAGTTTAACCCCTGAAAAGCTTCCGATCGGGGCCCAAATACATTAACCACAGGGTGGTCTCTGTCCTCCCCCACCGGTAAAAACGCCTTCCAGTACCAGTCGGTTATCTCCAAAGAAAGAATTAATGCCTTTTTATCAAGCTTGGTTTCCGATTCAGTCCTTTCTTCCCCGCCAAAAAAAGGTTGTATCCCTATGATGCCAATCACATTCACCTTCAAAAACTTGTGCTGACCTGCATGACAGCCACGTGGTGCGCCATGTTGCCGCCGGCGCTGTCTCCGGCAACGAAACACCTGCTGAGGTCAGCGTTAGTCGGGAAGCCCTCGAAGTTTGAAGTATCGAGAAACTTCAGCACGTCGAATCCGTCTTCGAACGCAGACGGGTAGCGATGCTCCGGCGCGAGCCGGTAGTTGAGGGAGATGACAATAGCCGGGAGGTTTACGGCGAGGCGTTTGCAAATGGCTTCGAAGAGGGTTGAGTTGGCTGAGAAGAAGACGAAACCGCCGCCGTGGAAGTATATTATCACCGGGAGTTTGGTGGTTGTGGCCGCGGCGGGGACGAAGAGGCGGAACCATAGATTGCGGGAGGGGTCAACAATACATCAGTGGTTTTGAGGACGGCTTTGATTGAAGGGGAGGTCTTGGAATCGAAGACTTTCATGAATGGGCGGTTTATGGTGCCGTTGGAGAGGCTAGCAGTATTGAGAACGAAGGTCAGGGTGAAGATGAATAACCGGAGCGTCCATGGAAGGTCCGGCGATGTTGGAGAGTTTTCGGTCATCTTTGTAGCTGGGTGTTCTCTTTGTCTGCGCAGTTGAGGTCTAGCTAACATATATTTATATAGGGCACTCATAGGGATGAATCCTAAGATTTGTGGCCTCAATCTTATGTGTCATGCCATATAAGCAAACATAAATTCTTATTTTTAATTCCACGTATTATATATTGTCAAATCATAATCTTGTAATACCAATTTTAACTTTTTATATTTCTTTTTAGATCGAGAGGTGAATCAATTAGGGCTGGATTGGTAGGTATACCAACTCCATTTTCCCAGTACCATATACCAACCAATATATGAGTGGTATGAAAAATCCACCATTTATACCAGCCAATAACGTTGGTATACCAATTAATTGGTACGGTTGGTACTCGGTTGGTACGGTTGGTAATGGGCTTCTACCAACATATTTATGGCTCAAAAATTTAAAGGCCAAATTCAAATAAGTAACAAGAAATAAGTCAAATAACAACACAACTCCATAGTCTTATACAACTTCAACCAAATTACCAAATAAAAAATCACAAACTGAATGGCAAAGTCCAAATAACCAAACTTCTAAAGTACTAACAAGTAACAAATTTTCAAAACGATTGAAAAAAATAAGAAAAAAAGATGTATTTTTCACTATTTTAGTATAAGTTGGTAGGTACAGTATACCATGGTATAGGGAAAACATGTACCACCTACCGTACCATATTTTGAAGTTGGTACAGTATACTGTACCATGTACCATGTACCAAGTTGGTGGTATACCAACGTATTTGGTACTGTTGGTATATGAATTGGTTGGAATGGAATTGTGTACCATTGCCAGCCCTAGAATCAATGACATTAATGAGATTAATTAGGTTGATTTAATTTAATTTATATATTGATATATTTTCTTTCCATCTTTGTATATCTAATTTAATATTTTGACTTTTTAAATTAATTGTAATTTAAATATATCTAATAATCTCTATTGAATTTCTTTTAGACGAATTAGATATATATATATATATATATATATATATATATATTCATATGAACTCACATTTTTTAACAAGTATGTTTTTAAAAATATTGAATTTTCGCATTATATTTGGAGTTGAAATCTAAGTATTATCGTATTGAAAAAGAGAAGAGAAAATAATTATAAAAATATGTTTTTTATAGAAGAACGACAAAATAATCTAGAGTCGTTGGATTTGGAATGACAAGATTGTTTTTTTAGTTAAGATTGACATGACATGATTTTTTTAATTGGTGACGTATGTAGGTGACATGGTATGCCACCTATAATTAAGGCCCCAAATTTTAGGCCTCAAATAAGGCCACAAATCATTTTCCATTTATATATAGTAAAGAATAGGATTGATCGATTGAAGTGCACGCAATACTAGCTTTTCATACGTATCACCTAGTTGTGAAGAAGACAAAAAAATGTATATTGCAAGAGATATCAAGTGGTCAGAAACAGAGATGGCTACAGGCTATGGTTGGTGGCTTAGTTATTTGTACGAGTGCGTGACTGGCGTGAGTGCTAAGTTATGAGAGCCGGGACATGAAGCTTTCACAATTCACAACTTGAACCACGTCTCTTCACGTTTAATACCCTGATAATGGAACAGACAAAAACAAAAAAAACCAATAAAAAACATGGCAAATTTGAACAAGTGAATGTTGCCGACTTCTCAATACAAATCAATGTTAAATCACAAACGTGGGTTCTGGATAAAATCGTGGGAGTGAGAACTTGTACAGTTATTGAGAGATTTCAGGAAGAAATTCATCGAAATTTTTTTATATTATTTTACTAATTATTGTTTTGTCTTTTGTTTATTAAAATTTATATTAATATAATATATAGTGAAAGGGTTAAAACGTATTTTCACAGGCTTTTTGGCTAACAAATCTTGTTTCTTTAATAATAGTGTGTGTATATATATATATATATATATATATATATATATATATATATATATATTTATATGGACTCACACTTTCGAAGAAGTATACTTTCAAAAATATTGAATTTTCATAGTCATTTTTGTGTTGCATTCTAAGAAAAAAAAAGTATATTTGAAATTTAAATCTACCACATTTAAAAAAAAGGGCTATCTACCTTTGAAAATTAGAAAAAAAAACCCCTTCGTTTTCACTTTATAAATAAGGGCATGGTTTTAATATGTTGATCATAAAAAACTCCATTCAATTTCACTAAACAATAAAAAAGGACTGTTTTTCACTTTCAAAGTGACGATTTTACCCTTCCCTAACAAACTTTCCTTTTTTTCCCGTTCTGTTACTTTCCCTCCTTTCTCTGTTAATTGCGATCTTCGTTTTCTTTTTCTTCGTTTCAGTGTCGGCCGTCTCTCTCTCTCTCTCTCTCTCTCTCTCTCTCTCTCTCTCTCTCTCTCTCTCACTGCCGATTTGCAATTCCAATTTGCCTCTTTCGGTTCCGATTTGCCTCTGAAGCTTTGCATATGCGATTCCTCAATTTTGATTCATTGAAATAAGATATGTTCAGTTTTTGCAGTTGTTCATATGTCATTTTTAGATTTTGAATCAATTCGTGTTGATTTTGATGTTATAGGTCTTCAGTTTTTTTTTTTTGAAAACTGAATTGTTAAAACTTGTGATTGCCTATTCAACCTCCCGATTTTAATTCTTTCTTCAGTTTCTTTCAATTTTTTTTTGAAATCTAAATTGTTGCAGTCTATTTTATACTTGCATCCTTGCTCCAGCATGTCATCCGATTGATCAAGCACAGCTTTCATCCACATAGTTACACAGATAGGTTTCAAAATTGATAGTTACTAAGATAGTTACTAACATAGTTACACAGATAGTTTTCATACAAGTTCACTCTTGTTTTTCTGTCCTGCATTTGTTTGATTTTTCATAGTTACTTTGCTAGTTACTTGAGCTACTTCTTTGTAGCTGATTGTTTTGTTTTTTGTTGTTGTCAACTTTGATAGTTGAAATCATAGTTACTTGATAGATTGTATACAGTTACAGTCACATGGATTTGCTAATTGATGTTTATGATGATTTTCTCTTGTAGGTGCAATGGACAGTTATTATATTGCAAAGCTTGTCTATTCTGGTGAAGGACGAGCACTTTCCTTTGGTCATAATTGTACTTTTTCTGATTTTTGTCATCGGATACGTGATCATTTTCCAGAGTTGGAAAGATTTGTTTTCAAACTCAAGTATAATGTGTATCCGGATCCTACTGTTTACCATCTTGGAAATGAGGTTGATATGAGCATGATGTTTAGAGTTTTGGGACGGTATAAATATGATTTTGTTGATGTGGATGTTCATTGTTTGGATGTCATTTCTTCCATTTCGGAAAGTGTAGTTAGTAATAATGTTAGCGAGGATACCAGTGTTTTGGTTGAAGAGAATGAATTTTTGGGTTGTTATAGGCGTGAGGATGCGAAAATGTATCTTTCTAAAGGATGGAAGTCTCTTATTCACTCTAAGGGTCATATGTTTGAGGGTGGAGTAAAAGAGTTTATGTTGAAGTTGCGGATGTATGCCGTGGAGGTTGGTTTGGAGTATGATTTTGAGAGAAATAAGCCAGAACGTGTTGTTTCTTTCTGCAAGAAAAAACATTCTGAAGGTTGTAATTGGTGTGTGAAGGCATCTTTATGCAAGTATAGTTACATTAGCTGTTACACAGTTTCTGTATAATTACATTTTTTTTGTTCATGTTTATTTCGGCAACGTTCCGCCGCCGTGGTGCTGTGCAGTGGCACGCTGCATTATGTCCTGCATTTGTTATCATGATAGTTATTTGCATAGTTATCATGATAGTTACTAGTTACTTGTATAGTTACTTAGATAGTTACTCTTGTAGCTCTAGTTTTTGAACTCACTGGAACTGTTAATTGCATAGTTACTCAGATAGTTACTTTGATAGTTACTTGGATATTTAGTAGTTAATTTGATAGTTACTAGTTATTTTGATAGTTACCTTGATACTTACTAGTTACATTGATAGTTAGTATGGAAAAGTATATATGCTGATTGATTTTTGCACCTGTTATTCAGGTATAATGGTTTCTTTGTGATTACTGAATTGGTGAACGAACATAGATGTCGTTATGTCATCCGGCTTCAAAAGAGTAAGATGATGTGCAGCAAGATTATAAGGGAGGTGATGCTTGACAAAGTTCGTGAGAATCCCAATAAGAAAGCTATTGGTATAACGCAAGACATAAAGCTAAACTACGGATTAGATATCCCTTATCATACTGCTTGGTATGGCAAAGAGCGCGCGAGGGAGTCTGTGCTTGGTGTTGAGTCTGAGTCTTACCAGAATTTATCATGGTTTTATGAACGCACATATGAATCCAACCCATATTCTAGGCTAGCTATACAGTATGAATCTGAAACAAGAAGGTTCCAGCGTATGTTTGTTACTTATGGTGCTTGGATGAATGGTTTTCAGTCTTGCAGACCCGTTCTTTGTATTGATGCTACATTTATCACGAGCAAATACAAAGACATGCTTTTTTCTGCTTTGGCAAAGGACGCAAATTGTGGTACATTGCTTCTTTCATTTTTTGTTGTTAATTATTGTCAATTTTTTTATCTTGTTTTTCAATTTCATTTACATGACTTCCAGACCCAACAGTTACTTGGATAGATACTAGTGTAGTTACTTGTATAGTTACATGAACTTCCAGACCATATAGTTACTTTGATAGATACTAGTGGAAATACTTTTATAGTTTCAGGAACTTCTAGACTAAATAGTTACTTCGATAGATACTATTGCAGATACTTTTATATAGTTGATGGTTACAAAGTTGATAGTTACTAAGATAGTTAAATAGATGGTTATAAAATTTGATAGTTACTAAGATAGTTACATAATTGATAGGTACTAAGATTGTTACTGAAATAGTTACTAAGATAGTTACTAAGGTAGTTATAAATATAGTTACATGAAACTGATATTATTTTTTCTTTCCTTTTGTTTAGGATTATATCCAGTTGCTTATGTTATTGTTGATTCTGAAAATGAGAGCAATTGGACCTTCTTTCTCAAGCTTTTGTCCGAAGAGCTGTCGAGATATTCTACAAGGCAAATTACTTTCATATCTGATCGTAATATTGGGCTTCTAAATGCAGTTCGTGCAGTTTTTCCGAATAGTCCACATAGATTTTGTTATAGGCATCTTCAGGCTAATCTCAGCAGCAAGTTTCCAAATGGTTCTTACCTGAGCAAAAGGATTCCATCGTTGTTTATGCGTTGTGCTTATTCTCACACCCGTGAATATTTTGACCTTAATTTCCAGAAGTTGAAGCATGAAGGTGGTGAGGTTGTTGATCTATTTTTGAAGGATCTTCCGTTGGAAACATGGGCTTCGTCTTTTTTTAATGGTGAAAGGTTTGGGGAAATGACTAATAATTTGGCTGAGTGTTTTAACAATTGGGTGAAGGATTTGAAGAGTCTTCCCATTATTGAATTTAACGAAGCGATTCGTCTTAAGTCTATGGCTTTAATTGCTTCTCGGAAGGAAGAATCAGCTAAATGGGTTACTGAGCTGTGTCCGAATTTGGAAAAGAAGCTGGTTGTCAACTTGGAGTTGGGAAGACACTGGTTAGTTAGTAGATTTGATACATACATTTATGAAGTTCAGTGCCAAAAGTATTCTGTTATGGTGAACCTGGAAGAATCCTACTGTTCATGTGGAGAATGGCAAGTTCACGGATTCCCTTGCTCGCATGCACTTGTCGTGATTCAGAAACACGGTTCTGATGTGTACTCATATATCAACCCAATTTTCAAGGTGCAGTACTTCTCCTAAATCTATCATTAATTAGACAGTTACCCCGGTAGTTACTTAGATAGTTACTTTAGATTAAATAGTTACATTGATAGATACTAGCGAAGTTACTTGTATAGTTACATTAACCTGACATTATAACCTTATTTTTTCTTCTTTTTATTCCTGTTATAGGTGGATAAATATCGCGAAACATATTCTTTCTCAATCAACCCGGTTCCTACTATTTCAAAGCCGGTGGATCTAGCTCAGCCTGCATTGTTGGTGCAACCACTTTTAACAAAAAGACCACCTGGAAGGCCAAAATTACAGAGGTATAGAAGTAAAAATGAAGTTAAAAGGACTGTCAAGTGCAGTAGGTGTAACAAATATGCCGGTCACAACAGAACAAGTTGTAAAAAAATTATATAGTTCCGTAGATAGCTATTCAGGAAGTTACAATAATAGCTTCTTTCTGTTTTTTTTCGGTGTAGCAGCATATATAGCTGTTTTTTTTTTACAATTACCATGATGGTTAGTTAAGAATGTTTTTTGAAAGTTACATTGAAACTTATATTGAAATTTACATTGATTGTTTCTTGGTTTTACTGTTATTGAATGGTTGCATTTTTAATTTTGTTCATGTTTATTTCGGCAGCGGAACGCTGCCGTGGTGTGGTGCAGCGGCACGTTGTATTGTTTTATGCAGATAGTTATCAAGAAAGTTACTAAGATAGTGACACAGATGGTTACGAAATTGATAGTTACTGAGATAGTTAGTAATATAGTAACACAGATAGACAAATTTGATGAAAGCGGTGTACGTGGGGAACAATATATACATGACCCGGTGCAGCCCTTCCCACAAGTTGTCAACACTGCTGCCTTTGACAAGTACAACAAACTGATTGCATTGCAACTGACCCCTGTGTCTTCAAGTTCTGAGAAGACAGTTCTTCAAAGTGTGATGGAGGTAATGATGATTAAAGTCGAGACAAAATCGACTATCAGGCAAGTGGATGAATATCTACAGTACACTTCTTCGTTGTTGGAGGAGGGTCATCGTAATCCTACCAATCACCGTAAGGTCCGAAGTATCCTCAAAGATCTAGGGCTTTCCTACATTAAGATCCATGCATGCGCATTTGACTGCGTTCTCTTATGGGGTAAAGATGCAGAAGGGAATGACCTTGCTAGCCTTGACGCATGTCCGATATGTAATTCTGACCGATATAAGTTGACGGGAGCAGGCAATAGGAAACCTGTGAAAGTGCTTCGGTATTTTCCGTTGAGAGATAGACTTGAGCGGTTGTACATGTCAGAAACCACCGCAAAAGCAATGAGATGGCACGGTGAGGGGGACGCGGGAGATGCAGATATCATGACACACATCTCTGACGGAGCGGCTTGGAAGCATATAAACAATGAGTTTCCTCATTTTGCGTCAGATGTCAGAAACGTCACGCTCGAGCTCTCAACTGACGGGTTCAACCCTTTCGGCACCATGAGTCTTTCATACAGTATATGGCCGGTGGTTTTGGTACCTTACAACCTTCCTCCGTGGATATGCATGAAGAAGGAATATAATATGTTGACGTTCTTGATTCCGGGGCCTGGTTACCCAGGGAAATGTCTCGATGTGTATATGAGACCATTGATTGAAGAGCTTAAGGTATTGTGGGACGTTGGTCATCCCACTTTTGACAAGTACAAGGAGGAGACGTTCCAGATACATGCCATGGTTATTGGTACCATCAGTGATTTTCCTGCTTATGGGATGTTGTCGGGCAGCGTTGTTAGGGGATACAAGGCTTGTCCAGAGTGCCTCAGCGATTATGGGAGCACCCCTCATTGCAACAAGATATGCAGAATGGGTCATCGTGTGTTCCTTCCGGCGGATCACCACTGGCGTTACGAGTCCGCCGCATTTGATGGAACCGAAGAACACGGTGGTCCTCCCAGAAGATGGACGGGAAGAGAAATTTTAGCAGTGCTTAATGAGTACGATTTTGGGCCCCTCAGCAATCATCCCGATATTGTAGCGGAAATACCTGAAAGACTTGAGGAGTACAAATTCTGGACACATAAGAGCATATTGTGGGAACTCCCGTACTGGTGTGAGTTGCTGATCCGTCACTTGCTAGACGTTATGCACATAGAAAAAAATGTTTCTGAAAGTGTGGTGGGCACAACGCTGAACTTGGAGGGGAAGTCGAAAGACGGTCCTAAGGCTCGCACTGATATGCAAAACATGAATATCAGAAAATAACTATGGTTGAAACAAGGGAAGAGAAAAATGCCTCAAGCTCCTTACACCGTCAAGCCTGAGCATAAATCAGAAATTTTCCATTGGATAAGTCAGGCCAAGTATCCTTCAGGCTTTGCTGGAAATATAGCCAAGTGTGTGAACAGACAATTCAATAATCTTTACGGGTTGAAAAGTCATGACAATCATATCCTGCTACAACGTCTCTTCCCTGTTTTCATTCGACCGTTCCTTCCCCGTCACGTTGTGGAGCCGTTAGTAGCGTTGGCTAGATTTTTCCAGAAGGTATGCACACTGGAAGTGAGAAAATCTGACCTCCGGGAAATGTAACAAGACATCGTTCATATCATGTGTAAATTTGAGATAATATTTCCTCCAAATTTTTTCGACATCATGCCTCACCTCATGATCCATCTTCCTCGGTAGTTGTTGCTTACCGGTCCTGTGCACTTCACTTGGATGTATCCAATGGAAATGTACGTATTTTACACCTTATGTTAATTTCCTCATCAATATATGTGATTTAGTATTAATGTATTATCATAACACTTTAAAAACTTGATTTATAGGCAACTTGGACAATACGGTGATTTTGTCTAAAACAGATCCGCACCTGAAGGATGTATAGCTGAAGCATATATTGCGCACGAATGCGTCACCTACATGAAGCTGTATTTAGCAGCGTTACAGGAAAGCATACCGGAAGATGTACGTTCACAGTTCAATCTTTCCATACTCTCCGACGATGTTGTACTCGGTGGAAACATGCCAGTTTCCTACAAGTTGAAAGATTATGAGGTAGCCATTGCACATTGGTGGGTACTAATTAACTGTTTAGAAGTTCAGTTTTGGAAGAACATGCATCTAAACTGTGAACAAGTAGGAGGTGATCTCGATTACCACAACCGGACATTCGCAGAGTATTTCGGCCGTTGGCTACATAACTTTAACACTATTCTATATGTATTTATATATTATTGTGTATAATTATTCATATTTATAGTTGATTCTGATGGTTGCAGATGGACCTCATTAAAAATGATAATCACCCAAATTGGTCGCATGAACTCAGACTGCTAGCGATGAAGCCGGTCTATTCAAAAGTTTATGCGACGTGCAAGGTGAATGGTGTGTTGTTTCGATGTGAAGAGAGAGACGTCAGACTGAAAACACAAAATTCAGGGGTTATGGCACATGGTGGGGATGATGGAGTTGACTATTACGGTGTTCTCCATTCAGTTGTGGAACTGCATTATGGGGAAAGCATGAAAGTGCACCTTTTCAAGTGTAGATGGTTTGACACACGACCGCAGAGCATGAAAACCGATCAATACGGCATAAGTTCTGTGAACACTAGTACATCATGGTATGAGGATGACCCGTTCGTTTTAGCCACATGGGTGAAACAAGTGTTTTATCTTGATGATCTCGCCAAGGGTAACCCGTGGAAAGTAGTCAACACTATCCACCATCGTAACATTTACCGGACGTCTACACTTGGAGTGGCTGAAGAGAACGAGGAAGGTGGCACCGCGTATCAAGAGCCCAACTCAAACGGTATTCCTGACTCCTCTTTTATTCGCCTAGACACGCCGGTGCGAATTCGACGTGAAGAGCCACTGCTTGTTGATGTTGATCCAAATGAAGAAACTAACGAGGACTCTAGTGGTGAGGAAAGACATAGATTACTCCTATCGAGCAATTCAGAAACCGAAGAAGACTCATCCGATGATTCCGATTACAATCCGCCGGATTAAGTAATTTAGATGATGTAATCCTTTCATTTGTTATCTCAAAATTTCTAATGAACGGGCGTGGGGATGAGCCTCCCAGCTAGGCTGGGTTCCAAACCCCTTAAAAAAAAATTTGAAATATGTTGACTGCTGGGTTTCTGTTTTCTTGATGTTCAATTTAAGTTATATATGAACAGGATATAGGAATACGAGAGGTGTAAACCTACTGATTTTTTTTACCTTTTTCATATAATGGCCGACGAAAAACACGTTATTTCGTCGGCTATACTCATCATAGCCGACGAAAAAATTGTTATTTCGTCGGCTATACTCATAATAGCCGACGAAAAATACATTATTTCGTCGGCTATAACTATATTGGAAAATACATATTTTATTTCAGACAGAAAAAGACAAAAGAATAGCCGACGACTACGAGTCTCTCGTCGGCTATGATTTAAAAAAAAAACAAAAAATGACCATATTCTATTTTCTATCACTAACGATAAACCATTACTTCATCCTTCAAATGGAAAAATGTTGTGAAATAAGACATGCCCGAAATAATGAAATACGTCTACGGTTGAAAAATGACAAGATTTTGATAAAATCTGAGTGGCGAAAGATGCGGTCAAAGGTTTTATTCCTTTGTTTTCCTATGGGTAGCTTGACGTTCGTTAAATCAATTTTGTAAAATTTTTATACGATTAGTTGCGTCTCATCGATTTGAAACTATTATCTGTTGAAGGTCAGGCAAAAAAACGTCATTTAGACAGGGCAATTACCATTTCTAAGTGTTTAAAGGGTTGACTCACCCGGTTGACCGTCCCAATCGAGCCTTTAACGTTGTCAGATGTAGTTGGATTTTTTTTCATAAATGTATTTAATCTTAACGGTGTTATCTGATGGTTGGAATAGATTTTATAAACTTTTAGATTCAAAATCAGAACATATGCACTAATGTTCCTTAACTTGTTTACTAACTGTTTAAGTGAATGTATAGTTTCAAATAGTTACTATACGTAGACTCTTTAAATGTAAAAATGTTGTGAAATAAGAGATGACCGAAATAATGAAATACGTCTACGGTTGAAAAATGACAATATTCCGATAAACTCTGTGTGCCGAATGTTGCGGGTAACTGTTTTTTACTTCCGTTTTCCTATGGGTAGCCTGACGTTCGTTAAATCAATTTTGTAAAATTTTTATACGATTAGTTGCGTCTCATCGATTTGAAACTATTATCTGTTGAAGGTCAGGCAAAAAAACGTTATTTAAACAGGGCAATTACCATTTCTAAGCGTTTAAAGGGTTGACTCACCCGGTTGACCGTCCCGATCGAGCCTTTAACGTTGTCAGATGTAGTTGGATTTTTTTTCATAAATGTATTTAATCTTAACGGTGCTATCTGACGGTTGGAATATATTTTATAAACTTTTAGGTTCAAAATCAGAACATATGCACTAATGTTCCTTAACTTGTTTACCAACTGTTTAAGTGAATGTATAGTTTCAAATAGTTACTATACGTAGACTCTTTAAATGTAAAAATGTTGTGAAATAAGAGATGACCGAAATAATGAAATACGTCTACGGTTGAAAAATGACAATATTCCGATAAACTCTGTGTGCCGAATGTTGCGGGTAACTGTTTTTTACTTCCGTTTTCCTATGGGTAGCCTGACGTTCGTTAAATCAATTTTGTAAAATTTTTATACGATTAGTTGCGTCTCATCGATTTGAAACTATTATCTGTTGAAGGTCAGGCAAAAAAACGTTATTTAAACAGGGCAATTACCATTTCTAAGCGTTTAAAGGGTTGACTCACCCGGTTGACCGTCCCGATCGAGCCTTTAACGTTGTCAGATGTAGTTGGATTTTTTTTCATAAATGTATTTAATCTTAACGGTGCTATCTGACGGTTGGAATATATTTTATAAACTTTTAGGTTCAAAATCAGAGCATATGCACTAATGTTCCTTAACTTGTTTACCAACTGTTTAAGTGAATGTATAGTTTCAAATAGTTACTATACGTAGACTCTTCAAATGCAAAAATGTTGTGAAATAAGAGATGACCGAAATAATGAAATACGTCTACGGTTGAAAAATGACAAGATTTCGATAAACTCTGTGTACCGAATGTTGCGGTTAACTGTTTTTTACTTCCGTTTTCCTATGGGTAGCCTGACGTTCGTTAAATCAATTTTGTAAAATTTTTATACGATTAGTTGCGTCTCATTGATTTGAAACTATTATCTATTGAAGGTCAGGCCAGAAACCGTCGTTTAACTACACTAATTTCCGTTTTTAAGCGTTTAGAGGTTTGACTTAGTGGTTTGACCAACATTTTAGCCGACGAAAATTATATGTCGTCGGCTAAACTCTCATTTTTATTGTCCGCCGTTGGATGGCTCAGATCCAACGGCTGCTGATTTTCCAAAGCATAGCCGACGAAATATAATTTTCGTCGGCTAAACTATTGCGATCCGCGCCTTTTTATTGTCCGCCGTTGGATGGCTCAGATCAGACGGCTGCTGATCTTCCAAAGTATAGCCGACGATGTTCATAGAATAGCCGACGACATTCAAAGAATAACCGACGAAATCTTTTAATTCGCCGGCTATTCTCTCTGCTATAAAAGCACAAAGCCGCAGCAGCCCGACATTTTCAACCCTAAATCCGCAAAAACGCCTCCTCCGCTCCTCAAATCGGCGCCGGCCTCAACATTCCTCCCCCATCCGGCCCTCCGATGCTCCTCCATCCGGCCGGAATCTTCCCCTCCTCCTCCGCCAAAACAGATCCGAAGGCAATTACCATTTTTTTTCAATTTATTTTAATTTTATAATTTAGGTATATAATTTAGGTATTTATGTTAATTTAGGTATAATTTAGGTATTTATGTTAATTTAGGTAATTTTTTTAGGTATAATTTAGGTATTTATGTTAATTTAGGTAATTTTTAAGGTATAATTTAGGTATTTATGTTAATTTAGATATAATTGTTAATTTAGGTATAATTTAGGTATTTATGTTAATTTAGGTAATTTTTAAGGTATAATTTAGGTATTTATGTTAATTTAGATATAATTGTTAATTTAGGTATTTATTTTAATTTAGGTAATTTTTTTAAAATTTATTTTAATTGTATAATTTAGGTATAATTGTATAATTTATACGTATAAATTGGTAGTCTAATTATATAAATGGTTATATTTATGTTAATGGTTAGTATTATTTAAAATTAGTTAAAATTGAAAAATTAATTTGTTAGTATGTTTTAAAATATGTTAGTATTATTGGTTATTATATTAATTAGAATTTGTTATTTAATATAATATAATTTAATATTAATTAATGTATTAATGCCTCAAGCTACAGATGGCCGATGCACTCAGACAGTTATTCGGAGGCCGTCGTTCTTCCAGATCTAGGGGTTCTGGAAGTTTTGCCGGTTCCGCAGACTCCGACAGGACCCTTAGCCAGCCTGAGAGGACCACCAGCCAGCCGCGGAGGAGTGTGGATTCATCCCAGCCGCGGAGGACTGTGGATTCATCCCAGCCGCGGAGGACTGTGGATTCATCCTAGCCGCGGAGGAGTGTGAGTTCTCGGCACCAGACCCTTCTCCAGGCGGGGCGGCCGTCGAGCAGTTCATGTCCCCCTCTCGGGCCAGATGCTCTGAGGTTCAGTAGGCAGCTATTTCAGGACGAGATATCTCCAGACGTTCCTCAGGTCCGTATACCTGAGGTTCATCGGGAGCCGATGACGAGTCCAGCGACGTCTGCTGCTGACTCGACTGAGGGGCCTACTCTCCCAAATCAGCTCTACCTCCCGTACAGCATTCCTGCGATACCCGAGGTCGACTTTCGTGGTGTGCCCATATGGCCTGATATGCCTCAGTACGTGAGTGTTGCGGAGGCATACCATCAGCAGCCATTTGAGAGACCTGAGCTCCTGATTTCGGAGAGGAGAAAAGGAAAGTCGACAGACGGGTCATCCAGTTCAGGTAACATTTGATTTTATTAATTAAATATTTTATTAAAATTAACGCACTAATATTTAATTTTATTAACCAATCGTCGTTTATGTGATAGGGACAGCTGCTAGCAGTTAAATGAGGAATACGAGAGGTGTCATATGTTTTGACACGCTCAGGAGAACTGTTGAGAGCAGGGGGAGGATCCAGATCAACGAACCCCCTAATCAGGAGGTTCAAGGGAAAAAACGCCGCGATTACGCGGGTTGCATGGGGGCACTGATTAGGGATAGATTCCCTATGTTGTGGACACGGTGGGCTGATGTGCCGGAACAGATCAAGAGGGAGGTTAACAACGCGGCGTCGGTGAGTAATTTAAAAAATTTAATTTCTTTATCGTAATATTTAATAATTTTCGGTATCGTTATAATTGTAAAACTAATAAAATATTATCTTTCAGACATACTTCGAGATTGCCGAACACAAGCAGGATTGGGCGGACGCGATGCAAAACTCGAGGTACGTTGGGAATTCCTCATCTTATAATTTGAAATATTTTATGATATTAATAATATTTCTAATGCACTTTTGTTTTTTCCGTAGGTTCAAAGAGTGGAAGAACGAGCTACGTACCCACTTTAACGAATACGACAACCGTGGTCATATGGGTACTCCAAGAGAGTTCATGTTCAGGGAGTACGAGTGGCGTTGGTTGAAGACAGTAGACTTCAACAACCCACTTATGCAGGTAAATACTAAACTTAACTATAAATGTTTATTTTGTTAAAATTTTAATTATTAGTTTAATTATTTTATAATTATTACACTAATATTTTTTGATACATTTTTCTAATATTTTATTATTTGTTTGAAGGAACGGTCTCGGATAAACTCTGCGAACCGCCGCCGTAACACAACCCCCCATCATGGTGGTTCTAGGCCATTTGCACAATATCAGGAGGAGGCGCTTAGAGATCATCCTGATAGTAACCCGTATGTGGAGACGTTCAAGAAGGCTTATCCACAAGCGACAGAACAGCTCGTAAGTCATTGATTACGATTTTAAAATTTTAATTATTAATTTTACTTAATTATATATTTGTTAGAATATTAATTATTTTTTTTTCCCGTTCAATTAGGAGAGGGTGAACTGGGCCGAAGAAGAAGTGTTGTAGCAAGTAGTTCGGGAGACACAACCGAACATTTCAGAGGCAGATCTGCAAGAAGCCCTGCGCCAGGTTCACCGATCGAATGTCCAAACGGCAGCGAGGATGTTCGACGCAGGCTTCCCAAACCTGTCAAACCAATACTACTGCCGGGGTTTGGGAAGTTCTGGAATAGGGCTCCTAAAGACCACTAAGGGAGGTCAAAAGAAGGGAGGCGGGGACAGCCAACAGATGAGGGGGGAAGTGCAGAGATTGGCCACAAGATTGGCGGCCGAGTCCCAGAGATCATAGGAGCAACACCACAGAACACAGCAGTATCATTTGGATATGTCCAGTTGGCATGCTGAATGCGAGAGAATTCAGCGACACAACTACGCCGGCCAACAAAACTGGTGGTATGATATGTTCGCGGCACAACAACAAAGCCTTGAACCGCCGCCCCCGTTTCAGCCGTTAGTTGAACCTCCAATACCTCAACCTCCCGAGTTCGTTCAGCAGGATGATGAGCATGATGGAGAGCAGGATGCTGGGGATGACGTGGTGGACTTTAGTGCTTTAGGTGATGATTAGGGTTATATTTTATGTATATTGAAACAAATTAAATAATAAGTCATTTAGACGTGTTTCTTGTTGGTGTAAATGCATGTATTGTCATTGTGAATTGCAGGTTGCTTGGAATGGTAATTTAGAAATTAATTTAATTTTTTTTCCCCAAAATGTAAGAATAGCCGACGATATTGGCATTATTTTGTCGGCTATAACTTTTATAACCGACGAAAATGACATAATTTCGTCGGCTATAATTAATTAATGCCTATTAAAATATTAATATATTCTGACGAAATAACCGACGAAATAGATGAAATCGTCGGCTATATTTCAGAACAAATAGCCGACGAATTTCGTCGGCTATAGTTTACGATATCGTCGGCCATACTCGAAAATATTCGACGAATTTCGTCTGATATTTTGCCCAGGTTTGGTCGACAAAATGAATTTTCGTCGGTAATATCGTCGACCATACTCGAAAATAGCCGACGATTTTGTTATTTTCGTCGGCCATTGGTTTTACCGACGCCGTTTTACCGACGAAAGTTTCGTCGGCAGAAGGAATAGCCGACGAAAATTTGGCATAGTCGACGAAATTTTTTTCGTCGGCTATTCTGTCCGATCTGGTAGTGATAGTTTTCAAAATTGATAGTTACTAATGCATAGTTTACACAGAATAGGTACAAGGATGATGGTTACTAAGATAGTTACTAAGATAGTAACACAGATAGTTACGGAATTGATAGTTATTGAGATAGTTAGTAAAATAGTAATACAGATAGTTACAAAACTGATAGTTACTAAGGTAGTTACTAACATAGTTACACAGATAGCTTTCAAAATTGATAGTTACTATGATAGTTACTAAGGTAGTTACACAGATAGTTTTCAAAATTGATAGTTACTATGATAGTTACTATGATAGTTACTAAGGTACAAGGATGATAGTTACTAAGATAGTAACTTTGTCATTTACTTGATAGTTACTAGATAGTTACTGGGCTAGTTACCAAACTTGTTCCTTGAATAGTAACTTTGATAGTTACTCAGAAACAATCTGCTTAACTTTTCATGAAATAATCTGTTCAAATAAAGCATGAAACATTCTGCTCAGATAAAGCATAAACGATCTGTTCAAATAAAGCAAAAAATTTCCTATACTTTAAACTTCCTAAATTTTCCTAACAATCTGTTCAATCGATCTAACAGTCTCTCCAACTATGCCGATTGTTCGCAAAACGCTTCAGAATGTAAGTCCTAAACTTGTCAGTCTCTTTTTTCCCAAACTTCTTGTTGAAAACTGCCTTGTGACATGATAACGTTCATGAAGTACATGACATATATCCCACAATCAACGCGGTTTTGTCACAATAAATAGATTAATAAAAGTCAGACAGTTATAAATATGATAGTTAGTGATATAGTTACAAACATAGTTGCACAGATAGTTACAACTATGATATTTACTGAGATAGTTACTAAAATAAAAACACACAGTTACAAGATGATTGTTACTAAGATGCTGGAATAAGAACTTACAAATCAGATTGTTGTTGAGGCAATTTTCCGCTGTACGAACTGACAGTCAAATTTGACTTATAATTCTCCTTAATCCACCTCATAGATTGAACTTCATCTTCAGTAAGAGTGATAGGAGCACAATGTGTGACGATATTACATGCTTATGCCCTCGTTTATGCTTTGTTTAACCCTTATTTGTCTAAGATCGAGTCATAATATAGTTAGTGTCAATTTTGGTAGAGTTTTGTGAAAAATGGTTAAGAATCCGAAAAATGACTAAGTTTGAGAAATCTGGAAAATATTGCAAAATGTGTCTTTTTCGTGATTTTGAGATGTGCAAAAGTATGACCTATCCTTGTCCGAATTCCATGAAATCTTGTGTGGTTCGTACTCATATGTTGAGGAATGTTGTGTTAAAATTGCAGATCATTCGGAGTTCGGGAAGTCACCCAAAACTTGGCTGCAAAACGGCAGTCCGAACATTCCAATCCAGGGGCTGCCAGGATTTTCCTGGGACTGTGTCCCAACTTCGAAAAATCATTCCCGACGACTTACTTGGAATTTGGCTGAGATATTTTATGGGGAGATGGCCCTATGTGTCTAGTTTACGTGAGACTTGGAATCGCATCAATCGGAGCTCCACGGAGGAAGATAAGTCGGAATTACTATAACAAGGTCAAATCTGCCGATTCCAGGAACCTACTGCCCCCTTTTTGTGTTTTCTGTTTTTGATGGACCAAATGGTGTACAAATGCATATGTGAAGATGGTCCAAGCTTTATGAAGGGAAGAGGAAGACACTAGGCCATGGTATTGAAGAAAAGCATGAAGAAACAAGTTCTCCTAGTCACACTAGGAGAAGCTGCCGATTCTGGCAGATTGCTGCCTCTGTGTGCTGCCGGCATTGTGGGGCATTTTCTATGGATCAAGACCTATCAATTGAAGTCCAAGATCATACAAGAAGTCCATGAAGATGTGCAGCCCAAGCCTTGAAGAAAAATCAGAAAAAGAAAATCAAGAATGCAAATATTTATTCAACAAGGAAACATAAACCTAGTAGGAAAACCAAAACCTACCTTTTTGCATTCTTGTGGCCGGCAGCCTCTCACCCCCTCTCCTCTATATATACCCCCACTTATGCATTCTGAAAATCATCTCATCTCTTGCAAAGCACTAGCCAAAACTCTACCAAATTTTCTACCCAAAGTTCTAACCCGAAACCCTAAATACAAAGTCACCCGATCTCACCACCACACACCACCGAACCATTCCCTGCCATAGCTGCTGCCGAATCTCTTCCACCACACCAAGACGAAGCTCTCCAAGGTTTCTAAAGTGTGATCCATCCCTATGCCTTGTATTTTTAATTTCGGTTTAGTCACATGTATTGTTATAAAAATACTTTGTTTTCGTTTGGTTTTGTATGATGAACATAGATTGCGATTCTTGTTGGAATTTATGTGATGACTTTGCAATCTTTAATTCATGGATTTTGTATGTTTAGATAACCAGGGCGATAGTATTAAAAGCATGTTTAGGATTTAAATTGGTTAGTGGGTTAAGGATGTTCCTTATAAACCGAAACATTAGTTGTGTTTAAGCATTTGTTGTTTGCATGTAAATCTAGGTGTTAGGTTTCATCTAACCTGAGTAGAATGAATAAAACTATAGGCCTAGCGGTTGTTTTGATTTGTTGTGCTCACCTAGGGTATAAAACCTTAGCTAAAACTTGCATGTTAAATAAGATGATTGACAACCTTGCTTATTTGCATGTTTTCGATTTAAGACTCTTGTGCGTTATATGTTAAGTCTTAACCGGATTAGCATAAATATCTTTAGGGCTAGAGCGAAAGTTTGTCCTAAAAGAACTTGAGGAAGTCTAGTAACTAGGTACAGAGCGAGAGCTCTAGTTGCGGTCGAAACGAATTTGAATTTTGAACATGCTAAATACTTGTCTCTTACCTTCTTGCATATGAATCTATGTTTTAAAGAGTGTTTTGTGTTATGTGATGCGTGAGAGATGATGATCAAACTTGTAAATATTAGATCTAGGATTTTATTTTCTGTTTTTATTGTTGCCGAACCTAGCAATAGAGGCAATTTGCTGCCGAATCACTTTATACCCCCATGTGTGTGACGTTTCTTGTATATATGTGAATATGTTTGTGTCTAACAATTTCATATTTCAGGTACCCTTAATCCCCGGCCTAGAACGATCCCTACTTGCTCATACTACTAACGATATTTTGTAGGGTTATTATTGCATGCGAGCTACGGCTCCCATCAATTTTTGGCGCCGTTGCCGGGGATTATAAAAGCTTGTTTTATGAATTTGTTGTGTATATAATGTTGCTGGAAATTTTTGTTGTGAAGTTGTAAAGTTGTAAATTTTAAGTTTATTTTGGGATTTTGTAAAGTAGAAATATGCTTCGGCATGTAGAGTTTAAATTTTGGAAGTTGCATGATGTATATTGATGTATGTTGGTAATCACTTAGTCTAATTTCTAGGAAGTTGATAGTGTTGTGTATGTTTGAGTTTATTGTAGTTTCTAAAGTGTAACATGTAGGTGAAGCCTCTTTTGTTGATCATAACCAAAACCCTTCATACGAGTGATGCCATGTTAGGTATGTTTTTGTGTAGATTGGGAAACGGGCCCTGCAATGTTGGAATTAGTCCATCGTTGGCCCCCCACGCATAAAGACGCTAACTTGGTATTATTTTTTATGAGGTTGAGGGCGGTTTTAATCAACACTTGAGACCGCTAGGGATCCGTGTTTGTTTTACAAAGTATGGGGAAGTTATTATCATAGATATGGTTCTCAGGTTTGTTTAACTGGATCTCAAGGCCCATAGACTGATGTTCATTCTCGGTGAGTGAGTCGATAGGGGGTTCGCCCTCCATGGTGTCCAACAACGAGTCCTGCCTGGTTCCTGTAGGGGGTTCGCCCTCCGTGATTGTAATGACCTTTGAAACGTAAAATCCGCACGACCTAGTCGACAGCTTGTGCCGAAGCATCACCTCACTTTAGACGCTAGAACATAACTTGACATATGTAGCCTATTTTCTTCAAAGATAAAACATGTTGTGTGGTTCAAACTCTTGAGGTATATCAGATTAAGCATGATACTACCGGGGGCTGTATCAGTCCATTGCACCGTTATCTCCTCTGCTCCACGTACTTCGAGAGTTAGAACAAATTTAAAAGAAACTAGACTTAGCGATTACATGATCATGGACTTTTTGATATCTTGTTGCCGAACCATATTTGTACTTTGCCGAAATGTATTGTTGCCATGTGTGAATTTTGTGCTTTGCCGATTGTCTATATGTGTGTAATCATTGTTGAAATTTGTTGTATCGCCAATGCCGTGACTTGTAATGATGTATATTCTTGTCTTCTATTTCTTTATAAGGTTCTAACTTGTTTAAATGTTGCAAATTTCAGAAATAGTGCATGTCCGAATCTAGTATTTGGGCAAGAGATCTTCAAGGCCGTTTGCAACGTTTAGAGCAAGAACTCGCTATTGCTCGTTTTGTGCCATTACCTCCATCGTCACCAACCAGTTCATCAGTACCATCATCCTTGCCGAGTTCACCTATTGTGCCGTCCATTTCATCATCAGTGCCGAGTTCACCATCAGTTGTGTCATCATCGTGTGATCTTCAGAATCCAGAGTTTGAGACCTTTGCCGAATTAGAAGAAGAAGAAGAGATCATGGCATCAATCAGATCACAGAATGGTCATGTTGCTGGAGCTGGAGTTGCTCCTTCGAATATCACTTATCCTCCTTTGGAAACTGACAAGACTGGAGAGATTGAATTGAGGAGTGGATTCCTCCATAAGCTGAAGTCATTTTATGGGATGCCAAGTGAGGACCCTAACAAGCATCTACAGTGGTTTAAATTCACCACGGAGTCTATGTGTCCAAGAGGGACCGATTTGCAACACTTCAAGATGAAGGCATTTCCGTTTTCTCTAGAAGATCAAGCAAAGGAGTGGTTGTTTGAGGTGCCTAGTGGTCGCATTGTTTCGTGGAGTACTATGATGGATGAGTTTTTACTCAAGTACTTTCCCGCTTTACGTATCACTGATCTGAGGAAGCAAATTACTAGTGTGAAGCAAGCCGGAGATGAGACTTTCTTCGACTATTACAAGAGGTTCAAGTCCCTAGTTTCTTTGTGTCCATCGCATGGCATTAGCGATGGACTCTTGCTGCAATATTTCTATGAGGGATTGCGCGTCATGGAGAGAGAGTTTCTTGACTCGGCCGCGGGAGGTAGCTTTTTGGAGTTGAACGCCGGAGCGGCAAGAAGTTTGTTGGAAGTTCGTGCTTTGAACAACCAACAATTTGGCATGGCACGAAGCAATGTGCAAAGGAATGAGAAAGTGCATGAAACTTCTTCGAGCTCAAAGTTAGAGGAGAAAGTGGACAAGCTCACCGACTTGGTGAGTAATTTGATGAAGAAGCGTGCTAGTGTATGTGGTATTTGCACCGAGGGCCATGAAACCGAACAATGCCCTCAATTTGGAGTTAATGAGGGAGTAGAGGAGTGCAATGCAATTGGTTTTCAAGGAGGCCAACGTTTTGGCAATTTCAATCCAAGGTTCAATGATCATCCGAACTTTCGATGGGCGAATAATGACAACGTGCTTAGGGCACCTATGCAACCGAGAGAAGGAGGAGCGCCATTTGCACCGAGGCCACCATTTGTGCCTCGGCAACCTTATCAGCCGAACCAAGGGAATTTTGGGGCAGTGCCGAACCAGCCACATGCACAAGTTGTGCCGTACCAAGGCCAAGGAGGGCCGAGCCAAGGCCAAGCCACGAACAACCCTAACTACGATGCTTTGCTTCAATCGTTGTCGAGTGCTACTCAAGCATTACTCGCGGGGCAACAAAATCATCAAAAGGACATTGGTGAGCTCAAGACTCAAATGGGGCAAGTTGTGGATTTTATGGGAAGATTCAATGAGCAAGGGAAGTTGCCAAGCAATACTATTCCCAATCCGAGGAACGAGCAAGCCAAAGTGATTCAAACTCGTAGTGGAAGAGAGTTGTTTCCTCCAACAAGTCCAAAGAAGAAGCGAGTGACTTTCAAGGGTATTGAGGAGGATGAGAAAGCTGCCGGACCTGCAATTGCCGGCAGCCACATGCTTGAGGCCGAGAGGGGAACAACCGGCAGGGCAGCAGCCGAGCATGAAGAAGCCGAGCATAGCATTGCCGGCAGGGTTGTTGCTGCCGAGAAAGGGAGAATTGCCGAGCAAGGGCATGGTGCCGGACATGATATGCAAGATAAGGGGCTGCGCAACAAGCTCGAGTACGATCCCGCAACATCAAAGAATGAGGTATTGCCGAACCAAGCAAGCAAGGGAGGGGTATCATCATCTAGTGCCCCATTCCCTTCACGCTTTGCTAGAACAAAGAAAGATAAATCTGATGAAGAGGTATTGGAGATTTTCCGGAAAGTGCAAGTCAACATCCCTTTGTTGGAATGCATTAAGCAAGTACCGAAGTATGCTAAGTTTTTGAAGGAGCTTTGCACGGCTAGAAGGCATACTAGGGAGACTCGTGTGGTAACTATGAGCGAGACGGTGTCGGCCGTTATTCAAAGAAAATTGCCACCAAAGATGAAGGATCCGGGAAGCTTCAATGTGCCTTGTGTCATAGGCAATACTCGATTTGAGGATGTTATGTTGGATTTGGGAGCATCGATCAATGTCATGCCACTCAATGTGTATCAAACATTGAGTATAGGGCTTCTCAAGAAGGATAATGTCATCATTCAACTTGCGGATCGCTCAAGCAAATATCCGGAGGGCTATGTAGAGGATGTGTTGGTGCAAGTCAACCAATTGATATTCCCCGCCGATTTTTATGTGGTTGAGATAGAGGATTCGCCGGTCAACAACACTCAATTGCTTTTAGGGCGACCATTCATGAGGACCGCGCGCACAAAGATAGATGTGGCCGAGGGCAACCTAACTATGGAATTTGATGGTGAGATGATAAAGTTCAATGTGTTTGACGCCATGAAGTTCCCTAATGTTGATTTAAAGGAGGGTTGTACCATTGATGTTTTGGAGGAGGTCGAGCAAGTTATGTCGACCTCGCTCGACGCATAGCAATTAGCGATTGAGCAAGGGGTCGGATTTGACAAGAGGGGAGAACGAGTTATGAAAGAAACCAAGCCAAGCCGTGCCGAGCATGTCAAGGCCGAGCCAAGCATCATTGCCGAGAAAGCCAAAGTGGAGCCGTACATGATGGTGCCGAGCATAGAGGAAGTGTGTGCCGAGTTGGAAGCTCGGCCTTATGCAAAGTTTGATTCGTTCTTGTCAATTCCAAGTGCCACAACAAAATTTCGACCAAGTGTGGAAGAGGCCCCAAAGTTAGAACTAAAAGAACTCCCTAGTCATTTAAAGTATGCTTATCTTGGAGAAGGAGATACACTACCGGTGATTGTGTCTTCAATGCTTAGTGAGAAGCAAGAGAAAGATTTGATTTGTGTGCTTAAGAAGTACAAAACCGCCATAGGTTGGACCTTAGCGGATATCAAGGGAATAAGCCCTACTACTTGTGTTCATCGTATCTTGTTAGAAGAAGGAGCTAAGCCGACAAAGGAAGCTCAACGTCGACTTCACCCTCCCATGATGAAGGTGGTTAAAGAAGAAATCATCAAGTTGCTTGATTGTGGGGTGATCTACCCAATTTCGGATAGTAAGTGGATATCTCCCGTGCAAGTAGTGCCGAAGAAGAGTGGTGTAACGGTTGTCAAGAATGAGAAGAATGAGCTTGTGCCACAAAGACTTGTAACCGGTCATCGGATGTGCATCGACTATAGGAAGCTCAACGCTACAACAAGGAAGGATCACATGCCTTTGCCGTTTATGGATCAAATGCTAGAGAGGTTAGCCGGTCATTCTTACTATTGCTTTCTTGATGGATATAGTGGATACAATCAAATCATGATACACCCGGATGATCAAGAGAAGACCACTTTTACTTGTCCATTTGGCACTTTTGCATATCGGCGGATGCCATTCGGACTTTGCAACGCACCCGGCACTTTTCAGAGATGTATGTATGCTATCTTCTCGGATTTTATTGAAGACATTATCGAAGTGTTTATGGATGATTTTAGTGTGTATGGAGGCACCTTCGATGCATGTTTGGGGAACTTGGAGAAGATACTTGAGAGGTGTGTAGAGACAAATCTTGTGCTTAATTGGGAGAAGTGTCACTTCATGGTCACGCAAGGCATTGTTCTAGGGCACATAATTTCGGCAAGAGGCTTAGAGGTTGACAAAGCCAAGGTGGAGCTAATTCAAGCATTGCCGAGCCCTAGGTGTGTGAAAGATGTGAGAAGTTTTCTTGGCCATGCGGGGTTTTATCGACGATTCATCAAGGACTTCTCTTCAATTGCCAAGCCATTGAGCAACTTGTTACAAAAGGAGGTGACGTTTGAGTGGACAAAGGCTTGTGAGGAAGCTTTTTGCCGATTGAAGACTATGTTGTGTACGGCACCAATACTTGTGT
This sequence comes from Potentilla sterilis, assembly GCA_963682095.1. Taxonomy (NCBI): domain Eukaryota; kingdom Viridiplantae; phylum Streptophyta; class Magnoliopsida; order Rosales; family Rosaceae; genus Potentilla; species Potentilla sterilis. Next base: position 37,592,188 of record OY821755.1, on the reverse strand, counting down.
CCCCTAATTGGGACGAGCCGTTTGAGTTGATGTGCGATGCTAGTGATTATGCACTTGGAGCGGTACTTGGACAACGAATTGATAAGAAGCCATGCGCCATTTACTATGCTTCAAGGACTCTCAACGATGCACAACTCAACTACACAACAACGGAGAAGGAACTCTTAGCGGTAATATTTGCTTTGGAAAAGTTTTGATCATATCTTTTGAATTCCAAGGTTATTGTTTATAGTGATCATGCCGCTTTGAGATATCTTATGACAAAGAAGGATGCTAAGCCGAGGCTTATTCGATGGATTCTTTTGCTTCAAGAGTTCGATATTGAGATCAAAGACAAGAAAGGAGTAGAGAATGTCGTAGCCGATCATTTGAGTAGACTTGTGCACAAGGAGGATCGGCTGCCCCTATGTGATACCTTTCCGGATGAGCAACTTTTTCGACTTGAAGTACATGAGCCTTGGTATGCCGACATTGCAAATTTTCTAGCCACAAACCGATTTCCCAAAGAGATGCCGAGCCACCAACAAAAGAGAGTAAGGAAGCAAGCTCGACACTTCTTGTGGGATGATCCGTACTGATGGAAGCAATGTGGTGATCAAGTGATTCGAAGATGTGTGCCGGAAAATGAGCATCGCTCCATCCTTGCTTTTTGTCATAGTGAGGCGTGTGGAGGTCATTTTGGACCAAAGAAAACGGCTTTGAAGGTACTTTCGTGTGGATTCTTTTGGCCTACAATTTTCAAGGATGCATTCATGTTTTGCAAAGCATGTGATAGATGCCAAAGAATGGGGAACATTGGAGCTAGAGACCAAATGCCGCTCACGCCTATCATGGAGGTGGAAATTTTTGATTTATGGGGTATTGATTTCATGGGACCGTTTCCTTCAAGTAAGGGCTTTCTCTACATATTGCTTGCGGTTGATTATGTGTCAAAGTGGATCGAAGCAAGGGCTACACGCACCAATGATGCCAAAGTGGTAGCCGAGTTTCTCAAGACCAACATCTTTTCACGTTTTGGAGTTCCAAGAGTCTTGATTAGCGATGGAGGATCCCATTTTTGTAACCGCACCATTGAAGCCTTGTTGAAGAAGTATGGAGTCACACATAAGGTGTCTACACCTTATCATCCCCAAACAAGTGGTATGGCCGAGGTGAGTAATCGAGAGATCAAGAACATTTTGGAGAAATCGGTTGGACCTTCAAGGAAGGATTGGAGTGATCGTCTCGATGATGCTTTGTGGGCTTATAGGACCGCATACAAAACACCGATAGGGATGTCTCCTTTTCGGTTAGTTTATGGCAAAGCATGTCACTTACCGGTTGAGCTTGAGCATAAGGCATGGTGGGCAATTAAGGCCTTCAACATGAGCATTGATGATGCCGGTCTTCATAGAAAGCTTCAACTCAATGAACTTGAAGAAATTCGCAATGAAGCTTATGATGCCGCTTGGATATACAAGGAGAAAACAAAGGCTTACCATGACAAGATGTTACGAGGAAAGACATTCGAAGTGGGGCAAAAAGTTCTTTTATTCAACTCAAGACTTCGACTCTTTCCGGGTAAGCTACGCTCACGTTGGGTTGGTCCCTACATCATCACTCAAGTTTTTCCTCATGGTGCAATAGAAATTTCAAGCCTCACCTCGAGCAATATTTTCAAAGTAAATGGTCATCGTCTCAAGCCATTTTATGAGTCTTCCTCCAAACACATCATTGAGGAGTGCCTTGTTGACGACGCACCACTTTCGAGCCATCAAGAGGACAATGCCGGCAGCCCCCACATGGAAGAACCGGTCTCACACAAAGATGCCGAGAAGCAGCAGCCGATCCAGGCCTCACCACCACCACCTGCCGGACCTGCCATTGCCGGCAGGGTTGACATACGGCCATACAAGGCCGGACACAAGGGCGACACGCCCTCGGATACGCTAGAAACGAAAGGACAAGGGCCGGACACGCCACCCAAACCGGATACAGGAACTTGGACAGATTCGGATACAAGTTGCAATACACTTCTTCTTGAACTTCTTCTTGCCGATTTGGGATGTTTTGAAGCACGATGAACACATGCAACCACGGTGAAAAGTCTAGACTATGGACATAAACACAAAGCGCTACTTGGGAGGCAACCCATGTCGATCAAAGAAAAGTGAAGGAGCCATCACCGAGAGTTTGAAATTTCTTAACTCTTCTCTTTTTCTTTGATTTGTGATGATATGTTGGTATATGTTAGACTATTGCATGCTTAGGAAATTCGTTGATATAGATTTGTGCTTACATTGAGGACAATGTAATTTTCTAAGTGTGGGGTGGGCTAACGTATTCCGTTTATGTTTTCGTGTGCTTAGTTTAGAAAAGAAAATTCAGAAATTGTTCCACAAAAATAGAGTGTTTAATTTGTGTGTTTTTGAGTCTTAGGATGCCCCTAATATGTCAATGATGTTTTTCTCCTCTTTGCATACATAGATGATGGTTGTGCATACTTTTAAAAAAATTGTAAGTTTCATGGATTTTGTGCATTGGTAGGAGCATGTAGGACTTGCTGATTAATAAGCATGCATGTTTTAGCTAGTTTATTTCGATTACAACCTATGTGAGCTTTTGTGCCAAATTGCTTTCTTCTTGAGCGATAAAAGATAAAATTCGATAGATTCGTAGGAAGCATGAAACCTCATAATTCTTTGCATATTCGATGACTATGTGCCATAGCTTTTTAATGAACTCTAGTATGCTAGAACTTACTCTTGTTGATTTTCGAAACGTTTATATCATAAAATACTTTGATTTTGAATATGATTGAATAAAGATCATTTAGGTTTACCACCATGGCCAAATAAAGCATGTGCCCTATTGGAGCCCGTCGTGGGACACCTTAGTAAAACCCTTTGAGCCGATATTGAGCCTTTTCTTTCATCACCCTTAAACACTTTCCATGAACTTAGTATAGTGATGCCTTTACTGTGTGTTCTGGCAAAGCTTGATTTTTGAAAGCGTTTTCGCGTGTGTGATAAAGAAGAACAAGTGTGGGGTAGGCTTAGCCATGAATTTGTATGTAAAATGTATGCATGCCGTACCTAGAAAAAAGAAAAAATGCTCGAACAAAATAAAAAGAAAGAAAACCGAGAGCAAGAGAAGAAAAGAGGGGTACGGCATAGGCATGAAAAGAAAAATTTTGTGTATGGCTATTGTCTAGATTTTTGTTGTAATGTTTTATGGAAAGAAAAGAATGAAGTATGGGTCCAACAAGATGAAATTTGACCCTTTCGGAGAGAAGACATAAGGAGATTCGAGCTTTGCTAAAGCGCATGGTGACGTTTTGAGCCTCCTTATCCAAATATCGAATACCTCTTAGCCTAGCCCCATTACAACCCTTTTATTGATCTTTTTCATGATTCTTAAGATGGTTAAATTTGATTGTGGAGATTATCTCAAAAGTAAGCATATGGTTTTGGTTCATTGGTGCATATAGTTATCATATGAGGTTTTTCCATCAAAATTCACAAAGTGCTTTCGTTTCTTTGATATATGCAAGTCACTCTTTGTAATTCATTATCTTTCGCTTGCATATATTTATGAGTGAATTACCATGCTTCGAGAGAAAAGAAGAGAGTATGCCTAGTGAGGAGGATTGGATTAGCTTTGACATGTTTACATGCTTACCTTTTGCTCTTATATGTTCATATTGATGTCGCATGTTCATGAAACTTGGAATTTTCGTGCTTAGCATTCTCATGCATTCAACCTGAAAGCTATGTGTACATACGAGCCTGAGACAAATTGTTAGGGGCAATAGTTTGTTTAGAGTCTTAGTTTAATTTAGTTTGCTAAGGGACTAGCAAAGGATAAGTGTGGGGTAGTTGATAGGAGCACAATGTGTGACGATATTACATGCTTATGCCCTCGTTTATGCTTTGTTTAACCCTTATTTGTCTAAGATCGAGTCATAATATAGTTAGTGTCAATTTTGGTAGAGTTTTGTGAAAAATGGTTAAGAATCCGAAAAATGACTAAGTTTGAGAAATCTGGAAAATATTGCAAAATGTGTCTTTTTCGTGATTTTGAGATGTGCAAAAGTATGACCTATCCTTGTCAGAATTCCATGAAATCTTGTGTGGTTCGTACTCATATGTTGAGGAATGTTGTGTTAAAATTGCAGATCATTCGGAGTTCGGGAAGTCACCCAAAACTTGGCTGCAAAACGGCAGTCCGAACATTCCAATCCAGGGGCTGCCAGGATTTTCCTGGGACTGTGTCCCAACTTCGAAAAATCATTCCCGACGACTTACTTGGAATTTGGCTGAGATATTTTATGGAGAGATGGCCCTATGTGTCTAGTTTACGTGAGACTTAGAATCGCATCAATCGGAGCTCCACGGAGGAAGATAAGTCGGAATTACTACAACAAGGTCAAATCTGCCGATTCCAGGAACCTACTGCCCCCTTTTTGTGTTTTCTGTTTTTGATGGACCAAATGGTGTACAAATGCATATGTGAAGATGGTCCAAGCTTTATGAAGGGAAGAGGAAGACACTAGGCCATGGCATTGAAGAAAAGCATGAAGAAACAAGTTCTCCTAGTCACACTAGGAGAAGCTGCCGATTCTGGCAGATTGCTGCCTCTGTGTGCTGCCGGCATTGTGGGGCATTTTCTATGGATCAAGACCTATCAATTGAAGTCCAAGATCATACAAGAAGTCCATGAAGATGTGCAGCCCAAGCCTTGAAGAAAAATCAGAAAAAGAAAATCAAGAATGCAAATATTTATTCAACAAGGAAACATAAACCTAGTAGGAAAACCAAAACCTACCTTTTTGCATTCTTGTGGCCGGCAGCCTCTCACCCCCTCTCCTCTATATATACCCCCACTTATGCATTCTGAAAATCATCTCATCTCTTGCAAAGCACTAGCCAAAACTCTACCAAATTTTCTACCCAAAGTTCTAACCCGAAACCCTAAATACAAAGTCACCCGATCTCACCACCACACACCACCGAACCATTCCCTGCCATAGCTGCTGCCGAATCTCTTCCACCACACCAAGACGAAGCTCTCCAAGGTTTCTAAAGTGTGATCCATCCCTATGCCTTGTATTTTTAATTTCGGTTTAGTCACATGTATTGTTATAAAAATACTTTGTTTTCGTTTGGTTTTGTATGATGAACATAGATTGCGATTCTTGTTGGAATTTATGTGATGACTTTGCAATCTTTAATTCATGGATTTTGTATGTTTAGATAACCAGGGCGATAGTATTAAAAGCATGTTTAGGATTTAAATTGGTTAGTGGGTTAAGGATGTTCCTTATAAACCGAAACATTAGTTGTGTTTAAGCATTTGTTGTTTGCATGTAAATCTAGGTGTTAGGTTTCATCTAACCTGAGTAGAATGAATAAAACTATAGGCCTAGCGGTTGTTTTGATTTGTTGTGCTCACCTAGGGTATAAAACCTTAGCTAAAACTTGCATGTTAAATAAGATGATTGACAACCTTGCTTATTTGCATGTTTTCGATTTAAGACTCTTGTGCGTTATATGTTAAGTCTTAACCGGATTAGCATAAATATCTTTAGGGCTAGAGCGAAAGTTTGTCCTAAAAGAACTTGAGGAAGTCTAGTAACTAGGTACAGAGCGAGAGCTCTAGTTGCGGTCGAAACGAATTTGAATTTTGAACATGCTAAATACTTGTCTCTTACCTTCTTGCATATGAATCTATGTTTTAAAGAGTGTTTTGTGTTATGTGATGCGTGAGAGATGATGATCAAACTTGTAAATATTAGATCTAGGATTTTATTTTCTGTTTTTATTGTTGCCGAACCTAGCAATAGAGGCAATTTGCTGCCGAATCACTTTATACCCCCATGTGTGTGACGTTTCTTGTATATATGTGAATATGTTTGTGTCTAACAATTTCATATTTCAGGTACCCTTAATCCCCGGCCTAGAACGATCCCTACTTGCTCATACTACTAACGATATTTTGTAGGGTTATTATTGCATGCGAGCTACGGCTCCCATCAAAGAGCCTCTTCTACCATCTGCAATTCAGTGCTGGTGCTCTTGTTGCAGTCTATTTTGTACCTGCATCCTTGCTCCAGCATGTCATCCGATTGTTCAAGTACAGCTTTCATCCACAAATTAATCATTGTAACCTATTAATAGTATAGTTAGTCAGATAGTTACAAAAAATAATAGTTATTCAGATAGTTACTTTCATAATTAGTCAGATAGCTCGCAAAAATTGATAGTTACAAAGATAGTTACTAACATAGTTACACACATAGGTTTCAAAATTGATAGTTACTAAGATAGTTACTAATGCATAGTTACACAGATAGTTTTCAAAATTGATAGTTACTAAGACAGTTACTAATGCATAGTTTACACAGATAGTTTTCAAAATTGATAGTTACTAATATTATAGTTACTAACATACCATTTTTTTGAGCATCTTTAAAACTTTGCCCGGATTCTTTTCTTCTTGCCCTCATGGAATCAAAGTGGGCAAATCTGCACGCTTACTTGTCAAACACCAGCAAAGTATGGTGGAAGCTCCGCTTATGTGTAAGGGGTATCATAATGGCATTCGCTTTAGCTGTGATGACCCGACCTGACCTGACTAGGGAAGCTAGCAGGTAGGTAGGTCACGCATCCCACATCGCCCGGGGAAGAGTGGATGCTGTGCTTATATGTGCAGGGTTAGCTCAATACATAAGGACGCGTTTTGGGGGCTCAATGGCTTCAGAGGGGATGGAAACTCTGAAGTTAAGCTTGCTGAGTTCAAAGAAATCCCAAGATGGGTGACCTACTGGGAAGTTGCTCGTGAGCCTCCAGAAATAAATCCGTGCGGGCCGGTGGGTTCAAAGCGGACAATATCCTAAGTATATGGGCTGGGCTGTGACACTTTGGTATCAGAGCCACTCTGCCGTGTGGTGGGAGTATGCCGACGAGGACGTCGGACTCCTAAGGAGGGTGGATTGTAATATCCCCCTTTGGCCAACGGAGAGGGGGTGATGTGCCTTATATGTGCATGCCCACCTCCATCTAACATGAGGCCTTTTGGGAGCTCAGTAACTTCGGAGGGGATGAGAACTCAGAAGTTAAGCTTGCTAAGTTCAGAGCAACCTACTGGGAAGTTGCTGGTGAGCTCCCAGAAACAAAACCGTGAGGGCCGGTGGGTCCAAAGCGGACAATATCGTGTTACGGCGGAGCTGGTCCCGGGATGTGACATTAGGTAGCTTCTCATACAGAGGTTCACAGAGGAACTGATGAATTGGTTTTGCTTCGAGGTCTTCTGTCGACATCTGTTTTTCAAACCAAACCTATGATTAGTTATCTCAAAATTAATTAGAGGTTACAAAAATATAATTCTCATGTTAATTAGTATCTTACCCAGGAGTGCGTGAGCAGAATTTCTATTTTTGGTGCAACCGGATCGTTGATGTCCTTCATTTCGCTATATAACAGAGATGCAAATGCATCAATCATGTTATTTGCGACTTCAACTCCAAACACGACTTGTTCAATTTCATGCTTTGAAATTTCTGTTCCCACCTCCTTTCCTTCCCAGAAGAACACTCTGCAGACATGATAGTAAATCATATGATAGTTACTAAGACAGTTACAGTCAGATTATAGATACTGAGATAGTTACTAAAATAGTCACACAGGTAGTTAGTCAGATAGTTACTCAGAATGATAGTTACTGAGGCAGATAGTTAGAAAGATAGATACTAAGATGATAGTTATTGAGATAGTTACTGAGATAGTTACTTAAGAAATTATCCAGACAGATACCAGGACAGAGAGTTAATAAGATATATACCAAGACAGATAGCATGATAGATTGTAGGATAAATGAATATTATGCTTACCCACTTGGCGCCTTATTCCAGTATTCTCGAAACCTTTGCTTTGTGTTTTCGTCCATATGATCTTTGTAAACTGTGTGGTCATCCCAGTCCATCACCTCTCGTTGGCTAGTTTGATAAGGTTCCTCTGAATCACCAACAAGGTATATTGGTTCACATTCCTCTGTCACCCCAGCCACATTGTCAAATGACGTCTGAACAGCAGTTACCACATCGTCAAATGACGTCTGAACAGCAGTTACTGATTCAACCTGTTCTGGTTGCACCACCTTTCTCAAATTTTCCTCCTCTTTCTTTTTCCACCTCTCTTCTTCAAACTTTTTTCTGTTCTCTTCCTGCCTCTTTCTTTTGATTTTCCTATCAGCTTTCACTTCACCCCACCAGTATATGTTGTCCTTTCTTGACGTCCTCTTTCTGTTTTTTATGCGCACAACATATGAATATATTCCCAGCGATTCTGCTAAACTCCCGGAGTGCATTTCTTCAAGCGAAAAATTCGTCACATTTTGGTTTGATCTGAAATGCACTTTTTTCTTTGTTTTTGCCTCAGCTTGGTTGAAAACAGGCATGAGAACCGGTGACTCTATGATCTGGAACTTGTGAGGTTCAGCTATCATGTCACCTAGAGTTAGTTTTCTGGCTTGTGGAGTAGGTGGAGTCTTCAGATTTGCTGTTGAGATTTATTTTGGCTGATGCAGTGATTGAGTGGGAGTGTTGTAAGCTCCCCAAGGAGATATAATCCCTGGCAAGATGTTGAAAGAAGGCATTTCCGGCATTTCCGTCACCGGTGTCTTGGGTGACCATCTTGCTTCTTGTGGGATTTTTCTACGATATGTTCTTGTTTCTTCCTCATCACCTGCGCGATAGGAAATCAGATGATAGTTATAGTTACTAATACAGATACTCAAATGATAGTTACTCAGTTCTGTTGACAGTTACTAAGATAGTTACTAAGGTAGTTAGACAGATAGTTTTCTCAGATGATAGTTACTAAGGCAGTTGCACAAAATAGGTACAAATATGATAGTTACTAACATAGTTACACAGAATAGTTTTCAAAATTAGATAGTTACTAAGATAGTTACTAACATAGTTACACAGATAGTTTTCAAAATTGATAGTTACTAAGATAGTTACTAACATTGTTGCACAGATAGTTTTCAAAATTGATAGTTAATAACAAATTTTTATTACCTTTGCTTTTTTCTTCCTCTCTTCTTTTTTCAGCCGCTTCTTTTTTCTTGCTTTCTAATTCTTCCTCAACTTTATTCAAAGCGTCCAGCTGATCTGCTACAAGCTGTTCCTCTTCTTCTTCTTTTGCATTTTTCTGACTGCTTTCCTTCACTTCAGTTGCCTGCCCTTCTTTTTTGGCTTCAGTCGCCAGTTTTTCCAGGCCATCTGATTGAGATTGTGGTGGTGTCATCTCCATTGGGTCGGAGAATTGAGTCAGTGCGGCCACAATTTTCTTTTGCCTCTCCAACTCAGCCTTTAATTTTAAATTTTCCAACTCTTGTGCAGTTGCACTCTCTTTCATCACCACAATTTCTAGTCTGGCGTCTTCCAAATCTTGTGACATCTGTGCTAGATTTTTCTCCTTTTCTTGCAATTTTTTTTCCAAATGCTCAATATGCATTTGCTTTTGCCTGAGCTGTTCTGAATTTTCTTTGTTGATGTTTCCAGGTTGCATTTGTTCTATTTTAGTCTGCTCAGCTGCTTCAGGTTCATCCTCATCCTCACTTGTCCCTTCCAGGTCTTCCCTACTTTTTGCGAAATGTTTCTGAAAAAAATAAAATAACAATTACTCACACACTTTCTGACATAGTTACCAAAATATTTATTAACATAGTTAGTGAGACATAGTTACAAAGATAATAGTTAGTCATATAGTTACTAACATACTTACACAGATTGTTTACAAAATTTATAGTTACTGAGATAGTTACTAAGATAGTTACTAAGATAACTACACAAATAGTTTTCAAAATTGATAGTTACTAAGGTAGTTACTAACACAGTTACAGAGATGGCTATTCACAAATGATAGTTACTAAAATAGTTACTAAGATGATACTTACTGACAAGTCTTTGAGTTGATACTTCCACATCTTTTTCTTCAACTTTTCCAGGTCCCATTTCTTGATCTAGTGTTGTTCATTGTCCCTCTCTGAAATTGGCTCCACCAAGTTTGTCTTCATGCACAGCCAATACTGGTTGCAAAAGGAATGTTAGTTTATAAGAAGCAAAATGATATAACATAAAAGAATAAAAGAAGATAAAACTCGCGCACTGCTTACCAGTATGACATGAACACAACCTCCTGTATTCTTTGATGCACGATCCGATTTCTTGTACTTTGTGAGACATATTTTCAAGAAGATTTTGACTTCTTTTGCCCAGGCATAGTTAGATGTCTCATCTAAATCCTCCACAGCTTTGACCATGTCTATATGGAGCGTTCCCTTTGCATTTGGGAAGAGAAGCTTGATGAGAATGTCGACAATAATCAGCCTTGCTATATTTGCATCTCGGCTTCCTCTTTCCCCATCAGATTGAGGATTCTTATTTAATTCGGCTGTTATATATGGCTGTATTCACCATCTTTTTATTGACTTCCTTTGATTGTCCGAAAAATCTGATCACAAAATCAGAAATGGGCGTCTCTTTTCTCTGAATGTACACTCCTGTACGGTTCAACCCAAGGATTTGTGAAACATCTGATGATTTTATTCGGAACTTCTTCCCAGCAAACTGAAACTCATCTCTTACGTGATCGTAAGCTTCTAGCACCATCCCCAATTGGTTGTTTGACTTTGAACCGTAAACAAGGTTCTGGTGTAGTGCTTGAAACAGCTTGGCAAAGGGAGTCCTCTCGATCAGCTGTAGTACTGTCTCTGGTATTTGGCCCCCATATTCATTGAAATTTGGTAGGGTGCTTCTGAACTGTAGGGTCTGCCCCTTTTTTTTCCTGCTCATTTGAAAACACAATTAAAACAAAATTAGTATGACAGTTGATAGTTACTAGTTACTTTGATAGTTACAATGATAGTTACTAGTTACTAGTTACTTTTCATAGATACTATGATAGTTACCTTAATAGTTACTAGTTACTTTCATAGTTACTATGATAGTTACTAGTTACTGTGATAGTTACTATGATAGTTAGTAGATACTGTGATAGGTACTACGATAGTTAGTAGATACTGTGATAGTTACAATGATAGTTACTAGTTATTTTCATAGATACTATGATAGTTACCTTGATAGTTACTAGTTACTTTCATAGTTACTATACTAGTTAGTAGATACTGTGATAGTTACTATGATAGTTAGTAGATACTGTGATAGATACTTACAGGATTTTACAGTTGATGTTCTTCTTGTTTTTCTATCAGGACGATCTTCTTTGCACCTTTATCATCATCTTCATCAGTTTGATAATCAGATCCACTACCGCTACTAGATGTATCATATTCAGTTTCATCACCATCATCCTCTTGTTGCCATTTTCTTTTTTTATCTCTAGCTCCCCTTTCTTCCGTTATCTGCACATTTGATAAGCAAAGTTACTATGACAGTTTTGTCAATTATAACACAGTTAGTAAGATAGTTACTCAAAAGAAAAACAGTTACTATGACAGTTACTTACTGATTTTCGTGATTGCTTTCCTTTTTTAACATCAGCACCATCATCGCTTTCATCATCTTGTTTTCTTTTTCTTTTGGCAGCTGCCGCTACCTTATCTTCGCTTATCTGCACATTCGATAAACACAGTTACTAAGACACTTTTTCAATTGTAACATAGTTACTGAGATAGTTACTTATAAGAAATACTGTTACTACTATAGTTACTAACTAATTGTGTTGTTTTCCTTTCCAGTTTCTGTTATTGTTTGTTCTTTCCCTTCTATCTCTTCTGCTTTTTTTCTTCTATGCTCCCATCAATTCATAGTTAGATGATTTATACACTAACATTTGCATTACCAACTGCTTAATAGTTTCATTAACAGTTACATAAAAAATCAAATTTCGATTACAACGATAGATAGTTTACCTTTCGCTGTTTTTGTTTTGTAATCTTCTTTTCTGGATTGTCCTTGTTGACAGTAGCCGCAGAGGGGCTACACCAGGCCCACATACCCGCAGCAAGTGCACCAGGGCCCGACCCGAGGCCCAGGATCGAACCACCAGCACCCGGTCTCGGGGTCCAGCAGTCTATCCGGGTGCCAGGGACCCTGGGACCGGGGGCGCCTGCCTGCCAAAGAGGTCACCAGAACTGCCCTTTGAAGGGAACCAGTCCTACATCGAAGGGTGAGGCCAGCCCTCGCCCCCAGCCACCTATATAAGGGCCCCAACTACCCTCATTAATGGGTAACTTATCTCACTCACCGCTTACATACGTGCTCAAGTTATATATATCCCAACTATACTAACTTAGGCATCGGAGAGGAGAAGGCCGGCCCGCCCGGTATTCCCCTTAGTAAGCAGGTTTGCAGGAGATCGAGTTGGATTCATCTGTATCTACCAGGCCCCCGGGTTTAGGCAGAAACAATTGGCGCCGTCTGTGGGAAACTTGAACAAGAAACCGTGTAAGCATCAACCATGGCCGAGAGTTCGGAAGCAAGGCAAGAAAGAGGTACCACCGAGGAGGGGCGTGTTGCATTAGTGCAAGCGCTCACCTCCACCCCGGACGTCACGCGGGAGCCGCGAGGCGCCCAGGGCAACGGTCAGGAAGGAGGAAGCTGTGGTAGGCCGTCCGGCATACCGAGACCAGAACACCACGACGACTCGCGCGGGAAAGGCCCGGCAGAGGATGAAGACAGCCTAGTGCTCCGGGGCTTCTCCCTGACATTCTCGGATGAGCCGAGCGATCGATCTGAGAGCCCACTCTGTGATAGTGACCGGGACACTACGTACAGTCCCGACCAGAGCGGTATGGCGGGAAAGATACGGGCAATGACCGCGGAGGTCAATCGTCTAAGAGAGGAGGGCGACAGGGACAGAGCCAAGTCCAACGCCCGGTACGAAGAGATGGAATCAGTGAACGCTGCCTTGGTAGCCGCCTTAGAGAGAGGACAACAGCGCAGCGACGCTATGGACAGGGCGCAAGCGGCACCCCCGCCAGTCCAACCTCAGCAGTACGAGGCAGGGCAGTCATCGGGCGGTCGGCCCCGTGATGCCGAGCGAGCAAGATCACCGGGCGGTACAGGTCCGCCGAAGAGTGCGCCAAACTCCCGGCAGCTCCACACTTCGTCTGTGGATGAAGTTGAGACCCCGACCGCACGGGCATTGCAGATGTTAGCATACACTGTGTCGGACCTGAAGGCCCAAATAGAGGCCCACGAGAGAAGAGCCGCGCGGCTGATGGAGGGCGCTCGGTTTAATGAGCGTCTGGGCCCTTTCTCGCACCGGGTCATAGAATCGGGAAGTCTGGCAACCAGAAGTCCCTCAAGCTCACCTATTCGGGATCCGGCTGCCCGTACCAGCATCTGGACAGTTTCCGGTTCCAGACTTGCGCCAAAGGCTACTCTGACGCAGTATGCTGCAACATCTTCCAGGAGACTCTGTCTGGAGAGGCGCTCAGTTGGTTCTACGAGCTTCCGGCGAACTCGATCGAGGCATTCGAGCAGTTAGCCGACCGGTTCGTAGGCCGCTTCATCCTCCGGGTCGAGGGAGCCCGGACGTCGACCATCCTCTTCAACTGTATGCAAGCACCCGGCGAGGAACTGAGGACCTTTGTGAACCGTTGGTAGACGGCAACGGCCGGGGTTCGGAACCTAGACAAGGGCATCGCCGAGATGGCGTTTAAGCAGGGGCTCCGGCTAGGGAAGTTTTCCTACGCCGTCCAGGTAGAACTCCCGCAGGGGTATGATGAGTTGATGGCAATGGCCATCCGGCATGCTCAGGCCGATCACGAGACGTATGGGCACCACCTGCTGAAGAGGAAGCGGGATGAGCAGCAGGAAGACCATCCCCGAGAAGAGAACCCCCCGCCCAGTCGAGAGGACAAGCCCAGTCAGCGGACCGAAAACCGCGCCGCCCGGCCAAGCCGGCCCAATAGAAACTGGCCGCAAAGGCAGCAGAGGCCTTATCTTGACAAGCCCCAGAGCGAGCACAAGCCGGTGCCGTACCGCCAAGAACGTCCCCTGGCGATCATGCCAGCACCACCGGCCGGTCAAGAAGTCTTCACCGCTCTCACCACTTCCTACGATGATATTTTACTTGAGAACGGGAGCGTCATCCCCCCATCGCCCAAGAGAAGGCACCCGAAGGGGAAACTTACAACGGCGCAGACGGGCAAGTACTGCTCCTATCATGATGAGGCTACTCATCGGACAAGCCAGTGCTATGCTCTCAAGACAGCGGTGCAAGGCTTGATTAATGACGGCCAGCTCCAGCGGTACGTGGGGGAAAGAAGAGCAGACCCCGACCGGGAGAATAACCAGGCCTGGTGAACCCGCCAAATCTCCGAGCGGTTAGTTTGGGTCACCAGCGCAGAGGAAGGAATGTCCCCGCCCCTCCGTTTCTCTCCCCGGCCTTCCGGAGAAGAAGATCGTGCGCCTACCCGGGCGACACGTGCCACGTGCGGTACAGACACCGGCCGGTTGGGGATCCTGCTCATTCCACCGGGAATCCTCACTGGCCCCCCGGTAGTCTTGCCCTTTCCGGGCACCGCTTTGGGCGCAGCAGGATGGGTCTTCACCCACCTCAGGATGTAGGCGCCGTCATCAACATCCATGGCCCTCGGTTCTGGATGAGTCGTGAGCCGGCCGGACTCCTCGTCCACCGACGTCCGCGAGACGGTCTCGCCTTTCTCCTTCAGCTTGTTAAGAAGGTCTTCCCCGTCCATTGAGAGAGTGGTTTCAGGCTTGATGACCGCCCGGGAAGATGCACCTGCAAGGAAAGCGAACAGTTAGTATTTTGCCAGAACTAGCACAAGTATCACCGCTAAGGCCTGCTACGCACCGGGACCCCGTCCGAGTTGGCAGTATTCCAGCACTTCTCGCCGGATAAAGTTGAAGGAACTCCGTTCTAGATTGTCCCAACATCCGAGTATGGTCGAGATCCTCTCCTGCTCCAGATCGGATAGCTCGAACGACTGGTCGCCAATGGGTTGGAAGGCGCCAGGAACCCGATACATCTTCCTCCTCGCCTGCCACCTCCCGCCCACCATCACCACCTTCTTTCTCCAGCTGTTATCTACCCATGTAGGCATATTGGTGATGATCGGTTGATGGTTCCGGGCGTTGAAGGACAGGCAACCCCGGGACCCTTGCTTCCTGGAGTAGGACAACCTGTACAAGGACCGGAATTCATTTACCGTTGGCATACTCATTCCGGACAGCTCATATAGGCAGCCGAGGCTCAGTAGTCGCCTCCACTGAAGCCCAGGAAGCTGCGCTGGCGACACCTGCAATGCACTGAGCATGTATTGCACGTAATCCGGCAGCGGGAGAGAGAATCCATGTCGGAACTGGTCCTGATGCGCAGCAACCCAACCTGCCTCCGGGTTGCAGGCTGACTCTCCAGAATTCAGGGGCCGCAGCAGAACCTCATCCGGGATACTCCACGTTTCCCGAAGCACAGCTATCTCTCCAGGGGTCATGCTACCCTCCGGTTCATCGCACACCACGGCACCCTTCCCTCAGCCAATGGTGTAGCTCACGACCGGGGCATCAGCAAGGCGCACCCCGTGCGGTATTTCAGTCTCCGAGGATTCAGCCCCGGAAGACGAAGACAAAGCCGGAGACGAAGCCCTGCTCCTGGAGCAGTCAGCGGCTTCTGTCTCCGGGGCTTCCGAATCGGCTGCCAGAGATCCTATCGTGGAACTTGAAGAAGACATCCTAACCTAGGGGAAGAAAACAAAACCCTAGCGCCCATCAGCAACAGGCTACAACAGCGCCTTCAACTGCCTCACCTCAAGTTTGCCGCAGAGCAATTCAGTAAGCAACAGAGATCCCTTCCCCCCACCGCAAAACAACAAAACCAAAACAGCAACAACACCGGGGCAAAGAAATCTACAAACTTACTGATTAATATGCTCAACCAAGGACAGTCCGCCCTGCGAAAGCAGCGAGCAATGGTAGGAAGAGAGTAGGGAGCGCTCGAGAAAACGGATCTCGTGGGGTAAGGGGCTCAGAGCTTCTGCCGGATTTCTCTCTTTCTCTTAATTTCTCTAAAGGAAGAAGCAAAAGTAGAAAGGAGAGCAGAAGAGGCCTATTTATAGAGGGGACCGGTGTGCCCTAGGCACTTATAAATCCCGCCAAACACGCAATCAGGGCAACTCAAACGCCTGTGAATCCAGGCCCTCCATCTCAAGACCGCTCCCTACTGGCACGTGTCCCAGCATTGGTAAACTGCCCATGCCATCATAACTGACGGGACTGATGGACTTCCTCCTTAAATGCATGTCAGCCACTTGTCTCGCACGCTGGCGACAGGGTAGTTAGGAGCGGGAACCAAGGCGTCAGGCCCCCCTCTACTTCCCTAGGCTTGAAGACCTCTCACCAGTTATGATTTTTTTCAACCGCTTTGAGAGCATCGTTCCGGGTATGAGCCATCCGCCCGGCACCATGGCAGTCCGCGGTTATGATCTTTCAACCGGCTGCATGGCTTCTCCGCTGCATGTCACTGGGGGACTCGTCTCGATATGGCAGAATGCCCGGTCGAGTCCACCCAGCTGCATCTCTCTTGGGGGACCCGTCTCGATATGGCAGGACGCCCGGTCGAGATCCATCCACCGGTTACGAAACATCCAACCGGCTCGAGAGCATTTTCCGGGAACGTGGTCCACCCGGCCCCATGGCATTTCACTGGGGGACTCGTCTCGATATGGCAGGACGCCCGGTCGAGTCCCGCCCGGTTCCATGGCACGACCCCGGTCATGAGAACATTCGACCGGCATGGGCTTTATACACCCGGGTGAGTTTACATCTAACCCATGTACTCTTGTTGAGCAGGATAAAAACCCTGCATCGCATTGAACCGCGATCAACGTGGGGTTGCACGGCGAGCCTTGTCACCTAAATGCCACCCCCCCCCCTACCTCAACGCTTATTCAGCACAATGTCACGAGCTTCAATTTCGGCACCCCGATTGCTCGTGCGGCCTTAGCATACCCCTATGCTAAGTCAGCCTTTCGATGGTCGAACAACCCTTAGGCAAGAACAAATATTGACGAGGGAACCAAGTCGATGAGAAATATCAACTTGTATTGAGCTTTGAAGAAACTTTACAAAATTGTAAAATTCCTAAAATTGATGTTTCCCCCGTGCCAGGCGTATGTCGCCCCGACAGCCTATATATAGAGGCAGCAACCTCTCAAGAATTTTCTAGAGTATCGTATCCTAGAACTTTCTATACAATTCTAGTGTGTCCTAACTAGAATGTACACGTATCCTAGAATAATCTAGAATGGTCGAGGTTTTGGTAGAACCTCGCATTGCCCCTTGCAGCCCTGCACTGCCCTGCACAGTGCCGCGATGCCTCGCACAGCCCTGCGTTGCCCTGCAACGCCCTGCACTGCCCTGCACAGTGCTGCTGTGCTCCAGAGTTGCCCAAATCTCTCCGGAGATCTCCCCGTTGCTCCGCAGCCGTCTGAAATCTTCTCCAATGGCATACAGCCTTCGTCCCTGTTGGTCTGCAGCCTTCCGGTGCCGTCTGGATTCTTCCGGAGAGTGTGGCGTCGTCTTGCGCCACTCCGTGTTGCCTCGCGTGGCCCTGCACCACGCTGCTCCTCCTTGCGTGGCTGCTCCGCCACTCCGTGTCGCCCTGCGACACACTGCGTCGGCATGCTGCGCTTGCTCCGCGCAGCCCTGCACTGCGCTGTGCCTCCCTGCACAGCCTTGTGCCACGCCGCCTTGCGGCATGCTGTGCTGCTCTGCAGCACGCTGGGTCGCCCTGCGACGCGCTGCGCCTCCCTGCGCAGCATTGCGCTAGGCTGCTGTGCGCTCCACAGCCCTGCGCCTCACTGTGCGATGCTCCGGAGATGCCGGGACACGTCCGGAACCTTCTAGAGTCAGCTGGACACTTCCGCGACTCTCCAGACCGTCCTAGGACTCTTGGCCCTTCTCCGGAACCTTCCTTGAGCATGGCAACACCCTTATGCTGCTCAAGGGACCTCGCGGGTTGTGGCATACACCCGCGGCTATGGCTGCGACGCACTCGTCGCGCCCTCGCGATACTGCCGGCTCGTGTCATCGTGCCCCTGCACGTCTTCGGACACCCTCCTTGGCTCGGCATGTCGTGGTCCAAGGCCCCTAGCCTGGCGGGGCACGACACCAGCATGGCCCCTTGCCTTGCGGGTCGTGACACTCTCCCCCGCCTATTGCCTCGACGCCCTCGTCGAGGTGCTGCGAAGTTGCCGGACTTAGTCTCGGCAGTACCGTCGCATATGAGACTCCCAACTTGTCGCGGCATCTCGCTGCATGCTCCACGCAACAAGGTGCTCCCACGATGGCACCTCCGTGCCTTCCGGCCGTCGTGTCGGCATGCACCATGCAACAAGGCACTCCGCATACGGCACCCCTGTGCCTTTGGCCGTCTCGTCCGCGAGCATTCCCTGCTCCCAGCGGAAGCCATCCGCGAGCACCTACTGCTCCTAGCGGAAGTCTTGTGCAAAGCCGTGACGGGAGCCGAAGCTCGCACACAATAATAAACCCTACAATCGTTAGTAGTATAGAATAAGTAGGGATCGTTCTAGCCGGGGATTAAGGGTACCTGAAACATGAGAATGTTAACACAAATATTCACAAATACATATGCACACAATTGTCACACTTATATACATATATACATATTCACACGAAATCATGGGGGATTGAGATAGGATCGGCAGCTAAGCTGCCACTAACACTAAGAACACAAAAATAAACCTAAACTACTATATACAAGTGATCATCATCTCTCACAAAACATTTAGCACAAAAGACTCTTTAACATGTAGATTAATATGCAAGAAGGTAAGGAACAAGTATGAATGTTGTTTCGACTTAACCAATTTCGATCCCAATTAGAGCCTACGAGGTCATCTAATCGTTGATTACTAGAGTCTTAAGATTAAATACGAGTATAATCCTAAGGTATATGTTAACCGATTTTACTGGATTAACAATTAAACACATGAATCACAAATCGAAGACAAGCGAACAAGTAGGGTCGTCAATCCTCTTATTATCTTGCAAGTTCTAAGGTTATTACTCTAAGTGAGCAAGTGATTAAGAAAACTACGAGTATGACTCAACCACAAAACTCTAGCCCATGAAACCTAGCACTTAGAATTACATGCTTAATACAACAAATGCCTTGAGCAAAACTAGTGTGTCGATTTAATGCCCTAACCTTAGATTACTAATCGAATTAAGTTCTCAAACAACATCGCATACCTATTGTCCTAGTTATCAAACATAAAAATCCACAAGTCACATATTACAAATTAACATGCAAAACACACAATTTATAAAACTAAAATCGATTCATACATAGACATACAAATCATCACCAAACATACATGAGTGTTTCATAGACAAAACTTAAACATAACTAAACAAAAAGTACTAAACCGAAGAAGGGAGTGGATCACACTTTGAGACACCTTGAGAGCTTCACTTGGTGTGGATCCGGTGGAGTATGGATGATGGGGTGAGGCTGCTCGGCAGTAAGGTATGTCGGCAGTAGGTTATGGAGCAGAAAATTCCAAGATTCGGCAAAGCAGAAACTTGGTTGAGGTGAGGTGAAAGTGATTTTCGGTTTAGGTTTTTGTCTAGGATCTTTGGTGAATTTTGGTAGAGTTTAGGCCTTGTGTTTAAGCTTGAGATGAGATGCCTTTTTCTGTGTAAAAGATGGCTTTTATAGAGGAGAGGGGTGCCGGCTGCCCTAGATGCTCAAGGAAGTCAGAAAACCAAGTGGATTAAGGAATTGAAACCTTCCTTTTCAAAGTCTAATTAGGTTTTCTTTTTCTGATTTTTCTTCAAGGCTTGGGCTTCACATCTTCATGGACTTCTTGCATAGCATTTGGACTTCATTGAATTACATTTGATCCACCTAAAATTGTCCAAAACTCGCCGGCACACACTGCCGGCAGCATAGCAGCCGATTGGCAAGCAATCCTAGCTCGACTAGGATTGCTACTTTTCTTCAATTTTTCCTTCAATGCTCGGCATGGTGTCATCCTATTTCCTTTCTTAAGCTTGGACCATCTTCACATATGCATTTGTACACCATTTGGTTCATCAAAAACAGAAAACACAAAAAGGGGGCAGTAGGTTCCTGGAATCGGCAGATTTGACCTTGTTGCAGTAATTCCGACATATCTCCATGCTCGGAGCTCCGATTGATGCGATTCCAAGTCTCAGATAAACTAGACACATATGGCCATCTCCCCATAAAACAGTTCGATCAAAATCCTTGTGAGTCGACGGGAATGATTTTTCGAAGTTGGATCAAAGTCCCAGGAAAATCCTGGAAGTCCCTGGATTGGAATGCTCGGACTGCCGTTTTGCAGCCAACTTTTGGGTGACTTCCCGAACTCCGATTGATCTGAAATTTTAACACAACATTCCTCATCATATGAATATTAAGCACACCAAATTTCATAGAATTCGGACAAGGATAGATCGCATTTTTACTCGTCACAAAATCGCGAAAAAGACATATTTTACACTATTTTCCAGATTTCTCAAACTTAGTCATTTTTTGGACAATTAAGCACATTTCACCAAAACTCTACCAAAATGACACTAACTATATTATGACTCTATCTTAGACAAATAAGGGTTAAACAAAGCATAAACGAGGGCATAAGCATGTAACATCGTCGCACATTGTGCTCCTATCAAGCCGCTCGAGCTAACCCTTGCTCGTGTGACGCCCCCGCATCACAAAGCGCGGCACGACCCCGTCCGTCGGGTCGCGTGAGAAGGGAACGAGGTGTCGTCGACTCCTGCCCCATAACGGTCTCACCCGGACCTCGCAGTATTAACGTTGACAATCCCTTCACCTCTCCTTGCGTGCCACTCCTCATGGGCACCAAACAAGCCCTGTCACCATCCATAATGCACAAGATGTTGGCAAACGGCATCGGAATTGCCTTGGCTTGCTCGTGGAACTCCATGCCCAGGATGATTCTCTCATCATCCATCGGCGCTATCGAGAAGTCTAACTCCCCGGACCAAGCTCCCACGCTGGTCAAGACTCCCCGAAGCATGCCTTCAACGGGTCGAGCTGGCGAGTTGATCCCTTTTGACGGAGCCCCCTCCATCATGTCCCTTGAGTCCCAATCGTCGATCCTCCCCGATTGCGGCGAAGTTATGCATCGACCCCATGTCGAGCATTGCCTTCGTCGGCTTGCCATCTATCGCAATGTCCACGTAAAGTAGACCTTTGGCTCGATCCTCAAGTATGGACCGGATCACATTCAGCCGCATCAAAGACCCGATGCGTTGTTCTTGCCCCCATAAACGGTTGTCGACCTCACGAGCGTTCTGCGATTCCCCGAAGCTACTAGGCTTTGGCACCTCGATGCGCCTCGCCTCCATCGTCCCGCTGCTGCCTGCCTCCAACGCACGCCTGCATAGGACCCGCTCCTCGCGCATCCCCTCGATGCGTGCTAGCGCGCTGTTGAGCTCCCTCCGAAAAGCACCACCCTTGGCACCCTCGATCGGCTTCGCAGCTACACCCCTGACCATGGTGTCAGACAGAATATCAGATACGACCCCTCGTATCGGATACTAGCTTCGTCGCGAACAGCTCTAACTCCAACTCAGCTCACGAATAGACCACCCCACAGAGCTTCGTGCCGGAACGAGTCCTCCTTCGACTCCTTGCGAAGGCACCCTGCATACTCGACTCCTTCTCTACGGAGACCCCCTACACTCGGAGACACCCCCACGGTGTGAGCGCTTGGCGACTTGCGGACTGCCGGACCCCTGCCTACTCGTCTTCTACACGCGAAGACCCTCGTCTCGAGGACACTCCCCAGTGTGAGCGCTTGGCATCACGAACGCTGATACCACCTCGGTATCGGATGGCTATGTATCGGAGCTTGGCAGATACCAACCCCTTGGTATCGCAGTTGGACTCGATACTACCACAGTATCGGAAGGAATGGCTGGGATACCCACTCGAATCGAGTGGCTCTGATACCAACTGTCACGAGCTTAAATTTCGGCACTCTGATTGCTCGTGCGGCCTTAGCATACCCCTATGCTAAGTCAGCCTTTCGGATGGTCGAACAACCCTTAGGAAAGAACAAATATTGACGAGGGAACCAAGTCGATGAGAAATATCAACTTGTATTGAGTTTTGAAGAAACTTTATAAAATTGTAAAATTCCTAAAATTGATGTTTCCCCCGTGCCAGGCGTATGTCGCCCCGACAGCCTATATATAGAGGCAGCAACCTCTCAAGAATTTTCTAGAGTATCGTATCCTAGAACTTTCTATACAATTCTAGTGTGTCCTAACTAGAATGTACACGTATCCTAGAATAATCTAGAATGGTCGAGGTTTTGGTAGAACCTCGCATTGCCCCTTGCAGCCCTGCACTGCTCTGCACAGTGCCGCGATGCCTCGCACAGCCCTGCAACGCCCTGCACTGCCCTGCACAGTGCTGCTGTGCTCCAGAGTTGCCCAAATCTCTCCGGAGATCTCCCCGTTGCTCCGCAGCCGTCCGGAATCTTCTCCAATGGCATACAGCCTTCGTCCCTGTTGGTCTGCAGCCTTCCGGTGCCGTCTGGATTCTTCCGGAGAGTGTGGCGTCGTCTTGCGCCACTCCGTGTTGCCTCGCGTGGCCCTGCACCACGCTGCTCCTCCTTGCGTGGCTGCTCCACCACGCCGTGTCGCCCTGCGACACGCTGCGTCGGCATGCTGCGCCTGCTCCGCGCAGCCCTGCACAGCCTTGTGCCACGCCGCCTTGCGGCATGCTGTGCTGCCCTGTAGCACGCTACGTCGCCCTGCGACGCGCTGCGCCTCCCTGCGCAGCATTGCGCTAGGCTGCTGTGCGCTCCACAGCCCTGCGCCTCACTGTGCGATGCTCCGGAGATGCCGGGACACGTCCGGAACCTTCTAGAGTCAGCTGGACACTTCCGCGACTCTCCAGACCGTCCTAGGACTCTTGGCCCTTCTCCGGAACCTTCCTTGAGCATGGCAACACCCTTATGCTGCTCAAGGGACCTCGCGGGTTGTGGCATACACCCGCGGCTATGGCTGCGACGCACTCGTCGTGCCCTCGCGATACTGCCGGCTCGTGTCCTCGTGCCCCTGCACGTCTTCGAACACCCTCCTTGGCTCGGCATGTCGCGGTCCAAGGCCCCTGGCCTAGCGGGGCACGACACCAGCATGGCCCCTTGCCTTGCGGGTCGTGACAACAAGCTGAGAAGAACTAGCAAGTGTTCACCGGCGCTTCAAATAGCCCGCAACACCAGGGAAATCTCCCCGCAGCCTAGCAATATGGACTCGTCTCGATTTGGCAGAACGCCCGGTCGAGGTTCCATACTCCTGGACTCGTCTCGATATGGCAGAACGCCCGGTCGAGGTCCAGTACTTAAGTTCACCTGGGACTCGTCCCGATATGGCAGACCGCCCGGTAGTGGCCCAGTGAACTCCGCTCCGTACCGATATGGCAGCCCGCCCGGTAGTGGCCCAGTGAACTCCGCTCCGTACCGATATGGCAGAACGCCCGGTCGTGGCCCAGTGAACTCCGCTTCGTACCGATATGACAGAACGCTCGATAGTGGCCCACTGAACTCCGCATCGTACCGATATGGCAGAGTGCCCGGTCGAGAGTTCATGCACACATCTATTGCATGGCGGATTTCAACGCTCCATTATCATTCCATGCACACATCTATTGCATGGCATCATGGCATCATCTCATACACTCTCCGGGTTTCACCCCACACCATGCTCATAGCACCACAACACTTGAGCACAGTGCTACTTATATTACAAACGTACTTATAAACTGTTGCTTGCCATCGGTAAACAGGTACTCACCCCGGCCACGCCCAATTTTCAACACGGACTTGGGGGACTGGGCACCGTTGGGTTGGTAACCCTGCGGGTCTGCAGGACAAGAGCAAGACACACTTAAGTCCCCATTCAAGATTGCACTTGACCGGGAACTTGGGGGACTTGTTGACAGTAGCCGCAGAGGGGCTACACCAGGCCCACAGACCCGCAGCAAGTGCACCAGGGCCTGGCCCGAGGCCCAGGACCGAACCACCAGCACCCGGCCTCGGGGTCCAGCAGTCTATCCGGGTGCCAGGGACCCTAGGACCGGGAGCGCCTGCCTGCCAAAGAGGTCACCAGAACTGCCCTTTGAAGGGAACCAGTCCCACATCAAAGGGTGAGGCCAGCCCTCGCCCCCAACCACCTATATAAGGGTCCCAACTACCCTCATTAATGGGTAACTTATCTCACTCACCGCTTACATACGTGCTCAAATTATATATATCCCAACTATACTAACTTAGGCATCGGAGAAGAGAAGGCCGGCCCGCCCGGTATTCCCCTTAGTAAGCAGGTTTGCAGGAGATCGAGTTGGATTCATCTGTATCTACCAGGCCCCCGAGTTTAGGCAGAAACAGTCCTCATTCCTTTTTTTTGTTCGTAGCTCGTGTTGTCTATCATTCTCACTTGTAGTAACCTCTTTTGCCGGACTATTTATTAGTTTTGGTGCCATTTTCTGCATATGTGAGGGAAAAAAGTTATTATAACCGATACAACCATAAACTCAAATAGTTCACATGCATATATTTCCATCACCAAATTTCACAATTACTAATACAGTTATGCAACACTGAAACAATATAATTTCATTCACATAAACTCAAACAAGATAGTTACTAGAATAGTTTCTGTTATTGTTCCTTGCACAAGATAGTTACTAGAATAGTTTTTGTTATAGTTCCTTGTACATAACACAGTTACTGAGAAGGAAATGAGGACGGTGGAGATTCAGCGTCGGCGAAGGAGAGGATAGAAGTAGAGAATCAGAGTTAGAGAATGAGAGAATGAGAGAAATTGAATCAGTGAATGCGAATGAGAGAATAGTAGTGGAGAGAGTGAATAGTAGTGGAGTGAGGGCTGTGTAACTACCTAACGGAATAATGTAACCACTCCGTTTTCAGTAACAGAGCAATTCTAAAACTGTTACAGTGGCATACACTACAAGAAAAAAGGGCTTTGCCGACGAAAAAAAAAAAACGGCCGACAAAACACTATTTTCGTCGGCTATTCTCAAGAATGGCCGAAGAAAATTTTTGTCGTCGCAAAAAAAAAAATTTCGTCGGTAAAAATGAAAAATCATCGGCTATTGTACAAGAATGGCCTACGATTTTTTCCGTCGTCCCTAAAAATTGTTTTTTCGTCGGCTATACTCCTATAATGGCCGACGATTTAAAGCTTTCGTCGGCTATACAACTTTTGGAAGAATGGCTGACGAAGTTGACAATTTCGTCGGCTATAAGTCTTTATATTTTCAGATCTGGACAGAAGCTGCTCATTCGAAAAAAAACGGGAGAAAGAGTGAAAAATCTGTGGGTATTGTTGAAATCCGTCCTCTCTTACATTGTGGAGCTATATATAGGTACGTATATGTGTATATATGTTGATTTTGAGTTTTAGTTGAGTTGATTTTGAGTTTTAGTGATTTTGATATAGTAAGTGATTTTTTGTTGTTGTTGTTGTTTTAGTGTTAGAATGTATGTATATATGTTGATTTTGAGTTGTAGTTGAGTTGATTTTCAGTTAGAGTATAATTATGTGTTTTAATTTAATAATGTTATTTTAATTAGTGTTAAAATATATATAAATATGTTAATTAATGGTTGTTGATAGTGTAATGAACTTAAATAATGGTTGTTAATTAATGGTATATATATATATATATGAGTTGATGTTGATAATAATATATATTGTAATATATATATATGTGTTAATTAATTTATTATTAATTAAAGTTATACATATATATTATTATCAGGCTATATATGGATCGAGATAAGAGTTGGATTTCGCTTCCAAGGAATGACCGACGATACACTACAGGAGTTGTGGATTTTATGCAGTTCGTCGAGGAAAATGCAAAGTCGAATTACCATTATTGCCCGTGCAAGAAATGTAAGTGTCGCAGTGATATGTGTCGATTTCCGATTAGGACAGTATGGGAGCACCTAAAGAGTAATGGGTTTTGGCCGAAGTACACACGTTGGATATATCACGGTGAGCCATCATTAGATGGATCGCATGATCATGGGCAGTATTTTGAGGCGGGCAGTAGTAGTACATCCAACGATCCAACAATGGCATTCGTCAACGACGTGTTTCCTTTTGAAAGCGGTGTACGTGGGGAACAATATATGCAGGACCCGGTGCAGCCGTTCCCATAAGTTGTCAACACTGCTGCCTTTGACAAGTACAACAAACTGATTGCATTGCAACAGACCCCTGTGTCTTCAAGTTCTGAGAAGACAGTTCTTCAAAGTGTGATGGAGGTAATGAGGATTAAAGTCGAGACAAAAGGGAGCATCAGGCAAGTGGATGAATATCTACAGTACACTTCTTCGTTGTTGGAGGAGGGTCATCGTAATCCTACCAATCACCGTCAGGTCCGAAGTATCCTCAAAGATCTAGGGCTTTCCTACATTAAGATCCATGCATGCGCATTTGACTGCGTTCTCTTCTGGGGTGAAGATGCAGAAGGGAATGACCTTGCTAGCCTTGACGCATGTCCGATATGTCAGTCTGACCGATATAAGTTGACGGGAGCAGGCAATAGGAAACCTGTGAAAGTGCTTCGGTATTTTCCGTTGAGAGATAGGCTTGAGCGGTTGTACATGTCAGAAACCACCGCAAAAGCTATGAGGTGGCACGGTGAGCGGGACGCGGGAGACGCAGATATCATGACACACATCTCTGACGGAGCGGCTTGGAAGCATATAAACAATGAGTTTCCTTATTTTGCGTCAGATGTCAGAAACGTCAGGCTCGGGCTCTCAACCGACGGGTTCAACCCTTTCGGCACCATGAGTCTTTCATACAGTATATGGCCGGTGGTTTTGGTACCTTACAACCTTCCTCCGTGGATGTGCATGAAGAAGGAATATAATATGTTGACGTTGTTGATTCTGGGGCCAGGTTACCCAGGGAAATGTCTCGATGTGTATATGAGACCATTGATTGAAGAGCTTAAGGTATTGTAGGATGTTGGTCATCCCACTTTTGACAAGTACAAGCAAGAGACGTTCCAGATGCATGCCATGGTTATTGGTACCATCAGTGATTTTCCTACTTATGGGATGTTGTCGGGCAGCGTTGTTAGGGGATACAAGGCTTGTCCAGAGTGCCTCAGCGATTATGGGAGCACCCCTCATTGCAACAAGATATGCTGAATGGGTCATCGTGTGTTCCTTCCGGCGGATCACCACTGGCGTTACGAGTCCGCCGCATTTGATGGAACCGAAGAACACGGCCGTGCTCCCAGAAGATGGACAGGAAGAGAAATTTTAGCAAGACTTAATGAGTACGATTTTGGGCCCCTCAGCAATCATCCCGATATTGTAGCGGAAATACCTGAAAGGCCTGAGGAGTACAAATTCTGGACACATAGGAGCATATTGTGGGAACTCCCGTACTGGTGTGAGTTGCTGATCCGTCACTTCCTAGACGTTATGCACATAGAAAAAAATGTTTCTGAAAGTGTGGTGGGCACAACGCTGAACTTGGAGGGGAAGACGAAAGACGGTCCTAAGGCTCGCACTGATATGCAAAACATGAATATCAGAAAACCACTATGGTTGAAACAAGGGAAGAGAAAAATGCCTCAAGCTCCTTACACCGTCAAGCCTGAGCATAAATCAGAAATTTTGCATTGGATAAGTCGGGCCAAGTATCCTTCAGGCTTTGCTGGAAATATAGCCAATTGTGTCAACAGACAATGCAACAATCTGTACGGGTTGAAAAGTCATGACAATCATATCCTGCTACAACATCTCTTCCCTGTTTTCATTCGACCGTTCCTTCCCCGTCACGTTGTGGAGCCGTTAGTAGCGTTGGCAAGATTTTTCCAGAAGGTATGCACACGGGAAGTGAGAAAATCTGACCTCCGGGAAATGCAACAAGACATCGTTCATATCATGTGTAAATTTGAGATGATATTTCCTCCAAATTTTTTCGACATCATGCCTCACCTCATGATCCATCTTCCTCGGCAGTTGTTGCTTACCGGTCCTGTGCACTTCACTTGGATGTATCCGATGGAAAGGTACGTATTTTACACCTTATGTTAATTTCCTCATCAATATATGTGATATAGTGTTAATGTATTATCATAACACTTTAAAAACTTGATTTATAGGCAACTTGGACAATATGGTGGTTTTGTCCAAAACAGATCCGCACCTGAAGGATGTATAGCTGAAGCATATATTGCGCACGAATGCGTCACCTACATGAAGCTGTATTTAGCAGCGTTACAGGAAAGCATACCGGAAGATGTACGTTCACAGTTCAATCTTTCCATACTCTCCGACGATGTTGTACTCGGTGGAAACATGCCAGTTTCCTATAAGTTGAAAGATTATGAGGTAGCCATTGCACATTGGTGGGTACTAATCAACTGTCCAGAAGTTCAGTTTTGGAAGGACATACATCTACGCTGTGAAGGAGTAGCAAGTGATCGCGATTACCACAACCAGACATTCGCAGAGTATTTCGGCCGCTGGGTACGTACCTTTAACACTATTTTATACGTGTTCATATATTATTGTGTATATTTATTCATATTTATAGTTGATTCTGATGGTTGCAGATGGACCTTATTGCAAATGATAATCACCTAAATTGGTCGCACGAACTCAGACTTTTAGCGAGGAGGCCGGTCTATTCAAAAGTTTATGCGACGTGCAAGGTGAATGGTGTGTTATTTCGATGTGAAGACAGAGACCTCAGACTGAAAACACAAAATTCAGGGGTTATGGCACATGGTGGGGATGGTGGAGTTGACTATTACGGTGTTCTCCATTCAGTTGTGGAACTGCAATACGGGGAAGGCATGAAAGTGCACCTTTTCAAGTGTAGATGGTTTGACACACGGCCGCAGAGCATGAAAACCGATCAATACGGCGTAAGTTCTGTGAACACTAGTACATCATGGTATGAGGACGACCCGTTCGTTTTAGCCACATGGGTGAAACAAGTGTTTTATCTTGATGATCTCGCCAAGGGTGACCCGTGGAAAGTAGTCAACACTATCCACCATCGCAACATTTACCGGGCGTCTACACTTGGAGTGGCTGAAGAGAACGAGGAAGGGGGCACCGCGTATCAAGAGCCCAACTCAAACGGTATTCCTGACTCCTCTTTTATTCGTCTATTCACGCCGGTGCGAATTCGACGTGAAGAGCCACTGCTTGTTGATGTTGATCCAATTGAAGAAACTAACGAGGACTCTAGTGGTGAGGAAAGACATAGATTACCCCTATCGAGCAATTCAGAAACCGAAGAAGACTCATCCGATGATTCCGATTACAATCCGACGGATTAAGTAATTTAAATGATGTAATCCTTTCATTTGTAATCAACTCATTTCTAATGAACGGGCGTGGGGATGAGCCTCCCAGCTAGGCTGGGTTCCAAACCCCTTAAACAAAAATTTGAAATATGTTGACTGTTGGGTTTCTGATTTTTTATGTTCAATTTTGGTTATATGTGAACAGGACATCGGAATAGGAGAGGTGTAAAACCACTGATTTTTTTTGTTTTTTTCAGAGAATGGCCGACGAAAAATGCATTATTTCGTCGGCTAAACGGAGAATGGCCAACGAACATTAATTATTTCGTCGGCCATAAGTTATTTAAAAAAAATATTTTCCGAACAATGGCCGACGAAAACTAATTATTTCGTCGGCCATAAGTTATTTAAAAATAATTATTTACGAACAATGGCCGACGAAAAATAACTATTCACTACAAAAACAAAGGGATTTACCGACGAAAAAAAAAAAAAAACGGCCGACGAAACTTTTTTTTCGTCGGCTATATCGAAGAAAAGCCGACGAATATTTTTTTCGTCGGGCAAAAAAAAATTTCGTCGGCTATTCCAATAGAATGGCCGACGAATTTTTTTTCCGTCGGTAAAAATTAAAAATCGTCGGCTATTCTTCGAGAATGGCCGACGATTTAAAGTTGTCGTCGGCTATACTCTGAATAGAATAGCCGACGAAAAATTTTGTGGCAAATCGTCGGCTATTCTACAAGAATGGCCGACGATTTAAAGTTTTCGTCGGCTATACTCTGAAAATGAGTATGGCCGACGAAGTTGGTAATTTCGTCGGCCATAAGTCTTTATATTTTCAGATCTGGGCAGAAGCTGCTCATTTAAAAAAAAACGGGAAAAAAACGGGAAAAAGAGTGAGAAATCTGTGGGTATTGTTGAAATCCGTCCTCTCTTACATTGTGGAGCTATATATAGGTACGTATATGTGTATATATGTTGATTTTGAGTTTTAGTGATTTTGATATAGTAAGTGATTTTTTGTTTTGTTGTTGTTTTAGTGTTAGAATGTATGTATATATGTTGATTTTGAGTTGTAGTTGAGTTAATTTTCAGTTAGAGTTTAATTATGTGTTTTAATTTGATGTTATTTTAATTAGTGTTAAAATATATATAAATATGTTAATTAATGGTTGTTGATAGTGTAATGAACTTAAAAAAAATTCGGAATTAGGGTTTCTAGGGCTATCAGACGGGAGGCTAGAGCAACGTGCTGATAACGTGTTGTAGGAGAAATAGATTGATAAATCTCTCTGTGTTTATTCATTGATAAGGAGGCCTTTATATAGGCATTACATCAAGTATCCCTGGCGAACAGGGATTCCCTATCTAATAGAGTATCTAGACTACAAGTCTTATTAGGGCAAGACACACCTCGGAAGTTACGGAATTAACCTTCCTTGAACACTCCCCCTTGTGTCGCGTCCTCAATGGTGCATGAACCGTTGCCTCGTTAAAACCTTTGCCAGCAAACAAAAACCTCTTGGGCAAAAAATAAAAGCATGGTCTAAGGAAAAAGAGTACAACGCACCAACTACAAGTATGTGAGACATGCATAACTAGGCTCCCCCTGAAGTCTAGATGAGAACTCCCTCTGATAGTCAATCAGTCTTTGAGTTCGGATAAGCGACACATTCCAATGCGCTTTACATGCTTCATAAATGTAGATTTGGGTAGAGACTTGGTGAACAGATCCGCTGCATTTTCTTCTGAGCTGACTTGCTTCACCTGGATATTCAAAGTCTCTTGCTGCTGCTGATTGTAGAAGAACTTAGGCGAAATGTGTTTAGTATTGTCACCCTTAATGTATCCCAACTTCATCTGCTCAATGCATGCTGCATTATCTTCAAATATGCAAGTTGGTCCCATCGTAGTAGACTCAAGTCCACTAGACTCTCGAATGTGAGATATAACCGAGCGAAGCCAAATACATTCTTTGACTGCTTCATGTAGTGCAATAATCTCAGCATGGTTCGAGGAGGTAGCAACAAGGGTTTGCTTGGTTGATCTCCAAGATATCGCCGTATTCCCGATGGTAAAAACATAACCGGTTTGGGAACGTCCTTTGTGTGGATCTGACAAATATCCAGCATCAGCAAATCCTACCATCACATCATTTGGTGTATCTGAGTAGGAGGGGGTATCGCCAAAGCCGTATCGGGACCACGACTTAGCATCCGCGGGTCCGGATAAATTGGCGGATATGTCTGCAAGATGGCGGATGGATGAACCAAAGCCAGTCTTGGCGGATATGGCTGGCGGATGGCAATCCGAGCCATGGTTTGTGCTGTTAGATGCAAGAGATCGACTAGGTGTCGAATCCTGATGAGTGTATCGATAGTACAAGCCCATGTCAAGGGTTCCTTTAAGGTATCGGAAGATGTTCTTGATTCCAACCCAATGACGTTGTGTTGGCGCAGAGCTAAATCTAGCTAACAAGTTCACAGAGAAAGCGATGTCTGGTCTAGTACACTGAGCTAAGTATAACAAAGCTCCAATCGCACTAAGATATGGATATTCAGCTCCCAAGACCTCTTCGTCATCTTCTTTCGGACGAAAGGGATCTTTGTTGATATCCAGACTTCTAACGACCATGGGAGTGCCTGTAGGATGCATAACTTTGTCCATGTTAAATCGCCTGAGCATCTTTCGGACATATGCAGACTGGTGTATAAAAATTCCACCACTTCGGTGCTCTAGTTCTAAGCCTAGGCAAAACCGAGTCCTTCCCAGATCTTTCATCTCGAATTCGGATTTCAAATAGCTAGCGGTCTCATTGATCTCATTCAGAGTTCCAATGATGTTCATATCATCGACATAGACGGCTATAATGGCAAATCCTGAACTTGTTCTCTTTATGAACACACAAGGGCACAACTCATCATTCTTGTATCCTTTCCCAATCAAGTAATCACTTAACCGTGTGTACCACATCCTACCAGATTGTCGGAGTCCATATAGAGATCGTCTCAACCTGATAGCAAATGAACTTCGTGGTTTTTGCTCACTTGACTTGGGTAACGAAAGTCCTTCTGGCACTTTCATGTACATCTCCGTATCTAGGTCCCCATAAAGATACGCAGTTACAACATCCATAAGCTGCATATTGAGTCTCTCTGAGACTACCAAACTTATTAAGTATCGGAAGGTAATAGTATCCATGACAGGAGAATACGTCTCCTCATAATCAATTCCAGGGCGTTGAGAAAAACCTTGCGCCACGAGTCGAGCTTTATATCGCTGGACTTCGCCATTCTCATTGCGCTTTCTGACAAAGACCCATTTATGTCCAACAGGCTTCACGTTCGGCGGTATAGGCACAACCGGTCCGAAAACTTGCCTTTTCTTTAGAGAGTCTAGTTCAGCCTGGATTGCTTCTTCCCACTTCGGCCAATCCGCCCTACGTTGACATTCATCAACAGTGCGGGGTTCCATATCGTCGTCGTCAATGACTTCTTGAGCAACGGCGTAAGCGAATGCATCATCGATATACATGGAATTTCTTTCCATCAGATTGTGCATGCATAAGTAGTTTAGTGAGATTTCCTTGTTCTCCAACATCAACAGTGAGTCTGAGGCGTCCCCCAGATGATTCAGAGTTGATTCTTGGACATAGGTATAGTCGGAGACAATCTCGTGTGACGGCGTCACAGTATCGATGATGAACGGATCGCTTTGTGCCTGGACACATGCCCTCTTTCTAGGTACATTGTCTTTGGAACCGATTGGTCTCCCCCTCTTTCTAGGAGGATCCGAAGTCGACGCCGGCTCTCCACTTGGAGGTGCCGAGCCTAGGCTGCCGATGGCACCTAGGGCTGCGGGTCCGAGACCGGCGGCGCGTGCTCGCGCATGGCGAGGAATGTTAAGCCTTGCAGGTACATTCGCAGCAGGTATGGTTGATCTTGTCACTTTCGCAATATCAGTAAAGGAGTCGGGCATCGTATCCGCCACCTTTTGTAGTTCTAATATGCGTTGTATTTCAGTCTCACACTGAGACGTACGGGGATCATAATGAGACATAGTGGGAGAGAACCACGTCAATTCCTGACGTTCATTTGGGACGGATGCGGCCCCATCTCCCCCTAACGGCGGGAAGGATGTCTCATCAAAGTGACAATCTGCAAATCTTGCAGTAAACAGATCACCTGTCATAGGCTCTATATAGCGGACAATAGTTGGTGCTTCATATCCAACATAAATAGCTGATCGTCGTTGTGGACCCATCTTGGTACGCAGTGGAGGCGTGATAGGCACATATACGGCACAACCAAAAGTACGCAGATGCGAAATATCAGGCTCGTAACCAGTTACCAACTGGTACGCACTAAATGGTTGGCTATCTGTGGGTCGTAGACGAATAAGCATAGCTGCATGTAATATTGCATATCCCCATGCCGAAACTGGCAAGTTTGTGGCCATGACAAGAGACCTAGCTACAAGCTGTAGTCTCTTGATAGCGGCTTCTGCAAGACCGTTCTGAGAATGAACGTGGGGTACGGGATGTTCAACTTCAATCCCAACTGACATGCAATAGTCATCAAAACACTTTGAGGTAAACTCTCCAGCATTATCCAGTCTGATGGACTTAATCGGATTGTCCGGGTGGTGAGCCCGAAGCTTAATAATCTGAGCTAGGAGTTTAGCGAATGCAGCATTCCTCGTGGACAACAACGCTACGTGTGACCAACGCGTTGATGCATCAACCAGAACCATGAAATATCGAAATGGTCCGCATTCTGGTGTTATAGGTCCACAAATATCACCTTGTATTCGTTGTAGAAACGGAATATTCTGTTTATTATCAATAGCAAAAGATGGTCTTGCTTGAAGTTTTGCTAGTGAACAAGCTTTGCAAAACGAACGATGAGCATTAGACATCGCTACAGAAGCATGAGAAGCAGGAGGGGGCCGAACCTCTCCTTGGAACCGAGAGGCGGCCATCGACGGCACGGCCGAACCGAGGCCGAGGCGCCCTCTGTGCTTTTGTGATCGGAAAAATGGATGACCGTGGGAGCATTTCAAAATACGGATCATCAGATCACGACCCGGATGACCGAGTCTATCATGCCAAAGCTTATAAGCATCAGAATCACATAATATAACAACATGAGATTCGTTGGCTCGAATGGTTGTGAAATACATGCCATTGCGAACTCGCTTACACTTCTCCACAATGCGAGTGCGCATAGATTGGGTGGAGGTGATCAACAGATATTCAGTTCCATCTTCAACATAAGTGCTGAGGTGATAGTCATTGTCACGCACATCCTTGAAAGCTAGCAAGGTTCTTGGCGCCTTAGGCGCATATAGGGCGTCCTCTACCCGAATCTCAGTGCCATTTGGCAGTAAGAATTGAGCAGTGCCACGACCCTTAATTACGGGTCCAGTTCCTGTCATCGTAGATAATGACGATTCTCTTGGCGTAAAATCCGAAAACAATTGCCGATTCCTCAGAATCGTGTGAGTTGTTGCACAATCCAACAAACACTCAATCTCGCCTTGATACATCTCTTCAAGAGAAGCTTGATCAAACGAAACTTGACTCTTGGGGAAGCTTGTTTTCTTCGATTTTTCTTGATTTCTTCTTAACCACGAATAAGGGTTCGCGGATCGCTTGCTTGGCTTGCGAGCAATTTTGATCGTCTGGCGGATGCGTGCAAAAAGTAGCACGCAAGGGAGAGCTGCTGGCGAGCGGGTTGTCTGCCTAGAGGCAGAGGAGGAGCAGTACTCGAGGGTACAGTGCGGCAAGCGAACAGCGCAGATGCTGCTAAGAAGAGGCCGACGGTGCCGAAGAGAAGAATCGGCGGCCGACGGTAGGTTAGGGTTTCGAAAAAAAATTCGGAATTAGGGTTTCTAGGGCTATCAGACGGGAGGCTAGAGCAACGTGCTGATAACGTGTTGTAGGAGAAATAGATTGATAAATCTCTCTGTGTTTATTCATTGATAAGGAGGCCTTTATATAGGCATTACATCAAGTATCCCTGGCGAACAGGGATTCCCTATCTAATAGAGTATCTAGACTACAAGTCTTATTAGGGCAAGACACACCTCGGAAGTTACGGAATTAACCTTCCTTGAACAGTTGTTAATTAATGGTATATATATATATGAGTTGATGTTGATAATAATATATATTGTAATATATATGTGTTAATTAATTTATTATTAATTAAAGTTATACATATATATTATTATCAGGCTATATATGGATCGAGATAAGAGTTGGATTTCGCTTCCAAGGCATGACCGACGATACACTACAGGAGTTGTGGATTTTATGCAGTTCGTCGAAGAAAATGCAAAAGGACCGTACCATTATTGCCCGTGCAAGAAATGTAAGTGTCGCAGTGATATGTGTCGATTTCCGATTAGGACAGTATGGGAGCACCTAAAGAGCAATGGGTTTTGGCCGAAGTACACACGTTGGATATATCACGGTGAGCCATCATTAGATGGATCGCATGATCATGGGCAGTATTTTGAGGCGGGCAGTAGTAGTACATCCAACGATCCAACAATGACATTCGTCAACGACGTGTTTCCTTTTGAAAGCGGTGTACATGGGGAACAATATATGCAGGACCCGGTGCAGCCGTTCCCACAAGTTGTCAACACTGCTGCCTTTGACAAGTACAACAAACTGATTGCATTGCAACAGACCCCTGTGTGTTCAAGTTCTGAGAAGACAGTTCTTGAAAGTGTGATGGAGGTAATGAGGATTAAAGTCGAGACAAAATCGACTATCAGGCAAGTAGATGAATATCTACAGTACACTTCTTCGTTGTTGGAGGAGGGTCATCGTAATCCTACCAATCACCGTCAGGTCCGAAGTATCCTCAAAGATCTAGGGCTTTCCTACATTAAGATCCATGCATGCGCATTTGACTGCGTTCTCTTCTGGGGTAAAGATGCAGAAGGGAATGACCTTGCTAGCCTTGACGCATGTCCGATATGTCAGTCTGACCGATATAAGTTGACGGGAGCAGGCAATAGGAAACCTGTGAAAGTGCTTCGGTATTTTCCGTTGAGAGATAGGCTTGAGCGGTTGTACATGTCAGCAACCACCGCAAAAGCTATGAGGTGGCACGGTGAGCGGGACGCGGGAGACGCAGATATCATGACACACATCTCTGACGGAGCGGCTTGGAAGCATATAAACAATGAGTTTCCTTATTTTGCGTCAGATGTCAGAAACGTCAGGCTCGGGCTCTCAACTGACGGGTTCAACCCTTTCGGCACCATGAGTCTTTCATACAGTATATGGCCGGTGGTTTTGGTACCTTACAACCTTCCTCCGTGGATGTGCATGAAGAAGGAATATAATATGTTGACGTTGTTGATTCCGGGGCCTGGTTACCCAGGGAAATGTCTCGATGTGTATATGAGACCATTGATTGAAGAGCTTAAGGTATTGTGGGACGTTGGTCATCCCACTTTTGACAAGTACAAGCAGGAGACGTTCCAGATGCATGCCATGGTTATTGGTACCATCAGTGATTTTCCTGCTTATGGGATGTTGTCGGGCAGCGTTGTCAGGGGATACAAGGCTTGTCCAGAGTGCCTCACCGATTATGGGAGCACCCCTCATTGCAACAAGATATGCCGAATGGGTCATCGTGTGTTCCTTCCGGCGGATCACCACTGGCGTTACGAGTCCGCCGCATTTGATGGAACCGAAGAACACGGCCGTGCTCCCAGAAGATGGACAGGAAGAGAAATTTTAGCAAGACTTAATGAGTACGATTTTGGGCCCCTCAGCAATCATCCCGATATTGTAGCGGAAATACCTGAAAGGCCTGAGGAGTACAAATTCTGGACACATAGGAGCATATTGTGGGAACTCCCGTACTGGTGTGAGTTGCTGATCCGACACTTCCTAGACGTTATGCACATAGAAAAAAATGTTTCTGAAAGTGTGGTGGGCACAACGCTGAACTTGGAGGGGAAGACGAAAGACGGTCCTAAGGCTCGCACTGATATGCAAAACATGAATATCAGAAAACCACTATGGTTGAAACAAGGGAAGAGAAAAATGCCTCAAGCTCCTTACACCGTCAAGCCTGAGCATAAATCAGAAATTTTGCATTGGATAAGTCGGGCCAAGTATCCTTCAGGCTTTGCTGGAAATATAGCCAAGTGTGTCAACAGACAATGCAACAATCTGTACGGGTTGAAAAGTCATGACAATCATATCTTGCTACAACGTCTCTTCCCTGTTTTCATTCGACCGTTCCTTCCCCGTCACGTTGTGGAGCCGTTAGTAGCGTTGGCAAGATTTTTCCAGAAGGTATGCACACGGGAAGTGAGAAAATCTGACCTCCGGGAAATGCAACAAGACATCGTTCATATCATGTGTAAATTTGAGATGATATTTCCTCCAAATTTTTTCGACATCATGCCTCACCTCATGATCCATCTTCCTCGGCAGTTGTTGCTTACCGGTCCTGTGCACTTCACTTGGATGTATCCGATGGAAAGGTACGTATTTTACACCTTATGTTAATTTCCTCATCAATATATGTGATATAGTGTTAATGTATTATCATAACACTTTAAAAACTTGATTTATAGGCAACTTGGACAATACGGTGGTTTTGTCCAAAACAGATCCGCACCTGAAGGATGTATAGCTGAAGCATATATTGCGCACGAGTGCGTCACCTACATGAAGCTGTATTTCGGAGCGTTACAGGAAAGCATACAGGAAGATGTACCGTCACAGTTCAATCTTTCCATACTCTCCGACGATGTTGTACTCGGTGGAAACATGCCAGACTACAAGTTGAAAGATTATGAGGTAGCCATTGCACATTGGTGGGTACTAATCAACTGTCCAGAAGTTCAGTTTTGGAAGGACATACATCGACGCTGTGAAGGAGTAGCAGGTGATCGCGATTACCACAACCAGACATTCGCAGAGTATTTCGGCCGCTGGGTACGTCCTTTAGCACTATTCTATACGTGTTCATATATTATTGTGTATATTTATTCATATTTATAGTTCATTCTGATGGTTGCAGATGGACCTTATTGAAAATGATAATCACCCAAATTGGTCGCACGAACTTAGACTTTTAGCGAGGAGGCCGGTCTATTCAAAAGTTTATGCGACGTGCAAGGTGAATGGTGTGTTATTTCGATGTGAAGACAGAGACCTCAGACTGAAAACACAAAATTCAGGGGTTATGGCACATGGTGGGGATGGTGGAGTTGACTATTACGGTGTTCTCCATTCGGTTGTGGAACTGCATTACGGGGAAGGCATGAAAGTGCACCTTTTCAAGTGTAGATGGTTTGACACACGGCCGCAGAGCATGAAAACCGATCAATACGGCGTAAGTTCTGTGAACACTAGTACATCATGGTATGAGGACGACCCGTTCGTTTTAGCCACATGGGTGAAACAAGTGTTTTATCTTGATGATCTCGCCAAGGGTGACCCGTGGAAAGTAGTCAACACTATCCACCATCGCAACATTTACCGGGCGTCTACACTTGGAGTGGCCGAAGAGAACGAGGAAGGGGGCACCGCGTATCAAGAGCCCAACTCAAACGGTATTCCTGACTCCTCTTTTATTCGTCTAGACACGCCGGTGCGAATTCGACGTGAAGAGCCACTGCTTGTTGATGTTGATCCAATTGAAGAAACTAACGAGGACTCTAGTGGTGAGGAAAGACATAGATTACCCCTATCGAGCAATTCAGAAACCGAAGAAGACTCATCCGATGATTCCGATTACAATCCGACGGATTAAGTAATTTAAATGATGTAATCCTTTCACTTGTAATCAACTCATTTCTAATGACCGGGCGTGGGGATGAGCCTCCCAGCTAGGCTGGGTTCCAAACCCCTTAAATAAAAATTTGAAATATGTTGACTGTTGGGTTTCTGATTTTTTATGTTCAATTTTGGTTATATGTGAGCAGGACATCGAAATAGGAGAGGTGTAAAACCACTGATTTTTAGGTTTTTTTTTTCAGAGAATGGCCGACGAAAAATGCATTATTTCGTCGGCTAAACGGAAAATGGCCGACGAAAAATGCATTATTTCGTCGGCCATAATGTATTAAAAAAATATTTTACGACCAATGGCCGACGAAAACTAATTATTTCGTCGGCCATAATTTATTAAAAAAAAATATTTTACGAACAATGGCCGACGAAAACTAACTATTTCGTCGGCCATAAGTTTTTAAAAAAATAATAATATTACGAACAATGGCCGACGAACATTATATATTTCGTCGGCCATAAGTTTTTAACAGAAAACGACAAA
The DNA here is from genome assembly GCA_963682095.1 of Potentilla sterilis. Lineage (NCBI taxonomy): Eukaryota > Viridiplantae > Streptophyta > Magnoliopsida > Rosales > Rosaceae > Potentilla > Potentilla sterilis. The sequence goes on along the minus strand of OY821755.1, from coordinate 37,552,494 downwards.
ACAATAGCCGACGAATACTAGGTTTGATTTCGTCGGCTATGATTAAAAAAAAAACAAAAAAAGAGCTGTTTCCATTTTCTATCACTATCGACAAACCATTGCTTCATCGTTCAAATGCAAATGTGTCGTGAAATAAGACATGACCAAAATATTGAAATACGGCTACGGTTGAAAAATGGGAAGATTCCGACAAAATCTGTGTGCCGAATGTTGCGGTTAGCTGTTTTTTACTTCCGTTTTCCTATGGGTAGCCTGACGGTCGGTAAATATTTTGAGGAAAATTTTTATACGATTGGTTGCGTCTCATCGATCTGAAACTATTCTCTGTTGAACGTCAGGCCAAAAAACGTCATTTAGACGGGCCAATTTCCATTTCTAAGCATTTGAAGGGTTGACTCACCCGGTTGACCGTCCCGATCGAGCCTTTAACGTTGTCAGATGTAGTTGGATTTTTTTTCATACATGTATTTAATCTTAACGGTGATATCTGACGGTTGGAATAGATTTTCCAAACTTTTAGATTCAAAATCGGAACATATGCACTAATGTTCCTTAACTTGTTTACTAAGTGTTTAATTGAATGTATAGTTTCAAATACCTACTATACGTAGACCCTTCAAATGCAAATGTGTCGTGAAATAAGACATGACCGAAATATTGAAATACGGCTACGGTTGAAAAATTGGAAGATTCCGACAAAATCTGTGTCCCGAATGTTGCGGTTTGCTGTTTTTCACTCCCGTTTTCCTATAGGTAGCCTGACGGTCGGTAAATATTTTGGGGGAAACTTTTATACGATTAGATGCGTCGCATCGATCTGAAACTATTCTCTGTTGAAGGTCAGGCAAAAAAACGTAATTTAGACGGGCCAATTTCCGTTTTAAAGCGTTTAGAGGTTTGACTTTGCGGTTTGACCGTCCCGATCGAGCCTTCAACTTTGTCAGATGTAGTTGGATTTTTTTTCATACATGTATTTAACCTTAACGGTGATATCTGACGGTTGGAATAGATTTTCCAAACTTTGAGATTCAAAATCGGAATATATGCACTAATGTTCCTTAACTTGTTTACTAAGTGTTTAAGTGAATGTATAGTTTCAAATACCTACTATACGTAGACCCTTCAAATGCAAATGTGTCGTGAAATAAGACATGACCGAAATATTGAAATACGGCTACGGTTGAAAAATGGGAAGATTCCGACAAAATCTGTGTCCCGAATGTTGCGGTTTGCTGTTTTTCACTCCCGTTTTCCTATGGGTAGCCTGACGGTCGGTAAATATTTTGGGGGAAACTTTTATATGATTAGATGCGTCGCATCGATCTGAAACTATTCTCTGTTGAAGGTCAGGCCAAAAAACGTCATTTAGACGGCCCAATTTCCGTTTTACAGCGTTTAGAGGTTTGACTTTGTAGTTTGACCAAAAGTATAGCCGACGAAGTTATATTTCGTCGGCTAAAGTCTGGTGATCCGCGCCTTCCCATTATCCACCGTTGGATGGGGGAGATCGGACGGATTCTGAGGGACGAAGACTATAGCCGACGAATTATGTAATTTCGTCGGCTATGCCATACCATGGCCGACGAAAATTATTTCGTCGGCTATGACATAGTATGCCCGACGAAATCACTGTATTCGTCGGCTATACTATACCATGGCCGACGAAATTGCTTTATTTCGTCGGCTATACTATATCATGGCCGACGAAATAAAGCGATTTCGTCGGCTATACTATCGGGTATAAGTAAAATGCAGCCGAACCCTAGCCTCCATTTGCCCGATTTTCCCTATCCTCCTCGAATCCGGCCCTCCTTCATCCGTCGATCCTCCTCCCTATTCCGGCAGCCCGGCGCCTCCTCCTCCTCCTCCTTGGTTCGGCAGCCCGGCGACTCCTCCCCTTCCTCTTGGTTCGATCCGCCGCGCGCCCCTCCACCTCCTCCTCCTCCCTGTTCCGGCAGCCCCGGCCGACCCTCCTCCTCCTCCTCTCTGTTCCGGCCGCCTCCCCCTCCTCCTCCTCCCCGATTCGGTACCGGCCGGCCCCCTTTTTTTTTTTTTTTGTTATTTAATTATTAATAAATTAAATTATGGTTAATAAATTATATATAATTGTTAATTTAGATATAATTGTTAATTTAGGTATAATTTATGTATTTATATGTTAATTTGTGTATAATTTATGTATTTATGTTAATTTATGTATTTATGTTAATTTAGGTATAATTTATGTATTTATATGTTAATTTGTGTATAATTTATGTATTTATGTTAATTTATGTATTTATGTTAATTTAGGTATAATTTATGTTTTTATATTAATTTAGATATAATTTATGTATTTATGTTAATTTAGTTATAATTTATGTATTTATGTTAATTTAGGTAGAATTTATGTATTTATGTTAATTTAGGTATAATTTATGTATTTATGTTAATTTAGTTATAATTTAGGTTTTTATGTTAATGTATGTAGTTTTTAGGTTTTTATGTTAATTTAGGTAATTTTTGTAAAATTTATTTTAATTGTATATAATTTAGGTGTAATTGTATAATTTATATGTATAAATTGGTTATTATATAAATCGGTAAATATTAAAATATGTTAGTATTATTGGGTATTATATTAATTAGAATTTGTTATTTAATATAATATAATTTAATATTAATTAATGTATTAATGCGTCTGGCTTTAGATGGCCGATGCATTTAGGCAGTTGTTCGGAGGTCGTCGTTCTAGATCTAGAGGTTCTGGAAATGCCGCCGGTTCTGGAAATGCCGCGGGTTCCCCAGACTCCGAGAGGACGGCTAGCCAGCCTGAGAGGACCACCAGCCAGCCGCGGAGGAGTGTGGATGCAGCCCAGCCGCGGCGGAGTGTGAGTGCTCGGCACCAGACCCTTCTCCAGGCGGGGCGGCCGTCGAGCACTTCACTTCCGAATGTCGGTCCCTCTGTGGCGCCGAGGTTTAGTCGGCAGCTGTTTCACGAGGAGATAGCTGCCGACGTTCCTCAGGTTCGTATGCCTGAGGTTCATCGGGAGCCGATGCCGATGCCGAGTCCGACTCAGTCTGCTGGTGACTCGACTGAGGGGCCTACTCTCCCAAACCAGCTCTTCCTCCCATACAACATTCCTGCGATACCCGAGGTCGACTATCAGGGTCGGCCCCAGTGGCCTGATATGCCTCAGTTCGTGAGTGCTGCGGAGGCATACCAGCAGCAGCCATGGGAGAGCCCTGACCTCCTGATTTCGGCGAGGAGAAAAGGAAAGTCGACGGCAACCGAATCATCGGGTTCAGGTAACATTCGATTTTATTAATTAAATATTTTATTAAAATTAACGCACTAATATTTAATTTTATTAACCAATCGTCGTTTATGTGATATGGACAGGCGCTAGCAGTTCAACCCAGAGGAATACCAGAGGTGTCATCAGTTTTGAGACGCTCAGGAGAACGGTTGAACGGAGCGGGAGGATCCAGATTGACGAAGCTCCTGATCAGGAGGTTGGGGCGAAAAAGAAACGCGACTACTCGGGTTGCGTGGGTGCACTCATTAGGGACAGAGTCCCTATGTTGTGGGCTCGGTGGGCTGATGTGCCCGAAGAAATCAAGATGGAGTTGAACAACGCCGCGTCGGTGAGTAAATAAAAAAATTTAATTTAGTTATCGTAATATTTAAAAATTTTCGGTATTTTTATAATTATAAAACTAATAAAATATTATCTTTCAGACATACTTTGTGGTTGCGGAACACAAGCGGGGTTGGGCGGACTCCCAACAGAGCTCGAGGTACGTTGGGAAGGTCTTATTTGATAATTAGAAATATTTTATGATATTAATAATATTTCTAATGCACTTTTGTTTTCTTCGTAGGTTCAAAGAGTGGAAGAACGAGCTCCGTTCCCACTATAACGAGTACGGCAACCGTGGTCGTATGGGTACTCCTAGAGAGTTCATGTTCAGGGAGTACGAGTGGCGTTGGTTGAGGACCGTAGTCTTCGACAACCCGGCTATGATGGTAAATATTAAACTTCATTATAAATGTTTATTTTATTAAAATTTTAATTATTAGTTTAAATATTTTATAATTATTTCAGTTATATTTTTTGATGCATTTTTCTAATATTTTATTATTTGTTTGAAGGAACGGTCTCGGATAAACTCGGAGAACCGCCGCCGTAACACAATCCTCCATCACGGCGGTTCAAGGCCGTTTGCACAATATCAGGAGGAGGCGCTAAGAGATCATCCTGATTGCAACCCCTACGTGGAGACGTTCAAGATCGCTTATCCACAAGCGACAGACGATCTCGTAAGTCGTTCATTATGATTTTAAAATTTAAATTATTAATTTTACTTAACTATCCATTTGTTAGAATATTAATTTTTTTTCCCCGTCCAATTAGGAGCGGGTGACCCAGGCCGAACAAGAGGTGCTCCAGCAAATAGTTCGGGAGACACAACCGGACATCTCAGAGGCAGATTTGGAGGAAGCCGTGCGCCAGGTCGACCGCACCAATATCCAAACGGCGGCGAGGATGTTCAACGCAGCCTTCCCACACCAGTCCAACGAGTACTACTGCCGGGGTTTAGGAGGTTCTGGACAAGGGCTCCTGAAGACCACTAAGGGAGGTCAAAAGAAGGGAGGCGGGGAGACCCAACATATGAGGGGGGAAGTGCAGCGATTGGCCGCAGAATTGGCGACCTCGTCCCAGACAGTAGAGGAGCTGCGCCGCAGACAATATCAGTCCCAGCAGTATCAGTTGGATATGGTCCGTTGGAATGCTGAGTGCGCCAGAATTCGGCAATACAACAACCACGGCCAGCAACAGTGGATTTATGAGATGTTCGCGGCACAACAAGAAGGCCGTCCACCCCCGCTCCCGTTTCAGCAGTTAGTGGAGCCTCCAATGCCTCAACCTCCCGAGTTCGGTCAGCAGGATGATGCGCCTGATGCTGTAGATGATATCCTAGACTTTAGTAGTTTAGGAGATAATTAGGATTATATTTTATGTATATTGGAACGAATTTAATAAAAATAGTGTTTAGACGTGTTTCTTGTTGGTGCAAATGCATGAATTGTTTTTGTGATTTGCAGCTTGCTTGGAATGGTAATTTAGAAAATAATTTAATTTTTTTTTTTCCAAATGCAAGAATAGCCGACGATTTTTGCATTATTTCGTCGGCTATAACAAGTATAGCCGACGAATTTTACCAATTTTCGTCGGCTATAACTTGTATAGCCGACGAAAAGTGCCTTATTTCGTCGGCTATAACTAATTAATACCTATAAAATAGTAATATATTTCGAGGAAATAGCCGACGAAATTTTATTAAATCGTCGGCTATAGTTAAAATACCATAGCCGACGAACTTTTATTAATTCGTCGGCTATAGTTAAAACACCATAGCCGACGAAATTTTATTAAATCGTCGGCTATAGTTCAAACAGCATAGCCGACGAAATTTTATTAACTCGTCGGCTATAGTTAAAACATCATAGCCGACGAAATTTTGGTAAATCGTCGGCTATAGTTAAAACACCATAGCCGACGAAATTTTAGTAAATCGTCGGCCATACTTAATGGATTTCGTCGGCCATACTCAAAAATACCCGACGAAAGTCGTCGGCTATTTTACCGACCTTTGCCCGACGAATTTTTTGACTCGTCGGCCATACTTAACTATAGCCGACGAAATTTTTTTTTTCGTCGGCCATTGGTATTACCGACGGCGTATTACCGACGACTTATGGCCGACGAAATTTTCGTCGGCAGAGGGTATAGCCGACGAAAAAAAAAAAAGGCCGACGAAAATTTTTCGTCGGCTATTCGTCCGTATCTGGTAGTGATTTCGTCGGCCATAAGTTTTTAAAAAAATAATAATATTACGAACAATGGCCGACGAACATTAAATATTTCGTCGGCCATAAGTTTTTAACAGAAAACGACAAAACAATAGCCGACGAATACTAGGTTTGATTTCGTCGGCTATGATTAAAAAAAAACAAAAAAAGAGCAGTTTCCATTTTCTATCACTATCGACAAACCATTGCTTCATCCTTCAAATGCAAATGTGTCGTGAAATAAGACATGACCGAAATATTGAAATACGGCTACGGTTGAAAAATGGGAAGATTCCGACAAAATCTGTGTGCCGAATGTTGCGGTTAGGCGGTTTTTACTCCCGTTTTCCTATGTGTAGCCTGACGGTCGGTAAATATTTGGAGGGAAATTTTTATACGATTAGTCGTGTCTCATCGATCTGAAACTATTCTCTGTTGAAGGTCAGGCCAAAAAACGTCATTTAGACGGGCCAATTTCCGTTTTAAAGCGTTTAGAGGTTTGACTTTGCGGTTTGACCGTCCCGATCGAGCCTTTAACATTGTCCGATAACCTTGGATTTTTTTTCATACATGTATTTCATCTTAACGGTGATATCTGACGGTTGAAATAGATTTTCCAAACTTTTAGATTCAAAATCGTAATATATGCACTAATGTTCCTTAACTTGTTTACTAAGTGTTTAAGTGAATGTATAGTTTCAAATACCTACTATACGTAGACCCTTCAAATGCAAATGTGTCGTGAAATAAGACATGACCGAAATATTGAAATACGGCTACGTTTGAAAAATGGGAAGATTCCGACAAAATCTGTGTGCCGAATGTTGCGGTTTGCTGTTTTTTACTCCCGTTTTCCTATGGGTAGCCTGACGGTCGGTAAATATTTTGGGGGAAATTTTTATACGATTAGATGCGTCGCATCGATCTGAAACTATTCTCTATTGAAGGTCAGGCCAAAAAACGTCATTTAGACGGCCCAATTTCCGTTTTACAGCGTTTAGAGGTTTGACTTTGCAGTTTGACCGTCCCGATCGAGCCTTTAACGTTGTCCGATAACCTTGGATTTTTTTTCAAACATGTATTTCATCTTAACGGTGATATCTGACGGTTGAAATAGATTTTCCAAACTTTTAGATTCAAAATCGTAATATATGCACTAATGTTCCTAAGTGTTTACTAAGTGTTTAAGTGAATGTATAGTTTCAAATACCTACTATACGTAGACCCTTCAAATGCAAATGTGTCGTGAAATAAGACATGACCGAAATATTGAAATACGGCTACGGTTGAAAAATGGGAAGATTCCGACAAAATCTGTGTGCCGAATGTTGCGGTTTGCTGTTTTTTACTCCCGTTTTCCTATGGGTAGCCTGACGGTCGGTAAATATTTTGGGGGAAATTTTTATACGATTAGATGCGTCGCATCGATCTGAAACTATTCTCTGTTGAAGGTCAGGCCAAAAAACGTCATTTAGACGGGCCAATTTCCGTTTTAAAGCGTTTAGAGGTTTGACTTTGCAGTTTGACCAAAAGTATAGCCGACGAAGTTATATTTCGTCAGCTAAAGTCTGGTGATCTGCGCCTTCCCATTATCCACCGTTGGATGGGGGAGATCGGACGGATGCTGAGGGACGAAGACTATAGCCGACGAATTATGTAATTTCGTCGGCTATGTCATAGCATGGCCGACGAAAAATGAATTATGTAATTTCGTCGGCTATGCCATAGTATGGCCGACGAAATCGCTTTATTTCGTCGGCTATACTATATCATGGCCGACGAAATCGCTTTATTTCGTCGGCTATACTATCGGGTATAAGTAAAATGCAGCCGAACCCTAGCCTCCATTTGCCCGATTTTCCCTAAACAATCTTCCTCCTCGAATCCGGCCCTCCTTCATCCGTCGATCCTCCTGCCGGCGCCTCCTCCTCCTCCTCCTTGGTTCGATCCGCCGCCCCTCCTCCTCCTCCTCCTCCTTGTTCCGGCCGCCTCCCCCTCCTCCTCCTCCTCCCCGATTCGGTACCCGGCCTCCTTTTTTTTTTTTTTTTTATTTAATTGTTAATAAATTAAATTATGGTTAATAAATTATATATAATTGTTAATTTAGATATAATTGTTAATTTAGGTATAATTTATGTATTTATATGTTAATTTGTGTATAATTTATGTATTTATGTTAATTTATGTATTTATGTTAATTTATGTATAATTTATGTATTTATATTAATTTAGATATAATTTATGTATTTATGTTAATTTAGATATAATTGTTAATTTAGGTATAATTTATGTATTTATATGTTAATTTGTGTATAATTTATGTATTTATGTTAATTTATGTATTTATGTTAATTTAGTTATAATTTATGTATTTATGTTAATTTAGGTAGAATTTATGTATTTATGTTAATTTAGGTATAATTTATGTATTTATGTTAATTTAGTTATAATTTAGGTTTTTATGTTAATGTATGTAATTTTTAGGTTTTTATGTTAATTTAGGTAATTTTTGTAAAATTTATTTTAATTGTATAATTTAGGTGTAATTGTATAATTTATATGTATAAATTGGTTATTATATAAATCGGTAAATATTAAAATATGTTAGTATTATTGGGTATTATATTAATTAGAATTTGTTATTTAATATAATATAATTTAATATTAATTAATGTATTAATGCGTCTGGCTTTAGATGGCCGATGCATTTAGGCAGTTGTTCGGAGGTCGTCGTTCTAGATCTAGAGGTTCTGGAAATGCCGCCGGTTCTGGAAATGCCGCCGGTTCCCCAGACTCCGAGAGGACGGCTAGCCAGCCTGAGAGGACCACCAGCCAGCCGCGGAGGAGTGTGGATGCAGCCCAGCCGCGGCGGAGTGTGAGTGCTCGGCACCAGACCCTTCTCTAGGCGGGGCGGCCGTCGAGCGCTTCACTTCCGAATGTCGGTCCCTCTGTGGCGCCGAGGTTTAGTCGGCAGCTGTTTCACGAGGAGATAGCTGCCGACGTTCCTCAGGTTCGTATGCCTGAGGTTCATCGGGAGCCGATGCCGATGCCGAGTCCGACTCAGTCTGCTGGTGACTCGACTGACGGGCCTACTCTCCCAAACCAGCTCTTCCTCCCCTACAACATTCCTGCGATACCTGAGGTCGACTATCAGGGTCGGCCCCAGTGGCCTGATATGCCTCAGTTCGTGAGTGCTGCGGAGGCATACCAGCAGCAGCCATGGGAGAGCCCTGACCTCCTGATTTCGGCGAGGAGAAAAGGAAAGTCGACGGCAACCGAATCATCGGGTTCAGGTAACATTCGATTTTATTAATTAAATATTTTATTCAAATTAACGCACTAATATTTAATTTTATTAACCAATCGTCGTTTATGTGATAGGGACAGGCGCTAGCAGTTCAACCCAGAGGAATACCAGAGGTGTCATCAGTTTTGAGACGCTCAGGAGAACGGTTGAACGGAGCGAGAGGATCCAGATTGACGAAGCTCCTAATCAGGAGGTTGGGGCGAAAAAGAAACGCGACTACTCGGGTTGCGTGGGTGCACTCATTAGGGACAAAGTCCCTATGTTGTGGGCTCGGTGGGCTGATGTGCCCGAAGAAATCAAGATGGAGTTGAACAACGCCGCGTCGGTGAGTAAATAAAAAAATTTAATTTAGTTATCGTAATATTTAAAAATTTTCGGTATTTTTATAATTATAAAACTAATAAAATATTATCTTTCAGACATACTTTGTGGTTGCGGAACACAAGCGGGGTTGGGCGGACTCCCAACAGAGCTCGAGGTACGTTGGGAATGTCTTATTTGATAATTAGAAATATTTTATGATATTAATCATATTTCTAATGCACTTTTGTTTTTTTCGTAGGTTCAAAGAGTGGAAGAACGAGCTCCGTTCCCACTATAACGAGTACGGCAACCGTGGTCGTATGGGTACTCCCAGAGAGTTCATGTTCAGGGAGTACGAGTGGCGTTGGTTGAGGACCGTAGTCTTCGACAACCCGGCTATGATGGTAAATACTAAACTTCACTATAAATGTTTATTTTATTAAAATTTTAATTATTAGTTTAAATATTTTATAATTATTTCAGTTATATTTTTTGATGCATTTTTCTAATATTTTATTATTTGTTTGAAGGAACGGTCTCGGATAAACTCGGAGAACCGCCGCCGTAACACAATCCTCCATCACGGCGGTTCAAGGCCGTTTGCACAATATCAGGAGGAGGCGCTCAGAGATCATCCTGATTGCAACCCCTACGTGGAGACGTTCAAGATCGCTTATCCACAAGCGACAGAAGATCTCGTAAGTCGTTCATTATGATTTTAAAATTTAAATTATTAATTTTACTTAACTATCCATTTGTTAGAATATTAATTTTTTTCCCCCGTCCAATTAGGAGCGGGTGACCCAGGCCGAACAAGAGGTGCTCCAGCAAATAGTTCGGGAGACACAACCGGACATCTCAGAGGCAGATTTGGAAGAAGCCGTGCGCCAGGTCGACCGCACCAATATCCAAACGGCGGCGAGGATGTTCAACGCAGCCTTCCCACAGCAGTCCAACGAGTACTACTGCCGGGGTTTAGGAGGTTCTGGACAAGGGCTCCTGAAGACCACTAAGGGAGGTCAAAAGAAGGGAGGCGGGGAGACCCAACATATGAGGGGGGAAGTGCAGCGATTGGCCGCAGAATTGGCGACCTCGTCCCAGACAGTAGAGGAGCTGCGCCGCAGACAACAGCAGTACCAGCAGTACCAGCAGTATCAGTTGGATATGGTCCGTTGGAATGCTGAGTGCGCCAGAATTCGGCAATACAACTACGACGGCCAGCAACAGTGGGTTTATGAGATGTTCGCGGCACAACAAGAAGGCCGTCCACCCCCGCTCCCGTTTCAGCAGTTAGTGGAGCCTCCAATGCCTGAACCTCTCGAGTTCGGTCAGCAGGATGATGCGCCTGATGCTGTAGATGACATCCTAGACTTTAGTAGTTTAGGGGATAATTAGGGTTATATTTTATGTATATTGGAACGAATTTAATAAAAATGGTATTTAGACGTGTTTCTTGTTGGTGCAAATGCATGAATTGTTTTTGTGATTTGCAGCTTGCTTGGAATGGTAATTTAGAAAATAATTTAATTTTTTTTTTCCAAATGCAAGAATAGCCGACGATTTTTGCATTATTTCGTCGGCTATAACAAGTATAGCCGACGAATTTTACCAATTTTCGTCGGCTATAACTTGTATAGCCGACGAAAAGTGCCTTATTTCGTCGGCTATAACTAATTAATACCTATAAAAATAGTAATATATTTCGAGGAAATAGCCGACGAAATTTTATTAAATCGTCGGCTATAGTTAAAATAACATAGCCGACGAAATTTTATTAAATCGTCGGCTATAGTTAAAACAACATAGCCGACGAAATTTCATTAAATCGTCGGCTATAGTTAAAACAACATAGCCGACGAAATTTTATTAAATCGTCGGCTATAGTTAAAACACCATAGCCGACGAAATTTTATTAAATCGTCGGCTATAGTAAAACACCATAGCCGACGAAATTTTATTAAATCGTCGGCCATACTTAATGGATTTCGTCGGCCATACTCAAAAATACCCGACGAAAGTCGTCGGCTATTTCACCCACGTTTGCCCGACGAATTTTTTGACTCGTCGGCCATACTTAACTATAGCCGACGAAATTTTTTTTTTCGTCGGCCATTGGTATTACCGACGGCGTATTACCGACGACTTATGGCCGACGAAATTTTCGTCGGCAGAGGGTATAGCCGACGAAAAAATGGAATGGCCGACGAAAAAATTTTCGTCGGCTATTCGTCCGTATCTGGTAGTGGGTATTTATGTTAATTTAGGTAAATTTTAGGTATTTATGTTAATTTATGTATAATTTAGGTATTTATGTTAATTTAGGTATAATTTAGGTATTTATGTTAATTTAGGTAAATTTTAGGTATTTATGTTAATTTAGGTAAATTTTAGGTATTTATGTTAATTTAGGTAAATTTTAGGTATTTATGTTAATTTAGGTAATTGTTTTCAAATTTATTGTAATTGTATAATTTATACGTATAAATTGGTTTTTTAATTATATAAATTGATAACTTAATTGTATAATTTAGCTTAATTATATATATAGCTTAATTATATTTAATTAGAATTTGTTATTTAATATAATATAATTTAATATGTTAGTATATAAATTGTTATATTAAAATATGTTAGTATTATTGGTTATTATATTAATTAGAATTTGTTATTTAATATAATATAATTTAATATCAATTAATGTATTAATGCCTCGGGCTTTAGATGACCGATGCATTAAGAAACCTATTCGGAGGCCGTCGTGGCGGCAGATCTAGAGGTTCTAGAAATTCCGGCGGTTCCGCAGACTCCGAGAGGACCGCTAGCCAGCCTGAGAGGACCACTAGCCAGCCGCGGAGGAGTGTAGATTCATCCCAGCCGCAGAGGACTGTGGATGCAGACCAGCAGCGACGGAGTGTGAGTGCTCGGCACCAGACCCTTCTCCAGGCGGGGCGGCCGTCGAGCACTTCACTTCCGCCTGCCGGTCCCTCTGTGGCTCCGAGGTTTAGTCGGCAGCTGTTTCACGAGGAGATAGCTGCCGACGTTCCTCAGGTTCGTATGCCTGAGGTTCATCGGGAGCCGATGCCGAGTCCGACTCAGTCTGCTGCTGACTCGACTGAGGCTCCTACTCTCCCAAACCAGCTATTCCTCCAGTACAACATTCCGGCGATACCAGAGGTCGACTATCAGGGTGTGCCCTTGTGGCCGGATATGCCTCAGTACGTTAGTGCTGCGGAGGCATACCAGCAGCAGCCATTTGAGGACCCTGGCCACCTTATTTCGGCGAGGAGAAAAGGGAAGTCGACAGACGAGTCATCCACTTCAGGTAACATTTGATTTTATTAATTAAATGTTTTATTAAAATTAACGCACTAATATTTAATTTTATTAACCAATCGTCGTTTTTGTGATAGGGACAGCCGCTAGCAGTTCACGGAGGAATACGAGAGGTGTCATCTGTTTTGACACGCTCAGGAAAACTGTTGAGCGCAGAGGCAGGATCCAGATCAACGAACCTCCTAATCAGGAGGTTCCGGGGAAGAAAAAACGCGACTACTCGGGTTGCGTGGGGTCACTGATTAGGGATAGAGTCCCTATGTTGTGGACCCGGTGGGCTGATGTGCCCCAGGAGATCAAGAGGGAGGTGAACAACGCCGCGTCGGTGAGTAATTTAAAAAGTTTAATTTATTTATCGTAATATTTAATAATTTTCGGTATTATTACAATTGTAAAACTAATAAAATTTTATTTTTCAGACATTCTTCGAGATTGCCGACCACAGGCGGGATTGGGCGGACACCCAGCAGAACTCGAGGTACGTTTGTTTTTATGATATTATAATTATCTTATAATTATTAATATTTATGATATTAATAATATTTCTAATGCACTTTTGTTTTTTTCGTAGGTTCAAAGAGTGGAAGAACGAGCTGCGTTCCCACTATAACGAATACGACTACCTTGGTCGTATGGGTACTCCCAAGGAGTTCATGTTCCGGGAGTACGAGTGGCGTTGGTTGAAGACAGTAGACTTCAACAACCCAGTTATGCAGGTAAATACTAAACTTCAGTAAAAATGTTTATTTTGTTAAAATTTTAATTATTAGTTTAATTATTTTATAATTATTACACTAATATTTTTTGATGCATTTTTCTAACATTTTATTATTTGTTTGAAGCAACGTTCTCGGATAAACTCTGAGAACCGCCGCCGGAACACAACCCCCCATCATGCTGGTTCACGGCCGTTTGCACAATATCAGGAGGAGGCGCTCAGAGATCATCCTAATAGCAACCCGTACGTGGAGACGTTCAAGATCGCTTATCCACAAGCGACAGAACAGCTCGTAAGTCGTTCATTACAATTTTAAAATTTTAATTATTAATTTTACTTAATTATATATGTGTTATAATATTGATTTTTTTTTCCCGTCCACTTAGGAGAGGGTCAACCGGGCCGAAGAAGAGGTGTTCCAGCAAGTAGTTCGGGAGACACAACCTAACATTTCCGAGGCAGATCTGGAAGAAGCCATGCGCCATGTCGACCGGTCCAGTGTCCAAACGGCAGCGAGGATGTTCGACGCAGCCTTCCCAAACCGGACAAACAACTTCTACTGCCGGGGTTTGGGAAGTTCTGGACTAGGGCTTCTGAAGACCACTAAGGGAGGTAAAAAGAAGGGAGGCGGGGAGAGCCAGCATATGAGGGGGGAAGTGCAGCGATTGGCCGCAGAATTGGCGACCTCGTCCCAGACAGTACAGGAGCTGCGCCGCAGCACACAGCAGTATCAGGAGGAGATGCGCCGCAGAACACAGCAGTATCAGGAGGAGATGCGCCGCAGATCACAGCAGTATCAGTTGGATATGGCCGGTTGGCATGCCGAATGCGAAAGAATTCGGCAACACAACTACGACGGCCAACAAACCTGGTGGTATGAGATGTTTGCGGCACAAAACCAAGGCCTTCCACCCCCGGCCCCGTTTCAGCGGTTAGCGGAACCTCCAATGCCTCAACCTCCCGAGTTCGGTCACCAGGATGACGACCCTGATGGAGAGCAGGATGCTGGGGATGACCTGGTGGACTTTAGTGGCTTAGGTGATGATTAGGGATTAGGGTTTATGTATATTAGAACGAATTTAATAAAAATGGTATTTAGACGTGTTTCTTGTTGGTGCAAATGCATGGACTGTTTTTGTGATTTGCAGGTTGCTTGGAATGGTAATTTAGAAAATAATTTAATTTTTTTTTTCCCAAATGTAAGAATAGCCGACGATTTTGGCATTATTTCGTCGGCTATAATAACTATAGGCGACGAATTTTACCAATTTTCGTCGGCTATAAGTTGTATAGCCGACGAAAATTACATTATTTCGTCGGCTATAACTAATTAATGCCTATTAAATATTAATATATTTCGAGACAATAGCCGACGAAAATTTACAGAATCGTCGGCTATTGTTTTCAACAAATAGCCGACGAAAATTTATTAATTCGTCGGCTATTGTCAACACCAATAACCGACGAATTAATAAAGTTTCGTCGGCTATACTTACTGGATTTCGTCGGCCATACTCGAAAATACCCGACGAAATTCGTCGGCAATTTCTCCCAGGTTTGGCCGACGAAATATATCTTCGTCGGTACAGTCGTCGGCCATACTCTACTATAGCCGACGAATTCGTTTTTTTCGTCGGCCATTGTATTACCGACGGGGTTGTTCCGACGAAGTATAGCCGACGAAAATTTCGTCGGCAGATGCTATAGCCGACGAAATTTAGCCATAGCCGACGAAATTTTTTTCGTCGGCTATGAATTCGGATCCGGTAGTGATATTTTGTAATTATTTCATGTTGTATGGTTATTTGTTTAATTGTGTTCTTTTTTATAAGCAGCCTAAAGTTAAGGCCTTTTTTATAATTTTGGGCCTTCAAATGCTCTTTTTTATAAATGCCCTTTTTTTTATAAATGCCCCATAAATCTAAGCATTATCGTGATAGAAAAAGAAAAAGAAACAAAAACATACAAAAATATATGTTCTTTTATAGGAGAAAGACAAAATAATTTAGAGCTATTAGATTGAAAATGACAAAATTGTATTTTTAGTTAAGAATGAGATGACATGATTTTTCTAGTAGGTGATGTGTCTAGGTGACATATATAGCATGTCACATAGGATTGAGGCCACAAATTTTAGGCCTCAATGAGGCCCTAAATCATTTTCCATCATACAAATCTTAACAAAGAAAAATGACAAATGACTAGGAAAAAAAAAACAAAAACCAAAGAAATGACAAAATTTTGGAATGCACACCAAGTTGAGAAGCTAGCTATTTCATGGACTCCTTAGACCAGTCTTTGATCAATTTATTCAGTTATCCTTTCAAATTCACTGATATATTGAACCCTCTGACCTCTTCTTCCATTGTAGCAACTCCCTGTCTTAGCTTGTTTGTAATTTGGATTCCAATTTGTAGTCCTTCATTGATGATATATGAATTCTCTTTCCATAAAAAAAAAATAATAGAAAAAAAATTGAAATAAATCGCAATGCTGCAATTGATGTGCCAATGCTTCATAGTACGTAGTACGTGGAGACTGGAGAGTCATGAACTCATTATCTCACTTAATTAAGTTAAAACCATAATACTAACTTCATTTTTCTGACGAAGATCAACGAAGATCATATCATAGGCTTTATCTTTTCCGATAGAAAACCAGACCCTCGCTAATTAAGTTTATGGACAGATGGACCACTATATTGAGACAACTATGATCGAGGGGAAGCACAACCTGATTGCTTCTCGATGAAATCCTTCACCTCCTCAATTAATAAAGACGACTCCTTCAATTCCGGAAAACAGTAAAAGCCATGAAACGAATTCTGGAACTCGACCAAGTAAGCTTCTTTCCCAGCTTTCTTTAACCCCTCGTAGTATCTCCTTTGCCAGTCTTGTAAAGGATCAAAACCTCCCATGCAAACCGTCGTCGCTGGAAACTTCTTTCCCGAAACACCATCTGACTGTGGCCCGAATACATTAACCACCGGGTGGTCTCTACCCGTCCCTTCCGGTAAAAGCGCCTTCCAGTACCAGTCAGTTCGCTCCAGAGTGATCAGCAAAGTCTTTGTAAGCTTGGTTTCCGACTCACTCCTCTCTTCTCCTCCGAAAAAGGGTTGTATCCCTATGAGTCCAATAATCTTCATTTTGGAAAAGTCATGCTCGCTGGCCTTGACAGCCACGTGGTGCGCCACGTTGCCCCCGGCGCTATCTCCGGCGAGGAAACAACGACTTAGGTCAAGTTCACTCGGGAAGCCCTCAAAGTTGGTTGTATCTACAAATTTCAGCACGTCGAACCCGTCATCGTATTGCGCCGGGTAGGGATGCTCCGGCGCGAGGCGGTAGTTGACGGAGATGACGACGGCCGGGAGCTCGAGGGCGAGGCGCTTGCATAGGTCGTCGTAGGGTTTTGAGTTGGCGGAGAAGAAGACAAAACCCCCACCGTGGAAGTATATAATGACGAGGAGTTTGGCGGCTTCGGCGGCGGTGGGGACGTAAAGACGGAACCAGAGGTTACGGGAGTGATCAACCATAACGTCGGAGGTTTTGACGCGGTTGGTGGGTTTGAGTGAAGGAGAGGCCTTGAAGTCGAAGAGAGACATGAGACGGCGGTAGACGGTGCCGTTGGAGCGGCGAGTGTAGGAACTTGTAAAGTCCCACATTGAAGAAATAGAAATGATTTTTGCATTTATAAGAACTAACCCATTTAATCTATTAAATGTGTGAAGTGTAAGAGAATGGGCTTGTGGGATTTTCTATTTGATTTTCAATGGAATTGCACATAAATTAAATATATATTTAAATAGTCAAAATATGGGCCTTGGGGCTCGGACTCTTGGGCTATGTTAATTAAATTCGAAAATATTTTATTTTATTTTTGAAAATTGAAATTGATATTATCTGAGTAACAGTTACAACTGTTCGGAACAGTTATAACTGTTTAGGGTCAGATGTATCTTTTCCATTTGACTATTATATATACGTAGTTGGTCTTTGTTGTTAAGACATAATATATTCTTCTTCTTCTTCTTCTTCTGTTCTTCAGAGAAACACAAAGTAAATTCGCCAGAAACAAGTTCTTGTGTAAGAACTTGTTTAGATTGTTGAATCCTCTAGATAGACGTCTGAAACTACAGCACAAGTGGGGACGAATTTTTGTCTAAGGACACTGCTAAGCAGGCCTCAATCTGATCAAGTCAGTAAATTTCTAATTCAATTTCGTTGTTGATTTTAGTTTGTTTGATTGTTGTTAGTAGAATTGATAGTATTTAATTATATATAAAAACTATTTGTATGCTCTATACTGATTGGTTCTAACAGCGAGCAGCGTGGAGGAGGATGGAGAGGATGAAGAGTAAGTAGCGGAGCTTGCATGGGAGCTGTGGCGCCGACGTCGTTGTCATAATTTAAATTGTTTGGGTCTAGCTTGCTGTTCCGATGCACGTTAATATTAATAGAAAGTGATGCATGCATAGAATGCATCGCAGGCAGAGATAAGATAAGAGTAAGAAATATAACCTAGCTGTACGTGTTGCCATCTTGTTTTCTAGATTAGCTGGTTCTTAATTGGTCGATGGAAATGAGGACTGAACGTACAACTGGGTATATTTCATTTTACTTTGGCCGGTGTGCATCAACCGAAAACGAAAAAATGTTGGAAATATGGATGAGTAATGAAGTGGTAGATTATTGAAGTAAAGAATTGTCATTTATATAATTACATGTAATATTTATAAATCCTGTAAACATTCCCTTTTTCTTTTAACAATAGAATTTCATTAGAAGTCCAGGCCATGCTAGATTAATGGCACAATACACATCCTTTAAGATCGATGGGGTGACTTTCATTACATTATAAAACTTTCGCTCACTTAAAAGTGAGCCTAGCAGCGTTTCAAAAAGAAAGATGAACATAGTAGAGCTAAAAAAATTTTATCTCTTTAATCATGATTTTGAATAAAGATTTGACTCGCCAATGCCCTTCATGAGAGACCGTGGGAGGTGTAAATTCTTTATTCATATAATTAAGAAGAATATAAATGTGTCACTAATTAGCGTCTGTAACTGCAGTAATTATACGACAATAAGTGTGTTTATTATACATTACTAATAATCATTGCGAGAGTAAATACGATAACTATTGCAGCAATAAGTACGGTGGTAAATACGATAATGATTACGACTATAAGTGTAGATATGAATATAGTCATAAAATAAATATGAATTTAATTGCGGTACTAATGGCGAGTACTTGTCGTCAAAGATAGTTTTCTCCTATATAAAGGAGACTCGACGACTAGGTAATACATCTCATTCCATTTTTTCTCACTAGCTACTCTCGAGTAAGAAGGAAACTGATTTGAGCGTCCGAGTGTTTTATGCAGATACCTCTCTTTCTCCCTCGACTGTCAAGCCTTAAGTCAAAGGTCGGACGAAGCCCCTTGAAGGTTCCGGGCCGATTTCCACTCCAGTCAGCGTTCTATTAGTGGGTCAAACTCCTCAACAGAATTTTTACACACCAACAAGTTGCGCAGTCAGTGGGAACCAACTTTTCCCTAAAAAGTGATAGCGGGAAACCACCCAACGGAATCCATTTTTTGTCACTTATGACAGGGAGTGTCAAAATTTTATCCTTTACTCAAGTGAGTAAAAGCAATGGATAATGATGGTGAGACAGGTCGATATTCCCTTATTCATAAGACAAGGAGGCATGAGATCTATGATTGTGAGACGAGCAGTACTGAGGTATAATGACGATTTAATTTCTTTGATAATAAGGACATTATGACCAATCGGAACCAAGTATGAAGCTATAAATATCTTTAAACATCTGAGGATTTTTTTATTTTCCCTTTTTAGTGATTATTGAAATTATTATTGTTGTATTAAGTACATGTAAAATATATTAGGGATTAGATCCTCAAGTAAGACGGTTCCCAAAGATTTGGATAGAAGGTTTTGTTGCAGGTGTCTTGTAAGAGCTGGTTCTTGAGAATGATAGTTGCCGTAATATTATAAAAATAACCCTGGTCGGTAGCCAGAATTACACATGTAGCCGAGACCATGTACTGAGCCGGTGCCCAACAGTACATGTGGCCAAAATCATGTGTCCGGACTCAGGACGGTCGGCTGATAGACAAAGTTATGAACGGAGCATGTAGCAGAGAGCATGTACTGAACCAATGGCCAATGATACATGGGTGAGGATCAGATGGCAGCCCGAATGACAACGTTATGAATGAAAATGTAGCCAAGAGCATGTGCTGAGCCGGTGGCCAACAATACGTACATGTGGCTAGAATCATGTGTAAGACTGGTGGCCAAATCAGAGTGGCTGAAGATGTGAAAATTTTCTCTTTGGACGATTGTTCAAAATGAAAATTTGGGGACATTATGGGAGGTGTGAATTATTTATCCCTATATTTAAAATGAATATAAATGTGCTACTAATTAGCGTTTATTATTACAACAATTATTGCAACAATTAATAAGATAATCATTGCAGCAATAAGTGCGGCGGTAAATACAGTAATGATTACGACCATAAGTGTAAGTATGAATATACGACAGTGAGTGTGCTTATTATTACTAACAATTATTGCAACAATTAATAAGATAATCATTGCAGCAATAAGTGCGGCGGTAAATACAGTAATGATTACGACCATAAGTGCAGGTATGAATATAGTCATAAGTGCTTGAATAAATATTGTTTCTGCCTAAACCCGGGGGCCTGGTAGATACACGGTGAATCCAACTTGATCTCCTGCGGGGAATACCGGGCGGGCCGGTCTTCTCCTCTCCGATGCCTAAGTTAGTATAGTTGGAATATATATAACCAAGGCACGTATGTAAGCAGGGAGAGAGATAAGTTACCTAATAAAGAGTGTAGTTGGGGCCCTTATATAGGTGGTTGGGGGTGAGGGCTGGCCTCACCCTTCGATGTGGGACTGGCTCCCTTCTGTTTGTACCTTCTGGTGCCCTCTTTAGCAGGCTGGCACCCCCGGCCCCAGGGTCCCTGGAGGCAGGATAGAGTGCTGGACCCCGAGGCCGGGTGCTGGTGATCCGGTCCCGAGCCTTGGGCCGGGCCCTGGTGCACTTAATGCGGGTCTGTGAGCCTGCTGTAGCCTCTCTGCGGCTACTGTCAACAAGTCCACCAAGTTCCTGGTCAAGTGCAATCTTGAATGGGGACTTAAATCTGTCTTGCTCTTGTCCCGCAGACCCGCAGGGTTACCAACCTACCGGTGCCCAGTCCCCCAAGTCCGCGTTAAAGATTGGGCGTGACCGAGGTGAGTACCTGTTACTGATGGGAAGGAATAGTTGAAAAGTACGTTTGTAATATAAGCAGTAATGTGGTTAAGTGTTGTGGTGCTATGAGCATGGAGGCGGGTGGAACCCGGAGAGTGTATGAGATGATGCCATGATGCCATGCAATAGATGTGTGCATGGAATGATAATGGGGCGTTGAAATCCGCCATGCAAGAGATTTGTGCATGGAATGATAATGGGGCGTTGAAATCCGCCATGCAAGAGATGTGCACGGAATTTCGGCCGGGCACTCTGCCCTATCGGTACGAAGCGGAGCTTCACTGGGTCACAACTGGGCGATCTGCCAAATCGAAATGGAGCGGAGTTTACTGAGCTTCTACCGGGCGATCTGCCAAAGCGGAGTTCACTGAGCCTCTACCGGACGATCTGCCAAATCGAAACGGGGTGAAGTTCATGGGACCTCGACCGGGCGTTCTGCCATATCGAGACGGGTCCCAGGTGAACTTCAGTACTGGACCTCGACCGGGCGTTCTGCCATATCGAGACGAGTCCAGGAGTATGGGAACTCGACCGGACGTTCTGTCATATCAAGACGAGTCCCATATTGCTAGGCTGCAGGGAGATTACCCCGGTGTTGCGGGCTGTTTGAAGCACCGGTGAACACTTGCTAGTTCTTCTCAGCTTGTGTTGAATAAGGGTTGAGGTAGGGGGGGGGGGTGGCGTTGAGGTGACAAGGCTCGCCGTGTAGCCCCATGTTGATCGCGGTTCAATGCGATGCAGGGTTTTTAACCTGCTGGACAAGAGTACATGGGTTAGATGTAAACTCGCCCGGGTGTATAAAGCCCATGCCGGTCGAATGTTCTCATGACCGGAGTCAGCCATGGTACCGGGCGGAACTCGACCGGGCGTCCTGCCATATCGAGACGAGTCCCCCAGTGAAATGTCATGGGGCCGGGTGGATCCTGTTCCCGGAATATGCTCTCGAGCCGGTTGGATGCGTCGTAACCGGTGGGCGGATCTCGACCGGGCGTTCTGCCATATCGAGACGAGTCCCCCAAGAGAGATGCAACTGGGTGGACCTCGACCGGGCGACATGCCATATCGAGACGAGGTCTCCAGTAGGATGGCGTGCAGCCGGTTGAATGATACCTAACCGCGAACTGCTACGGACCAGGCGGATCTCGACCGGGCGACATGCCATATCGAGACGAGTCCTCCGGTGATATGTAACGAAGAAGCCATGCAGCCGGTTGAATGATCATAACCGTGAACTGCTATGGTGCTGGGCGGACCTCGACCGGGCGTCCTGCCATATCGAGACGGGTCCCCTATTGCTCATACCCGGATGGATACTCTCGAAGCGGTTGGATGATTACCACCGGTGAGAGGTCTTCAAGATATACGAAGAAGCCATGCAGCCGGTTGAATGATCATAACCGCGAACTGCCATGGTGCCGGGCGGATGGCTCGTACCCGGATGGGTGCTCTCGAAGCGGTTGGATGATCACCACCGGTGAGAGGTCTTCGAGATATGCAGCGAAGAAGCCATGCAGCCGGTTGAATGATCATAACCGAGAACTGCCATGGTGCCGGGCGGACCTCGACCGGGCGTTCTGCCATATCGAGACGGGTCCCCCATTGCTCATACCCGGATGGATACTCTCGAAGCGGTTGGATGATTACCACCGGTGAGAGGTCTTCAAGATATACGAAGAAGCCATGCAGCCGGTTGAATGATCATAACCGCGAACTGCCATGGTGCCGGGCGGATGGCTCGTACCCGGATGGGTGCTCTCGAAGCGGTTGGATGATCACCACCGGTGAGAGGTCTTCGAGATATGCAGTGAAGAAGCCATGCAGCCGGTTGAATGATCATAACCGAGAACTGCCATGGTGCCGGGCGGACCTCGACCGGGCGTTCTGCCATATCGAGACGGGTCCCCCATTGCTCATACCCGGATGGATACTCTCGAAGCGGTTGGATGATTACCACCGGTGAGAGGTCTTCAAGATATACGAAGAAGCCATGCAGCCGGTTGAATGATCATAACCGCGAATTGCCATGGTGCCGGGCGGATGGCTCGTACCCGGATGGGTGCTCTCGAAGCGGTTGGATGATCACCACCGGTGAGAGGTCTTCGAGATATGCAGCGAAGAAGCCATGCAGCCGGTTGAATGATCATAACCGAGAACTGCCATGGTGCCGGGCGGACCTCGACCGGGCGTTCTGCCATATCGAGACGGGTCCCCCATTGCTCATACCCGGATGGATACTCTCGAAGCGGTTGGATGATTACCACCGGTGAGAGGTCTTCAAGATATACGAAGAAGCCATGCAGCCGGTTGAATGATCATAACCGCGAACTGCCATGGTGCCGGGCGGATGGCTCGTACCCGGATGGGTGCTCTCGAAGCGGTTGGATGATCACCACCGGTGAGAGGTCTTCGAGATATGCAGTGAAGAAGCCATGCAGCCGGTTGAATGATCATAACCGAGAACTGCCATGGTGCCGGGCGGACCTCGACCGGGCGTTCTGCCATATCGAGACGGGTCCCCCATTGCTCATACCCGGATGGATACTCTCGAAGCGGTTGGATGATTACCACCGGTGAGAGGTCTTCAAGATATACGAAGAAGCCATGCAGCCGGTTGAATGATCATAACCGCGAACTGCCATGGTGCCGGGCGGATGGCTCGTACCCGGATGGGTGCTCTCGAAGCGGTTGGATGATCACCACCGGTGAGAGGTCTTCGAGATATGCAGCGAAGAAGCCATGCAGCCGGTTGAATGATCATAACCGAGAACTCCCATGGTGCCGGGCGGACCTCGACCGGGCGTTCTGCCATATCGAGACGGGTCCCCCATTGCTCATACCCGGATGGATACTCTCGAAGCGGTTGGATGATTACCACCGGTGAGAGGTCTTCAAGATATACGAAGAAGCCATGCAGCCGGTTGAATGATCATAACCGCGAACTGCCATGGTGCCGGGAGGATGGCTCGTACCCGGATGGGTGCTCTCGAAGCGGTTGGATGATCACCACCGGTGAGAGGTCTTCGAGATATGCGAAGAAGATGGTGTGCAATCGTGGGATCTGGGGAAGTGTGGGAGGGCCTGACTCCTCGGATCCCGCTCCTACCTTCCTGTCGCCAGCGTGTGGGACAAGTGGCTGACATGTATTTAAGGAGGAAGTCCATCAGTCCCGTCAGTTATGATGGCATGGGCAGTTTACCAATTCTGGGACACGTGCCAGCGGGGGCGGTCTTGAGATGAAGGGCCTGGATTCGCAGGCGTTTGAGTTGCTGTGATTACTTGTTTTGGAGGGATTTCAATTGCCTAGGGCACTGGTCCCCTCTATAAAAAGGCCTCTTCTGCTCTCCTTTTGGCTGTTGCTTCTTGTTTTGGAGAAACTAAGAGAAAGAGAGGAATTCGGCGACCACTTTGAGCCCTTTTGCCCCACGAGATCCGTTTTCTTGAGCGCTCCCTACTCTCTTCCTACCATTGCTCGCTGCTTTCGCAGGGCGGATTGTCCTCGGTTGAGCATATTAATCGGTAAGTTTGTTGATTTCTTTGCCCCGGTGTTGTTCTTGTTTTGGCTTTGTTGTTTTGCGGCAGGGGGGAGGGATCTCTGTCGCTGACGGAACTGCTCTGCGGCGAACTTGGAGAGAGGCCGTAGAAGGCGCTGTTGTAGCCTGTTGCTGACGAGCGCTAGGGTTTTGTTTTCTTCCCCTAGGTTAAGATGTCATCTTCAGGTTCTGACCGGGCTTCCAAATCGGCTGCCAGGGGTCCTATCGAGGACGATGAGGAGAGACTAGAGGACTGGCTTGGTTCGGAATCCCTGGTGTCCGAAGCCGCTGACTGCTCCGGGAACAGGGTTTCGTCTCCGTCCTCTTCGTCTTTCGGGGCTGAATCCTCGGAGACTGAAATACCGCACGGGGTGCGCCTTGCAGATGCCTCGGCCGTGAGCTACACCATTGGCAGAGAGAAGGATGCTGTGGTGTGTGATGAACCTGAGGGTAGCATGACCCCTAGAGAGATTGCAGCGCTCCGGGAAACCTGGGCTATCCCGGATGACGTTCTGCTGCGGCCCCTGAATCCTGGAGAGTCAGCCTACAACCCGGAAGCAGGTTGGGTTGCCGCGCATCAGGACCAGTTCCGGCATGGACTCTCGCTCCCGCTGCCAAATTTCGTGCAGTACATGCTCAGTGCGCTGCAAGTGTCGCCCGCGCAGCTTCCTGGGCTCCAGTGGAGGCGATTACTGAGCCTCGGCTGCCTATACGATTTGTCCGGAATGAGTATGCCAACGGTAAACCAATTCCGGTCCTTGTATAGGTTGTCCTACTCAAGGAAGCAAGGGTCCCGGGGTTGCCTGTCCTTCAACGCCCGGAAACCTCCACCGATCGTCACCAATATGCCTTTATGGGTAGACAACAGTTGGGAGGAAGAAGGTGGTGATGGTGGGCGGGAGGTGGCAGGCGAGGAGTAAAATGTACTGGGTTCCTGGCGCCTTCCAACCCCTTGGCGACCAGTCGTACGAGCTATCCGATCTGGAGCATGAGAGGGTCTCGACCATAATCGGATGTTGGGACGATCTGGAACGAAGTTCTTTCAACTTCATCCGGCGAGAAGTGCTGGAATACTGCCAACTCGGGCGGGGTCCCGGTGCGTAGGAAGCCCTTTAGCGGTGATACTTTGTGTTAGTTTTCGCAAAATACTAACTGTTCGCTTTCCTTGCAGGTGCATCTTCCCGGGCGACTATCAAGCCCGAAACCACTCTCTCGATGGACGGGGAAGACCTCCTTAACATGCTGAAGGAGAAAGGCGAGACCGTCTCGCGGACGTCGGTGGACGAGGAGTCCGGCCGGCTCACGACTCATCCGAAGACGAGGGCCATGGATGTTGACGACGGCGCCTATCTCCTGAGGCGGGTGAAGACCCATCATGCTGCGGGCCTTATGGCGCCTGGAAAGGGCAAGAGCACCGGGGGGTCAGTTAGGGTTCCCGGTGGAGTGAACAGGATCCCCAATCGGCCGGTGTCTGTGCCGCACGTGGCTCGTTCCGCCCGGGTAAGCGCACAATCTTCCTCTCCGGAAGGCCGGGGAGAGAAACGGAAAGGTGGGGACATTCCTTCCTCCGCGCTGGTGACGCTTACCGGTGGGTCGGCACGGGAGAACCTGGCCAAACGGTTCAGGATAACCAGCGGTGCGCAAACTAACGCTGCCGGGGAGAAGGCTGCTGCTGCTGCCCGGCAGAGTAGTCCCGCGCCTGCGGAGGCACCGAGGGGAAGCCCGGATAGTGCACTGGCCCGGCAAGTGGCGGCGGACTTGGCCGGCCTTGGTCTGGACAGACCTGGGGTTGCAGGAGCCCTGGCGGGTGGGAATCGCCCAAAATGCAAGGAATCCGTCCTCCGGGTAAGCACCGCATGGTACCACTATACTGCCTGTAGCTTGTTTTCTTTTGCTGCTTGACTAACTGCCTTTGTTGCTGCGCAGCTGCTGTACAGTCTATACCAACCGGACGCGAGCGAGGAGCTATCGGAGCTGAAGAGACAGATAGCTGCTCTATCGGAGGCCCGACAGCGCCTGGAGGTGGAGAAATCCTGCTCGGACCGGGAGAAGGGCAGATCGGAGGAGAGGGCCAAGAAGCTGGAGGAGCAGAACCGGAGCCTGGAGAAGGAGAGAGCCGAACTGGAAGCCAAGGTGGACAAGGTCCAAGTGGGAGCTGCCGCTCTGCGCGCCGCCTCTGCTGCTCCGACCGGGGAAGATGACCCGGAACTCTACGAGCGGGTCGTTCTCAAATACCGCGAGAGTGATCAGTTCCTGGAGTTTCTGGTGAAGGCCAGGGAAGAGGGCATCTCGGATGCGTATACGGAATGGGCGGGGAAGGGATGGTTAGACACTTCCCTGATGCCGACTGCTGCTGAAGGAGATATCCATGAGCAGTCGGACATCCATCAGGAGGTGGTGGAGGGGCAGCCGGATGAAGCGATTCGCTCGGACTTGGATTCTTTTACCAACGGTGCCGAGTTTCCCCGAGCCGGAGTCAACACCGGAACTGAGGTTGACGACGAGGGTACCGCAGGAGAGGCCAGCGGATTGCCTGCTGAAGGCAGAGTCGTGGCTCCTTAGGATTTTCCTTGCTCTTTTCCTTGTAATCTTTCCGGATCGGTTACTGCTTGTATACTTGCTTGAATATGAATATACTGGAACTGGCAGAGCCGGTGAAATTTTCTCAAAAGTAGTTTGCATATATACTTGTTTTTACAACGGTTGAACCGCGAACTATGCCAAACTAACCGCTCGGGGCTAGCGGGTTTACCAGGCCTGGTCACGTTCCCGGTCGGGGTCTGTTCTTCTTTCCCCCACGTACCGCTGGAGCTGGCCGTTATCAATCAACCCCTGTACCGCTGTCTTGAGAGCGCAGCACTGATTTGTTCGGTGAGTGGCCTCATCATGATAAGAGCAGTACTTGCCCGTCTGCGCCGTTGTAAGTTTCCCCTTCGGGTACTTTCTCTTGGGCGGTGGGGGAATGACGCTCCCGTTCTCAAGTAGGATATCCTCGTAGGAAGTGGTGAGAGCGGTGAAGACTTCTTGACCGGCCGGTGGTGGCGCTGGCATGATTGCCAGGGGGCGCTCTTGGCGGTACGGTATCGGCTTGTGCTCGTTCTGGGGTTTATCAGAATAGGGCCTCTGCTGCCACTGTGGCCAGTTTCTGTTGTTGGCGTTCCGGCTGGGTCGAGCGGTGCAGTTCTCGGTCCGCTGACTGGGCTTGGCTTCCTGGCCGGGCGGAGGGTTCTCTTCCCAGGGATGGTCTTCTTGCTGCTCATCCCTCTTCCTCTTCAGTAGGTGATGCCCATAGGTCTCATGATCGGCCTGAGCATGCCGGATGGCCATAGCCATCAACTCGTCATATCCCTGCGGGAGTTCTACCCGGACGGCGTAGGAAAATTTGCCCGCTCGGAGCCCCTGCTGAAACGCCATTTCGGCGATGCCTTTGTCCAGGTTCCGAACTCCGGCCGTAGCCGTCTGCCAGCGGTTGACAAAGGTTATCAGTTCCCTCCGGGGGCTTGTATGCAGTTGAAGAGGATGGTCGACGTCCGGGCTCCCTCGACTCTGAGAATGAAGCGGCCTACGCAACCGGTCGGCTAACTGCTCGAACGCCTCGATCGAGCTTGCTGGAAGCTCGTAGAACCAGCTGAGCGCTTCTCCAGACAAAGTCTCCTGGAAGATGTTGCAGCAGACTGCATCGGAGTATCCCTTGGCGCAGGTTTGGGACCGGAAGCTGTCCAGATGCTGGTACGGGCAGCCGGACCCTGAATAGGTGAGTTTGAGGGACTTCTGGTTGCCAGATCTTCCCGACTCTATGACCCGGTGCGAAAAAGGACCCATGCGCTCATTAAACTGGGCGCCCTCCATCGGCCGCGCAGCTCTTCTCTCGTTGGCCTCCATTTGGGCCTTTAAGTCCGACACGGTGTCGGCTAACATCTGCAGCGCCTGCGCGGTCAGAGTCTCAACTTCATCCACTGACGAAGCGCTAGGCTGGCGGGAGGTTGTCGTGCTCTTCGGCGGGCCTGCGCCTGCCGGCGACTTTTCTCGCACAGGGTTACCGGGCCGACCGCCCGAAGATTGCCCTGCTTCGGTGTGTTGAGGTTGGATCGGTGGGAGTGCCGCCTGCGCCTCGGCCATGGCGTCACTACGCTGCTGTCCCCTTTCCAGGGCGGCCACTAGGGCAGTATTCACCGCCTCCATCTCTTCGTACCGGGCGTTGGACTTAGCTCTGTCCCTGTCGCTCTCCTCTCTTAGACGACTGACCTCCGCGGCCATTGCCCGTAGCTCTCCCGTCATACTGCTATGGCCGGGGCTGTACGTAGGGTCCCGGTCTGGGCTCTCAGATCGATCGCTTGGATCATCTGAGAACGTCAAGGAGAAGCCCCGTCGCTCTGGACTGTCTTCCTCCTCTGCCGGGCCCTTCCCGAGCGAGCTGTCGTGGTGGGGATCCGGCACGCCGGATGGTCCCCCACAGCTCCCTCCTTCCTGACCGTTGCCCCGGTCGCCGCGCGGCTCCTGCGTGATGGCTGGGGTGGAGGTGAACGTCTGCACTACTGCAAGACGTCCCTCCTCGGCGGTATCTTTTTCTCGACTCATTTCTGAATTCTCTCCCAACGGTGTTGCTTACACGGCTTTTCGTTCAAGCTTCCCACAGACGGCGCCAATTGTTTCTGCCTAAACCCGGGGGCCTGGTAGATACACGGTGAATCCAACTTGATCTCCTGCAATCCTGCTCACTAAGGGGAATACCGGGCGGACCGGTCTTCTCCTCTCCGATGCCTAAGTTAGTATAGTTGGAATATATATAACCAAGGCACGTATGTAAGCAGGGAGAGAGATAAGTTACCTAATAAAGAGGGTAGTTGGGGCTCTTATATAGGTGGTTGGGGGTGAGGGCTGGCCTCACCCTTCGATGTGGGACTGGCTCCCTTCTGTTTGTACCTTCTGGTGCCCTCTTTGGCAGGCTGGCGCCCCCGGCCCCAGGGTCCCTAGAGGCAAGATAGAGTGCTGGACCCCGAGGCCGGGTGCTGGTGATCCGGACCCGAGCCTTGGGCCGGGCCCTGCTGCACTTGCTGCGGGTCTGTGAGCCTGCTGTAGCCTCTCTGCGGCTACTGTCAACAAATATGAATTTAATTGTGGTACTAATGACGACTTGTCTCTAAAGAAATTTTTCTCCTATATAAAGGAGACTCGGCGACTAGGTAATATATCTCATTACCTCTCTTCTCACTACAATCATCTAAGAGTGAAACTGACTTGAGCATCAGAGTGTTTTATGCAGGTAACCCCCATTTGTCCTCGACTGTCAAATTTCGAGTCAACGGTCGGACGAAGCCTCTCAAAGGTTCAAGATCAGCTTCCGCTCCAATCACCATTATATTGGTGGGTCAAACTCCACAATGTAATTTTTCCTCACCAATAGGGACGGAGCCAGAATTTTAAAATAGTCTAAGCTAAACCTTTCGTAATTTTTAATTTGTATACTTATTATTTATTAATTTTTTGATCTCGTCCAAAACTCTAAGAAAAAAAATTCTGATTTTGTAAAACGGTCTAAAACTCTTAAAACTATAATTTGAAATTTTGATGGCAAGAATCTAAATGGGAAAAGATCTCTTACAATATATATTAAACCGTAATAAATTAGCTTGAAATTTGATTGATTGAGAAAGAAAAATATTTGCTCATTAATGAGTGAAGGGAAAGAAGAAAAAAAAAACTTAAAATATTTTCAAGAACATTGCTACAGGTGGTGGCTTGTTGATTTGGCAGGTTAATTGTACTTGACCAGCTGACCTCACTCAAAAGGTGCCTAGGCTATAATTAATAGAATCTAGGTTTGCTTAGCCTAACTAAGCTTATGCATTAAGATCAAACAAAAACCCATACAAACTACCTAAGCTGCATGGAATCGGGTGCGGATACGCGGAAGCGTTTTTTTTGAAAAAAAATTGGAAGCGGGTGCGTTTTGGAAGCGTCGGAATAAAATAATATATATTATATAATTATATATTAAAAATAAATAAATATGACAACACCTGTCGGGAAGAAAAATACCATAACAAGTTCAAACTTCAAAGTCATTGTCTTATGTTTTACAATCAAATAACTCAAATAAAAATAAGGATCATTCTACATTAACATAAATGATATCATCTTCAAGACTCAAATAAGATAAAAATCGTTCTACTTAAACATCAAGGACATCATTCTCATTCTCCTAAGCATTACCAAATAAATCAATCTTCAAAGATGGTTCATCAAGAGAAAGGTCCTCAAACTCAAGCCTCCCAAGATTAGTTTCATCTAAAGAATCAAACTGATCACCTCCAACATCCCACATTTGACTCAGACCTTCTTTGTATGATTGGCTCCTTCTGGGTAAAAGGCGAAGGTTAGTGTGTATATACACCAAATCTTCAGCTCTCTGTGGAGTAATCTTGTTTCTTGTTGCAGAATGTATGAACTTGTAGGTGCTCCAATTCCTTTCGCAACAAGAGGATGAAGAAGGTTGTCCAAGCAACTTGAATGCTAAGGCTTGAAGCTTTGGTGTTGAAGCTCCATGAATTACCCACCATGTCAAAGGTGGTAGGATGAACCTATCATGCATTGCATCAATATTACAGAAATCTTCCATACACATGGAAAAATTGGAATACTCCACATTCACTTCTCTCCGCTCATCCGCATTCTCATAATACTTCAAGATGCAATTTTTCCTCTCTCTTGTAACCTCAATATCTTGTGGGGAGCTTTTCGGGTGCTATTCTCTCCTAGCCATTCCAGACTATAGTACCTAGATAATGAACATGACATAATCATTTTTCCATCTATATCATAATCACAAATGCTTTCTTCATGTAATGACCAATATGTGAGTTTTCACTTAATGAACTTTATTCATAATATTTGAACATATTCAATAATGAGCATATTATAAAGTTTCATATTCATAATACTTAAAAATAAACTTACTTGGGATTTAACGAGTGTGCCATGCAATGGAGGGGTATACTACTCTTACTCCATCGAGACATCAACACCTTATGCACGATATTCCAAAAGCTTGATTCTTCATGTAGTTGCTTCCTTTCTTTCCTATATATAACTTTCTTCACATTCTGAATCATATTTTCCCACCATTCGTACACCAAATGAAGAGAAGGTTTATCGGTGTCTGCATGTCTGATCATACTATATATAGGCTCCATGAAGGATATAACATAATCAAGATCATCCCAAAACATCTCATCTAATATCTTTTGTTTCACAGCAGCAGCCTTCTTCACAACATCTTCTTTGTAATCATCCCATTTATTACTGATTACCATATGTTGCAAACTACATTTTACTTTTCTAAATCTCCTTAACATCACAAGTGTGGAGGCAAACCTGGTTGAAGCAACTGTAAGAAGCTTAAGGTCGCAGTGCTCTGTAAACATCACCAACCTCATTCCATGGTTCATTATGAAATTCTTCACAAATGAAACATCATCTGCAAGAGGACATATCCAACTACAAGCGGCATACACATCATCACTGTTTCTTGCCTGTGGCGAAGGTGCACATATATTCTTCACAACAAGGTTCAAGGTATGGACTACACATGGTGTTCAAAAGATGGTAGGGTACTTTGCTGAAATAAGTGCACCAACCTTCACACAATTAGAAGCATTGTCGATGATTACTTGAACCACATTTTCATGACCAACCTCCTTTATGCTTTCTATGATCAACTCAGCAATCATCTCACCAGTCTTCATTTCACCCTGACTATTAATAGCCCTCAACATCATTGGACCACTCTCATTTGCAGCAATTATATTGAAGATGGGTTTTCTTTGCGGATCTGACCAACTATCACTACATATACTCACTCCTTTAGTTTTTCATGTGTCCTTAATCGGCTGCAAATGAAATTCAATGTTCTTCCTTTCTTTTTGAAGAAGTGTAGTCCTCAATGCATTATAACCGGGTGGAATATATCCTGGAATGTTAGAAGCACGAACATACGAGTTGCGGTAGTGAGGGTTTCTTGCAAGATTAAAAGGCAATCCACCATTGTAAAACATTCTAGCTACCTCACCGTCACATTGCTCCTTAGCATTACTTTGAAATGCATTTTTCAAATCTGTACCCATTCCCTTTCTCTTCTTTGGATCCCCTTCACTTGATGTTGGAATACTGTAACTCACATCATAATTAAGAGAAGAATGTGATGCATTCCTTGATGATGAAGGCAGTGGAACTAATCTAGTGGCTGCATTTTTGATTCTTTGCTTGCAATCATTCAAAAGTTTACTCATATTAGCATGTTATTGAGGACTAACCTTCAAGCAAGTCTTAATACCTTTTCCACCATCATTCAACAAATGTGTCACAACTCTACTATGAGATCCAACATAGAATTTATCGCAAAACTTACATTGAAACTTCCAAGATCCTCCCCCAGCCAACTTTTCAACCTTATTAGTAAAAACCCACAAAGGAGCTTTGTCATCTACATCACTGGGTTCAACATTAAATACATTTGTCCCGCATTAACGCTCCCCCAGTAGAACCATGACTACTTGGTGCAGTTGGCGGCTGACTCATATTTCTAAAAAAGTAGAAAATAACATCAGTTATATATAACGTTTAAGCTCTCTGAGATATAGTGAACATCAGTCATATTTCTACTTGGTGCAAGGGAATAATAGTGAACATCTAAGCTCTCTGAGATATACATTTCTGTAATGGTCGTGACTCGTTAGTAATGATACTGACATTGCACATATTTGGATGAATAACATGTTAAAAACCAGGATCCTCTTCTTTCTGAAAATGTACATTACTATGATATATTGATATTTACATACAACCCATTCATGTATTCGCATAACTACAAAATCAAAACTGGACTTAATTTTCAACATAAGATGTGAAACACAAGTCATTTTAGTCAGACACTAGGGAATTCACTAATACTTAAACAAGTGAAAACACTGAGATTCAATCTAACTACTTCACTCTCAATAGCCTCAACCTAAGAGTTCATATTCTTTAACTGAATAAATCCAATATAAGAGTTCATATTCTTCCCTGCAGAAATAAATCCAATATATACTACTAATGCGTCAGTCCAGTGATAGTTAGCGGCCTACAAAGAGAAGACTTCAACTGAAGGAGGGGATCACTGGCCAAGACTTGAAAATGACTATAACCTTAACCACAAAATCCGGATACACCGAGATATCATGCCCAGATAAGCAAGAAAACATTGTTTCATTGTCGTATGAATTACTGGCAAGCTTCATCAAATTAAAATGTAGGCTTAACCCTGGAAAATAGAGGGAGGGGGAGCTGTATTTACTTGCTCAAAACTATACATTACATGTAAAATCTAAAAGGACTTTGTCTAGCAAGGGATTCATCTATCACTCTATCAGAGTATCAGAGCTCATTCAGAATGACAAAGACATATTAGAGCTAATTTATCAACACTCATGCAATAAGGAAATCCATCACCATATCAGAGATACAAAATCAGAGATTCCCAAACTCCCAAAGCATATATTATACAAAATCTCAAAAAATATTTGAAACCCAGGAAGAGTGGGTGTGGGGAATCACGAACCTGCAGGGGATGAGGGAACCTTGAGTGAGTTGAGTCTTTGAGATTGGAGAGGCGGAGTGAGAGGGGTTTAGGATTGGAATTAGAATTGGGGTTTTGAACTTTTGATAGGTCTGAAGTGCGGTTGAGTTTGGTGGTCTGATTTGGAAGTTGAATGAGATGAGGTGGTCGCCGGCATCGATATCTTTCTGGGTTCGGGTTATCGTCCAGGAGGCAGGAGCTGGCTCGAAGAAGAAGAATTGTGGGTCGATCAGATTAGGTTTTCAGGTTTTGTCTAAGTGTATGTCAGAAGACAAATTTGCCCACGCTTCCTAGGCGCTTCTAAACTCGGAATCGCGTTTCCGCTCCCAAAATCATCTTTTCCCGGAATCGCGTTTCCGGCCGCTTCCTTCGCGCTTCGGAAGCGTGAAACGTGATATAATGGGCGTTTCCGGCCGCTTCGCTTCCGTTTCGGAAGCGTGAAACGTGATACAATGGGCGCTTCCGGCCGCTTCCTTTGCGCTTCCGAAGCG
Organism: Potentilla sterilis; assembly: GCA_963682095.1. Lineage (NCBI taxonomy): Eukaryota > Viridiplantae > Streptophyta > Magnoliopsida > Rosales > Rosaceae > Potentilla > Potentilla sterilis. The sequence continues at coordinate 37,518,053 of OY821755.1, read as the reverse complement.
CGGAAGCGCGAAACGTGATACCGTGCTACGCAGCAGGCTACAGCCCGGATTGCCCATCACTATCCTCTGTCACTGCCCTTAATTGCGTCCGACCCACCTGACTTCGCCACTAACCAGAAGCAGAACTCCAAAGCCCGTAACACTTCAGCCTTAAACTCGCCTCCTTGTCGAAGCGCATCATCGTTACAAAATAGACATCCACCAAAACAAGTTATTGAAGGTTACGGTAATGTGCTTACATTGCTTAACTTACCAACAAGCATAATAGAAGCATGGTGTAGAGAAGTGTAGTGATCATGGCAGTATGGGTCTAAGTATGGTCCAAATTACTGTTGCAGCATGGTGTACCATGTGGCCTTAATTACTTGTAATTAGTTCTAGACTTTTAGGGATTAAAAGAAAAAAAAAACCTCCCTAGAGGAAAAATTTCCCTTCTTCCCTGTCCGGCGGCGAGCCCCTTCGCTGTCGTCGGACAGGCCTTGTTGACCCTTGTGGTCTGATGTTACGTTGGACTCCTCCGTCATTGGGTCGGGTGAGTTCAGTGGTAGTTTGGGCGTTGAGAAGAGAGAGACTGCAGCGTTGGGAGGCTTCCGGTTTGGTTCTCATTGGTGGTCGGGTTTGGTGTATGCTCCGTGGCGCAGCAGCGCATGAAGGCTGCTGGTTGGTTCGGCGGCGCAATGGGTTCCGATCCGGATTGCTAATTAAGATCCGATCTGAACCTCGTGCTTCTGACTTGTGTTCGCTTGATTCGTACTGATGCACTCCAATCTTGGGAACCAGACCTGGGTTTTTCAGATCCGATCGGGAAACGAGTGGTGTTGGTGGGGGCATACCCTATCAATGGTGCGGCGGTGTCGGAACATGGACTGAGGCAGTGTCCAGGTGGTGGTGCGATAGGAAAGAGGTACGGAAGGTTGAAGATAACCAGGAATTGGGCTGGGCCCCCGTGGCAGGCTGTGATGTTCTTTTTTCTTGGGCCCTATGTTGTTTTCTTATTGTTTTTTATTTTTGTAATTTTGTTTTGTTGTGTTCTTTGCGAGAAATAAGTTCCTACTCTAGTGGTGTTGGGAAAGTCGGGCTTCGTGTCTGTGGGTGCACTCTCAGTGCCTTGTCTACTCTAGGCAGACGGCAAGTTCTTTGCTTTGTCAAATGCTCGTTGCCGCCTAGTGGTAGGGTGAAGCTGAGTGTCGTCGAATTTATCTTCCGGCGGCAACATAGTTGGAAAGTTGGATTATTAGACATTAGGACATGTACTTGCGTTACATATCAACTGGTCTTTTCATTATGTCACTGCAATGTTAAAGCAAATGGAGTAGCCAATAGTGCGCTCCTTGCTAGTTGGTGCCTGTTTGAGTACTTGGTTGTAGAAAATTTTGATATTATTTCAGATCTTTGTACTTGGTTTAGGCTCAATCAATGTATAAAATTTCGACGATTACGGAAATTTCGACGGTCAAAAAAATGGAAATTTCGAGAAAATATCGATAGCAGAAAAAAATTGATAAAATTGACGGAAATTTCAAGAAAAACATGGAAATTCTAAATGAAACTTTCAGAGATGTTTATTTAATCTATTATCTATTATATTTCATAAGAAAATCTTCTATAAACATTGATTTTTAGTGAGTTGTAGTGATATAAGGTGAAATATATAGATGCTGAATCGTTAAAAATTCTAAAAAAATATATTCTTTAAACATCTAATTTTTTTTTTATGGCTGGGAACCCAAAGGGAGGCGAGGTCATCACGCCTTATACACATATAATACATCGGACATGACATTACATGAATAATTTAGAACCACATAGAAGATCTATGCGGTACAAAATCTTCATTATCTTCATCATCTCTTTGTATAGAGTCCTGAGTGTATTGTGAAGAATAGTCATTAAATGATACCTCTCCTTTGTAGTTTTGCATGTATTGACTTACATGCCAACCATATTGACTTACATCACAACTTACAGGTGTGATTAATAAAGGTAAAATTATTTCAAAGTACATTTACAATCATAATTTGTTGTTGACCAAGATGCGAGAGTTTTGCAAAGGAGAAATTATTCGTGCTGCACCAACTCGATTCGCAACAAACTTCATTTCATTGGAAAGCTTGATTAAGAAGAAAGCAGGATTGAAATAATTATTTACAACTGATTGGTGGGTGAGCAGCAATTTCAGTCGAACTCCTCATGGCCGTGTCGTCGAAAATATTATACTCGATCCACAATTTTGGTATATGGCGGAAAATGTGTGTAAAATTTCTGAACCCCTTTATAAAGTACTACGGGTCGTTGATACAGAAGTCTATCCAACTATGGGTGCTGTATATGAGCTCATGCGTGTTGTGAAACAAGACTTGGAGAAAAAACATGGAGCAAAATGGGTATTAAAAATTATCAATGATAGGTGGTTTAAAACTTTATCGCACGATTTGCATTCCGCAGGTATATATTAAACCTTTTATATTTAATATATATATATATATATAATTATTTAATATACACATTTTACTAACTATGACATATTTATTTAATATAGGTAATTATTTAAATCCTCGATACAACTACAGACAAGGCGTTGGAGATGATGGTAAACTTATTGAAGCTGTGCATAAAGTTTTTTCTAAATTGGACCCTAACTCTTCGACAATAGTTCAATTTGGGAAAGAGGTTAGATGCCTAAAACCATTTTTAATTTGCAACTGGTTATTTAATTTTATAATCATATATGAGTAGTAATTTATTTGTATGATATTCAGCTTACGTATTTCAAAGATGCGAAATTAAGCTTTGGAACAGCACCAACAATTGCAGCTAGATCGCAGATGTCTCCTAGTGAGTGTATAAAATAGCTTGAAGATTTTATACAATTCCATTTATTACTCTATTGAAAATCTAACTTATGTCATTTTTGTTTCATGATAGCTGATTGGTGGGTAATGTATGGAAATAGTGCACCAACTGTGAGAAAGTTAGCAATCAAAGTTTTATCACAAACGACATCAGCATCTGCTTGTGAGAGGAACTGGAGCACATTCGCACTAATCCATACTAAGCAGAGAAACAGGCTTGGATATAATCGTCTAGAGAAATTGGTTTTCTGCTATTACAACATGAAGCTTAATTAAACTTCGAGATAGAGAAGCAGCTCATTCTCATGTGGATGAAAAAGATCTATTAGATGTATTTGATATTGGTACTGAGTTCGATGATGAAGAGCGAGATAAACTTTATCAATGGATTATGCCACTGCATTTGGACGATGATGAACGCAATCCATCTCCTAGAGTTGCACAAGAGGCTCGTGCTGAAGGAATAAATGTTGAGCGAGTACTGCAAGAAGAGGTTTTAGAATCTGATAATAAATCTATTGATTTGTTAGTGAATCGATCTAATCTTTTACCTCGTTCCTCTCGTGGAGAAGCTAGTGGCTCACATATTCCATCCAGGATAAATGATAGCTCTAGCATGAGATCAAGAGACTCATCAAGCATCAAATGTGATATTAGTGGAAGTTACAGCGGTAGTGGAGGTGATGAAGGAGTTCGAGGTTATAATGAAAGTCAAGTAGGTTGTATGAGTCCATTCACTTGTGAGCCAAATTTCACGCATGCAACACAAGATGAAGATCATGGATGTAGAGAAGCAGGATCAGGTATTGGTGCTATAGGAAAACACTATACACCGAGGGAGTATGTCAAGGCTTAGAGAATATGATTCTTTATCTTCCACTTTCGATTCATTTTGTCTGGAAGGAAGTAATGATACACCAAGGAAGTATGTCAAGGCTTGGAGAATATGATTATTTATCTTCCACTTTCGATTCATTTTGTCTGGAAGGAAGTAATGATGGACCTTACCCTTGTGGGAAAAATTTGACAATATCTTATCCAACATATTCCTTTCCTTATGGGATGTGTTTCTGCACAAACCCGTAGGCCTAGTGGAAACTGATGAATCTAGATGTGATCTCCTCCTGCGAACCTGCTAACTAAGGGGAATACCGGGCGGGCCGGTCTTCTCCTCTGCGATGCCTAAGTTAGTACAGTTGGGATGCATAGATAACTTAAGCAAGAATGATAAGCAGTTGAAGAGATCAGTTACATATTAAAGAGGGTAGTTGAGGCCCTTATATAGGTGGTCGAGCGTGAGGTCTGGCCTTACTCTTCGATGTGGGACTGGTTTCCTTCTGTTTGTACACAAAAGGACAGCTCTGGTGGCCTGTTCGGCAGGCTGGCGTCCCCGGTCCCCAGGCTCCTGGTCACAAGATAGATTGCTGGACCTCGGGTCTGGGTGCTGGTGATCTTGCTCCGGGCCTCAGTCCGGCCCCGGACGTACTGGCTGCGGGTCTGTGAGCCTATGTAGCCCCTCTGTGGCTACTGTCAACAAGTCCCCCAAGTTCCCGGTCAAGTGCAATTTTGAATGGGGATTTAACATGTCTCGCTCCTGTCCCGCAGACCTGCAGGGTTACCGACCCAAGGGTGCCCAGTCCCCCAAGTCCTCATTGAAGTTTGGGCGTGACCGGGCGTTCGGACAGAGAAGGCGTGGTGATGTGAGTACCTATTAATGATGACGTGCGACAGTTATGAGTATGTTTGCAATACTAATGGTATTGTGCTCAAGTGTTGTCGTGCCATGAGTATGGAATGGGATGACAATGTGGCGTTGAAATCCGCCATGTAATAAATATGGAGCGGGGTGAAACCCGGACGAGTGCATGGGATGACAATGTGGCGTTGAAATCCGCCATGCAATGAATATGGAGCGGGGTGAAACCCGGACGAGTGCATGGGATGACAATGTGGCGTTGAAATCTGCCATGCAATAAATATGGAGTGGGGTGAAACCCGGACGAGTGCATGGGAGGACAATGTGGCGTTGAAATCTGCCATGCAATAAATATGGAGCGGGGTGAAACCCGGACGAGTGCATGGGATGATGATGTGAGGACTCGACCGGTGGACTGCCATGTCGGAACGAGTCCTCCAAGTTCCCAAGGTACAATTGCTGCCAACGGTGGGGCAGGCCGGGGAGTAGCTCGGTGGGGTGGCGTAGAGATAACAAGTCTCCCATGGATCCCCATATTTATCACAGTTCAGTGTGATGTAGGGTTTTTAGCCTGCTGGAAGAGTTTGCATGTGTTAGAGGTAAACTCTCCCGGGTTTATAAAGCCCATGTGTTTGAAGCCTTGAGTTGTTGCTGGCTTGTCCTTGCCCGCAGGGGCGAAGGAAAGTGGCAAAATCGTAACCGGTGGAATGCCTTGGAGCCGGTTGAATAACCGGTGGGATGCCATGGAGCCGGTTGAATGCTACCTAACCGGTGGGATGCCATGACTTTTGGGGAAGTGGGGGGGCTTGACGCCTCGGTTCCCGCCCATGTCTCCTTCAACTGCCGCTTGTAGGCGGGACAAGTGGTTGACATGCATTTAAGGAGGAAGCCCATCGGTCCAATCAGTTATGATGGCGTGGGAAGGTTATTGATGCTGGGACACGTGTCAGTAGGGAGCGATCTGAGATGGAGGACCTGGATTCGCAGGCATTTGACTTGCCCCGATTGAGTATTTTGGGGGGATTACAGGGGTGCCTAGGGCATCGGACCCGTTTATAAAAAGGCCTCCTTTGTCTTCATGTTTTTATTTTTGCTCTTGGCCCAGAGAGAAGAAGAGGAGGTTGGAGAGGAATCCGGCGAAAGTTTTGTGGAGGTACCTCGCGCTATCCGTGCTTCAAGCGTTCTGGTTCTTGCCTGCCATTGTTCGGTGTTTTCGTAGGACTGACTTTCCTCGGTTGTGCATAGTAATTGGTAAGTCTCGCCTTCTTTGCTTCGTGTTTTTTCTTTTTGGTTGATGTTTTGCGGCGGGGGGGGGGGGGGGGGGGGGCTCTGTCGCTGACTGTGAGTTATTTTGAGCGGGGCGTTTGTGGCAAACTTGTGGAGCAGCTGCAGAGGGTGTTGTTCTAGCCTGTTGCTGACCAGCGGTGGGGTTTTGTTTTCTTTCCCGTAGGTTAAATGGCTTCTGCGAGCTCTGATGGGACTTCCGAGCCGGCCGACAGGCGTCCTGCGGTGGATGATGAGGAGAGGTTGGAGGATTGGCTTAGTTCGGATTCCCCGGAGTCCGAAGCCGTTGGCCGCTCCTGGGCGGGGTCTCGTCTTCTGGGTCTCTGGGGTGTGAGGGCATCCCGCACGGGGTGCGCTTTCCTAGTACTCCGCCCATGAGTTACACTATCGGGAGTGGGAAAGAGGCTGTAGCGTGCGATGAACCGGAGGGTACTATGAGCCCTGCAAAGATTGCCGCCTTCCGGGAGACGTGGAATATCCCTGATGAGGTGAAGTTACGGCCACTGAATCCCGGAGAATCGGCTTGTAACCCGGAGACTAATTTCATCACGGGTTCTCCCTCCCGCTGCCAGACTTCGTGCAGTACATGCTTAGCGCTCTGCAAGTGTCTCCCGCGCAGCTTCCCGGGAACCAGCCTTGAGAGCATTCTCCCTCACAGGAACCCCCACGTTACTCGTGCTTGCAGTCAATGTTGCGCTGCTCTCTTTAGGTACCCACCTCATAACGGTGGAACCCCTACTGGTGTCAATCACCATCATATCTTCTTGATCCTCCGACTCTTTCTGCTGTCCGGCAGCCTCTGGCTGTGTCCTCCTTGGGGGCGACTGCCTAGCTTTTGAACGCTCAGGAGAAAACTCCAGCTTGCGCCTCGGCCTGGACTGAGGCGCTCCCGTGGATCTTGGTGGATCCGCCACCCGGTCGTGTGCGCTCCTTCGAGGTGCCGGTGGAACCGCAGTGGACCGTTGTCGTCTAGAGTCCACGTAGGACTTAGTTCTTACTCTGTAGCGCCTATGGATCTGCTCCACCTGCTCCACAGGTACCGATAACTCATCCTCTGTTACCTTTCCCGAAGCCAGATCCGCCAAGGTCCTCTTTGCTTTTCCAAAGCGTCTCCTCTCGTTCCGGGTGGTCACTGCAGCAAGCTCAATGGCCTTGCCATCTCGCTGGGTATACCACATGTCCGCCTTTGGATCATTCCTAGAAGCCGGTGGAATATAAACCCCTACAGATGGCTCTGGATTCGAAGCCTTGTGCGAACCCCCAGCCATAACTGACTTGACTCCGGATGGTCCTGGATCCTGCCTAGGCCTTGTTCTGCTAGCATAACTGTCCTCGGACCCATGATGGTACTTCATCCGCTTGGAACTCTCTCGGCCCGACTTCTCGGGCGGCGGATGCTCTAGCTTAGCCTTTTCAAGGGCTCTCTTCTCGGCCTTCTCCTCTGCCTCTTTCAGAGCTGCCTGAAACTCATCAAAAGTAATTGGTTGCCCTGTAGTCAACCTACAGGTGAGGCAGAGCTTGGAACGAGGGACCATCACCATATCCTCCTCTTCAATAGCCCCGACCCAAAACTCTGGGCAGGGACTAGGCTGGCCGCCGTCAAACTCCAGCTTGCCATCGTTTAGCCATTCCTGCAACTGATCCTTAAGACCTACACATTCAGAAGTACAGTGGTCAAAAGTACGATGGAAAAAACATGTAAATCTGCCATCCCCAATGTTGGGATGGCATCGGTAAAACTCTTGAATCTCTGGTGCCTCCTGATGCACCATTGCTTCCCAGATCTCCTCCGCCTTGCCTGCGTCGTAAGTATACTCTTGAAACCTGGAAACCTGCTTCCCGCTCTGCTGTGTTGGACCTGGACCAACGCTGATCTCAATCGCATTCACCCGCGGAGCGCCCTTGGCAGCTGTCCACTGAGGCACCTTAGGATTCTCCAACTGCAGGGTGTTGTCATTGATCCATATTTGCAGCTGGTCCTTCAGCTTCACACAATCCTTGGTGTTATGATTGTTCATATTGTGAAAGCTGCAGTACGTCTTTCCCGCCATGTAATCAGGCTTGGGGATGAATCCGTCGTGGTGCAGACGCCCCAAGTTGAATAACTCTTGCAAAATCTCAGGAGCCCTGTGGGCGTTGTAGGTATACTCCTGAAAAGCTGATTTAGTTGGGAGCGGTGCGATTAACTTCACGGTCTCCCTGACCGGCTTCGCTATATGGGACTGCAAAGGCTTCTTATCTGTCCGCTCAATAACCGCCACCTCGTGCTCCAACTCTTCATCAACCCAAGTTAGGATTGGCCTAGGAACAGCGTCTGCCTGGATAGTTGCTACGGTTTTAGCCGCAGTCGGCAGTGGAGTTTTGGGCTTCAAAGTTCCCGGATAATAGGACGTAGGAGTACCCTTCCGCCTCTCGTTTCTATCCCTGGACCGATCAACGTAGTGCTGTTCCTGACCCAGGCGATTAGTCAAGTCCGCCATCGTGGTCACGTGCACCTGCCTGAACCCCTGGTGGATCTCATCTACCAGGCCATCGATCGCCATTCTTACTGCATGCTCCTCTGGAATTTCCATCTCGCAGCGGGTCAGTTCCAGCTTGAACCTTCGTAAATAATCAGTGGCCGACTCATCAGGCCGCTGTTCAGTCTCTGCCAGGTCTTTGACCCCGATCTTTGCTTCCACGATGCCAAACATCGTTCTGAACAGAACCTCCATGGTCTTCCAATCTGGAATGGACCCGGGTTTCAAACGCTTGTACCAGATTGCTACTTCCCCCGCCAAGGATGTAGGAAAAAGCTTCAACTTCATGATTGGGTCCTCCCCGTACTGACCCGATTCATTGGTGAAACGCATGATGTGCGTTTCAGCATCTTCTGACGTCTGGCCAGTGAATGGAGTAAACCGGATTGGCTTAAACCCAGCAGGGAATGGGATCGCATTCACTTCTTGAGTCAATGGATTCTCATACGTCCTGTCGACGTTGGGCAACCCCTGTAGTTCCCTGAGCCTGTCAGAGAAAATCCTGCCAATGTCATCCAACGTTATCTGGGCCACGACGTTTGCTGGTTGCTCCAGCGCATTGGTATTACCCGGCCTCGCAGGTGGAACCTGGTCCCCCGTCTGATGGTTAGCGGCCTCAGTGTTAGGCCCGCCATTTCCGCCACGACCATTTGTGCGTCTCCGCTGATCCCTCTGCGGATTTGTAACTGCACGGCTGGGTCCTTCAGACTGGTCGACCCGATCAAATAACTGTCCCATCAAGACATTCAAGTTTGCAAGCGTGGCGTTAGTAGCTGCCACCTGCTCCTGTTGTTGTTGCCAGTAGATATCAGAATTCTTGACGTGGGCAGCCAAGTCCTCCCCCAGCCGGCCTTGCTGCCCGGCGAGGTACTTGAAATTAGCAGTGAACCCCCTCTGCTCAGTTTCCATCCGCTTAACGGATTCACTTAGATTGACGACCATACTATTGGCCTTCTTCAGAGTTGTATCTGTCTCACAGGACTTTTCAATCAGCATTCTCAGAGTATCCGTCACCTCTGTGGGAGTTGCAGTTTCTCCCATGAATGGTGCTACAGGTGACATCGGCGGATCTACGGACTCATCCGCGAACCCCTCATCCAAGAAACCAGATGCAGCCGCCCGGTTGACAAAACCCAGAGTGGTGTCGTCATTCTGCGGAGCAGCCGTCACCTCTAGTTCCTCTACCTCAATTTCCGTAACTGGTGTCACGGAAACCAGGTTCAGATTCTTCCTGCTTCGCACGGCCTTGAGGGCTGCCGCTATAGCCGCTGCATCCCCCAAGGTCCCACCAAACACTTCAATAACTTCAGCTTCGGTTAATCCCCTACATTCAGCTGTGTTATGCTTGATCAGCTGCCTGTGGGAACCCTTCAAACAAGACATGGTTACCCTTTTATAAGGATGACCCGTTGTAGATCCCGCAATCTTGACACAGTATGGTCCCACTGGGCGTGCCAAAATGTTCGTGGCGGATTCAGCACCCGGCGAACAGTCAGCACGCGGCGTGGCGGACGTGAGGTCCTTCGTGTGTCTTCTGTGTGCTTTAGGCGTGCCAGCACCCTTGGAGCGGTGCAACTCGATCGCGTGCGACCCCTGGCGAGTCTTCTCGTCTGCTCCCAAATGACTCTGACTTCCTGGTCAAGCGACTGTTACGCGGGCACTGACTAAGCCGGCGTACAGGACTCGAACAAGACCTGAATAGAACTCTCTAACAGGATTTTCTTCTCAACCCCCTAAGGATTGAGGATCTTACTCTGATCCGGAGAAGCAAAGCAGAGCTAATACCAAGACCACGGGTGTGCTACCGAAGTAGCGGACTGACTCGATTGCTACCTGAGTAGCGACAGACTCGATTGCTACCTGAATAGCGAACTGACTCGATAGGCTCAGCAATCGCTTGGCACAAGTACGAGATAAGATCGATCGTAGGGCGGAGGCGAGTTGCATGAGTTGCTCCGGAGAGGCTTTGGCAAGTTAGCGGTGCGCTAGAACTTGGGGTTGTTTGTATTTGGTTGAGAACCTCTTCCTAGTTGCAGGAAGAGCTATATTTATAGCGCTCTCGAAACCCTAGGGCTGTGAGATCCAGCCTAGCGGATTCCGAGTTTCATTAGGACTGTCCTTCCTTATTCTGCTTCCAATCCCATTAATTAGGAATCAATCGAGATCAGACCTCTTCTTTGTTTAGGAAACTTCATCTCCGTTAAATATGTCCAGATCACCACTCATTAAAGTCGAGATCAGCCAAATCGAGTCCCACTGCCGATCAACCACTGATTCGGCGAAGATATCCTTTTCGGATGGATTGCTACCGAAACAATCCCTAATTATCCCAATCAGTATTTACACCTCATTATCCCTTAAAGAGAATCGTATATTGTATAATTGGATTACTATAAAATAACCCCGAACTGATTAGGTAATAAATCCACGTTTTCCCCCCAAATAATCTTTCCTGCAAAAAGTGGGAAACCATGAATATCGGGTCTGATTTAAACCTAAACCCCTCTGGGCCTCAGGGTAAAAGCCCAATTGGAGTGAATTCCAATTGTGGCCCAAACATTCTCACACTTCATCCATTTAATAGACTAAATGGGTTGGTCCTTATAAAGGCAAAAACACTTTCTACTTCTTCAATGTGGGACAAGTCCCACAAGTTCCTACAGTCCAGTCCCTGGTGAAAACTCACTTTTGCCCCCTGTGCCGATATCCAATCCCAACCGAGGAAGCGCTTGAGCCATTAACAGAGGAGGCTACTGTAAATTAATTGTCAACTTGCTCAACTGAGTTAATATTTCCGACTCTATTTTACTGTCAATTATTTTTTTTTCTTTTGATTAAGTCCTTTTTTTAAGGAAAAATTTCAGAAACACTACATGAAAATATGCCGGCTATGAATTTCGATACATGAAGTTTCAAATTAAAAAAAAAACAGAAAGTAGAAGTGTTGACAGAGTTGGAGAATGCGAGGATCCAAGAGGGGTGTGAGAAGCTTATTGGCGATGGGAAGATTGAGGAGTTTATTCACATGACAGAAAGTAGAAGTGTTGACAGAGTTGGAGAATGCGAGGATCCAAGAGGGGTGTGAGAAGCTTATTGGCGATGGGAAGATTGAGGAGTTTATTCACATGGATTTGGGGATGGAGGTTGATTTGAGCAGGGTGAAGCAGATGTCTACGGAGTATGCGGAGTTGAAGAGGATTGCAGCAATGGAGGGAGATGAGGAGTGTTGGTTAGTGATGCAATGGAGAAGATTGCTAGGGAGTGGGATGAGCAGAAGGAAGTGTTTTATCGACAGACAGGGTTAAGCCGGGAACTATATGAGGAGCAGCAAAAGGAGGAAGACGATGACAGTTCTGACAAGGAACTTGAACAAATGCTCTCTGAACTCTGAAGCATGATGGTGACTGTCTGGAGCTGTATTTTTCTAGTAAGATCAAGAACAATAACATTTACAAACATAGGAACTAAAAACTATATTCCTGGTGTACATGCTTTGAAGTAATTCCAATACAGTATCTGTACTGCAGTAGTTCACTACATGAATCAATTTCGAATAGCTTTATAATTAGTTAATAGCATATATTCAGGTTCCAAACTATTTATCCTCTGCTGTCGATGTGGTTATAGGTACTGACCATCTCCCTAAATGGGCAGTATAGTTTATGCACCGAATAACACCTCTCCCACTAGGACCATCCGGAAAATCAATGATACTGATGCTTCCTGCATCAAGATGAAACGATCCCAACCATTCTTTTGTCAAATTCAGGCAGTGCCCCAGCAATGCTATGTGCAACGCAGGGTCACCAACTGCAACAACAACTTTTTCTGGTGCCGCTTCATCAGCTACTTCTTCTAGTAGAGACTGCCACACAACTGACCATCAGCTACTTCTTCTAGTTCTCAGATTTATGCCACAAAGCTTCCACAACTCTATCCTCAAAACCATTAAGCCAACTGGGCTGAAGAGGTTGAATCTCCATTCCATTCTGCAAAAATAAGAGATGAGAAGAACTTAGGACAGAAAATCAACCAAACAGAGTGAGAAGACGAAGTTACAAAACTAGCTTGCCACAGCCGCCTTTGTTGCACTAATAGGTGACAAAGAGGTCACATGCGTGCATGTTTCATGGTAGATGTTCAACTGTTCTATTGTTTGGGATAAAACATGCAGAATTATCCATCTCTAAGTCCAGCTTAGGACCTTAGGTTACTCAGTATTGACTACGAACCCAATGGCATCTAAGTAAGATATTCTCGAAGATGATGTTTATGGAACTTGCCTTATTTGACTTCTGAAGAATGTTTTCAACATCAAGGTTCTCCATCAGCTTCATCTCTACATTGCGTGGCACAGAGTCAGCTCGCAAGCAATCCGCAGCTTCTTGCACCTACAACAGGTTTTAACAACTTCAAACTCTTTTAAAAGAAGGATTTGAATCTCGAATACAGAATGAAAAATAAATTGGGAATAAAAGAAATAGAAAGTATACTCTGGAGATGGCAACTGCTGTTTCAACACCAGCTTCCTTAGGACTGCTAATTATAGAGTTCACTTTCAAATCAAGAAGTAGCTCAGCAATTTTCTGGGCCTGTAATAATCCACAAAAGAACATCAAATTCAAATCATACGAGGATGTTCTATGAAAATGTAAAAGATAAAACAAAACTAAAAAGTAGATGCAGTACCTTTATAATCCCAAGCATGTTCATTGGCTGTCCCCAAAAGGAAAAAGCAAACAAGTATGTTAAACATGGAACTTAGTAATTAAGACTATATCTATAAATATTTCCAGATATGTTTTGGCATGCACAATTTTGTTATCCTGTGCGTCTCAAAATGATAAACTCACATGTGAATTGTCCTAAGTCTTTATATGATCTACACTATTTCGAGTCCACCCGTCATATTGACATACAAGTTGTTGCTGTAGAATTAGCATTTCAACTCTCAGTTAACATAAATCTAGCAGAGAAGCACTGTTCTTCATTACTACCCCCAACCCAGATAGGCTTCCAACTTAACTAGGAGCTCCCAACTGCCACAAATTGCAGATAAGAATGAAGGAGCATCACTTCTTTCTTCACAATCGAACCGCTAATCAAATTGAACCAATCTGTTGATTTAAAGAATTTAGAAGAATTTAATAAAAAATTTGCATCGCACTTTAAAATCATGGTGTGATACCTCTGCATTCATCTGTGTGGATCCATGACAGACAAGTATGATCCGCTTACTAGCTTTCCTTCCTCCTGAACTTCCAGCTTCAATAGGTGAACTCGGGGTCTGCACTAATATTGCAATACCATTTAGAGTACAGCTTATCCAGTTACAGAACCTACATAGCAGTAAAAACCTTCATGAACAACACACTTAAACGGGGAGGGGGAGTGGGGAGAGAGACAGACATATGTACTTCCTACTTCCTAGTAATCACATTATGGAGACAGTATCTTATGAATCAGTTATGATCTTTTTTCGTTTTCTTTTCTTTCAGTAAAGATGCTCGATAGGACGATACCTGGTTTAGACGATTGAGGCAAATATATGGTGATCCACCCTCAGCACGTGGGGTGAAGTCCAGCATGCTTACCCCACAATTGCTCTGAACCAAAGTCCTGAAATACTCGGTTCCCAGTCCTGGATGTTTTTCGAAGGAAGAGGAAGAGTTCTTTAGAGAAAAGGAACAACTATGTCTGAAAAGACATTTCAGTTACATCTAAAATAAAGAATGGAAAAATACCAATGGCTGTTGCAATGAGAGCCTGATTAACAGCATTATGAGCAACCACAAGAACAGACCTGCTTTCATGCAATAGTACACTGGTCCAGCAGCTCCTAGCACGTTCCCATAGCTCTCTCACTGGATAATGATCATCAATACAAAAATTTGGTGCATCTACCTGCCATTGCTGATAAGCTGCACCAAACTTTTGCTTTCCCTCATGCTTTAAGAGGCCCTTCAATCAGAAAAATTGCATTAACAAACACAATAACAAAATCACCTCTTTGTATTGGTACAATTCCAGCTGTTGGGGACTCAACAACACAATTGGTAAGGAAATTAACAAATAGAACTCACTTGAAACGAGTACAAGTCAATTTCTCTCAAATCAAAATCCAAAATGATTTCCTCTTTGCGAGTATCCCATATAATTTCAGCTGTTCTCTTCGACCGTGCCAAGGGACTGCAAAATACAACACATTTTAGCACGGAACAGTCTGGTGGTGTGGCCTGCTACATCAATACAGAGCCCAAGATTCTATTCAATATAAAGTACTGGAGGTTGTCGTTGGATACAAACTCAGCATCTCCCACTCTAACACCATTTTATATTTTGCATTAGTTATTCTTCATTAAGACTTTGAATAATCAACAAGACAGGTCATTGCTTTGTTTGCTCAATTGTTCCCGGCAGTAGTATGAATCTTACTAGCTAATGCACGACACGGAAAATTCCCTCAACCGGGAGAAACAGCAACCGGCATTGATCATAGCTGCATACACTCTCCTCCTACATTTTACTACTCTGTACTCACTAACACATTATTAGTCGAAATTGTATTCCCCTAAGAATTTTTGTTATTTTTTTTTTCACCCTAAGACCTAAAACTCCGGTCACATCAATCCAAAATCATGAAGCAGATTAATTAATCACCTAATATAAACTCAAATTATAATTCATATGATCATAGCACTAACAATGCAATAGTTTCTTAAGCATCAGATAATAACAGCAATTAGTGAAAGACTAAAAGTCATAAGAAATTGAAACAAAGCGAAAGCGCAGAAGGCGAACCTGGCGAAGCAAACGTCGAAGGCATCTCCGATGAGCATTTGGCGGGAAGCCTCAGCCTGAGCCTCGCCTTTCTTAGTGAGCACCGAGAAGTTTGAGCTGCCTTGGATCCTACCTTCCTCGTTCCACGTGCTCTGCCCGTGCCTCACCAGCACCACTCTCTTCGCCGCCTTCAGAGGCGGGAACGGCGGCGACGCAGAGAGCTCGTCCGATCCGAGCTCATCGGAGGAGGATGAGCCGTGGAGCTCTTGAAGGGTGGAAGAGCATCGCGAGATCCTGAAGGGAGTGCTAGGGTTTGGCGGGTTTGGCGGGGTTGTGCGGATTGGGAGTGATGTGGAGAAGAAGAAGAGGGTGGAGTTTCTGTGGAGAAGAGGAGGAGTGACTGAGAGCATTTGGGAATTTGTTTATTTTTCTCTCTATTTTTTTTTTGAATATGCCATGGGGGATAATATATTCATCTCAAACTAGAATAGAGAGTTACATACCATGCCGCTATTTTCGATGGACAGACAAACAATTAGTGTTAGTACCCACTGTGGTACGTAGAAAATAAATCTAATCATTATATAGATCAAATTCGTAGAGATAACGGAAATCCTCTTTCGGTACTACTCCAGAGGCTCTAATACATCAACTGCACATTAAGTGCATTAGGGTTCCTAATACAAGGACTTATTAGTAGTAAATAAACTAAAATATAGAGCTGGGCTGAGATCTAACATCACAACTCATGAATAAAAACCTAAAATAGCAGGCCTAATATTTCTGCACAAACCCGTAGGCCTAGTAGAAACTGATGAATCTAGATGTGATCTCCTCTTGTAAACCTGCTAACTAAGGGGAATACCGAGCAGGCTGGTCTTCTCCTCTCCGATGCCTAAGTTAGTACAGTTGGGATGAATATATAACTTAAGCAAGAATGATAAGCAGTTGGAAATATCAGTTACCTATTAAAGAGGGTAGTTGAGGCCCCTTATATAGGTGGTCGAGCGTGAGATCTGGTCTCACTCTTCGATGTGGGACTGGTTTCCTTCTGTTCGTACATAAAAGGGCATCTCTGGTGGTCTGTTCGGCAGGCTGGCATCCCCGGGCCCCTGGTCAAAAGGTAGACTGCTGGGCCTCGGGTCCGGGTGCTGATGATCCTGCTCCGGGTCTCAGTCCGGCCCCGGGTATGCTGGCTGCGGGTCTGTGGGCCTGTGTAGCCCCTCTGTGGCTACTGTCAACAAGTTCCCCAAGTTCCCGGTCAAGTGCAATCTTGAATGGGGACTTAATATGTCTCGCTCCTGTCCCGCAGACCCGCAGGGTTACCGACCCAACGATGCCCAGTCCCCCAGGTCCATGTTGAAGATTGGGCTTGGCCGGGCGTTCGGGTGGAAAAGGCGTGGTGATGTGAGTACCTATTAAAGATGACGTGTGGCAGTTATGAGTATGTTTGCAATAATAATGGTATTGTGCTCAAGTGTCGTCATGTCATGAGTGTGGAACGGGGTGAAACCCGGACGAGTGCATGGGATGATGATGTGAGGACTCGATCGGTGGACTGCCATGTCGGAACGAGTCCCCCAGTAAAATTGCTGCCAACGGTGGGGCAGGCCGGGGAGTAGCCCGGTGGGGTGTGTCAATCCATACCCGGTGATTCGGCCCAGCTTGTGTTGGAATAAGCGTGGGGTAATGTGCAGGGTTGCTAAGCCTGCGGGGAGGCCTGTTGGAGCGTGGAATAAGCCAACAGGTCCACCAGTGGGGTGTTGCGGCCATGTTGAAGCACCGGTTAACACCCGCTAGTTCTTCTCAGCTTGTGTTGGAATAAGCGTGAGGTTGTGCAGAGTTTCTAGCCTGCGGGGAGATTTGTTCTGTGTTAGAGAAACAATCTGCCCGGTGGGGTGGCGTAGAGATAACAAGTCTCGCCATGGATCCCCATATTTATCACAGTTCAGTGTGATGCAGGGTTTTTAGCCTGCTGGAAGAGTTTGCATGTGTTAGAAGTAAACTCTCCCGGGTTTATAAAGCACATGTGTTTGAAGCCTTGAGTTGTTGCTGGCTTGTCCTTGCCTGTAGGGGCGAAGGAAAGTGACTAAACCGGTGGAATGCCTGTTACCGATGGAATGCCTGTGGACCGGTGGATTGCCTTTCCTTGATTTGAGGTTGGCTCTTGGGAAGTGGGGGGGGGGGGGGGGGAGGGGGGGGGGGGGGGGTGGGGGGGGGGGGGGGGAGGCTGGACGCCTCGATTCTTGCCCCTATCTCCCTTAACTGCCGCTTGTAGGCGGGACAAGTGGCTGACATGCATTGAAGGAGAGAACCCATCAGTCCCATCAGTTATGATGGCGTGTGAACTTTATCGATGCTGGGACACGTGTAGTAGGGAGCAGTCTTAGATGGAGGGAATCTGCGGCTGGGGTAGCCTCTCCCTTTTGATTGCCCTAATTATCAACAAGGTGTAGTTTTGCCGCCTATAAGATGCTTCGCATCCCCCTCCTCTCTTCTTGTCCTACTTTGTTGAAGCTTGGCTCCTCGTCTGTCTGTGTTGTTATCTTGCTACACAGCTACCTGTGCGTAGGGTAAATTCTGTTCTTTAGGTTTTATGGAGTCTGGGGGGTCAGCCAATCCTGTCGGTGCCGACCGTGCGTCGACGGGAGGGTCCGTGAAGTACCAGTTGTTGGATGGCGACAGGGTGATTTTTTGTGACGAGCCGACCAGGAGCATGACTGCTGGCGAGATAAGGGATTTCCGGGCGAAGTGGGGCATTGACTCCTCCGTTAAGCTCCGGGGTCTGCATCCCGGGGAACTGGTCTGCAACCCGGAGGGGGGTTGGGTTGCCGTTTTTTAGGATCAATTTCGGCACGGGCTATCCCTGTCGTTGCCCAAGTTTGTCCAGTACGTGCTGACCCTGATAAACATATCCTCCGCCCAGCTTCCTAGCAACCAGTCTTATTCAGTCTTAGCAACATGGACTGGCCCACGATAAATGAGTTCCGGGCGCTGTATAAGATTCTCTACTGCAAAAAGGCCTAGGCCACCGGCTGTGTAAATTTTGCCACGCGGGACTTCGATCTTCCCATCACTCACATGCCGTCATCGGTTTCGAATGTGTGGAGGAGACAGGTTGTGATGGCCGGGGGTAGGTGGTAGCGTAGTTCGAGGAGCTTCCGGGTGCCCGGGGCTTATCAAGCTATCGGGGATCAGTCGTACCGGTTGGTTGACTTGGAGAGGCAACAGATAGCCCGACTTTTCGTTTGATGGGACAATCTGGGCCGGAGCTCTTACAATTTCATTCGGTGGAATGTGTTGGAGATATGCGAGATGGGAAAAAAACCTGGTAAAGTGCCTTGCACTGTTGTTTTGTGCGGTCGTATTTTATTCTGACCGTTCAGTTTATTGATTTGCAGCTAATGCCCCCCGGCTCGCTGTTCGGAGCGAGGAGACCGTCGAGGCGGATGACGAACTTGTGGCCGAACGCCATGCGATGAATATGGAGCGGGGTGAAACCCGGACGAGTGCATGGGATGATGATGTTGCGTTAAAATCCACCATGCGATGAATATGGAGCGTAAGGACTCGACCGGTGGAGTGCCATGTTGGGACGAGTCCCCCAGTGGAAATTGCTGTCAGTGGTGGAATAGGCCGGGGAGTAGACCGGTGGGGTGTTTAGGCCATGTCATGGCACCAATCCACACCGTCTGGTTCGTCCCAGCTTGTGTTGGAGTAAGCGTGGGGTATTGTGCAGGGTTGCTAGCCTGCGGGGAGATTTGTTATGTGTTAGAGAAACAATCTGCCTGGTGGGGTGGCGTAGAGATAACAAGTCTCTCATGGATCCCCAAATTTTTCACAGCTTGGTGTGATGCAGGGTTTTTAGCCTGCTGGAAGAGTTTGCATGTGTCAGAGGTAAACTCTCCCGGGTTTATAAAGCCCATGTGTTTGAAGCCTTGAGTTGTTGCTGGCTTGTCCATGCCCGTAGGGGCGAAGGAAAGTGACTAAACCGATGGAATGCCTTGGAGCCGGTTGAACGCTAAATAACCGGTGGAATGCCTGAGAACCGGTGGAATGCCTGTGAACCGGTGGAATGCCTTTCCTTGAACTAGGGTTGATGCTTGGGGAAGTGGTGGGTGGCTTGACCCCTCAGTTCTTGCCCCTATCTCCCTTAACTGCCGCTTAAAGGTGGGGCAGGTGGCTAACATGCATTGAAGGAGAAAGCCCATCAGTCCCATCAGTTATGATGGCGTGGGGATTTTATCGATGCTGGGACACGTGTCAGTAGGGAGCGATCTGAGATGGAGGGCGTGGATTCGTAGGCGTTTGACTTGCCCCGATTGAGTATTTTGGGGGGATTACAGGGGTGCCTAGGGCATCGGACCCGTCTATAAAAAGGCCTCATTTGTCTTCATGATTTGCTGTTTTTGCTCTTGGCTCATAGAGAAGAAGAGAACGTTGGGGAGGAATCCGACGAAAGTTCTGTGAAGGTACCCTCGCGCTATCCGTGCTTCAGGTGTTCTGGTTCTTGCCTACGATTGCTCGGTGTTTTCCCAAGACTGACTTTCCTCGGTTGTGCATAGTAATCGGTAAGTTTCGCCTTCTTTGCTTCGTGGGGGGGCTCTGTCGCGACGGGTGAGTTGTTTTGAGCTGGGAATCTGCGGCAGATTTGGGGAGCAGCCGCAGAGAGCGCTGTTTTAGCTTGTCGCTGACCAGCGGTGGGGTTTTGTTTTCCTCCCCTAGGTTAAATGGCTTTTGGCAGCTCTGATGGGACTTCTGAATCAGCCGGCAGACGTCCTGTGGTGGATGATGAGGAGAGGTTGGAAGGTTGGGTTGCTTCGGTTTCTCCGGAGTCCGATGCCGCTGCCCGCTCCCAGGGCGAGGTCTCCTCGTCCGGGTCGCTGGGGCATGAGAGCATCCCGCACGGGGTACCCTTTCCTGGGACTTCGCCCGTGAGTTACACTATCGAGAATGGGGAAGGGGCTGTTGTGCGTGATGAACCGGAGGGTACCATGAGCCCCGCGGAGGTTGCCGCCTTCTGGGAGACGTGGAGCATCCCAGATGAGGTGAAATTACGGTCACTGCATCCCGGGAAATCGGCCTGTAACGCGGAAGAGGGTTGGGTTGCTGTTCATGGAGACCAATTCCGTCATGGGTTCTCCCTACCGCTGCCAGACTTTGTGCAGTACATGCTCAGCGCTCTGCACGTGTCTCCTGCGCAGCTTCCCGGAAACCAGTGGAGGCAGCTGCTGAGCCTTGGTTGTCTGTACGAGCTGTCCGGGATGAGCATGCCGACGGTAAACGAGTTCCGGGCGTTGAACAGATTGTCTTTCTTGAAAAAGAAAGGGTATCGGGGTTGTCTCACCTTTAGCGCCCGACACTTTCAGCCTATCATCACCCACCTGCCTTCCTGGGTGGACAATAACTGGAGGAAGAAGGTGGTGATGGCAGGTGGGAAGTGGCAGAAAAGGAGGAGGATGTACCGGGTTCCTGGTGTCTTCCAGCCCCTTGGTGACCAATCGTACGTACTGTCCGAGTTGGAGCGAGATAGGATTGCCACGATATTCGGGTGCTGGGACGGTCTTGAGCGAAGCTCCTACAACTTCATACGGCGGGAGGTGTTGGAGTACTGCTGTCTAGGGCGGGATCCCGGTGCGTAGCAGGGTTTTAGTAGTGGTGTTCCCGCTGACTGAGTTGACACTAACCCTCTGTTTGTTCTGTAGGTGCATTTTCCCCGACGGTCATCAAGTCCGGTAACACACTATCCATGGACGGTGCGGATCTTGTCTTGAGGTTGAAGGAGAAGGGGGAGGCCGTTTCACGGACCTCGGTGGATCGGGAGTCTGGCCAGCTTACCGTCCACGCTAAACCGATGGCCTTAGATCTTGCTGATGACGCCTACCTCTTGAGGCGGGTGAAGACTCACGCCACAGCACCCTCTGCGGGACTCGGAAAGGGAAAAACCATCGGAGGGCCACCAAAGGTTCCTGGTGGAACGGACAGGATTCCATACCGACCGGGATCGGTCCCGCTTGTCACCAGGGTCTCCTTTACTGGCGCACAATCTTCTTCACCGGTCGACCTGGGTGAGAAGAGGCGAAGGATCATGGATGTCCCGCCCTCCGAGCTGGTGACGCTGACCGGCCGGTCGTTTGGTGAGAACTTGGCGAAACGGCTCAAGTTGACCAGTGGTGCGATGAGTCCTGCTGGGGACAAAGCCGCTGTTGCTTCAAGTTCTGCCGGTCAGCAGAGTAGCCCCGCTCCGGTGGAGGAACAGAGGAGGGGAGGTCAGGAGAGTCCCTTCGTCCGGAACCTGGTGGAGGATGTGGCTGGCCTTGGTCTGGATAGGCCTGGGGTCGCTGGAGCCCTGTTAGGGGAGAATCGCCAAAAGAGCAAGGAGTTGGTCCTCCAGGTAAGAATTGTTTGGTGCTACGGTACCGCTCATAAAACTTCTGCAGGGTTTCGTTATTTTTTGTTGTTGTTTAATTGGTTCCCTGTCGTTCTGTAGCTTTTGTACAATCTGTACCAGCCGGACCCGAGTGAGGAGTTGCCGGAGTTGAAGAGGCAGGTGGCCGCTCTGACCGGAGCCCGTGAGCGCCTGGAGGCTGAGAAGTCCAGGCTTGAGCGGGAGAAGGTCAGACTGGAGGAGAGGGCTAAGAGGCAGGTGGCCAAGCTAGAGGGCCAGGTCCGGAGCTAGAGGTCAAAGTGGATGAGCTCCAGGTGGGAGCTGCCGCTGTGCGTGCCGCCACCGCCGCTGCGGCTGGAGAAGAAGACCCGGAGCTTTTCCAGCGGGTTATCCAGAAATATCACGATAGCGATCAGTTTCTTGAGCTCCTGGAGAAGGCTAGGGAGTCGGGTATCACTGATGCCTACGTGGAGTGGGAAGAGAAGGGGTACCTGGATACCTCGCAAATGCCGAAGGCGCGGACCGATGATGATGCTGATGGGCAGCCGGCAGAGGAGGAGCAGCCGGAAGGGGAAGGCGGGCTTCAGCCATCTGCACCCATTAGGGAGGATGCGGCGGTTCCATCAGAGGAAGCCGGTGGACAGGCTAGGTCCGCTGGGGAGGAAGACGTGGCTCCTTACAGTTTTTTGCTTGCCGTTTTTTTTTTTGTAAATCTGCTAGAAAGGGTTTTTTTTTTTTTGTTGCCTGCCTTTGGACATATATTTTAGTACCGGTGGTTTGCCTTGTATTTCGTTCAAAATAGTTGGCGTACATATTTTGCAATGTTACATTGGCTGAACCGTTGGAATGCCAAACTAATTGTATTTGAAAATTTAGCACTTAACCCTTCACCATGTCCGGGCGTGTGTACCAGCCCTGGTCTTGATCCCGGGCGGGATCTGCCCTTCTTTCTCCTAGGTACCGTTGAAGTTGACCGCTGCTAACTAGTCCCTCCACCGCTGTCTTGAGGGCGATGCAATTGTTTGTCCTATGGGTAGCTTCGTCGTGGTAGGAGCAGTATTTTCCTGTTCGCGCCGGGGTGAGGTTCCCTTTTGGGTGCCTCCTCTTTAGCGGTGGAGGAATGATGTTCCCGTTCTCGTGCAGGATGTCCTCGTACGAAGAGGTTAGAGTGGTGAAGACTTCTTGACGTTCCGCTGGCATGATCGCCAGGGGGCGTTCTTGTCGGTACTGCGCGGGCCTGTGCTCGCCCTGGGGTTTGTCAGAATAGGATCTCTGCTGCGGTTGGTTTCCCCAATTTCTGTTGAGTCTGTTTGGTTGGGTGCCTCGGTTCTCGCCCCGCTGGCTGGCCTTGTTTTCTCGGGGGGCCGGAAGGTACTCCTCCCGCTTCCTCTTCAGCAGGTGATGCCCATATGTTTCGTGGTCCCCCTGAGCATGCCTGATGGCCATCGCCATTAGCTCATCGTACCCCTGCGGGGGTTCCACCCGTACGGCATAGGAGAATTTCCCTAGCCAAAGTCCCTGTTTGAATGCCATCTCTGCGATGCCCTTGTCTAGGTTCCAAACCCCGGCCGTCGCCGTTTGCCAGCGGTTAACGAACGTCCTAAGCTCCTCGCCCTGTGCCTGCCTGCAGTTGAAGAGGACCGTCGATGTCCGGGCTCCTTCGACCCGGAGGATGAAGCGGCCGACAAATCGATCGGCCAGTTGCTCAAATGCCCAAATGGAGTTTGCCGGGAGCTCGTAGAACCAGCTTAGCGCCTCTCCGGACAGAGTTTCCTGGAAGATGTTGCAACATACGGCGTCGGAGTAGCCCTTGGCACATGTTTGGGACCGGAAGCTATCCAAATATTGGTAGGGGCAGCCGGCTCCTGAGTATGTCAGCTTCAGGGATTTTTGGTTACCGGACCCCCCGGATTCCAGGACCCTGTACGAAAAGGGGCCCGTGCGTTCATTGAATCGCGCGCCTTCTATCGGCCGTGCTGCCCTTCTCTCGTTTGCCTCCATTTGGGCCTTTAGGTCTGACACATAGTCTGTGAGTACTTATAGCGCCCTTGCGGTCGGGGTCATGACTTCATCCTCAAATGAAGCGTGTGATTGTCGGGCTGCCGGCGTGCTCCTTGGTAGGGCCATGCCGCCCGGAGCCTCCGCCCCCTTGGGGTTGCTGGGCCTTCCGCCCGATGACTGTCCCTCCACAGGGGGCTGAGACCGGCCTGGTGGGGGTGCGTGTGCCCTCGCCAAATCGGCGTCGCGCTGCTGTCCTCTTTCCAGGGCAGCTACCAGGGCGGCGTTTACTGTCTCCATTTCCCGATACCGGGCATTGGAGACTGCTCTATCCCTGTCGCTCTCCGCGCGCAGGCGATCGACTTCTGCTCTCATTACCTCTACCTCCCCCGCCATATCGTGGCGGTCGGGGCTATATGCGGTGTCCCGGACGCTGTCACCGATCAGACTCTCCTCCTCGTCGCTCGGGTCGTCCGAGAATGTCAGCGAAGGGCCCTGGTGTGTTGGTTGGTCGCCTTTCGCCGGGCCTTTCCCGCGCGTGCTGCCGTTACATGCCCCCGGCGTGCCGCTTGGCCCTCGACAGCTGTCGTCCTCCTGGTTGTCTTGGCTTGGGTGTTGCTCTTGTACAGCGACCGAGGTAGTGATGAGCACTTTCTCTGATATGACCCGCTGATCCTCTGTTGCATTTCTTTCCCTCCCCGCTTCTGAGCTTTCTGCCATTTTTTTTTTCAGATAATTCCTACGTGACTTTTATCTCTTCCCACAGACGGCGCCAATTGTTTCTGTACAAACCCGTAGGCCTGATAGAAACTGGTGGATCTTGATGTGGATTCCTCCTGCAAACCCTGCTAACTAAGGGTAATACCGGGCGGGCCGGTCTTCTCCTCTCCGATGCCTAACTTAGTTCCGTAGGAGCGAATAGATAACTTAAGCGGGAATGATAAGTAGTTGGAGAGATTAGTTACCTATTAATGAGGGTAGTTGAGGCCCTTATATAGGTGGCCGAGCGTGAGGTCTGGCCTTTCTCTTCGATGTGGGACTGGTTCCCTTCTGTTCGTACGTAAAGGGGCAGCTCTGGTGGTCTGTTCGGCAGGCTGGCGTCCACTGCTCCCGATCCCCTGGTCACAAGGTAGACTGCTGGGCCTCGGGTCCGGGTGCTGGGTATCCTGCTCCGGGCCTCAGTCCAGCCCCGGGCATGCTGGCTGCGGGTCTGTGGGCCTGTGTAGCCCCTCTGTGGCTACTGTCAACAAGTCCCCCACTTCCTGGCCAAGTGCAATCTTGAATGGGGACTTAATATGTCTCGCTCCTGTCCCGCAGACCCGCAGGGTTACCGACCCAACGGTGCCCAGTCCCTCAAGTCCGTATTGAAGATTGGGCTTGGCCGGGCGTTCGAGCAGAAAAGGTGTGGTGATGTGAGTACCTATTAGTGATGACGTGTGACAGTTATGAGTATGTTTGCAATAATAATGGTGTTGTGCTCAAGTGTCGCCATGCCATGAGTATGGAACGGGGTGAAACCCGGACGAGTGCATGGGATGATGATGTGGCGTTGAAATCCTCCATGCGATGAATATGGAGTGGGGTGAAACCCGGACGAGTGCATGGGATGATGATGTGGCGTTGAAATCCGCCATGCGATGAATATGGAGCGTAAGGACTCGACCGGTGGAGTGCCATGTTGGGACGAGTCCCCTAGTGGAAATTGCTGTCAGCGGTGGAATAGGCCGGGGAGTAGCCCGGTGGGGTGTTTAGGCCATGTCATGGCTCCAATCCACACCCGCTGGTTCGTCCCAGCTTCTGTTGGAGTAAGCGTGGGATATTGTGCAGGGTTGCTAGCCTGCAGAGAGATTTTTTCTGTGTTAGAGAAACAATCTGCCTGGTGGGGTGGCGTAGAGATAACAAGTCTCCCATGGATCCCCAAATTTTTCACAGCTTAGTGTGATGTAGGGTTTTTAGCCTGCTGGAAGAGTTTGCATGTGTTAGAGGTAAACTCTCCCGGGTTTATAAAGCCCATGTGTTTGAAGCCTTGAGTTGTTGCTGGCTTGTCCATGCCCGTAGGGGCGAAGAAAAGTGACTAAACCGATGGAATGCCTTGGAGCCGGTTGAATGCTAAATAACCGGTGGAATGCCTGTGAACCGGTGGAATGCCTTTCCTTGAACTAGGGTTGATGCTTGGGGAAGTGGTGGGTGGCTTGACCCCTCGGTTCTTGCCCCTATCTCCCTTAACTGCCGCTTGTAGGCGGGGCAGGTGGCTGACATGCATTGAAGGAGAAAGCCCATCAGTCCCATCAGTTATGATGGCGTGGGGATTTTATCGATGCTGGAACACGTGTCAGTAGGGAGCGATCTGAGATGGAGGGCCTGGATTCATAGGCGTTTGACTTGCCCGGATTGAGTATTTTGAGGGGGTAAAGAAGGCGAAACTTACCGATTACTATGCACAACCGAGGAAAGTCTGTCCTGGGAAAACACCGAGCAATCGTAGGCAAGAACCAGAACACCTAAAGCACGGATAGCGCGAGGGTACCTTTACAGAACTTTCGCCGGATTCCTCCCCAACGTTCTCTTCTTCTCTATGAGCCAAGAGCAAAAATAGCAAATCATGAAGACAAATGAGGCCTTTTTATAGACGGGTCCGATGCCCTAGGCACCCCTGTAATCCCCCCAAAATACTCAATCGGGGCAAGTCAAACGCCTACGAATCCACGCCCTCCATCTCAGATCGCTCCCTACTGACACGTGTCCCAGCATCGATAAAATCCCCACGCCATCATAACTGATGGGACTGATGGGCTTTCTCCTTCAATGCATGTCAGCCACCTGCCCCGCCTACAAGCGGTAGTTAAGGGAGATAGGGGCAAGAACCGAGGGGTCAAGCCACCCACCACTTCCCCAAGCATCAACCCTAGTTCAACGAAAGGCATTCCACCGGTTCACAGGCATTCCACCGGTTCTCAGGTATTCCACCGGTTATTTAGCATTCAACCGGCTCCAAGGCATTCGATCGGGTTAGTCACTTTTCTTCGTCCCTACGGGCATGGACAAGCCAGCAACAACTCAAGGCTTCAAACACATGGGCTTTATAAACCCGGGAGAGTTTACCTCTAACACATGCAAACTCTTCCATCATGCTAAAAACCCTGCATCACACCAAGCTGTGAAAAAATTGGGGATCCATGGGAGACTTGTTATCTCTACGCCACCCCACCAGGCAGATTGTTTCTCTAACACAGAACAAATTTCTCTGCAGGCTAGCAACCCTGCACAATACCCCACGCTTACTCCAACACAAGCTGGGACGAACCAGCGGGTTTGGATTGGTGCCATGACATGGCCTAAACACCCCACCGGGCTACTCCCCGGCCTATTCCACCGCTGACAGCAATTTCCACTGGGGGACTCGTCCCAACATGGCCCTCCACCGATCAAGTCCTTACGCTCCATATTCATCGCATGGCGGATTTCAACGCCACATCATCATCCCATGCACTCGTCCGGGTTTCACCCCGTTCCATACTCATGGCATGGCGACACTTGAGCACAACACCATTATTATTGCAAACATACTCACAACTGTCACACGTCATCACTAATAGGTACTCACATCACCATACCTTTTCTGATCGAACGCCCGGCCAAGCCCAATCTTCAATACGGACTTAAGGGACTGGGCATCGTTGGGTCGGTAGCCCTGCGGGTCTGCGGGATAGGAGCGAGACATATTAAGTCCCCATTCAAGATTGCACTTGACAGGGAACTTGGGGGACTTGTTGACAGTAGCCACAGAGGGGCTACACAGGCCCACAGACCCGCAGCCAGCATGCCCAGGGCTGGACTGAGGCCCGGAGCAGGATCCCCAGCACCCGGACCCGAGGCCCAGCAGTCTGCCTTGTGACCAGGGGCCCGGGAGCGGTGGATGCCAACCTGCCGAACAGACCACCAGAACTGCCCCTTTGCGTACGAACAGAAGGGAACCAGTCCCACATCGAAGAGTAAGGCCAGACCTCACGCTCGACCACCTATATAAGGGCCTCAATTACCCTCATTAATAGGTAACTAATCTCTCCAACTACTTATCATTCCTGCTTAAGTTATCTATTCGCTCCTACGGTACTAACTTATCATTCCTGCTTAAGTTAGCAGGGTTTGCAGGAGGAATCCACATCAAGATCCACTAGTTTCTATCAGGCCTACGGGTTTGTACTGAAACAATTGGTGCCGTCTGTGGGAAGAGATAAAAGTCATGTAGGGAAGAGATAAAAGTCACGTAGGCATTATCTGAAGAAAAAAAAATGGCAGGAGGCCATGCAAGCTGAGATTGAGTCTATGGAGAAGAATGGAGTCTGTGAATTAGTTGAACCTGATCCTAGACAGAAGCCAATAGGTTGCAAATGGGTTTATAAAACCAAGAGAGATGCAACTGGAAATATTGAGAGGCATAAAGCAAGGCTAGTGGCAAAGGGATTCTCACAAAAAGAGGGTATTGATTACACTGAGATATTTTCTCCAGTCTCATGTAAAGACTCTTTCAGAATCATCATGGCATTAGTGGCACACTATGACATGGAGCTGCATCAGATGGATGTCAAAACAACATTTTTAAATGGAGATCTTGAGGAGGTGATCTACATGAAGCAACCTGAAGGATTTATTGAAGCTGGAAATGAGAACTTAGTCTGTAGATTAAGAAAATCCATCTATGGTCTAAAACAAGCTTTTAGGCAGTGGTACAAGAAATTTGATTCAGTAATTTCTTCTTCTGGCTTTACTGAAAATCTAGTGGACGAGTGCATTTATTTAAAAACAGTAGGGAACTAATTTATATTCTTAGTTCTGTATGTGGATGCACTAAAAGAAAAAAGGGTTTTGCCGACGAAAAAAAAAAAAAACGGCCGACGAAACACTCTTTTCGTCGGCTATTCCCAAGAATGGCCGACGAAAATTTTTGTCGTCGGCAAAAAAAAAATTTCGTCGGCCATTCCCATAGAATGGCCGGGAATGGCCGACGATTTTTTTTTCGTCGGTAAAAATGAAAAATCGTCGGCTATACTCCTATAATGGCCGACGATTTAAAGTTTTCGTCGGCTATAAACTTTTGGAAGAATGGCCGACGAAAATTAATTATTTCGTCGGCCATAAGTTTTTTTTAAAATAATTATTTTACGAACAATGGCCGACGAAAATTAATTATTTCGTCGGCCATACGTTTTTTAAAAATAATTATTTTACGAACAATGGCCGACGAAAATTAAGCATTTCGTCGGCCATAAGTTTTTAAAAAAATAATTATACGATTATTTTTGACAGAAAACGACAAAAGAATAGCCGACGAATACTAGGTTTGATTTCGTCGGCTATGATTAAAAAAAAAACAAAAAAAGAGCAGTTTCCATTTTCTATCACTATCGACAAACCATTGCTTCATCCTTCAAATGCAAATGTGTCGTGAAATAATACATGACCAAAATATTGAAATACGGCTACGGTTGAAAAATGGGAAGATTCCGACAAAATCTGTGTGCCGAATGTTGCGGTTAACTGTTTTTTACTCCCGTTTTCCTATGGGTAGCCTTACGGTCGGTAAATATTTTGTTGAAAATTTTTATACGATTAGTCGCGTCTCATCAATCTGAAACTATTCTCTATTGAAGATCAGGCCAAAAAACGTCATTTAGAAGGGCCAATTTCCGTTTTAAAGCGTTTAGAGGTTTGACTCACCCGGTTGACCGTCCCGATCGAGCCTTTAACGTTGTCAGATGTAGTTGGATTTTTTTTCATACATGTATTTAATCTTAACGGTGATATCTGACGGTTGGAATAGATTTTCCAAACTTTTAGATTCAAAATCGGAACATATGTACTAATGTTCCTTAACTTGTTTACCAAGTGTTTAAGTGAATGTATAGTTTCAAATAGTTACTATACGTACACTCTTCAAATGCAAATATGTCGTCAAATAAGATATGACCGAAATAATGAAATACGTCTACGGTTGAAAAATGACAAGATTCCGATAAAATCCGTGTGCCGAAATAATGAAATCAGTCAAAACCCGGTTTACTGTAGATTTGGCGTCCGGCGTCCGAATGACGATTGTGATACCATTCCGGAAAGGGAACGACGCCAGGAACAAAACTCGTCGCTTTGCCACGACGTGTGGGCTTTTTCGGGCTTTCGAGTTCGTTTAGGGCCTCAAAACCGCAGTTTAGTATGTTTTCATAGAATAGCCGACGAAACATTCAAATTTCGTCGGCTATTCTCTAAGTATAGCCGACGAAACATTGTATTTCATCGGCTAAACTCTTGATCCGCGCCTTTTTATTGTCCGCCGTTGGATGGCTCAGATCCAACGGCTGTTGATTTTCCAAAGTATAGCCGACGAAATATATTAATTTCGTCGGCTATTCTCTAAGTATAGCCGACGAAACATTGTATTTCGTCGGCTATTCTCCTTCTAAATCTTTTAAATCTTCCTCCCGCCTTTTTTCTCTCATCCTTCCCCCCCCTCCTCCTCCTCCTCCGGCCTCCTCCTCCTTCCCCTCCTCCGGCCTCCTCCTCCTCCTTCTCCTCCTCCCCCTCCTCCGGCCACCTCCTTCTCCTCCTCCTTCCCCTCCTCCTCCGGCCACCTCCTTCTCCTCCTCCTCCGGCCTCCTCCTTCCCCTCCTCCTCCTCCGGCCTCCTCCTCCTCCTCCTCCTCCTCCTCCTCCTCCGGCCTCCTCCTTCTCCTCCTTCTCCTCCTCCTCCTCCTCCTCCTCCTCCTTCCCCTCCTCCTCCTCCTCCTCCTCCTCCTCCTCCTCCTCCGGCCTCCTCCTTCTCCTCCTCCTCCTCCTCCTCCTCCTCCTCCTCCTTCCCCTCCTCCTCCTTCTCCTTCTCCTCCTCCTTCCCCTCCTCCTCCTCCGGCCTCCTCCTCCTCCTCCTCCTCCTCCTCCGGCCTCCTCCTTCTCCTCCTCCTCCTCCTCCTCCTTCCCCTCCTCCTCCTTCTCCTCCTCCTCCTCCTCCTCCTCCTCCGATCCGGTATTTTTTTTTGCCCAAAATGCAGTTATAGCCGACGAAATTGACATTATTTCGTCGGCTATAACTTTAAAATATTAATATATTCCGACGAAATAGCCGACGAAATAGCCCAATTCGTCGGCTATACTTCAGAACAAATAGCCGACGAAACCAAATTTCGTCGGCCATACTCGAACAAATAGCCGACGAAATCATTTTCGTCGGCCATAATTCGTCGGCCAAGGTTGGAATGGCCGACGAAAATTTTTTTTTCGTCGGCCATTGGTATTACCGACGGCGTATTACCGACGACTTATGGCCGACGAAATTTTCGTCGGCAGAGGGTATAGCCGACGAAAAAATGGAATGGCCGACGAAAAAATTTTCGTCGGCTATTCGGCCGTATCTGGTAGTGATGACATACTTTTGGCCAGCAGCAATCTCAAGCTGCTTAAAGATACCAAGAGCTTTCTGTCAAAGAATTTTGACATGAAAGATTTAGGTGATGCATCCTATGTACTAGGGATAGAAATTAAAAGAGATAGAGCACAAAAGTTGTTGGGATTATCTCAGCAAAATTACATTACTAAAGTTCTTAAAAGATTTAGTATGGAAAAGTGCTCAAATGGAAAGGTTCCTATGTCTAAGGGTGATAAACTCACTAAGGCCTAGTTTGGGATTGATTCTCAAGCTGCTTTTGGGGTCAAAAGTGATTCTGGGCATAATATTAAGTGTTTGGTAACAACTATAAAACTGATTTTAGAAGAATTGATTCTCTTAAAAGTGGATTTTACAGAAGCAGGGTAAGACATGCTTTTGCAGGAATCAGTTGGAAAATACGGAGCTAGGTCTTTAATGAATTTTTGAAATGGCTTCACTATATTTTGTGTGAACATGATTTAACATTTGTATATTATTTAAGAACTTCATTTTACTACGGTGTTAAGAAATCTTAGGTAATATCGTGGATTAACTTTATAATTACATACAAAAGAAACAATTATTTATTTTAATATCAATTTATAACAATACTCATTTTTGTCATTATACCCATCCAAACTATTTTTTACTTATAACTCACCAAACACACGAAATTGTTTTTTAGTCCTCACAACACTTTTAAAAACAGTTTATCAAACACCTCAGCTGATTCTACTCACAATAGATTCAAAATCAATTCTGCTCACAGCAGATTCAAAAGTAATTCTGCTCACAGCACAACAATCCCAAACTGGGCCTAAGAGTCAGTGTCCACAAAGTGAAGCTGAAAAAGAAAACATGAAAACAAAACCATATGCTAGACTTGTTGGAAGTCTCATGTATGCTCAAGTCTGTACCAGACCAGACTTGGCATTTGCTGTTGGAATGCTGTCAAGGTTTCAATCAAATCCAGGACCAGAACATTGGGTGGCTGGAAAGAAAGTTATGAGATATTTACAGAAAACAAAGAGTCACATGCTTGTGTACAGAAGAGTTGAGAATCTGAAACTTGTTGGTTTCTCAGATTCTGATTTTGTAGGGAATTTTCCAGACTCAAACAAGTCAACTTGTGGTTATGTGTTCATGCTGGCGGGTGGAGCAGTTGCTTGAAAAACAATGAAGCAAACCTTGATCACAACCTCCACCATGCAAGCTGAATATATTGCAGTATATGAAACAATGTGTGAAGGGCTCTGGATTAGGAACTTCCTAGAGCAGACTAAAGTATTGAGTCACATTGTGGCTGATGCACTTGTTATATACTGTGATAATGAGGCTGCTGTGTTCTTTAGCAAGAACAATAAAAGGTCCAGCAACTCAAAACACATAGACTTGAAATATTATAGTGTTAGAGAAAGAGTCAAGCATGGTGAGGTAACTGTTTTGGATATAAACACCAATTCACAGCTTGCAGACCCTTTCACCAAAACACTACCAGTGAAGGTATTCAAGAAGCATGTAGAAAGCATTGGAATTCTTCCAAAGTTAGATGCTTAGGTTCAGTGGGAGTTAAGACCAGTAGGAGCAAACTTAAAAATATTTTGTTTTCTGAGTTCTTGTGTTTTCAGTTGTGATATTAGTAGAATCACAACTTAGTTTTGTAATGAAAGTTTTTTTATAAATGAAAGTTTGAGGTTTTTCAGAAGTTTTGTATTGCTGCAGCTTTATGTTTGTTCTGAAAATTATTGTTTCAAAGTTCCAGTCATATATATACTTGCTATCAGATGATCTCATTCATGTTTAGCATGAAATTACAGTACAAGCAAAGTTGAGATTATTGGTGTTCAGTAAAATTTGCTTGAGTTCTGGTTTTAAGAACATAAAGTAGGACTTGATATATGTTTTTACTTGTCAATACACATTAACATATATTTCAATACTGCATGATTGACATATGTGGATTGTAGAAGCTTATGTTGTGGTACAGAACCTCTGCATTTTTGTCAAAGTGTAACTTGGTTCTTGCTCTGCATAAGTGATTGTAATTTGACCATGTTGTGAAGGGATTTTTGGTTCATTTGTTTTCCGGCGCGCACTACAGTAGGTAGCGCAGGTGTTGTCATTCTCAGGTGCGAGTTATCATTTATGGCAAGTGACAGTCCAAGTGGGAGATTGTTAGATCAATATGGACTTGTCACATATTATATGATAATTATGCTTAATGACAATATCTACTTCTACATGGAAAAAAATACGAAACCATATCTAGTTAATAATGATTTCATGTATTAGATCATTATTGTAAGGAATCCTGGTTATAGTCTAGAAGCAAGACAACAATCAGTATTGCATCAGGAATCTAATTAGAAGACTTAACTCTCAAGGAATGGCTTAATGGGAGGACTCTTTAGGGTTAATGATTCTATATAAATAGATGGTATTGGTCCCTGTTATCACCACGAGACATAGCGTAAGTTATATCCATTGAGAAGCTTATTGTGGTGACTAATAGAAGGCCTTGTTTAGTACCTCTGTGTTTCAGGATTGCATCAATGGAATGAGCTATGGTTTATGATGATGGTGAGTTAACTCTAAGCTTAAGTCTAATGATTATGGTTATGCATATGATCTATTGTATTGTGAACATGCTGAATTTGGTTTACACTTCATATATACGGCCAGAACCTTCACAGGTCATTTCATTTCATCAATAGCAATGACAATAGTGGTTGCAAATGGATGGTGACTTAAGAGTATAGTCAAGTCACCACACTATGCTAGCTAGTAGCTCCTATGATCTGAACCTCCTTAAATTACTTTTACATGTCTCAAATGGAACTTGCAACTTTCACAAGCAAATACCCGTGACTCGATCTTTTTCAAGCAAGTTCGAACAAAATGCGGGTTTTGGCTGTGCAAGTGGTGATCTTAATATTATGCTCTCTTTCAAATCCAATATTAGTTTCCTCTATGCTGAAAGGAAATGAGACTGATAGGCTTGCACTCTTAGCCATCAAAGGCAACATTCAGCACGACCCCAACAGAGTCCTGAGCTCATGGAACAACTCCATTCACTTCTGCTTCTGGTACGGTGTCACTTGCGGTTCAAAGCATCGTCAGAGAGTCACTGTGCTGGACCTCAAATCGCAAGGCCTGGCTGGCTCCATATCCCCACACATAGGAAACCTGAGCTTTCTAAAGGAAATTCACCTCGATAACAATAGCTTCAATCAAGAAATTCCTCCACAAATTGGGCATTTGCATAGGCTACAGGTACTATCTTTGACGAATAACTCATTTACTGGCCCTATTCCTGCTAATGTATCCAATTGCTCCAAACTCACTAATCTCTATTTCGGTGGCAACAAGTTGTCAGGTGAAATCCCTTCCAGTCTTGGTTTCTTGTCTAAGCTTCAAATACTTGTTTTACAATTTAATAAATTAACGGGAGAAATCCCTCCTTCCTTGGGGAACCTTTCATCTCTTACGGCACTTGCTGCATCTTCTAACAACTTTGTGGGAAGCATCCCCAGTTCTCTAGGTCGACTGAAAATGTTAACCTTTCTTTCGTTGGGCCTAAATAAGTTGTCTGGTACCATCCCTCCTTCCATTTACAACCTATCTGTTGTCAACGTGAGTCATGAATATTGTGTATTTAGTACTTTCCTGTTCTGTATATGGTAGTATGAGGTAGTACATAGTACGTAGGGTTGTAGTACATCTTGTATCTTGTATCATCTTTATATAGCCTCCGGTGTGAGACGAATAATATATCAGAAAATACATTCTCCAAATCATATTATATTTGACTTGGTATCAGAGCAAAGATCCGAAAGGACTTTGTCTCTTTATTTTTTCCGCTGCAATTCTTCGCCTGACGTTGGTTCTCTGTCAGACGTGTGAAGTTGATTTGCTTTGATTTTCAAATAAACTCCATTGTTAGGGTTTATTGTCTCAATATCGTTTGACGTAGGCACCTTGTCAAACTCAGCCGTTGTGCTTGTTTTTTCCCACGGGTCCATTGGGTCCACTCGATTTGGGTACCATAGAAGAGCACAGGAGTTTTATCCCTGCCGCCGTCCTCAAGCTGCAGTCCTCGCCCTCTTCTCAGGTGCATCACCCTCAGGCCGCCGTCCTCAAGCTGCGGTATTCAGATCGTTCTCCGGTCGACCTCAAGCTCCGGTCGTCCTCAAGCTCTGGTCATCCTAAAGCTCATATCGTCTTTTTCGAGTCACTGTCATCAAGCATCTGTCCAATCCGGCGTCAGCTCCTCGTCGACCTCCGATCTGGCATCTGCTCATCGCCCTCCGGAAACGCAGAAACTCGGTGTCTGCTCGGTTTCTGCTCGGCGTCGCATCTACTCCGGAAACGCAGAAACCCGACCCGATTCGGTCAACCCAACCCGGCTCGGTCAACCCTACCCGATTCGGTCAATCCGACCCGATTCAATCAATCCGACCCGGTTCGTCGGCCCGACCCGGTTCTTCAGCCGACCCGGTTCTGTTTTTTCTGCTGTTCAATCCGGGTATATCAGTTTTTTGTTGCTATTTTTCGCTGCATAATTACTGAGTTGGTGTTTGTTTTACAATGGGCTCTGGAAAAGAAGAAAATTCTAAAGTCAACGATGTCCAGAAGTTGGAAGTATCTGTCAAGAATTCTGAAATTAGTTCATTTGGGGGAGCTAAACTCAATGGAACCAACTTCCGCAAATGGAAGAAAATCATGACAGCTCATCTCCGAGGAATGCACAAGATGGGACCTGTAACTGGGACAGTTGAGGTCCCTAGTGAAGATGATATTCATGCCTACACTAAGTGGGAAGATGATGATGGTCTTGTAATGTCAGTCTTGTACAAGTCCATGAATGAGGATATATTAGACCTTGTGGAGCAATGTGATACTGCCCTGGCAATCTGGAAGACATTGGAAGACCTCTACACTAATGAGTCTGATTTCATACAGGTTCATGAGTTAATGTGCACAGCTTTAGCAATGCAACAGAATGGGCAGCCAGTGGCGCAGTATTTTACCAAGCTGAAGAATATTTGGGCAGAGATTGATATGAAGCGTCCTTGCAAGATCAAGAACCAGGCAGATATTGTTTGGTATCAGAAGGAGAAGGAACTTAATTGAACGTGTTCCCCATTTCCTGAGAGGACTTGATGCAAAGCATAACAGCGCCAAAAGTGAGCTTCTCAGAATGACAGAACCTCCGAGCCTGACTACCGCTTTCACATATATCCGTAAGGATGAGTCTCAACAGGACAGTCTTCATCAAGCACAAGTTGAAGTTTCTAGCCTTACTGTTCAGGCAAGATCTCCAGCACCACTTCTTCAGCAATCCAACTCAGTTCCACTTCATAAGCAATGACCACTACCACGCTTTGGGAATCAACCTCGACCTCCTTGCTCTTATTGCAATGATACTGGTCATGCTCGTGAGACTTGTTGGAAGCTGTATCCGCACCTCAGGCCTAAGAGGTCTACTTATCACCCTAAGGCAAAAGCAGCTATCCAGTTGGTCCAAGAACCAGATATCTATGGTGTGGTCGGACAAGATCATCATACGGCAGGAGGAACAGCACCCACAGCATCAATTGCTGGTCGTGGTAAGATAGGTATGGCTTTGAATATCTCTAGCTTTGTTCGGTTTGATACATGGATTATTGATTCTGGTGCCTCTGACCATATGACTTATGACAAATCTTATTTTACTGAATTGACCTCTCCTCCAGTACCCTATGTTACTAATGCCAACGGTGAGGCTTTTCCTGTGTTAGGAAAAGGGTCAGTTCGTATTACTCCCACCATTGAACTCCAAAATGTGTTATATGTCCCTGCTTTATCTCATCATTTAATATCTGTCCCACAATTGAATACTGACGTCAAATGCTCTGTGACCTTTTTTCCAATGTATGTGATATTTCAGGATCTTCTCACTGGGGAGTTACTAGGTCGGGGGTATCTGAGGGGCAGGTTATTTCATCTGGATCAGACGTACGTAGGGGAGAAACCAGGAACACAGTCCCGGACCGCTTTGATCTCCACCTCTGACAAGCAAAGTGAAGTTTGGTTATGGCACCGTCGCTTAGGACATCCATCTTTTAGTATTATGAAAAAATCCATGCCTACTTTGTTTATTGGTGTGGATGAGTCAGTTTTACGTTGTGAAACGTGTGTTTTGGGCAAGAGTCATCGAACTACTTATTCTCCTCGTATTTCCAATAAAAGTGTTGTTCCTTTTGAATTAATTCATTCTGATGTTTGGGGTCCTTCAAAAGAGCATATTGTTTCGGGTATGAAGTACTATGTGTCATTTATTAATGATTGCACTCGTCTTTCATGGATTGTTCTTCTTAAAACTAAGGATGAGGTCTTTCCGGCTTTTCAAGCCTTTTATACCAATGTCCAAACACAATACCATACCACCATTAAAGTTCTTCGCTCTGATAATGGGGGGAATATGTAAACCATGAGTTTCAAGAGTTTTTCAAAACACATGGGATTGTTCATCAAACAACGTGTCCTTACACACCTGAGCAGAATGGGGTCTCTGAAAGAAAAAATCGTCATTTACTTGATATGGCTCGCTGTCTTCTCTTTAGTGCCTATTGCCCTAAATATTTATGGGGTGATGCTGTCATAGCCTCTGCCCACCTCATTAATCGTCTTCCATCTAGTGTCCTCCAGGGAAAAGTACCATATGAGGTACTTGCCTCTCATGTCTCCTTACCCTCATTTCATAATCTCCCTGCTCGTGTTTTTGGTTGTGTCGCCTTTGTCCATATTCCAAAGAGTCAGATGACAAAGTTGGATGCCTGATAGGAGCACAATGTGCGACGATATTATATGCTTATGCCCTCGTTTATGCTTTGTTTAACCCTTATTTGTCTAAGATAGAGTCATAATATAGTTAGTGTCAATTTTGGTAGAGTTTGATGAAAAATGGTTAAGAATCCGAAAAATGACTAAGTTTGAGAAATATGGAAAATAATGCACAATATGTCTTTTTTGTGATTTTGTGACGAGTACAAATATGATCTATCCTTGTTCGAATTCAATGAAATTTGGTGTGCTTAATATTCATATACTGAGGAATGTTGTGTTAAAATTTCAGATCAATTGGAGTTCGGGAAGTCACCTAAAAGTTGGCTGCAAAACAGCAGTCCGAGCAAACCAATCCAGGGACTTCCAGGATTTTCCTGCGACTTTGTCCTAACTTCGAAAAATCATTCCCGACGACTCACAAGGAATTTGATCGAGATATTTTATAGGGAGATGGCCATATGTGTCTAGTTTATCTGAGACTTGGAATCGCATCAATCGGAGCTCCACGGATGGAGATATGCCGGAATTACTGCATCAAGGTCAAATCTGCCTCCATAACCTACTGCCGACGTGACCTATTGCCGTGCAGCCTCACCCCAGCCTCCATACTTCGCCGGATCCACACGACGTGAAGCTCTCAAGGTGTCTCAAAGTGTGATCCACTCCCCTCTTTCGGTTTAGTAATTTTTGTTTAGTTATGTTTAGTTTTGTCTATGAAACATTCATGTATGTTTGGTGTTGGTTTATATGTCTATGTATGAATCGATTTTGGTTTTATAAATTGTATGTTAAAGACTTGTTTGAATCGATGCTTAGATTTATGTTTAGGTTTCGACAAGAACAATGAATTTTGCATGCTAATTTGTAATATGTAACTTGTAAATTCATGTGTTAGATAATTAGGACAGTGGTATTAGAAGCATGTTTAGGATTTAAATTGGTTAGTAATCTAAGGTGAGGGCATGAAAATCGATACTTGGTGTTGTCTTTGAACATGATCTAGGTATTAGGTTTAATCTGCTAGAGTAATTACAAGCTAGATGGACCTAACGGACTCTATGATTTGTGTTATTCACTTAGGGCTATTAATCTTAGAACTTGCATGCTAAATAAGATGATTGACAACCTTACTTGTTTACATGTTTTCGATTTAAGACTCTTGTGCGATATATGTTAAGTCTTAACCGGATTAGCATAAAAATCTTTAGGGCTAGAGCGAAAGTTTGTCCTAAAAGAACTTAAGGAAGTCTAGTAACTAGGTACAGAGCGAAAGCTCTAGTTGCGGTCGAAACGAATTTGAATTTTAAGCATGTTGATACTTGTTCCTTACTTTCTTTCATGTGAGTTTATATGTTAAAGAGTCTTGGTGTTAAATGTTTTGTGAGAGATGATGATCACTTGTATATAGTAGTTTAGGTTTATTTTCGTGTCTTAGATATAGAGGCAGCCTTTGCTGCCGATCCTATCTCAATCCCTCATAGTTTCGTGTGTGAATATGTATATATGTATATAAGTGTGACAATTATGTGCATATATGTTTGTGAATATTTGTGTTAACATTCTCATGTTTCAGGTACCCTTAATCCCCGGCTAGAACGATCCCTACTTATTCTATACTACTAACGATTGTAGGGTTATTATTGCTTGATGCTCGCTTAGGCGACTCGTCAATTTTTGTTGGGATAACGTATTCCGTTTATGTTTTCGTGTGCTTAGTTAGGAAAGAAAATTCAGAAAAATGTTCCACAAAAAGAGTGTTTAAATTGTTTGCTTCGAGTCTTAGGATGCCCCTAAATTGTCAATGATCTTATTTCTCCTCTTTGCATACATAGATGATGGTTGTGCATACTTTTAAAATTGTGAGTTTCATGGATTATGTGCATTGGTAGGAGCATGTAGGACTTGTTGATTAACGAAGCATGCATGTTTTAGCTAGTTTGTTTCCATAATAACCTTGTGAGCTTTAGAGCCAAACTGCTTTCTTCATGAGTGATAAATTGAAAATTTCGAGCATGCTAATATGTGAACCTCATAATTCTTTGATTATTCGATGACTATATGCAATAGCTTTTCATGGACTCTAGAAGTACTAGAACTTGCTCTTGTGATTTTTGAAACTTGATAGTCATGAAAATTGCCTTGATTTTGAAAAGGATTGAAGACGTTATATTAGGATCACCACCATTGCCAAATAAAGCATATGCCCTATTTGTGCCCGTCGTGGGACTCCTTAGAAAACCCCTTTGAGCCTACGTTGAGCCTTTTCTTTCATCACCCTTATTAAAATTCCTATGCTTAGAATAGTTATATCTTGACCCTTGTCCTCGCGAGACTTGGCAAAAGTTTGAAATCGATTTGGAGGTTTGATGTAGAGTGATGTCATGAAACAAGTGTGGGGTGGACTTAGCTAGAAATTGTGTGAAAAATGTGTATGCCGTGCCTAGCAAAAGTGAAAAATATGTAAACGGACAGAAAAGAAAAGAAAAGAAAAACATGAAGTCCGAAAGAAAAAGAAAAGAAGCTGGGCACGGTTGTGATTGAAAAATTTGCTAAGTCCTATCCTTGAATAAATGTTGTGAGCTTGGAGTTTCGTTCGTATTGGAAGGTCTAGCATTGTGAAATTTTGACCTTTGTCCATGTTTATGATGTTTTGGGAAGTAAAGAATGAAGGAAGGGTCCAGCAAGATAATATCCGACCCTTGGAGTGAAGCCATAAGGAGGATCAAGAATTGCCAAGTCTTGGTGACGTTTTTAAGCACCACTTATCCTAAATTTCTTTCCCTATAGCAGAGCCCCATATTTATTCCCCTATAACGTTTTCATGATTCTTAAGATGGCATACTATGATTTGTGGAGATTTTCTCAAGAGTTGAGCTTATGGTTTTGGTCCATTGGTGCATATAGTTATCATATGAGGTCTTTCCATAAAAATTCACAAAGTGCTTTCGTTTCTTTGATATATGCAAGTCACTCTTTGTAATTCATTATCTTTCACTTGCATATACTTATGTGTGAATAACCATGCTTCGAGAGAAAAGAAGAGAGTATGCCTAGTGAGGAGGATTGAATTAGCTTAACATGTCTACATGCTTACTTTTGTTCTTATATGTTCTTATTGATGTTACATGTTCATGAAACTTGGAATTTTCGTGCTTAGCATTCCCATGCATTAACTTGAAAGCTATGTGTACATACGTGCCTGAGACAAATTGTTAGGGGCAATAGTTTGTTTAGAGTCTAGTTTTTATTTAGTTTGCTAAGGGACTAGCAAAGGATAAGTGTGGGGTAGTTGATAGGAGCACAATGTGCGACGATATTATATGTTTATGCCCTCGTTTATGCTTTGTTTAACCCTTATTTGTCTAAGATAGAGTCATAATATAGTTAGTGTCAATTTTGGTAGAGTTTGGTGAAAAATGGTTAAGAATCCGAAAAATGACTAAGTTTGAGAAATCTGGAAAATAATGCACAATATGTCTTTTTTGTGATTTTGTGACGAGTACAAATATGATCTATCCTTGTTCGAATTCAATGAAATTTGGTGTGCTTAATATTCATATACTGAGGAATGTTGTGTTAAAATTTCAGATCAATTGAAGTTCGGGAAGTCACCTAAAAGTTGGCTGCAAAACAGCAGTCCGAGCAAACCAATCCAGGGACTTCCAGGATTTTCCTGGGACTTTGTCCTAACTTCGAAAAATCATTCCCGACGACTCACAAGTAATTTGATCGAGATATTTTATAGGGTGATGGCCATATGTGTCTAGTTTATCTGAGACTTGGAATCGCATCAATCGGAGCTCCACGGATGGAGATATGCCGGAATTACTGCATCAAGGTCAAATCTGCCTCCATAACCTACTACCGACGTGACCTATTGCCGTGCAGCCTCACCCCAGCCTCCATACTTCGCCGGATCCACACGACGTGAAGCTCTCAAGGTGTCTCAAAGTGTGATCCACTCCCCTCTTTCGGTTTAGTAATTTTTGTTTAGTTATGTTTAGTTTTGTCTATGAAACATTCATGTATGTTTGGTGTTGGTTTATATGTCTATGTATGAATCGATTTTGGTTTTATAAATTGTATGTTAAAGACTTGTTTGAATCGATGCTTAGATTTATGTTTAGGTTTCGACAAGAACAATGAATTTTGCATGCTAATTTGTAATATGTAACTTGTAAATTCATGTGTTAGATAATTAGGACAGTGGTATTAGAAGCATGTTTAGGATTTAAATTGGTTAGTAATCTAAGGTGAGGGCATGAAAATCGATACTTGGTGTTGTCTTTGAACATGATCTAGGTATTAGGTTTAATCTGCTAGAGTAATTACAAGCTAGATGGACCTAACGGACTCTATGATTTGTGTTATTCACTTAGGGCTATTAATCTTAGAACTTGCATGCTAAATAAGATGATTGACAACCTTACTTGTTTACATGTTTTCGATTTAAGACTCTTGTGCGATATATGTTAAGTCTTAACCGGATTAGCATAAAAATCTTTAGGGCTAGAGCGAAAGTTTGTCCTAAAAGAACTTAAGGAAGTCTAGTAACTAGGTACAGA
Source organism: Potentilla sterilis (assembly GCA_963682095.1). Classification (NCBI taxonomy): domain Eukaryota; kingdom Viridiplantae; phylum Streptophyta; class Magnoliopsida; order Rosales; family Rosaceae; genus Potentilla; species Potentilla sterilis. Next base: position 37,475,730 of record OY821755.1, on the reverse strand, counting down.
GCGAAAGCTCTAGTTGCGGTCGAAACGAATTTGAATTTTAAGCATGTTGATACTTGTTCCTTACTTTCTTTCATGTGAGTTTATATGTTAAAGAGTCTTGGTGTTAAATGTTTTGTGAGAGATGATGATCACTTGTATATAGTAGTTTAGGTTTATTTTCGTGTCTTAGATATAGAGGCAGCCTTTGCTGCCGATCCTATCTCAATCCCTCATAGTTTCGTGTGTGAATATGTATATATGTATATAAGTGTGACAATTATGTGCATATATGTTTGTGAATATTTGTGTTAACATTCTCATGTTTCAGGTACCCTTAATCCCCGGCTAGAACGATCCCTACTTATTCTATACTACTAACGATTGTAGGGTTATTATTGCTTGATGCTCGCTTAGGCGACTCGTCAATTTTTGTTGGGATAACGTATTCCGTTTATGTTTTCGTGTGCTTAGTTAGGAAAGAAAATTCAGAAAAATGTTCCACAAAAAGAGTGTTTAAATTGTTTGCTTCGAGTCTTAGGATGCCCCTAAATTGTCAATGATCTTATTTCTCCTCTTTGCATACATAGATGATGGTTGTGCATACTTTTAAAATTGTGAGTTTCATGGATTATGTGCATTGGTAGGAGCATGTAGGACTTGTTGATTAACGAAGCATGCATGTTTTAGCTAGTTTGTTTCCATAATAACCTTGTGAGCTTTAGAGCCAAACTGCTTTCTTCATGAGTGATAAATTGAAAATTTCGAGCATGCTAATATGTGAACCTCATAATTCTTTGATTATTCGATGACTATATGCAATAGCTTTTCATGGACTCTAGAAGTACTAGAACTTGCTCTTGTGATTTTTGAAACTTGATAGTCATGAAAATTGCCTTGATTTTGAAAAGGATTGAAGACGTTATATTAGGATCACCACCATTGCCAAATAAAGCATATGCCCTATTTGTGCCCGTCGTGGGACTCCTTAGAAAACCCCTTTGAGCCTACGTTGAGCCTTTTCTTTCATCACCCTTATTAAAATTCCTATGCTTAGAATAGTTATATCTTGACCCTTGTCCTCGCGAGACTTGGCAAAAGTTTGAAATCGATTTGGAGGTTTGATGTAGAGTGATGTCATGAAACAAGTGTGGGGTGGACTTAGCTAGAAATTGTGTGAAAAATGTGTATGCCGTGCCTAGCAAAAGTGAAAAATATGTAAACGGACAGAAAAGAAAAGAAAAGAAAAACATGAAGTCCGAAAGAAAAAGAAAAGAAGCTGGGCACGGTTGTGATTGAAAAATTTGCTAAGTCCTATCCTTGAATAAATGTTGTGAGCTTGGAGTTTCGTTCGTATTGGAAGGTCTAGCATTGTGAAATTTTGACCTTTGTCCATGTTTATGATGTTTTGGGAAGTAAAGAATGAAGGAAGGGTCCAGCAAGATAATATCCGACCCTTGGAGTGAAGCCATAAGGAGGATCAAGAATTGCCAAGTCTTGGTGACGTTTTTAAGCACCACTTATCCTAAATTTCTTTCCCTATAGCAGAGCCCCATATTTATTCCCCTATAACGTTTTCATGATTCTTAAGATGGCATACTATGATTTGTGGAGATTTTCTCAAGAGTTGAGCTTATGGTTTTGGTCCATTGGTGCATATAGTTATCATATGAGGTCTTTCCATAAAAATTCACAAAGTGCTTTCGTTTCTTTGATATATGCAAGTCACTCTTTGTAATTCATTATCTTTCACTTGCATATACTTATGTGTGAATAACCATGCTTCGAGAGAAAAGAAGAGAGTATGCCTAGTGAGGAGGATTGAATTAGCTTAACATGTCTACATGCTTACTTTTGTTCTTATATGTTCTTATTGATGTTACATGTTCATGAAACTTGGAATTTTCGTGCTTAGCATTCCCATGCATTAACTTGAAAGCTATGTGTACATACGTGCCTGAGACAAATTGTTAGGGGCAATAGTTTGTTTAGAGTCTAGTTTTTATTTAGTTTGCTAAGGGACTAGCAAAGGATAAGTGTGGGGTAGTTGATAGGAGCACAATGTGCGACGATATTATATGTTTATGCCCTCGTTTATGCTTTGTTTAACCCTTATTTGTCTAAGATAGAGTCATAATATAGTTAGTGTCAATTTTGGTAGAGTTTGGTGAAAAATGGTTAAGAATCCGAAAAATGACTAAGTTTGAGAAATCTGGAAAATAATGCACAATATGTCTTTTTTGTGATTTTGTGACGAGTACAAATATGATCTATCCTTGTTCGAATTCAATGAAATTTGGTGTGCTTAATATTCATATACTGAGGAATGTTGTGTTAAAATTTCAGATCAATTGAAGTTCGGGAAGTCACCTAAAAGTTGGCTGCAAAACAGCAGTCCGAGCAAACCAATCCAGGGACTTCCAGGATTTTCCTGGGACTTTGTCCTAACTTCGAAAAATCATTCCCGACGACTCACAAGTAATTTGATCGAGATATTTTATAGGGTGATGGCCATATGTGTCTAGTTTATCTGAGACTTGGAATCGCATCAATCGGAGCTCCACGGATGGAGATATGCCGGAATTACTGCATCAAGGTCAAATCTGCCTCCATAACCTACTACCGACGTGACCTATTGCCGTGCAGCCTCACCCCAGCCTCCATACTTCGCCGGATCCACACGACGTGAAGCTCTCAAGGTGTCTCAAAGTGTGATCCACTCCCCTCTTTCGGTTTAGTAATTTTTGTTTAGTTATGTTTAGTTTTGTCTATGAAACATTCATGTATGTTTGGTGTTGGTTTATATGTCTATGTATGAATCGATTTTGGTTTTATAAATTGTATGTTAAAGACTTGTTTGAATCGATGCTTAGATTTATGTTTAGGTTTCGACAAGAACAATGAATTTTGCATGCTAATTTGTAATATGTAACTTGTAAATTCATGTGTTAGATAATTAGGACAGTGGTATTAGAAGCATGTTTAGGATTTAAATTGGTTAGTAATCTAAGGTGAGGGCATGAAAATCGATACTTGGTGTTGTCTTTGAACATGATCTAGGTATTAGGTTTAATCTGCTAGAGTAATTACAAGCTAGATGGACCTAACGGACTCTATGATTTGTGTTATTCACTTAGGGCTATTAATCTTAGAACTTGCATGCTAAATAAGATGATTGACAACCTTACTTGTTTACATGTTTTCGATTTAAGACTCTTGTGCGATATATGTTAAGTCTTAACCGGATTAGCATAAAAATCTTTAGGGCTAGAGCGAAAGTTTGTCCTAAAAGAACTTAAGGAAGTCTAGTAACTAGGTACAGAGCGAAAGCTCTAGTTGCGGTCGAAACGAATTTGAATTTTAAGCATGTTGATACTTGTTCCTTACTTTCTTTCATGTGAGTTTATATGTTAAAGAGTCTTGGTGTTAAATGTTTTGTGAGAGATGATGATCACTTGTATATAGTAGTTTAGGTTTATTTTCGTGTCTTAGATATAGAGGCAGCCTTTGCTGCCGATCCTATCTCAATCCCTCATAGTTTCGTGTGTGAATATGTATATATGTATATAAGTGTGACAATTATGTGCATATATGTTTGTGAATATTTGTGTTAACATTCTCATATTTCAGGTACTCTTAATCCCCGACTAGAACGATCCCTACTTATTCTATACTACTAACGATTGTAGGGTTATTATTGCTTGATGCTCGCTTAGGCGACTCGTCAATTTTTGGTTGTGTTTTTGGTTTAGGGTTTAGGGTCATCGAACTACTTATTCTCCTCGTATTTCCAATAAAAGTGTTGTTCCTTTTGAATTAATTCATTCTGATGTTTGGGGTCCTTCAAAAGAGCATATTGTTTCGGGTATGAAGTACTATGTGTCATTTATTGATGATTGCACTCGTCTTTCATGGATTGTTCTTCTTAAAACTAAGGATGAGGTCTTTCCGGCTTTTCAAGCCTTTTATACCAATGTCCAAACACAATACCATACCACCATTAAAGTTCTTCGCTCTGATAATGGGGGGAATATGTAAACCATGAGTTTCAAGAGTTTTTCAAAACACATGGGATTGTTCATCAAACAACGTGTCCTTACACACCTGAGCAGAATGGGGTCTCTGAAAGAAAAAATCGTCATTTACTTGATATGGCTCGTTGTCTTCTCTTTAGTGCCTATTGCCCTAAATATTTATGGGGTGATGCTGTCATAGCCTCTGCCCACCTCATTAATCGTCTTCCATCTAGTGTCCTCCAGGGAAAAGTACCATATGAGGTACTTGCCTCTCATGTCTCCTTACCCTCATTTCATAATCTCCCTGCTCGTGTTTTTGGTTGTGTCGCCTTTGTCCATATTCCAAAGAGTCAGATGACAAAGTTGGATGCCCGTGCCCTTAAGTGTGTGTTTGTTGGTTATGGAGGTCATCAGAAAGGGTACAAGTGCTATCATCCATCTACTCGGAAGTACTATGTCACTATGGATGTTACCTTTTTTGAAGACATGAGCTACTTTACCTCTTCTGATACTGCTCTTCAGGGGGAGCACTCATATTTTGAAGAGCTGTATCATGGAGAGGGGGAGACAGGTCAGACATGAGATATGGTGACAGGTTCCGTTGAGATTACAGATGCATCAGCTTCACAGACACCACCAGATGATGCTGCGATAGTTACTCCAGAAATTCAGGAAACAGAAGCTGACTGCGCAACTGCGCAACTGCCCCTCCTGCCTCGCCAACCGTTATTGATACCCCTGACTCATGTCTCTCTGGCACAGAAGATCACTCATCTGAGGTTAGTCATTCAATTGGGGTTAATACTACTGATGCTACTAGTGGAAAATATGTTTTATCAAGTAGGTCTACTCGAGGTCAACCAGAAAAAAAGTATGAACCTACCCTTAAAGCCAAAGCTAAGTATCATGTAGCGAATTTTATGTCCACCAAAAGATTGTCTAAGTCATATGAATCATTTGTGAATCAAATATCTGCTGTATCAGTACCTAACAAAGTGCAGGATGCATTGGGAGATCCAAAGTGGAGGAAAGCAATGGAGGAGGAGATGGAAGCATTACAGAAGAATAATACTTGGGAGCTTGTATGTCCACCACATGGAAAGAAGGCTGTGGGATGTCGCTGGGTGTTTACAATAAAGCATAATCCATATGGGTCAGTGAGCAGGTACAAAGAACGTTTAGTAGCAAAGGGATTCACCCAGACATATGGCATAGACTATGATGAGACTTTTACACCTGTTGCAAAAATGAACACTATTCGGGTATTGCTTTCTCTTGCTGCTAGCTTAAACTGGCCTCTTAAACAGTTTGATGTCAAGAATGCATTCCTTCATGGAGAACTTACAGAGGAAGTGTATATGGACCTTCCACCTGGATATGTAGCTGCTTCTCCAGGTAACTTCGTATGTAGATTGAGAAAATCTTTGTATGGTCTTAAACAATCACCTCGTGCTTGGTTTGGAAGGTTTTCACAATTCATGAGGAAGATTGGCTACAAACAGAGTAATTCAGACCACACGTTGTTTCTCAAACACCAAAATGGGAAGGTAACAGCCCTGATTATATATGTTGATGATATGGTAGTTACTGGTAATGATACTGTTGAGATAAATAGATTACAGAAGCAGCTAGCCACATAATTTGATATGAAGGATCTGGGAACACTCAAGTACTTCTTAGGCATTGAAGTGGCTAGGGGGAGTGAGGGAATCTATTTGTGTCAGCGGAAGTATGTCCTCGATCTACTGGCAGAAATAGGTATGTTGGATTGTACTCCGATTGACACTCCTATCAAGCAGAATCACCGATTAGCAGAGTATCCTGATCAGGTGCCTACTGACAAGACTCGTTATCAGAGGTTAGTTGGACGCCTGATTTATTTGGCACATACCAGACTAGATGTTGCGTATGCAGTAAGTGTGATGAGTCAGTTCATGCATAATCCAAGTATGGATCACATGGATGCTGTTGTGAGGATTTTGAGATACCTGAAGTCAGCTCCAGGAAGAGGAGTAATGTTCTCTAAACACAACAATATTCTTAAGATTAGTGGTTTCACAGATGCAGATTGGGCTGGAAACGTTACAGATAGGAGGTCGACATCAGGTTATTTTACCTTTGAGGGAGGTAATTTGGTTACATGGAAGAGTAAGAAGCAGAAGGTTGTAGCTCGCTCTAGTGCTGAGGCTGAGTATAGAGGTACGGCTCATGGAGTGTGTGAATTGTTGTGGTTGAGAAACCTGCTACGTGATTTGGGTGTTAAGTTGTCAAATGCAATGCAGTTATATTGCGACAACAAAGCAGCTATTGATATATCACAGAATCCAGTACAGCATGATCGTACTAAACACGTAGAGGTAGATCGTCATTTTATAAAAGAGAAGTTAGATGCTAAAATTATTAGCTTCCCTTTTGTTCCTACTGAAGAGCAGCTTGCAGATGTACTCACTAAAGGAGTTTCCAAGAAGGTTTTTTATGACTCATTAAGCAAGTTGTGCATGGTTGATGTGTATGCGCCAACTTGAGGGGGAGTGTTAACGTGAGTCATGAATATTGTGTATTTAGTACTTTCCTGTTCTGTATATGGTAGTACGAGGTAGTACATAGTACGTAGGGTTGTAGTACATCTTGTATCTTGTATCCTCTTTATATAGCTTCCGGTGTGAGACGAATAATATATCAGAAAATAAATTCTCCAAATCATATTATATTTGACTTCTGCTATTGCAACTTTATCTCTTCTAATGAACCAAATTCATGAGAGTATTCCCTCATACTTGAGCACTGCATTTCCTAACCTCAAGGTCTATAACATTTTAGAGAATGAATTTACTGGGGTCATTTCTTTGTCGATATCCAATGCAACAAGTCTACTACGGTTCGATGTCGGAAGGAACAATCTAACAGGGGACGTGCCCAATTTGCGAAAGCTTCAAAACCTCCAAATTTTTTTTATCGAGATGAATCATCTCGGAAGTGGTAAACAAGGCAACTTGAGCTTTATCTCAGAGTTAACGAATGCTACACAGTTAAGATGGTTGAGTGTAAGCTTCAACAATTTCAGAGGTAAATTGTCCACATCAATATGCAATCTCTCAACTAGTCTTCAGACACTTTGGATTGAAGCAAATCCACTACATGGAAGCATCCCAACTGGTTTAGGAAATCTTGTGAATTTGCAATCGCTCTCTTTGGCGGGAAACTCCTTCACAGGTAGCATCCCCGCTGAAAATTGAGTCTTGTGGAAAATCAATTATCTGGAAGCATTCCATCTTCTCTTGGCAATTTAACCATGTTAAACCATCTTTACTTCAGAGCAAATAAACTTAGTGGTAGAATCCCTTCCAGTCTAGGGAAATACCACTCGTTGTTGGAATTAGATCTCTCTCAAAATAACCCTGATGGTACCATACCCCAGAAACTACTTATTGGCCTCCTCTCCTTATCAGTTTCTCTCAACTTGTCCAGAAACAACTTTGTTGGTTCCCTTCCCGTGGTGATCGGCAAGTTGAGGACTCTAGGTATAATTGACATTTCTGAAAACATGTTATCAGGAGAGCTTCCAAAAATCCTCGGTGATTGTCAAAGGTTAGAGGTCCTACACTTACAAGGCAATTTCTTCAAAGGGCTCATTCCATCATTTATGAAGGACTTGAGAAGCGTTCGAGAGTTGGACCTTTCTCGTAACAATTTGTCAGGGCAAATTCCACAGTTTTTCGGGGGCCTTGGAAACTTGGAGAAGTTGAACATATCTTTCAATCACTTATGGGGAGAAGTACCAATTGAAGGTGTTTTTAAGAATGCAAGTGCTTTATCAGTTGTTGGAAACACCGCACTCTGCGGAGGTATTGCAGAGCTTCGACTTCCTGTGTGCAAATCTCAAGAGTCAAAAGTAAGAGGTTTGTCTCGAACATTGAAAGTAGTTTTGTCTTTAGTATCTGTGTTTACGCTCTTAGTAATAGCTATGGTACTATCCTTTTTACTTCATCATAAGAAAAGGAAAACAGTTGAGTGGAGCACTCTGGAGAACTCTGTTTTGCAAGTCTCATATGCTACTCTCCTAAAAGCAACTGATGGGTTTTCTTCCACTAATTTGATTGGTGAGGGTGGCTTTGGTTCTGTGTACAGAGGAATTCTCCATCCTGATAAAGTTGTCGCTGTCAAGGTACTTAATATGTTACACAGGGGAGCTTCCAAGAGTTTCATAGCTGAACGTGAAGCACTGAAAAATATTAGACATCGAAATTTGGTCAAGATTATAACTGCATGTTCAAGTGTTGATTTTAGGGGAAATGATTTCAAGGCTCTAGTTTATGAATTCATGGAAAATGGGAGCTTAGAAGACTGGTTGCACTTTCATCCAGCCACTAGAATTGAAGAGGGAATAAATGCACCGAAAAGTTTAAGTCTTGTCCAGAGGCTCGATATCGCCATCGATGTTGCCTCTGCATTGGATTATCTTCACAATCATTGTGAAAAACCAATAGTTCATTGCGATCTCAAGCCAAGTAATGTTCTTTTGGACCGAGAGCTAACTGGATATGTTTCTGACTTTGGACTGGCAAGGTTTCTCTCAAAGTCGACTGAAAACGTTTCTGGAACTCAATCAAGCTCCATTGGAATAAGAGGTTCTATTGGTTATGCTGCTCCAGGTAATTATCCCTATATCCATTGCAAACTTTTATCTTGTTCAACTGTTACATAATTTATTGATAGCTATTTTATGTTATGTCATAGTTCTGGTGACAAATAGTTGTGATATTGTTTAAACTGTAGAGTACGGCATGGGAAGTGAGGTGTCAACATATGGAGATGTATACAGCTTTGGCATTCTATTGTTAGAATTGTTTACTGGGAAGAGGCCCACCGATCCTATGTTCAGTGACAACTTGAATCTTCATAACTTTGTGAAGATGGCTTTACCTGAACATGTTGAGGAGATTACAGATTCACTGCTTGAAGGGGGCTTCACCAGTATTGATGAAGCTCACAATCAACGCATCAGAAGACAATAGAAAATTGAAGAGTGTTTAAAGCTGATATTTGGAATTGGAATTGGTTGTTCTGCTGAATCCCAAACAAACCGAAAGGATATAAGTGATGTCGTATCTGAACTGCACTCCATTAAGAACAATCTTCTTGGCTAGAACCTCCTACAGGCTACATTATAATTGTTTTGTGATGGCTTTTGTATATGTAGTAACCCGGATTATAATTTAAATTTCTTGTAAATTTATCGAAATTAAATAAAGGGTGAAACGTGCTAATTCGTGTTATGTACTCTTTTAATTAAGTTTTGGTTGTGGTCGGATTTGTTTCCAAAAATTAAAAATGTCTAAAAACATTTGAGTTCCAAGGACTAAAAGTTGACTTTTGAATTCGACAGGAATTTCGAAAAGTTCTTTTCACGAAAGTTGTAGAACTCGACGATACGAGTTCGTAAACACGCGGCACGCATAAAACGGACGTCGTATGGGGAAGTTATGACCTATTATGTATTTTCACTTTTTGGATGGGGGTATAAAAAGGAAAGTTTTTGGGAAACCCTGTGCGGCTGTTCATCTCCTCTAGACGTCGAAGCTTCCCAACCACCGTGCTCCGCCGTCCGGCCGCGCTGCGCCTCAAGCCATATACCAAACTGCTCGCCTCTCTCTTCTCTCCCGTTTGAGCCGAGGCTTGGGTCGAGCTAGCCTCCATACGCGGTGCTGCGACTCCCGCAAGCTCCGACCACCATCAAAGAAGCAGCGGCAGCCCTTCTAGGCGAAGCCCGAGCTCGAGGTCTCCTCCTCCCAGTCGCCTTCGTTCCTCTGAGCGTGGTATCGTCAACCTTGGAGTTCGATTTGCAACAGGTGAGTGCTGGGTTGGAGCTCGACTTGCAGCGGCTTCTCCAGCCATTTTTCAGCCGAACCAAGGCTGCTTCAGGTATACATTGACTCCCATACTCCTGTTCTACATGTTGGTTGTTGTGGTTGTGAGTTGGAGTGGAGTTTAGGCAGTGGTGCGTAGTGCCCACGCGCAGCGGCTTGGGGAGGTGTGAGGCAGCGTACCCAGCTGCTTGTGGAGCACGTGTGTGCTCTATAAATCACGTAATAGTCATTATAAATTAACATGTTAAGATTTTGTGAGCCCATTCTAGGGTTAGTAGGCGGTTTCGGATACCATGAGAGGCTCCGAGGGAGGTTAGCCTCGTGTAGGCAATCCTCCGAGTTAGGAGTAAGGGTTGGGTGCAAGTTGTAGAGTTTGAGTTAATTGCTAAGTTTTTGATTGTGATGCTTAGGTGATTAACGGAGCGTGAGTACCTCACTTTGCGAGATCGAAGACGTAGCGGGAGTAGGAGGTGAGTAAACCTCTCAGTGTTAATAGTTAAATTATAGTTTTGGATCGTCAAATGTGAAATTGTTTTATGAAAATAAGTATTTGTTTTAAATTGAATGAACTTGATCGTCTACGGTTCATTGGTAAGTAAAATGGTTTTAATATAAAAATGATTTTAAGGTGTTTTACGATCAATGACTATATATATATATATATATATATATATATATTTACGTGAAGTATATATAATGAAATTCTGCATTTGGGTGAATTCATCTTATTCTGAAATGTCATCATTTGAGGAGGTGTGAGTTATGTACCCTGAGATGTGTTTATGTGAGGATTTAATTGTGGTCTTCGAACGGTCACTATCGTGACAGAGGCATTACATCAGAAACCAAGCCTTTGGTCGGGTGATTGGTTACGATCAGTTAAAACTCTAGTTTGTCTGCCGTTGCACGGCATGAGGGGTAACCAAGTTGGGTTATCTGGGTCTCATGCGTGCATGTTTTGAGAGAGTAATCGTTGTATTACCTCTTGTTGGTTGATGAGTTAGTAAATCTTCTGATTCGGTGGGATTTGATTCTATTGTGGTCTTAATGTGTGAAATTTATATATTGTGGTGGTTGTGTTGTTGATATTTGTTTACTCATACAAGCTTAAAAGCTTACCGGGTTTGTTGTGTTGCAACCCGGTGCACCAATTCATGGTGTAGGGGTTAGACCAGCAGGTGAGGATCAGTAGGCTTGAGACAACGACTGATTTCAGACGGCTAGTAGGCGTAGACCTCACATTAGATTTTATCCTTTCAGTTGTGGTTGTTTGGGCCTAAATTGACATTTTGTCCGAGATTGTGGATCGAGGCCCAAAATGTTATTTATTAAAGAATAATCTTATGTATATTAAATCTGTCCTTCTTGGAAAAGAATTGGGGTTCCTTTAGGAAGCAGAGAATGAGGTGGTTTAAGGTAATTGAATCCTAATTGATCTCAGAATCTATTATGCTTGATGCGCAAGAATTAGGGTTCTGCGTTCTCTATATAAAGAATTCTTATACGACTTGTAAAAGGTTCACAATCATCTTACAAACAAATAAACTTTTGCGCATCGCAAATCTTGCAAAACCTCTCCGGAGCATCTTATGCGTACTGCCTCCACAAACTGCAAACAACCACCATCCAACCCTGCTGCAACCTTACGCCCGCCACCGGTCGCTGTATACTTGCGCGGTTGTCGAAGTGTGCCTTGCATTCGTGTCGAGCGCGTCGCTAAGACTTATCGTGTCAGTCGCTACGTCTGTAGCAAATCGAGTCGTTACTCCGGTAACAAAACCTAAGCCAATCTGCAATAGGTTGGAAGAGGACCATTCCCCGCGGTCTTAAATTATTGCTCTGCTTTGCATCTCAGAATCGAAGTAAGAATTACTCAATCTGCAATAGGTTGAGAAGAAAATCCTAATAGATTTTTGTTAGGTCTTGTTCGAGCCTCTTACGCCGGCCTAGTCAACGCCCGCGTAACAGTCGCTTGGTCAAGAGGTCAGGTATCGGGAGTAGACAGATACACTCGCCAGAGATCGTCCGCATCGAAGTTGTGCCAACTCAAATGTAGTGGCACGCTCGCGCACAAAGAGGACTAGAATTGAAGTCCACCACCCCCACGTGTTGACCGTTCGCCAGGTGCTAAATCGCCACGAACAGTGGTGAGTGTAGTGGGGATTGGTCGCATTCCAATTATGTTACATGCATGTAAACATTTGGAGATATAATATTTGGGTCGACTGAGTCGTATTTTTGAAAACTCAGCTTTTGATACTTAGTTATATGTAAAGTAACTTCAAGTATTCGAGTTTATTTTGAGAGATCACATTTCCCAATTTGAATTTTTGTTATTTGGAAATTTGGGATGTCACAGTATATGTTGTATGCTTCTTGTATTCAACTTTTTTGTTTTTGGGTAGTCATATGCTACCTTTTAATTCTTGTTGCATGTCAATACTACAATTAATTTGGAGTACAATTGTGTGTTTGATGCTTGAATCTTCATTGTAATAAAAAGATTCCTATATTTACTGTCATCCATAGTGTACATGTTTTGAAATTTCTGGTTAAGTTGAAGTATATGGTTGATGATATGTCTTTGAAGTAGTTCAGACTTCAGATTGAAGAGGCATCAAGTAGTTCAGACTTCTGAACGTTTCACTGAGTTTATCGAATTAACTGTTGTTTCTGCCTAAACTCGGGGGAATGGGAACTCGACCGGGCGTCCTGCCATATCGAAACGAGTTCCCCATGGCTAGGCTGCAGGGAGATTTCCCCGGTGTTGCGGGCTATTTAAAGCACCGGTGAACACTTGCTAGTTCTTCTCAGCTTGTGCTAAATAAGCGTTGAGGTAAGGGGGGTGGCATTGAGGTGACAAGGCTCGCCGTGTAGCCCCATGTTGATCGCCTTTCAATGCGATGCAGGGTTTTTATCCTGCTGGACAAGCGTGCATGGGTTAGATGCAAACTCGCCCGGGTGTATAAGCCCGCCGGTCGAATGTTCTCGACCGGAGTCAGCCATGGTACTGGGCGGAACTCGACCAGGCGTCCTGCCATATCGAGACGAGTCCCCCAGTGAAATGCCATGGGGCCGGGTGGATACTGTTCCCGGTAGGGGGGTGGCGTTGAGGTGACAAAGCTCGCCGTGCAGCCCCCATTTGCCGCAGCTGGTGCGATGCAGAGTTTTTATCCTGCTGGACAAGCGTACATGGGTTAGATGTAAACTCACCCGAGTGTATAAAGCCCAAGCCGGTCGAATGTTCTCATGACCGGGGTCAGCCATGGTACTGGGCGGAACTCGACCGGGCGTCCTGCCATATCGAGACGAGTCCCCCAGTGAAATGCCACGGGCCAGGTGGATCCTATTCCCGGAATATGCTCTCGAGCCGGTTGGATGCGTCGTAACCGGTGGGCGGATCTTGACCGGGCGTTCTGCCATATCGAGACGAGTCCCCCAAGAGAGATGCAACTGGATGGACCTCGACCGGGCGACATGCCATATCGAGACGAGTCCCCCAGTGAAATGCAACGAAGATGATGCCAGGAGGGTTCATACTCGGATAGATGCTCGAAGAAGCCATGCAGCCGGTTGAATGATCATAACCGCGAACTACCATGGTGCCAGGCGGACCTCGACCAGGCGTTCTGCCATATCGAGACGGGTCCCCTATTGCTCATACCCGGATGGGTGCTCTCCAAGCGGTTGGATGATCATAACCGGTGAGAGGTCTTCGAGATATGCAGCGAAGAAGCCATGCTGCTCTCCAAGCGGTTGGATGATCATAACCGGTGAGAGGTCTTCAAGATATGCAGCGAAGAAGCCATGCAGCCCCCGTTGAGAAATCATGACCGGTTAATCTTGCAGCAAAGGTGGCGTGCAACCGTGGAATCTGGGGAAGTGGGAGGGCCTGACTCCTTGGTTCCCGCTCCTACCTTCCTGTCGCCAGCGTGTGGGACAAGTGGCTGACATGCATTTAAGGAGGAAGTCCATCAGTCCCGTCAGCTATGATGGCATGGGCAGTTTACCAATGCTGGGACACGTGCCAGCGGGGGGCGGTCTTGAGATGAAGGGCCTGGATTCGCAGGCGTTTGAGTTGCCCTGTTTGAGTGTTTGGATGGATTTCCATTGCCTAGGGCACTAGTTCCCCCTATAAAAAGGCCTCCTCTGCTCTTCTTTCTGCTGTTGCTTCTTGCTTTGGAGAAACTGAGAGAAAGAGAGGAATCCGGCGACCACTCTGAGCCGTTTTGCCCCACGAGACCCGTTTTCTTGAGTGCTCCCTACTCTCTTCCTACCATTGCTCGCTGCTTTCGCAGGGCGGATTGTCCTCGGTTGAGCATACTAATCGGTAAGTTTGTTGATTTCTTTGCCCCGGTGTTGTTCTTGTTTTTGGTTTTGTTGTTTTGCGGCGGGGGGGGGGGAGGGATCTCTGTCGCTGACGGAACTGCTCTGCGGCGGACTTGGGGAGAGGCCGTAGAAGGTGCTGTTGTAGCCTGTTGCTGACGAGCGCTAGGGTTTTGTGTTCTTCCCCTAGGTTAAGATGTCATCTTCAGGTTCTGACCGGGCTTCCGAATCGGCTGCCAGGGGTCCCCTCGTGGATGATGCGGAGAGGCTGGATGACTGGCCAAGTTCGAAATCCCCAGAGACCGAAGCCGCTGACTGCTCCGGGAGCAGGGTTTCGACTCCGTCCTCGTCTTCGTCTTCCGGGGCTGAATCCTCGGAGACTGAAATACCGCACGGGGTGCGTCTTGCAGATGCTCCGGGTGCGAGCTACACCATTGGCAGAGGGAAGTATGCTGTGGTGTGTGATGAACCGGAGGGGAGCATGACCTCTGGAGAGATTGCAGCGTTCCGGGAAACGTGGGGTATCCCGGATGATGTTCTGCTGCGGCCCCTGAATCCTGGAGAGTCGGCCTGCAACCCGGAAGCAGGTTGGGTTGCCGCGCATCCAGATCAGTTCCGTCATGGACTCTCGCTCCCGCTGCCAAATTTCGTGCAGTACATGCTCAGTGCGCTGCAAGTGTCGCCCGCGCAACTTCCTGGGCTCCAGTGGAGGTGACTACTGAGCCTCGGCTGTTTGTACGAGTTTTCCGGGATGAATATACCAACGGTAAACGAGTTCCGGGCCTTGTATAGGTTGTCGTACTCCAGGAAGCAGGGGTCCGGGGGTTGCCTGTCCTTCAACGCCCGGAAACCTCCACCGATCGTCACCAATATGCCTTCATGGGTAGACAACAGCTGGAGGAAGAAAGTGGTGATGGTGGGCGGGAGGTGGCAGGTGAGGAGCAAAATGTACCGGGTTCCTGGCGCCTTCCAACCCATTGGCGACCAGTCGTTCGAGCTATCCGACCTAGAGCATGAGAGGATCTCGACCATACTCGGATGCTGGGACGACCTGGAACGGAGTTCTTTCAACTTCATCCGGCGAGAAGTGCTGCAATATTGCCAACTCGGGCGGGGTCCCGGTGCGTAGGAAGCCCTTGAGCGGTGATACTTTTGCGCTAGGTTTTGCAAAATACTAACTGTTTGCTTTCCTTGCAGGTGCGTCTTCCCGGGTGACTATCAAGCCCGAAACCACTCTCTCGATGGACGGGGAAGACCTCCTGAACAAGCTGAAGGAGAAAGGCGAGATCGTCTCGCGGACGTCGGTGGAGGAGGAGTCCGGCCGGCTCACGACCCATGCAGAGCCGAGGGCCATGGACGTTGATGACGACGCCTATGTCCTGAAGCGGGTGAAGACCCATCATGCTGCAGGCCTTCTAGCGCCTGGAAAGGGCAAGAGTACCGGGGGGGCAGTGAGGATTCCCAGTGGGATGAACAGGATTCCCAACCGGCCGGTGTCTGTGCCGCGCGTGGCTCGTCCCGCCCGTGTAAGCGCACAATCTTCTTCTCCGAAAGGCCGGGGAGAGAAACGGAAAGGCGGGGACATTCCCTCCTCTGCGCTAGTGACGCTTACCGGTGAATCGGTACGGGAGAACCTGGCCAAACGGTTCAGGATAACCAGCGGTGCGCAAGCTAACGCTGCTGGGGAGAAGCCTGCTGCTGCTGCCCGACAGAGTAGTCCCGCGCCTGCGGAGGCACCGAGGGGAAGCCCGGATAGTGCGCTTGCCCAGCAAGTGGCGGCAGACTTGGCCGGTCTTGGGCTGAACAGACCTGGGGTTGCGGGAGCCCTGGCGGGTGGGAATCGCCCAAAATGCAAGGAATCCGTCCTCCGGGTAAGCACCGCACGGTATCACTACACTGTTTGTAGCTTGTTTTTGTTTGCAGCTTGACTAACTGCCTTTGTTGCTGCGCAGCTGCTGTACAGTTTGTACGAACCGGATGTGAGCGAGAAGCTGTCGGAGCTGAAGAGACAGATAGCTGCTCTATCGGAGGCCCGACAACGCCTGGAGGTGGAGAAGTCTCGCTCGGACCGGGAGAAGGCCAGATCGGAGGAGAGGGCCAAGAAGCTGGAGGAGCAGAACCGGGGCCTGAAGAAGGAGAGGGCCGAACTGGAGGCCAAGGTGGACGAGCTCCAAGTGGGAGCTGCCGCTCTGTGCGCCGCCTTTGTTGCTCCGACCGGGGAAGATGACCCGGAACTCTACGAGCGGGTCGTTCTCAAATACCGTGAGAGCGATTAGTTCCTGGAGTTTCTGGTGAAGGCCAGGGAGGAGGGCATCTCGGATGCGTACACGGAATGGGTGGGGAATGGATGGTTAGACACTTCCCTGATGTCGACTGCTGCTGAAGGAGATATTCATGAGCAGTCGGACATCCATCAGGAGGCGGTGGAGGGGCAGCCGAGTGAAGCGATTCGCTCGGACTTGGATTCTTTTACCAACGGTGCCGAGTCTGCCCGAGCCGGAGTCCATACCGGAACTGATGTCGACGACGAGGGTACCGCAGGAGAGGCTGGCGGATTGCCTGCTGAAGGCGGAGTCGTGGCTCCTTAAGATTTTCTTGCCCTTTTCCTTGTAATCTTTTCGGATCGGTTACTGCTTGTATACTTTCTTGAATATGAATATACTGGAACTGGCAGAGCCGGTGAAATTTTCTCAGAAGTAGTTTGCATATATATTTGTTTTTACAATGGTTGAACCGCGAACTATGCCAAACTAACCGCTCGGTGCTAGCGGGTTTTACCAGGCCTGGTCACGTTCCTAGTCAGGGTCTGTTCTTCTTTCCCCCACGTACCGCTGGAGCTGGCCGTTATCAATCAAAACCTGCACCGCTGCCTTGAGAGCGCAGCACTGGTTCGTTCGATGAGTCGCCTCATCATGATAAGAGCAGTACTTGCCCGTCTGCGCCGTTGTAAGTTTCCCCTTCGGGTACTTTCTCTTGGGCGGCGGGGGAATGACGCTCCCGTTCTCAAGTAGGATATCCTCGTAGGATGTAGTGAGAGCGGTGAAGACTTCTTGGCTGGCCGGTGGTGGTGCTGGCATGATTGCTAGGGGGCGCTCTTGGCGGTACGGCGCCGGCTTGTGCTTGTTCTGGGGTTTATCAAAATAGGGCCTCTGCTGCCGTTGTGGCCAGTTTCTGCTGTTGGCGTTCCGGCTGGGCCGAGCGGTGCGGTTCTCAGTCTGCTGACTGGGCTTGGCTTCCTGGCCGGGCGGAGGGTTCTCTTCCCGGGGATGGTCTTCCTGTTGCTCATCCCGCTTCCTCTTCAGTAGGTGATGCCCGTAGGTCTCATGATCGGCCTGGGCATGTCGGATGGCCATAGCCATCAATTCGTCGTACCCCTGCGGGAGCTCTACCCGGACGGCGTAGGAAAACTTGCCCGCTTGGAGCCCTTGCTTGAACGCCATTTCGGCTATGCCTTTGTCCAGGTTCCGGACTCCGGCCGTAGCCGTCTGCCAGCGGTTGACAAAGGTTCTCTGCTCCTCTCCGGGGGCTTGTCTGCAATTGAAGAGGATGGTCGACGTCCGGGCTCCCTCGACTCGGAGAATGAAGCGGCCTACGAACCGATCGACTAACTACTCGAACGCCTCGATCGAGTTCGCCGGAAGCTCGTAGAACCAGCTGAGCGCTTCTCCAGACAAAGTCTCCTGGAAGATGTTGCAGCAGACTGCATCGGAGTAGCCCTTGGCGCAGGTTTGGGACCGGAAGCTGTCCAGATGCTGGTACGGGCAGCCGGATCCTGAATAGGTGAGCTTGAGGGACTTCTGGTTGCCAGATCTTCCCGACTCTATGGCCCGGTGCGAAAAGGGACCCATGCGCTCATTAAACCGGGCGCCCTCCATCGGCCGCGCGGCTCTTCTCTCATTGGCCTCCATTTGGGCCTTTAAGTCCAACACGGTGTTGGCCAGCATCTGCAGTGCTCGCGCGGTCGGAGTCTCAGCTTCATCCACTGACGAAGCGCCGGGCTGGCAGGAGGTTGTCGCGCTCTTTGGCGGGCCCACGCCTGCTGGCGGCCTTTCTCGCACAGGGTCACCGGGCCGACCGCCCGAAGACTGGCCTGCTTCGGTGTGTTGAGGTGGGATCGGCGGGAATGTCGCCTGTGCCTCGGCCATGGCGTCACTGCGCTGCTGTCCCCTTTCCAGGGCGGCTACCAGGGCAGTATTCACCGCCTCCATCTCTTCGTACCGGGCGTTGGACTTAGCTCTGTCCCTGTCGCTCTCCTCTCTTAGACGACTGACCTCTGCGGCCATTGCCCGTAGTTCTCCCGCCATACTGCTATGGCCGGGGCTGTACGTGGGGTCCCGGTCCGGGCTCTCAGATCGATCGCTTGAATCATCTGAGAACGTCAAGGAGAAGCCTCGTCGCTCTGGACTGTCTTCCTTCTCTGCCGGGCCTTTCCCGCGCGAGCTGTCGTGGAGGGAATCCGGCACGCCGGATGGTCCCCCACAGCTCCCTACTTCCTGACCGTTGCCCCGGTCGCCGCGCGGCTCCCGCGTGACGGCTGGGGTGGAGGTGAGCGTCTGCACTACTGCAAGGCGTCCCTCCTCGGCGGTACCTTAATTTCTCTTGACTCATTTCCGAGCTCTTTCCCAACGGTGTTGCTTACACGGTTTTTCGTTCAGAGTTCCCACAGACGGCGCCAATTGTTTCTGCCTAAACCCGGGGGTCTAGTAGATACTTGATGAATCCAACTTGATCTCCTGCAATCCTGCTCACTAAGGGGAATACCGGGCGGGCCGGCCTTCTCCTCTCCGATGCCTAAGTTAGTATAGTTGGAATATATATAACCAAGGCACGTATGTAAGCAGGGAGAGAGATAAGTTACCTAATAAAGAGGGTAGTTGGGGCCCTTATATAGGTGGTTGGGGGTAAGGACTGGCCTTACTCTTCGATGTGGGACTGGTTCCCTTCTGTTTGTACCTTCTGGTGCCCTCTTAGGCAGGCTGGCGCCCCCGGCACCAAGGTCCCTGGAGGCAGGATAGAGTGCTAGGCCCCGAGGCCGGGTGCTGGTGATCCGGTCCCGACCCTTGGGCCGGGCCCTGGTGCACTTGTTGCGGGTCTGTGGGCCTGCTGTAGCCTCTCTGCGGCTACTGTCAACAACTGTTATTTGCACAAGACGAATGCACAGTGATTAATAATTGGAAAATACTTGTGTTCATATTAGTATGTATGTGTGCGTCCATACTCTCTCTCTAATTTACATATTTTGGGCAATATTATCAACGATTTTAACCGTTCAAAAGTTGAATTAATCAATAAAGATCATCTATGCAACAATTGGGAATAAAACAAAATCGTTTGCTCATTCGATTGCATCCGATTGCATCAAACAAATGGACGGTTGATCATGAGACTCCCAACTTTCACTAGAACTGTTAATTTGTTTGATGCAATCTATAGAAAAGTATGTTATGGCGGAATAATCCTTCTATTATGTATGAGGGAAATATATACAGTTTACATCCTTTACAATTAAGATTCTCCATTAAGATAGGAGACTAAGAAGGGAAGAAAACCTATTCTAATTGA
The DNA here is from genome assembly GCA_963682095.1 of Potentilla sterilis. Taxonomy (NCBI): domain Eukaryota; kingdom Viridiplantae; phylum Streptophyta; class Magnoliopsida; order Rosales; family Rosaceae; genus Potentilla; species Potentilla sterilis. The sequence goes on along the minus strand of OY821755.1, from coordinate 37,455,983 downwards.
TGCAATTGATACAAGGAAATATTCTAACATATCTTCCTAATTAATGACAATGTATTTTCTAACACTCCCCCTCAAGTTGGAGAGTGTATGTCAAGAACTCCCAACTTGCTCAATAGAAATCTGAACTTGTCTTTGCCTAATGCTTTTGTGAACACATCCGCAAGTTGTTGCAAAGAACCAACAAATCGAGTTCTGACTGAGCCATCTGCTATCTTATCTCGAATGAAGTGACAATCCATCTCAATGTGGCGAGTTCTTTCATGGAAAACTGGATTTGCAGCTATGTGAAGAGCTGCCTGATTATCACAATGCAAAGTAGCTGGTCTGAGAATGGATATATGCAAATCTTGACCAATCAGAATCACAGAATGCTTTCAAACTAAGGTCATTCACTACAAAAACAAAGGGATTTACCGACGAAAAAAAAAAAAACGGCCGACGAAACTGTTTTTTCGTCGGCTATATCGAAGAAAAGCCGATGAATATTTTTTTCGTCGGGCAAAAAAAAATTTCGTCGGCTATTCCAATAGAATGGCCGACGAATTTTTTTTCCGTCGGTAAAAATTAAAAATCGTCGGCTATTCTTCGAGAATGGCCGACGATTTAAAGTTGTCGTCGGCTATACTCTGAATAGAACAGCCGACGAAAAATTTTGTGGCAAATCGTCGGCTATTCTACAAGAATGGCCGACGATTTAAAGTTTTCGTCGGCTATACTCTGAAAATGAGTATGGCCGACGAAGTTGGTAATTTCGTCGGCTATAAGTCTTTATATTTTCAGATCTGGGCAGAAGCTGCTCATTTAAAAAAAAACGGGAAAAAGAGTGAGAAATCTGTGGGTATTGTTGAAATCCGTCCTCTCTTACATTGTGGAGCTATATATAGGTACGTATATGTGTATATATGTTGATTTTGAGTTTTAGTTGAGTTGATTTTGAGTTTTAGTGATTTTGATATAGTAAGTGATTTTTTGTTTTGTTGTTGTTTTAGTGTTAGAATGTATGTATATATGTTGATTTTGAGTTGTAGTTGAGTTAATTTTCAGTTAGAGTTTAATTATGTGTTTTAATTTGATGTTATTTTAATTAGTGTTAAAATATATATAAATATGTTAATTAATGGTTGTTGATAGTGTAATGAACTTAAATAATGGTTGTTAATTAATGGTATATATATATATGAGTTGATGTTGATAATAATATATATTGTAATATATATGTGTTAATTAATTTATTATTAATTAAAGTTATACATATATATTATTATCAGGCTATATATGGATCGAGATAAGAGTTGGATTTCGCTTCCAAGGCATGACCGACGATACACTACAGGAGTTGTGGATTTTATGCAGTTCGTCGAGGAAAATGCAAAGGGGAATTACCATTATTGCCCGTGCAAGAAATGTAAGTGTCGCAGTGATATGTGTCGATTTCCGATTAGGACAGTATGGGAGCACCTAAAGAGTAATGGGTTTTGGCCGAAGTACACACGTTGGATATATCACGGTGAGCCATCATTAGATGGATCGCATGATCATGGGCAGTATTTTGAGGCGGGCAGTAGTAGTACATCCAACGATCCAACAATGGCATTCGTCAACGACGTGTTTCCTTTTGAAAGCGGTGTACGTGGGGAACAATATATGCAGGACCCGGTGCAGCCGTTCCCACAAGTTGTCAACACTGCTGCCTTTGACAAGTACAACAAACTGATTGCATTGCAACAGACCCCTGTGTCTTCAAGTTCTGAGAAGACAGTTCTTCAAAGTGTGATGGAGGTAATGAGGATTAAAGTCGAGACAAAAGGGAGCATCAGGCAAGTGGATGAATATCTACAGTACACTTCTTCGTTGTTGGAGGAGGGTCATCGTAATCCTACCAATCACCGTCAGGTCCGAAGTATCCTCAAAGATCTAGGGCTTTCCTACATTAAGATCCATGCATGCGCATTTGACTGCGTTCTCTTCTGGGGTGAAGATGCAGAAGGGAATGACCTTGCTAGCCTTGACGCATGTCCGATATGTCAGTCTGACCGATATAAGTTGACGGGAGCAGGCAATAGGAAACCTGTGAAAGTACTTCGGTATTTTCCGTTGAGAGATAGGCTTGAGCGGTTGTACATGTCAGAAACCACCGCAAAAGCTATGAGGTGGCACGGTGAGCGGGACGCGGGAGACGCAGATATCATGACACACATCTCTGACGGAGCGGCTTGGAAGCATATAAACAATGAGTTTCCTCATTTTGCGTCAGATGTCAGAAACGTCAGGCTCGGGCTCTCAACCGACGGGTTCAACCCTTTCGGCACCATGAGTCTTTCATACAGTATATGGCCGGTGGTTTTGGTACCTTACAACCTTCCTCCGTGGATGTGCATGAAGAAGGAATATAATATGTTGACGTTGTTGATTCCGGGGCCTGGTTACCCAGGGAAATGTCTCGATGTGTATATGAGACCATTGATTGAAGAGCTTAAGGTATTGTGGGACGTTGGTCATCCCACTTTTGACAAGTACAAGCAGGAGACGTTCCAGATGCATGCCATGGTTATTGGTACCATCAGTGATTTTCCTGCTTATGGGATGTTGTCGGGCAGCGTTGTTAGAGGATACAAGGCTTGTCCAGAGTGCCTCAGCGATTATGGGAGCACCCCTCATTGCAACAAGATATGCCGAATGGGTCATCGTGTGTTCCTTCCGGCGGATCACCACTGGCGTTACGAGTCCGCCGCATTTGATGGAACCGAAGAACACGGCCGTGCTCCCAGAAGATGGCCATAAGTTATTTAAAAATAATTATTTACGAACAATGCCCGACGAAAACTAACTATTTCGTCGGCCATAAGTTATATAAAAATAATTATTTACGAACAATGCCCGACGAAAACTAACTATTTCGTCGGCCATAAGTTATTTAAAATAATTATTTACGACCAATGGCCGACGAAAAATAACTATTTCGTCGGCCATAAGTTATATAAAAATAATTATTTACGAACAATGCCCGACGAAAACTAACTATTTCGTCGGCCATAAGTTATATAAAAATAATTATTTACGAACAATGCCCGACGAAAACTAACTATTTCGTCGGCCATAAGTTATTTAAAATAATTATTTACGACCAATGGCCGACGAAAAATAACTATTTCGTCGGCCATAAGTTATATAAAAATAATTATTTACGAACAATGCCCGACGAAAACTAACTATTTCGTCGGCCATAAGTTATTTAAAAATAATTATTTACGACCAATGGCCGACGAAAAATAACTATTTCGTCGGCCATAAGTTTTTAACAGAAAACGACAAAACAATAGCCGACGAATACTAGGTTTGATTTCGTCGGCTATGATTAAAAAAAAAACAAAAAAAGAGCTGTTTCCATTTTCTATCACTATCGACAAACCATTGCTTCATCGTTCAAATGCAAATGTGTCGTGAAATAAGACATGACCAAAATATTGAAATACGGCTACGGTTGAAAAATGGGAAGATTCCGACAAAATCTGTGTGCCGAATGTTGCGGTTAGCTGTTTTTTACTTCCGTTTTCCTATGGGTAGCCTGACGGTCGGTAAATATTTTGAGGAAAATTTTTATACGATTGGTTGCGTCTCATCGATCTGAAACTATTCTCTGTTGAACGTCAGGCCAAAAAACGTCATTTAGACGGGCCAATTTCCATTTCTAAGCATTTGAAGGGTTGACTCACCCGGTTGACCGTCCCGATCGAGCCTTTAACGTTGTCAGATGTAGTTGGATTTTTTTTCATACATGTATTTCATCTTAACGGTGATATCTGACGGTTGAAATAGATTTTCCAAACTTTGCGATTCAAAATCGGAATATATGCACTAATGTTCCTTAACTTGTTTACTAAGTGTTTAATTGAATGTATAGTTTCAAATACCTACTATACGTAGACCCTTCAAATGCAAATGTGTCGTGAAATAAGACATGACCGAAATATTGAAATACGGCTACGGTTGAAAAATGGGAAGATTCCGACAAAATCTGTGTCCCGAATGTTGCGGTTTGCTGTTTTTCACTCCCGTTTTCCTATGGGTAGCCTGACGGTCGGTAAATATTTTGGGGGAAATTTTTATACGATTAGATGCGTCGCATCGATCTGAAACTATTCTCTGTTGAAGGTCAGGCCAAAAAACGTCATTTAGACGGCCCAATTTCCGTTTTAAAGCGTTTAGAGGTTTGACTTTGCGGTTTGACCGTCCCGATCGAGCCTTCAACTTTGTCAGATGTAGTTGGATTTTTTTTCATACATGTATTTAACCTTAACGGTGATATCTGACGGTTGGAATAGATTTTCCAAACTTTGAGATTCAAAATCGGAATATATGCACTAATGTTCCTTAACTTGTTTACCAAGTGTTTAATTGAATGTACAGTTTCAAATACCTACTATACGTAGACCCTTCAAATGCAAATGTGTCGTGAAATAAGACATGACCGAAATATTGAAATACGGCTACGGTTGAAAAATGGGAAGATTCCGACAAAATCTGTGTCCCGAATGTTGCGGTTTGCTGTTTTTCACTCCCGTTTTCCAATGGGTAGCCTGACGGTCGGTAAATATTTTGGGGGAAATTTTTATACGATTAGATGCGTCGCATCGATCTGAAACTATTCTCTGTTGAAGGTCAGGCCAAAAAACGTCATTTAGACGGCCCAATTTCCGTTTTACAGCGTGTAGAGGTTTGACTTTGTAGTTTGACCAAAAGTATAGCCGACGAAGTTATATTTCGTCGGCTAAAGTCTGGTGATCCGCGCCTTCCCATTATCCACCGTTGGATGGGGGAGATCGGACGGATTCTGAGGGACGACGACTATAGCCGACGAATTATGGAATTTCGTCGGCTATGCCATACCATGGCCGACGAAAATCATTTCGTCGGCTATGACATAGTATGCCCGACGAAATCACTGTATTCGTCGGCTATACTATATCATGGCCGACGAAATTGCTTTATTTCGTCGGCTATACTATATCATGGCCGACGAAATAAAGCGATTTCGTCGGCTATACTATCGGGTATAAGTAAAATGCAGCCGAACCCTAGCCTCCATTTGCCCGATTTTCCCTATCCTCCTCGAATCCGGCCCTCCTTCATCCGTCGATCCTCCTCCCTATTCCGGCAGCCCGGCGCCTCCTCCTCCTCCTCCTTGGTTCGGCAGCCCGGCGACTCCTCCTCCTCCTCCTTGGTTCGATCCGCCGCCCCTCCTCCTCCTCCTCCTCCCTGTTCCGGCAGCCCCGGCCGACCCTCCTCCTCCTCCTCTCTGTTCCGGCCGCCTCCCCCTCCTCCTCCTCCCCGATTCGGTACCGGCCGGCCCCCTTTTTTTTTTTTTTTTTGTTATTTAATTATTAATAAATTAAATTATGGTTAATAAATTATATATAATTGTTAATTTAGATATAATTGTTAATTTAGGTATAATTTATGTATTTATATGTTAATTTGTATATAATTTATGTATTTATGTTAATTTATGTATTTATGTTAATTTAGGTATAATTTATGTATTTATATGTTAATTTGTGTATAATTTATGTATTTATGTTAATTTATGTATTTATGTTAATTTAGGTATAATTTATGTTTTTATATTAATTTAGATATAATTTATGTATTTATGTTAATTTAGTTATAATTTATGTATTTATGTTAATTTAGGTAGAATTTATGTATTTATGTTAATTTAGGTATAATTTATGTATTTATGTTAATTTAGTTATAATTTATGTATTTATGTTAATTTAGGTAGAATTTATGTATTTATGTTAATTTAGGTATAATTTATGTATTTATGTTAATTTAGTTATAATTTAGGTTTTTATGTTAATGTATGTAGTTTTTAGGTTTTTATGTTAATTTAGGTAATTTTTGTAAAATTTATTTTAATTGTATATAATTTAGGTGTAATTGTATAATTTATATGTATAAATTGGTTATTATATAAATCGGTAAATATTAAAATATGTTAGTATTATTGGGTATTATATTAATTAGAATTTGTTATTTAATATAATATAATTTAATATTAATTAATGTATTAATGCGTCTGGCTTTAGATGGCCGATGCATTTAGGCAGTTGTTCGGAGGTCGTCGTTCTAGATCTAGAGGTTCTGGAAATGCCGCCCGTTCTGGAAATGCCGCGGGTTCCCCAGACTCCGAGAGGACGGCTAGCCAGCCTGAGAGGACCACCAGCCAGCCGCGGAGGAGTGTGGATGCAGCCCAGCCGCGGCGGAGTGTGAGTGCTCGGCACCAGACCCTTCTCCAGGCGGGGCGGCCGTCGAGCACTTCACTTCCGAATGTCGGTCCCTCTGTGGCGCCGAGGTTTAGTCGGCAGCTGTTTCACGAGGAGATAGCTGCCGACGTTCCTCAGGTTCGTATGCCTGAGGTTCATCGGGAGCCGATGCCGATGCCGAGTCCGACTCAGTCTGCTGGTGACTCGACTGAGGGGCCTACTCTCCCAAACCAGCTCTTCCTCCCATACAACATTCCTGCGATACCCGAGGTCGACTATCAGGGTCGGCCCCAGTGGCCTGATATGCCTCAGTTCGTGAGTGCTGCGGAGGCATACCAGCAGCAGCCATGGGAGAGCCCTGACCTCCTGATTTCGGCGAGGAGAAAAGGAAAGTCGACGGCAACCGAATCATCGGGTTCAGGTAACATTCGATTTTATTAATTAAATATTTTATTAAAATTAACGCACTAATATTTAATTTTATTAACCAATCGTCGTTTATGTGATATGGACAGGCGCTAGCAGTTCAACCCAGAGGAATACCAGAGGTGTCATCAGTTTTGAGACGCTCAGGAGAACGGTTGAACGGAGCGGGAGGATCCAGATTGACGAAGCTCCTGATCAGGAGGTTGGGGCGAAAAAGAAACGCGACTACTCGGGTTGCGTGGGTGCACTCATTAGGGACAGAGTCCCTATGTTGTGGGCTCGGTGGGCTGATGTGCCCGAAGAAATCAAGATGGAGTTGAACAACGCCGCGTCGGTGAGTAAATAAAAAAATTTAATTTAGTTATCGTAATATTTAAAAATTTTCGGTATTTTTATAATTATAAAACTAATAAAATATTATCTTTCAGACATACTTTGTGGTTGCGGAACACAAGCGGGGTTGGGCGGACTCCCAACAGAGCTCGAGGTACGTTGGGAATGTCTTATTTGATAATTAGAAATATTTTATGATATTAATAATATTTCTAATGCACTTTTGTTTTCTTCGTAGGTTCAAAGAGTGGAAGAACGAGCTCCGTTCCCACTATAATGAGTACGGCAACCGTGGTCGTATGGGTACTCCCAGAGAGTTCATGTTCAGGGAGTACGAGTGGCGTTGGTTGAGGACCGTAGTCTTCGACAACCCGGCTATGATGGTAAATATTAAACTTCATTATAAATGTTTATTTTATTAAAATTTTAATTATTAGTTTAAATATTTTATAATTATTTCAGTTATATTTTTTGATGAATTTTTCTAATATTTTATTATTTGTTTGAAGGAACGGTCTCGGATAAACTCGGAGAACCGCCGCCGTAACACAATCCTCCATCACGGCGGTTCAAGGCCGTTTGCACAATATCAGGAGGAGGCGCTAAGAGATCATCCTGATTGCAACCCCTACGTGGAGACGTTCAAGATCGCTTATCCACAAGCGACAGACGATCTCGTAAGTCGTTCATTATGATTTTAAAATTTAAATTATTAATTTTACTTAACTATCCATTTGTTAGAATATTAATTTTTTTTCCCCGTCCAATTAGGAGCGGGTGACCCAGGCCGAACAAGAGGTGCTCCAGCAAATAGTTCGGGAGACACAACCGGACATCTCAGAGGCAGATTTGGAGGAAGCCGTGCGCCAGGTCGACCGCACCAATATCCAAACGGCGGCGAGGATGTTCAACGCAGCCTTCCCACACCAGTCCAACGAGTACTACTGCCGGGGTTTAGGAGGTTCTGGACAAGGGCTCCTGAAGACCACTAAGGGAGGTCAAAAGAAGGGAGGCGGCCAGACCCAACATATGAGGGGGGAAGTGCAGCGATTGGCCGCAGAATTGGCGACCTCGTCCCAGACAGTAGAGGAGCTGCGCCGCAGACAATATCAGTCCCAGCAGTATCAGTTGGATATGGTCCGTTGGAATGCTGAGTGCGCCAGAATTCGGCAATACAACAACCACGGCCAGCAACAGTGGATTTATGAGATGTTCGCGGCACAACAAGAAGGCCGTCCACCCCCGCTCCCGTTTCAGCAGTTAGTGGAGCCTCCAATGCCTCAACCTCCCGAGTTCGGTCAGCAGGATGATGCGCCTGATGCTGTAGATGATATCCTAGACTTTAGTAGTTTAGGAGATAATTAGGATTATATTTTATGTATATTGGAACGAATTTAATAAAAATGGTGTTTAGACGTGTTTCTTGTTGGTGCAAAAGCATGAATTGTTTTTGTGATTTGCAGCTTGCTTGGAATGGTAATTTAGAAAATAATTTAATTTTTTTTTTTCCAAATGCAAGAATAGCCGACGATTTTTGCATTATTTCGTCGGCTATAACAAGTATAGCCGACGATTTTTACCAATTTTCGTCGGCTATACAAGTTATAGCCGACGAAAAGTGCCTTATTTCGTCGGCTATAACTAATTAATACCTATAAAATAGTAATATATTTCGAGGAAATAGCCGACGAAATTTTATTAAATCGTCGGCTATAGTTAAAATACCATAGCCGACGAACTTTTATTAAATCGTCGGCTATAGTTAAAACACCATAGCCGACGAAATTTTATTAAATCGTCGGCTATAGTTCAAACAGCATAGCCGACGAAATTTTATTAAATCGTCGGCTATAGTTAAAACATCATAGCCGACGAAATTTTGGTAAATCGTCGGCTATAGTTAAAACACCATAGCCGACGAAATTTTAGTAAATCGTCGGCCATACTTAATGGATTTCGTCGGCCATACTCAAAAATACCCGACGAAAGTCGTCGGCTATTTTACCGACCTTTGCCCGACGAATTTTTTGACTCGTCGGCCATACTTAACTATAGCCGACGAAATTTTTTTTTTCGTCGGCCATTGGTATTACCGACGGCGTATTACCGACGACTTATGGCCGACGAAATTTTCGTCGGCAGAGGGTATAGCCGACGAAAAAAAAAAAAGGCCGACGAAAATTTTTTCGTCGGCTATTCGTCCGTATCTGGTAGTGATTGTTAGAACTCAAAAGCAAACCTTGACCAGGACAAGATTTCAAATATCTGACAACTCGAAGAGCTGCTGTCATATGATGTAGGCGAGGCTCATGCATAAACCTGCTAAGAACATGAACTGAATAAGTGATGTCAGGTCTGGTGATTGTGAGATAAATAAGTCGTCCAACCAAACGTCGATACACAGCAGGATCCTTAAACAACTCCCCCTTATTTGACAATTTCGAATCATCCATGGGAAAGTCCACAGGTTTGACACCTAAGAGACCGGTGTCCTTAATAATCTCCAATGCATACTTTCGTTGAGACAATAATAGGCCCTTTTGTGAACGTGCAATCTCAATGCCAAGGAAAAAATTAAGGTCACCCAAATCCTTGGTAGCACGAATAGAGTCTAGGTTGTTCCCGGTAATGAGAATATTATCAACATAAATCAATAACACTGTAAGGGAATCACCAACCTTTTGTATGAAAAGAGAGTAATCAGCTTTAGATTGAACAAAACCGGCAGCAAGTATGGCTTCAGTGAACTTAGAGAACCATTGCTGAGAAGCTTGCTTCAGACCATAGAGTGATTTGTGGAGGCGACACACATAATTCTCCCCCTGTCGCTGAAGACCTGGAGGAGGGGACATATATATCTCTTCATGTAAATCACCATGAAGAAAAACATTATTAACGTCAAGCCGATGAAGGGACCAATTCTGACAAGCTGCAATGGCAAGAACACAGCGAACTGTAATCATCTTGGCAGTAGGAGAAAAAGTATCATGGTAATCAATACCTGCAGCCTGTGTAAAACCCTTCGCCACAAGGCGAGCCTTGTAACGTTCAATAGAACCATCGCCCTTGCGCTTAATCCGATAAACCCATTTACAAGCAATTGGCCGTTTACCAGGAGGAAGAGGAACTAATGACCAAGTATTATTGGCTGTAAGGGCTGCAAGTTCCTCATGCATAGCAGTTTGCCAATTAGGATCAAAAGAGGCTTGATCATAGGAAGATGGTTCTGTATCCCTACTAAGAGCTGCAACATAGGCAAGATGTAATGAAGAATATCGCTGATATGAAATGAAATTACAAAGTGGGTAACGCGTACCTGGTGGAGGACTCGACCGAGGAGATGATAGATGGTGTGGTGGCAGAATCACCTGCGAGCACTTATAATCACATAGACGTACATTGGGAACACGAGTTCGTGTGGAGCGGCGTAAGGCAGGAGCTGATGAATCAGAAACAGGATGATCGATTTCAGTAGGTAAGGAGTGATCGATTGCAGAGGACTATAGAGACAGATCAGTATCAGGCGGGGATTGTGATGGGGTATCAATCTCAGCTAGAGGGGCAACTGTGGCCGAGCTTGATGACTCTAAAATTGGTGGGGATGATGGATGTCTAGAGGATGAGGACGAGGGAGGTCCATGAGAAATAGGTATAGTATGAGACACAATGTCATCAAAAATAGGACAAGGCAAAGAAGAAGAAGAAGATGGTGAAACTCTTAGAGAAGAAGACGTGAAATGGAAGGTATCTTCCAAAAAAGTAACATCACAGTTGGTAAAAATCTGTTTGGTTTCAAGATTGTATAGCTTATAAGCTTTCTGACCCATTGGGTATCCAAGAAAAATGCATTTGTGAGCTCGTGGGGAAAATTTGGATGAAGGAGTAACATAAGTTGCAAAAGCGACACAACCGAAAACACGCATGTGAGAATAGTCAGGAGGTTTATTGTAAAGAATCTCAAAAGGGGATCTTTTATCAAGCAAAAGTGTAGGAAGTCTATTAATTGTGTATGCAGCAGTAAGAATGCATTCTCCCCAAAAATGAAGTGGTAAGTGTGATTGAAAACGAAGAGCTCGAGCAACATTTAGAAGATGTCTATGTTTGCGCTCAACGACACCATTTTGTTGAGGTGCATAGACGCAAGAAGTTTGGAAAACAACCCCCTGCTCGAGAAAAAAATCTCCCAGAGAGAGAAATTCAGCTCTGTTGTCAGAGCAAAAGGTTTGAACATGGGAATTAAATTGAGTTTTGACATATGCAAAAAATTTACGAAGTAAATATTGCGCCTCACTTTTATGACGCATTAGAAAAACCCATGTAAAACGAGAGAAATCATCCACAATAGTTAAAAAATAATGAGCATCATTAAGAGAAGGTGTCTTATAACGTCCCCAAATATCACAATGTATGAGAGAAAAACAACGAGATGTGGATATTGAACTAGAAGGAAAAGATTTGCGAGTTTGTTTAGCCAAAGGACAAATTTCACACTTACTTGTGAAATCAAAGTGACAATGAAGCGACTCATTGACGATATGCTGCAAACAGACAGAAGAAGGATGTCCTAATCGACGGTGCCAGAGATCAGAAGAGAGGGTGATATGACTGGTAAACGGGTGTTTGTTGGGAAGAGTAGAGGACAACGCCACTAAATAATACAAGTCTCCACGTCGCTTTCCCACACCGATCATCATCCTCGTAGTCAAGTCCTGCAAAAAACACCAAGACAGAAATAAAGTTACCGAACAGTGTAAATCATCAATGATTCTCCCAACAGACATAAGATTGATATGGAATGTCGGAACACATAAAACATTCTGTAGAACAGCATTGTTGATGGTAACTGATCCTTGCATAGAAATATCTGCTTTAGCGCCACTGGGTAAAGTAACGGAGGAATTGATCTTGTTGCGATTAGTAATCAAATTTGATGAATTCAAAATATGGTGAATAGCTCCACTATCGATAATCCACTGATTAGGGGTGACCGGAGATAACTCAAATTTGGACGCACAAACCATGATTGTGTATTGTACTGAAAGAATGTGTCGGGTTCGGATACGGGTCAAATCCTGGTCGGATACGGGTCAAATTCGGGTCGGATACGGGTCAAATTCGGGTCGGATACGGGTCAAATCCGGGTCGGATACGGATCAGACTGGGTCGGATACGGGTCGGACTGGGTCGGACTCGGGTCGAATCCTGGTCGAAATCCGGGTCGAAGATGACGTTGGGTCGGAAGGCAGCGGCTGTGATTCGGGTTCTAAATCCGGGTTCAAGGCGACGGCTGTGGTTGGATTTGAGTCGAAGCTGCGTCGGATAATTGCAGATTCGGGTCGGACTCGGTTGGACTGAGGCGTCGGAAAGAGGAGCAGCGGTCCGGTTCGACTGGTCTGGACTGGTCTGAGAGAGGCGCGACGACAATCTGGAGGCAGGGGCGACCGGAGGCGCCCTGGAAGCGGAGGCAGCCTGGAAGCAGGGGCTAGGCAGGCAAGAGAAGGACCGGCAGGGCTGAAGATGGCGCCTGACTGGGAAGCCGGATCGATCGGAACCGACGGCGAGACGAAGATGGCGCCGGAAGAAGAAAAACGCCGAAAAAGGTGAAAACGGCGAGACGAGCCGAAGGTAGAAGCAGATGAACGGCTCTTGGGTGCCCAAAGTAAGAACTTGGGTGCCCAAAGTAAAAACTTGGGTGTGCAAGATAAATTCGGCAGAAATTGACGAAAGATAAAAAAACAGGTTGTTATGCCTGTTCTGATACCATATAGAAAAGTATGTTATGGCGGAATAATCCTTCTATTACGTATGAGGGAAATATATACAGTTTACATCCTTTACAATTAAGATTCTCCATTAAGATAGGAGCTAAGAAGATAAGGAAACCTATTCTAATTGATGCAATTGATACAAGGAAATATTCTAACATATCTTCCTAATTAATGACAATGTATTTTCTAACACAATCGGATGTAATCGAATAAACAAACGATTTTGTTTTATTCCGAATTTTTGCATAGATGATCTTTATTGATTAATTCAACTTTTGAAAGGTTAAAATCGTTGATTACATTGCCCAAGATATGCAAATTAGAGAGTATGAACGCACACATACATATTAATATGGACACAAGTATTTTCGTTGATTACATTGACCAAGATATGCAAATTAGAGAGAGTATGAACGCACACATACATATTAATATGGACACAAGTATTTTCGTTGATTACATTGACCAAGATATGCAAATTAGAGAGAGTATGAACGCACACATACATACTTTTATGAACACAAATATTTTTCTTAATAATTACTAAATTGTATTTCTCTGTTAGAAACTCGCTTACTGACGTGTATGTTAAGTTTGGGAAGTTTGGGGTTGCAGAGAAGCTGTTCCACGAAATACTTTGGTTGCTGGGTATTGTGTAAGTGGAGAGGTTGGTGAGGCTACGAGGGTGGCAAGACGTTGTTTTCCTGGTCGACGATGATCAGTGCATAGGCCAAGTTGGGTGAGTTGGAGAGAGCTAGGCGGCTTTTCGTTGCGACGTTGCAGAGGAATGTGGTGTCGTGGAGTGTGATGATTTCAGGGTATGCACAGAATGAGAACTTTGCTGAGGCGGTTGGGTTGTTTAGGGAAATTCAAGAATGTGGGTTGGCGCCGACTGACGTTATGCTGGTTAGTGTGTTGTCTGCTTGCACTCATCTTGGGGCACTTGATTAAGGGAAATGGATTGATAGGTTGATAAAGCCAAGTGGGATGGAGTTGGGTCTGTTTTTCGGGGAACGCATTAGCGGATATGTATGCCAAGTGTGGTTGTATAACTGAAGCTAGGCTGGTTTTCTTTCAGAACAACATGCATGAGAGGGATGTGGTATCATATCTTGGAGTACCATCATTAATTGGCTGGCCGTGAATGGTCATGCTGATGAAGCTTTTGAGTGTTTTGGTAACTTGATTGAAACTGGTTTGAAGTCTAATGAAATTATGTTTATGGGCTTTTGATAGCATGTACTCATGCTGGTTTGGTAGACAAGGGGCTCAAGTATTTTGACATGATGGAGAAAGCAGACGGAAATCTCCCGTGTTTGAGCATTATGGATGTGTGGTTCAGTGGTTGATCTTCTCATCCTCGCTGGTCGTGTTGCTAAAGTAGAGGATATTATCAGTTCCATGCCTATGAAGCATAAAGTCTTGGCTGCATTGCTCGGTGGTGGTCAGATTTATAAAGATGCTGATAGAGGGGAGCTTGTTGTTCAGTAGATACTTGAACTGGATTCTGAGCACTCTGGAAGCCACATTTATGATGCAAACCTGTATCTTGAAGTGACGACTAACAAATCTTTAGATGTCATGACGAATTGACGATTCAGCATCTAAAGGTCAACTGCTGTGGGTTTTTGATGAGAATGTTTCGCCATTCAGAAGTATGGTGTTGCTGTTATACATGTCTTCCTCATAACTGTGTAACTGTGTAAGTTATCATTTTCTTATATATTTAATTTTTTATTTGATATCTTTGTGCTTAATTGCAAGTATGTTTCCATGACATATTACCTCAGCCAAGATATATGATGTAGTTTTCTTAGAAATTTCGTGTCCATCTTTATCTGCAGACCCTAAGAATAGCAGAGATATCATCAAGGTAAGCTTAAACAGCATGAATAGGAGGATCCTCAAAGTTTATAAGGCCAAACTCATAATTAAGCTCAGTTATTGTTATTAGTGAGCTACATCACCTTAAATTATTTTTCGCAATTTAAGTAAAAATTCATAAGTTAATTGGTAGTTGTATAACAAAGATTTAGCCCGGCTAATTTTCTCTAAAATTATGTGAGAACTAAGTACAATCTTTATCAATGTTTTTAACACTATGGCCGACACTACCAGAAAAGGGGTCATAGCCGACGACGCCATCTCGTCGGCCGTTTCCATTAAATCGTCGGCTATAGTCATAGCCGACGAAGTATCGTCGGCTATAGTCATAGCCGACGAAGTATCGTCGGCTATTCCGTCGTCGGGAATGCCCCGTCGGCTATAGTATAGCCGACGACACTGAGGGTAAGTCGTCGACTTATAAACCACGAAGTATAGCCGACGAACAAAGCGTCGTCGGCTATTATGAGAACATTGCCAACGATAGAGTCGTCGGCTATAACTCTCCCCTAACCCCTAAACCCCGAAGTATAGCTGACGACTCTATCGTCGGCTATAACTCGAGGCATAGCCGACGAATTAATTCGTCGGCTATAACCTTCGCCGGCACCGGAAACGGCTTATTTTTGCCGGAAGCCGGGAGGTTATAGCCGACGAAATATGGTCCATTTCGTCGGCTATAACCCCTAAATATTTAAAAAAAAATTATAAATTTTGTTCGGGCCCAATTCCACTTCGTCTTCGGTTTGCCTGCAGAAAATCCACAAATGTACATCCAAATAGCCAACAAATATCCACATCAATCCATCCATAATATCCTACTGTACAAACCCCCTAACTAGCCATCTACGTACACTAACTACTCATCACCCCCTAAATGGATGGCGTCGTCGACGGGATCGTTCGAGTTCCGGTGGCTATGGCTACCCTGATCGCCTGACGTACTCCGATGCGGGGGAGGAGTGGGGACGACGAAATCGGGCATCTGTGGCTGAGGCAGGGGCTCCTCTCCAGCTTGCTGGGCCTCCCAAGATTGCCGCATCCATCGGTACATCTCCGCCGCGGCCGCGTTGCTGGCCAGCTGCACCAAAGCCTGCTGCTGGAGCGCCTCCACCGCCCTATCCAAATCCGCCTGCGTCCTCTGCAGCTCTGTCTGCAAGTCTCTCCTCGTCGAAGCCGCACGCTGCGTGCTGGGATTGGCCGGCGTGTACTTCAGAACCCCATCTCCCGCCGCGCCTAGGCCTCTCTGGTAGAAGTAGTTGTTGCCAGTCCCTACCGCCGCGTGCATGATCTGAGAGGCCAAGCGCAGCTCAAGGGTGTCGATCGTGGAGGCAAACTGCACGATCGCCTCGTCGGACGCCCCTTCCCCCAGCGTCTCTCGCGCGATCCTCAAGGTGATCGCGTCGGTCTCCGCATCTATTCTCGCCTAATTGACAAGAAAATATAATAAACGAATTAATAAAAAAATATATATAAATTAATTTAATGAAACACTTTATTGAAGATGGGCGAATACTTACCACTTGGTCGGGACGGTCCGGATACATTTGCGCATGAATCCACGACAACGGGCTCGGCGGTCGGTCCCTCCTTGCAATCTCTGCCCACTGCCTCCAGGAGCGGGCGCCGCCGTAGTGGGGGTGCTCGTTCCTCTTGCGGTTGTCGCTGTTCGTCTTCGAGATTTTCTTTATTATAAGAACGAACATATAAACGCAAATATAAATTAGTAAGTAACTTAAAATATTAGGAACTAACCAAAAAAAAATTATTAACTAATTTAGTTACTAACTAATTTAGTTTAATTAGTAACTAATTAACTAACTAATTTAATTTAATAACTAACTAACTTACTAACTACCTAATTTAATTTAATTTAATTTAATTTAATTTAATTTAGTAACGAACTAACTAACTATGTAACTAACTAACTAACTAACTTAATTTAATAACTAACTAACTAACTAATTAATTTAATTTAGTAACTACATAATTTAATTACTAAATAACATTAAAAAGTTATAGACTAGGCTAAATTTTCTTACCGAGACCCTGTCGCTCCCGAAGTAGGCTACCAGCCATAGCCACTCATACTCCCTGTACCGGAACTCGTGGGGGGTTGCACCTCGCCCCAAGCCCTTCTCCACATGGTACGTCCTGTGGTGCGTCGACAGCTCGTTCTTCCACTCGGAGTACCTATATTAACATAACACAACTGTTAGATATATTCGTACATCTTTAATCGTCTTCAATCTAACTCGAATGATAGTAAAATAACGCGAAACACATAACCTGTTCTTCAGCTGCTCGTCTCTCCACCAGTCCAAGGTAGGATGGACTCTAAACCATTGCTGCAATATTATAAATTAATTAGAAAATATTTTTATATAGTTATAAGGACTCAATTCATAAATGTTTATTTTCTATAATAAAAATACGATTTAACTCACCGACAGTGCATTGTACACTCGCGCCTTGATGTCATCGTGCACAGAGCCCCAGTCGGGCCACAACATTGGGACCCTGTCCCGCACGATCATCCCCGTCGCGTTGATATACTTGGTCGTGGTTTCTCTCCTCTCGATCGGGCGTCCATCCTCACCGGGACCGGGCAGGATCTCCCTGATCCCACCGGCGAGTTCCCTCTCCAGGGTCGACATGTTCGCTGGACCTCTGGTCCTTCTCGTCCCCGCGGGTTTATTTACGAGGACGCCTGTTTCATAATTAAAATGAATACATGCCTAATAAAAATTTCGTACTAACTAACTAATTGACTAACCAACTACGTACATAATTTACTACCTAACTAATTAATTTAGTAATTAACTAACTAAATAATTTGCTAAATAATTTAATTTAATAACTAACTAGCTAAATTAAATTAATTTACTAAATAATTTAATTTAGTAACTAGATTAACTAGCTAAATTCTTTAATTTACTAACTAATTTAAATTACTAACTAACTAACACATTTAATTTACTAACTAACTAACTAATTTAATTTAATAACTAACTAACGACCTAACTAATTTAATTTACTAACTAATTATGAACTAAGCTTCGACGTAGTTAAATAATTAATTAAACAATCTAAATAATTAATTAAACTAACTAATTACTTGCGTCGTTGTACTGTTTGTCCTTCTCACGAACACACCACAGGCCGCGGCAGTCCTCTGAGTCGAAATTCCTGTGGACGTAGGCCTCCTCCCAGGGAATCTCGTGCGGCCGGTCGTGCCTCCAAATCTGCCTCCCCTAGCGTCGTACTAGGGGACGCAGCGAGGAACTGGACCATATACATCCCCGATGGCGGAGACATACTGGGCGTGGACCCTGAGGGGCCTGATCCCCCTGTCGGTGGGCCCTGTCGCTGTGGACGCTGTCGCTGTGGGGGGACAGGGAGCATCTCTGGAGGGTCCTGATCGTCGCGCGGTGGGCTCGGCTGCCGATCCTGGAACAGTGCTGAAGTGCAGTGAGGTCTGGAGGGTGCGGCTGTGCGTCCTCCTCTGACGCTCGAGATTGGGCCCGCTCGCGTCGACTCATACGATGAGCCCCCACGTGTATCGCTCGGGGTAAATCCCATCAACGTCTCCTCGCGCCTGTTCATTGGCCGGCGTAGGCCCCGACGACCGCTGGGTCCGCCCCCCCCACGGCTGTGTCCTGCCTGAGCTTCGGGGTCGCTCTCGCTCGGTCTGGCAATCCAGCGGTCTACAGCGCGGCGGTTTTCTGCACAATTAGTATATAAAATCCATAAATTTCACAACATACGATGAGCCCGCTCCCGTCGACTCATACGATGAGCCCCCACGTGTATCGCTCGGGGTAAATCCCATCAACGTCTCCTCGCGCCTGTTCATTGGCCGGCGTAGGCCCCGACGACCGCTGGGTCCGCCTCCCCACGGCTGTGTCCTGCCTGAGCTTCGGGGTCGCTCTCGCTCGGTCTGGCAATCCAGCGGTCTACAGCGCGGCGGTTTTCTGCACAATTAGTATATAAAATCCATAAATTTCACAACAATTCCACAAAAAAATAAAAAACTTCATTAAATATATATATACCTAATTATATATATACCTAAATATATTTATACCTAATTATATATATATATTCTGAAATATATATATATATATATAGATATATATATATCCTCCTAAAAATTCAGTATATATAACACAAAAAAATAAAAAAACTTCATTAAATATATATATACCTAAATATATTTATACCTAATTATATATATATTCTGAAATATATATATATATAGATATATATATATCCTCCTAAAAATTCAGTATATATAACACAAAAAAATAAAAAAACTTCATTAAATATATATATACCTAATTATATATATACCTAAATGTATTTATACCTAATTATATATATATATTCTGAAATATATATATATATATAGATATATATATATCCTCCTAAAAATTCAGTATATATAACACAAAAAAAATAAAAAAATTCATTAAATTTATATATACCTAATTATATATATACCTAAATATATTTATACCTAATTATATATATATTCCAAAATATATATATATATATATAGATATATATATATATCCTCCTAAAAATTCAGTATAATTCCACAAAAAAATAAAAAAATTCATTAAATTTATATATACCTAATTATATATATACCTAAATATATTTATACCTAATTATATATATATATATATATATATATATATATATCCTCCTAAAAATTCAGTATAATTCCACAAAAAAATAAAAAACTTCATTGAATATATATATACCTAATTATATATATACCTAAATATATTTATACCTAATTATATATATATATATATTCCGAAATATATATATATATATATATATAAATATATATATATATATAATATATCCTTCTAAAAATTCTTGTTAATTCCACAAAATTAAAAAAATTCCACAAAATTCACAATTAGCCCTAAAACACTTATACCTAAATCATTTAACCCTAAAAAACAATTAACCCTAATTCAATCAAAAAAATTCTAATTCAAAACCCTAAATAATTCAATAAATCACAATGAGGGAAAGCCGGGACTACCTGACATGGTGGTGCGACGGGGACGAAGTCCGGTGGTGGTGCGGTGCGGCGGCACGGCGGCTAGGGGCGGCGGCGGCTGCGTTCGCACCTGTTCTGGAATGGGTGAAGGTCGGGAAGGACGGGGAGGGGTCGGGGAGGGGTCGGTGGTGGTCGGGGAGGGTCGGGAGGGCTCGGGGAGGGTCGGTGGTGGTCGGGGAGGGGAGGGTCGGGCGGCGATTAGGGTTTTGAGGGGAGCCGGTAGAAAATGAGGGAAAACGGTCTGCTTCGCTTTAAATCGAAGGACTATAGCCAACGATGTCCATTTTAATTCGTCGGCTATACTCTGACCCTAAATCCGGGCCGGGCCGAAGTTGGGCTTTGCGAGCCGAGGTACGGGCCAGGCCTTGGGCTGTGCGGGGGGAGGGCCGGTTATAGCCGACGAATTTAGCCATTTCGTCGCCTATAGTATGAATGTCGTCAGCTATACCTTTAATATCGTCGGCTATACTTCACGCGCTCAGC
The DNA here is from genome assembly GCA_963682095.1 of Potentilla sterilis. Taxonomy (NCBI): domain Eukaryota; kingdom Viridiplantae; phylum Streptophyta; class Magnoliopsida; order Rosales; family Rosaceae; genus Potentilla; species Potentilla sterilis. The sequence goes on along the minus strand of OY821755.1, from coordinate 37,435,743 downwards.
AGCCGTCCGATCTCCCCCATCCAACGGCGGACAATGAAACGGCGCGGATCGCAAGAGTTTAGCCGACGAAGTTAAATATTCCGTCGGCTATTCCTTGGTCAAACTGCAAAGTCAAACCTCTAAACGCTTTAAAACGGCAATTGGCCCGTCTAAATGACGTTTTTTGGCCTGACCTTCAACATAGAATAGTTTCAAATCGATGCGATGCAACTAATCGTATAAAAATTTTCCTCAAAATATTTACCGACCGTCAGGCTACCCATAGGAAAACGGAAGTAAAAAACAGCTAACCGCAACATTCGGCACACAGATTTTATCGGAATCTTCTCATTTTTCAACCGTAGACGTATTTCAATATTTCGGTCATATCTTATTTCACGACACATTTGCATTTGAAGGGTCTACGTATAGTAACTATTTGAAACTATACATTCACTTAAACACTTAGTAAACAAGTTAAGGAACATTAGTGCATATGTTACGATTTTGAATCTAAAAGTTTGGAAAATCTATTCCAACCGTCAGATATCACCGTTAAGATTAAATACATGTATGAAAAAAAAATCCAACTACATCTGACAACGTTAAAGGCTCTATCTGGACGGTCAAACTGCAAAGTCAAACCTCTAAACGCTTTAAAACGGCAATTGGCCCGTCTAAATGACGTTTTTTTGCCTGACCTTCAACAGAGAATAGTTTCAAATCGATGCGACGCAACTAATCGTATAAAAATTTTTCTCAAAATATTTACTGACCGTCAGGCTACCTATAGGAAAACGAAAGTAAAAAACAGCTAACCGCAACATTCGACACACAGATTTTGTCAGAATCTTCTCATTTTTCAACCGTAGACGTATTTCAATATTTCGGTCATATCTTATTTCACGACACATTTGCATTTGAAGGATAAAGCAATGGTTTCGGTCAATATACTTTAGCCGACGAAATGCAAGTCGTCGGGTATACTTTAGCCGACGAATTGCATATTAAATTACCCAGAATGGGCATTATAGCCGACGAAGTATGGTCCATTTCGTCGGCTATAATGCTTATCTTTCTGAAAATTTGCCATTTAGGGCCTGAAAATTGCCTATTTCACCTGATAAATTCCTGAACATCACACAAACAATTCAATACAATTTTCCATAAACTCCGAAAACGGTAATTAAGGACAAAAATGTATTCATACATGCATGCACCATCGTACACAAATACATACATAAATAGTATACTAAGGATGATAATCAGAATCATCCTCATCACTTGAGTCAGACGTAGTATAGTAATTAATATCTGGCAACCGGTGCTCATACTCGTCGTCTGAGTCATCGTCTGCCTGAGATAGACGATTCGGATTAACATCATACATGGGCACCTGACCCCTAGGAAGTCGAACCACTCTGCCCGGCGTCACATTATTATCGCTGATGGTGGAGGATTCCGCAATGTCGACGGCGTCCGGCTCTTGGTATGCGGTCACTTCTTGACACTCTGTGCTCACACTGAGACACATGGTTAACTACCTTCCACGTGCCTTTGTTCAATGGATCATCAAGATAAAAGACCTTTTTGGCCGCTGTGGCGAAAACAAAGGGGTCATCTTCATACACACTAGTGGCGGTATTCACCGAAAGTATGCCGTACTGATCGGTCCTTATGCGGTGCGGCCTAGTATCAAACCATCGACACTTGAACAAGTGGACTTTCATGCGGTTCCCATAAATGAGTTCAACAACTGACTGTAGGACACCGTAATAATCCACGCCCCCCTCTGCACCATCGACCATCACCCCACAATTCTGTGTTTTGCGTTCCCCGTCTCTAGCTTCACATATATACTTAACGCCGTTGAAATCACACATTGGGCGGACTGTGGAAGATATCGGCTTCATCGACAACAGCCTCAATTCCTCTGAGTAATTTCTATGACCACCCTTCGCAGCCACGTGCATCAGCTGAAAAATATAACTCAAATCACTTGGTGTGTTTATGATTAAAGAATAGGGAACTGTAAAAGAAAGTCATCTAATATATATATTTATACACTTACCCATTGTGGAAAATAGTCTGCAAACGTCGTGTTGTGGTACTCGAGATCACCGCCAACTTCCTTGCAGTTAAGATGGGTTCGTTTCCAATATTGTACCTCCAGACAGTTTATTAGAACCCACCAGTGGGCAATCCCTACCTCATGGTCAGGCAACTTGTCCACACCCTTTTTCTTGAAGCTTCCGTATGGTACAACATCGTTGGCGACGATAGATAGGTTGAACTCGGGGTCATCTCGACTTGGATGTTGTGGGGGGTCCTCCATCGCTCCCAAGTACAACTTGGCGTACGTTACACACTCATGCGCAATGTAAGCTTCAGCAATACACCCCTTAGGTGTAGATTTATTGTGCACATATTTCTTGTAGTCTCCAAGTTGTCTGCAAGGTTAACAAGTGCATGTTAAGAGCATGCAAATTTTATTTAAAAACATGTATAAATCAAATTTATGAATAACATGTACCTTTCGATGGGATACATCCAAATGTAGTGTACGGGACCGGTAAGCAACAATTGTTGGGGAAGATGGATCATCAGGTGAGGCATGATGTCAAAGAAGTTTGGGGGAAATATCCTCTCGAACTTGCACAAGATAAAAACGATTTCCTCATGCATTCTCATGAGGTCTGATTTTCTAACTTCTCTAGCGCATACCTTCTGGAAGAATCTTGACAACGCCACCAACGGCTCAACCACTTCATCCTCCAAGTACGCTCGAATGAAAATAGGGAAAAAGCGTTGAAGCAGTACATGCCAGTCGTGACTCTTCAATCCGTACATCTTGTTGTCTCGGTAGTTAACACACTTGCTTATGTTACCCGCATAGCCATAAGGATACCTGCATAGCCATTAACAACAATTAGATTTCATGCAGTCCCATGCTTCTGGAATACATGCCTAATAAAAAGTTACCTGACATTACTCATCCATCCAAAGATTTCATGTTTCTGGTCCCTGGTGACGGTGTAAGGAGCTTGGGGCATTTTGCTCATGCCCTCTCTCAACCACAAATGGTCCCGCAGTCCCATATTTCTCAGATCAACGCGTGTCTTGGGGGTGTCTTTTGTTTTCTTCTCCCAATTCAAAACTGTGCCAACCACGGCTTCACACACATTCTTCTCTATATGCATGACATCCAGGTAGTGTCTGATAGCCAACCTGGACCAATAAGGAAGTTCCCAGAAGATGCTCTTGTGTGACCAGAACCTATACCGATCGGGCCTCTCTGGAATCGTGCGCAACACATCGGGATGATTGCTAAGCGGACCAAAGTCATACTCATTCAACACTGCCAATATTTCCTCCCCTGTCCATCGCTCCGGTGCCCAGCCCCTTTCTTCAGTCCCATCAAAAGCCTGTGCATCGTCTCATGCGGAAGCCAACAACGGTGACGCATCTGGACAATCTTGCTGCAATGAGGACTGGAGCAATCAACAGTCGTGCACTCTGAACAAGCCCTGTAACCCCTGGTGACGCTGCCCGACAACATACCCCTCCCAGGAAATTCACTGATCGTGCCAACAAGCATGGCACGCATCCGGAACATCTCATTTTTGAACCGGTCGTAGACTAGGTGGCCTTTCAGACTCAAGTACCGAAGCTCCTCAATTACGGGTCTCAAATACACATCGAGACACTTTCCCGGATAACCTGGGCCTGGAATCAACAATGTGAGCATGTTATATTCCTTCTTCATGCACATCCACGGTGGAAGGTTGTACGGAATCAAAATAACTGGCCACACACTGTACTGAAGCTCTTTCTTGCCAAAAGGGTTGAAACCGTCGGATGATAGTCCTAGCCAAACATTTCGAACCTCTGATGCAAATTCAGGAAACTCCAACACATTCTTCTTCCAAGCCTCTCCGTCAGCGGGATGTCTAAGGGTGTCATCGTCAGGCACATTCCTCTCAGCCCACCATCTCATAGCTTCAGCCGTGAAAGCACACATGAACAACCGCTCAAGCCTATCAATCAGCGGGAAGTACCGAAGTATCTTCACAGCTTTCTTGTTCCCTTTAGGAGTGAACTTATACCGCTCTGTATTGCATACTGGGCAGTATTCAAGATCTGCAAGTCCTTCCCCGAAAAAAAGACCGCAATCGTATCTGCATGCATGAATCTTGATGTAGGAAAGGCCGAGATCTTTAAGGATATGTCGCACCTTATGATGACTGGTAGGAAGCCGATGTCCGGGGGGCATCACCCCACCCCATATCTTCAGCCAATCATCAACCGATTTGACAGTGCCTTTGTTCTCCGTTTTGATCTTCATCACTCCCATGACAGATTTAAGGACAGTCTTACTGCATCCGGGGTACAACGGAGTCTGTTGCAATGCGATCAGGTTGTTGTACTTTTCCATACCACTTGTGTTGACCGGTGATCGGGGTAATGGATCGAGTGGCTCAATATCTGGGAAACACTCCATCTCCGGAGGAGGGAGTTGCACATCTGGTGCTTCATCAAAGACACCGCTCTCACGAGGAAACATATCGTTGATCCAGTTCGTTGTTGGATCATTGGACGAACTCCCTCTCTCGGCAAATTGTCCATGATCATGAGGACCCGCAAACTCTGGTTCACCGTAATAAATCCAATTAGTGTATAGGACCCAAAATCCATATCTAGCCAGGTGTTGCTCCACTTTCTCTATGGAAAAACGTTGTCGTGGGCTGGCACACTTGTAGTTTTTACACGGGCAATAATGAAGTGTAGTGTCTCCACAGTTAGCCATCACAAATTCCAGGAAACTCCTAACTCCATCATGATACGCCTGATCCCATCTTCCAAGGGTAATCCAACTCTTGTCCATCCTGTAAATTCAATAAATAAATATAATTATATATAGATATGTATATATATATGCACGTACTACGTACGTACGTACTAATTAATTAAAAAATTCATCATTACACACACACACACACACACACACACACACACACACACATATATATATATATATATATATATATACACACATCTCTAAATTAATTAAAACATCGTCAATCTCCCTAATTAATTAAACACAATATATTTTTTTATATATACCAACAATATATTTTTAATTACAATTACATTAATTGATATATATATATATATACATTTTTTTCATCAAATTCATCTAAAATCACCTCTAAATCAACAATCAATCACTAATCTTCAACAAAACTTCAATTCTATCTAACCAACATATCAACCCATTAATAATCTCATCTCAACACATATATATATATATATATCAAATTAATCACACATTTATTCTAATTAAACTCTAAATTAACACACCTCTGCATATAACCAACTAAATCAACACACACAGCAATATACGTACCTTTCAAGCTTATGGCCGAGGTTTTGGACGATTTCAGAGCGTTTTCGAAATTTTTCGAAAAAATTTCGACGAAGTGAGCTCGCTGGTGCAGAATAGATCTGATATAAGGGTTATAGTCGACGAAGACCCTCCTCGTCGGCTATAACAAAAAATTTTCGTCGGCTATAGTTATAGCCGACGAGTCGTCGGCTATAACCCCTTATAGCCGACGAAGTACTTTTTCGTCGGCCATTTTTTTCATATCGTCGGCTATGACCCCTTTTCTGGTAGTGCGAGTAGCGAGTACAGTCCCAACTCTTAACTTTGAACTAGATTTTAATTTGAGGTTGAAGGTTTGGGTACAACTTGGATAAGATTTCCAAAAACATTTTTTGTGTAGTTTAATGGAACAAATATTCTCTTCTCTTATTTCGAGAAAAAAAAAGAGTATATTCACTGTCCCAAAAACAAGAAAAGAAAATGTGTAGTCAATTCTACTAAACACGCATACTAAAAGAGAAGAGGAAAAGAAGCATACAATTTATTTTTCTTTAGAAACTAGATGTCAAATTCATTAATACTTCAACGAATTACACAATGACGTTACCCTAGTGGGGCTGATAAAACAGCCAATATTCTTAAATTCTATGAAGCACATCCAAGTCTAGCTAACCTACTTTTCTAAGTATTTTAGATCAAACTTCATATCACACGATCAGATTAAAATCACCTATGATGGCTCTGTAAAGCAAAACTCTTGCCTACTTTGACAAGAATCAAAATGCTAAGCTAACTAGTGTATGTGTTACTTTATTACAAGAGCCCGAAACAAACAAAATTTTGGCATGCCCGAGATTTCTCGAGTGAAGTTTATTATGCATTGTGTAAACTATAATTTTTTTTTTTTCGTTTTTTTTATCGACCATAACTTATTATAACTTATTTTGAGAACACATAACTAAAAACAATAATCAAATTCGTATTATTATAAACAATAATTGGTTGTCCTCCTCTCAAACAAAACCTGTAATAGAACCCCAGATTTACCAAATCTACCTGAAAATCCCTCCCCAACCTCTAAATAGAAACCCATCCCCCGCCAATCGCGTAACCAAACCCTCCACATAATCTAGAATATTTCTGTCCGACCAACAAAAAAATAAAAAATAAAACCAACAAATATTAAAAATAACGCGGCTTTAGCTTCGCTACCAGCACAGCACACACACCCCTCTCTCTCTCTCTCTCTCATTAGTTGTCTCTATTTTGTCCTCACTCTCTCTATCTCTCACTCTCTCCCTCACTCAAAACCCTCTCTATGAGACCTCTAATTCATGTTTTAACTCACGCATTTCGTTCAGAAATCCCTAATCTTCTTCGACTCCAACATCAGATCCGCACTCACATTTATCAATTTCTAGCTATGCCACACTAGTTTAGTCCTTTTTTTTTTTTTTTGCAAAATGTCGAATTCGGACCCTAAAGCCAGGCCCCGACCCGGCCCATGGCCCCCGGTGCCGGAGGCCTCTCCAATGCCGCCCTCTTCATGGGCCAAGAAGACCGGCTTCCGGCCCAAATTCTCCGGCGAGACCAATGCCAGCGACTCCGGCCAGATATCGCTACCGCCGTCCCGGCCACCGCGGGAGGCCGAGCCCGATCTCGAGGCCGGCCGGGTGAGGCGCCAGCCTGCGGCGACGAACGGGGAGACGGTTCCCGTTGCGGCTCCGGCAGCGGTGGCGAAGGCGGCTCCGAGTGGAGATAAGGAGCAGGCGGTGGTGAAGAGGAGGAAGGAGAGCGACGGCGGGTCGAAGAATGCGGGCCATGGGCCCAATGGGCAGGCGGTAGGGCCTGCGACGGAGCCCAATTCGCAGCCAAGGAGGGCGGCAAGGAGTGAGGAAGTGGTGGATGTTGTGCCGAATAATGGGGATGATGAGCCGTATCTGTCCAGGCCTTCACATATGAAGTATGAGCTTAGGGACACGCCGGGGCTCGGTGAGTTTTGACAATGTAGCTCATTTGTTTGTGAAATTGCGATGCTTTATTTATGTGTGTTACTAATGATTGATGTTGAACATACAATGCTTTTTCAGTTCCCATTGGTCTATATGGATTCCAGCATTATCTCTCGATATTGGGTTCGATAATTTTAATTCCACTTGTCATAGTTCCAGCAATGGGCGGTACTTATGTGAGTAGTTTGACACATATAGTTATAATTTGATGTTATATGTTTGTGTAGTGGAATGTGCAAATGTTGGACTGTTTGATTTGACTGGATTTAGTGCTTTGTAGGAGGATACTGCAAATGTGGTATCGACAGTGCTCTTTGTTTCGGGAGTGACCACTCTCTTGCACATGTCGTTTGGTTCAAGATTGCCCTTGATACAGGGCCCGTCATTTGTTTACTTAGCACCCGCTTTGGTAATAATCAACTCCCCGGAATTTCAAGGACTCAATGGAAATGTAGGTGTTCTTAATTTTTGATAATCACATTACCTTTTAATACGCTCTTGTTATGAATTTTTACTGATGCTAAACAGTAATATTTTAACTCATCAGAATTTTAAGCATATCATGAAGGAGCTTCAGGGGGCAGTAATAATAGGTTCAGCTTTTCAAGCAATACTTGGATATAGTGGACTAATGTCATTGTTTTTGAGGTATGACTTCAGCATCTTACTACCTCATGTTAAATTGTTTTTACATTTTATATTTTGGTTAATTGGGAAAACGAAAAAGAATTCTTGTATCTTTTAGGTTTTTTTGAAATACTTGCCATCCCTACCAACTGGTGTTGCTTAAAAAGCTTGAGTGGGTAGGTAAACAGTTCTTCATTTAGTGTAGACGGAATTGACTTATGGTGTCAATTCTTCACTGGTGTTTAGCTGGTAGCTTGCATTTGTTTTTTGTTATATGTTTTTTTAAATAGCTGCCATATCCTTATCATATCATTATTTGATTCTTCTTCACTCAAAGAACGTATAAAACAATCTCCTGTAGTAGTACCTTTTTTAAGTGCCATATATGGATCCTGATTACCGTCTTTTTAACTTGGGAATAAGCATGGGTTCCTCTACAAGTGTGCAATATATTTGTAATTTTGAATCTATGGGCCGAAGACGAAGAAGAAGGGGTAGGTGTTCATGTAGCCTCATCTTTTCCACTCATAATTTTTAAACTATGAGCCTACTGTACGTATATGAACATAGGACACTTACTATGAGTAATGATTATTACAATGAGTAATAATTATCACATCTGTTTGTGTACTCTTCAAGTCTGCCCAATGAGTAATGATTATTACCATCCTCTGTTATATGGTCTAAGATAATGCTAAACCAACTATGGCAAGATTATTATTATTATTATTATTATTATTTAAAAAAAAAAGAAACCAAGATAAAAAGCAATATTATTCCACACCCTCACAAACCATACTCCTACGATTTCCCCTAAATGACGTACTTTTTTCATCTTATTCTCTGTGATTTAGTTACGTCTTGCTACAATTAAAGGCCACCATCATCTTTGGGCTTTAGCCATCTTTTGCCTGTTCTGATATCACTAAACCACTTCATTGGCGTGAAGCTTCCACCACATTGTGAATTGTATTTGCACGTGGGATGTGGCATATTGACCTCTTTTGCTAAATCACTCTTCTAGTATTTGGTTTTTTGTGGTCATTTGATTTCCTGGTCACACCACTCAATGATCTATAATCGTGTGTGGCTGCCTAAAACAAACTAGAGGCTGAAAAGCATGGTAGGTGATAGGGTGCCAGGAGTGGAGAGGATTTTTGTGTGAGTAATTATGTAGTCGTTGGAGTGAGAAACCTCAGTTGCACCTGCTCGTGTTATGCTACCACAAAGTTAATATGGCCCTTAATACTTTTTTCCATCACTGTGGCTTTAGATTTTCTAGGTACCAAATAATATATAAAAAATACTAAAATTGGTTTTGGTGCTTGGCTGTTATGTAGAAGACGTGTAGTAGTTTGGTCTTACACCAGATCACAATAACTCAACATCAGTTGACTTGCCTTTCTGTTTCAGGTTGATCAATCCTGTGGTTGTGTCACCAACAATTGCTGCCGTTGGACTTTCTTTCTACAGTTATGGTTTCCCATTAGTTGGTACTTGTCTTGAGATTGGTGCTGTGCAGATATTATCGGTCATTCTTTTTTCTCTTGTAAGTTTATTGATACTAATGCTCTATGTATTTTGTAATTGTTCGTCTGTAGGTATAATGTCATTTATTTTATTCCTGTGGGTGTCTACTTTCTTGGTGTCACAAATCATCTAATTTATTTCTCTACTTTCCACAGTACCTACGGAAGATATCTGTTTTTGGTCATCGTGTATTTCTAATATATGCAGTAAGTTGTAAACTCAAAATTTTTGTCATATTCATATTAATATTGATTTCATCTTATAGCTTATAGCTGTATGTATGTCATCTGTGATGTTATTGTAGTGACATCTATCCTAACTGCAGGTTCCATTGGGTCTCGCAATCACATGGGCAACTGCTTTCCTCCTAACTGAAGCTGGAGTGTACAATTATAAAGGCTGTGATACAAATGTACCAGCATCAAACATAATTTCTGATCATTGCAGAAAGCATGTGTCGAGAATGAAGCACTGTCGAGTTGATACTTCTCATGCATTAAATTCTTCCCCATGGTTTAGGTTTCCTTATCCCTTACAATGGGGTACTCCTGTTTTCCACTGGAAAATGGCTATTGTAATGTGTGTGGTTTCAGTCATCACATCAGTGGATTCGGTTAGTTCTCTGTTATTTCTTATGTTTGTGCGTCTTTCTTCTATTTAATTTTGAATCTTTTGTTATTTACATCTTTTGATTTTGAAATGATTATGAACAGAACATAACTGTTGTCTTAAGATATCACCAAGGAGAATCATCATTAGCAGTTTTTAATGAGCTAGTCAGATCATTCATTGTACTTTTTTCTTGTATAAAAGATGATCCCTATTGCATCATTGTTTGAGAATTTCTCTCTGCCAGTACCTCTGCTTGGTGGAAATATTACAGTGCTAATCTACAGCATAACTTAACTACTTAACAAAATTAGGCAGTATTCTTTAATTTAACCATCAAGCTGGTTATCTTTGTTCTCTCGCAAATAGTACTTGTTACTGTTGTTGCTGACTTTGCTTTTTGTTCAAACTTCTTAGGTTGGCTCATATCATGCTTCTTCACTATTGGTGGCATCCAGGCCTCCAACTCCTGGTGTTGTTAGTCGAGGGATTGGTCTTGAAGGTCTTTCCAGCGTCTTGGCTGGTTTATGGGGCACTGGAACAGGGTCCACAAGTTTAACTGAAAATGTGCACACAATAGCTGTCACTAAGATGGGAAGCCGTAGAGCAGTTGAATTGGGTGCATGTGTCTTGATTGTATTATCCCTTGTTGGTAAGTGCTGTTAAGCTTCTGTTTTCAATTTAACAATGAGCCTCTAACAACAAACATATGAAATCTTCTGCAATGTCCTTAAATATTCTCTCTATATGGTTACTATAGTGTTACCCTCTGTTACTTGTAGAAAATATCGGGTAACTTCTACTATTTTATTTTCTCTTATACTCGGGTGAAATCACGTGTTCATTTTCTCGATTTGGTTGGGAATAATTGCATCTAATATGACTTCTCAAAAAACAAAAAAATTGCATTTAATATGAAATGCCTAGTTTGAATAACTATAATATCTGGCATGTCTCATTCATTATTGGTTATTAGAGGCTTCCAAGCTTAGATTATAGATGACTTCTTTGGTCCATTTGAGTGACATTCCTCTGAATTCTTCTTTATAAATCTTTGAATTTACTGCATGCTAATTCTGAAGTTCTATGGTCTTCATCGATTTTTTATTTTTTTTATTTTTATAAATAAAATCCTTCTGTAAGGGCTTGTCTACGTAACAAAAAAAAGGTGAAAAATTGCAAACATATAACTTAAATTTCTGGGAATGCGACTGGTGAACTCTTAATCATAGGAAGTCTGGTAGATGGCCGACTGTTATACATTACAACTGGTGTGTAAATAGAATCTAATTCTATCAGGATGTCATTACAAACTATATTTTCTATTTACTATTGAAATCCCAATGGAGAGTGAAAACTAATAACGATTGAAAATACTGAGTGTTTACCCTAGGTCATTCTTTATTAAACATTTGGATGTGCTAATATTTGTCTCTAGTGAAAGAAATATATGGTATTTACGTCAAGAATCAGATTGAGATAAATCTTAATTCTGGAAGTCCTAGCATCCAAGGGAAGATTTATGCATAGCTAGATCAGGGTTAGAGCTTGTTAGGGTTTGGCAGATAATGTTGAGTTCTGTTAGGAATCAGTTAGCCTACAAATATAAATATTTCGAAAGGAAGATTGGTTATTATATCTTGACCATCTTGATATTTCTTAACTAGTTATTATCATGAATTTTTTCCTGTCTCACATTTATTGACCAACTTTAATGGTGATTCTGTTGTCATCAAGTTTGCCGGAGTGTGTTTAATGCAAAAAAATAGCAAAATTTATGACTGCAGTATTGTTGTGATTCACTGCAACAAATCACAGTTACTACTTTACATGCAGGTAAAGTTGGAGGGTTTCTTGCATCAATTCCGCAAGTCATGGTTGCAGCACTTCTGTGCTTCATGTGGGCGATGCTTGCTGCACTGGGTCTGTCAAATCTACGTTATAGCGAGGCTGGAAGCTCTCGGAATATTATAATTGTCGGGCTATCTTTGTTTTTCTCACTTTCAATTCCGGCGTACTTTCAGCAATATGGCATCGCTCCAAACTCCAACTTATCTGTTCCAAGTTATTTTCAGCCATATATTGTGGCTTCTCATGGACCCTTCCGCAGCAAATATGGAGGGGTATGCTTCCTTTTGATCTTATGTGATACAAAAAATTGTTATTTGTGTGTTGTCTTTCCCTGTTTAATGAAGAACCAATAAATGTTGTAACAATAAGAAATGACCAGAGTTCACAATCACCCTCTTCATTTTCTCCTATTGATGTGTCTAGGTCTGATGCTTATACACATCAATTCATGGGGAATTTCTTAAATGGTCACTGACCAGTTGGTTATTCTTCTCTTTCTTTTTTCGACAAAGTGCCAGTTGATTATGCATCCTTGTCAATTTACTCATGGTATTTGCAGCATTCTTTTTTAACACAATTATTAGAATTCCATTGAGATATCAACTTTTTCTATTCCAATTTACTTTTGGTTATGAGGAGTTTTGCCTCTGTTCCTCCGCCAATATGAACTGCTTACTTATGCGAGATAAAAGTTAGGAATCAACTTATTAATGAAAAAAAAAAAAATTGATGACCTAGCTGAAAATATATTAGTAGGTTAAATAGTTGATACACCAGTTTCAGAAGCATGTTTATTAGTTGCTTTGTTGGTTTCACAAACTGTAATTTGTCAGTTTAAATGGGGGCATGCATTTCTAACTGATTTTGCTATTTTCTGTTTGCAGATGAATTATGTCCTCAACACATTATTTTCATTACACATGGTGATTGCATTCCTTGCGGCTGTTATCCTGGACAACACAGTACCTGGAAGTCGTCAAGAACGTGGTGTATATGTGTGGTCCGAACGTGAGGTTGCAAAAAGGGAGCCTGCTGTTGCCAAAGACTATGAGCTGCCCTTCAGAATTGGCCGGGTTTTCAGATGGGTGAAATGGGTTGGACTTTAAGAAAACAGTGGGTTACAGTCCGTTTTTCAAGCTTCCGGTAACCTCTTTCAGGGTCATTATATTGTTCTGTGATTCTCAATGTAAGTTCAGGGCTCATATGCATGATTATTGGTCTCGAAACTGTTTTTGCATACACGGACAGCACTTGGGGCTTCTTAGGTCTATAGGTTTTATAGAGGTATTTGTGTACATTTGAGGAACCAGCGGGTCTGGTGGTGTTGTAATCTTAGATTATGAACAATGTATCTAGTTTTTTTATCTAGCATATCAGTGTATCTATTTTTAAGTTGCGTTCCAAATACCAAATGGGGACCTTTATCATGCGGTCGAGTAAGTGAACTTCCTGTATGAATTTATGATCTGTTGTTTCTCATGATCGGCTAGATAGGAATCAGCAAACATTGGATTCTCAATGGAAACTCAAGTGCACATATATGAACTCCCATTTCGTGTACTTCAATTTTCTGTTAAATTTCTTTGGGGGCTGTCATACAATAAGAGCATCATCATATATTTACCAACATTTGAATATTGACAAATATCCGCAATAATGATCACTCTGAATCTCTGATCTTGCTTATCCAAAGAGAAAAATATGATCACTAATATTTGTGATAGCATCATCATATATTTACTAACATTTGAATATTGACAGTATTCCGCAATCATGATTACTCTGATATTGCTAATCCAAAGAGAAAAATATGAACAATCTAATATTTGTTGGGAAATCAACATGCCATTGAGTGATAGCATCATCATATATTTACTAACATTTGCATATTGACAGTATCCGCAATATTGATTACTCTGATATTGCTAATCCAAAAAGAAAAAACTGATCACTCTAATATTTGTTGGGAAATCAACATGTCAGAGTGATTTGTCAAGCAGAGCGTGACGACCAAATTTAAACCAAATGATCGGCAAACATTAGAAGCTCCCAAGATCTGAAAACTCTTCTATACCACATTTAAAGATATAAGATTCAAGAAAACAACCACGTACTGAAAGAAACGTAAGCAAATAAGATAACAGGAAAACACCGATGGATGCACAATACAACCTGAAGCTGGCCAAAATAATACATCGAAAACCGGCATCTAATAATAAAATTACTCCTCCATTGCATGGGCTTGTTCAACTGGCTTTTGGACCTTGACTTTTTCCTGATCTTGTCGAATCGCAAGAGGAGCTCGGACCATGTTAATGCTATTTTCCAATTCTTTTTTATCACTGATTATTATGGGTTTCTTGTCTTTTCTCATCCTGATCAACATTTACCATGAAAGATATTAGTATGAAGACTATCGGTAAAAGACGTTCTGTCCTACTACAGATTGCAACGAAGAAAAGAAAAGTACCTCTTCTCATGGTGCTTCGCCTCTCTGTCGACTCTAACCTTGTCAATCTTCTTAATGGCCTTGAGAGTGTTTTCTGTAAGATTCCTGTCATATCGCTCGGGTCTATTTCTCTTCCTCTCAAACTCAAAAGTTGAATCCTGGAGGGGTGAAATGTAGAGTAATATAAGACCAACGGCAAGTTACTAAGCTTCCCTATTAAACATTAAAACCACTAGGATCAGACTAAGAACCATGTAGTTTTACCTGTGTCATATCCTTCCCACGCAACCGCCTATAGGCCTTAGTCCACTTCACCTTACGAGGATTCCTTTTCATTTTGAAGTTCTTGTGGCACTTAGATCTACAAAATCGAAAAATCTAGAAGAGAATAGGTTGTTAGAAAATTGAGCTGCACATATTGCTACCGTAGATAATGCAAAGGTAAAAAGATTCATAGATGGCAGATAGACAGTTTCTCGACACAAACCATTAGTAATGAATAGAAAAACTATATCTTGCGTGAAATTGGGCTAATAGATCAAGAAATTAAGTCAAACCCAGATCTCATGTTTGAACTGCAATAAATTGAATGCAATAGTGCCAATGGGAACAGATCTATGCTCATTTTAGTCACATGTTAACGTGACTTTTAAGCTTTTCTCTCAGATTAAAATTTCTCTTAATAGATCTCTTCTTGTTAAACATTTCCCTATCAGTGAAACCTAACAGTAATTTTGATTGAAGTTTATTGTAAGAATGAACCTCCTGTATATGCAAGAATCAGGACGATAATGAGTAACATTTCCAGACATCAGAAAGATGTTGTCATGTTAAGTCTTAAATTTGATACCGCCACCAAGCATAGGAAGTTAATGTGTTACTTGAATAAAACACGAACTACACATGGCAATAATTGTTATATGACTGTAAATCCTATGATATGTAAAGCAAGATTTACCTTTGCATCATTACGAACAAACTGAATACCGTGCCCAGGATACACAGTTGAAGAACAGAACCAGCACTTCTCCAACCTCATTGTCTCCTCTAATTATTGTCTATTACCTGCAGAAACATAAACAAAAAAATACAGAGCTCTGTCATTAGGAACTAGAAACCAGAAAGGAACAAAAAATAAAAACAGAAACAAAATAACAATATATGAAAATAAAATAGATAACAATATATGAAAATAAAATAGAGAATGGATGCAACTAATACATCAGTTACACTTGTCATTTTTATCCAAATACAAACAACTTACAGCATAATAAGCCTCACAATATACAAATTAATCATGTTCATGTTCGATTCCGTATACCAGAATCACAAGAGGACTATTCTAATATGATTACTAATCACCATAGTTTTGAACATAATCACCATTACTTGACCGACCCATATAGTATTGTAATACGATAAACAAGGAATTACTAGCCATCATCCTAACCAAAGCCAACAGTGAAAGCCCAAAACATTACTTAATCAGAAAAATTCAAAAAGAAACAAGCTCAAAATTGAGAGCAGTAGATATTAAGGGGTTTTCAGAATGTTGGGGTAAAAGTGGAAACATAATGAAACCCTAGAAATTGAAGAGAAAGGGGAAGAATGGAGAATTAGAGATGATTGGGGAGAAACCTAGGAGGGTGGAGGGTGATTTTACCTGCAGCTTCTGGAGGAGAATGGAAGAGAGAACTGAACGAGGGAGCAGCGAGGTTGGTATTTAGGGTTTAGTGAAACGGGTGCGAATATTTGGACCTATTATTTTGTGCGGTAATGGGCACCCGATCATTTAACGAACCCGACCCAACTCGTTCTTCTTCTTTTCTTTTTTTTTTTCCTTTTGTTACTTAACTTTTGCTAGGACGGTCAAGTGTCAATGGTCGGGTTGGGGTGGATTAGCTCGGAGTGGAATTATTCTATGGTCCCGGAACACCAGCTGGCATGTTGATGTGGTGGTCCCAACATATAGGAGCGCGACACGTGGCGACCTAAAAAACTGATGGGATTCTGAATTGTTGTTAACGGCTCCGTTTTCTGCTGTGAGGAGACTCCGTCTCAATTTAACAAGTCTAAGAAGAAAAAAAAACTCCAAGTCAAAACTCCTCCCTCTTCTCTCGTAAAAAAAAGAATGGCGCTGTGTAATTTTGAGATTTGCATCGCTCGTTCGACGTCATTCATCTGCAAGCAACTCGAAACACACCAAACACAAACACAAAACACAATGATAACATGACTCTCACAAGACCACAAACAAAATGCATCACTATATATACCTTGTCAGCCTTTGAGGCAAGACTTTGAAGCCTCCCCTCAGCATCTTGTGCTTCAGACTCCAACACATGAATATCGAAATTCTTCTTCCTTGACGCCGCCCACAGCCGCCGTACCTATCAATTCCAAAGCCTAATTCTCAAACCACAATTCCAATTCTCCAACTAACTACTGCCCAATAAAGTGAATTGTAGTTTGGTTATCAATCCATTACCAGATCACCTCGCCAAGCACCAAATCACTAGCACCGCCGTCGCCGTCTTCCGAGTCATATTCCCCGACGCTGAGCTCAGCCCCATCGTAATTTGTTTGCCCATGGAAGTAAGGTCTCCACCGTGACGCTCTGGCAAAGCCCGCAACATACAAGATCTACGACGAAGACGTCGAACAAGCAATGCAAATCTCAAAATTGCACAGCGCCATTCTTTTTTGACGAGATAAGAGGAAGGTGTTTTGATCTGGAGTTTTAAATGTCCATTTAGTACTAATTTGGCCCCCTCATTACCCATTCTAATGACCATCTTATTTTCTTCCCCTATTCAATATAAGGTAACAACTCCTATTGCCCATTTGAACAAATCTTTTCAACCCTAGTACAGTTTTAATTTTTTTTTCTTCATTTTTTGTCCTTCTGTCTTATCTAACAGATTTTTAAATTATAACGTGCTGAGAAAGTGGAAGATAGAGAAACTTTGCCGAAAGGTCACCCAACTCCGCTGGCGTCCCATGGCCGGTCGCCGGATTCCAGTCACCAAAACTTTTTCGCCTGATTTTTTTTTTCGCCGGATTTTTTATTTTTTTTTAAATATTACTTTAGTCGCCAGATTCCAGTCACTGGACTCAAGTTACTGACCCCCAGTAAGCAATTTGCAGATTCCAGATTTCCAGTAATTAAGTTACTGAACTCCAGTAATCAGTTTACTGACCTCCAGTAAGCAATTTGCAGATTCCAGATTTCTAGTAATCAAGTTACTGACCCCCAGTAATCAAATTACAGATTCTAAATTTTCAATAATCAAGTTACTGACCCCCAGTAATCAGGTTACTGATCCCCAGTAAAATGATCACTAACCCCCAGTATGCAACTTTGCTGACTTCTTGTAAACAATTATTGATTTTTTTTTTTCAAATGAAACTAAGTAGCATCATATAAAACATATTACAATTTCAAAATGGTTTTCAAATCCAAATAAATGAGGTCTTACATACTTCTTACTTAACAGACATATCATATAACACATTTTATACAAAATTCCAGTAAGATGATTACTGACTGGCTCCAAGTATCCAGGTTACTAACCCTCAATAAGATGATTATTGACCCCCAGTAAGATGATTACTGACCCTCAGTAATAATATTACTGACCCCCAGTAAGTAACTTACTGACACCCTAAACCCATCTTTCGCCACCACCGTCAGCCTCACGTCGCCAGAAACCAGCCCACCTCCCCAATTGGGGTCCCGAGACGGCGCCGTTTCGATGAGCCTGTGGACCTTCTGGTGGAGGCTCCGGTCGGAATCTGTCCGGGACATCATCTCGTAGAGGGTCTGGGAGTGACTCGGCCGAGTCAATTGCGGCGGCGGAGGAGAAGATAGGGTTTTAGAGGTGGGGGAGGAGTTGGGGGAGTAGTGAAGCTTGGAAAGGGTGGATCTTGACGGCAAGAATGAGAGGGATTGGTCGGAGATGAAGCCCTGTTTGAACATCGCCGAGACTTCTTTGGATTTCAGTGCGTTCTCGGCCGCCATTAGAGAGCAAGAAACCCAGTAATTAGGGTTTTACTGGGTTTCTTTAGGGAGCAGAGATTGAAAAAATGGAGAAGTGGGTTATGTGAAGGATTGAGAGAATTGAAGTAGGTAATCAACCAGTCAAAGAAAGGAGAGAGATGGGGATCGGGAAGCGTCAGAGGCGCGGCGGAGAGTGATGGAGTTGGAGAGGGTGCGGAGGGTGGTGCATGTGATCGATGGCAGAGAGAGAGAGAGAGAGAGAGAGAGAGAGAGAGAGAGAGGAAAATAAGTTTCAGATATGGAAATATAAGTTTAAGATAAAGAGAGAAGTGGTTTTAATATAGGGTTGTTAGGTAATTTTGTCAAGATTCATTGATCTGGGCTATAAACATTGGAACGAGCAATTTTTCCCCTATTTTTGTGCAAATGATCATTTTCCTTTTTTTTTTTTTTTTTTTCTTCTTAGACTTGTTAAATTGAGAAGGAGTCTCCTCACGGCAGAAAACGGAGCCGTTAACAGCAATTCATAATCTCATCAGCTTTTCAGGTCGCCACGTGTCGAACGACTATAGGTTGGGACCAGCACATCAGCATGCCAGCTGGTGTTCCGGGACCATAGAATAATTCCTCTAGGTCCAATTAATATTATTATTACTAGTCTTCCTGTCCCATCTTTTTATTTAGTTTTATTTATGAGAGTGTAGGAGAAATAGTTTCTAATATTATCTTTTTACTCTTTCATCCTCTATCCAAATAAATGTCTCTATATAAACAATTTAATAAACTAAGGGCATTACTGACATTAGGGGGTTGACAGTTCCATAAGGAGAATTTACTTAATTAATAGAGATAAGAGAACATGTCTTGTTAGTGTGAAAATACGTTTTAACCCTTTTGTTATAGATTATATTAATATAGATTTTTATTAATTAAACAAATTCTCTTTATGTAACAACTTTTTAGATATATTTAGAATTACCCTTCATTTATTAGATTATTTGAAGATGAAAAATTCATGATGTAAGGATAAAGTGGTAAAAGTTCCTAAAAAATTGAAACTACGAACAATCCCTATGATTGTGGGTGTGGTGGTCACTCCTTATTTGTAGGATTGGGTTTTCTGATTATATAATTAAGTTAATTTCACTTAATTTTTTTTTTTGTTCAATTTTATAAAAGAATTGTCGCTGACGTGTCGCCGAAGAGAGCATCAAGCAATAATAACCCTACAATCGTTAGTAGTATAGAATAAGTAGGGATCGTTCTAGCCGGGGATTAAGGGTACCTGAAATATGAGAATGTTAACACAAATATTCACAAACATATATGCACACAATTGTCACACTTATATACATATATACGAATTTATCATGGGGGATGAAGATGAGGTTCGGCAGCAAGGGCTGCCCTTTAACACTAGACACGAAATAACTTGCTGAAAATAAATCCTAAGTCTAATATTTACAAGTTTGGTCGACATTCTTCCACAAATTACTAACACAAAAGCACTCAAAACACATAGCAAAATAACAAGAAAAGACACGGCAAGAGCACAGCTATATCCTAGATCCGATTTAGTTCCAACCCAACTAGGGCCGCAGCGGTTATCTAAGTTGTTTCAGATTTCACGAAGGTATTTAGAATTAGCTCAGCGCATAACCCTAATCTTTAGCTAACCGATTATAAACACGCAGCGTAGAAGATAATCAATTAACCAATGAAGCACGAAATCCTTTCAATTGGAAACACATTAATCAAGCAAGGCGTCACCACTTCTTGTTAACATGCATAGTCATTTAAACCACTCTAGTCCTATTATTGACAGATACAAGACCAATACTCAAAACACATCGCGAATATGCTAAGTACCAATCTTTGCGGCACACGGATTTAAAAGACTAAACCAAAAACGAACTACTAGAATCAAAGTGAACATGCTTGCCTATCTAATCTTATTTCTTTACTTCATATTTTCATTACAATTTAGCATGCAATTCGAAACTTATCTTTGAAATTCTTTATTAATACCATAAGAATTAAATTAACATGCATCATCATAAAACCAAATTCACAATTGTTTTTCACATAGACATGAAAACACAATAACCAAACATACACATGAGTTTCATAGACAAAACTACACATAACTACATAAAAACTATTACAAACCAAGAGTAGGGAGTAGATCACACTTTTGCAGACACCTTTGAGGGCTTCAAGTCGTGTGAATCCAATGGAATATGGCTCGGTGGTGGCTGGATGAAAGGTGAGGATAATCGGCAGGATTATATGGTGGTGGTGGTGGCTTTTGGTTTGTGTTTTTATGTAGGATCTTTGGCTGAAAATTGGTAGAGCTTTGGCTAGGGTTTTTGCTTTAGAATGTGACAAGTTTTTCTGTAGGAAAAGTTAGCTATTTATAGAGGTAAATTCGGCAGAAAACCTAGGTAGAAAACCTAGTCCAAATCGGCAAAGGCAATCCTTGTGCAACAAGGTTTTGGTTCCTTCCTTTCTTGGTTCTTCTAGGAAACTTCTTTTTCTGATTTTTTCTTCAATGCCTTGGCTTGGTGTCATCCTCTAACCTTCCTTAAGCTTGGACCATCATCACATATGCATTTGTACAACATTTGGTCCATCAAAAACAGAAAACACAAAAAAGGGGGCAGTAGGTTCCTGGAATCGGCAGATTTGACCTTGATGCAGTAATTCCAACATATCTCCACGCTCGGAGCTCCGATTGATGCGATTCCAAGTCTCAGATAAACTAGACACATATGGCCATCTCCCCATAAAACAGTTCGATCAAAATCCTTGTGAGTCGACGGGAATGATTTTTCGAAGTTGGATCAAAGTCCCAGGAAAATCCTGGAAGTCCCTGGATTGGAATGCTCGGACTGCCGTTTTGCAGCCAACTTTTGGGTGACTTCCCGAACTCCAATTGATCTGAAATTTTAACACAACATTCCTCAGCATATGAATATTAAGCACACCAAATTTCATAGAATTCGGACAAGGATAGATCATATTTTTACTCATCTCAAAATCGCGAAAAAGACATATTTTACACTATTTTCTAGATTTCTCAAACTTAGTCATTTTTCGGATTCTTAACCATTTTTCACCAAATTCAACCAAATTAACACTAAACTATATTATGACTCAATCTTAAACAAATAAGGGTTAAACAAAGCATAAATGAAGGCATAAGCATGTAATATCGTCGCACATTGTGCTCCTATCAGTCGCCAAAGTGAAAAAGCAAATCGACACGCGCATAGACGCGTGTTCAGATGCTAGTACTATTATTAAGAGAACATGTCTTATTAACCAAAAGGCCTGTGAAAATACGTCTTAACCCTTTCACTATAAATTTATATTACTATAGATTTTAATAAATAAAGGAAAAAACAGTTTTTAGCAAAATAATATAAAAAAAATTCAGATAAATTTCCTTCTTCTTTTTTTTTTTTTTTTTTTTTTTAGGAAATCAAGTTGATTGTATTAATTCTCAGGCTAGAAAAGACCATTACATACCTTCCCTCTACCGACCAGGGGTAGATAAAACGTTTGTGGTAAGCCACAGTGCTACCAGACTGAAAGTCTTAGGCGACGAAATATTTTGGTCACTTAAGAGGTTTTTTCGTCGTTTAAGTACTTAGGCGACGAAATATTTTCATCATCTAAGTTTCGTCGTCTAGAAGTGGTGATCTAAGTACTTTGGAGACGAAATATTAATAACTTTGTCGCGTTAGTAACTACTAAGGTGACGAGATCTCCTTCTTAGAGGACGAAGATTTCGTCTCCTTAGAAGTTACTTAATTAGGAGATGAAATATTTATTTCGTCGCCTGAGTCTTCCACTTAAGAGACGAAAATTTCATATTTCGTCGCTTTAGTTGTCCACTCAAGAGACGAAAATTTCATGTTTCGTCGCCTTAGAGGTCCACCTAGGAGACGAAATTTTAATGTTTCGTCGCCTAAGTTGTAATATTTTTCTTTTTAGAAAAAAATATATATATAGACTATAATTATATTAATATTAATAAATTTGTTCAAAATGTTCTCTAACCCTATGCAGACAATCATTATCCTTGGACCAGGGCATACAAGGAGATCACTCAATGGTTTTATACAGCCTTCAGTCACCAAGCAATATTCTTGAACAAGTAGCTTCCCCCTGATGACGTTGAAACCGATGAAACAACATGAGAAGATACTTCCAATGAGCAGTCAAGTAAACGAGTAAACGACAGGAGCTCAAGAACAATAAAACTCAGAGAATAGGCTATTAGTTACTCACAGAAACAATAACAGGTTTTCCGTATGTACCACAGTTGGTAGAACACAAGTAAACGACAGGAGCTCAAGAACGTTCTTAGCCTTGTGAATAATATATAGATCTTCAATTTTGCTGGTTGTAGATAATGTCATGAAATACTCGGCCTGAACAAAATTTCGAAACCACAATCATTTGTGCATACATGGACTTGCACAATACAAATCACTGAGCAATACATTAGATTTCATAAAAACCAACAACTTCACATTAAAATGTCTAATCATAATAGTTATCATGCATTGTGGGCATACCTGATACATTGTACATGAAATGCCATACTCTTCTAAATAGGTCTTCGTCTTAGTGTCTGATTTTCTGTATTCAAGTACTCGTGCATTCCCATCTGATCCATCGACATAATGAAATTCTTATTCCTGGAGCGCTCTAGCTCAAAATTCCATGTCCAATAGGAAAATCCACCACCACCACCACTGTACCCAGTCTGACACACACACGGCGGTTCTGCAACCCAAAAACCCATATCTCTCCAACCTTAATCACTACCCATCTCTCCAACTAAATACATCTCAACACAGCACAGGGAGAACTTCATCACTATCCATCTTCCAAGCCAATGAATTGGCTCTCTCTACTCTCTCTCCTCTCTCTCTCCTCCAGTTTCCTAGTCATTGTGCATCAGTAGTGATGTTGTCTGAAGCGAACGTTGCCGGCAACTAGATCGTGTTTGCAGAGGAATGAGAGGATAGCACCGGCAGTTGGAGGAGTGGCTCTCTCATCGGCGTCGGTGGCGGCGGAACCAGCTTATAAGCTTCGACTGTAGAACTATGTCTCAGCGCTTCCGTCCTTCCAGCCCCTTCACGCTTCCAGTTTGGAATCACCCGCTTCCCCGGCGATTCCAAAACTGATTTTGTCGGAATCGCGTTTCCAAGCGCTTGCACCACGTTTCGCTTCCGCTTCCGCTTCCGCTTCAGAAGCGCGAAAAGTGAGCTAACTCACGCTTCTGTGCTACGCAGTCCCAGGCCGATTTAGGCTCGGGTTCATCAGCGGCGACGTCAAGGGAGATGACGGTGGGTGCGGCGGAGTCCTCCGAAGTGGTCACGCGGCGGATTTGAGGGAGAAAGTAAACACAGAGAAGGGGGATTTGAGATCTGAGCAAGAAAGCAAACACAGAGAAGGGGATTTGAGACGGAAGCGGGGGCCACGGGGAGGGGATGGAGGCGACAGAGGAAGAAGGAGGAAGAATTAGGGATAGGGATTGCAGGTCGATCGAGTTTATATATATATATATATATATATATATGTTTGACTTAGGCAACGAAGAAACCAAATTCGTCTCCTAAGTCAGTTACCTAGGCGACGAAAACCATAGTGTAGCAGTAGTAAAAACTGATTTGGAGATAGGTGGTACAGAGGAAGAAGTACCTTCTTTGAAACAAAAAACACTAGCCGAAAAAGTACCATTCGCAAAAGTCGAAACGCTACGAGTAAGAATCAGATTTTCCTGCTGTATCGTAAGGCAGTCCTAACAGGGCGACTAGCAAACTGACACACACCCGACTCATGAAAAATCATATGGCATCTTTTACATTTACTAAGCAAATTTTCATAAAAATAAGAGATTTCAGCATCTACTCCTGCTGCAAATCGGATTGTTTTCTTCTGAATGAAAGGCTTCCCAATATCATGTGTGACCCTGACTCGCACCTTCTTTGTTGCCCGCCATTCCTTATCATCATGCTTGATAAAAGAACCAGCGACGACGGCCACATCTTCAATGATGTCAGTTTGTTCTTTGAGTGGAGGAATATCGGAAAGACGAACCCAGAAAAAAAGAGAGCGCATGGAGGTCGTTTGAACAGGAGCAAGACCATCATATTCCTGGATAATCACGGGAGCCCGATCATGGTACCAAGGTCCTCCCCACAAAGCTCGGTTGCGATCGCGACAATCACGAACAGCCGATCAGAACGTTCTTGCACGCGAAACTTGCCGCGTATGATCCATTCCCTTGTAAAGGTGCGCTGCAGGTCAGGAACCGAGCATCGCCTCGGAGTGAGAGGCTTAGCCAGAAGATACGATTGCGGTGCACTCCGCTTGGGATTACCTCGCTGCGGTAGCTTGGACCGAGAGGAGATGTCAAGGACGGCGTCGCTAGCCAAAGCGAGGGAGGTCGTGAAGCTTTCTGTAACATCGTCGAGCGACATGTTGGAGATGATGATGAAGGAGAAAAGCTGCAAAGTGAAGAGTTTTGATGGCGAAAAGCCGAATTCGACAAACAAGGGCGTCGGATGGAGATGGATAAGCGGTGCACAGGGTTTTTTTTATAAAAATTTCATGGTATCAGAGCGGGTTACCCACTACCACGTGTGAAGCCCAAATGGCATGGCCACACGGACTCGACGTTACCCAAAATGTTGTCCACATGTATGGCTTGAAAATTCACCACACATGCGGGGGAGTGTTGAGAATATACATCCCACATGGGAACCTGTGGGTCTATAAGGGTTTGGGCTACTCCATCTATTGCCGATTGGTTTTGGATTGGAACCCGAGACTACTTTATCATGATCTGATAAATTTTCTCTTGAAATCTCTCAATAACTGTATAACTTCTCACTCCCACGTTTTTCTTTAACACCCACGTTTTTCTCTAATAAATATTTTTATTATTTTTTATTAATTACACACACATAGTGTGTGTTTTGTTTCTAGTTTTTTTTTTTAATAAAGGTCACGTAATAATTTCCTAGTTTTTGACTACCACAAGGAGCCAAAAAATAAGAACATTATTCCTTGAAAAAGCTGGTTTCAATATTCTAGATCCATAGGATGCAATGTCAAAGACTTAAATAATAAGCTGGTGATCAATCTATATTCATTGCAAGTTTTAATGTGAATGAAAGATATGAAGCGAATAGTCAGAGGGCCGAGAGGTAGGGTGAGAGACAGAGGACCCTTCCTAGCTAATTGCAAGGAACCATCCTTTGTAATTTGAAGATATAGTTTTATTTTGATCCTCTCTGTCTTTAATTCCTTCAACTCTTCTGTCGGCAAGGAAATACTTCAATATTCAAACCAATGGGGACGACGTGCTCCAGGGCTGGAACACCATCTACAGATTCAGACTGGGTACTACTTTAAACTTTTCAGCTTCTTTTGAACATTATACTTATAAATAAGTATTTTCATTTCTTGTCCAAACTCTTTTATGCATCAGAAGAAACTAAAGAACTAGTTCCTCGGAATGAAACAGGGGAAGTAGAAAAGAAGATTGAAAAACTCACTGGATCTTCTTATTCAATAATAGATTTAAATTGTGTTTCCAAGCTCCACAGGGTCTATACATATGCCTTAGTGTGTGTAGATGAACCTTTAACATGAACTGGATAGAGAAGTAGAGATGCATGAACAAGAGACATTCAGGATGAATACATGAACTTATATATTAGGCTACATGAATTGCTCTTGGTTTGATGCATAATTAGAACACATGGATTGCTTCTGAATAGACAAATTCATTACAAATGTTAGTTACTTAGTTATGAATGATTCATACCTGCTGCTCTTGTACTTGTATAGGAGGAATTCCCGAAACGAAAACCTGCATTTCCTGATATTAATAGTGCTGCTGAAGTACTATATCACCTTTCAGTCTTCGGTTTCAGCAGACTATCTGACAATGATCAAAGTGAAAAGACGGAAGAAATCCAAAAGAAAATAGCTCAATCTGTTATAAACTTATAATTGAGCGATTCACTGGGGAAAGTGAGGTGAACTTCAGAATCAGAACGTTTACAGTGCTATTCAAAAAGCTTCAGTTCCCTGAGCAGAATCTTTTCCTGTCCAGAGTTATGAAGAAATTCAAGCGTAAAAGGCAATTTGGTGAATTGATTTCTTGGTTCACACAATTAGACTCCAATGATCAACATGATGAGCTTGGAAAGTTGGTTCATGTTACAGAAGAGGAAACCAATAAGGATTTCAGGTTAGCAAGATTTACAAAGATTGCTAGAGACTATACCGACTATGTTTATAAGCGAGTTTTTGGGCGGTACTACTATGAGAAACGAAAAGACAATTATCAAAGTCCTGAGTGGCTTCTAGTGACATCTCGCTTTTCTGAAATTTTCCAAGGTTTTTCAATTATTTGGTTCAAAGGACAATGCGCCAGTAATCAAAGGTTGCTGATCAAAAAACTATCCAGGAGAGGAACAGGTACAATTGATAAACTCTGTAACCTTAGCACAGATTTTAGACTGAAAATATTCACAGAGCTATGTAACAAAGTAGTCGACTTTAGTATCCAAGTGGAATTCTACGTCAGTGGACATATCTTCCTCGTAGACTGCTCCTTGAGCCGCAAGATCTTGCAAGTGCTTATGAATTACTTCAGCAGCTGTCAACTTTTGGTTTCAGTCTGTAGAAGGAAGAGAATAGAGCAAGAAGTTTTCTGGTATGAATCTGAATAGAAGCTTGTACTCTCTTAATTCAAACAGTAGGATTACATAGCTTTATATAGGACTTAGCTTGACTCTAGAACTCCCTAACTTAATAACGCATTAAGTACTGATTGCATAACTGACAATGAACAAACTAAACAACTCATAACAGCTAAAACTGAAATTACTGGAAATCTGGAAATTATTAGGCTATAACTGACAGCAGCTTTATTCTGAGAAAACAAACCAGCAAATTTGGTTTAATTAGCCAACATAGCCTCCCGTAAACCAAATTTGCTTTTGACACCCAACCTTGCAACATTCTTCTTGAAAACTTGTCCACCAAGAGCCTTTGTAAAAACATCAGCCATCTGATCATCTGATTTGCAATACTTGACTTCAATAACTCCTTCATTGACCAGCTCCCTCAGAAAATGGTATCTCATACGAATGTGTTTTGTCCTCCCATGAAGAACTGGGTCTTTTGCCACTGAAATTGTGGAACTATTGTCGCAAAACAAAACTGTAGGACTGTTTTGCTTATGCTGCAAACTTTCCAAAACACCTTGCAGCCAAATAACTTGACATGCTGCATATGCACCAGCAATGTACTCTGCTTCGGTTGTAGAGAGAGCAACAATTGGTTGTTTCTTTGAACTCCATGAAATCACACCACTTCCAAGACTAAAGACATAACCTGAAGTACTCTTGCTGTCATCAATACTTCCAGCTAAATCACTGTCAGTATAACCAACAAGATTGACTGGAACATGTGCTTGATAGAAAATACCATAATCAATGGTTCCAATCACATAACGCAGAATTCTCTTTGCAGCCTCCCAATGATTAGCATATGGTTTCTCCATGAACCTGCTCACCAAACTCACAGCATACATGATATCAGGCCTTGTTGCTGTTAAATACATTAAATTTCCCACCAAACTTCGAAACATGGTGGAATTCACAGCTTTTCCTTCTCCATTTTTGCTCAGCTTTGCTCCTGTAATGCATGGTGTTGCTACTGGATTAGCATGTTCCATCTTGAACTTCTTAACAACCTCCTTTGCATAGCTCTCTTGGGAGATAAAAATACCTTCCTTGGACTGCTGAACTTCAATTCCAAGAAAGTGATGTAATTCTCCCAAATCTGTCATCTCAAATTCTTCCATCATAGAGAGTTTAAACTCATTCAACATCTCCAAGCTATTTCCAGTAAATATAAGATCATCAACATAAAGACTTACAACCATAAAACTTCCTTCTGAGCTGCCTTTGATGTAGAGAGTGTGTTCATATGGACACTTCTGAAAACCATGCTTCTCAAAGTAGGAATTAATGCGACTGTACCAGGCCCGTGGTGATTGCTTCAGGCCATACAAGGCCTTCTTGAGCTTGTAAACTTTTTCTTCTTCTCCTTTCTTCACAAAACCAGGGGGCTGCTCAACATAAACTTCTTCTTGGAGAGAACCATTTAGGAACGCGGACTTCACATCCATTTGAAACAGCTTCCATTTGTTTTGAGCAGCGAGAGAAATCACCAAACGAATGGTATCAAGCCTGGAAACGGGAGCAAATACTTCAGTATAGTCTTCTCCTTCTTTTTGTTTGTATCCTTTCGCCACAAGCCTCGCCTTGTGCTTATTGATTGTCCCATCTGGATTCATCTTTGTCTTGTACACCCATTTTACACCAATGGGATTCTTGTGTGGTGGCAAACTTGTGAGCTCCCAAGTCTTGTTCTTTTCAATGGCGTTCACTTCTTCTTCCATAGCTCTCTTCCACTTTTCCTCTTTACAAGCTTCATTAAAACAAACTGGATCCTCTCCAGCAAAGAATGCAAAATAAACAACATCATCTTGCATACTTACTTGTTCTATGGAGTCATAAAGATCTTGCATGCTTCTGAATCTTGGAGGAGGACTTTCAGGTGCATCATCTGCATCTGATCCATTAGTATTGGATGTTCCAGATTCACCTCCAAAGGCTGGAATGCTTGCTGTACCATTTGTGTCTTCATCATAAACAGCATACTCATCAAATAAAACATCTCGACTTACCACAGTCCTTTTTGTCTCTGGATTATACAGCTTGTAGGCCTTGCTCCGGTCACTATAGCCAATGAAAATGCACTTCTCTGACTTGTCATCAAGCTTGTTTCTGATTTGGCCAGGGACATGAGCATATGCAACAGATCCGAAAACTCTCAAATGTTGCACATTTGGCTTCACTTCGTACCATGCTTCATGAGGTGTGTAATCATTCAAACTTTTTGTTGGTGATCTGTTGATTAAGTAGACTGCACAAGAAACTGCTTCAGCCCACAACTCGTTTTGCACTTTCTTCTTTCTGAGCATGCACCTCACCATCTCCATTATGGTTCGATTCTTTCTCTCACACACACCATTTTGTTGTGGTGTGTAGCGAGTTGTCAATTGATGCTTTATTCCATTGTCCTTGCAAAACTTCTCAAACTCCTTGGATAAATATTCTCCTCCACGATCAGTTCTCAAAACTTTGATTGACCGGCCGACAATATTTTCAACTTGTGCTTTAAAGTCTTTGAAAGCTAGCTTGGAATGCTTCTGATTTTTCCTTGAGAAAACAAACCCAAACTTTTCTGGAATAATCATCAATAAATGAAATAAAATATCTGCTACCTCCAAAAGATGTCACTGGCATAGGACCACAAAGATCGGAATGCACAAGCTCCAAAGGATAGTTTGCTTGCCAAAAAGACTGTGAAGGGAATGGATTCCTATGTTGCTTTCCATACTGACATTCTTCACACACACCATCTTCTTCATTAATCTCAGGTAACCCTTCAACCATGTTTTTTGTTGCCAGCAGCTTCAAACTTCCATAATTCAAGTGACCAAATCTGTCATGCCACAACCTGGAGCTTCCTTTCTCACGACCAACAAAGCATGATAAATTTGTTGTTTCAAGCTTGAGAGGGAATAAGTTATTTCCAGCCACACCAATCTTTGCAATAAGCAAATCTTTCTTTGATAAATAGCAAGCAAAATCATGAAAATGAATATCATACCCTCTCCTCAAAAGATGCCCAGCATGCACTTAGCAAATTGCTTTTCAAACCAGGAACATAATAAACATCTGACATCTTCTCAATACTCCCTGATTTTGATTTAAATGTAATTTCTCCAACTCCTTTTATTTTGTAAGCTTTGGCATCACCAATTGTTACTTCACCATAATCCATCATTTTGAGAGTTGAGAAAAGACTTTTATTACCAGTCATATGCTTGCTAGCTCCACTGTCCAGGTACCATATTTCTTCCATGCAATTTCCATGGCATGCTGCGACTAATAAAGTGTCTTGCTCATGGTTTCCAATGTTGCTTTCATGCATAAAGCCAGCTCCGACTTGCTTGTCATATCCTTGCTTAGACCAGTAATTACGCTTCACATAACTTGGTCTGTTGTGGTAGGAACCTTCAAATCGTCCCCTTCCGTGATTATAGCCACGACCTCTTCCTATACTTGAAAATGTGGTGTCTGCACTCCTATCGCCTTCATATTGATTGTTTGCTGAGCCTCTTCCATTTCCTTGAAAATTATAACCTCTTCCATGAGAATTGAAAACACGTCCTCGTCCTCTCGCTCGACCATCTCTTCCATTCCATTGTTGAAATCTGTGGCCATAATTCCAGTTGCCTCCCATGGATGTGACTTGGGACTTGAGTGCTTGATCTGGTTGAGGAGGGGCAGGATTCCTCTTATTAATCTTGAACTCATGAGCTTCCAATCTTCCTTGCAAATCATCCAGACTAAGAGTAGCCAAATCTGTTGATTCTTCAATAGCAGCTTCCACATAATCAAACTTTGGTGTCAGGCTCCGAAGAACTTTCTCAACCACCCTTTTGTCTTCTAAAATCTCTCCATTTGATGCCATTTTGTTCACCAGCGAATTGACTCTTGTAAAATACTCACGGATGTTTTCAGTCTCCTTCATCTCCAATTTTTCAAACTCTGATCTTAGAGTCTGAAGACGAACCATCTTCACCTTCTCTTTGCCTTTGTAGGCTGCATGAATGATGTCCCAGGCCTCCTTGGAATTCTCAGCTTGAGCAATTCTTTCATACACAGACTCATCAATTGTCTGGTATATATAGAAGAGTGCCTTGCTATCCTTCTTTCGATTCTCCTTCAAAGCATTCTTCTGTGCTTGTGACAATGTACTTTCATCCTCTGGTTCAGTGTAGCCATCATCAACGATGTTCCAGATATCAAGGGACTTTAACAACACCTTGACATTCTTACTCCAGTAATCATACTTCTGACCATTGAAACGAGGAATGAGGGAAAGCATATTGGAGCTGTTTTCATTTGCCATAGGAGCTGTCACAGCTTCGATCTACAGCTCTGATACCAAACTGTAGAAGGAAGAGAATAGAGCAAGAAGTTTTCTGGTATGAATCTGAATAGAAGCTTGTACTCTCTTAATTCAAACAGTAGGATTACATAGCTTTATATAGGACTTAGCTTGACTCTAGAACTCCCTAACTTAATAACGCATTAAGTACTGATTGCATAACTGACAATGAACAAACTAAACAACTCATAACAGCTAAAACTGAAATTACTGGAAATCTGGAAATTATTAGGCTGTAACTGACAGCAGCTTTATTCTGAGAAAACAAACCAGCAAATTTGGTTTAATTAGCCAACACAGTCTACTATCCTACAAGGATCAACAAGATAAGATGTATTGGTTCTTTCGAGACCGACGTGAAGTTATTACGTATCTTGAGGAGAAGTTCTTCAATGAAAGACGCTTGTGTGAGTCGATTCTGTTGTTCGGGGAAGTAGGCTCCAATGATCAACAAGAAATTATGGAAACTTTGTCTGAACGGTTATGGGATTACAACAAGGAAGCTACCAAAGATGTCATGATCAAAAGGTTCTCTAAGGAAAGTGAGGAGGACTTCAGACTCAGAAGATTCATAATGCTCTGTTGTGTGAATCCTTCCCTTCGGGATCTCTTCATCCGGAGTGAAGCTGAAAAGTGGGACATAGATGGTATACTGCAGAAGACATATGATGATCATGAAGAAATAGCACAAGAAATCAAAAGCCACTCACGTTATGCTGAGTTTTATCTTGGTGTGTCAATCATTTGGTTTAAAGCACGTTGTGCCAACAATCCTAGAAACCCTATTCAGTTACTACTTTCAGATGACATTGCTGAGAAACATCCTAATGAGAGCAATGAGGATTTCAGACTCAGAAGATTCACAGAGTCGTTTAAACAACTTCCATTCATTTCCCAAGAGTATCTGGTCAAATATATTCATGCTACACTTCTTCAGAATGTAGGTCCTGGTCCTTTGAGAGGTCTCAGCGGCAGCCCCCAAGGAATGTACGTCATCATTTGATCTTGACTTCATCAAGGTGAAAGCTCCAAGCCTAAGAGGAGTAGGGGGTGCAAGTGCAACAACACAAGCAATAGGAGGATCAACTACACAAGGAGGAGGACAAGCGACGACTGATGGAGCCACTGTGAAATCATCTTCCACTTAAGAGCAGGTAAATCTGATCAACAATGTATGCACTTAGTGATGTAGTCTTAACTTTCAACGGAAATAACCTATATTTTCTACGCTATTTCTCCCTCGAGCATGTACGCACGTTTAGCTGAATGGCATCAGGCCGGTTCTGAATGTATGATGTGCAAACACAATTACGTATGTAATTGATGAAAGCTATACTTTAAGTTCCATCGAAACTACATGCAGTACAAAATTTCTAAGATGCAGTTCATGTTCATCAAACACCTAGAGAGCACTGTGAAGAAAATAAACCACAACCTGAAACTATCTAATTCAATAAAATCGCACAATATTTAAAGATACTAATAACTGATAGCATAGTACTCATGGCATCACAATATAGTTAACAACGAAGAAGAAGACGATGAAATCACAGAGAGAAAGGACGAAGAGAACCTGGAGCAATTTTCATCAGTTTCTACTAATGCAAAAGCGTACCAATTATTACAACTCAAGCAACTATTTATACTAACTAAGGAAAACATATTATTACATCATAAAAGCTACAGAAAATATTTTCCAGAAGCCACGTCAGCACCACACCACAACTGACAGCTGTACTCCAATTCCTGATAAGATTAAAACCAAAATCTTCAGAGATTACAACCATAATACTCTGATTAACACTCCCGCTCAATCTCAGCTGGGGATATCACACTGAGATTGGAACAATGAGATTTAAACACAGGACTGTGTAAGCCTTTAGTAAAGACATCTGCAGTCTGCTGCTCAGTAGGCACATATTGGAGAAGAAGGTCTTGTCTCTGCACTCTTTCACGAACAAAGTGAAAGTCATTGTCAAGATGTTTTATCCTAGAGTGAAAAACAAGATTATAGCACATTACTAGAGCAGAAAGATTATCACACTTCAATAGAGGAGGAGCCAGAATCCTGACATGAAGATCACATAACACATGCCTTAACCATGAAATTTTTACTGCAGTATTAGCTAAAGACCTGTATTATGCTTCTGTTGAACTTCTAGAAACTGAGCCTTGTTTCTTTGACTGCCATGAAACTGGACAATGTCCCAAATAAACCACAAAACCAGTAGTACGTGGATCTTCTATTGTTCACATCACCAGCCCAATCAGCATCACAGTAAGCAGTTATGTATGGAACACTAGGAGAATATTTATAAAACAATCCTTTGTTCAATGTACCTTGAAGATATCCCAGTATTCTTTTAACAGCAGCATAGTGTACATCAGAAGGATTAGACATAAATTGGCACACAATGTTAACCGAATAGGGAATATCAGGCCTAGTAAAAGTCAGATATTGCAATGCTCCAACAACACTCCTGAATATAGTTGGATTAGAAAGAGGAGTACCTTCATATTTAAGTAGTTGAGTGTGAGGAAGGCAAGGTGAATTAACAGGAGTACAACCATCCAGACCAGCTCTAACAAGAAGATCTTTAGCGTACTTCTCTTGAGAGAGAAAAATACATTTGTCATTGTATTGAACATTAATTCCCAGGAAGAAAGACAAAGATCCAAGATCTTTCATGTCAAAAACTGTTCTTAGCTTAGCTACAACATAGTTAATCCCTTCTTTATCTGAGCATGTTATGACAATATCATCAACATACAATAACAGAGCTATAATACCTTGATCACTATGTTTGATGAAAAGACTTGGATTAGAATGAGTAAACTGAAAACCAAGAGATGGAAGAAAATTAGTAAACTTCTCATTCCATGCTCTAGGAGCCTGCTTCAAACAATAGAGAGATTTCTTCAGAAGACAAACAGGATTAGGACACTTCACATCCACAAAACCTTGAGGTTTATGCATATAAACTTCCTCTTTCAAGTCACCATGCATAAATGCATTTTTTACATCAAGTTGTCTTAGATCTCATTTGAACATAGCTGCAAGAGCTACAATGAGTCTCACTGTGCTGTGTCTCACTACTGGACTGAAAGTCTCTTCATAGTCTAATCCCTTCTCTTGACTATAACCTTGAGCTACAAGTCTACCTTTATGTCTTGAAATAGAACCATCTGGATTTTTCTTGATCTTAAAAATCCACTTACTTCCAACAATATTTTTCCCTTCTGGAAGAGGAACAAGTAATATTTTTATGTCTTGGTCATACACTTGTGCCTTGTCATGCACACCAATATCAACATCATCCATAACAATATAGCAGTGATTGTCTTTGCATAACTTGTTAAAAGAAAGCAAGTTAACTGCAAGACTAGGGACATGTAACACATTTTTAAGCTGAAAAGTATGTTGTTCAGGAGTGATTTGAGTTGAACCAATGTGTTTGATATTCAAACCTTCCCCATTACCGATTGTTATGGAGTTAGGAGACTCAAAAGGTTGAGCAATAGTCAAATTTTTGATATCTGCAGTCATATGATGTGTGGCACCTATGTCACCAATCCACACTTCATTGCTCAGAGAACTTGATGAGCCAATTTCATTAGCAGACATAGCTGTAAGGGAGGCAGGAGGTTCTGAACATTGATATGCATAGTTGCTCCTCTGAGAACAGTCCAGGGCTCTATAACCTTTCATACCACAAATTTGACATGTTACAACTCATGATGATGCTTGATCAGAGGGCTTGACAATTCTGAGTTCACAATTAGCTGCTGTATGACCCTTCTTACAACAAAGTTGACACTTTGGTGAGAAACTAGAGTTGTTTCTAAACTCTTCAAAGTTAGGTCTATAAGACGCACTACAAGGAAAAAAACCTTAGGCGACGAAACTTAAAAAAATTCCTCGCCTAAGATAGCTTAGGCGACGAAAAAACTTTCCTCACCTAAGAAAAAATTTTCGTCGCCTCAGAACAGTCTTAGGCTACGAATTCTTATTTTCGTGGTCTAAGACAAAAGCCTACCGACGAAAAAAATATTCGTCGTCCGTGCATTATCTTAGACGACCACGAAAAAAAGAAGTCGTCGCCTAAGATTTGTATTTAGGAGACGAAAATTGAAAATTCGTCGCCTAAGAAAAACTCTTAGACGACGAACTTTTTTTTCGTAGTCTAAGAATTGACGAGCACGACGAATTTTTTTTCGTCGGTAGGTTTTCTTCTTAGACGACGAAACTTAATTTTCGTCGCCTAAGAGCCACACTTAGGCGACGAAAATAATAAATATTAGGAGACGAAAATTGATAATTCGTCGCCTAAGAAAAAATCTTAGACGACGAACTTTTTTTCGTGGTCTAAGAAATGACGAGCACGACGAATTTTTTTTCGTCGGTAGGTTTTCTTCTTAGACGACGAAACTTACTTTTCGTCGCCTAAGTGTGGCTCTTAGGCGACGAAAAAATAAGTTTCGTCGCCTAAGTAAACCTAGACTATAAAGCCTACACTCGTTTTCTAGATCGGGAAAAGAGGCAAAAAACATCAAATTTTTCCTCACCTCAAATTTTTCCACCGATTTTCATTTTTGAAAAGCTTCAAATCGAGTTTTCCTAAGCCTTCTCCACTACTACCCATTGATTTTTAACTTGGTATGATCTCTTTATTCATCTTTTTGAACAATAATTTCAATTTTTTCCATTGAAATATTTCATTTTCGAGGTAGAGAATTATAGAAATATATATATTGTTGTGTGTGTATATTGTGAGGTGATAGCTAGTATGTTGCTTTTGTTGATCCATACCTATATATACTCAATTAAATTGTTGGTTTTTGTGAAATTAGTGAATTATATATATTAATTATATATTTTAATAATGCTTTAATTAATAATTATAATTATTTGACGAAAATCATTGTTATATGATTTATAATTAGCGGTGAATAAAAGAATGTCATTCTTTTATTCACTGATATACATGCATTTATATATATCATTAAAAATCCCGTTCGAGAATCATGGAGAGATTCTTGAATTGTCCCATTTTTGGACAGTTTGGGGGCAGAGGACATTGTTTCACAGTTTTTATAGGTCTTGTGTATTCGTTTGCGGTCGTGGGTATATATTTCGACGAGGTCTCCCATCACTGTTCCTCGAGTGCATACTAAGTGTATAGATATTCGTGCACTTGAGGAACTGTGGGGAGATGCTGCCGAAATTTTCCCACGACTGAAAACGAATACACAAGATCTACAAACCACTACCAGATCCGAGGGCATAGCCGACGAAAAATTTTTCGTCGACTATGCCAAAATTTCGTCGGCTATACCTTCTGCCGACCAAATTTTCGTCGGCTATAATTCGTCGGAAAAACGCCGTCGGCTATACCAATGGCCGACGAAAAAAAGGAAATCGTCGGCTATATGCGAGTATGGCCGACGACTGTACTGACGAAACATCATTTCGTCGACCAAACCCTGGCAAAATATCCGACGAAATTCGTCGGGTATTTTCAAGTATGGCCGACGATATCGTAAACAATAGCCGACGAAATTCGTCGGCTATTTGTTCTGAACTATAGCCGACGATTTCATCTATTTCGTCGGTTATTCGGTCGAAATATATTAATATTTTAATAGGCATTAATTAGTTATAGCCGACGAAATAATGTAATTTTCATCGGCTATAAGACTTATAGCCGACGAAAATTGGTATAGTGCTTATAGCCGACGAAATAATGCCAAAATCGTCGGCTATTCGTACATTTGGTGAAAAAAAAAATTAAATTATTTTCTAAATTACCATTCCAAGCAACCTGCAAATCACAAAAACAGTCCATGCATTTACACCAACAAGAAACACGTCTAAATGACTTATTATTTAATTCGTTCCAATATACATAAAATATAACCATAATCATCACCTAAACCACTAAAGTCTACGACGTCATCCCTAGCATCCTGCTCTCCATCATGCTCGTCATCCTGCTGACCGAACTCGGGAGGTTGAGGCATTGAAGGTTCAACTAACGGCTAAAACGGGGGCGGGGGTGGAAGGCTTTGTTGTTGTGCGGCGAACATCTCATACCACCAGTTTTGTTGGCCGGCGTAGTTGAGTCGCCGAATTCTCTCGCATTCAGCATTCCAACTGGACAGATCTAAATAATGCTGCTGTGTTATGCGGTGTTGCTCCTGTGATCTCTGGAACTCGGCCGCCAACCTTGCATTTTCTTCGGCCAATCTCCGCACTTCCCCCCTCACCTGTTGGCTCTCCCCGCCTCCCTTCTTTTGACCTCCCTTAGTGGTCTTCAGGAGCCCTAGTCCAGAACTTCCTAAACCCCGGCAGTAGTAGTTGTTTGAGCGGTTTGGGAAGGCTGCCTCAAACATCCTCACTGCCGTTTGGACATTGGACCGGTCGACCTGGCGCAGGGCTTCTTCCAGATCTGCCTCTGAAATGTTCGGTTGTGTCTCCCGAACTACTTGCTGGAACACCTCTTCTTCGGCCCGGTTCACCCTCTCCTAATTGGACGGGAAAAAAAAAATTAATATTCTAACAAATATATAATCAAGTAAAATTAATAATTAAAATTTTAAAATTGTAATGAACGACTTACGAGCTGTTTTGTCGCTTGTGGATAAGCGATCTTGAACGTCTTCACGTACGGGTTGCTATCAGGATGATCTCTAAGCGCCTCCTCCTGATATTGTGCAAACGGCCTAGAACCAGCATGATGGGGGGTTGTGTTCCGACGGCGGTTCTCAGAGTTTATCCGAGAACGTTGCTTCAAACAAATAATAAAATGTTAGAAAAATGCATAAAAAAATATTAGTGTAATAATTATAAAATAATTAAACTAATAATTAAAATTTTA
Source organism: Potentilla sterilis (assembly GCA_963682095.1). Classification (NCBI taxonomy): domain Eukaryota; kingdom Viridiplantae; phylum Streptophyta; class Magnoliopsida; order Rosales; family Rosaceae; genus Potentilla; species Potentilla sterilis. Next base: position 37,397,294 of record OY821755.1, on the reverse strand, counting down.
ACAAAATAAACATTTGTAGTGAAGGTTAGTATTTACCTGCATAACTGGGTTGTTGAAGTCTACTGTCTTCAACCAACGACACTCGTACTCCCTGAACATGAACTCCCTAGGAGTACCCATACGACCAAGGTTGTCGTATTCGTTATAATGGGAACGGAGCTCGTTCTTCCACTCTTTGAACCTACGAAAAAAACAAAAGTGCATTAGAAATATTATTAATATCATAAAATATTAATAATTATAAGATGAAGAATTCCCAACGTACCTCGAGTTCTGCACGGTGTCCGCCCAATCCCGCTTGTGTTCGGCAATCTCGAAGAATGTCTGAAAAATAATATTTTATTAGTTTTACAATTGTAATAATACCGAAAATTATTAAATATTACGATAAATAAATTAAATTTTTTAAATTACTCACCGACGCGGCGTTGTTCACCTCCCTCTTTATCTCTTCGGGCACATCAGCCCATCGGGTCCACAACATAGGGACTCTGTCCCTAATCAGTGCCCCCACGCAACCCGAGTAGTCGCGTTTTTTCTTCCCCTGAACCTCCTGATTAGGAGGTTCGTTGATCTGGATCCTCCCCCTCAGATCAACAGTTCTCCTGAGCGTGTCAAAACATATGACACCTCTCGTGTTCCTTGTTGAACTGCTAGCGGCTGTCCCTATCACAAAAACGACGATTGGTTAATAAAATTAAATATTAGTGCGATAATTTTAATAAAACATTTAATTAATAAAATCGAATTTTACCTGAACTCGATGACCCGTCTGTCGACTTTCCTTTTCTCCTCGCCGAAATCAGGAGGTCAGGGTTCTCAACTGGCTGCTGCTGGTATGCCTCCGCAGCACTCACGTACTGAGGCATATCAGGCCATATGGGCACACCACGATAGTCGACCTCCGGTATCGCAGGAATGTTGTACGGGAGGTACAGCTGGTTTGGGAGAGTAGGACCGTTAGTCGAGTCACCAGCAGACGTGGTCGGACTCGTCATCGGCTCCCGATCACTACCAGATGAGGATGAATAGCCGACGAAAAAAATTTCGTCGGCTATGGTTATACGTCGTCGGAACAACCCCGTCGACTATACGTCGTCGGAACAACCCCGTCGGCTATACTAATGGCCGACGAAAAAAAAGAATTCGTCGGCTATAGTAGAGTATGGCTGACGACTTTACCGACGAAAATATTTTTCGTCGGCCAAACCTGGGACAAATTGCCGACGAACTTCGTCGGGTATTTTCGAGTATGGCCGACGAAATTCATTAAGTATAGCCGACGAAAATTATGTATTTCATCGGCTATTGATAACAACATATAGCCGACGAATTAATAAATGTTCGTCGGCTATATGTTGTTAACAATAGCCGACGAAATACATAATTTTCGTCGGCTATTTTCTCAAAATATATTAATATTTAATAGGCATTAATTAGTTATAGCCGACGAAATAATGCATAATTTCGTCGGCTATACAACTTATAGCCGACGAAAATTGGTAAAATTCGTCGGCTATAGTTATTATAGCCGACGAAATAATTCCAAAATCGTCGGCTTTTCTTACATTTGGGAAAAAAAAAATTAAATTATTTTCTAAATTACCATTCCAAGCAACCTGCAAATCACAAAAACATTCCATGCATTTGCACCAACAAGAAACACGTCTAAATACCATTTTTATTAAATTCGTTCTAATATACATAAACCCTAAACCCTAATCATCACCTAAACTACTAAAGTCTAGCAGGTCATCCCCAGCATCTTGCTCTCCATCAGGCTCGTCATCCTGCTGACCGAACACGGGAGGTTGAGGCATTGGAGGTTCCGCTAACCGCTGAAACGGGGGCGGGGGTGGAAGGCCTTGTTGTTGTGCCGCGAACAGCTCATAGCACCAGTTTTGTTGGCCGTCGTAGTTGTGTTGCCGAATTCTTTCGCATTCGGCATGCCAACCGGCCACATCCAACTGATACTGCTGTGATCTGCGGCGCGTCTCCTGCTGATACTGCTGTGTGCTGCGGCGCAGCTCCTGTACTGTCTGAGACGAGGTCGCCAATTCTGCGGCCAATCGCTGCACTTCCCCCCTCATATGCTGGCTCTCCCCGCCTCCCTTCTTCTGACCTCCCTTAGTGGTCTTCAGAAGCCCTAGTCCAGCACTTCCCAAACCCCGACAGTAGTAGTTGTTTGACCGGTTTGGGAAGGCTGGGTCGAAGATCCTCGCTGCCGTTTGGACACTGGACCGGTCGACATGGCGCATGGCTTCTTCCAGATCTGCCTCTGAAATGTTCGGTTGTGTGTCCCGAACTACTTGCTGGAGCACCTCTTCTTCGGCCCGGTTGACCCTCTCCTAAGTGGACGGGAAAAAAAAATTAATATTATAACAAATATATAATTAAGTAAAATAAATAATTAAAATTTTAAAATTGTAATATACGACTTACGAGCTGTTCTGTCGCTTGTGGATAAGCGATCTTGAACGTCTCCACGTACGGGTTGCTATCAGGATGATATCTGAGCGCCTCCTCCTGATACTGTGCAAACGGCCGTGAACCAGCATGATGGGGGGTTGTGTTCCGGCGGCGGTTCGCAGAGTTTATCCGAGACAATTCCTTCAAACAAATAATAAAATATTAGAAAAATACATCAGAAAATATTAATGTAATAATTATAATATAATTAAACTAATAATTAAAATATTAACAAAATAAACATTTTTACTGAAGTTTAGTATTTACCTGCATAACTGGGTTGTTGAAGTCTACTGTCTTCAACCAACGCCACTCGTACTCTCGGAACACGAACTCCCTGGGAGTGCCCATACGACCAAGGTGGTCGTACTCGTTATAGTGGGAACGCAGCTCGTTCTTCCACTCTTTAAACCTACGAAAAAAACAAAAGTGCATTAGAAATATTATTAATATCATAAAATATTAATAATTATAAGATAATTATAATATCATAAAAACAAACGTACCTCAAGGTCTGCTGGTTGTCCGCCCAATCCCGCCTGTGTTCGGCAATCTCGAAGAATGTCTGAAAAATAATATTTTATTAGTTTTACGATTGTAATAATACCGAAAATTATTAAATATTACGATAAATAAATTAAATTTTTTAAATTACTCACCGCCGCGGCAATGTTCACCTCCCTCTTGATCTCTTGGGGCACATCAGCCCACCGGGTCTACAACATAGGGACTCTGTCCCTAATCACTGACCCCACGCAACCCGAGTAGTCGCGTTTTTTCTTCCCCTGAACCTCCTGATTAGGAGGTTCGTTGATCTGGATCCTGCCGCTGCGCTCAACAGTTTTCCTGAGCGTGTCAAAACAGATGACACCTCTCGTATTCCTCCGTGAACTGCTAGCGGCTGTCCCTATCACAAAAACGACGATTGGTTAATAAAATTAAATATTAGTGCGTTAATTTTAATAAAACATTTAATTAATAAAATCAAATGTTACCTGAAGTGGATGACTCGTCTGTCGACTTCCCTTTTCTCCTCGCCGAAATAAGGTGGTCAGGGTCCTCAAATGGCTGCTGCCGGTATGCCTCCGCAGCACTAACGTACTGAGGCATATCCGGCCATAAGGGTACACCCTGATAGTCGACCTCCGGTATCGCCGGAATGTTGTACGGGAGGAAAAGCTGGTTTGGGAGAGTAGGAACCTCAGTTGAGTCAGCACCAGACTGAGTCGGACTCGGCATCGGCTCCCGATGAATCTCAGGCATACGAACCTAAGGAACGTCGGCAGCTATCTCCTCGTGAAACAGCTGCCGACTAAACCTCGGAGCCACAGCGGGACCGGCATGCGGAAGTGAAGTGCTCGACGGCCGCCCCGCCTGGAGAAGGGTCTGGTGCCGAGCACTCACACTCCGTCGCGGCTGGTCTGCATCCACAGTCCTCTGCGGCTGGGATGAATCTACACTCCTCCGTGGCTGGATAGTGGTCCTCTCAGGCTGGCTAGCGGTCCTCTCGGAGTCTGCGGAACCGCCGGAATTTCTAGAACCTCTAGATCTGCTGCCACGACGGCCTCCGAATAGGTTTCTTAATGCATCGGCCATCTAAAGCCCGAGGCATTAATACATTAATTGATATTAAATTATATTAAATAAAAAATTCTAATTAATATAATAACCAATAATACTAACATATTTTAATATAACAATTTATATACTAACATATTAAATTATATTATATTAAATAACAAATTCTAATTAAATATAATTAAACTATATATATAATTAAGCTAAATTATACAATTAAATTATACGTATAAATTATATAATTAAAATAAATTTGGAAACAATTACCTAAATTAACATAAATACCTAAAATTTATCTAAATTAACATAAATACCTAAAATTTACCTAAATTAACATAAATACCAAAATTATACCTAAATTAACATAAATACCTAAATTATACATAAATTAACATAAATACCTAAAATTTACCTAAATTAACATAAATACCAAAATTATACCTAAATTAACATAAATACCTAAATTATACATAAATTAACATAAATACCTAAAATTTACCTAAATTAACATAAATACATAAATTATACCTAAATTAACATAAATACATAAATTAACATAAATTAACATAAATTAACAATTATAACTAAATTAACAATTAATTAACATAAATGAAAAAAAAAAAAATTTCCTTACATTGCTTGATTCGGGCAGAGGAGAAGGAGGCCGGCTGGAGGAGGGAGGAGGAGGCCTTTGGTCGGCACCGGAAACAGAGGAGGGAGACGGCCGGAAAAAAATGGAGGAGGAGGGAGGCAGGAGGTGCCGGGGCTGCCGACGTGGAGGGAGGAGGAGGGAGGAGGTCGGGCCGGGGCTGCCGACGTGGAGGAGATAGAGGGAGGAGGGCCGGATTGCACGTCGAAGAGGAAGATTGGAAAAATGCAGCAAATGGAGGCTAGGGTTCGGCTGCAACAAACTTATACCCGATAGTATAGCCGACGAATTAAAAAAATTTCGTCGGCCATAGTTTAGACGCTCAGCAACCGTCCGATCTCCCCCATCCAACGGCGAACAATGAAAAGGCGCGGATCACTAGAGTTTAGCCGACGAAATTAAATATTTCGTCGGCTATACTTTGAAAAATCACAGCCGTTCGATCTGAGCCATCCAACGGCGGACACTAAGCGGATGGCAAGAGTTTAGCCGACGAAATATTTGATTTCGTCGGCTATACTTTGAAAAATCACAGCCGTTCGATCTGAGCCATCCAACGGCGGACACTAAGCGGATGGCAAGAGTTTAGCCGACGAAATATTTGATTTCGTCGGCTAAACCTTTGGTCAAACTACAAGGTCAAACCTCTAAACCCTATAAATTAAAACGAAAATTGGGCCGTCTAAATGACGTTTTTTGGCCTTATCTTCAACAGAGAATAGTTTCAAATCGATGAGACGCGACTAATCGTATAAAAATTTTCCTCAAAATATTTACCGACCGTCATGCTACCCATAGGAAAACGGGAGTAAAAAACAGTTAACCGCAACATTCCGCACACAGATTTTGTCAGAATCTGCTCATTTTTCAACCGTAGACTTTTTTCAATATTTCGGTCATATCTTATTTCACAACACATTTGCATTTGAAGAGTCTACGTCTAGTAACTATTTGAAACTATACATTCATTTAAACACTTAGTAAACAAGTTAAGGAACATTAGTGCATATGTTCCGACTTTGAATCTAAAAGTTTGGAAAATCTATTCCAACCGTCAGATATCACCGTTAAGATTAACTACATGTATGAAAAAAAATCCAACTACATCTGACAACGTTAAAGGCTCGATCGGGACGGTCAAACTGCAAAGTCAAACCTCTAAACGCTTTAAAACGGAAATTGGCCCGTCTAAATTACGTTTTTTGGCCTGATCTTCAACAGAGAATAGTTTCAGATCGATGAGACGCAACTAATCGTATAAAAATTTTCCTCAAAAGATTTACCGACCGTCAGGCTACCCATAGGAAAACGGGAGTAAAAAACAGCTAACCGCAACATTCCGCACACAGATTTTATTGGAATCTGCTCATTTTTCAACCGTAGACGTTTTTCAATATTTCGGTGATATCTTATTTCACAACACATTTGCATTTGAAGAGTCTACGTCTAGTAACTATTTGAAACTATACATTCATTTAAACACTTAGTAAACAAGTTAAGGAACATTAGTGCATATGTTCCGACTTTGAATCTAAAAGTTTGGAAAATCTATTCCAACCGTCAGATATCACCGTTAAGATTAACTACATGTATGAAAAAAAATCCAACTACATCTGACAACGTTAAAGGCTCGATCGGGACGGTCAAACTGCAAAGTCAAACCTCTAAACGCTTTAAAACGGAAATTGGCCCGTCTAAATGACGTTTTTTGGCCTGATCTTCAACAGAGAATAGTTTCAGATCGATGAGACGCAACTAATCGTATAAAAATTTTCCTCAAAAGATTTACTGACCGTCATGCTACACATAGGAAACCGGAAGTAAAAAACAGCTAACCGCAACATTCGGCACACAGATTTTGTCGGAATCTTCTCATTTTTCAACCGTAGATGTATTTCAATATTTCGGTCATATCTTATTTCACGACACATTTGCATTTGAAGGATGAAGCAACGGTTTGACGACAGTGATAGAAAATGGAAGCTGCTCATTTTTTGTTTTTGTTTTAAATCATAGCCGACGAAATAAAACCTAGTATTCGTCGGCTATTCTTTTGTCGTTTTCGGTAAAAAATAAAATATTTATTTTTAAAAAAAACTTATGGCCGACGAAATAATGAAATTTTCGTCGGCCATTGTTCGTAAAATAATTATTTTTAAAAAACTTATGGCCGACGAAATAATTCATTATTCGTCAGCCACTGTTGCTATAGCCGACGAAATAATGCATTTTTCGTCGGCTATTCTCAGAAAAAAAACCAAAAAAATCAGTGGTTTTACACCTCTCCTATTTCGATGTCCTGTTCACATATAACCAAAATTGAACATAAAAAACCAGAAACCCAACAGTCAACATATTTCAAATTTTTTTTAAGGGGTTTGGAACCCAGCCTAGCTGGGAGGCTCATCCCCACGCCCGTTCATTAGAAATGAGTTGATTGCAAATCAAAGGATTACATCATTTAAATTACTTAATCTGTCGGATTGTAATCGGAATCATCGGATGAGTCTTCTTCGGTTTCTGAATTGCTCGATAAGGGTAATCTATGTCTTTCCTCACCACTAGAGTCCTCGTTAGTTTCTTCAGTTGGATCAACATCAACAAGCAGTGGCTCTTCACGTCGAATTCGCACCGGCGTGTCTAGGCGAATAAAAGAGGAGTCAGGAATACCGTTTGAGTTGGGCTCTTGATACGCGGTGCCCCCTTCCTCGTTCTCTTCAGCCACTCCAAGTGTAGACGCCCGGTAAATGTTGCGATGGTGGATAGTGTTGACTACTTTCCACGGGTCACCCTTGGCGAGATCATCAAGATAAAACACTTGTTTCACCCATGTGGCTAAAACGAAAGGGTCGTCCTCATACCATGATGTACTAGTGTTCACAGAACTTACGCCGTATTGATCGGTTTTCATGCTCTGCGGCCGTGTGTCAAACCATCTACACTTGAAAAGGTGCACTTTCATGCCTTCTCCGTAATGCAGTTCCACAACTGAATGGAGAACACCGTAATAGTCAACTCCACCATCCCCACCATGTGCCATAACCCCTGAATTTTGTGTTTTCAGTCTGAGGTCTCTGTCTTCACATCGAAATAACACACCATTCACCTTGCACGTCGCATAAACTTTTGAATAGACCGGCCTCCTCGCTAAAAGTCTGAGTTCGTGCGACCAGTTTGGGTGATTATCATTTGCAATAAGGTCCATCTGCAACCATCAGAATCAACTATAAATATGAATAAATATACACAATAATATATGAACACGTATAGAATAGTGTTAAAGTTACGTACCCAGCGGCCGAAATACTCTGCGAATGTCTGGTTGTGGTAATCGCGATCACCTGCTACTCCTTCACAGCGTAGATGTATGTCCTTCCAAAACTGAACTTCTGGACAGTTGATTAGTACCCACCAATGTGCAATGGCTACCTCATAATCTTTCAACTTGTAGGAATCTGGCATGTTTCCACCGAGTACAACATCGTCGTAGAGTATGGAAAAATTGAACTGTGACGGTACATCTTCCTGTATGCTTTCCTGTAACGCTCCGAAATACAGCTTCATGTAGGTGACGCACTCGTGCGCAATATATGCTTCAGCTATACATCCTTCAGGTGCGGATCTGTTTTGGACAAAACCACCGTATTGTCCAAGTTGCCTATAAATCAAGTTTTTAAAGTGTTATGATAATACATTAACACTATATCACATATATTGATGAGGAAATTAACATAAGGTGTAAAATACGTACCTTTCCATCGGATACATCCAAGTGAAGTGCACAGGACCGGTAAGCAACAACTGCCGAGGAAGATGGATCATGAGGTGAGGCATGATGTCGAAAAAATTTGGAGGAAATATCATCTCAAATTTACACATGATATGAACGATGTCTTGTTGCATTTCCCGGAAGTCAGATTTTCTCACTTCCCGTGTGCATACCTTCTGGAAAAATCTTGCCAACGCTACTAACGGCTCCACAACGTGACGGGGAAGGAACGGTCGAATGAAAACAGGGAAGAGACGTTGTAGCAGGATATGATTGTCATGACTTTTCAACCCGTACAGATTGTTGCATTGTCTGTTGACACACTTGGCTATATTTCCAGCAAAGCCTGAAGGATACTTGGCCCGACTTATCCAATGGAAAATTTCTGATTTATGCTCAGGCTTGACGGTGTAAGGAGCTTGAGGCATTTTTCTCTTCCCTTGTTTCAACCATAGTGGTTTTCTGATATTCATGTTTTGCAGATCAGTGCGAGCCTTAGGACCGTCTTTCGTCTTCCCCTCCAAGTTCAGCGTTGTGCCCACCACACTTTCAGAAACATTTTTTTCTATGTGCATAACGTCTAGGAAGTGACGGATCAGCAACTCACACCAGTACGGGAGTTCCCACAATATGCTCCTATGTGTCCAGAATTTGTACTCCTCAGGCCTTTCAGGTATTTCCGCTACAATATCGGGATGATTGCTGAGGGGCCCAAAATCGTACTCATTAAGTCTTGCTAAAATTTCTCTTCCCGTCCATCTTCTGGGAGCACGGCCGTGTTCTTCGGTTCCATCAAATGCGGCGGACTCGTAACGCCAGTGGTGATCCGCCGGAAGGAACACACGATGACCCATTCGGCATATCTTGTTGCAATGAGGGGTGCTCCCATAATCGCTGAGGCACTCTGGACAAGCCTTGTATCCCCTAACAACGCTGCCCGACAACATCCCATAAGCAGGAAAATCACTGATGGTACCAATAACCATGGCATGCATCTGGAACGTCTCCTGCTTGTACTTGTCAAAAGTGGGATGACCAACGTCCCACAATACCTTAAGCTCTTCAATCAATGGTCTCATATACACATCGAGACATTTTCCTGGGTAACCAGGCCCCGGAATCAACAATGTCAACATATTATATTCCTTCTTCATGCACATCCACGGAGGAAGGTTGTAAGGTACCAAAACCACCGGCCATATACTGTATGAAAGACTCATGGTGCCGAAAGGGTTGAACCCGTCGGTTGAGAGCCCGAGCCTGACGTTTCTGACATCTGACGCAAAATAAGGAAACTCATTGTTTATATGCTTCCAAGCCGCTCCGTCAGAGATGTGTGTCATGATATCTGCGTCTCCCGCGTCCCGCTCACCGTGCCACCTCATCGCTTTTGCGGTGGTTTCTGACATGTACAACCGCTCAAGCCTATCTCTCAACGGAAAATACCGAAGCACTTTCACAGGTTTCCTATTGCCTGCTCCCGTCAACTTATATCGGTCAGACTGACATATCGGACATGCGTCAAGGCTAGCAAGGTCATTCCCTTCTGCATCTTCACCCCAGAAGAGAACGCAGTCAAATGCGCATGCATGGATCTTAATGTAGGAAAGCCCTAGATCTTTGAGGATACTTCGGACCTGACGGTGATTGGTAGGATTACGATGACCCTCCTCCAACAACGAAGAAGTGTACTGTAGATATTCATCCACTTGCCTGATGCTCCCTTTTGTCTCGACTTTAATCCTCATTACCTCCATCACACTTTGAAGAACTGTCTTCTCAGAACTTGAAGACACAGGGGTCTGTTGCAATGCAATCAGTTTGTTGTACTTGTCAAAGGCAGCAGTGTTGACAACTTGTGGGAACGGCTGCACCGGGTCCTGCATATATTGTTCCCCACGTACACCGCTTTCAAAAGGAAACACGTCGTTGACGAATCCCATTGTTGGATCGTTGGATGTACTACTACTCCCCGCCTCAAAATACTGCCCATGATCATGCGATCCATCTAATGATGGCTCACCGTGATATATCCAACGTGTGTACTTCGGCCAAAACCCATTACTCTTTAGGTGCTCCCATACTGTCCTAATCGGAAATCGACACATATCACTGCGACACTTACATTTCTTGCACGGGCAATAATGGTAATTCCCCTTTGCATTTTCCTCGACGAACTGCATAAAACCCACAACACCTGTAGTGTATCGTCGGTCATGCCTTGGAAGCGAAATCCAACTCTTATCTCGATCCATATATAGCCTGATAATAATATCTATGTATAACTTTAATTAATAATAAATTAATTAACACATATATATTACAATATATGTTATTATCAACATCAACTCATATATATATATACCATTAATTAACAACCATTAATTAATATATTAATTTATATATATTTTAACACTAATTAAAATAATATTATTAAATTAAAACACATAATTATACTCTAACTGAAAATCAACTCAACTACAACTCAAAATCAACATATATACATACATTCTAACACTAAAACAACAACAAAACAAAAAATCACTTACTATATCAAAATCACTAAAACTCAAAATCAACTCAACTAAAACTCAAAATCAACATATATACACAGATACGTACCTATATATAGCTCCACAATGTAAGAGAGGACGGATTTCAACAATACCCACAGATTTTTCACTCTTTCTCCCGTTTTTTTTCAAATGAGCAGCTTCTGTCCAGATCTGAAAATATAAAGACTTATAGCCGATGAAATTGCCAACTTCGTCGGCCATTCTTCCAAAATTTGTATAGCCGACGAAAAATTTAATTCGTCGGCCATTATAGGAGTATAGCCGACGAAACTTTTTTTTTAGGGACGACGGAAAAATTCGTCGGCCATTCTTGTAGAATAGCCGACGATTTTTCATTTTTACCGACGAAATAAAAAATCGTCGGCCATTCTCAGAGAATGGCCGATGAAATTTTTTTTTTGCGACGACAAAAATTTTCGTCGGCCATTCTTGGAAATAGCCGACGAAAAAAGTGTTTCGTCGGCCGTTTTTTTTTTTCGTCGACAAAGCCATATTTTCTTGTAGTGGATGAACCTCAGGCATACGAACCTGAGGAACGTCTACAGCTATCTCGTCTTGAAATAGCTGTCGACTGAACCTCGGAGCATCTGGCCCGACAGGCGGAAGTGAACTGCTCGACGGCCGCCCCGCCTGGAGAAGGGTCTGGTGCCGAGAACTCATACTCCTCCGCGGCTGGGATGAATCCACAGTCCTCCGCGGCTGGGAGGAATCCACACTCCTCCGCGGCTGGCTGGTGGTCCTCTCAGGCTGGCTAAGGGTCCTGTCGGAGTCTGCGGAACCGGCGGAACTTCCAGAAACTCTCGATCTGGAACGACTGCCTCCGAAGAACTGTCTGAATGCATCGGGCCATCGGCCATCTGCAGCACTCGTGGCATTAATACATTAATTAATATTAAATTATATTACATTAAATAACAAATTCTAATTAATATAATAACCAATAATACTAACATATTTCAAAACATACTAACAAATTAATATTTAAATTTTAACAAATTTTAAATAATACTAACTATTAACCTAAATATAACTATTTATATACAAATATAACTATATTTCTTTATTAACATATATATATATATATATATATATATATAATTAGACTACCAATTTATATATATAATTAATTTAACAAATATATAACAATTTATATAACAATTTATATAATTAAAATTAAATATATAACAATTTATATACCTAAATTATAACAAATATATAACAATTAAATTTATTAACAAATATATAACAATTTATATAATTAAAATTAAATATATAAAAAATATATAACGAATATATAACAAATATATAACAATTTATATTATTAAAATTAAATATATAAAAATTTATTAAATTAAATTAAATTGAAAAAAAAAAAACCGGATCGGATCGGAGGAGGAGGAGGAGGAGGCCGGCGGCTTGAGGAGGAGGAGGAGGAGGAGGAGGAGGAGGAGAATTCGGCCGGATGGAGGAGGAGGAGGAGAATTCGTCGTCGATTTGAGGAGGAGGAGGAGGAGAGCGGCGATGCGGCTCTGTCTGAATTGCTGCGGAGGAGAAAGCAGAAAAACGGAGGAGAAAGCAGAAAAAAGGAGAAAACGGAGGCTAGGGTTCGGCAGTTTCAGACTTATACCCGATAGAATAGCCGACGATTAAAAAATATTTCGTCGGCTATTCTTTACTATAGCCGTCGAAATGTTTGAACTCGTCGGCTATACTTTGAATGTCGTCGGCTATTCTTTGAATGTCGTCGGCTATACTTTAGGCGCTCAGCAGCCGTCCGATCTCCCCCATCCAACGGCGGACAATGAAAAGGCGCGGATCGCAAGAGTTTAGCCGACGAATACAAATATTTCGTCGGCTATACTTTGGAAAATCACAGCCGTTGGATCTGAGCCATCCAACGGCGGACAATAAGCGGATCGCAAGAGTTTAGCCGACGAAATATTTGAATTCGTCGGCTAAACCTTTGGTCAAACTACGAAGTCAAACCTCTAAACGCTTTAAAACGGAAATTGGCCTGTGTAAATGACGTTTTATATCCTGACCTTCAACTGATAATAGTTTCAAATCGATGAGGCGCAACTAATCGTATAAAAATTTTCCTCAAAATATTTACCGACCGTGAGGCTACCCATAGGAAAACGGAAGTAAAAAACAGTTAACCGCAACATTCGGCACGCAGATTTTGTCGGAATCGTGTCATTTTTCAACCGTAGACGTATTTCATTATTTCGGTCATATCTTATTTCACGACACATTTGCATTTGAAGAGTGTACGTATAGTAACTATTTGAAACTATACATTCACTTAAACACTTAGTAAACAAGTTAAGGAACATTAGTGCATATGTTCCGATTTTGAATCTAAAACTTTGGAAAATCTATTCCAACCGTCAGATATCACCGTTAAGATTAAATACATGTAAGAAAAAAAAATCCAACTACATCTGACAACGTTAAAGGCTCGATCGGGACGGTCAACCGGGTGAGTCAACCCTTTAAACGCTTAGAAATGGAAATTGGCCTGTGTAAATGACGTTTTTTGGCCTGACCTTCAACAGATAATAGTTTCAAATCAATGAGACGCAACTAATCGTATAAAAATTTTCCTCAAAATATTTACCGACCGTGAGGCTACCCATAGGAAAACGGAAGTAAAAAACAGTTAACCTCAACATTCGGCACGCAGATTTTGTCGGAATCGTGTCATTTTTCAACCGTAGACGTATTTCATTATTTCGGTCATATCTTATTTTACGACACATTTGCATTTGAAGGATGAAGCAATGGGTTGTCGATAGTGATAGAAAATGGAAAGTGGTCTGTTTTTTTTTTTTTAAAGAATAGCCGACGAAATCAAACCTAGTACTCGTCGGCTATTCTTTTGTCGTTCTGTGTCTAAAATAAAATATGTATTTTTCAATATAGTTTTGGCCGACGAAATCACGCATATTTCATCGGCTATAATTAGTATAGCCGATGAAATAATGCATTTTTCGTCGGCTATTCTGTGAAAAAAAATAAAAAAATCAGTTGTGTTACACCTCTCGTACCCATATGTCCCGTTCATATATAACCAAAATTGAACATAAAAAAAACAGAAACCCAGTAGTCAACATATTTCAAATTTTTTTTAAGGGGTTTGGAACCCAACCTAGCTGGGAGGCTCATCCCCACGCCCGTTCATTAGAAATTACCGGATTACAAATGAAAGGATTACATCATCTAAATTACTTAATCCGTCGGATTGTAATCGGAATCATCGGATGAGTCTTCTTCGGTTTCTGAATTGCTCGATAGGGGTAATCTATGTCTTTCCTCACCACTAGAGTCCTCGTTAGTTTCTTCATTTGGATCAACATCAACAAGCAGTGGCTCTTCACGTCGAATTCGCACCGGCGTGTCTAGGCGAATAAAAGAGGAGTCAGGAATACCGTTTGAGTTGGGCTCTTGTTACGCGGTGCCACCTTCCTCGTTCTATTCAGCCACTCCAAGTGTAGACGCCCGGTAAATGTTGCGATGGTGGATAGTGTTGACTACTTTCCACGGGTCCCCCTTGGCGAGATCATCAAGATAAAACACTTGTTTCACCCATGTGGCTAAAACGAAAGGGTCGTCCTCATACCATGATGTACTAGTGTTCACAGAACTTACGCCGTATTGATCGGTTTTCATGCTCTGCGGCCGTGTGTCAAACCATCTACACTTGAAAAGGTGCACTTTCATGCCTTCTCCGTAATGCAGTTCCACAACTGAATGGAGAACACCGTAATAGTCAACTCCATCATCCCCACCATGTGCCATAACCCCTGGATTTTGTGTTTTCAGTCTGAGGTCTCTCTCTTCACATCGAAATAACACACCATTCACCTTGCACGTCGCATAAACTTTTGAATAGACCGGCCTCATCGCTAGAAGTCTGAGTTCGTGCGACCAATTTGGGTGATTATCATTTTTAATAAGGTCCATCTGCAACCATCAGAATCAACTATAAATATGAATAATTATACACAATAATATATAAACACGTATAGAATAGTGTTAAAGTTACGTACCCAGCGGCCGAAATACTCTGCGAATGTCCGGTTGTGGTAATCGAGATCACCTCTTACTTGTTCACAGTTTAGATGCATGTTCTTCCAAAACTGAACTTTTGGACAGTTGATTAGTACCCACCAATGTGCAATGGCTACCTCATAATCTTTCAACTTGTAGGAAACTGGCATGTTTCCACCGAGTACAACATCGTCGGAGAGTATGGAAAGATTGAACTGTGAAGGTACATCTTCCGGTATGCTTTCCAGTAACGCTCCTAAATACAGCTTCATGTAGGTGACGCACTCGTGCGCAATATATGCTTCAGCTATACATCCTTCAGGTGCGGATCTGTTTTGGACAAAATCACCGTATTGTCCAAGTTGCCTATAAATCAAGTTTTTAAAGTGTTATGATAATACATTAATACTATATCACATATATTGATGAGGAAATTAACATAAGGTGTATAATACGTACCTTTCCATCGGATACATCCAAGTGAAGTGCACAGGACCGGTAAGCAACAACTGCCGAGGAAGATGGATCATGAGGTGAGGCATGATGTCGAAAAAATTTGGAGGAAATATCATCTCAAATTTACACATGATATGAACGATGTCTTGTTGCATTTCCCGGAGGTAAGATTTTCTCACTTCCCGTGTTCATACCTTCTGGAAAAATCTTGCCAACGCTACTAACGGCTCCACAACGTGACGGGGAAGGAACGGTCGAATGAAAACAGGGAAGAGACGTTGTAGCAGGATATGATTGTCATGACTTTTCAACCCGTAAAGATTGTTGAATTGTCTGTTCACACACTTAGCTATATTTCCAGCAAAGCCTGAAGGATACTTGGCCCTACTTATCCAATGGAAAATTTCTGGTTTATGCTCAGGCTTGACGATGTAAGGAGCTTGAGGCATTTTTCTCTTCCCTTGTTTCAACCATAGTTGTTTTCTGATATTCATGTTTTGCAGATCAGTGCGAGCCTTAGGACCGTCTTTCGTCTTCCCCTCTGATAGGAGCACAATGTGCGACGATATTACATGCTTATGCCCTCGTTTATGCTTTGTTTAACCCTTATTTATCTAAGATAGAGTCATAATATAGTTAGTGTCAATTTTGGTAGAGTTTTAGAAATATGAGCTTAATGATCCGAAAAATGACTAAGTTTGAGAAATCTGGAAAATAGTGTAAAATATGTCTTTTTCGTGATTTTGAGATGAGTGAAACTGTGATCTATCCTTGTCCGAATTCTATGAAATTTGGTGTGCTTAATATTCATATACTGAGGAATGTTGTGCTACAATTTCAGATCAATCGGAGTTCGGGAAGTCACCCAAAAGTTGGCTGCAAAACGGCAGTCCGAGCATTCCAATCCAGGGGCTTCCAGGATTTTCCTGGGACTGTGTCCCAACTTCGAAAAATCATTCCCGTCGACTCAATCGGAATTTGTTCAAACTGTTTTATGGGGAGATGGCCCTATGTGTCTAGTTTACGTGAGACTTGGAATCGCATCAATCGGAGTTCCGAGCGTGGAGATATGCCGGAATTACTGCAACAAGGTCAAATCTGCCGATTCCAGGAACCTACTGCCCCCTTTTTGTGTTTTCTGTTTTTAATGGACCAAATGGTGTACAAATGCATATGTGATGATGGTCCAAGCTTAAGGAAGGTTAGAGGATGACACCAAGCCAAGGCATTGAAGAAAAAAATCAGAAAAAGAAGTTTCCTAGAAGAACCAAGAAAGGAAGGAACCAAAACCTTGTTGCACAAGGATTGCCTTTGCCGATTCGGACTAGGTTTTCTACCTAGGTTTTCTGCCGAATTTGCCTCTATAAATAGCTAACTTTTACACAGAAAAACTTGTCACATCTCAAGCCAAAACACAAGTCTAAGCTCTACCAAAAATTCTACCTTAAGTCCTACATAAAACCTAGCCAAAATACATCCTTCACCACTACCAGAAAGTTTCTGCCGAACCAACCTTCTGCCGAAACTTGAACTTCCTGCTGCCGTGCAGCATCCAACCATCCTCCATCACAGATCAACACGAGCTGCTGCCTCCCAAGGTGTCTAAATGTGTGATCTACTCCCTTTGGCTTGTAATTTTATGGATTTATGCTTTTATGTCTATGTAAAGCATATGTTCTTTTGGTATTTGTTTTTATGTCAATGTAAAGACAATTTGTTTGTTTGGTTTTGCATGTTTAAAGATGTTTATGATTTCGATTCTTGGAGCCTAATTAACTGTAAGGTATTGATTTCATGGTTTTATGAAAGATAAACATGTAAACACACTTTGTAAATATGTAACCGGTTAGTTCTTAGGGATGCATGCTTGACTTGATTCTTGATTTCTTCTTGATTAGTTGTTTGAATTCGTGTGCAACCGAAGGAGATGTTTAGATGCATTCGAAAGGCCATGAGTGTTGTCTAGATGTTGAATTCACTTGCCGTAGTAACATAAGTCAAGTTAGAACGCTAAGTCGATTTGGTTTATGTTGTTACCTAGGGTTAGAGTAATTCCTACAACTTGCTTGTCTAATAGGAAGAGTGACGCCTTGCATATTAACTTGTTTCCGACTAAGAGATTTCGTGCTTTATATGCTAATTGGTTAATTTCTACGCTAAGTGTCTTTAATCGGTTAGCTAAAGATTAGGGTTATGCGCTAAGCTAATTCTAAGTATTTTTGTGAAATCTAAAATCGATTAGTAAACCGCTAAGGAGCTAGTTAGGTTGGAATTAAGTTGAGTCTTGAATATTTCTATGCATGTTTCCATGAGTCCTTACTTGTTACTTGTTTCGATTTGTGATAGTTTTTGATGAGTGCTTTGCGTGAGAGATGTCGACCAAACTTGTAAATAATAGACTTAGGATTTATTTTTCAGCAATTTATTTTCGTGCCTAGCATTAGTGGCAGCTTTGCTGCCGATCACAATTCCTCCCCCATGATTTCGTTTCTTGTTTGTATATATGTATATAAGTGTGACAATTGTGTGCATATATGTTTGTAAATATTTGTGTTAACATTCTCATATTTCAGGTACCCTTAATCCCCGGCTAGAACGATCCCTACTTGCTTATACTACTAACGATCTTTTGTAGGGTTTATTATTGCATGCGAGCTTCGGCTCCCATCACCCTCCAAGTTCAGCGTTGTGCCCACCACACTTTCAGAAACATTTTTTTCTATGTGCATAACGTCTAGGAAGTGACGGATCAGCAACTCACACCAGTACGAGAGTTCCCACAATATGCTCTTATGTGTCCAGAATTTGTACTCCTCAGGTCTTTCAGGTATTTCCGCTACAATATCGGGATGATTGCTGAGGGGCCCAAAATCGTACTCATTAAGCACTGCCAAAATTTCTCTTCCCGTCCATCTTCTGGGAGGACCACCGTGTTCTTCAGTTCCATCAAATGCGGCGGACTCGTAACGCCAGTGGTGATCCGCCGGAAGGAACACACGATGACCCATTCTGCATATCTTGTTGCAATGAGGGGTGCTCCCATAATAGCTGAGGCACTCTGGACAAGCCTTGTATCCCCTAACAACGCTGCCCGACAACATCCCATAAGCAGGAAAATCACTGATGGTACCAATAACCATGGCATGCATCTGGAACATCTCCTGCTTGTACTTGTCAAAAGTGGGATAACCAACGTCCCACAATACCTTAAGCTCTTCAATCAATGGTCTCATATACACATCGAGACATTTCCCTGGGTAACCAGGCCCCGGAATCAACAACGTCAATATATTATATTCCTTCTTCATGCACATCCACGGAGGAAGGTTGTAAGGTACCAAAACCACCGACCATATACTGTATGAAAGACTCATGGTGCCGAAAGGGTTGAACCCGTCGGTTGAGAGCCCGAGCCTGACGTTTCTGACATCTGACGCAAAATGAGGAAACTCATTGTTTATATGCTTCCAAGCCGCTCCGTCAGAGATGTGTGTCATGATATCTGCGTCTCCCGCGTCCCGCTCACCGTGCCATCTCATAGCTTTTGCGGTGGTTTCTGACATGTACAACCGCTCAAGCCTATCTCTCAACGGAAAATACCGAAGCACTTTCACAGGTTTCCTATTGCCTGCTCCCGTCAACTTATATCGGTCAGACTGACATATCGGACATGCGTCAAGGCTAGCAAGGTCATTCCCTTCTGCATCTTTACCCCAGAAGAGAACGCAGTCAAATGCGCATGCATGGATCTTAATGTAGGAAAGCCCTAGATCTTTGAGGATACTTCAGACCTTACGGTGATTGGTAGGATTACGATGACCCTCCTCCAACAACGAAGAGGTGTACTGTAGATATTCATCCACTTGCCTGATGCTCGATTTTGTCTCGACTTTAATCCTCATTACCTCCATCACACTTTGAAGAACTGTCTTCTCAGAACTTGAAGACACAGGGGTCTGTTGCAATGCAATCAGTTTGTTGTACTTGTCAAAGGCAGCAGTGTTGACAACTTGTGGGAACGGCTGCACCGGGTCATGCATATATTGTTCCCCACGTACACCGCTTTCAAAAGGAAACACGTCGTTGACGAATGCCATTGTTGGATCGTTGGATGTACTACTACTGCCCGCCTCAAAAAACTGCCCATGATCATGCGATCCATCTAATGATGGCTCACCGTGATATATCCAACGTTTGTACTTCGGCCAAAACCCATTACTCTTTAGGTGCTCCCATACTCTCCTAATCGGAAATCGACACATATCACTGCGACACTTACATTTCTTGCACGGGCAATAATGGTATTCCTTCCCGTTTGCATTTTCCTCGACGAACTGCGAAAAATCCACAACTCCTGTAGTGTATCGTCGGTCATGCCTTGGAAGCGAAATCCAACTCTTATCTCGATCCATATATAGCCTGATAATAATATATATGTATAACTTTAATTAATAAGAAATTAATTAACACATATATATTACAATATATATTATTATCAACATCAACTCATATATATGTACCATTAATTAACAACCATTATTTAAGTTCATTACACTATCAACAACCATTAATTAACATATTTATATATATTTTAACACTAATTAAAATAACATCAAATTAAAACACATAATTAAACTCTAACTGAAAATCAACTCAACTACAACTCAAAATCAACATATATACATACATTCTAACACTAAAACAACAACAAAACAAAAAATCACTTACTATATCAAAATCACTAAAACTCAAAATCAACTCAACTAAAACTCAAAATCAACATATATACACATATACGTACCTATATATAGCTCTACAATGTAAGAGAGGACGGATTTCAACAATATCCACAGATTTTTCACTCTTTCTCCCGTTTTTTTTCGGTTTATTTGAAATGAGCAGCTTCTGTCCAGATCTGAAAATATAAAGACTTATAGCCGACGAAAATTCCAATTTCGTCGGCCAAACTTTCTAAAGTTTTCGTCGGCTATACTTTAAGAGAAAGGCCGACGAAAATTCAAATCGTCGGTCATTCTAGGGGTATAGCCGACGAAAAATATTTTTTAGTGACGAACGAAAAAATCGTCGGCCATTCTTGGGGAATAGCCGACGATTTTTTATTTTTAGCGACGAAATAAAAACTCGTCGGCCATTCTTGGGAATAGCCGACGAAAAAATTATGTCGTCGACCGTTTTTTTTTTCGTCGGTAATAGTCTTTTTTCTGGTAGTGAACTGTGAAACAAAGTCTTGTGTTCCTGAATGGGATTATTAGGACCCTAACCGGAGGCATAAGGTCGAGAAAAAACATGCATATAAATTGTTTATTTGTTAATTTGTGATTATTTATTGTTTGTCTTATATTAATTAATATATATAACAGGTGATCGATGGATAGAGATAGGAGTTGGATGCAGTACCCAAGACAGAGCGAATAATACCATGAAGGTGTAGGAATTTTTATAAATTTTGTACGTGAACATGGTGGAGGAAAGAAAACACACAGGTGTCCCTACTTAAGTTGTATGAATACTAAGCGCAAGACGATCGGCCGAATCTACGATCACCTGTGTAATAGAGGTATTATGCAGAATTATACAACATGGAGTAAACACGGTGAAGCAGTAGATTATGAACCTACGGTTGCCGAAATCCAGGCTGGATACCATGACCGAACAGCTACTGGTGGTTTCGAGCCTTATACTGACCCGGCTATGAAAATTCTACATGACATTTTTCCTACTTTTGCTCCAGTACGCGAGGAAGAGGAATTCCAAGAGGCAGTTTTTGAGGATGGCACAATTCCTCTTGTTGACAGTGCTGATTATGATAAGTATACCAGACTCCTTGCTCAAGTACAGATCCCATTATTCGAGGGTAGTCCTCACATTGTTTTAGAGACCATCATCTCACAGACGCAGTTGAAAGTCAAGAGTAGGTGGACAAATGACTCTTTTGATAGTCTTCTAAAACAGTTTAAGGAACACCTTCCACAACCTAACTATCTACCTGATAGTTATTACACGCTACATAAGATATTGGGCGATCTCGGTCTCAGTTATAACAAAATCCACGCCTGCAAGAACAACTGTGTTTTGTTTTACAAAGAGAAAGCCGAGCTTGATGAATGTCCCATATGCCACGCGTGGAGGTGGGAGCAAGGCACAGTTAAGGAAAACAGTGTTCCTGTGAAGGTACTTCGTCATTTCCCTTTAATTCCTAGATTGAAGCGTCTTTACATGTCTTTACACACAGCAAAATAAATGAGATGGCATGGAGAGAGAAGGACATATGATGATACTCTCAGACACCCTGCAGATGGCGAGGCGTGGAAGTCATTTGACAGATCATTCCCTGATTTTGCAAGAGATGTTAGAAATGTCAGACTCAACCTTGCCTCAGATTGATTCAATCCCCATGGAAATATGAGTTTGAGTCATAGTACATGGCCTGTTATTCTTGTGCCGTATAACCTGCCTCCTTGGATGTGTATGAAGAAGGAATTTAGTATGATGTGTCTCTGTTAATTCCCGGCCCAAAGTCTCCAGGAAAGTGTTTGGATGTGTATCTGCAACATTTGATCGACGAGCTGTTAGACTTATGGGAAAATGGAGCTCTTACTTTTGACAGGCACAGTGGAAGATCATTTATGATGAGAGCAATGCTGATGTTTACCATAAGTGATTTTCCTGGTTATGGGATGTTGTCGTCTCAGGCGACTAAAGGTTATAAAGCTTGTCCTGTTTGCTTGAACGAAGTCCATTCTGTTTGGTGCGCTGGGAAGGTGTGTTACTTGGGTCATCGTAGATGTCTTCCAGCTGACCACCAGTGGCGATTTCATGCTAAAGCATTTGATAAAACAGTAGAGCTTCGTCCTAAACCCCGTCCCTGGAACGGTGATGAAATTTTAGAGAAGCTGAACTCTTTTGATTTCGGGGTGTTGAGCGGTGATTTATCTATACCAGTTCCAGAACGCCCTGACGAGTACAAGTGTTTTACACACAAGAGTAGATTCTATGATTTGCCTTACTGGTCGAAATCCATTCTTAGGCACACCCTACATGTCATGCACATAGAAAAGGGAGTAAGTGACAGGATTGTGGGAACAATTCTTGATATCAAAGGAAAGAGTAAGGACACTTTGAAAGCACGTCAGTATCTGAAGGAGAATGGATTACGAAAACACTTGTGGCCAGTGAAGACGGCGTCAGGGACTTTCATACCTATTGCACCTTACACAGTTAAACCGGCTTTCAAGAAGCAGGTTTTCATATGGTTTAAAGGAGTACAGTATCCTCATGGGTATGCAGGAAATATATCTCGGTGTATTAACTTGGGGCTTAATACGTTTAACGGATTGAAGAGCCACGACTGTCATGTATTGCTACAACGTCTTATTCCAGTGGTTATCCGACCCTATTTGCATCCAGATGTGGTCGAACCTATAATAGCATTGTGTAGATTCTTTCAGAAGTTATGCGCTAAAGAGCTGAAGAAGTCAGATGTTCTCATTCTCAAAGAAGACATCATCTACATTTTGTGCAAATTGGAAATGATTTTCCCCCTGCTTTCTTTGACAGTAAGATTCATCTGATGATCCATCTTCCAGATCAAGCACTGCTTACTGGTCCAGTTCATTGCATCTGGATGTATCCTCAAGAAAGGTATTATTTATTATTCGTATTTCCCCATTCATTATAATATTCTCTTATATATATACTTCACTAATAACTGTACGTGTAATTTCAGACAACGGTTTCAGTACAAACAGTTATGTAAAAGCAAGAGTCACCTTGAAGGATCGATAGCGGAGTCGTACATTACACATGAATGTGTAACATACTGCAACTTATATCTCCGTAACAGTGACGAAGCAGAATCTTCTACAGCAGCCTCTACAGTACCCGAGTTAAAACTTTCAGTCCTTTCAAGTGTTGTACGTCCGTTTGGTAATTTACCAACTTCAGAAAGACTGACAGATGCTGAGCTAATTGAAGCTCATTGGTGCGTACTACAACACTGTGACGAAGCACAAAATTTCATGCGTGAGCATTTGAAGCTGATTGAAGCAAATCGTCGAGACCAAAGGCCGAAAGAGACGCACAAAAGAACATTTCTTGTTTACTTTCGCAAATGGGTACGTCACAATATTTTTTATGTTACAATATCTCCATTTCAATATTAGTATTCTAGCTAGTCAGTTCAATTTAAATAATAACTTATCACAACGTGACAGGTGGAAAATCTCCAAATACAGAACAGTGATTGGTACTCGTCCGAATTGCACCATTTGGCTAGAATGCCAATTTCCCACAGGGTGCGAGCGATGTGTTTTGTCAACGGCGTCAAGTTTGTGACACTTCAACGAGATGTAAACCGCAGAACGCAAAATTGCGGGGTCATGGTAGATGGTGACGACTTCACCTACTATGGAGTGCTACTCGCCGTTATCGAACTAGTATATGAAAATATGCTCGTTGTCTTGTTCAAGTGTAGATGGTTTAACACTAATCAAAGTGTTCCTGGGAGTACAAAGATGGATTACGGCATGTTATCGGTGAATACAAACACAAGTTGGTATGAAAATGAGCCGTTCATTCTTGCTAGCATGGCAAAACAGGTGTTTTATCTCGATGATCCTAAGGCCGGTGGATTTTAGAAAGTGGTTAACCCGATGTCACATAGGAATATATGGAGTGCGTCTACAATTGAAGGGGGTGAAGAACATGATGATGAAGATGACGGCGACACTGATGAACCATATCAAGAGCATTCGGCTTCTCAAATCCCTAATGTAGAGGCTATTCGCGACGACAACCGCTTGCATTTTGTCACTTCTGATGAATACATTGCAGTCCCAACTGCATCTACATCTCAAAACAGAGCCAATGACGACTTCATTAATGACGAGGATGATGAGGAATCAGACGACGATGAAAATTCCAATGAGGACTTCACTGATACGATTGAAGATACAAATGATACAAACGATGACGATTATGATGGAGAGCCATGATCAGATTTAAATTATGTTTTTAAATTCAATAAATTTTTTTGTGATGTATAATTACAATTATAAAACGGTGTGTACGTATGTACTTCGACTGTTAATATATGCGCCTTGAACTATTCGGGGATCCGACTGACAGATATATACTTAGTATATATAAACGTTATTGTTTTCCCCTATGATCAACTCGTCGTAAATGTTTTAACACATTAAAGTAAAATTAGGCCGCCAATTTATTAAATGAAAAAATATATATTTACTTAGACGACGAAAATTATATTTTCGTGGCCTAAGTTATTACTTAGACGACGAAACTTGTTTTTTCGTCGTCTAAGTAATAACTTAGGCCACGAAAATATAATTTTCGTCGTCTAAGTAAATATATATTTTTTTCATTTAATAAATTGGCGGCCTAATTTGAATTTCAATCAATGGTGAAAAATTCGAAATTATCCTAGGCGACGAAATATTTATTCGTCGCCTAAGTTTTACTTCTTAGGCGACGAATTTTTGATTTCGTCGTCTAAGGTTTGGTCTTAGGAGACGAAAGAGGCAGTTTCGTCGCCTAAGTCAGTTAAATATACTCGATCTGCAATCCCTAATTCATCTTTGTTCTGTTTCGATCTCCCTGACTCCTCACGCCGCTTCACCCTCCGCTCCCTCCTCCGCCGCCTCACTCGCCGGTCTCGCCTCCGCCTCTACCAGCCCTCGCCTCCGCCCTAGCCACCTCCTCAGCCATCCTCCGTCCCAGCCTCCTCGTCGCTCGCCGTCTTCACCTCCGCCTTCCCTCCATTCTCTCTCTCATTCACCGCCGCAGGCCTCCTGCCGTCTCCCAGCTTCCGCCCCAGGCCCCCGCCTCGGTCCCTGCCTTCGCCTCCGTGTCTGCCCCCCGTCTGAGAACCGTTCCCCGTCTCAATCTTCCTCCACCGCAGACCTAGTCACCGCCATCTATCGATTCTAGCATGTTCAAATCCGAAAGCCCTTTGTGAAGGTTATGATTTTCGCTATTAGTGTGATTTTCGCTGTTGTGATTTTCCCTTTGTAACTCCACATGCATATCTTACACTGATTGAAGGCATTCATGGTTTAATCTGATCATAGAATGCCCAGAAATCAGTTGGCTATTTTTTCTTTTTGGACAAAGAATTGAATTGGCAATATATGTATGTTTGCATGCTGATTATTTAGATATTAATGGGAGGAAAAAAAACAATCTAAGGACTACAATTTACTTGTTTATGAATATCCAGATAAAGCTGATAAGGAATCAACCTCGTGGAATTAATATATGGTTCTCACTATTTTCTATATCTCTTTTATTCTTTCTCAACTTGTAAATAAATTCCATCAGGTATTCCCATCTTGGTATATATTGTTTGAATGTGACCCATCATCAACAAGGACATATTGCTACAATGTCTAGCTCCTTAATTAGCTACTTTTATCACAAATGATTATGGAAGTATATATGGGTATTGAGTACTGTCTCATTCTAATCTCAAGTTGTAGCATTCCATCTTTGCTAATATCTAATGATTATTTTACTTTTAGTTTTTTTTCATTAGACGTGGGTAGGGTAGTGTTACAATGATTACTTGTGTATTAGTGACAGCCTTCTTCTTTAGTAACAATATGTACAAGTAATTGATTAATTTTACTACATATGACTATTGTGTTTGTGATACAAATTTGTGTTTCTTTACAGGAAAAATATGCCGTCGACTCATGGATTTCTCAAGAAGAAGAGGCAGGAGTTATTTGACCACTTCTACAGGTCAAATGTCTCTGAAGGGAGTTCATCGCAGCCACGTACAGAATCATCTGCGAACGTATCAGCACCTCCCCCCCCCCCCTCCCCCGTTGCCGGTGGAAGATACTGCAGCCCCTCCAGTAGCAGAAGCCACACCTGACGTCGAAGACAGCGATGGTGAAGAGATCAGCTGTCGGCGCACATTTCGTCCTCGGCCTGATGGAGGTAAACATAATCCAACACTTTTAATTAAGTCATTTAGTTATAAATGAGTGTTATTACTCTCTAATTAAATTGTTATTGTTTTGGCAGCACCTCCTCCCAAACACAAACGAGGGTTGGTAAAAGGCTTGAAGGCCTACACGTCTTGGGTGCAGCACGGAGAGAAGGTGAAGATCGTCATGGATGATGAGTTCTTGCACGGACCGCAGACCAGTGTACTGAACAGTTGGCTGACTCATGATATCGGCCATATCATTCGGGACAGCATTCCCATGACAGCTGCAAGTTAGTGGGATCTGGAGGAGAATGATCAGATGAAGCTCAAATATGAACTCGACGTAAGTTAACTACAATTTTTAATATTTTAATTATCTATCAGCTTCCATATTAATTCCATTATTTTTGTAATAGCTTGTTTATGACATCCCTTGGGATGATAAGAAGATGGTAAAGTGGGTTTACAAGCATGCCGCCAAGACCTTCACAGCCTTCAAGAGCAAGCTCAACAGGCTTAGGATTGACAACCCTGGGAAAATTCCGAAAGAGTTCAAAGATAGGAAGGAGGAGTGGTCTTGGCTGGTTCACCACTTCGAGAGCGATGAGTTCCAGGTATATAATTTTTTAATATTTGTCTGTGCTTTCAAATGTTAACATTTTTCATTTTAGTTTTATTTCAATACTAACTATTTGTCTCATATTTAATCATACTTCTACAGAGACGATCGACCGCCAACGCCCTCAACCGGGGGAAGAAGACGTTGCACCATCGGTCCGGTTCAAAGCCTTTCATCTACGGGGAGCTTGAATTGAAGCAAAAGGGTGAACCATTCCCGTTGGTGAAGAATTATGAGATGGTGTACCCTACTGAGCACCCGGAAGCGGCAGAAAATATAGTAAGTTTCCCTTATCCCATAACTAGACATGGCCGGTTATAAGAAAATAGACCAAGAAGGATAGAATGTTAGGAATTTGGAAATCCATCACCAATATGATCAATACACATGTTATCAAGAGAAATTCATAAGCATATGCATAAGCTCTTTAATATTTCCCTTAAGTTATCTAACTTTGTGTATTTACTCAAGTTAAAACCATTCTAATCATGCGATCTCAAAACTCCTAGTGAATGCATTATGTTTGGATTATGTTTAACCGTTGTGGTTTGATGAAGAGTATCTGCCGATTATGTTTGGATTATTTAGAATGCATTATTCATATGCATGTTACTTACTTGGTCTTTGTATTGATAATGTACACAAATTTTGGCCAAATCTGATAACAGCGACATAAATTATTAATGCACTAACGTACTTCATTTTCAAATGCAGCGCCGTATCAATGTCGAGCTCGAGAGGGTGATGACCACTGTGAGGAATGACCACCCCGACGTTCCGGAAGATCAGATCGTTCACTATTTTGACGAGCTGACTCAAGCCCAAGTGCTTGTCAACGCACTGGGACCGCGAAACAGCGGTGAGATCCGGGGGTTAGGAGGAGTCACTTTCGGTGTCAGCTCCCAATCATCGCAAGGGGAAAATTCCACTGGACGCAGTCGGTCGTCAAATGCGGAGCGTATGAGACGACTGGAGGAGGAGGCCCGAGAGCGTATCGCACTTGCAGAGGAGCAGGTACGACTAGCCAATGAGGAGGCCCGACAGCGTATTGACATACTTGAGGAGTAGACACGATTGGCAAATGAGAAGTACCAGAATAGTGAAAACCGTCTTAGCTGGTTGGAGGAACAGTTCCAGTTGTTTAGGAACCGACCACAGTAGCTTGCAGGCTCCTCTCTCTCCCTACGATATTGTTCGGTTTAATATTTTTATTGAACAAATGTATGAATAAACTTATTAATATTCGGTATTTAATTTTTATGGATAATTTTTTTAATTTATATGAATATTCAGTATTCAATTTTTTTTTTAAATTTAATACTTACTTAGTCGACGAAACAGAATGTTTTCGTGGCCTAAGATAGTTACTTAGTCGACGAAACAAATGGTTTCGTGGTCTAAGCTATCTACTTAGGCCACGAAAAATAATAATTTCGTCGCCTAAGAGCACCTCTTTGGCCACGAAAATATATTGTTTCGTGGCTTAAGAAACTAGCTTAGACCACGAAACAAATAATTTCGTCGACTTAGTCTCCATCTTAGGCGACGAAAACATTTCATTTCGTCGACTAAGTAACCATCTTAGGCCACGAAATTGAATTTGTCGTCGCCTAAGATAAATACTTAGACTACGAAAATGTTGAGTTTCGTGGACTAAGTAATTATCTTAGGCCACGAAATATTTTTTTCGTCGTCTAAGCTAGAATTTAGCCGACGAAAAAATTCGTCCTCTAAGAGTTTTTTTTTCGTCACCATTTTCTTAGACGACGAAATTTTTTCGTCGTCTAAGAATTATCTTAGACGATGAAATTCTTTTATTTTCGTCGCCTACTTACTTAGACCACAAACTTTAGACGACGAAACTTAGGTGACAAAATTTTTGTCACCTAACAGCTTAGACGACGAAAATCCTTCTTAGGTGACGAAAAATTTTCGTCGCCTAAGATATTCAATGTTGTAGTGACGGAGAATCAAGATTATTGAAGCACCTGCTTGCAATATGACATTTCCTACCGCAGTAAGAAAACACTGCATTTTGAAAACAAGTTGTAGCATTATGACCTGTCCTGTTGCAGATTTGACATTCAACATTTGTAAGATTTTTATATTGACTTTCACCATTGTACCATGGACCTGTTGAAGAGGAGTGATCCCACATAAAAAAAGTGACAAATAAAATGCAACTTATAAGTAGGTGGATAATACCCAATTGTATCGAGGCCTTTTGTGATTAAAACCCAACACCTTAAGGGTGGTTAAGTTAGGACAGTATCGGTACAATGGTGATCCATAGGCCATGCTTGTCGCCGTTTAACATGGTATCAGAGCGGGTCCCTCTCCAATTGCTTCCCCAAGCATAATGGGCCC
This sequence comes from Potentilla sterilis, assembly GCA_963682095.1. Lineage (NCBI taxonomy): Eukaryota > Viridiplantae > Streptophyta > Magnoliopsida > Rosales > Rosaceae > Potentilla > Potentilla sterilis. Next base: position 37,367,783 of record OY821755.1, on the reverse strand, counting down.
AAAATTTGGGTTCATCAAACATACCAAGTGTCCGCAGTGGACCTTGGACCGCATATACCAATTTCTGATGTGGAAATTGGACCAAATCCGCATATACCAATTTCTGATGTCGGAATTGAACCGAATGAATTACATGTGCAAACCTCCGAAGAAAATTAGGTTGCACGTGAGGGGGAGTGTTGAAGATGAGAGATCCCACATCAGAAAAGTGACAAATAAAATACAACTTATAAGTGGGTGGATAATACCCAATTGTACCGAGACCTTTTGTGATTAAAACCCAACACCTTAAAGGTGGTTAAGTTGTGACAGTATCGGTACAATGGTGATCCACAGGCCACGCTTGTCGCCGTTTAACAGGGCCTTGCTTGACATCATTTCCACTCCATGTACCTTTCGCTTTATCACCGTTGAAAGAACTTGAACTAGACCTGTAGTTGTTTCCTCTAGTTGACATTGCAGTCATTGAACCATGAGAAGTAAACTGAGCTTCAATATCCCTTTCTGCAGCAAGTAACTGAGCCATGAAGTCCTTAAGAGAGATGGGAGTATCTCTGGCACGAACTACAGTTTTGATCATAGAGTATTCATTAGGTAAACGATTAAGATCAACTACAATGATGTTGTTTCTGGCTGAATCCGTAGACTCACAGATGCCGGTGGATCTTGGTGTGATTCATGCCTGCAAATCCTACTAACTAAGGGAATACCGGGCGGGGCCGGTCTATTCCGCTTCGATGCTTAAGTCAGTATAGTTGGGATAAACTGATAACTTAAACGGGAATGAGTAGTTAGAGTATTGATTATCTATTAATTAGGGTAGTTGTGACTCATATATAGGCTGCCGGGTGTGAGGACTGGCCTCACCCTTCTACTCATAGTACTGTACTGTTTCGGCCCCTATTTGGGGAGTTGCCATCCTCGGTTCCCGGGCCCAGGTCGCAGGTAAGACTACCCGAGCATGGGTGCAGGTGTTCACGCTCTGGCCCCGGGCCCTGGGTCGGGTCCAGAAGTGCTGGCTGCGGGTTTGGGGGCCTGGGTAGCCTCTCTATGGATACTATCAATAAGTCTCCCAAGTTCTCGGTCAAGTGCCATCTTAAATGGAGACTTAAATGTGTCTTGTTTTACAGGCCCGCAGACCCGCTGGGGTACTTACCCACCGGTACCCTAGCCCCCCAAGTCCGCGTTTAAGATTGGGCTTGGCCGGGCGTTCGACTAAACCTATTATGATGATGCTTAATGTGAAGAGTGCATGGTTATGATGCTGATGCTGACAGTTGTATATGAGTACAAGATGTAGTACGTGAGATGATAATGTGGCGTTGAGATCCGCCGTGCTATGTTCTGGGGAAAACCCGGTGAATATAGCGAATGGGATGATCGAGTCCCCCATTTTTAAGAACCGTAGCCGCAGAGGGCATTAGTTGACGTAAACAGTGGGTGACGTGGTGAAATGTGAAACTGGGGAACTTGCCCTGTGTCAGAGGAGTTCCCGGTGGGTAGCGTGGCCTAGAGAGCATCGGTGGCCGTTCTTGTCATTTCCTGCTGCTTTTGTTACTGCAGGCATATAGGATATGCAGGTTTTTTAGCCTGCGGGAAGCGGTACCTGTTGGCATCGGTCAACATTCTCGATTGGTTTCCCAGCCTTTGTTCTTACAGGCCTGTGATAATGTGCAGGGTTTTTAACCTGCGGGAAGAGTTGTCCTGTATGAGAGGATGAAGTCTTCCGGGGTGAAGCGGTCCCTGTTGGCACAGGTCAACATTCCCGATTGTTTCATACCCTTTGGCCGTACAGGCGTGAGGTATGTGCAGGGTTTTTAGCCTGCGGGAAGAGTTGTCCTGTATGAGAGGATCAAGTCTCCTAGTGGGTGGCGTGGCCTGAAGTATTCCTTGGTATCCGTCCCCACATCGCTGCATTTGTTCCTGCAGGTGAGATGTATGCAGGGTTTTTAGCCTGCGGGAAGAGTTGTCCTGTGTTAGAGGATCAAGTCTTCCAGGTTTATAAAGCCCGGTGGTATATTGGATCGGTTTAGGTCGTACGCAGCTGTCCGTAGGAATGTCTCAGTTCGCTGAACTGGTTATTCCATAGGAGAGCGATAAGCAAGTGCCATCATGGCCGGTCTGATACTGCATCCAATAGTCGAATCTGGGTGGACTGAGGACTGGAAAACCGTTGAACTGGAGCAGGCACTACGGTTGGAATATCGTAGCCTGTACATAATATTGCTGCAGGGTTTTTAGCCTGCGGGAAGATGTTTCCTGTGCTAGAGGAAGACTTCTCCCGGTGGGATACCAAGCGTTTTTTGTTCTAGCTGTAAATGTGGAATAAATTCAACCAGTGGAATGGCTCGTACCGTTGGAGTATATGTTAGAATGCCCCGTACTTGGAATATTTCAGGGGTAACAATAATAATCGCGCAGGATTTCTAGCCTGCGGGAAGAAGTCTCCTATGTTAGAGGAAGAGTTCTTTCGGGGAATACCTAGCCGTTGTCACTTGGCTTTAGTCATTCGTCTGGCGGCGAGATAAAACGTAGGCTAGGAGCCGTCGAACTCTGCATGTAAGACAGGTGGCTGTTGTAGCACTGTGATGTTTTAAATGTAGTCCCTCAATCCTGTCATCTGACGGCTGGGGGATTGTCGAGGTGTCCATGGTGAGTTACGTGGACTAACCTCTTTTGGCGGAGATCTACGGCTGTGATTGCCTTGCCCTTTGGAATACTCTAATTGCTTTTTGAGGGGGGGGGGGGGGGGGGGGGGGATTCAAGGGTTGGTTTTGTCGCCTATAAGATCCTTCAATCTTCCCTCTGCTCTGCCCATTGTGTCCATGCGCCGATGACCCGTCCAAAGAACATATCCGCAAAAGACGATCTCTTTCCCTGCAGCAAATTTCATTCCTAGGCTAGACATGGAAGCTAGAGAGTCAGGTAACCCCGTAAATCCCGCCGCGCTGGGTGCCGCCGATAGGGTGAGAGGGCGAGTAAGTCAGCACACGATATCAGACGGTGGGATGGCAGTTTTTTATGATGAGCCTGGCCGCAGCATGACCCCTGGCGAGATAGAGGACTTCCGGGCGAGGTGGAGTATCGATCGGTCGATAAGGCTCCGGGCGCTCTATCCTGGTGAACTGGCCTGCAACCCGGAGGAAGGTTGGGTTGCCGTGTTTGAAGACCAGATGTGTCACGGCCTCTCTCTGCTACTGCCTCAGTTTGTTCAGTACATGTTGAGCATGATAAACCTTTCTCCCGCCCAGCTTCCTCGCAATCAATGGAGGTAGCTGCTCAGCCTCAGATGCTTGTACAGTATTTGCAATATGGGGTGGCCCACGGTTAACGAATTTAGGGCGCTGTACAAGATTTTTTACAACAGAAAGGCTCACTCCAGCGGTTGCGGAACCTTTGGTGCGCGGGATTGTAGTCCGGCCATCACTCATCTGTCGTCTTGGACCGCACACGGGTGGAGGAATCAGGTGGTGATGGTTGGGGGGAGATGGCAGCGTAACTCGAGGTTTTACCGCGTCCCGGGGACTTACCAAGCTATCGGTGATCAGTCGTACAGTCTGACCGATGTGGAGAGGAGGCAGATAGCTGATCGTATTTTTGGTTGTTGGGATGGAATGAATCGGAGCTCGTACAACTTCATCCGGTAGAACGTCCTGGAAATATGCGGGTTGGGGAAAAAACCCGGTGGGTGTCCCGTCGAACTTTTCTCTTGCTTTGGTTTATATATATATATATATATATATATATATTTTCTAGAGCTACCGGTGGGCCATTTCTGCATGCTAATCGTTTGGATAATTGGCCTTCAGCTGTTCTTCCGTGGGTGGCGCTACCGTTGGATCAGACCCTCGATGCGGACGATGAGCTTGTAGCCCAGAAGCTGATGGAGATTGGGGAAATGGCGTCTAAGATGGTTGTAGATCCCGATACTGGCGAGAAAACTGTGCATGATGAGCCAGTAGGGATGGACATTCCGGACAGAATGTACAGTGGGCACCCTAGCCCAGAAGGTGGGGCTAGTGGGGCGAGTACGTCGGTTACGGACTTGGAGCTACTCGCCCCGCTACGTATTCGAGAGGCCTTACCGGGGGCATCTTCTGCTGAGGGCGCTAGCGTACGGCGGGTGGGGAAGCGGGACTTTGACAGCTCGGCGATGACTGATCTTGTTCTCTTCCACGGCGGTACCGTTAGTGGAGACACCGCCAAGAGAGCATGGGTAGCTGGGCCCGTGCCGCTGACTCGACCGCTGGGACCTCACTTTCCCCGCAAATCCCGCAAACAGCCGCCGCGAGAGAGTATCCAGCCAGAGGTGTTGGGGATGGGGGATTCGTGTGGTCATTGTTAGCCAATGTCAAAGCTTTTGGGCTAGATGGCGAGCTACCTAGCGGTGTGACGCCCGGTGAGCGTTGGAAGAACGCCATGGAAATGGTTGTACGAGTGAGTACTACTTTTTTTTTTTGCTTGAACTGAACGCTTCTTTTGCGGCCTTCTGTAGGCGGTGCACAGTCTCTATGCTGCCGAAGTGAGTGAGGAGGGTCCGGCCTTAAAGGAGCAAGTGGCGGATTTTATGAGGCACCGAGCCATGCTGGAGGCCGAGCTGGTGAAGGAGAGGGCCTTGGTTGAGGAGCACAGTGAGCGGGAAAAGGCCTGAGTGGCTTCCCAGGATGAGAAAATCAAGGAACTGGAGTCAAAGTTGATCGAATCTGTCCAGCGGTCCTCTGGTTTGGAGGCCGAGCTTGCTGATTCCTCAGGTCGGGTGACGGACCTGGAGGCGAGGAATTTGGAGCTGCAAGGTCAAATGGTGTCGGTCTGGCAGGGGGTAGAGAAGTTAATTGAAGCCGAACGGGGGACTATTGCGGATAAGGCTATTAGTGAGTTCATGGAGTCGATTGAGTTTGATGACATGCTGGATGCCGCCCGGGAGAAAGGCATAAACGAGGCTTACATGGAGTGGAGAGAGAAAGGGTGGCTGGACGCCGAGAGGATGGAGGCAGATGTGATGGAGGCAGAGCGGTTGGAACAAGAGCGGCCTCTTAAGGCCAGTGGCTCAGGAACCGCTGGCGCCCGTGTGGCCGACTAGGAGTTTTGTGGGGGGGGGGGGGGGGGGGGGGAGTTTCTTGTACACATTTTTTCCGTACTGATTGTATTGGAGGAAACCGGTAATCACCCATGGTGTTGTGTGATAGTAATTAGATTGGTGTACTAACTCCATTGGAATAGTGTCTTTTATTGAATTAAGAGCACTGGAAGGAAAACAAAACTGTCTGCTTAATCCGCTAAGGTATGATTCACTTAGGATAATACCGGAGGTGCTGAATGTTCCACGGTCGGGTGGAATAGACTCCATCGGTGTCTATAATGTGGAAGGTCACTGGTCCTACGGCAGCTGTAATTTGGTAGGGCCCTTCCCACGTTGGCTCCAAGGCCAGCAATTTTCTTTGTACTTTCTTCATCACCAATCGTTTACTTGTAATTTTCTTTTTCGGACCTTACTGTCGTAGTACCGGGCCACCCGCTACTTATACGTTTGATTCTGTAGGTGCACTTGATCGCGCCGTTCCTCGATGAGATCTAGGTTAAACCGTATGCCCTCGGTGTTTCGTTTAGCTTCATAGTTCTCAACCCTACCGGTGGGTATCTCGATCTCAATAGGTAGTACCGTTTCGCTTCCGAATGCCATACAGAACGGGGTCTCTACTGTTGCCTCTGTTGCCGTTGTGCAGATTGCCCACAGGACCGCCGGTAGCTCCTCAACCCACAAGTCTTTTTTGTCGTCTAGCTTCTTTTTGAGGAGTGATTTGATGATCTTGTTAACCGCCTCAACCTGGCCGTTGGTTTGCGGGTGGGCTACAGATGCGAAAACCATCCGGGTCCCCAAAGAAGCCGTGTATTCGATGAGATCGCTATTATTGAACTGTGTCCCGTTGTCCGTGACGATAGTCTGCGGGACACCGAACCGGGAATAAATGTTTTTCCACAAGAACTTCTTCACCCTTTCCTCTGTTATCTTGATTAGGGGCTCTGCCTCGACCCACTTAGTCTCGTAGTCAACGGCTACGATAACGTATTTGAACTGGCCTATAGCCGTCGGGAATGGCCTGATTATATCAAGGCTCCACTGTGCAAACGACCATGGTGCCAGCAGGATTGAAAGGACAATCGCTAGGGTGTGTGGTACGGTGGCGTACATATGGCATTTGTGGCAGCCAACTGATATTTTTCTTGAAGTAGCTGCCATGTCTGGCCAAAAATATCCCGCTCGGAGCGCTTTATGTGACAAGGATCGGGCACCGGAATGGTTACCGCAGACTCCTTCGTGGATTTCCTGCATGATGGCCCGACCGGCCTCTTTTGTGACACACCTTAGATATTTGCGTATCGGGTCCATCCAACTAGGAGGTGCCTCCTCTACGGCGAAAATCTCGGAGATGGTTTTGCTGATGCTCGGCTTCTCTAGGGTTTCAATTCTGGCACTACGGTACTCTGGTGGATAGTTTCTGGTTGCCAGCCTGGCCAGAGCATCTGCATGCCTATTCTCCTCCCGGGGAATGTGGCGAATGGTTACTCCTTTGAATGGCTCCATCATGGCCTTGGCCAATGCCTGGTATGAGGCAATCTGTGGCTCCTTCGCCTCAAACACCCCTTTTACTTGGTTGACTACCAAGTTTGAATCACTGTATACTTCCATGGATGGGAGCCCCATTTGTTTGGCTAACTGCAAGCCAGCTATTAGCGCCTCGTACTCAGCGGCGTTGTTGGAGGTGTTGAACATAAACCGCAGAGTGCATTCATACGACTGGCCATCCAGGGCAGTTAGTATGATGCCAGCAACGCTATGCTTACTCGTGACAGAGCCATCGACATAAAGCTTCCACCTGCTGGGCAATCTTGGCTCCTCCTTGACCATGATATCTGGTTGGCTGCTTCCCGTGTGGTCCGGACGGTCTGTCTTCATCATAGGCGTGAGTTCACATATGAAATCTGCACCGGCCTGTCCTTTGATGGCTGTCCGGGAGGTATAAGTTATATCGAACTCACCTAACTCCACCGCCCAGCGGACCAGCCTGCCACTGGTTTCAGGTTTTTGCAGTATCTGTCGTAAAGGGTGATTGGTGTACAAGGTGATGGAGTGGGCCTGGAAGTAGTGCCAAAGCTTCCTGGCAGTAACGATCAGTGCCAGAGCTAGTTTTTCGATGTCAGGGTATCGGCTTTCAGCCCCGGTGAATCCCTTGCCCACGTAATACACCGGGAGCTCCAGCGTATCTTCCTTCCTGATGAGAGCTGCGCTTACGGCCGTGTCCGACGTAGCTTTGTAGGGGTACAGGATTTATCCCGGTACTGGCTTGGATAAGAGCGGAACCGCTGACAAATATGCCTTGATGGATTGGAATGCCGCCTCGTGCTCCGCAACCCAATGGATCTTTTTGAACTGTTAGGCTTTAAGCAGTTTGAAGAATGGGGTGCATTTGTCAGTGAGGTGGGAGATGAATCTGGCTAACGCAGCTAGCCGCCCAGTGAGGGTCTGGACCTGGTTACGTTCCTCCGGGGTTTCCATTTCTAGGATCGCATGCACCTTGAGTGGGTTAGCTTCGATCCCCCGCTGGCTAATGACGTGACCTAGGAACAACCCTTCCGAAATCCCAAATATACACTTCTTTGGGTTCAGGCGCATTCCATACTTCAGCATCTTCCCGATCACCACTGCCAAGTCTCGTACGTGGGCGCCGGCGGTTAGACTTTTGACCAACATATCATCCACATAGACTTCCACTGTTTTACCCAGTTCTTGTTCCAACATGCGGTTAACCACCCGTTGGTAGGTGGCGCCGGCATTTTTCAACCCGTAAGGCATCCTCTTGTAGCAGTATAGTCCCCGGTCGGTCGTGAATGAAGTATGCTCTTCATCGGCCGGACTCATTCGTATTTGGTTGTATCCGGCGTAAGCATCCATGAAGCTTAGCAGCTTAAACCCGGAGGTTGAGTCTACCAGCTGGTCTATTCGAGGGAGTGGGAAGCTGTCCTTCGGACATGCCCGATTGAGGTTTGTGAAGTCTACGCACATGCGCCACTTGTCAGTTTCCTTCTTTGGGACCATAACTACATTGGCGAGCCATCGGGGATACTGGACCTCACGAATGAAGTCTATTCCCCTCAATTTTTGCACCTCCTCCCAGATCACCACGTACTTTGCGGGGTTGAAGGATTTCCTCTTCTGTCGCACCGGGATACTACCGGGCAGGATGTTTAATTCGTGTGTTGCTATATGCGGGGATATGCCCTGCATGTCCTCATAGGACCATGTGAACACCGAGCTGTTCTTTTGGAGGAAAGCGATGAGGTCTTTCCTGACGTCTGGTGCCAACTTGGTCCCTATTACCACCGTTCGGCCCGGGTGGAGTTCTGAGATGGAAATTTCTTCAGTTTTCTCCACCGCTGAGGGGCGCTTTGGCTTTTCTTTGTCGGAATCGGTGTCGTTCCGAGGGTTGATGCTGGGATCCGGTGGCAGTGCGTGCTGGGCAACCGCAAAGACCTCGGATTGCCTTCTACGGCAGGTAATGGCCTCGGCGTAGTACCTTCGGGCGATCTGTTGGTCTCCGCGAATGGTTATGAACCCGGTAGGAGACGGGATTTTTAGCATCAACATGTGGCCGGCTATAAATGTCTTCAGCCTCTACAACCCCGGCCTGCCGATTATGCCATTGTATGACGACAGACAATCCACTATGATGAACTCAAGGTGCTTCTTTCTTATTCTGCTCCCTGGCCGAAGATCAGCTGTAGGTAATCCGAACCCAACGGCTGGACTACTTCCCCGGAGAAGCTTATTAATGGCTCATTAGCCTGGGACAACTTGTCCCTCTCTCGGTTCAGTCCCTTGTAAGCGTCCCGGAACATTACATTGACTGATGCCCCGGTGTCGATCAACATCCGGCTGGTTATCCAGTGGTCTATTTGGACGGTGATGAGGAAGGGATCGTTGTGCGGTTGAATCAGATCCTCCGGGCTCTTCCTCCTCGTAGAACGTGACCGACCTCCACCCGGTCTTAGCTGCTTGGCCGCTCCCACTTTCGAAGGCATACACCTCCTTTCCCCTAATAGAACTGAGGCACATTTTCTTTGAATTCTCGGTGAGCCGGTCAATGTGCGCCCCGCCGTGGATTACATTTATGCTTCCATGCACCTCGATCCGCCCAGGGATTCGAGTTTGTATAGTTCCCACACTTCGGGCTTCCTGTCTATACTGCTGTAGCTTCCCCGCCCGGATTTGCCCGTCCACCGCCGCTCTTAGGACATGGCAGTCATTAGTCTGGTGGGATGTCTCGTTATGGTAGGAGCAATATTTGCCAAACTGCCCCCGGGTAAGCTCTCCCTTCGGATGCCTCCTTGCCACCAGCAGGGGGATGGAATCCCTGTTTTCATTAAAAATCCTCTCGTAGGAGGTAGGCAGTGCGGTCGACTTTTCGCGCCGCTCCGCTGGCAAAATTGCCAATGGTCGCTCGCAATGCTCCCCTGGCATAATGGCTAGCAGTCACTCGGGCTGCTCCGCTGGCATAATAGCTAGCGGTGGCTTGCGCCGCTCCGGACGGTAAGGTGCGGTCCTGTCGTCTTCCGATGAGATCCTGATGTTGTCCCTACGGGGTCGTCGACTGCCCCAATTCTTGGCTTCTATAGCGGGCGTACGCCTCGGTCCTCGGCCTCGCTGCCAGGTCTTACTCTCCTGCTGAGTTGGTAAAGGGTCATCTTATCTCCTCTTAGGCAGCCGACTCCCGTAGGTATCGTACTCTGCCTGGGCATGTCTGACGGCCATGGTCATCAACTCGTCGTACCCCCACGGCCTCTCTATCCGCACAGCGTAGGAGAATTCCCCGGGTCTCAGCCCCTGCTTGAATGCTATCTCGGAAATTCCTTTATAGAGGTTCCTTACCCCTGCCGTGGCGGTCTGCCACCGGTTAACGAACGCCCGCAGTCCCTCATCGCCTGCCTGGATGCAGTCAAAGAGGACAGTCAACGTTTGTGCCCCCTTGGCCCTGAGGATGAACCGGCTAACAAATTTATCTGCCAGCCGTTCGAATGACTCTACCGAGTTCGCCGGCAACTCGTAGAACCATCCCAACGCCTCCCCCTAGAGCGTCTCTTGGAATATGTTGCAGCAGGTGGCGTCGGAATAGCCCTTGGCGTCTGTCTGTGATCAAAAGTTGTCTAGGTGCTGAAACGGGCACCCTGCCCCGGTGTACACTAGCTTCAGCGACCTTCGTGTGTCGGCTCTCCCAGATTCCAATATCTGGTGGGAGAACGGTCCGGCCCGCTCGTGGAAGCGCGCGCTCATGAGCGGTCTTGCTACCTTCCTCTCGCTGGTTTCCATCCGGGCCCTCATGTCTGATATCGAGGTGGACAGCGTTCGGACCACCTCAGCAGTTGAACCAGCCTCCCCATCCGCAACCGCGTGACTTCCGCTTTCATCTTTTCTATCTCTTCCGCCATGCCGCCCGGGTCGGAGTCCGCGGAGTTCCCCAGATCTCTACGACTGACGACTTCAATTAAGAAGGGGGCCCAAGTCCCGCGTACTCCTCCTGGTCTTCCCTCTCCGGTTTCTGGTTCTGATCTTCTGGCCATTTTTGTCCGAACGTGACTTTTATGTAAACTCTTCCCACAGACGGCGCCAATTGTTTCTGTCTGAATCCGTAGACTCACAGATACCGGTGGATTTTGGTGTGATTCCTGCCTGCAAATCCTGCTAACTAAGGGAATACCGGGCGGGGCCGGTCTATTCCGCTCTGATGCCTAAGTCAGTATAGTTGGGATAAACTGATAACTTAAGCGGGAATGAGTAGTTGGAGTATTGATTACCTATTAATGAGGATAGTTGGGACTCATATATAGACTGTCGGGTGTGAGGACTGGCCTCACCCTTCGATGTGGGACTGGCCCCCTTCTGCTCATAGTACTGTACTGTTTCGGCCTCTGTTTGGGGAGCTGCCATCCCCGGTTCCTGGGCCCAGGTCGCAGGTAAGACATGCCCGGGCACGGGTGCAGGTGTTCACGCTCTGGCCCCGGGCCCTGGGCCGGGTCCAGGAGTGCTGGCTGCGGGTTTGGGGGCCTGGGTAGCCTCTCTATGGCTAGTGTCAACATATGTCCTCCTCCACAATTGAAACTCCAACAGAATTTAACTGATCTGCATGTTTAATACGCAGTAGATACTTCTCAACTGTATCATCACCCTTTTTGATAGTTTGAAGATCAGTCTTCAACTGCATGATGTTTGCCCTGGACACTATAGAGAATCTATCTATAAGAGCAAGCCATGCCTCTCTAGATGATTTACTTCCCACTATAATCTCTATAATCTCATCATCTAATGTTGCCATCAAAAGACTAAGCAAAGCTTTGTCTATCATCTTCCATTGCTTATAGGCTGAAGACACTTGAGCAGTTTCTCCACCATCATTAGTGTAATATCCCCGTCCGGTCAATGGAGAGGGGGGTGATGTGCCTTATATGTGCATGCCCACCTCCATCTAACACGAGGCCTTTTGGGAGCTCAGTGGCTTCGGAGGGGATGAGAACTCCGAAGTTAAGTTTGCTGAGCCCTCCCAGGATGGGTGACCTACTGGGAAGTTGTTCGTGAGCTCCCAGAAACAAAACTGTGAGGGCCAGAGAGTGCCCAAAGCGGACAATATCGTGTTACGGCGGAGCTGGTTCCGGGATGTGACAATTTGGTATCAGAGCCACTCTGCCTTCTGGTAGGAGTATGCCGACGTCCTCGTCGGACTCCTAAGGGGGGTGGATTGTAATATCCCCCTCCGGCCAATGGAGAGGGGGTGATGTGCCTTATATGTGCATGCCCACCTCCATTTAACACGAGGCCTTTTGGGAGCTCAGTGGCTTCGGAGGGGATGAGAACTCCGAAGTTAAGTTTGCTGAGCCCAGAGCAATCCCAAGATGGGTGGTCACTGGGAAGTTGCTCGTGAGCTCCCAGAAACAAAACCGTGAGGGCCAGAGAGTGCCCAAAGCGGACAATATCATGTTACGGCGGAGCTGGTCCCGGGATGTGACAATTAGAGAGAACATAACGAGAAGAACATGTACTTGTGCCATCAAAGAAAGAGAACAAATCATTTCCTTCTAACACAGACTGAAATTGGAAGCTCCATTTGACAAAATTGTTCTCACTTAAGCAAACTTTAATCATACTCAACAAAGAGTTGATATCTGATTGTGTAATAGTCATGATCACACACTTTCTTTAACAAACAACTGAGCTTGCACAATTGAATCAACTTCCAGAAGATCTATACACTTCAAATAATCACCAATTATCAAAATATAAAACTGCAAACCTACCAATACAACAACAATTGCCACCACACTGACTTCTATAATCAAATACTACAGTCAAGAAAACTCCACAGTCTACTCAAGGCTCCACAATCTACTAAGACTCCACAATATCTACTCAAGGCTCCACAATCTACTAAATGCTCCACAATACACCAATCTACTAAAGGCTCTACAATCTACACCTTTACATCCACCAGATCTACTTCATACTTCGATGAAATGATATCAAATCTCAGCATAACATATACTCAATCAAAATCGAAGCAGTACTACTCAAAACATGAGCAATTTCATATCTTAAGAGATTATCAATCAAATCAATCAAATCCTTGGCTACGATAACAGGAATCTCAAAAAAAAAAAACAAATTTAGGGTTTCATTGACGATATAGCAAATTGGAGATCACAAGGCGGAAGCAAATACATAAACAACTACTATAAGATCAAAACCAGTCTCAGGATCAAGAGCCGAAGCTCTGATACCATGATAGCATAGTACTCATGGCATCACAATATAGTTAACAACGAAGAAGAAAACGATGAAGTCACAGAGAGAAAGGAAGAAGAGAACCTGGAGCAATTTTCTTCAGTTTCTATTAATGCAAAGGCGTACCAATTATTACAACTTAAGCAACTATTTATACTAACTAAGGAAAACAGATTATTACATCATAAAAGCTACAGAAAATATCATCCAGAAGCCACGTCAGCAATAACTAACGCGCCAAGAAGCATACATTAATTATATATCGGAATGAATTTAACTTAACTCAATATAATTGTGTTGGAAAAGAGAAATTTGTACGTGTTATTGTCTAACGGGTAAGATAACTCACTCAAATACTTGCTGAAGTTAGCAAGTTAACCTTACACAGGGTGCGTATATATGTTCCTTGGTGAGTTGCAATACAAATAACTCTTTTTTTTTTGTTTTTTTTGCGGGTTCAACCTTTCCTAATTTGTTCAAATTTTGAGTCATTTTCAGGTTGTGTCAGACTTAAGGACCTGACATCCTCATTCTGCTTGAAGAAGTACCTTATCTGCCTGTTAGTTATATTACTCATTTTTATTTCAATGGTCCTTGTTTTCATCTAAGACCGTGTAGCTGTACCTAATCCCTGAAGAACCCGGTTGTACAGTCAGTAGCATACAATTGAATGCACAAGAAGGCATTCAAATAGTACCAAGTGCTAACAAGAAGGCACACATAGCACATGAGAGGCAGTGTAGGCAGACATAAGAATACAGATGACATCCATATGCAAGACTTACGACACTGATCACTAGCAAGCACTCACAAGTGATAACCAAAAGATGAAGTTCAAAAATCAACCTTAATATGTAAACAAAAATTATAGAGATGTAGAGGCATATCCAACTACATACAGAAAACTTAATAACATTTGATTGATCTAAAATCATAGTGAAGTTTTCTGAACAATCACCAAATGAGAACCTCTTAGTCAAAAAGGCTGAAACCCATATCCTGCAGCAACATAATATAACCGGTCAACAAAATATAAACATTCAAAGCCAAATTAGAATCAAGCTACAGACTCCAGCTGCATCTGAAAAAGAATAGAAAGACTTACATCATCCGACTCTTCCTTCTCTTCTACCTTCTCCTCCTTTTTCTGCTCAGCAGCAGCAGGAGCTGCTCCACCACCGCCGCCAGCTGCAGGTGCGGCCACAGCAACTGCACCACCACCAGAGGGAACAGATGCCAACTTCTCCCTTCCAGATGCAATTAGCTCAGTAATATCTTTGCCCTGCACTTGGGACAATAGCAACTCAATCCTATTACCATCGGCCTCAGCTCCAACTGTAAACCGCAAACGTTTTTATTAACCACATGCAATTGCAAAAATGTTTCACCAACCACTAACACATTTGTGCTCCAAGACATACAATCCCATGGAATACCAACTGTTAACTATCTTCATTTGTATACAATATTTTCCTCTATAATTCTGGAAAGAGAAACCATATTCCAAGGCAACGCCACTTGCTTTTTGTGTCCAAATGTTGAACAACATGTTAATAAATCATTTATACTTAATGATATAGCCTTTCAACCAAGAAAACTACAAATATTATAGAAAAACTGGAAAGTTCCAGCTAGAATAACGTTACTATGCACAAAGAGAAGAACTAGCATCAAACACCAAAGCAAATACTACCATAACAATTTGCAAATCTTCTATAAAAAATGAAATTTGTTATTAAACAGGGAAAATTTGAACTCTAAGGTGCTCAGGCCTCCTAAGGACAGAAGCCCCCACATCTAAATCAATTCAAAAAAGTAAACACCAATTTCATATTACAGAGTTAAATTTACTTTTCTTTTGAGGACACAGATGAATATATGATTGAAAAATGGCATAACATACTTAAAAAATACAGAATGTTCTATACTTGCTATACGCAACCAAGTAATTGAGGTCTACATTAAACAAGAAAAAAAAAAAGAAAAAAAAAAGAGAATCTATAGTTCTGAAAATATGAAAAGAATATCCAAGAGAATTGTTCTAAACAGAGTTACCTGAGCTAAGAATATTCTTGACATCAGCAGCTGAGGGGCTGGTGTTCCCTCCCAGAACAGCCAGAAGATATGCAGCAACAACCTTCATCTCTGCCCAAACAGAGAACTCACCTTTAATTTTACATAAGAACAATTCACGGTTATTTTTGATGATCGCTAACACTTCCTAATCAATTTCCAGCAACAATGAGCTCAAGAAAAGTTTAGATGTAACTAAAGAACATAACTTTATTGGGTTGCAGACTAAAATTACACATTGTTGTGCATAAAACTCTGAACTTGTACACTTGGATGAAAAAGCAAGAACCAAAAACAAAAGAAGATTATTCCCGAAATGAGCATTTCAACATTATGCAATCCAAGAAATGAAAAAAAGAAAATGAAATCTGTCAAACCAAATGTATACAAACTAAGATTGAAAAGGGGTACATGGCATTACGTTCATGAAAGGTATCTAACATGGCATTACCAAATGTATGGGTACCAACATAACAGTAAAGAATGCGCTGAAAAAATTGAAGAGGATAGAGCGAGAGAGTTACCGTGTTAGATAGATAAAAAGAGAGCAGAGCTTCAATCAGAAACGATGACTGAACAAAGTGCGAAGCGGCTGATACTGAGACCGAGAGAGAGGTAGAAAGCAAATAAGAGCAAAGCGATACTCCCCACTTAGGTTAAGGCCTCCATGCAGTAATGTTGTACAGCTCGGCCCACATTCAATAACGCATTTTTGCACAAACTTCAAATCATGATTGATGCCAATTATACAAGATTTAGTCCACTGCTTTTTATTCTTCTTGTTATGAAGGAGACTCAAGTCCTTAAATCACATATGTAACACAACTGTACACTAAATTAATACACGTACGTAGCAACAACAAGAATTCAAAGACAGCAAATCACAATCATAAAAAGCGAAAACCAATACATTTACAAATCACAAGAAGCATAGAACATCTATAGAAGTAACTATTCAAAAAGTTTTAGCTAAAAAGATTGTTCCTGATAGTGTACATTTCAGATACAACAGCACTTATATCCTTTCGGTCCGTTGGAGATTCAGCAGAACATGCAATTCCAATTCCAAATATCAACCTTAAGCACTCTTCAATTTTTTGTTGTCTTCCGACGGGTTGATTGTGAACTTCATCAACTGTGATGAAGCCTCTCTCAAGTAGTGAATCCATAATCTCCTGAATATGTTCAGGTAGAGCCAGCTTCACAAAGTCATGAAGATTTAAACCGGCAATGAACATAGGATCGGTGGGCTTCTTCCCTGTAAACATTTCTAACACAAGAGAATGCCAAAGCTGTACACATCCCCACAAGTTGACACCTCACTTCCCATTCCATACTCTACAATTCAAACAATATCATATATATATATATATATATATATATATATATATGTCACCTCAACTATAAAAATCATCAAATGACTCTATATGATCATTAATAGTTAACAGATGGAATTTGTCAAGCATATGAGGACAATTACCTGGAGCAGTATAATTTATCGATCCTCTTATTCCAATAGAGCTGTTCCAAAAACATTTTCAGTCAGTTTTGAAAGAAATCTTGCCAGTCCAAAGTCGGAAACACGTGCAGTCAGCTCCTTGTCCAAAAGGACGTTACTCGGTTTAAGATCACAGTAAATTATTGGTGTTTCACAATGATTATGAAGATAATCCAATGCAGAAGCAACATCGATGGTGATATCGATCCTCTGTACAAGACATAGAGTTTTTGGTGCATCTGTAGCCTCTTGAATTCCAGTGGTTGGATGAAACTGCAACCAGTTTTCTAAGCTCCCATTTTCCATAAATTCATAAACTAGAGCCTTGAAATCATTTCCACAAAAATCAACACTTGAACATGCAGTTATTATCTTGATAAGATTTCGATGCCTGATATTTCTTAGTGCTTTACATTCCGCTAGGAAACTTTTTGAAGCTCCCCTGTGTGACATGGTAAGTACCTTCACAGCGAACTCCGCACATGCCTGATCTATACATATATACTACATACTGAACGATGACGACGTAAAATTGTGACACAAAAAAGTGGGTCAAATAAAGAACTCCGTACTTTAATTTCAAAGGGAAGCTCCGCTCTGGATAGGAACTGCATTACACAATATATAACAACATTTCGTCTTTTGCAGCAATCAAACTTAAAAGTCTTGATATTTATCCTAATGGGATCATGTGTTTCGGAATTATTAAAAATCTAATTGCACACTAATACTTCACAGACAACATACGACAATCAAAAAAAAAAAGAGATCAAAATACAAGAAGCATAAATGTAAAACATATATAAAAGTAATAGTCTAAAAAGTTCTAGCAAAGAAGATTGTTCCTTATGGTGAGCAGCGAAGATAAAACATCAGTTATATCCTCTCGTCTTGTGGGCGATTCAACAGAACATGCAATTCCAAGTTCAAATATCAACCTTATGCACTCATCAAATTTTTGTGGTCTAGTGATGGGTTGCTTCACTTGCTTGCAAGCTTCATCAGCAATGATGATGCCTCCTTCAAGTAGTGAATCCTTAATCTCCTCAACACGTTCAGATAGACCCATCTTCACAAAATTATGAAGATTTAAGTCGTTAATGAACATAGGATCAGTGGGTCTCTTTCCAGTAAACATTTCTAATAAGAGAATGCCAAAGCTGTATACATCTCCATGTGTTGACACCTCACTTCCCATACCATACTCTACAGTTCTAACAATATTACAAATATATGTCACTACAACTGTACAAAACATAAAGCTCTTAATCAATTATGTAACAGTTAAAGAAGATGAAAAATTTGCAAAACATACGAGGACAAATACCTGGAGCAGCATAACCAACCGAACCTCTTATTCCAATAGACTTTGCCTGATTTTCAGTAACGTTTTCAGTTGATTTTGAAAGAAACTTTGCCAATCCAAAGTCAGAAACATGTGCAGTCAATTCTTTGTCCAAAAGGACATTACTTGGTTTGAGATCACAATGAACTATTGGTGTTTCACAATGATTGTGAAGATAATACAATGCGGAAGCAACATCAATGGCGATATCGATCTTCTGCACAACACTTAAACTTTTAGATGCATTTGTAACCTCTTTAATTCCAGCAGATGGATGCAACCACTCGTCTAAGCTCCCATTTTCCATGAACTCATAAACTAGAGTTCATGAAAATCAAGACTTGAACATGCAGTTAAGATCTTGACCAGATTTCGATGCCTGATATTTCTCAGTGCTTCACATTCAGCTATGAAACTCTTTGAGGCTCCCCCATGTAACATGTTAAATACCTTTACAGCTACAACTTTATATAGTTCGAGAAATCCTCTATACACAAAACCAAATGCACCCTCACCAATCAGATTAATAGAAGAGAACCCATCGGTTGCTTTTAGGAGAATGGCATATGAGATATGATGAACAGAGTTGTCCAGAGTGGTCAACTTAATTGCTTTTGTTTTCTTACGATGAAGTAAAAAGATAAGCACCATAGAAATTACCAAAATAGTAAACCCGGATACCAAACACACAACTATTATCATCGTACGAGATAAACCTCTTCCTTTAGACACTTCAGATTTGCACAGAGGAAGTCGAAGCTCAGCAACACCTCCACAAAGCGCGGTGTTTCCAAGAACTGATGTGGCATTTGCATTCTTAAAAACGCCTTCAACTGGTACTTCCCCCCATAAGTGATTGAAGGATAGGTTTAGAGTCTGCAAGTATCTGAAACTCATGAAGAATGTTGGAATTTGTCCAGAAATATTGTTTCGAGAAAGGTCTAACTCTCGAAGGCCTCTCAAGTTCTCCATAGATGATGGAATGAAGCCTTTGAAGAAATTGCCTTGTAAGTGTAGGACTTCTAAACTCTAACAATCACCAAGGCTGTTTGGAAGCTCGCCTGATAACATATTATCAGAAACGTCAAGTGCACCTGGATTCCTCAACTTGCCGATCTCCACAGGAAGAGAACCAACAAAGTTGTTTTTGGACAAGTTGAGAGAAATTGATAAGGAGAGGAGGCCAATAAGTAGTTGTTGGGGTATTGTACCATTAAGGTTATTTTGAGAAAGATCCAAACTCAACAAACCGTTGCATTTCCCTAAGCTTGTAGGGATGCTGCCAGTAAGTTTATTTGCTCGCAAGAAAAGATCGGTTAATATGGTTAAATTTCCAAGAGAAGATGGAATACTTCCCGATAATTGATTGTCTAGAAGACTCAATTCCCCAAGAGATGAAAGCTTCCCAATGTCAGTGGGGATGCTACCAGTGAAGCAGTTTGCCGACAAATTAAGTGATTGCAAACTCACAAGATTTCCCAAACCAGTTGGGATACTTCCATGTAGTTGGTTTTCATTAAGCCAAAGGAATTGAAGACTGGTTGAGATATTTGATATTGACGTGGGCAATGTCCCTCCGAAATGGTTGAAGCCAATAGTCAACCATTTTAACTGTGTGACATTCGTCAACTCTGAGACAAAGCTCAAGTCGCCTTGTTTACCGCTTCCGAGATGATTATTCTCGACATCGAAAATCGTGAGGTTATGAAGCTTTTGCAAATTAGGCACTTGTCCTGTTAGATTGTTTTGTCCAACATTGAGCGACACTAGACTTGTTGCATTGGACATCGACAAAGGAATGGCCCCAGTAAACTGATTACCCCAAACATGAAATAACTGGAGATTAGGAAACGCAGTGCTCAAGTGTGAGGGAATACTCCCCTGTATTTGGTTTTGAGACACAGCGAAAGTAACAATAGCAGATAAGTTGTAAATGGAAGGAGGGATGGTACCAGACAACTTATTTAGCTCCAACGAAAGAAAGGTTAACATATTCAATTGACCTAGAGAACTAGGTATGCTCCCCACCAAGTTGTTACTAACTACAGAAAATGTTGTTAGAGATGAAAGGTTTCCCAAGGAAGGAGGGATTTCTCCCGTTAAATTATTAAATTGTAAAACAAGAGATAAGTTTAGACAAGGAACCAAGACCGGAAGGAATTTCACCCGACAACTTATAACGACTGAAAGAGAGAAAGGTGAGGTTGAAGCAATTTGATATGTTGGCTGGAATAGGGCCAGTAAATGAGTTATTCGACAAAAATAGTACCTGTAGCCTATGCAAATGCCCAATTTGTGGAGGAATTTCTTGATTGAAGCTATTGTTATAGAGGGCGAAGTTTCCTTAGAAAGCTCAGATTGCCTATGTGTGGGGATATAGAGCCAATCAATCCTTCAGAGGTGAGGTTCAGCACAGTGACTCTCTGACGATGCCTTGAACCGCAAGAGACACCGTGCCAGAAGCAGAAGTGGATGGAGTTATTCCAGGAGCTCAGGACTCTTTTGGGGTCTTGCTGAATGTTGCCTTTGATGGCTAAGAGTGCAAGCCTATCAGTCTCATTTCCTTTCAGCATAGAGAAAACTAATATTGGATTTGAAAGAGAGTATAATATTAAGATAAGCACTTGCACAGCCAAAACCCGCATTTTGTTCTTACTTGCTTGATAAAGATTGAGTTTCGGGTCTTTGCTCGCTCTGATATGATGTTATATATGGAAGATATTTATGTACCTCGTTGCTGCCTTGTAAACCACAACTCGTGAGTGCAATGCTGATCACATATATATGTCAATGCTGATTTAATTTTCGACAAATTGGGGGCCCGAGTATATGCATGATTCTTCAATCCTGTGTTTAATCTTGTGTCAATGTGACCCAAAGCATTGAATTGTCAATGGGGCCCGACGTTGTTTAATCTTAGTGTTTTTTGTTTCTCTCGTCTCTCCCCCATTTGTTTCTATTTACTCTAAACCCTTTATCAATTCACATGAAGTTGCATACAGAGGTATTCCCTTAAAACTGAGTCAAAACATTTCAATTCTAGATCTTAATGATATGCTCTCTTTCTAAGGCTTAGTTTGGGACAGCTGTGCTGTGAGTAAAATGACTTTTAAATCAGCTGTGAGTAAAATGGCTTTTGAATTTGCTGTGAGAGGAAGCAGTTTAGGTGTTTGGTAAACTGTTTTCAAAAGTGCTGTGAGAACGAAAAGTAATTTTTTGTGTTTGGTAAGTTCTAAGTAAAAAATATTTTGAGTGGGTGTATTTATCAAAATAATCTTAAATATTTAAAGTTTTATTAAAATGGATATTACTTCTCTAAATTATAGACTATGGTTTTGTGCAATTATTTTGGTATAATTTTTTACAATGTATGACTAGTTGTTTGGACCAAATAAAAGATTTACGAAGAATTCTTAAATATTAAACCAAATTCATCTAAAATAATATTAGACAAAGTATTTTCCACCATAATCAAATGGAACCATTACACAAAATATATTAGAGTCTATTAATATTACAACTACATTGCATTTATTAAACTTTGTGCAATCATATTTCTTAGCACCACCATTTCTTCAAAAACTGCTTTCCAAAGCTCTATTTCCTAGCTTTTTGATTTCAGCTTTTGGGGAAATCTATTTTGACCAAAAGCAGCTTTTAGGGACTTTACCAAACACCATACATTAATTCCAAAAGCTAAAACAGTCTCAAAAGCAGCTTCAAAAGCTGTCCCAAACTAAGCCGAATGCAATATTTGTTTGCAGTCTTAGCTCTTCCAAGCATTTGAACCAATCCTTCACCTCTACGCTGAATGAATCGTACACGTAGAATTTTCCTCCTCTAGCTCTAGTACAGATTTAGTAGTCTAGCTGCGTGTGTAAACTTTTCGATCAACTAGTTGGCCCCAAACTGATCATCGATCGAGAATCATCAATTAATCAATTATCATATAGAGAAAAGATCATTTTCCTAATACAATTGGGACAGTTGGGACAGTTGGGACTTTGTAAAAGAGATGATATGACTGAATGGATGCCTTTCATTGATACAGAACAACATCCTTTATACATGATTGATTACAGTAGTAAGATGTTCCGATCCTAGAGATCAGGAACTGATTGATTGTAATAGAACAAGAAAGGAAAGCTATTGACAATACACAATCTGTACAAATCATTCTACATCAGTACAAAGATATGACAACCTTATTTCCTAACACTCCCCCTCAAGTTGGAGAGTGAATATTTTGAACACCCAACTTGCGCTTCATAAGAACAAAGTGATCTTTCCCCAAGGGCTTAGTAAAGAGATCAGCAAGCTGATGAGTTGAACTAACATACCTGGTAACTACTGAGCCATCTAGAATCTTGTCTCTAATGTAATGACAATCCATCTCGATGTGCCTAGTACGCTCATGAAATACAGGATTGGCTGCGATGTGCAGAGCAGCCTTGTTATCACAATGCAAACAAGCTGGTTCATGATGTAACAATCCCAAATCTTTCAGCAAATACTGTAACCAAGTCAATTCACAACATGTGCCTGTCATTGCACGATATTCAGCCTCTGCTGATGACAAAGAAACAGTCTTTTGGCGTTTTGACTTCCAAGAGATCAAAGATGGACCAAGAAACACACAATAACCAGTGGTTGATCTTCTTGTTACAGGACACCCAGCCCAATCAGAATCACAATACGCTCTTAATTTTAAGTCACTGATAGATGAGAAAAACATACCTTGCCCTGGAGAACCTTTGAGATAACGAACAACTCTCAGTGCCGCATCCCAATGAAGCTTCCTAGGTTGATTCATGAACCTGCTTAACACATGTACTGCATAGGTAATGTCAGGACGAGACACTGTCAAATAGATGAGTCTGCCAATCAACCTCCTATATTTCCCTGGATCTTTAAGCAAATCACTGTTTTCAGACAACTTGAGACCTTTTTCCATTGGAGTGTCAACGGGAGCAGCTCCAAGTAATCCTGCGTCTTCAATAATTTCTAGAGCATATTTTCGTTGACAAACAAAAATCCCACGTTTGGAAGCTGAGACCTCAATACCCAGAAAGTATTTTAGATCCCCAAGATCCTTAAGACGAAAACGACTATGCAGAAACAACTTAAGTGAATCAATGGCCTTTGGATCGTTCCCCGTAATCAATATATCATCAACATATATTAATAGAGCAGTAAATGAAGTACCATTCTTTTTTGTAAACAAAGAATAATCGGCTTTAGATTGCACGTACCCTGCTGATCGAATGGCTGCTGAAAACTTTTCAAACCATTGCCGTGAGGCTTGCTTCAAACCGTATAAAGACTTGTGTAATCGACAGACAAGATGCTCCTCCCCCTGTCGCCGAAGACCCGGCGGAGGAGACATATAAATTTCTTCAGACAAAACTCCATGAAGAAAAGCATTGTTGACATCCAATTGATGTAAGGACCACCCGCGAGCAGCAACTAAAGCAAACACACACCGCACAGTAGTTATTTTAGCGGTGGGAGAAAAGGTTTCCTGATAATCCACACCTTCCATTTGAGTGAAACCCTGTGCTACCAATCGGGCCTTATACCGCTCTACAGAACCATCTGCCTTGTGCTTCACTTTATAAACCCAGCGACAACCAATCGGAACCTTACCAACCGGAAGAGAGGTCAAAGTCCAAGTACCATTCTCTTGTAAAGCCTGCAATTCAGAGTCCATTGCCACCCGCCACTCAGGACGCAGAGCCGCTTCAGAATAAGAACGAGGCTCAGGGGCATGGTCAAGTTGGGCCAAAAAAGCTTGATGGCGCGGCAAGCATCGATGGTAGGAGAGATAAGAAGCCATAGGATACCGAGTGCCTTTGGTCGGACCATGCAACAAAGAAGACGATTGATCGGAGCAAACATGATTACACACGTAATCACCGTACCGGTCTGGGGGAACAGAAACACGGCTGGAGCGACGGAGGGCTGGCTCGGCAGGGACAGAAGGCTGAGGCAGTGGGTCGGTGGGAGGGTGAGGAGGAGGAGGAGGAGGAGGAGGAGATCGAATTGGTGATGCCAACGGAGGAGCGACAGGAGGTGAAGGTGATTTGGGAGAAGACGAAGCTGGGAGATCAGGTTGGGACGGCTGGGTAGATGGAGGTGGAGCTGGTGGACGACGTACATAGAATCAGAGAGGTGGTGGTGATGGCGGAAGTGGAGGAGTGGGATTTGAATCAGGGAGAGAAGAAGACGCAATTTGGAAATTGAGATCAGAAGAGGCAGAATGAGAAGGAGAAGGAGAAATGGGCTCAAAGGAATAGTCAGCAGAGGATATAGGTGGGCTGGATGGAAGGCCCAACAAGACACTCGGCTGTGGTGAAGCATATGGAAAGACATTTTCATGAAATTTGACATCCCGACTAGTGAAAACTTTCTTAGTTTTGGAATCATACAGTTTGTAAGCTTTTTGTCCAACTGGGTAACCAATGAATATAGAAGGAATAGCACGTGAGTCAAACTTGTGGGAGGGATGAACATTGGTAGCATACGCTAAACACCCAAAAACCCGAAGATGAGAAAAAGAAGGAGGTTTGGAATAGAGAAGTTCGAATGGAGCTTTGTATGAAAGAACTGGAGAAGGAAGCCGATTTATAATATGGACAGCTGTGAGTGCACACTCCCCCCAGAATTGGGGAGGCAGGTTAGCTTGAAATCTTAGTGCCCTAGCCACTTGAAGAATATGACGGTGTTTGCGTTCCACAACCCCATTTTGTTGAGGCGTGTAAACACAAGAATGCTGAAAGACGACACCGTTATCATTGAAAAAGGAGCGGAGGGACATGAACTCACTACCATTATCACTACGGAAAATCTTAATTTGTGAGTCGAATTGAGTGAGAGCATATGTAAAAAAGCGTTTCAAGAGTGGTTGTGCTTCATCTTTATGACTCATTAAAAAAATCCAAGTGAATCGTGTGTAATCATCAACAATGGTAAGAAAGTAGTGAGCTCCAGAAAGAGAAGAATGACGATATCGACCCCATATATCACAATGGATAATTGCAAAAGGTTGAGAAGAAGAAATTTTACTAGAATTGAATGGGAAACGACTTTGCTTTGCCAAGGGACATATGTGGCAAGCATTATTAAACTTAATGGAAAAGTTCAGAAAATTCTTAGCAATGAAATCTAAACAAGGAGATGACACATGACCAAGGCGATTGTGCCAGAGATCGGAAGAGGCTCCGGTGGTGAGATAGCAGGTGGGTTGAGTAGTGGATGAGGAATGGTGGGTAAGAGGTTTTTCCGTCGCCAATGCCGTCAAGTAATATAGCCCGTTACGTTGTTTACCCAAACCAATCGTCTTCCTCGTAGCCAGATCCTGCAGAATACACCAATACGGAAAGAATGTTACCGAACAATTTAATCCCCTTGTCAAACGACTGACTGATAATAAATCAACTTTAAATTTTGGCACCGACAATACATCATATAGATAAAAAAACATATTAAGAGGAAAAGTTCCTTTAGCAGCAATATCAATCTTATCTCCACTAGGCAATAATACTGATGGTGATGAAGAATGTTTAATGGGATTGATTAAAGGAGATGAAGTAATATGGTCTGTTGCCCCGCTGTCAATAATCCAGTTGCGGGAAACGTTTCCAGACAAACCTGGTTTCGTTACTGCATTTGCGCTTGGACCCGCCATCTGCTTTTGGAATTTTTCATTAACGGTAGCCATAAACTGATTGAACTGCGCCTCCGACATTGTGTAGGTTGGCACTGTTTCTGCTTTCAACGTCTCAGCAACATGGTTTGCAGAAGGAGCTCTAGCTCTGCTCTGTTGACTCCCAAAATTCACCGCTGAATTGTTTTCAGCTTTAGGATGCCCAGGAGGATAACCGATGATCTCATAACAAGTCTGAACCCAGTGGCCTAATTCACCACAGTGAGTGCAGTGTGGCCGCCCTCTACCTGTGCCACGGCGACGATCTGGTTCATGACGCCGACCTGCTTGTGGAGGATGTGGGTTCTGCCGATCTTGCCTTCCTCCTCTTCCCCCATTGAAATTGGGTCTGGAATTATATCGCACAGCCATAGCAGCACTGGAACTGGAGCTTGATTCTGCTGGGTGAGAAACACTGAGAGTGCGCTGTCTTTCTTCTTGTGAGACGGCAGAATAGGCTTGGCGCAGGGATGGCAGAGGATTCATTAGGAGGATCTGACCACGAACTGCAACATATGTTTCATTCAATCCCATCAAAAACTGCATAAGTTTCTGTTGTTCTGATTGTACAACACCATATGAATCCAATTCATCCATAAGAGCCTTCAATTTGGTGTAGTAGGTTGAGATCGGTTGATGCTCTTGTCGAAAACACTCTATTTCGCGTTGAATCTCGAAGATACGAGGCGCATTCCCTTGAGAGAAACGTTCAGAAAGATCGTCCCATACATCTTGAGCTGTAGGGTAGTAATTGAGGCTATCAGCGATATTGGGCTCGACGGTGTTGGAAATCCATTGCTGCACCATGTCGTTGACCCATGACCATGTTTGATAATCATCAGGATCTGTTTCTTTTGAAGGGGGCTTGATTGTGCCATTGATGAAACCCAGCTTGTTCTTGGAATTCAAGGCTCGGAGCATAGCCCTTTTTCAATTGTTGTAGTTGTTTCCATCCAGGACTTTAGAGATTAAGACTAGTCCTGTGTGGTCAGAGGGATGAAGATAATAAGGATCTGAGATGTTGGATTTGGATGAATCTGATGCAGTGGCAACAGGTTTGAGGACCTGCTCATCGTCACCAGCCATGACGGGCAAGGACAAGAAATTCTAAGTCTAGATCTGACCCGCTCTTTATACCATGTAAAAGAGATGATATGACTGAATGGATGCCTTTCATTGATACAGAACAACATCCTTTATACAGGATTGATTACAGTAGTAAGATGTTCCGATCCTAGAGATCAGGAACTGATTGATTGTAATAGAACAAGAAAGGAAAGCTATTGACAATACACAATCTGTACAAATCATTCTACATCAGTACAAAGATATGACAGCCTTATTTCCTAACAGACTTGGGTGGGTATGTGGAGCTGTAACCTGCTCTTGACTCTTTAATTCAGATGATTACGATTAAGAGATGATGAGATCGATAGATATCGTTTGCAGGGTGGTAGGTTTGAGTATTGGCTCAAGGGCTATCCCCCTATCAATTTAAGTTATCCCTCATTTACTATTTTTTTTTTTCAAGGCACAAAAGTAGAAGAGCAAGAAGATATTAATATTGAACTTCATATATACGGCCAGAACTTCCACATGTAATTTCTTTTCATCAAAAGCAAAGACAAAGGGTCAATGCATGGTGACTTCAAAGTATAGTCAAGTCAATACTCTGCTCCTAGATCAGATCCTCCTTAAATTACTTCAGCATATCCCAAATGGAACTTGCAACTTTCACAAGCAAATAGCCATGGCTTGTATTTGTTTAACTCTGTACTTATTGTACTAAGTGGGATGTGGAACTAGTTAGATTTTGTCAGTTATATCCAGGGTTGAGTTTATGCATGGTAGTGTCGAACAAGTCCTTAGAAATTATTTACTAGCTAGTTTGTTACTAATGTATGATTAATAAACTGTAGTTCCAATGTTCACCACATTGATGCGTTTACACACGCAGCTAGACTTCTAAATCTGTACTAGAGGCTAGGGAGGAAAACTCTGTACGGATGTCATACACACATGTAGTTTCCTTGAATCTAATAAGCTGAAGCTAATCATACATTAGTAACAACATAACTCATAATTATTAAGGAGTTGTTTAACTCTATTAAGCATAAACTCAACCCTGAACATAACTCACAGAATCAAATTAGTTCTTCATCCCACTTAGTACAGATTTAAACAAATACAAGCCACTGGTTGCAGAATAGATTCCAGCAAAATGAAGGCTCAAGAGAGAAACCAACCTCATGAACTACACTTACCAGTTGTGCAGCTCGTGTTCTAACCTGTACCATATAATAATCAACTGATTCTTCAAGTTTTCAGGGAAAACTCAGACTACGGTAACCAAAAAATACAACATATATTTGATACCTTAACAGATTCAAGAATGAATCATTCCCACAACTCATTGTCCACAAGACAGAATATCCCTATGACCAGTACAGAACAAGACTTTTCAAGCAGAGAAAAAGATTCCATCCTCTACCACCAGTTTGTTGTAGGGAACCCTTTACTTCATCATAATATAGCTTTAAGAATTTGATGCTAGCTTGCTTGTCTAGTAGATAAGAGTTATATAATTTCAAAATCATTCTTGGCAGGGGATGAAATCAAAAAACTGTAGAGTATGGCCAGCTTGCACACTAATACAAGCACTTCACAGACAGTATATGACATTCAAAAAAACAAAAGAGATCAAAATACAAGAAGGCATCGAACGTATACAAAAGTAACAATCTAAAATGTTCTAGCAACGAAGATTGTTCCTGATGGTGAGCAATGAAGATAAAACATCAGTTATATCCTTTCGTCTTGCGGGCGATTCAGCAGAACATGCAATTCCAATTTCAAATATCAACGTTAAGCACTCTTCAATATTCTGCAGCATTGTGATGGGTTGATTGCAAAATTCATCAACAATGATGACGCCTACTTCAAGTAGCGAATCCGTAATCTCCTCAACATTTTTAGGCAGAGCCATCTTCACAAAGTTATGAAGATTCAAACCGTCAATGAACATAGGATCAGTGGGTCTCTTTCCAGTAAACATTTCTAACAAGAGAATGCCAAAGCTGTATACATCTCCATGTGTTGACACCTCACTTCCCATCCCATACTCTACAATTCAAACAATAACACAAATATGTCTCACCCCAACTGTACATAACATAAAGTGGCTCATAATCAATTATGTAACAGTTAAACAAGATGAAAATTTTGTGTTGCATATGAGGACAATTACCTGGAGCAGCATAACCAACCGAACCTCTGATTCCAATGGAGCTTGATTGAGTTCCAGAAACGTTTTCAGTCGATTTTGAGAGAAACCTTGCTAGTCCAAAGTCAGAAACATGAGCAGTCAGGTCTTTGTCCAAAAGGACATTACTTGGTTTGAGATCACAATGAACTATTGGTGTTTCACAATGATTGTGAAGATAATCCAGTGCAGAAGCAACATCAATGGCAATATCGATCCTCTGCACAAGATTTAATGTTTTAAATGCATCTGTAACCTCTTCAATTCCAGTAGATGGATGTAACCACTCTTCTAAGCTCCCATATTCCATGAACTCATAAACTAGAGCCTTGAAATCATTTCCATGAAAATCAAGACTTGAACATGCAGTTATAATCTTGACCAGATTTCGATGCCTAATATTTCTCAATGCTTCACATTCAGCTATGAAACTCTTCAAAGCTCCCCTGTGTAACATGTTAAGTACCTTAACAGCTACAACTTTATATGGTTCAAGAAATCCTCTATACACAGAACCAAATCCACCCTCACCAATCAAATTTATGGAAGAAAACCCATCAGTTGCTTTGAGGAGCATGGCATATGAGACGTACCGAACAGAATTCTCCAGAGTGGTCAACTTAATCGCTTTCGTTTTCTTACGATGAAGTAAAAAGGATAGCACCGTAGCAATTACCAAAAGGGTTAACCCGGATACTAAAGATACAACTACTTTCATAGTACGAGACAAGCCTCTTCCTTTAGACACTTCAGATTTGCACACAGGAAGTCGAAGCTCAACAATACCTCCACAGAGAGCGGTATTTCCAACAATTGATGTTGCACTTGCATTCTTAAAAATAGCTTCAGCAGGTACTTCCCCCCATAATTTATTGAATGATAAGTTCAGATTCTCCAAATTTCCAAAGGTCACAAAGAACTGTGGAATATGTCCTGACAAATTGTTTCGTGAAAGGTCTAAATCTCGAAGGCCTCTCAAGTTCTTCATAGATGTTGGTATGAGCCCCTTGAAGAAATTGCCTTGCAAGTATAGGACTTCTAAACTCTCACAATCACCGAGGCTATTATGAATCTCTCCTGACAACATATTCTCAGAAACGTCAAGTGCCCCCAGATTCCTCAACTTGCCGATCTCTTGCAGAAGGGAACCGACAAAGTGGTTTCTGGACAAGTTGAGAGAAATCGACATGGAGAGGAGGCCAATAAGTAGTTCGTGAGGGATTGTACCATTAAGGATATTTTGAGAAAGATCCAAACTCAACATCCCGTGGCATTTCCCTAGACTCAAAGGGATGCTGCCACTAAGATTATTTGCTTGCAAGGAAAGACTGAGTAACATGGTTAAATTTCCAAGAGGAGATGGAATGCTTCCAGATAACTGATTGTCTTGAAGATACAATTCACCAAGAGTTGAAAGCTTCCCAATGTCATCGGGAATACTACCTGTCAAGGAGTTTATTGATAAATCGAGTGATTGCAAATTCACAAGATTTCCTAACCCAGCTGGGATGCTTCCATGTAGTTGGTTTTCATTAAGCCAAAGCTCTTCAAGATTGGTTGAGAGATTGGAAATGGATGTGGGAAAAGTCCCTCCGAAGTTGTTGATGCCTAAACTCAACCATGTTAACTGTGTGGCATTCATCAACTCTGAGACAAAACTCAAGTCGCCTTGTTTACCACTTCCGAGATGATTAGACTCGATAAAGAAAAGTTGGAGGTTATGAAGCTTTCGCAAATCAGGCACTTGTCCTGTTAGATTGTTTACACCAGCAGCGAATGTCACTAGACTTGTTGAATTGGATATCGACAAAGGAATGGCCCCAATAAATTCATTTGCCGCAATGCTGAAGATCTCAAGGTTAGGAAACGCAGTGCTCAAGTCTGAGGGAATGCTCCCCTGAATATGGTTTTCAGTCAATGAAAAAGTGACAATAGCAGATAGGTTGTAAATAGATGGAGGGAGGGTACCGGACAACATATTTAAGTCCAACGAAAGAAAGGTTAACATATTCAATTGACCTAGAGAACTAGGTATGCTCCCCACCAAGTTGTTACTAACTACAGAAAATGTTGTTAGAGATGAAAGGTTTCCCAAGGAAGGAGGGATTTCTCCCGTTAAATTATTAAATTGTAAAACAAGAGATTTAAGTTTAGACAAGGAACCAAGACCGGAAGGAATTTCACCCGACAACTTATTACGACTGAAAGAGAGAAAGGTGAGGTTGAAGCAATTTGATATGTTGGCTGGAATAGTGCCAGTAAATGAATTATTGGCTAAAGCTAGTACCTGTAGCTTACGCAAATGCCCAATTTGTTGAGGAATTTCTTGAGTGAAGCTATTGTTAGAGAGGCGCAGATACCACAGAAAGCTCAGATTTCCTATGTATGGGGATATGGAGCCAGCCAGGCCTTGAGAGTTGAGGTCCAGCATGGTGACTCTCTGATGATGCCTTGGACTGCAAGTGACACCGTGCCACGAGCAGAAGTGAACGGAATTAGTCCAGGAGCTGAGGACTCGGTTGGGATCATGCTGAATGTTGCCTTTGATGGCCAAGAGTGCCAGCCTATCGGTCTCATTTCCATTCAGCATAGAGGTGAAGGGTTGGTTCAAATTCTTGGGAGGGCTAAGACTGCAAACAAATATTGCATTAGAAAGAGAGCACAGCAATAAGATCATGCATTGCACGCCCAAAACCGGCATTTTGTTCGAACTTGCTTGAAAAAGAGTATTGAGTATTTGCTTCTGAAATATGCAAGTTCGATTCGAGACGTGTCAGACTAATATGAGGATCAGATCATAGGAAGCAGGAATTATTGACTTAACTACTAAACTGTGAAGTCACCATTGTCTGCTCTTGGACCTTTGTTTCTCCTCGACTTTGAATCTAGAGCAGTTTACAATGGCTCATGAGACGGTGACATTGAGAAGTTTCACATGTTGGTGGGGGCTTTTCGTCCTTGTTTGTCTATACTTTTTCTATAGTCTGCCAAGAATGAACAAGAGTAATCTGTGATCCATGACAGATATTTTCACTTCAACTTGCATTTGCAATCCAGAATGTTCACATCCGAGTTGTAAGTTTTAACGCATGCGATGAATAATTCCAAGGGATTAAGGCGTCAAAACACCAAAATCTCTATCATTATTTTGTTGTCAAAGCTTAAGCACATTCATACCAGAACGCCAT
Organism: Potentilla sterilis; assembly: GCA_963682095.1. Lineage (NCBI taxonomy): Eukaryota > Viridiplantae > Streptophyta > Magnoliopsida > Rosales > Rosaceae > Potentilla > Potentilla sterilis. Next base: position 37,335,886 of record OY821755.1, on the reverse strand, counting down.
CCATTCCCTCTTATCATCTCTTTTTGCATTGTTGTCCAGCCAAGGAGGAGCCATTGTGGCGATTAAGAACTGAGAAATCCATTTGTGTTTTGGACTTTCACATCAATGAACATTTCAGTTAAAAGTCACAGCCTAAGAAACAGCATTAGAATTATCATCTTAATTTGCATTTCCAGTCTTATACACAAATACACAGAGAAATATGTGAAGTGTTTGAAACTTCAAGTGCATTCAGATCTAAAATACCTCAATTCCCATACCAATTTTGGAAGTTGTTTATCATATAAAAAAGCATATGTATTAGCTAGCAGAGGTTTAATGTACCTCGAAGAGAGATTCATCCTCAAACTCCCCTCCCCAAATAGACCGCCCACCAGTACCATTTCCTAAAGAATCTCCTGTTTGTATCATGAAACCTCTGATTAGTGGATGAATATATGAGGTTATCAAAATAGCAATTCCAGCAGTGCGTTGTGAAGTTCTCCAAAGTTTGAAGGGCATTCCTCTGAATCCAACTGCATGTGTATGTCTCCTATCGCAGTATACAACTATACATAGTCTCAAACGTTCAATAGTTGTGGTCAATACTACTCAAAACGTTCAGACTAGTGCAAGCACTTTAAGAGGTGCTGAACTGAACTAAATAGGTCACGAGTCTGCAACCGATTACAGTGTCTAGTTAGAGGTGTCTAGTAAGAGGTAGCCGCGATATCTGCTATTCCAAATTTCATATCGAATCAATTCCGTCATTTATGGAAATAGAAAATGAATTCTGTCAATCTAATATAATGGATACCTTATATTTCCTAGAGGCTCTTGATTGTCTACAACTCTTTACAGCATGCCCAGATTTGTCTATTTAAACCAATGAACGAAACCTACTATGAGCGCAACTATTTTCCAGAGAATATAATCAGCAACTTCAGAGTATGACTTAAAGCAGAGCTCATGCAATCTTTTTCACTACTTTTATTTAATCAATCAGAAAAACCACCCCAAAAGTCATCATTACCAAATGAGACAAGTGACCTAAAAACCAAATCAATTGGTGAATGGGGTGCGCTTTGAACAGAACTTATTAGAAATCAGAAGATAACTGTCATTAATGGCTGCTGTTTGTGCAAGGGAGTCAAACCTGGAACTGTTCGGCTAAGATCACATCAGTGGCTAACTTTTATCCTTAGCTGGGATCTACTATGATGAAGCCATGCATATTACAAAAATGTGAACCACACACAAGACGGTAGGCGGTAAGTTCAGCTTCAGAATTCTCATAGTATTAAAGAGCGACACTGGTACCTGGTTCCTCCCAAACAATATAATACCTGCTCCTATCCACTTTCCGACCTCCAGTTGTTAGCTCCAATTTACTCATTCTTACAGTGCTGAAACAATGGTGACCGCAGCTAAAGCGATGAATAAAACAAAACCTGAATGCAATCTGTTCCCTCCAAATGTCACCAAAATACATCAACCTTGTTTCAGAATGAGAACTGGTCTACCATATGAGAGCTTTAAGACTTGGGGACAGTGACATTGAGAATTTTCACATCTTGGTGGGGCTTGTCATCCTTGTTTGTCTTTACTTTTTCTATAGCCTGCCAAGAATGAACAAGAGTATCAGATCAATGATCCCGGATAGATAATTTAAGGACAAAATTCAGTTTAGTACCCTCAACTTTTAGGTAAAAATCAGAATGACCCATTTTTTTGAAAATAAATCAGAATGACCTCTAAAGTTTTGGGTATAAATCAGAATAACCCCTAAACTTTTAGATAAAAATCAGAATGACCCCTCTTTTTAAAAATAAATCAGAATAACCCCTAAACTTTTGGATAAAAATCAGAATCACTCCTAAACTTTCATATATGATCTCCCGGGTCTAAAATTTCAAGTGACCTCGAAATGTGACGTAAGCTGCTGGCTTGGAACTAACAAAAAAGGCTCATACTCCAATATTGAAATATTCACGTAAGGTAAAATGGACCATTTGTATATTAAACCTTCTAAATTTGAAATGAAAACTAATTAACATATTTATAAGAGGCTGGTTGGATGCAAAATGTAGTAATAAAAAGCACATAATTCTGGTCTTAATCATAAATAAAGTGCACATATAAAAGATATATGGTCTTAATCAGCCAAATGTGGGCCCTTGTTGCCAGTTCCAAAACAGCAGCTTACGTCACATTTCGAGGTCACCATAAATTTTAGACCCGGGAGATCATATTTGAAAGTTTAGGGGTCATTCTGATTTTTTTCCAAAAGTTTAGGAGTTATTCTGATTTATTTTCAAAAAAAAGGGTCATTCTGATTTTTACCCAAAACTTTAGCGGTCATTCTGATTTATTTTCAAAAATAGGGGTCATTCTGATTTTTACCTAAAAATTGAGGGTACTAAACTGAATTTTGTCCATAATTTAATTTTAACTTGCATGCACCATCCAGAACGTTGTCATTCCAGTTATAACAGATTCAACTAATAATTTCAAGGCCTAGGCATCAAAATGTGCATTCAAACATCCCTCTCCTTAAAACATAAGCTCAATCATACCTGAACAACATCCATCCCCTTGATCACTCTTCCAAAAACTGTGTGCTTGTTATCCAGCCAAGGAGTAGCTACTGTGGTGATAAAGAACTGAGATCCATTTGTGTTTTGGCCAGCATTTGCCATTGATACAGTAAAAGGCCTATCATGTCGTAAACTGAAGGAACACAAAATATCAACAAACATTTCAGTTATAATTGTTACAGCAATAAGAAAGCACTAGTTGCTGCAGCAATTACTGTTGCAACATATTCAGCCACCATCAGGCAAAGGAGATTCCGAGGTTACATGTATGTGTGGAGCATTTATATGTGGGCGAGTACAACACAGAATATGAGAACATTTTAAATATGTTAGCACATTTTATTTTTTCTTGTCCAAGTTGCATCAGGGAGTAAGAGAAAATATCAATTAGACATGCAAACAGTTGTTTTTTTTTCGGCAGCTTAACCACTGAAAAACTGCAAAGCAATCAAACAAGATACCAGAAATCTTTTAGAATATTTACCTTTTGTGAAATTCATCCTCAAACTCCCTTCCCCAAATAGATTGGCCACCAGTACCATCTCCCAAAGGATCTCCTGTTTGTATCATGAAACCTTTGATGACACGATGAAATATGTGGTTATCATAATAGCCATTGCGGCAGTGCGTTGTGAAGTTCTCCACAGTTTTAGGGCATTCTTCTGGATACAACTTCATGTGTATGTCACCCATTGTTGTATGCATAATCTGGGAAATAGGATAATGAATTTTTAATAGAAATAAATGAATGGAAGAGGAAAACGAGAAACAGATGATCAAACAACCAGCAATCCAAAGCCCGAAAGGTATGCAGCCAAGTGAAGTATGGTGTCTAAAACAAACAATACTGGAGCCATCGTATCTTTAGTTAATATGCAAACCAATATACATCTAAAGAGCTAATCCACAGAGGTAAGGTGGAACTTCTGTTTTTTTTTTTTTTTACTGTTTCTTAATCCACATATAGGAACGAGAATATGCCCTAATTGCCTTCTACATTTGGTTCCCCTACCTATTAAATGCTACAAATTTTTTTTTTTTTTTTTTTTTTTTTGAGAATAAATGCTGCAACTCGTAACTAGTAAATGACCGTTTAGTCACAAAGAAAAATAAAGTACACATGTGAACCAAAGAGAATTAAATTGAGTAGAATGTACAGGAAACTTTTCACTATGAGTTTCTCTATTTTTTTTTTTCTTTCTCTATCAACCCCACAAATAGCCCAAACCCACTTCATGGACCCACGCCGAACCCTACCGTCTTTAAGAGACAATGTCCTATTAGATAGGCAGGTAGAGTGAGGAGGTTTGAACCCCAGAGCACTCAGGACTCGGGAGCAAACCATGGGCCCCATTTGGACTCCTATATATAAAAGGGTTCTTGAATTAGCTTTAATTTACCTAAGAAAATAGGAATGATATTCCTATGTAGAAAAATATTTCCAAAGAAGCTTTATAATATGCCACAACACACAGGGACAGAATTTCAGTTATGAAATGTATTGTTGATTCTTTATTTTACTTTTGCACAAGAACATGACCAAACAAGTACTTGTATGATCCTTTCGTTCTTTCCTGTATCTTTTTACACTCGTAGAAATAAACATGTTCTGCTTAAATTATTATGATTCACACAGAAGAGAACAAATAAATTTCACCCAACTTCTAAATGTGATTCTACTTCTACGGTTAACAGAATTTGAGATTCCTAATGCACGTCCTCAAGTTTCACATTTATTTATCAACTCTCAACCGAATTATTAGGTTTAACTTTTGCTTACAAAAGTTGTAATACGTTATAGTGTAGATACATAGAAGTAAATGGATGAGACGGTCCATTATTTCCAAAGATTGAAAGCAACTCACCACATTGTCAGGTAGGGACGTCGTGACCAATTTGCCTATCTCAGAGGCAGCCAAGAGTTCATCAGCAGGAGGCTTCTCATTAAACACATCTCTTCCCTTGGTGGCATCTTCAGGCTCTTCTGGTTCTCTCTGACTGAATAGGGCACAAATAAGAGCAACCAGATTATTCAGATCAATTCAATCCATGAGAATTGTAGTCAAATGTAGAAGAGCTAAATTCACAAAGACGGCCAAAATATTACTAAAAAAATAAAGTAAAAAGAATCTATACTCAAGTAACTATCATCAGTAACAATAAATCTTTAATATGATCAACAAAATATCAATACACCTCTTAATTTATTTCAGCCTAGATCGCATCTCATATCAAGTCCACAATTGCCCAAAAAACAAAATAATACCAATATCAAACAAGTATTTAAAGTCGTTTTAGGTACTTTAGTACCTGAACAGATATATTCTGTGTTTCTTGAAGGCACAACATATTAGAGTGGGATCTGACAGAGGCTCTTTGCTCTCATTGACATTTGCTGCAGCTGCAGGAATCTTTCTGACTTTTTTACTGCTTCTGTCACCTTGGTATAAGGCAATTCTCAAAAACCTATCATTGTTTTCCACTTTTCCTAGAATGCGGGCAACTTTATTGGTCTGCAAGTTTACAACCTACAAATAGAAATTTAATATGAGAATAGTATAACAGGGACTTTTATAAAAAAATTAAAAAAATTAATTAATGGGAAAGAGGATGTTATACAATCCTAATAAATGACAGTGTATTATCTTACTTTTATCCCAAGGAGAGTTGGATATATAAGAAAATTTGAGCTCTCATCAAAAACTGCATTCGGCTGTGGTGCAGTTTCTGTTTTCTCTATTTCCTTCTCAACAGCCATTCTTCTACCAAAGTCTATAGCTTCCAGCTGGTACATAGGTACATCACTTCTTTGGAGATCTTGGGCGACCTAATGAGAAAAAGATACTAACTAAGGTGTCTCCAAAATATTCTCAAGAACATTGAGTATTAACATAATTACATAAATTAATCAAAAAATAAGCAAGCATTACCTCAAGGGATTCATCATAAACTCGTCGTATTTTACCAGTTAGAAACCAAAATACACGTATCCTACGGTCAGGTGATGTAACCGAAAATTGTTTGCCATCTGGGCTAACCTGAAGAACCAGAAATTTCTAAACTTGCTAGTAAAAAGTTTCTTGTCATGCATTAAGTTTGAGAAAAATTGAAACAGTGAAGGAAGAAAATGAAAAATTAAAATATAACAAGATTAAGCATGGGATGGATTGTATACCGTACCTCAATTGAAGAAACTGAAGTTTTGCATTTCACAATATCAAAGAGATTTGTGTCACTTTTGAATCTGAATTTCATCCTGCAAGCACCACATGAAAATAATTGGTTACAGACCTTCATTACTACTTGGAAGGACACATATGTACAAACCTGATAGTCATTCACACACACACATATGATCTACTTGTTTTATTTATTTGTTAATAAGAGAACGAAAATACAGAATCCACATGTCCAAGATAAGAATCGCCACCAAAGTTTCTAAACAATAGCACATGCAATTTTATCAGTAGTCTCTAAGGAGTCTTGCGTCAATTTCTAGTCATATTTGGCTATGATTACGGTTAACTAATGATTGGAAAGTTTATATAGTCTGACTACAACTGTAAGCACCGTTAAAAGAATTTCACAGAAATTTCTTTGATCCTCACATACTTTGCCCTATAAAAAATTAATGTATATGGATGAAGGAGAATTATTATATTAACATGTCAAAGCAGTAAAACACTCATACCCATTCTCTGGAAACTCAAGTGTAGCAGGATTCCAATATTCAATCATTCCCTTCTCATCAGCTGATATCACCGTATCATATTCATGATTGTATTTCATGATTTTCACCGGCCCCAAGTGTATCTGCAGAAAATCATTATTAAACAAGTGCTAAAACTAGAAAGGACAGCTTTGAATAAAACTCTTTAGGACGCAAGTATCCCCTTGTCTGGAAAAACAAAAATCATGGTGAAGAAATAAATGAATCATCCAATAGTTGCAAAATACCTTTCTGGATATTAAAGGTTCATTTGTACCAGCCCGTGCATCAAAAATGTGTACAGATGATGAGTTTCTATCACTGATGGCAAGCCTAGCTTTGACATCCCCTTGTTTGTAGACCCACTCAACGGCACCAGGCACAAAGGATGTGTGAATCATGGCCATCATATCATAGTTGACAACATCATATATCTTCACGGAGGGATCATTTGAAATTGTACAGCAAAGCAAACCATCAGGACTAACCTGCATAGCAAATCCTTGTCATGGTTCATGACTGCATTATATAAGATTTGAAAAAGTTTTGCTGCCTTGCCCATATTAAATGGGTGCACAATAAACTGAAAAATTACAAACTGAAAAATTACAAACCGAAACACCCACTGTATACAAGAACCTCAGGACATGTCTTCACTAGTCGTCATGAGAATGGGAATAACATGACAACTTCAGAAATCATGAAGAATTGGACATTTATTTATGAACTTAATCATTAACTTCGGAATTCAGACTACGGATTAGAGAACACAAAGTCAGATGTCCCTTTTGTCAGCTTGGGTGCCAAATGGGTAAGGTTTTGGGAAGACTGTTGGATGGGGTGAAAATTTCTGAAACCCTTTTCCTCAATTACACAGAATGGTGCTGCTATCACAATGTTCCTACCGTACCATTGTGTGTGAACCCTAGGGTTTCGGATTTCCTCAGACACTAAATGATGAAGAGGTAAGTGAGTAAACTTTGTTTCATGGGACTTTTGGTTTTGTCAGGATCCAATTCATACTTGTTGAAAGAAATCTTGCTGGTTCCATTTAGACCTGATAGATTACTACAGAAGTTGGTTTCTTAGGGAGACTCCTCTCTTTCTATTTTTATTCACACATTCAATTTAGAAGCTGAAGTATCTCGTCAGGTCTGTTATATTGTCCAGAGAAATGGCCATCTTGATCTCTTTTACCCCATTGGTGAGTGATATAGAAAAATGCTACTGAAAGATCAACTTTTTTGCTATTTTATTATCTAATCGCAGTATTCTTGTGGGATAAAACCTTTTAGGGATTAAAGGAACTTGAATATCCATGCATCATGTTGCTCTATTGTCTGGGAAGTTTTTCAGAGGTCAGGTTTCAGGAAGATGTACTGGGATGAAAATTTGAAAATTCAAGTTTCTGAGCAGGGAAAGGTACAAAAGGATCTTTAAGGGAGTAAAGAGGTCAGAAACTTGATCGCATGTCGCAAACGGTTAGTTTCTAGGCTTCGCTTAGGAGTCAATTTTCTTCAAATTTTAGACACAGTTATTTTCAGGCCTTTTCATGATTGGGAATGTGGCTCGCATAAACTATGTTGTCTAGTAGTTGTACTTCAATCTGCTAGTTGACTCAGGGGACACATAATCCCCAGCAGTGTGCTTTGCTTGTCTCTTAGTATTTAGTAACGAAAAAGTGCTGTGTGCTCATAAAAACACTAAGACAAAATTTAAGAACCCCTCAATCAGGACTTAAAGAAGATAAACCAATGTTCATTCACTTAGTGAGCAACTTTTATCGACACATCATGAAATTTAACCGAAAATCAACATGTGGTTTTTTTTATGTGTTCCTATGAGTCCACATTCAGAATTAGAACAGTTCAGAAGCAGATCAATAGGAAACAAAGAACTAAAAAGCATATGCATAGAGATGTGTAAGTAAGACTATTGTCTTATTCCATGCTCATAATAGACCGTTGCAGATTAGAACAAAGCATTAATCAATCTTACAGCAAGATGGCATGGTATACATGTAATGAGGAATCAAAGTTAAACTTACAGCCAGGCCTTCAATGGGACCAAGGTGGGACCTAAAATGCTTTGCGAATTCAATGCCAATAGGCTTCTTCTTCCAAAACTTCAAGTGCCCTGGTCAAAAGAGATGTAACAATGAGGGAAACAAAAGACTTATCTATATATAAGAAACAAATTGAAGACAGCCAAAATGAGCGAATGAAAAAGTGTTAGGATTAGCATGCAACAATTCAGCAGTCCGGGTAATGACATAAACTAGACAACCACCAGTCAGATTATAATAAAACTTAGATTCTTGTGAGGCATTGCTATGTAGGTACAACAGTCAGATGGATGTTAAAATACAATGCTACTAATGCCCATGTAAAAGAAAACATGCACAATAAAACTGGCAGACCTATACGGCAATTTCAAGCCATGAGAAAACTTACCATCAACACTTCCAGTGACGACAAATTCTGCCGCCGACACAGCAACATGAGTAACCACGTCTCTGTGCATATAACTCTTTTCGTACCTGTTCATGCCGCAAAATCAAGAAAACAAAGTCATACATTTTGAAAAATCGCGCTAACAAATTAACCTCTTGGCAGAGACAAACAAAAACAATCATTGAGAAATTCGCAGTGAGCTCATGACAGATTACAATGACTCCTAAACTCAACACACAGATTTGCCAAGTTGACATGAGCTTAGGGTTTAGGGGTTTAAGTAGCCAACTAACAAATCAACATCAACACAGTCTCTATCACAAATTGCGGAACTCAAACGGAACTAAAAACTATAATTCAATTTGATAAATCAAAATTTCAAGTCCAATCCAGAGAAGATTAGCTCAAGAGTGAAGAGAAGGGCATACATGAGAGCGGACGGTAAGGCGTCGAGGTAAGCCTGCTCGAACTGGAGAGGGCGCTTGGGCCGAGCTCGAGGCGCTGGGCCGGGCCCGACTATCGGCTCCTCCTCACTCTCCGCCGCGATCACGTTACCGTTCTGAGGCTCCTCCTCCATGTTTGCTCCTGCTCGAAGCTTGAACAAGTACAGTGAGAGGAAAACGCAGTGTGCTTCGGAGTCGGAGCGTCGCCGGAAGTAGGACGGAACTCGAGTGCTGTTTCCGACTGAAGAAAGTTGCAGTGGCTCTGTAATTGGCTGGGGATTTTGAAACGAAGAAGGAATGGAGAGCGGTCGATTCAGTCCCGAAATAAAGAGAGTAAAAGAAAACAAAAACCCGAACCTTATATTCAGTTTTTGGTCCGGGTTTTGCTCCGAATTTAGAAAATTGGAACCCAAAGCTGTAAGAGCCCAAATTTGTGTTCATTTGGGCCTCAGTAATTTACCCGTTATTTTTAGAGAAACAATTCCAGTTTAAAATATAGATAAACAATTTAGTAAATTACTCAGTAGCACCCGATTAAATTTATCAATACAGAAAACTCACTTTTAATATTTCTCATACAAATCAGGACAACAGTCCAGGCCCAACAATTAAATGAAGCAGGCCTGACACTGACCCGGAAAACCAAATGACAATAAAACCCTGTGTTTCAGTAAAATTACAAGTCTGCCACTGATATCTCCCTCCACCCCCAAATCTCAATCGAGCCCTAAATTCTCCACAGAACTAAATTTCTCAAATCTCAGTAGCAGCCAAGCCAGCCATCTCTCCGTCCGCAAAACTCATTTCAGAACGCATCGATCACTCTCCACACCACTTCAGTAACATCGATATCCTCTCTTCTTCTTCGTCTTCAACCTCTGAAACTCAATCGGTGAGTAACACAGTAACTCAATTGTAAATTCATTCCGATTTTATTTTCCAGTAAATCTAAAACTAGGCTTGCGTCAATCAATTTCAATAATGGCTTCACGAAATCAACAAGTTGTGTAGCACGTTAGAAGCAGTAGCAGCTTCCTCGGTAAGAGTAATAGCAGTAGCAGATTTTGATCGGTGAAGAAGTTCCACAAAGCAATAGAAGTAGAAGGTTTTGATCGGTGAAGAAGTCCCATGGAGCAGTAGCAGTAGCAGGTTTTGATCGGTGAAGAAGTTCTATGGAGCAGTAGCAGTAGCAGGTTTTAATCGGTGAAGAAGTTCCATGGAGCAGTAACAGGTTTTGATCGGTGAAGAAGTTTCATGGAGCAGTAGCAGTAGCAGCCAAAAAAATGAGATTGAAGAAGTTCAATGGAGCGTGATTAGGTAAAGCCGTGAACTTTCATGTGAGCGATTGACACAGTAGCATCAAATATCCTTCTTCTTCGTCTTCAATCGGTGAGTAACACAGTAGTACAAATTTTGATTTGATTTGATTTTTTTTTTATTTTTTTTTGGAAAACTGCACAGTAGCACAATAGCAAAACTGGACTTGTATGAATCTATTTCGATAACGAATTCACTAAATTGACAGGTTTTCCTTCTTCTGCTGGTATAAAAGAGGGGTAACAGTGTCAAATTGCTAGTAACATGTGGCAGTTTAATAGTATCTTGTACTAATTTATAAATTTTAGTCTTAAATTGCTCAATTGAATATGTAAGTGAGTTATTTATAAAACAAATTATTGTCATGTACCTACCTGTAGTTTGTTATAAACTATTCCAGACAATTCCAGACCATCTAATTTTTTTTATTGAAGTAATGAAAAATTACATATTCACCCAGAACACACCCATGAAATAATCTCTTTGTAGGATTGAAGAAAAACAGGTCGCATAAAGACTGTATTTTTGGCCCCTCACAATGGACATAACAAGGCGATCTGGTGAAAAACCACAATGATACATGAGATAGAAAATTTTGTAGGCGTAGAAAAAAAATTTTAAAGAAAAGTTTTTAAAGAAAAAACTACACCTTCTTCGTGCCCTTTAAACTAGGGATTTGAGAGTTGCCATAGTATAACATGCTTGACACCTCTACTAAGAGATCTCACATAAAGAAGTGACAAATAATATATAACTTATAAGTGGGTGAATAATACTCAATTATACTGAAGTTTTTTTATGATGAAAACCCAACACATGACATCATGTCACTTTCGAATAAGAGACCTTGCTACGACTTTTTGTTTCTTAGCACGTCGTCGCCCTCCATCTTGGAGATATCGACGACAACGTCATTACCAGCAATAGCCAACAATTGGGCAAAGCTTAGGGTCATGGATTTTATGGTGCACATGTGATCAGAATCCGCGAAGTGGCTGATATTAGGGTTTTGGAGCAAGACGAGGCGGCCCTTCTTTTGTGTTACGGTGTTTAGATTTGTACAATACATAAATTTTGAAGATTAGGACCCTTCTTTTGTGGCTATTGTTATTGACAATCTAATAGGTTTCTTTGAGATTGTCTTGATCCTTTTTTGCCAAATTATTGTTTTGCTTTTCCCATACAAGCACATGACAGATCTCTTGTATAAACATGCAGTATACAGTCTCAAACCACATTTTATAAGGTGATAATAGCCGAACACTTAAACAAGTCATTCTTTTTGACAATTTTTTTTTGGGGCAAATAGATATTATTGTCTGAAAAATACAAAACAAAACTCATAACTGGTTTAGGACCATATATGCGTATAAGTAGTGGGACTTCATGCTTAAAAATGTCAAATATCTAAACTAATTAGTCTCATTCACCCATATGACAAGTCGAGTGAGAAACTTTCCAAATCAAAATGTATGATACTATCTACATAGCACGAATACGAGTACGTGTGTTTGCATTTGACACAATACGATACACGGACACGCCAAATATATTTTTTTGAATACAGACACGTGGTGGACACGTTAACTAAATTTTATTTTAAATATTATATATATGCATAATCAAGGTTCTAAAAATCTCCGCCTAGGCGCCGCCTAGGCTGTAGGCGGAGCTCGACAGCCCCGATTTCAGGCTTCAGGCGTCCATCAGGCGGCTCCAGGCGGGTCAAGGCGCTAGGCCGGGTCGGGTCGGGTCTGAAACCTAAAAAAATAGTCTGAAGATTAAAACCTAATTCTTCAGTTTCTCTCCGCCTTCGCCTTCGCCTCTGCTCGTTCTCTCCTTCGACTGACTGCGACTTCGCCTCTTCTGAGTCTTCTCACGTCTGCCTCTTGGCCCTCTCTCTCAATCTTAGGCGGCGGTTCGGACTTCGGACGGAGGCGGTTCTGCACTTCTGCGACTCTCGGCTCTCTCTCTCAGTCTCCTGCTGCCCTGCAGGCCTGAACAATTATTTTTCTCGACATAACTATTATTTTTCTATCTAGATTCATACAAAGAAAAGGAATAGACTAGACACCGGAAGGTTGAACAATTTAGTTTATGTCCAATTCAATTCAAAGATCATCAATAAGAAGAGAAGACTAAAGGAGAAGGGAGTAGATGTGATACTTGCTAGTGAGGCTACTATGACACAAGAATGGACTGTTGAGGATGGTGATGAAGATTTTGATTTTGATCTTACCAATGACATAGTTGGAGATGAATCGGGAATTGATAGTAGTGCTACTGCTACACTTAGGAGAAGTGCTAGGCTACACTTAGAAGTAAGAGAACTTGATGAAGAACTTGAAGAATCGGATGAAGAATCGGATGAAGAAGATGGTGTTGAGATGGATTTTGAGTTTGAGTCTGACACCAAAGGAATATTAGAGGGATATGAAGAAGAAGAAGATGTGGATTCTTAGGTTTGCAAGTTCTTTTGGTTATATTTGGGATTATTTGCTATGTTGAATTGCTATGTTGAGACTTGAGACTATTGTTATGTTGAATTGCTATGTTGAGACTTGAGACTATTGTTATGTTGAGATTATTTGCAATGTTTGTAAATTTAGTAATTTACAGGTTGGGTTGTTCGTTTTAAAGAAATGTCATGCTAAATTTTTTCCAAATTATTCATATTAAACTTCCAAATTATTCGTATTAAACTATTTTTAAATATAATATTTTTAATTAAAAAGTGAAAAATGTAAAACGTCTAGTCCCCGCCTAGTCCGTCCAGGCGCTAGGCTATGGGTCACCGCCCGCCTAGCGCCTAGCGCCTTTTAGAACCTTGTGCATAATAAAAATATGTGAAATACAAACAAAATAGTTTATAATAGCGATGACTTCATCTTATTCCAAAATCTGATAAATGATTCTTGGTATTCCAAACTCCCACCTCTTCTCCTTCACACACCCCCCATCAATTAGCCTCCAAGCTTCACTTTCCCCATCGACTTTCACGATTTGGAAGTTCCAAAGATTGACTTTTTTTATAAGTTGACCCGACAGAGAATTTTATTTCACGACGAGTTAGAGAACGTTAAAACCAGTTTGTGGACACGTAGCACGTTTAATTTGGAGTTCGTATGAAAAAGTTATGATGTAAAAATCGGTGACTTTCCTTTTTTGGACGAGTATAAATAGTCGGGAGAAATTTTCCCAAAACGGCAAGTTTGCTTTTTTTTTTTTTTTCTTTTTTTTGTTTCTTTCTTTTTCTTTTCTCTCTTCCTCCCCGACTCGGCCCCCAGCCTCTGCACCGACCGCCGTCGCCGACCTCCTATCTCCGCCATCCGGCAAAACTGGACCGCCGCACCGGTCACGTTCGGACCGTCTCGGCCTCCTCTTCAATTCTCTGGTGGTGGCGTGGCGTGGCGTGATTCACCGCCATTTAGGCGTACAAAGGTATAGAGGGTTCAACTGTGTTTAGGGTTTAGGGCTCCCTCCTCTGACCACCGTTCGACCCAATTTCGGTTGGGAATAGAAGGCCTCGGCTTGCACGTCAATTCCATGGAAGAAATTGAACCGATTCAACCCAGGTAAGGAGAATTTTCGAATTGAAATTCTAGGGTTTTTCGTGTCCACCCTCGTGTCCTACTTTCGTGTCCACCCACACACACACGTGTCCAACACAAATACGCGCGTATCCATATCGTGTCCAAATCAGACACGCGTGTTCGGACTTATTTCACCGTATCGTATGTGTATCTGTGTCTAATACGGAATACGACACATTTTTGGCGTGTCCGTGCAATGTAGGATACTACACACAATGATCATAGGACAAATACCAAAAATTTTGAAGCGAAAATATGAAAAAGTGTGTTAGGGAGATATTTATATCAATTGTCAAGTTTATGTATTAGTTTTTATTTTTCAAAATAAAATAATTTTCAAACACATTCGATACCTCATGCAACTTATCTAAGAATACAATAAAAAGATTTTATTTTTTGGGTAAAAACCTAAAGGGCATGTTTGGTACATGGGATTGGCTGGGATGGGACTGTCATATTTTCTTGCATAAGACTTGTCCCATGTTTGGTGGGAGGTGGGACTAAATTTAATGGACTATGGAAGCCCAAAAAGGGGCTGGAGGCAGTCTTACATAAGGACACCAAAACACATGGGTTTGCATAAGCACGTCTTACATAAGAGAAAGACGCGCTCTGCAACCCGGCCTCTCCTCCGTTTTGCTCTAAAGGCTGAAAGTCTATCCTACTTTTTGCTCCAAATTGTTGAATCCAGGTGCAATCTCTAGTCTTTCTCACACACTCTCTTGGGTTTAATCTTCACCACTCTCATCTACAACCCTTTATTTTTCCTGTTCGATCTGAAAATTCACCAAAGATTGATTATCTATTGATGAATGTTTATGGGTTGTAGTTTTTTTGCGATTGATTAAAGATTTGGTGTATGGGTATGCTAGGGATTGATTAATTTTATGATTGGGTTTTTGTTCTTGTTCTTGTATCATTGTGCTTAATTTTTTTTTGATATTTTGTCGATTTGATTGTTTATGGGTTCTTGGTTGGGTTCTTGTTCTTGTTCTTGGTTGAGTGATCTATTGGCAGAAGCTACGGCTCTTGGTGATGGTAAAAGCCATATTTCTTAATTTCTGTACTGCATTACCTTTCTTAATTCAGACAAAGTAAGAACATTAGAATACTAAAAGCCATATTCTCTGAGTCATCTTCCTTAAACAAAGATTTATATATATCATATGCAATCACCTTTATATATATAGATGATATGAATGTTTAAACAAGGATTTATATATATCATATGCAACCATCTATTGGCAGACGAATTGGAATCGCATGCATACAGATGATATGATGCGAAAAAACCATTACTTAAGTCCAATGATATTGCCTTGCCTTTATATATATCATATGCAATCACCTTCTGTCCTTTTGGTAACATTGGCTGGTGTTGTTGGAAGTATTGTTGAGCTTTGTGTTTCTGTTCATTAATTTGAATGTTTACTTGAAAATTAGATATGGATCGAAGACAAATTATGTTGCTTTTATTGGTGGAATTATTGCACCTAAAGACAATGTGTGCTTGCACTATGCTTGTGTTAATGATGTTGAATTTGAGAAGGAGTCGTGCTCAAGCACATTCCCTGCATAATCGTTCATTTGTTAGACGTGAAACTCGTTTGAATTATTTAGATAGTATCATAGGTCAAAGTGATACTGAATGTGTAAACGAGTTAAGAATGGATAGAAGAACATTTGGTCTACTGTGTGAATTATTGCGCACAGAGGGTAGGGTAAAGAGTGATGGTTTGGTGTCTGTGGAGGAGCAAGTATGTATGTTTTTACATATACATGCACATCATGTGAAAAGTCGGACTATTAGAAGTAGATTTTTCCGATCCGGAGAGACTGTTAGTAGGTACTTCCATTCTATACTACAAGGTGTTTTGCGATTATAAGGTAGTTTGTTGAGGGTACCTGATCCAGTACTTGCTGATTGCATGGATCATAGATGGAAGTGTTTTAAGGTTAGTTTACCATCGGGACTCCATTGTTGTTTTTATTGATAATTTTATGGTTGATTTCTATCTATGCACTTAATAAATTTTATGAACTTTTTCTTTTAATAGAATTGCTTGGGTGCACTTGATGGAACTTACACTAGAGTACGTGTGCACTATCAGATCGGACAGAATAGCCGACGAAAAAAATTTCGTCTACTATTCAAAATTTTCGTCGGGTATTCCTTCTACCGACGAAAATTTCGTCGGCTATTATTCGTCGATAAAACGGCGTCGGTAATACCCAAAGCCGACGACAATAACGAAATCGTCGGCCATTTTCACATATGCCCGATGAAATAACGAAATCGTCGCCCATTATCACCGACGAAAATATATTTCGTCGACCAAACCTTGGCATAATGCCCGACGAAATTCGTCGGATATTTTCACATATGGCCGACGCTATCGTAAAATATAGCCGACGATCTCTTCTGTTTCGTCTGTTATTTGTTCTGAAATATAGCCGACGACATGAAGATTTCGTCGGAATATATTAATATTTTAAGAGGCATTAATTAGTTATAGCCGACGAAACCGTCACTATTTAACATAGACCACTGACGAAATAATGTCATTTTCGTCGGTTATAACAGTTATAGCCGACGAAATTTGGTAAATTTCGTCGGCTATAGTAGTGATAGCCGACGAAATAATGTCAATATCGTCGGCTGTTCTTACATTTTGGGGGAAAAAATTAAATTAATTTCTAAATTACCATTCCAAGCAACCTGCAATTCACAGTGACAATCTAACAAGAAACACGTTTTTCATTAATTATTTAATTTGTTCCATCCCTAAACCCTAAACCCTAATCTTGGCCACCATCCTGCTGTCCATCATGCTCGTCATCCTGCTGAATAAACTCGGGAGCTCTCGGCATTCGAGGTTCATCTAACGGCTCAAACGGGGGCGGGGGTTCAAGGCCTTGTTGTTGTGCCGCGAACATAACATACCACCAGTTTTGTTGGCCGGCGTAGTTCTGTCGCCGAATTTTCTCGCATTCAGCATGCCAACGCTCCATTTCCATATGATACTGCTGTGTTCTCTGGAACTGGGCCGCCAATCTTGCATTTTCTTCTGCCAATCTCTGCATTTCCCCCTTCATCTGTTGGGTGTCCCCGCCTCCCCTCTTTTGAGCTCCCTTAGTGGTCTTCAGGACCCCTATTCTAGAACTTCCCAAACTCCGGCAGTAGTACTCGTTTGACCGTTTTGGGAAGGCTGCGTCGAATATCCTCGCTGCAGTTTGGACATTCGATCGGTCGACCTGGCTCAGGGCTTCTTGCAGATCTTCCTCTGAAATGTTCGGTTGTATCTCCCGAACTACTTCCTGCAACACTTCTTCTTCGGCCCGGTTCACCCTCTCCTAATTGAACGGAAAAAAAAAATTAATATTTTAACAAATATATAATTAAGTAAAATTAATAATTAAAATTTTAAAATCGTAATCAACGACTTACAAGCTCTTTTGTCGCTAATAGATAAGCCTTCTTGAACGTCTCTACGTACGGGTTGCTTAAAGGATGATCTCTAAGCGCCTCCTCCTGATATTGTGAAAATGGCCTAGAACCACCATGATGGGGGGTTGTGTCACGGCGGCGGTTCGCAGAGTTTATCTGAGACCGTTCCTTCAAACAAATAATAAAATATTAGAAAAATGCATAAAAAAATATTAGTGTAATAATTATAAAATAATTAAACTAATAATTAAAATATTAACAAAATAAACATTTATAGTTAAGTTTAGTATTTACCTGCATAACTGGGTTGTTGAAGTCTACTGTCTTCAACCAACGCCACTCGTACTCCCTGAACATGAACTCTCTTTGAGTACCCATACGACCATATTTGTCGTATTCGGTAAAGTGGGTACGGAGCTCGTTCTTCCACTCTTTGAACTTACGGAAAAAACAAAAGTGCATTTGAAATATTATTAATATCATAAAATATTTCAAATTATAAGATGAGGAATTCCCAACGTACCTCGAGTTCTGCATCGCGTACGCCCAAGCATGCTTGTGTTCAGCAATCTCGAAGTATGCCTGAAAGATAATATTTTATTAGTTTTAAAATTATAACAATACCGAAAATTATTAAATATTACGATAAAGAAATTAAGTTTTTTAAATTACTCACCGACGCCGCGTTGTTGACCTCCCTCTTGATCTCTTCCGGCACATCAGCCCACCGTGTCCACAACATAGGGGCTCTATCCCTAATTAGTGCTCCCACGCAACCCGCGTAATTAGGGCGTTTTTTCCCCTGA
This sequence comes from Potentilla sterilis, assembly GCA_963682095.1. NCBI lineage: Eukaryota > Viridiplantae > Streptophyta > Magnoliopsida > Rosales > Rosaceae > Potentilla > Potentilla sterilis. Next base: position 37,317,541 of record OY821755.1, on the reverse strand, counting down.
GCATCCTGATTAGGGGGTTCGTTGATCTGGATCCTCCCGTTGGTCTCAACACTTTTCCTGAGCGTATCAAAACATATGACACCTCTCGTATTCCTGCTTGAACTACTAGCGGCGGTCCCTATCACATAAACGACAATTGGTTAATAAAATTAAATATTAGTGCGTTAATTTTAATAAAACATTTAATTAATAAAATCAAATGTTACCTGAACTCGATGACCCGTCTGTCGACTTTCCTTTTAATCTCGCCGAAATCAGGAGCTCAGGTCTCTCAAATGGCTCATAATGGTATGCCTCCGCAACACTCACGTACTGAGACCTAGCAGGCCATATGGGCACACCACGCTCGTCGACCTCGGGTATGGCAGGAATGTTGTATGGCAGGTATAGCTGATTAGAGAGAGTATGCCCCTCAGTAGAGTCAGTAGCAGACGGCGCATGACTCGTCATCGGCTCCCGATGAACCTCAGGCGACGGACCTGATGAACGTTTGGAGCTATGTCGTCCTGAAATAGCTGCGTACTACATCTCGGAGGATCTGGCCGGAGAGGGGGACATGAACTGCTCGACGGCCGCCCCGCCGATAAAAGGGTCTGGTGCCGGTTGCTCACACTCCTCCGCGGCTGGGATGAATCGATCCTCTGAGGCTGGCTGGTGGTCCTCTGAGGTTGGCTAGGGGTCCTCTCGGAGTCTCCGGATCCGCCAGAACTTCCAGAACCCCTAGATCTGGAACGACGGCCTCCGAATAGCTGTCTAAATGCATTGGCCATCTGGAAACAAATAAATTAATACATTAATTAATATTAAATTATATTACATTAAATAACAAATTCTAATTAATATAATAACCAATAATACTAACATATTTTAAAACATACTAACAAATTAATATTTATAATTTAACTAATTTTAAATAATACTAACCATTAACATAAATATAACCATTTATATACAAATATAACTATATTTGATCATTAACATATATATACATACAAATAACCATTTATATATTAACATAAATATAACCATTTATATAATTAGGCTACCAATTTATATATATAATTAATTTAACAATTTATATATAACAATTAAAATATACATTAACATATATATATATATATATATACATACAAATATGTGTATATATTAACAAATATATAACAATTTATATAATTAATCTACAAATTTATATATATAATTAATCTAACAATTTATATATATAACCAATATATATAACAATTTAACACACACTTAAATATATAAATTATATACCTAAATTATATAATTAAAATAAATTGCAAAAAAAAAAAATTACCGTTCAGATTGAAGGAGAAGGAGGAGGAGGAGATGTTTTAAGGTTTAGGAGAGAAAAAGTCGGGCTGCTGCGACTTTCAGCTTTTATAGCAGAGAGAATAGCCGACGATTTAAAAGATTTTGTCGGCTATTCTTTGAATGTCGTCGGCTATACTTTGGAAGATCAACAGCCGTCAGATCTGAGCCATCCAACGGTGGAGAATAAAAAGGCGCGGATTGCAAGAGTTTAGCCGACGAAATATAATTTTCGTCGGCTAAACTATAGGTCAAACCACTAAGTCAAACCTCTAAACGCTTAAAAACAGAAATTAGTCTAGTTAAACGATGGTTTTTGCCCTGACCTTCAACAGATAATAGTTTCAAATCGATGAGACGCAACTAATTATATAAAAATTTTACAAAATTGATTTAACGAACGTCAGGCTACCCATAGGAAAACGAAAGTAAAAAATAAGTTAACCGCAACATTCGGCATACAGATTTTATCAGAACCTTATCATTTTTCAACCGTAGACGTATTTCATTATTTCAGTCATATCTTATTTCACAACATTTTTGCATTTGAAGAGTCTACGTATAGTAACTATTTGAAACTATACATTCACTCAAACACTTAGTAAACAAGTTAAGGAACATTAGTGCATATGTTCTGATTTTGAATCTAAAAGTTTAGAAAATCTATTCCAACCGTCAGATATCACCGTTAAAATTAAATACATGTATGGAAAAAAATCCAACTTCAGCTGACAACGTTAAAGGCTTGATTGGAACGGTCAACCGGGTAAGTCAAACCTCTAAACGCTTAGAAATGGTAATTGGACTGTCTAAATGACGTTTTTTGGCCTGACCTTCAACAGATAATAGTTTCAAATCGATGAGAGGCAACTAATCGTATAAAAATTTTTCTCAAAATATTTACCGAAGGTAACGCTATCATTAGGAAAACGAAGGAATAAAACCTTTGACCGCATCTTTCGACACTTAGATTTTATCAGAATCTTGTCATTTTTCAACCGTAAACGTATTTTATCATTTTGGTCATATCTTATTTCACGACTTTTTTCTATTTGAAGGATGAAGTAATGGTTTATCGTTAGTGATAGATCTTAAAATATATAGACTTATAGCCGACGAAAATGTCAATTTCGTCGGCCAAAATTTCAAAAGTTTTCGTAGGCTAATGTTTCAGAGAAAGGCCGACGAAAATCCAAATCGTCGACTGAAATATGAATATAGCCGACGTTTTTTGTTTATACCAACGAAAAAACAGTATCGTCGGCTATGGTTAAATTATGGCCGACGATTTTGTATGTCAATTTCGTCGGCCAAAATTTTAAAAGTTTTCGTCGGCTAATGTTTCAGAGAAAGGTCGACGAAAATCCAAATCGTCGACTGAAATATGAATATAGCCGACGTTTTTTGTTTATACCAACAAAAAAACAGTATTGTCGGGTATGGTTAAACTATGGCCGACGATTTTGTTTTTCCACCGACGAAAAATAAAATCGTCGGCTATTCGTTGGAAGTACCGACGAAAATTTTAATTCGTCGGCCGTTTTTTTTTAATTTCGTCGGGAAAAGCCTTTTTTCTGGTAGTGATGCCTACAAGTGACAAACCAAGATATCGAATAAGAAAGGGTGAAGTTGCAACAAATGTATTAGCTGTTTGTTCTCGTGACTTACAGTTTATATTTGTTTTGTCGGGTTGGGAGGGATCGGCATCCGACTCTAGAGTTCTTCATGATGCAGTCACTAGGCCTAATGGATTAAGAGTTCCCACTGGTAAGGCTATTGGCCAACAGTGTTTAGATTGAATTTAGACTGCTTTTTGTGCCTTTACACACACTAATAGGATTCCTATTTTTGCTATTAGGTTATTATTACCATGTAGATGGCGGTTACACAAACGGTGAGGGATTCCTTGCACCATATAGAGGAACAAGGTATCACTTATCGGAATGGGGTGATGGAAATCTACCTAGAGATCATGTCGAGTATTTTAACATGAAGCATTCAAAGGCAAGAAATGTAATAGGACGCTGTTTTGGAATGTTGAAAGGAAGGTGGGGAATACTAAGGAGTCCATCATTTTATCCAATAAAGACACAATGCCGAATAATTACGGCTTGTTGTGTTTTGCATAATTTGATTAGGAGAGAGATGTCAATTGATCCGATGAAGCATGTAGTTTTTCCATTAGATCCACAAGATGGGGAAGACGTTAATGCGATTGGCACCGTTGAATCTTCTGATCAATGGAGTGCTTGGAGGACTGACCTAGCTTTACAAATGTATAATGAATGGAGGGGAAGAAGGATTGCAAGGGATGCAAGAGCAGCACAAGTTGAAGAAATTGCTAGGAGGGATGCAAGAGCTGCAAGGGCTAGGAGGGATGCAAGAGCGACAAGGGAGGAAACTAATGCAAAATCTTCAAGAAGTATGGGATATGTATGAGCAGGTAATCATTTACTTTCTTTATTGTTTGAGATTATATATTTCATTTTATTGTTTGATAAATTTCATTTTTTTTCTTTATTATTTGTAGCACAACAAAAATGCAAAAGGCTGGAGAAACAAAGATTTTCCAATATATGAGAGACTAGCTAACATCTTTGGGAATGACCGTGCTAATGGAAATGCGGCTGAAGTCCCTGCTGACATGGTGGAGGAGGAGAGTATGAAGATGACATAGAATGTGAGAATGATACAAGTCCCGTGTCAATAAGCAAAGATGGCAGCCGACAATCTCAAGCTAGTCAAAAGAAGAGGAAAAGAACTGACAAAGTCTTGCTTGCATTGGATAGGTTGTTTGAAGAATCCGGAAAAAAGAATGCAATTGGTGACTGATGCCATAGTGAAAGGTAATGAAAATCGATCTGATATTGCTAAGGAACTTAAGAATATGGGACTTTCTATTCTAGATCAAATTGAGGCATTGAAAGTAATTTTGGAAAAACCCCATAATATCTCTGTGCTCATGTCCTTGGATGATGAAGCAAGAAATGTGTATGTGGATACTCTCCTTGCCGGCATTGCTAGATGATCTACATATCTTCTGACTTATATTGCCGCCTCAACGCATGTTGGACAAGCCTCAAGGGGGTGATGAATTCTCATTTTTGTAATTATTAAGAGCATTCATGTTCTTGATACTTTGTTAGCATTATATAATGCTATTTGAGAGTTTACACTTCATTGTTATAGTAATTGATGGACTTGTTCTTGTTAATGTGTAAAAACTATTCACTCTTATTTTGAATTTGGTGGCTTAATTAATGTATGATTATGAAAATTGCATCGTTAATTTTAGTACCATTGATTGCTACTGTTGACCTGTAGTGACTCTGCAAGAGAAAGTTTGAGACTCTAATCAATAAATATGTCTATGTTTCTGCATCAGAAGTGCATTGCAGGTGGCATAAATTTTGAAAATATTAATCACTCTCTCTTCTTGCTCTGTTTTGCACTGCTAATTGTTTTATTGTGCAGATGGCTTTGGTTCTAGGGATTATGCTCTCAATTATCCTTATAGTTGTGTTAAATTGCAGCCCAAAAAATTGTGGTATCCAAAATTATGCTGATTAGTCCTAAATAGTACCAAACTTCACCAAACATGGGATTATACTGTTGTCACTATTCTGTTGTTTAGTCCCAAGTAGTACCAAACATGGGTCAGGTATTAATTTGGAATAAGCCAGGTTAGTGGATGCCAGCCTTGCTTTAGAAATTAAGCCAGGTTATCACAGTCCCATGTACCAAACGCCCCCAAAATGATACCTGGACTTTGCGAAAGGTACATTTTGGTACCTAAAATTTTTTTCTACCTGAAATGGTACCTCAAGTATTGCACCGTTACCTAATATGGTACCTCCGTTAGTTTTTCCGTTAAAGTCGCCTACCGGACATGAATAAATACCTAAAATGGTACCCAACCTATTTTAAAATTTTTTTTTGGTACCTATATATTTTTTTTCTAATACTTCAAATAAAATCTCTGAATTTAGTTTATGATACCAAAACATATACTACTTAAACTCATAAACAAATTATTATTATTATTATTTTGATAGTAATAAAAAAATATTATTATTTTGATATATCAATATTTTTTTTGAAAAAAAAAAATCTACAAATTTATTATGTTTATAAAGGAAGTCCAATATTTGGTAATGACATAATATATGTTTATAATAATAGTATTTATAGACATCTCTATCATAAGGATAAAATACAACATATAACTATATGTTATGTTTATAAAAGAAAGTATATTTATGAGTTATAATTAAATAATATGTGTGTATTTGTTTAAGTTATATATCTCTAACCATTGATCATAAACTAAATTTTGAGTTTAAAAAATAAACTAAATTTTGGGGGAAAAAAATATAGTTACCAAAATTTTTTTTTGAAATAGCTCAGGAACTATTTTAAGTATTTAGCAAATTCAAACTCATGCCACGTAGGCAACTTTAACGGAAAAACTAACGGAGGTACCATATTGGGTAACGGTGCAATACTTGAGGTACCATTTTAGGTAGAAAAAATTCGTAGGTACCAAAAAGTACCTTTCGCAATAGTTCAGGTACCATTTTAAGTTTTTACCCTTATTTTTTTCGTCAATCTTGCAATCAGAAACAATCATTCTGCGAGGTTTATAATCAAAATTTTTGGCGTGTTAAAGATCAGTAGAGTTGAGAAGAATCCTAGATCATATAGACATTAAAGACATAATTCGACAGTTTTGAGCTTTGATCGTGAGACGAAATACATCAAAAGAAAAGTAAAAAATGACTAATAAGTAATGTTTCTGCACAAACCCTGGGGCCTGGTAGAGACAGGTAAATCTTCGTACTAACTCCTGCGAACCTGCTTACTAAGGGGAATACCGGGCGGGCCGGTCTTCTCCTCTCCGATGCCTAAGTTAGTATAGTTGGAATAGATATAACTTAAGCACGTACATAAGCGGTAGGAAGGATCAGTTACCTATTAATGAGGGTAGTTGGGGCCCTTATATAGGTGGCCAGGAGTGAGGTCTGGCCTTACCCTTCGATGCGGGACTGGTTCCCTTCTGTTTGCACACCAAAGGGCAGCTTTGGTGACCTCTTGGGCAGGCAGGAGCCCCCGGACCCCGGGCCCCTGGTAGCAGGATGGATTGCTGGACCCCGAGGCCGGGTTATGGTGATCCTGTCCCGGGCCCTGGGCCGGCCCCTGGTGCACTAGCTGCGGGTCTGCGGGCCTGCTGTAGCCCCTCTGTGGCTACTGTCAACAAGTCCCCCAAGTTCCCGGTCAAGTGCAATCTTGAATGGGGACTTAATCTGTCTTGCCCTTGCCCTGCAGACCCGCGGGGTTACCAACCCAACGGTGCCCAGTCCCCCAAGTCCGCGTTGAAGATTGGGCGTGACCGGGGTGAGTACCTGCTATATCGGTACGAGTCGGAGAGTGTGGGACCTCGACCGGGCGTTCTGCCTTATCGGTACGAGTCGGAGAGCATGGGGCCTCGACCGGGCGTTCTGCCATATCGGTACGAGTCGGAGAGCGTGGGACCTCGACCGGGCGTTCTGCCATATCGGTACGAGTCGGAGAGCGTGGGACCTCGACCGGGCGTTCTGCCATATCGGTACGAGTCGGAGAGCATGGGACCTCGACCGGGCGTTCTGCCATATCGGTACGAGTCGGAGAGTGTGGGACCTCGACCGGGCGTTCTGCCTTATCGGTACGAGTCAGAGAGTGCTAGCCTATGGGAAGGCCTGTTGGTGCGTGGAATGAGCCAACAGGTGCCCCCGGTGTTGCGGTCATTCCGAAGCACCGGTCAACACATGCTAGTTCTCAGCTTTTGTTGGAATAAGCGAGGTAAATGTGCAGGTTTGTTAGCCTGCGGGGAGACTTGTTCTGTGTTAGAGAAACAATCTGCCCGGTGGGGTGGCGTTGAGATAACGAGTCTCGCCAAGTATCCCCAAGTGTATCACAGTTCAGTGTGATGCAGGGTTTTTATCCTGCTGGACAAGAGTACATGTGTTAGATGTAAACTCAATCGGGTTTATAAAGCCCATGCGTTTGGAAGCCTTGAGTTGTTGCTGGCTCGTTCCTGCCCGTAGGCGAAGGAAAGTGACAACCGGTGGAATGCTTTGGAGTCGGTTGAATGTCACATGCCCTGTGGAATGTCAGGGGGGCCGGGTGGATCTCGCCCGGGCGTTCTGCCATATCGAGACGAGTCCCCCGGTGAAATGCCATGCAGCTGGTTGAAAGATCATAACCGGTGACTTGTAGTAAAGATGCCATGCAGCCGGTTGAATGATACCTAACCGCGAACTGCCATGGTACTGGATGGATGGCTCATACCAGGAACAATGCTCTTGAGGCGGTTCATGTAATAACCCGATTTTTATTACTAATTTCTTGTAATTTAATCGTGAATTATTTGGAGAATGATTTTTGAGGATTTGTGTTTCGTACGTTTTAATTAGTTGTTGTGTGACGTCGGAAGTGAGTTTCGAGAGTTAAAGATTTGAAAAACGTTGAATTTCGAGGGGCTAAAAGTTGAATTTCTGATCCGTCATGAATTTCAACAAGTTTCCTTCATGACAGTCGTAGAGCTCGACGATACGAGTTCGTAGACACGTGGCACGCTTGAAACGGACGTCGTATGAAAAAGTTACGACCTGTTGAAGTTATTCCAAAAAATGAAATTTCTATAAATAGTAATTTAATTTCAGAAAAATCAGAAAATTCTGAAATTATCCGGAATTATCGCGATTTACTGTTCATCGTCTCCAATTCGAATCCGGAGCTTCTTTCGCGTAGATCTCCCTCATCCGGCCACCAATCGAGGCGTGCGACCTGTCAAAGTGTTCATCTCGACGTCCTCTTCCGTTTGAGCTAAGGATCGGCACCGGAGAGTGGCTGTGCTCGGCGCAGCAAGCGGAGGAAGCCACTGCTGCCGTACACGGCGGAGCTGCGACCACGTCCGGCGGAACCGGAGCTCGTGCCACCCACCAATCGGTTCGTCTTCTCCTTGCGGTCCTCTTGGTGTAGGTGGTTGTCGCCGTTTCAAGCCGCTGTGACCGGATCGGGAAACGTCTCCGATCGGGTCGACCCGACCCATTTCAGCAGTTCAGATCCGGTTCGACCCGACCCGCTTCAGAACCGACCTGGTCAACGTTGACCGTTGACTGACCCGCGTTGACCGTTGACCTGTGTTGACTTGCATTAACCCGACGTTGACCTGCGTTGACCTGACGTTGACCGACCCCCGAACTGTTGCGATTCGATCTGACCTGATTCTGCAGCGATCCGATTCGACGCGAAATGGATATTTACCATTTCTGCTGAATTAAGGTGAGTAAACCTCAGTGTATTCGTATTAAATACGAGTTGATTATGAATTAATTATAGTATATGGATCGTTATATGCAAAATGATTTTATGGAATTGATATTTGTTTTAAATTGAATGAACTTGATCGACTACGGTTCATTGGTAAGTAAAATGATTTTAATATAAAAATGATTTTCAAAGGGTTTTACGATCAATGACTATAGTTGGTATTAGTGGACTATTCCTGAGTGGATGTCTACGTTTATATATATTTACGTGAAATATATAATGTGAGTGTGCAATTGGGTGAATGTATTGTGTTATGAATTTATCATATATGTGATTATGTGAGTGGTGTGATGTGTGGTTGTGTTGGTATAGAAACCAACGGTTGAAGTAAGATCTCACCAATAGTGGTGAAAGATCTTACATGTGTGGGGAGAGGATCTCGCCTAAGTGGTGAAAGGGATCCTTTTGGCAAGTATGTCGGAACCAAGCCTTTGGCCGGGTGATTGGTTACGATCAGTTAGAGCTCTAGTCTGTTTGCCTTATGAGATTTGTAGGGGAATGACGTTGGTCAGTGCGCCCCTAGTCTTACTCTTTTGATTGATTGTGCATCGTGAGTTTTATAATATACGTGTTTTCCTTTGTTGATTTAATTATTTTTATCATGAACTTGTTTGTTTTACTCACACGAGCTTTGAAAGCTTACCGGGTTCGTTGTTTACAACCCGGTGCACCAATTGATGGTGTAGGGGTTAGACCTGCAGGTGAGGACCAGAAGCCAGGGAGCGGCATCTGAGTCGCACGGCTAGTAGGTGTAGGCCTTGGTCTAGCTTGTAATTATCTTTTTGGGTTAGAGAGTAATAGTGAGAGACTCTTTTCTGACATCTATTTTGTTAATGATGTAATATTTTGAATGTATCGAGCCACACACTTAAACTCTGTTGTTTTACTTGTGTTGACAGTAGCCGCAGTGAGGCTACAGCAGGCCCACAGACCCGCAGCAAGTGCACTAGGGCCCGGCCCAAAGCCCGGGACCGGCTCACCAGCACCCGGCCTCGGGGTCCAGCACTCTATCCTGCCACCTGGGACCCTGGGGCCGGGGGCGCCGGCCTGCCAAAGAGGGCACCAGAATGTACAAACAGAAGGGAACCAGTCCTACATCGAAGGGTGAGGCCAGCCCTCACCCCCAACCACCTATATAAGGGCCCCAATGATAGGAGCACAATGTGCGACGATATTATATGCTTATGCCCTCGTTTATGCTTTGTTTAACCCTTATTTGTCTAAGATAGAGTCATAATATAGTTAGTGTCAATTTTGGTAGAGTTTTGGTGAAATGTGTTTAATTATCCGAAAAATGACTAAGTATGAGAAATCTGGAAAATAGTGCAAAATATGTCTTTTTCGCGATTTTGTGACGAGTACAAATATGATCTATCCTTGTCCGAATTCTATGAAATTTGGTGTGCTTAATATTCATATGCTGAGGAATATTGTGTTAAAATGTCAGATCAATCGGAGTTCGGAAAGTCACCCAAAAGTTGGCTGCAAAGCGGCAGTCCGGGCATTCCAATCCAGGGGCTTCCAGGATTTTCCTGTGACTTTGTTCCAACTTCGAAAAATCATTCCCGACAACTCACAAGGAATTTGATCGAGATATTTTATGGGGAGATGGCCATATGTGTCTAGTTTATCTGAGACTTGGAATCGCATCAATCGGAGCTCCGAAGATGGAGATATGCCAGAGTTACTACATCAACATCAAATCTGCCGATTCCAGGAACCTACTGCCCCCTTTTTGTGTTTTCTGTTTTTGATGGACCAAATGGTGCACAAATGCATTTATGAAGATGGTTCAAGCTTAAAGAAGGGAAGAGGAAGACACCAAGCCATGGCATTGAAGAAGAAATCGAGGAGAGAAGTTCTCCTAGTCAAACTAGGAGAAGCTGCCGAATGAGGCAGATTGTGTGCAATGTTGTGCTGCCGGCAATTGGAGCATTTTCGGTGGATCAAAACTTATGCAATGAAGTCCAATGATTATTGAAGAAGTCCATGAAGATGTGAAGCCCAAGCCTTGAAGAAAAATTCAGAAAAAGAAAACCTAATTGAACTATGAAAGGAAGGTTTCAAACCTTATCCCATTAGGTTTTCTGAAATCCTTGTGCATCAAGGGCTGCCGGCAATACCCTAGTTTTTCCCTATAAATAGCCAACTTTTACACAGAAAATAGGGTCACATTCCAAAGCAGAAATCTAGCCAAAGCTCTACCTAAATTTCCCCAAGAATCCTACACAAAAACCCTAGCCAAAACCACCTCCACCACACCCAAAGTTCCTGCCGAACCTTGGTACCTTGCTGCCGATATCATCACTGCCGAGCAGCAACTCCATCCGATACCATCAACCACCGGATCCATACAAGACGAAGTCTCCAAGGTTTCTAATGTGTGATCCACTCCCTACTCTTGGCTTTGTAAATTTTTGTGTAGTTATGTTAAACTTTGTCTATGAAGTTAGCATGAATTTTTGGTTTCAATTTTTATGTCTATGTATGAATTGGATTGAAATTTGGTTTTATGATTTGCATGTCAATTTATTTTCTTTATCTTTAAGTGATGTTTTGGATGTAAGAATATGGATTGCATGCTAAAGAGTAAGGGAAATATGTAACGAATTAGTTAATGGGATAATCGGCAAGAATGCATGTTAACTTAGTTTTAGGGTTTTCTTGACTTGTTCTTTAAATTCGTGTGCTTAAAGATTGGTAGCCTATGTAAGTGCAATGCGTAGATTATTAATCTCATTAGCTGAAAATAAGATAGGTTAAGCAATCTTTAGGGTTGTTTTAATTTGTGTTTTTTTTCACGAGGGTTAGAGTAATTTAAATGAACATGCTTGTTAATAAGATGACTGACAACCTTACTTATCTAACTTGTTTCCAACTAAAGAAAAAGACTTTGTGCTTAATTACTTGTCATGTTTGTTTACGTCGATTAGAATATTCAAAGATGACTAGTATAACTTTAGGATTAGGCGATTAGTCACTTAAAATACATGAGGAGTCTTAATCAATTAGTAGCCGATTAGGAGCTAATTGGGTTGGAGTTAAGTTGAGTCTAGAACATTTTAACATCTTGCTGAGAGTCCTGTTTGCTTGCTTGTTACATGTTTTGATTGCTTTTGTGTTAGTGCTTTGTGGAAGAATGTCGACCAAACTTGTAAATATTAGACCTAGAATTTATTTTTCAGCATTTTATTTCGTGTTACCTAGTTTTAGGGCAGCTTGCTGCCGATTCATACCATCCCCCATATGTGACGTTTATGTGTATATATATATGTATATTTTGGTTTAACAATTTCATATCTCAGGTACCCTTAATCCCCGGCTTAGAACGATCCCTACTTATATCTATACTACTAACGATTGCAGGGTTTATTATTGCTTGATGCTCGCTTCGACGACTCATCAATTTTTGGCGCCGTTGTCGGGGATTATAAAAGTTTGTTTTATGATTTTGTTGTGTATATATGTTGCTGGAAATTTTTTTTTGTGACGTTGTAAAGTTGTAATTTTTTAAGTTTATTTTGGGATTTTGTAAAGTAGAAATATGCTTCGGCATGTAGAGTTTAAATTTCGGAAGTTGCATGATGTATATTGATGTATGTTGGTAATCACTTAGTTTAATTTCTAGGGAGTTGATAGTGTTGTGTATGTTTGAGTTTATTGTAGTTTCTAAAGTGTAACATGTAGGTGAAGCCACTTTTGTTGATCATAACCAAAACCCTTCATGTGAATGGTGCTATGTCGGAGACCGTTTCTATGTAGATTGGGAAACGCGGGATACTTCCCCCCCACGCATATAAGCGTCTTTTCAGCAATAGTATTACTTCTATGAGGTTGAGGCGGTTTTAATCAACACTTGTAGACTGCTAGGGATCCGTGTTTGTTTTACAAAGTATGGGGAAATTATTATCATAGATATGGTTCTCAGGTTTGTCTAACTGGATCTCAAGGCCCATAGACTGATGTTCATTCTCGGTGAGTGAGTCGATAGGGGGTTCGCCCTCCGTGGTGTCCAACAACGAGTCCTGCCTGGTTCCTGTAGGGGGTTCGCCCTCCGTGGTTTTAATGACTTTTGAAACGTAAAATCCGCACGACCTAGTCGACAGCTTGTGCCGAAGCATCACCTCACTTTAGACGCTAGAACATAACTTGACATATGTGACCTATTTTCTTCAAAGATAAAACATGTTGTATGGTTCAAACTCTTGAGGTATATCGGGTTAAGCATGATACTACCGGGGGCTGTATCAGTCCATTGCACCGTTATCTCCTCTGCTTCACGTACTTCAAGAGTTAGAACAAATTTAAAAGAAATTAGACTTAGCGATTACATGATCATGAACGTTCCAATTTTTGATCCCTTATTGCTGAGTGTGCTTGTGCTTTGCCGTGCGTTTTGTGTGCTTTTGCCGAATGTTTATATGTGTGCCATTGTTGAAAAATGTGGTGTAATTGCCAATGTCGTGGCTTGTAATGATGTATATTCTTGCTTTCTATTTCTTTACGATGTTCTAACTTGTTTAAATGTTGCAAATTTCAGAAATAATGCATGTCCGAATCTAATATTTGGACAAGAGATCTTCAAGGCCGTTTACAACGTTTAGATCAAGAACTCGCTATTGCTCGTTTTGTGCCATTACCGCCATCGTCACCAACCAGTTCATCAGTTTCATCACCATCATTGCCGTCATCACCATTAGTGCCGTCCGTTTCTGACAGTCTGCCGAGTTCCCCTTCAGTTGTTTCGTCATCGTGTGATCTTGAGAATCCAGAGTTTGTAGCCTTTGCCGAATCAGAGGAAGAAGAAGAGATAATGGCTTCAATCAGATCACAGAATGGTCATGTTGCTGGAGCTGGAGTTGCTCCTTCGAATATCACTTATCCTCCCTTGGAAGCTGACAAGACGGGAGAAATTGAATTGAGGAGTGGATTCCTCCATAGGCTGAAATCGTTTTATGGGATGCCAAGTGAGGACCCTAACAAGCATCTACAGTGGTTTAACTTCACCACGGAGTCTATGTGTCCAAGAGGGACCGATTTGCAACACTTCAAAATGAAGGCTTTTCCGTTCTCGTTAGAAGATCAAGCGAAGGAGTGGTTGTTTGAGGTGCCTAGTGGTCGCATTGTTTCGTGGAGTTCTATGATGGATGAGTTTTTGCTCAAGTACTTTCCTGCTTCACTCATCACTGATCTGAGGAAGCAAATTACTAGTGTGAAGCAAGCCGGAGATGAGACTTTCTTTGACTACTACAAGAGGTTCAAGTCCCTAGTTTCTTTGTGTCCATCGCATGGCATTAGCGATGGGCTCTTGCTACAATATTTCTATGAGGGATTGCGTGTCATGGAGAGAGAGTTTCTTGACTCGGCCGCGGGAGGTAGCTTTTTGGAGTTAAATGCTGGAGCGACAAGAAGTTTGTTGGAAGTTCGTACCTTGAACAACCAACAATTTGGCATGGCACGAGGCAATGTGCAAAGGAATGAGAAAGTGCATGAGACATCTTCGAGCTCAAAATTAGAGGAGAAAGTTGACAAGCTTACCGACTTGGTGAGTAATTTGATGAAGAAGCGTGCTATTGTTTGTGGAATTTGCACCGAGGGCCATGAGACCGAACAATGTCCTCAATTTGGAGTTAATGAGGGAGTAGAGGAGTGCAATGCAATTGGCTTTCAAGGAGGCCAACGTTTTAGAAATTTCAATCCGAGGTTCAATGATCATCCTAACTTTCGATGGGCGAATAATGACAATGTGCTTAGGGCACCTATGCAACCGAGAGAGGGAGGAGCACCATTTGCACCGAGGGCACCCTTTGTGCCTCGGCAACCATATCAGCCGAACCAAGGGAATTTTGGGGCATTGCCGAACCAGACTCAAGGAGGGCCGAGCCAAGGCCAAGCCGCACCGAGCAATCCAAACTATGATGCTTTGCTTCAATCATTGTCAAGTGCTACTCAAGCATTGCTCACGGGGCAACAAAATCAACAAAAGGACATTGGTGAGCTCAAGACTCAAATGGGCCAAGTGGTAGATTTCATGGGAAGATTTAATGAGCAAGGGAAGTTGCCAAGCAATACGATTCCCAATCCGAGGAACGAGCAAGCTAAAGTGATCCAAACTCGTAGTGGAAGAGAGTTGTTTCCTCCGACAAGTCCAAAGAAGAAGCGAGTAACTTTCAATGTCATTGAGGATGAAGAGACGGCTGCCGGACCTGCAATTGCCGGCAGCCATAATGGGAACTATGATGATGCTGCCGAGAAGGACAAGACTGCCGAGCATAATGCTGCCGGTAGAGCTGCTGCCGAGAGGGGCATGAATGCCGAGAAGGGTAGAGACGCCGGAAACCATGTGACAAACAAGGGGCTGTGCAATGAGCTTGAGTATGATCCCGCAACATCAAAGAATGAGTTAGTGCCGAACCAAGCAAGCAAGGGAGGTGTGCCGACATCAAGCATTCTATTCCCTTCTCGCTTTGCTAAATCGAAGAAGGATAAGTCCGATGAGGAGGTGTTGGAGATTTTCCGGAAAGTGCAAGTCAACATTCCTTTGTTGGAATGCATTAAGCAAGTACCGAAGTATGCTAAGTTTTTGAAGGAGCTTTGCACGGCAAGAAGGCATACGAGGGAGACTCGTGTGGTGACTATGAGCGAGACGGTATCAGCCGTTATTCAAAGGAAGTTGCCACCAAAGATGAAGGATCCGGGAAGCTTCAATGTGCCTTGTGTGATAGGCAACACTCGTTTTGAGGATGTGATGTTGGATTTGGGAGAATCGATCAATGCACTACCAGAAAAGGCGTCATAGCCGACGACGCCATCTCGTCGGCCGTTTCCATTAATTCGTCGGCTATAGTCATAGCCGACGAAGTATCGTCGGCTATTATCTCGTCGGGATTGCTCCGTCGGCTATAGTATAGCCGACGACACACGGGGTAAGTCGTCGGCTTATGAAACACCAGGTATAGCCGACGAAAAAAGCGTCGTCGGCTATACTTCGAACATTGCCGACGAGAAGATCGTCGGCTTTAAAAATTACGTAACTGCCCCTAACCCGAAGTATAGCCGACGATACTATCGTCGGCTATACGTCCGTTTTAGCCGACGACACTATCGTCGGCCATAACAATCGCCGGTACCAGGAACGGCTTTTTTTTGCCTGAAGCCGGGAGGGTATAGCCGACGACATATGGTAAACATCGTCGGCTATAGCCCTTATAGCCGACGAAATTTGGTAAAAATCGTCGGCTATAACTGTTATAGCCGACGAAATAATGCCAATATCGTCGGCTATAACCCCTAAATATTTAAAAAAATTAAAAAATTTTACTCGGGCCCAATTTCTCTTCGTCTTCGGGGGCTGCAGAAAATGCACAAACAAACATCCAAATATCCAACAAATATCCACATCAATCCATCCCTAATATCCTACATACTGTACAAATTAACCCACTATATATATCTACTCATCATCACCCCCTAAACGCGTAGCGTCGTCGACCGGATCGTTCGAGTTCCGGTGGCTATGGCTGTCCTGATCGGCTGGCGTACTCCGATGCGGGGGGGGGGAGTGGGGACGACGAACTGGGGCATCTGTGGCGGAGGCGGGGGCTGGAGTCCAGCCTGCTGGGCCTCCCAAGACTGCTGCATCCATCGGTACATCTCCGCCACAGATGCGTCTCTGGCCTGCTGCGCCGAAGCCTCCGCAGCCCTCGCCAACTCCGCCTGCTGGAGCGCCTCCACCGCCCTCGCCAACTCCGCCTGAGTCCTCTGCAGCTGCGTCTGCAAGTCTCCTCTCGTCGAAGCCGCACGCTGCGTGCTGGGATTGGCCGGCGTGAACTTGAGAACCCCATCTCCCGCCGCGCCTAGGCCTCTCTGGTAGAAGTAGTTGTTCCCCGTCCCTACCGCCGCGTGCATGATCTGAGAGGCCAAGCGCGGCTCAAGGGTGTCGATCGTGGAGGCAAACTCCGCGATCGCCTCGTCGGACGCCCCGTCTCCCAGAGTGTCTCGCGCGATCCCGAAGGTGATCGCGTCGGTCTCCGCATCTATTTCCGCCTAATTGACAAGAAAATATAATAAACGAATTAAAAATTATATATATAAATTAATTTCATGAAACACTTTTATTTAAGATGGACGAATACTTACCACTTGGTCGGGACGCCCCGGATATATCTGCGCATGAATCCACGACAACGGCCTCAGCGGTCGGTCCCTCCTCGCCATCTCTGCCCACTGCCTCCAGGAGCGGGCGCCGCCGTGGTGGGGGTGCTCGTTCCTCCTGCGGTTGTCGCTGTTCGTCCGCGAGATTTTCTGTATTATAACAACAAACATATAAACGCAAATATAAATTAGTAACTAAATTAAAATATTAGGAACTAACCAAAATAAAATTAATAACTAATTTAGTTACTAACTAATTTAATTTAATTAGTAACTACTTAACTAACTAATTTAATTAGTAACTACTTAACTAACTAATTTAATTTAGTAACTAACTAACTTACTAACTACCTAATTTTATTTAATTTAATTTGATTTAATTTAGTAACGAACTAACTAACTATGTAACTAACCAACTGACTTAATTTAATAACTAATAACTAACTAACTAACTAATTAATTGAATTAAGTAACTACATAATTTAATTATTAAATAACATTAAAAAGTTATATACTACCAGGCTAAATTTTCTTACCGAGACCCTGTCGCTCCCGAAGTAGGCTACCAGCCATAGCCACTCGTACTCCCTGTACCGGAACTCGTGGGGGGTTGCAGCTCGCCCCAAGCGCTGCTCCACATGGTACGTCCTGTAGTGCGTGGACAGTTCGTTCTTCCACTCGGAGTACCTATATTAACAGAACACAACTGTTAGATATATATATTCGTACACTGCCAATAAATATATTTATACAAAAAAAAGCAAAACACATAACCTGTTCTTCAGCTGCTCGTCTCTCCACCAGTCCAAGGTAGGATGGACTCTAAACCATTGCTGCAACATTATAAATTAATTAGAAAATATTTTTATATAGTTATAAGGACTGAATTCATAATTGTTTATTTTCTATAATAAAAATCATATTTAACTCACCGACAGTGCATTGTACACTCGCGCCTTGATCTCATCGGGCACAGAGCCCCAGTCGGGCCACAACAGTGGGACCCTGTCCCGCACGAGCATGCCCGTCGCGTTGATGTACTTGGTGGTGGTGTCTCTCCGCTCAATCGGGCGTCCATCCTCACCGGGACCGGGCAGGATCTCTCTGATCCCACCGGCCAGCTCCCTCTCCAGGGTGGACATGTTCGCTGGCCCTCTGGTCCGTCTCGTCCCCGCGGGTTTATTGACGAGGACGCCTGTTAAAATGAACACATAGTTAAATAATTATTTAAACTAACTAATTAAATAATTAATTAAACAATGTAAATAATTAATTAAACTAACCAATTACCTGCGTCGTTGTACTGCTTGTCCCTCTCACGAACGGCCCACAGGCCGCGGCAGTCCTCTGAGTCGAAAGGACTGTAGAAGTAGGCCTCCTCCCAGGGAATCTCGTGAGGCCGGTCGTGCCTCCAAATCTGCCTCCCCCTGGCGTCGTACTCAGGGATGGCAGGGAGGAACTGGACCATGTACATCCCCGATGGCGGAGACATACGGGGCGTGGACCCTGAGGGGCCTGCTCCCCCTGACGGTGGGCCCCGTAGCTGTGGACGCTGTCGCTGTGGGGGGACAGGGAGCATCTCTGGAGGGTCCAGATCGGCGCGCGGTGGGGTCGGCTGCCGATCCTGGAACAGTGCTGAAGTGCACTGGGGTCTGGTGGCTCTGCGTCCTCCTCCGACACTCGAGTCAGGGCCCGCTCCCGTCGACTCATACGAGGAGCCCCCACGTGGATCGCTCGGCGTCAATCCCATCAACGTCTCCTCTCGTCGACTCAAAGGCCGGCCTAGGCCCCGACGACCGCTGGATCCGCTCCCCCCACGGCTGGATCCTGCCTGAGCGTCGGGGTCGCTCTCGGTCCGTCTGCCAAGCCATCGGTCTACAAAGCGCCGGTTTCCTGCACAATTAGTATATAAATTCCATAAATTGCACAAAAATTCCACAAAACAAAATTAAAAACATCATTCAATGTATATATACCTAATTATATATATACGTACCTAAATATATTTATACCTAATTATATATATATATTCCGAAATATAACACAAAATTCCTTAAATTTCACAAAAAAATAAAAAACTTTTTTAAATATATATACACCTAATTATATATATACATAACTATATTTATACCTAATTATATATATATATATATATTCCGAAAAATATATATATATATATCGTCATAAAAATGAAAAAAAATATTTATACCTAATTATATATAAATTAGTATATAAATTAGTATACTAGTATATAAATTCAACAAAATTCCACAATTAGTATATAAAAACCGTAAATTTAACAAAAAATCCACAAAATTAGTATATAAATTCCACAAAATTAACAAATTTAACAAAAAATCCACACAATTCCATAAATTTCAAAAAAACCCTAAATTCCACAAAAAATTCACAAAAACCCTAAAATTCACAAAATTCGACAAAATTAATAAAAACCGTAAATGAGGCTCGATCGGGACTACCTGACATGGTGGTGCAGTCTGGACGAGGACGGGTGGTGCGGTGCGGCGGCGGCGGCGGCAGGGGCGGCGGCGGCAGGGGGTTTCGGATCGGCTAGGGGCGGCTGCGGCTGGGCGGCTGCAGCAGGGGCGGCAGAGGCGACGCAAGGCAGGGGCGGCTACGGCGGCAGGGGCGGCTACGGCGGCTCGGGACGGCGGCTCGGGGCGACGGCGGCAGGGGGTTTCGGGTCGGGGAGGGGTCGGGCACGACGGGGAGGGGGCGGGGAGGGGGAGGGTAGGGAGGGGGAGGCTCGGTCGGCGTCGGTGGTGGTCGGTCGGCGTCGGGGAGGGACGGGCGGCTGCGGCAGTGGGGATTTAGGGATTTAGGGTTTCTGGAAAATGAGGGAGGCGCCCTCTGTTTCGGTTTAAATCGAAGGACTATAGCCGACGATGTTATTTTAATTCGTCGGCTATACTCTGACGGGCCGGGCCGAAGTTGGGCTTTGCGGGCCGGTTATAGCCGACGAAGTTAATTCTATCGTCGGCTATAATATGCACATCGTCGGCTATAATATGAATCTCGTCGGCTATACTTTACGCTCTCAGCAGCCGTCAGATCTCGCCCATCCAACGGCGGACAATGAAACGGCGCGGATCGCAAGAGTTTAGCCGACGAAGTTCAGGATTTCGTCGGCTATTCCCTGGTCAAGTTTTGGTCAAACCTCTAAACGCTTTAAAACGGCAATTGGCCCGTCTAGATGACGTTTTTTGGCCTGACCTTCAACAGAGAATAGTTTCAAATCGATGCGACGCAACTAACCGTATAAAAATTTTCCTCCAAATATTTACCGACCGTCAGGCTACCCATAGGAAAACGGAAGTAAAAAACACCTAACCGCAACATTCGGCACACAGATTTTGTCCGAATCTTCCCATTTTTCAACCGTAGTCGTATTTCAATATTTCGGTCGTATCTTATTTCACGACACTTTTGCATTTGAACGGTCTACGTATGGTAACTATTTGAAACTATACATTCACTTAAACACTTAGTAAATAAGTTAAGGAACATTAGTGCATATGTTCCGATTTCGAATCTAAAAGTTTTGAAAATCTATTCCAACCGTCAGATATCACCGTTAAGATTAAATACATGTATGAAAAAAAATACAACTAGATCTGACAACGTTAAAGGGTCGATCGGATCGGTCAAACTGCTTGGTCAAACCTCTAAACGCTTTAAAACGGCAATTGGCCCGTCTAGATGACGTTTTTTGGCCTGACCTTCAACAGAGAATAGTTTCAAATCGATGCGACGCAACTAACCGTATAAAAATTTTCCTCCAAATATTTACCGACCGTCAGGCTACCCATAGGAAAACGGAAGTAAAAAACACCTAACCGCAACATTCAGCACACAGATTTTGTCCGAATCTTCCCATTTTTCAACCGTAGTCGTATTTCAATATTTCGGTCGTATCTTATTTCACGACACTTTTGCATTTGAACGGTCTACGTATGGTTTCGGTCAATATACTTTAGCCGACGACTTGCAAGTCGTCGGCTACAGTATGGGCATTATAGCCGACGAATTGCAAGTCGTCGGCTAAAGTATGGGCATTATAGCCGACGAATTATGGTCCATTTCGTCGGCTATAACGCTGATCTTTCTGAAAATTTGCCATTTAGGGCCTGAAAATTGCCTATTTCACCTGATAAATTCCTGAATATCGCACAAACAAATCAATACAATTTCCCATAAATTCGAAAAACGGTAATTAAGGACAAAAATTATTTTCATACATGCATGCACCATCGTACACAAATACATACATAAATAGTATACTAAGGATGATAATCAGAATCATCCTCATCACTTGAGTCAGACGTAGTATAGTAGTTAATATCTGGCAACCGGTGCTCGTACTCGTCGTCTGAGTCATCGTCGGGCTGATATAGACGATTCGGATTAACATCATACATGGGCACCTGACCCCTAGGAAGTCGGACCACTCTGCCCGGCGTCACATTATTATCGCGGATGGTGGAGGATTCCGGAATGTCGCCGGCGTCCGGCTCTTGGTATGCGGTCGCTTCTTGACACTCTGTGCTCACACCAAGTGTGGTAGCACTGTATATGTCTCGCTGAGACACATGGTTAACTACCTTCCACGTGCCTTTGTTCAAAGGATCGTCAAGATAAAAGACCTTTTTGGCCGCTGTGGCGAAAACAAAGGGGTCGTCTTCATACACACTAGTGGCGGTATTCACCGAAAGTATGCCGTACTGATCGATCCGTGTGCGGTGCGGCCTAGTATCAAACCATCGACACTTGAACAAGTGGACTTTCATGCGGTTCCCATAAATGAGTTCAACAACTGACTGTAGGACACCGTAAAAATCCACGCCCCCCTCTGCACCATCGACCATCACCCCACAATTCTGTGTTTTGCGTTCCCCGTCTCTAGCTTCACATATATACTTAACGCCGTTGACATCACACATTGGGCGGACTGTGGAAGATATCGGCTTCATCGACAACAGCCTCAATTCCTCTGAGTAATTTGTATGACCACCCCTCGCAGCCACTTGCATCAGCTGAAAAATATAACTCAAATCACTCGGTGTGTTTATGATTAAAGAATAGGGAACTGTAAAAGAAAGCCATCTAATATATATATTTATACACTTACCCATTGTGGAAAATAGTCTGCAAACGTCGTGTTGTGGTACTCGACATCACCGCGAACTTCCTTGCTGTGAAGATGGTGACGTTTCCAATATTGTACCTCCGGACAGTTTATTAGAACCCACCAGTGGGCAATCCCTACCTCATGGTCAGGCAACTTGTCCACACCCTTTTTCTTGAAGCTTCCGTATGGTACAACAGAGTTGGCGACGATAGATAGGTTGAACTCGGGGTCATCTCGACTTGGATGTTGTGGGGGGTCCTCCATCGCTCCCAAGTACAACTTGGCGTACGTTACACACTCATGCGCAATGTAAGCTTCAGCAATACACCCCTCAGGCGCAGATTTATTGTGCACATATTTCTTGTAGTCTCCAAGTTGTCTGCAAGGTTAACAAGTGCGTGTTAAGAGCATGCAACTTTTATTTAAAAACATGTATAAATCAAATTTATGAATAACATGTACCTTTCGATGGGATACATCCAAGTGTAGTGTACGGGACCGGTAAGCAACAATTGTTGGGGAAGATGGATCATCAGGTGAGGCATGATGTCAAAGAAGTTTGGGGGAAATATCCTCTCGAACTTGCACAAGATAAAAACGATTTCCTCATGCATTCTCATGAGGTCTGATTTTCTAACTTCTCTAGCGCATAACTTCTGGAAGAATCTTGACAACGCCACCAACGGCTCAACCACTTCATCCTCCAAGTACGCTCGAATGAAAATAGGGAAGAGGCGTTGAAGCAGTACATGGCAGTCGTGACTCTTCAATCCGTACATCTTGTTGTCTCGGTAGTTAACACACTTGCTTATGTTACCCGCATAGCCATAAGGATACCTGCATAGCCATTAACAACAATTAGATTTCATGCATATATAGTCGTCCAACAACAGATGGATTCTTTAGGGAATACATGCCTAATTAATAAAAAGTTACCTGACATTACTCAGCCATCCAAAGATTTCATGTTTCTGGTCCCTGGTGACGGTGTAAGGAGCTTGGGGCATTTTGCTCCTGCCCTCTCTCAACCACAAATGGTCCCGCAGTCCCATATTTCTCAGATCAACGCGTGCCTTGGGGGTGTCTTTTGTTTTCTTCTCCCAATTCAAAACTGTGCCAACCACGGCTTCACCCACGTTCTTCTCTATATGCATGACATCCAGGTAGTATCTGGTAGCCAACCTGGCCCAATAAGGAAGTTCCCATAAGATGCTCTTGTGTGACCAGAACCTATACCGATCCGGCCTCTCTGGAATCGTGCGCAACACATCGGGATGATTGCTAAGCGGACCAAAGTCATACTCATTCAACACTGCCAATATTTCCTCCCCTGTCCATTGCTCCGGTGCCCAGCCCCTTTCTTCAGTCCCATCAAAAGCCTGTGCATCGTCCCTAAATGGATGGTCATGCGGAAGCCAACGACGGTGACGCATCTGGACAATCTTGCTGCAATGAGGACTGGAGCAATCAACAGTCATGCACTCTGAACAAGCCCTGTAACCCCTGGTGACGCTGCCCGACAACATACCCCTCCCAGGAAAGTCACTGATCGTGCCAACAAGCATGGCATGCATCCGGAACATCTCATTTTTGAACCGGTCGTAGACCAGGTGGCCGTTCAGACTCAAGTACCGAAGCTCCTCAATTACGGGTCTCAAATACACATCGAGACACTTTCCCGGATAACCTGGGCCTGGAATCAACAATGTGAGCATGTTATATTCCTTCTTCATGCACATCCACGGTGGAAAGTTGTACGGAATCAAAATAACTGGCCACACACTGTACTGAAGCTCTTTCTTGCCAAAAGGGTTGAAACCGTCGGATGATAGCCCTAGCCAAACATTTCGAACCTCTGATGCAAATTCGGGAAACTCCAACACGTTCTTCTTCCAAGCCTCTCCGTCGGCGGGATGTCTAAGGGTGTCATCGTCAGGCACATTCCTCTCAGCCCACCATCTCATAGCTTCGGCCGTGAAAGCACACATGAACAACCGCTCAAGCCTATCAATCAGCGGGAAGTACCGAAGTATCTTCACAGCTTTCTTGTTCCCTTTAGGAGTGAACTTATACCGCTCTGTATTGCATAATGGGCAGTATTCAAGATCTGCAAGTCCTTCCCCGTAAAACAGAACGCAATCGTATCTGCATGCATGAATCTTGATGTAGGAAAGGCCGAGATCTTTAAGGATATGTCGCACCTTATGATGACTGGTAGGAAGCCGATGTCCGGGGGGCATCGCCCCACCCCATAGCCGAAGCCAATCATCAACCGATTTGACAGTGCCTTTGTTCTCCGTTTTGATCTTCATCACTCCCATGACAGATTCAAGGACAGTCTTACTGCATCCGGGGTACAACGGAGTCTGTTGCAATGCGATCAGGTTGTTGTACTTTTCCATACCACTTGTGTTGACCGGAGATCGGGGTAATGGCTCGAGTGGCTCAATATCAGGGAAACACTCCATCTCCGGAGGTGGGAGTTGCACATCTGGTGCTTCCTCAAAGACACCGCTCTCACGAGGAAACATATCGTTGATCCAGTTCGTTGTCGGATCATTGGAGGAACTCCCTCTCTCGGCAAATTGTCCATGATCATGACGACCCGCAAACTCTGGTTCACCGTGATAAATCCAATTAGTGTATAGGACCCAAAATCCATATCTAGCCAGGTGTTGCTCCACTGTCTCTATGGAAAACAGGTGACGTGGGGTGGCACACTTGCACTTTTTACACGGACAATAATGAAGTGTAGTGTCTCCACAGTTAGCCATCACAAAATCCAGGAAACTCCTAACTCCATCATGATACGCCTGATCCCATCTTCCAAGGGTAATCCAACTCTTGTCCATCCTGTAAATTCAAGAAATAAATATAGCTATATATAGATATGTATATATGCACGTACTACGTACGTACTAATTAATTAAAAAATTCATCATTACACACACACACATATATATATATATATATATACACATGCATCCCTAAATTAATTAAAACATCGTCAATCTCCCTAATTAATTAAACACAATGTATTTTTTATATATACCAACAATATATTTTTAATTACAATTAAATTAATTAATATATATACATTTTTTCATCAAATTCATCTAAAATCACCTATAAATCAACATTAATCAATCACTAATCTTCAACAAAACTTCAATTCTATCTAACCAATACAACATATATATCAACCCATTAATAATCTCATCTCAACACATATATATATATATATATCAAATTAATCACACATTTATTCTAATTAAACTCTAAATTAATACACCTCTGCATATAACCAACTAAATCAACACACACAGCAATATACGTACCTTTCAAGCTTATGGCCGAGGTTTTGGACGATTTCAGAGCGTTTTGGACGATTTCATCGACGAATGAGCTCCCTGATGCAGAAGGTCGATCTGATATAAGAGTTATAGCCGACGAATACCCCCCTCGTCGGCTATAACAAAAACTTTTCGTCGGCTATAACTCTTATAGCCGACGAATACCATCCTCGTCGGCTATAACTAAAAACGTTTCGTCGGCTATAGTTATAGCCGACGAGTTGTCGGCAGTCGTCGGCTATAATATTATAGCCGACGATGTGGCCGACGAAATAGTAGTTCGTCGGCTATAACGGGTTATAGCCGACGAGGTACTATTTCGTCGGCCGTTTTTTCCCATATCGTCGGCTATAACCCCTTTTCTGGTAGTGATGTCATGCCACTCAATGTGTATCAAACGTTGAGTATAGGGCCTCTCAAGAAGGATAATGTCATCATTCAACTTGCGGATCGCTCAGTAAGTATCCGGAGGGTTATGTGGAGGATGTGTTGGTGCAAGTTAACCAATTGATTTTTCCTGCCGATTTCTATGTGGTTGAGATGGAGGATTCGCCGGTCAATAGCACTCAATTGCTACTTGGGCGACCATTTATGAGGACGGCGCGCACAAAGATAGATGTGGCCGAGGGCAACCTAACTATAGAGTTTGATGGTGAGGTGATCAAGTTTAATGTGTTTGATGCCATGAAATTCCCCAATGTTGATTTGAAGGAGGGTTGTGCCATTGATGTTTTGGAGGAGGTCGAGCAAGTTATGTCGACCTCGCTCGACGCATAGCAATTAGCGATTGAGCAAGGGGTCGGATTTGACAAGAGGGGAGAACGAATCATGCATGATGCCGAGCAAGGGAAGAATGCCGAGCCATATATGATGTTGCCGAGTTCAATGGAGGTATGTGCCGAGTTAGAGGCTCGGCCATTTGCTAAAGTATTTGATTCGTTCTTGTCAATTCCAAGTGCCACAACAAAATTTCGACCAAGTGTGGAAGAGGCCCTAAAGTTAGAACTTAAAGAACTCCCTAGTCACTTGAAGTATGTTTATCTTGGAGAAGAAGATACACTACCGGTTATTGTGTCTTCAATGCTTAGTGAGAAGCAAGAGGTTGATTTGATACGTGTGCTTAAGAAGTACAAGACCGCCATAGGTTGGACCTTGGCGGATATCAAGGGAATAAGCCCTACTACTTGTGTTCATCACATCTTATTAGAAGAAGGAGCTAAGCCGACAAAGGAAGCTCAACGTCGACTTCACCCTCCCATGATGAAAGTTGTGAAAGACGAGATTATCAAGTTGCTTGATTGTGGGGTGATTTACCCAATTTCGGATAGTAAGTGGATATCTCCCGTGCAAGTAGTGCCTAAGAAGAGTGGTGTAACGGTTGTCAAGAATGAGAAGAATGAGCTTGTGCCACAAAGACTTGTAACCGGTCATCGGATGTGCATCGACTATAGGAAGCTCAACGCTACAACAAGGAAGGATCACATGCCTTTGCCGTTTATGGATCAAATAATAGAGAGGTTAGCCGGCCATTCTTTCTATTGCTTTCTTGATGGTTATAGTGGCTACAATCAAATCATGATACACCCGGATGATCAAGAGAAGACCACTTTTACTTGTCCATTTGGCACGTTTGCTTATCGGCGGATGCCGTTCGGACTATGCAACGCACCCGACACGTTTCAAAGATGTATGTATGCTATCTTCTCGGATTTTATTGAAGACATTATCGAAGTGTTTATGGATGACTTTAGTGTGTATGGAGGCACCTTCGATGCATGTTTGGGGAACTTGGAGAAGATACTTGAGAGGTGTGTAGAGACAAATCTTGTGCTCAATTGGGAGAAGTGTCACTTCATGGTCACGCAAGGCATTGTTCTAGGGCACATTATTTCAGCAAGAGGCTTAGAGGTTGACAAAGCCAAGGTGGAGCTAATACAAGCATTGCCGAGCCCTAGGTGTGTGAAGGATGTGAGAAGTTTTCTTGGCCATGCGGGGTTCTATCGACGATTTATCAAGGACTTCTCTTCAATTGCCAAGCCATTGAGCAAGTTGTTACAAAAGGAGGTGACGTTTGAGTGGACGGATGCATGTGAGGCAAGTTTTTGCCGATTGAAGGAATTATTGTGCTCGGCACCGATTTTGGTGTCCCCTAATTGGGACGAGCCGTTTGAGTTGATGTGTGATGCTAGTGATTATGCACTTGGAGCGGTACTTGGACAACGAATTGAGAAGAAGCCATGCGCCATTTACTATGCTTCAAGGACTCTCAACGATGCTCAACTCAACTACACAACAACGGAGAAGGAACTCTTAGCGGTAATTTTTGCTTTGGAAAAATTTCGATCATATCTTTTGAATTCCAAAGTTATTGTTTATAGTGATCATGCCGCTTTGAGATATCTTATGACAATGAAGGATGCTAAGCCGAGGCTCATTGGATGGATTCTTTTGCTTCAAGAGTTCGACATTGAGATTAAAGACAAGAAAGGAGTAGAGAATGTTGTAGCCGATCATTTGAGTAGACTTGTGAAGGAAGAGGATCGGCTGCCCCTATTAGAGACCTTTCCGGATGAGCAACTTTTTCGACTTGGAGTGCATGAGCCGTGGTATGCCGACATTGCCAACTTTCCTGCCACGCGGACATTCCCTTGTACTTTACCACGCCACCAATGTGAGAAACTCAAGAAGGAGTCGCGCCATTATCTTTGGGATGATCCGTATTTATGGAAGAAATGTAATGATCAAGTACTTAGAAGATGTGTTGCCGAGCACGAGCATAAACCGATCTTAACATTTTTGTCATAGTGAGGCGTGTGGAGGGCATTTTGGAGCAAAGAAGACCGCTTTAAAGGTACTCGAATGTGGTTTCTTTTGGCCTACAATTTTTAAAGATGCTTACATGTTTTGTAAGTCATGTGATCGATGCCAAAGAATGGGGAATATTGGACCACGAGATCAAATGCCGCTCACTTCTATCAACGCCATTGAGATTCATGATCTTTGGGGGATTGACTTCATGGGACCGTTTCCTTCGAGTAAGGGCTTTCTCTACATATTGCTTGCGGTTGATTATGTGTCAAAGTGGATTGAAGCCAAGGCTACACGCACCAAAGATGCCAAGGTGGTAGCCGAGTTTCTCAAGACCAACATCTTTTCACGTTTTGGAATTCCAAGAGTTTTGATTAGCGATGGAGGATCCCATTTTTGTAACCGCACCATTGAAGCCTTATTGAAGAAGTATGGAGTCACTCATAAGGTATCTACACCTTATCACCTCCAAACAAGTGGTATGGCCGAGGTAAGTAATCGAGAGATCAAGCAAATACTTGAAAAGACCGTTGGACCTTCAAGGAAGGATTGGAGTGATCGTCTCAATGACGCTTTGTGGGCATATAGGACTGCATACAAGACACCGATAGGTATGTCACCTTTTCGGTTAACATATGGCAAAGCATGTCACTTACCGGTTGAACTTGAGCATAAAGCATGGTGGGCGGTTAAGGCTTTCAACATGAGCATTGATGAGGCCGGTCTTCATAGGAAGCTTCAACTCAACGAACTTGAAGAAATACGGAATGAAGCTTATGAAGCCGCATGGATTTACAAGCAAAAGACTAAGGTTGCTCATGACAAGATGCTTCGGCGGAAGAAGTTTGAAGTTGGCCAAAAAGTTATCTTATATCATTTCGGGTAAGTTGCAATCTTGTTGGCTTGGACCATTCATTGTTCTTCAAGTATTTCCTCATGGAGCCATCGAGATTCGGAATGTAGCTATGGGAAACACGTTCAAGGTAAATGGACATAGACTCAAGCTGTACTACGAGCCATTTGAGCCTCTAAACGATGAAATAATTGTCCACGATCCTCCAAGCCTAGGGGCTGCCTTAACTACTGCCCTTGTTAAGCCACTTTGTGCCACTACCGGTCCGGTATCTCACTGCCATACCTCAGCCACCGAGCCTCCATTGCTGCCGCACCACACGCCAGAAAACCACCCGATGCGGTTACCCTTCATTCCTGCTACAGCTGAACAACCTGCCGGACCTGCCATTGCCGGCAGGATTGACAAGATGATCCATGAGGCCGAGAGCAACCCACCTGCACCGCCGGATACGCCGGAAGAGTCCGATACACTACCGGACACAATGCATGAGTCGGACACGCAGAACTGCACCAACTCGGATACCACATGCCAAGAGCTTCTTGTTGCCCTTCTTCATGCCGAATTGTGCTACTTCGGAGCGAGATGAACACATGCAACACATGGTGAAAAGTCTAGGCTATGGGCTATAAACACAAAGCGCTACTTGGGAGGCAACCCAAGTCGATCAAAGAAAAGTGAAGGAGCCATCACCGAGAGTTTGCAATTTCTTAACCCTTCTCTTTTTCTTTGATTTGTGATGATATGTTGGAATATGTTTGTCAATTGCATGCTTAGGAAATTCGTTGATATAATTATGTGCTTACATTGAGGGCAATGTAATTTTCTAAGTGTGGGGTGGGATAACGTATTCCGTTTATGTTTTCGTGTGCTTAGTTTAGAAAAGAAAAATTCAGAAAATTGTTCCACAAAAATAGAGTGTTTAAATTTGTTTGTTTCGAGTCTTAGGATGCCCCTAATATGTCAATGATGTTTTTCTCCTCTTTGCATACATAGATGATAGTTGTGCATACAATTAAAATTGTGAGTTTCATGGATTATGTGCATTGGTAGGAGCATGTAGGACTTATTGATTATTAAGCATGCATGTTTTAGCTAGTTTATTTCGATAATAACCTATGTGAGCGTTTGTGCCAATTTGTTTTCTTCTTGAGCGATAAAAAAGATAAAATTCGATAGAATTGTAGGAAGCATGAAACCTCATAATTTAACTATTCGATGACTATGTGCCATAGCTTTTAATGAACTCTAGTATGCTAGAACTTACTCTTGTTGATTTTCGAAACGTTTATATCATAAAATACCTTGATTTTGAATGTGATTGAATAAAGATCATTTAGGTTTACCACCAAAGCCAAATAAAGCATGTGCCCTATTGGAGCCCGTCGTGGGACACCTTAGTAAACCCCTTTGAGCCTACAATTAGCATTTTCTTTCATCACCCTTAAACACTTTTCATGAGCTTAGTATAGTGATGCCTTTACCTTATGTGTTGGCAAAACTTGATTTTTGAAAGCATTTTCGCATGTGTGATGAAGAAGAACAAGTGTGGGGTAGACTTAGCCATGAATCTATAAGAGAAGTATGTATGCCGTGCCTTAGAAAATTGAAAAGAAAAAAATGTGTGCTCGAACCAAAAGAAAAAGAGAAAAATACCGAGAGCAAGAAAAAAAAAAAAAAATGTGTAAGGCACGGCATAGAAAAGAAAAATTTTGTGCATGGCTATTGTCTTGAGTATTGTTGTAATGTTATGGAAAGAAAAGAATGAAGTATGGGTCCAACAAGATGAAATTTGACCCTTTCGGCGAGAAGACATAAGGAGATTTGAGCTTTGCCAAAGGCCATGATGACGTTTCTAAGCCTCCTGATCCAAATATCGAATACCTCTTAGCCTAGCCCCATTACAACCCTTTTGATTGATCTTTTTCATGATTCTTAAGATGGTTAAATTTGATTGTGGAGATTTTCTCAAGAGTAAGCATATGGTTTTGGTTCATTGGTGCATATAGTTGTCATATGAGGTTTTTCCATATAAATTCACAAAGTGCTTTCGTTTCTTTGATATATGCAAGTCACTCTTTGTAACTCATTATCTTTCGCTTGCATATACTTATGAGTGAATTACCATGCTTCGAGAGAAAAGAAGAGAGTATGCCTTGTGAGGTGATTTGAATTAGCTTTAACATGTTTACATGCTTACCTTTTGCTCTTATATGTTCATATTGATGTCACATGTTCATGAAGCTTGGAATTTTCGTGATTAGCATTCCCATGCATTGACTTGAAAGCTATGTGTACATACGAGCCTGAGACAAATTGTTAGGGGCAATAGTTTGTTTAGAGTCTAGTTTAAGTTAGTTTGCTAAGGGACTAGCAAAGGATATATAAGTGTGGGGTAGTTGATAGGAGCACAATGTGCGACGATATTATATGCTTATGCCCTCGTTTATGCTTTGTTTAACCCTTATTTGTCTAAGATAGAGTCATAATATAGTTAGTGTCAATTTTGGTAGAGTTTTGGTGAAATGTGTTTAATTATCCGAAAAATGACTAAGTATGAGAAATCTGGAAAATAGTGCAAAATATGTCTTTTTCGCGATTTTGTGACGAGTAAAAATATGATCTATCCTTGTCCGAATTCTATGAAATTTGGTGTGCTTAATATTCATATACTGGGGAATGTTGTGTTAAAATGTCAGATCAATCGGAGTTCGGGAAGTCACCCAAAAGTTGGCTGCAAAGCGGCAGTCCGGGCATTCCAATCCAGGGGCTTCCAGGATTTTCCTGGGACTTTATTCCAACTTCGAAAAATCATTCCCGACAACTCACAAGGAATTTGATCGAGATATTTTATGTGGAGATGGCCATATGTGTCTAGTTTATCTGAGACTTGGAATCGCATCAATCGGAGCTCCGAAGATGGAGATATACCAGAGTTACTACATCAACATCAAATCTGCCGATTCCAGGAACCTACTGCCCCCTTTTTGTGTTTTCTGTTTTTGATGGACCAAATGGTGCACAAATGCATTTATGAAGATGGTTCAAGCTTAAAGAAGGGAAGAGGAAGACACCAAGCCATGGCATTGAAGAAGAAATCGAGGAGAGAAGTTCTCCTAGTCAAACTAGGAGAAGCTGCCGAATGAGGCAGATTGTGTGCAATGTTGTGCTGCAGGCAATTGGAGCATTTTCGGTGGATCAAAACTTATGCAATGAAGTCCAATGATTATTGAAGAAGTCCATGAAGATGTGAAGCCCAAGCCTTGAAGAAAAATTCAGAAAAAGAAAACCTAATTGAACTATGAAAGGAAGGTTTCAAACCTTATCCCATTAGGTTTTCTGAAATCCTTGTGCATCAAGGGCTGCCGGCAATACCCTAGTTTTTCCCTATAAATAGCCAACTTTTACATAGAAAATAGGGTCACATTCCAAAGCAGAAATCTAGCCAAAGCTCTACCTAAATTTCCCCAAGAATCCTACACAAAAACCCTAGCCAAAACCACCTCCACCACACCCAAAGTTCCTGCCGAACCTTGGTACCTTGCTGCCGATATCATCACTGCCGAGCAGCAACTCCATCCGATACCATCAACCACCGGATCCATACAAGACGAAGTCTCCAAGGTTTCTAATGTGTGATCCACTCCCTACTCTTGGCTTTGTAAATTTTTGTGTAGTTATGTTAAACTTTGTCTATGAAGTTAGCATGAATTTTTGGTTTCAATTTTTATGTCTATGTATGAATTGGATTGAAATTTGGTTTTATGATTTGCATGTCAATTTATTTTCTTTATCTTTAAGTGATGTTTTGGATGTAAGAATATGGATTGCATGCTAAAGAGTAAGGGAAATATGTAACGAATTAGTTAATGGGATAATCGGCAAGAATGCATGTTAACTTAGTTTTAGGGTTTTCTTGACTTGTTCTTTAAATTCGTGTGCTTAAAGATTGGTAGCCTATGTAAGTGCAATGCGTAGATTATTAATCTCATTAGCTGAAAATAAGATAGGTTAAGCAATCTTTAGGGTTGTTTTAATTTGTGTTTTTTTTCACGAGGGTTAGAGTAATTTAAATGAACATGCTTGTTAATAAGATGACTGACAACCTTGCTTATCTAACTTGTTTCCAACTAAAGAAAAAGACTTTGTGCTTAATTACTTGTCATGTTTGTTTACGTCGATTAGAATATTCAAAGATGACTAGTATAACTTTAGGATTAGGCGATTAGTCACTTAAAATACATGAGGAGTCTTAATCAATTAGTAGCCGATTAGGAGCTAATTGGGTTGGAGTTAAGTTGAGTCTAGAACATTTTAACATCTTGCTGAGAGTCCTGTTTGCTTGCTTGTTACATGTTTTGATTGCTTTTGTGTTAGTGCTTTGTGGAAGAATGCCGACCAAACTTGTAAATATTAGACCTAGAATTTATTTTTCAGCATTTTATTTCGTGTTACCTAGTTTTAGGGCAGCTTGCTGCCGATTCATACCATCCCCCATATGTGACGTTTATGTGTATATATATATGTATATTTTGGTTTAACAATTTCATATCTCAGGTACCCTTAATCCCCGGCTTAGAACGATCCCTACTTATATCTATACTACTAACGATTGCAGGGTTTATTATTGCTTGATGCTCGCTTCGACGACTCATCACCCAACTACCCTCTTTAATAGGTAACTTATCTCTCTCCCCGCTTACATACGTGCCTTGGTTATATATATTCCAACTATACTAATTTAGGCATCGGAGAGGAGAAGACCGGCCCGCCCGGTATTCCCCTTAGTGAGCAGGATTGCAGGAGATCAAGTTGGATTCATCGTGTATCTACCAGGCCCCCGGGTTTAGGCAGAAACAATTGGCGCCGTCTGTGGGAAGCTTGAACGAAAAGCCGTGTAAGCAACACCGTTGGAGGAGAATTCGGAAATGAGTCGAGAGGAAGGTACCACCGAGGAGGGACGTGTTGCATTAGTGCAGACACCCACCTCCACCCCAGCCGTCACGCGGGAGCCGCGCGTTGACCGGGGCAACGGTCAGGAAGGAGGGAGCTGTGGGGGACCATCCGGCGTGCCGGATCCCCACCACGACAGCTTGCGCGGGAAAGGCCCGGCAGAGGATGAAGACAGTCCAGAGCAACGGGGCTTCTCCTTGACGTTCTCAGAGGATCCGAGCGATCGATCTGAGAGCCCGGACCAGGACCCTACGTACAGCCCCGGCCATAGCAGTATGGCGGGAGAGACACGGGCAATGGCCGCGGAGGTCAATCGTCTAAGAGAGGAGAGCGACATGGACAGAGCTAAGTCCAACGCCCGGTACGAAGAGATGGAAGCGGTGAATGCTGCCCTAGTAGCCGCCTTGGAGAGGGGACGGCAACGTAGTGACGCCATGGCCGAGGCGCAGGCGGCACTCCTACCGGTCCAACCACAACACACCGATGATAGGAGCACAATGTGCGATGATATTATATGCTTATGCCCTCATTTA
This sequence comes from Potentilla sterilis, assembly GCA_963682095.1. Taxonomy (NCBI): domain Eukaryota; kingdom Viridiplantae; phylum Streptophyta; class Magnoliopsida; order Rosales; family Rosaceae; genus Potentilla; species Potentilla sterilis. The sequence continues at coordinate 37,283,038 of OY821755.1, read as the reverse complement.
TGCTTTGTTTAACCTTTATTTGTCTAAGATAGAGTCATAATGTAGTTAGTGTCATTTTGGTAGAGTTTTGGTGAAATGTGGTTAAGAATCCGAAAAATGACTAAGTTTGAGAAATCTGGAAAATAGTGTAAAATATGTCTTTTTCGCGATTTTGTGACAAGTAAAAATATGATCTATCCTTGTCCGAATTCCATGAAATTTTGTGTGCTTAATATTCATATGTTGAGGAATGTTTTGTTAAAATTTCAGATCAATCGGAGTTCGGGAAGCCACCCAAAAGTTGGCTGCAAAACGGCAGTCCGAACATTCCAATCCAGGGGCTTCCAGGATTTTCCTGGAACTTTGATCCAACTTCGAAAAATCATTCCCGACGACTTACAAGGAATTTGGCCGAGATATTTTATGGGGAGATGTCCCTATGTGTCTAGTTTACGTGAGACTTGGAATCGCATCAATCGGAACTCCGAAGGTGGAGATATGCCGGAATTACTGCAACAATGTCTATTCTGCCGATTCCAGGAACTGATTGCTTCCTTTTCGTGATTGCTTCTTTTCGATGAACCATATGATGTACAAGGGCATTTGTGAAGACATCCCAAGCTTATGGAAGGAAGGAGGATGACACTTAGCCATGGCATTGAAGAAAAACATGAAGAAGGAAGTTATCCTAGTCAAGCTAGGAGAAGCTGCCGATTCTGGCAGATTTGATGTCTTTGGTTGCTGCCGGCAATTTGTGCATTTTTCGATGGACCAAGACACATCAAGTGAAGTCCAAGATCATACAAGAAGTCCATGAAGATGTGAAGCCCAAGCCTTGAAGGAAAATTCAGAAAAAGAAAACCTAATTGAAGTAAGAAAAGGAAGGTTTCAAACCTTATCCCATTAGGTTTTGTTTTTCCTTGTACAAGAAGGGTTGCCGGCAACACCTAGCATTCTCCCTATAAATATCCAACTTTTACACAGAAAAACTTGTCACATTCCAAAGTAAAAATCTTGCCAAAGCTCTACCTAAATTTCCCAAGAATCCTACACAAAAACCCTAGCCAAAACCACCACCACCACACCAAAGTTTCCTGCCGAAATTTTGTTCCCTTGCTGCCGATACATCACTGCCGAGCAGCCTCCATCCGATTCCATCATCAACCACCGGATCCATACAAGACGAAGTCTCCAAGGTTTCTAATGTGTGATCCACTCCCTACTCTTGGCTTTGTAATTTTTGTTGTAGTTATGTTAAATTTTGTCTATGAAGTTAGCATGAATTCTTGGTTTCAATTTTTATGTCTATGTATGAATTGGATTGAAATTTGGTTTTATGATTTGCATGTCAATTTATTTTCTTTATCTTTAAGTGATGTTTTAGATGTGAGAATATGGATTGCATGCTAAAGAGTAAGGGAAATATATGATGAATTAGTAATTAGGATTTTCGGCAAGATTTGTGTTAAATTGATTTTAGGGTTTTCTTGACTTGTTCTTTAAATTCGTGTGCTTAAAGATTGGTAGCCTATGTAACTGCAGTACTTAGATTATTAATCTCATTAGCCGAAATTTAATATGGATTAAAGTAATCAACGAGTTACTTTGTTTGTGTTGTTTTTCACTAGGACTAGAGTAATTTAAAGAACATGCTTGTTGAGGAGATGATTGACAACCTTACTCCATTGACTTGTTTCCGACTAAAAAGATTTCGTGCTCAATTACTATGCATGTTTGTTTTCATCTATAGGAGTTCTCAAATATGTTTAGTACAATTTTAGGGTTAGACGTAAAGTTAATCTTGAATACTTATGAAATCTATCGGTTAGTAATACCTATAGGGAGCTAACTAGGTCGGAGTTAAGTTGAGTCTAGAACGCTTTAATGCTTTGCCGAGAGTCTTACTTGCTTGTTTGTTATGTGTTTTGATTGCTTTTGTGTTAGTGCTTTGTGAAAGAATGTCGACCAAACTTGTAAATAATAGACTTAGGATTTATTTTTCAGCAATTTATTTTCGTGCCTAGCATTAGTGGCAGCTTTGCTGCCGATCACAATTCATCCCCCATGATTTCGTTTCTTGTTTGTATATATGTATATAAGTGTGACAATTGTGTGCATATATGTTTGTAAATATTTGTGTTAACATTCTCATATTTCAGGTACCCTTAATCCCCGGCTAGAACGATCCCTACTTATTCTATACTACTAACGATTGTAGGGTTATTATTGTTTGATGCTCGCTTCGGTGACACGTCAACCGAGGCAGGGCAGTCTTCGGGCGGTCGGCCCGGTCAGGCCCGCCGAAGAGCACGACAACCTCCCGCCAGCTCGGCGCTTCGTCTGTGGATGAAGTTGAAACTCCGACTGCACGGGCACTGCAGATGTTAGCCAACACCGTGTCGGACTTAAAGGCCCAAATGGAGGCCAGCGAGAGAAGAGCCGCGCGGCCGATGGAGGGCGCCCGGTTTAATGAGCGCATGGGCCCTTTCTCGCACCGGGTCATAGAGTCGGGGAGATCTGGCAACCAGAAGTCCCTCAAACTCACCTATTCAGGGTCCGGTTGCCCGTATCAGCACCTAGACAGTTTCCGGTCCCAAACCTGCGCCGAGGGATACTCCGATGCAGTCTGCTGCAACATCTTCCAGGAGACTTTGTCTGGAGAAGCGCTCAGCTGGTTCTACGAGCTTCCTGCGAACTCGATCGAGGCATTCGAGCAGTTAGCCGACCGGTTCGTGGGCCGCTTCATTCTCCGAGTCGAGGGAGCCCGGACATCGACCATCCTCTTCAATTGCATACAAGCCCCCGGAGAGGAGCTGAGAACCTTCGTCAACCGCTGGCAGACGGCTACGGCCGGGGTTCGGAACCTAGACAAAGGCATCGCCGAGATGGCGTTTAAGCAGGGGCTCCGAGCGGGTAAGTTTTCCTACGCCGTCCGGGTAGAACTCCCGCAGGGGTATGACGAGTTAATGGCTATGGCCATCCGGCATGCTCAGGCCGATCATGAGACCTATGGGCACCACCTACTGAAGAGGAAGCAGGATGAGCAGCAGGAAGACCATCCCCGGGAAGAGAACCCTCCGCCCGGCCAGGAAGCCAAGCCCAGTCAGTGGACCGAGAACCGCACCGCTCGACCCAGCCGAAACGCCAACAACAGAAACTGGCCACAGCGGCAGCAGATGCCCTATTCTGATAAACCCCAAAACGAGCACAAGCCAGCGCCGTACCGCCAAGAGCGCCCCCTGGCAATCATGCCAGCACCACCGGTCGGTCAAGAAGTCTTCACCGCTCTCACCACTTCCTACGAGGATATTTTACTTGAGAACGGGAGCGTCATTCCCCCACCGCCCAAGAGAAAGTACCCGAAGGGGAAACTTACAACGGCACAGACGGGCAAGTACTGCTCTTATCAGGATGAGGCTACTCATCGAACAAATCAGTGCTGCGCTCTCAAGACAGCGGTGCAGGGTTTGATCGATAACAGCCAGCTCCAACGGTACGTAGGGGAAAGAAGAACAGACCCCGACCGGGAACGTGACCAGGCCTGGTAAACCCGCTAGCTCCGAGCGGTTAGTTTGACATATCTCCGGTTAAACCGCTGTAAAAACAAATATATGAAAACTACTTTTGAGAAAATTTCACCGGCTCAGCCAGTTCAAGTATATTCATAATCAAGCAAGTATACAAGCAGTAACCGTTCCGGAAAGATTACAAGGAGAAGAGCAAGGAAAATCCTAAGGAGCCACGACTCCGCCTTCAGCAGGCAATCCGTCAGCCTCTCCTGCGGTACCCTCGTCATTGACCTCAGTTCCGGCGTTGACTCTGACTCGGGGAGACTCGGCACCGTTGGTAGAAGAATCCAAGTCCGAGCGAATCGCTTCTTCTGGCTGCCCCTCCACAGCCTCCTGATGGATGTCCGACTTCTCATGGATATCTCCTTCAGCAGCAATCGGCATCAGGGAAGTATCTAACCATCCCTTCCCCGCCCATTCCGTGTACGCATCCGAGATGCCCTCTTCCCTGGCCTTCACCAGAAACTCCAGGAACTGATCGCTCTCGCGGTACTTGAGAACAACCCGCTCGTAGAGTACCGGGTCATCTTCCCCGGTCGCAGCAGCAGTGGCGGCACGCAGAGCGGCAGCTCCCACTTGGAGCTCGTCCACCTTGGCTTCCAGCTCGGCCCTCTCCTTCTCCAGGCTCCGGTTCTGCTCCTCCAGCTTCTTAGCCCTCTCCTCCGATCTGGCCTTCTCCCGATCCGAGCGGGACTTCTCCACCTCCAGGCGCTGTCGGGCCTTCGATAGAGCAGCTATCTGTCTCTTCAGCTCCGACAGTTCCTCGCTCGCGTCAGGTTGGTACAGACTGTACAGCAGCTGCGCAACAACAAAGGCAGTTAGTCAAGCAGCAAAAGAAAACAAGCTACAGGCAGTGTAGTGGTACCATGCGGTACTTACCCGAAGGATGGATTCCTTGCATTTTGACCGGTTCCTGCCTGCCAGGGCTCCTGCAACCCCAGGTCTGTCCAGACCAAGGCCGGCCAAGTCCGCCGCCACTTGCTGGACGAGTGCACTATCCGGGCTTCCCCTCGGTGCCTCCGCAGGCACGGGACTACTTTGCCGGGCAGCAGCAGCAGCCTTCTCCCCGGCAGCGTTAGTTTGCGCACCGCTGGTTATCTTGAACCGTTTGGCCAGGTTCTCCCGTGCCGACCCACTGGTAAGCGTCACCAACGCGGAGGAAGGAATGTCCCTGCCTTTCCGCTTCTCTCCTCGGCCTTCTGGAGAAGAAGATCGTGCGCTTATCCGGGTACGAGCCACGTGCGGCACAGACACCGGCCGATTGGGGATCCTGTTCACTCCACCGGGAATCCTCACTGGCCCCCCGGTACTCTTGCCCTTTCCAGGCACCGCAAGGACCGCAGCATGATGGGTCTTCACCCGCTCCGGATGAGTCGTGAGCCGGCCGGACTCATCGTCCACCGACGTCCGCGAGACAGTCTCGCCTTTCTCCTTCAGTTTGTTAAGGAGGTCTTCCCCGTCCATTGAGGGAGTGGTTTCGGGCTTGATGACCGCCCGGGAAGATGCACCTGCAAGGAAAACGAACAGTTAGTATTTTGCCAGAGCTAGCACAAAGTATCACCGCTAAAGGGCTTCCTACGCACCGGGACCCCGCCCGAGTTGGCAGTATTCCAGCACTTCTCGCCGGATGAAGTTGAAAGAACTCCGTTCCAGATCATCCCAACATCCGAGTATGGTCGAGATCCTCTCATGCTCCAGATCGGATAGCTCGAACGACTGGTCGCCAATGGGTTGGAAGGCGCCAGGAACCCGGTACATTTTACTCCTCGCCTGCCACCTCCCGTCCACCATCACCACCTTCTTTCTCCAGCTGTTGTCTACCCAGGTAGGCATATTGGTAATGATCGGTGGATGTTTCCGGGCGTTGAAGGACAGGCAACCACGGGACCCTTGCTTCCTTGAGTATGACAGCCTATACAAGGACCGGAACTCGTTTACCATTGGTATATTCATCCCGGAAAACTCGTACAGGCAGCTGAGGCTCAATAATCGCCTCCACTGGAGCCCAGGAAGCTGCGCGGGCGACACTTGCAGCGCACTAAGCATATACTGCACAAAATTTGACAGCGGGAGCGAGAGTCCATACCGGAACTGGTCCTGATGCACGGCAACCCAACCTGCCTCCGGGTTGACTCTCCAGGATTCAGGGGCCGCAGCAGAACCTCATCCCGGATACCCCACGTTTCCCGGAACGCTGCAATCTCTCCAGGTGTCATGCTACCCTTCGGTTCATCGCACACCACAGCATCCTTCCCTCTGCCAATGATGTAGCTCACGGCCGGAGCATCTGCAAAGCGCACCCCGTGCGGTATTTCAGTCTCCGAGGATTCAGCCCCGGAAGACGAAGACGAGGAAACCTGAAGAAGACATCTTAACCTAGGGGAAGAAAACAAAACCCTAGCGCTCGTCAGCAACAGGCTACAACAGCGCCTTCTACGGCCTCTCCCCAAGTTTGCCGCAGAGCAGTTCCGTCAGTGACAGAGATCCCTTCCCCCCGCCGCAAAACAACAAAACCAAAACAAGAACAACACCGGGGCAAAGAAATCAACAAACTTACCGATTAGTATGCTCAACCGAGGACAGTCCGCCCTGCGAAAGCAGCGAGCAATGGTAGGAAGAGAGGAGGGAGCGCTCGAGAAAACGGATCTCGTGGGGCAAAAGGGCTCAGAGTTTTCACCGGATTTCTCTCTTTCTCTTAGTTTCTCCAAAGCAAGAAGCAACAGCAGAAAGAAGAGCAGAAGAGGCCTTTTTATAGGGGGGACCGGTGCCCTAGGCAATTGAAATCCCTCCAAAAACAAGTAATCAGAGCAACTCAAACGCCTGCGAATCAAGGCCCTTCATCTCAAGACAGCCCCCCGCTGGCACGTGTCCCAGCATTGGTAAACTGCCCATGCCATCATAACTGACGGGACTGATGGACTTCCTCCTTAAATGCATGTCAGCCACTTATCCCACACGCTGGCGACAGGAAGGTAGGAGAGGGAACCGAGGAGTCAGGCCCTCCCACACTTCCCCAGGTTCCACGGTTGCACGCCATCTTCGCTGCATATCTTGAAGACCTCTCACCGGTTGTGATTTTCCAACCGCTTCGAGAGCATCCATCCAGGTATGAGCAATAGGGGACCCGTCTCGATATGGCAGGACGCCCGGTCGAGGTCCGCCCGGCACCATGGCAGTTCGCGGTTATGATCATTCAACCGGCTGCATGGCTTCTTCGCTGTATATCTCGAAGACCTCTCACCGGTGGTAATCATCCAACCGCGTCGAGAGCATCTATCCGGGTATGAACCCTCCTTCTAGCACCATCTTCGTTGCATATCACTGGGGGACTCGTCTCGATATGGCATGTAGTCCGGTCGAGCTCCGCCCGGTCCGTAGCAGTTCACAGTTAGGTATTATTCAACCGGCTGCACGCCATCCTACTGGAGACCTCGTCTCGATATGGCATGTCGCCCGGTCGAGGTCCACCCAACTACATCTCACTTGGGGGACTCGTCTCGATATGGTAGAACGCCCGGTTGAGATCCGCCCACCGGTTACGACGCATCCAACCGGCTCGAGAGCATATTCCGGGAACAGGATCCACCCGGCCCCATGGCATTTCACTGGAGGACTCGTCTCGATATGGCAGGATGCCCGGTCGAGTTCCGCCCAGTACCATGGCTTGACTCCGGTCATGAGAACATTCGACCGGCATAGGGCTTTATACGCCCGGGTGAGTTTACATCTAACCCATGTACGCTTGTCCAGCAGAATAAAAACCCTGCATCGCACCAGGTGCGGCAAACGGGGGCTGCACGGCGAGCCTTGTCACCTCAACGCCACCCCCCTACCGGGAACAGGATCCACTCGGCCCCATGGCATTTCACTGGGGGACTCGTCTCGATATGGCAGGACGCCCGGTCGAGTTCCGCCCAGTACCATGGCTTGACCCCGGTCATGAGAACATTTGACCGGCATGGGCTTTATACACCCGGGTGAGTTTACATCTAACCCATGTACTCTTGTCCAGCAGGATAAAAACCCTACATCGCATTGATCCGCGATCAACGTGGGGCTGCACGGCGAGCATTGTCACCTCAACGCCACCCCCCTTACCTCAACGCTTATTCAACACAAGCTGAGAAGAACTAGCAAGTGTTCACCGGTGCTTTAAACAGCCCGCAACACCGGGGTAATCTCCCCGCAGCCTAGCAATATGGGACTCGTCTCGATATGGCAGAACGCCCAGTCGAGGTCCTTTGCTCCACCTCGTCTCGATATGGCAGAATGCCCGGTCGAGGTCCAGTACTTAAGTTCACCTGGGACTCGTCTCGATATGGCAGAACGCCCGGTCGAGGTCCCATGAACTTCACTCCGCTCCGCTTTGGCAGATCGCCCCGTAGAGGCTCAGTGAACTCCGCTCCGTTTCGATTTGGCAAATCGCCCAGTTGTGACCCAGTGAAGCTCCGCCTCGTACCGATAGGGCAGAGTGCCCGGCCGAAATTCCATGCACATCTCTTGCATGGCGGATTTCAACGCCCCATTATCATTCCATGCACACATCTATTGCATGGCATCATGGCATCATCTCATACATTCTCCGGGTTCCACCCCACTCCATGCTCATAGCACCACAACACCTGAGCACAGTACTACTTATATTACAAACGTACTTATAAACTATTTAAGTCCCCATTCAAGATTATCGGTAACTGACAGGACCCGAACCAGATTTCACCCCGAAACCCGGATCAGATCTTGCGGGGACCACCTTAAGAGAGATTTTACCGAAAAATCGGCATGACCTCTCTTAAAATGGACAACCCTCACCTGTCAAACACACAAAACACTTCTATAAAATCCACTCTGACTCTAGGAGCCACCTGCTCCCCCAGAATTCCAACAACTTCTCAACACAGAAGTAGAATCACTTTTAGAACCTCTACAATTTATCAGAGCATTCTACATAAAGTAACTAAGGATACAACATCAAAGAATTAAAGGATTAAAAGATCCTACCGAGCGGAAGCAATACTGACGCTGACTATGCCTCGACCTGAGTATCTTTGACCTCAACTACTAGTCTACACACTGGGCATTTTAAAACGAAGGGCCCAGGGGAAAGTAATTTAAAAACGTTAGAGTGAGAGGATAAAAATAAAATAATTTCAACTAATACTTTTAGTTAAAGACATTATATCACTTTCCCACATTTTCATACTAATCGGAAAATCACAATGCATGCATATGTATATATAAACGTACCACATTTTATGAAAAACTCTATTAAAACAACTCAGATAAACAAAACTCCTTTGTTTATATATATATATATATATATATATATAACCATTTGAAAATTAACTTATAATACATCTCGATCAATCTCTTTGGTCATATAAAATCTCAGTCCACTGGTTCGGGAATCTATGAAATACCGAAAGCCTCATAGAGGAAATATTCCCGAAACTAGATAATATAAAAATATAGAAATCTTAATCCACTGCTTCGGGAATCTATCAAAAGCTGAAAGTCTCATAAATGAAATATTCCCGAAGCCACATCATATAATCGTATAAAAATCTCAATCACGTCATATAATAATATAAAAATCTCAATCGACTGATGCGGGAATTTATTAAAACTGAAAGCTTCACAGAGGAAGTATTCCCGCAATCACAGTGAAAAACATCCTCATGACCAAATCTCATTGGTCATGCAACAGGGAAATGTCTACCCACCACTGGAGCCTCGTCAGGCTCTGGTCCGAGAGTCCTATTGACTCCCCCCGTGTCTAAGTCTACTACCTAGACACGTCACCGCCTCAATATATACCACCCTACGTCGACCACCAAGCGTGAATCTGACCTATATGGTCAAGTCGTCACCTCGCGTGGGATGAGGCTCCGCTAGCTAGCATCAATATAATAATAACGTGGACCCTCGTGTGGTGAAAACAAATCTCGAAATACATTTCCCCTGATAAATCATCAACCATCTGAGGCTCATAATCACATAACAATATTCTAGCCTCCAGATATAACCATGAATCCCCGGCAAATCAACATGCCGTAAAATCAAAAATACCCGGCAAATCACCATGCCGTAAAATCAAATCAAATATACTTAAATCCCATCGACATGTCTCGCATGTCAGAAAAATCATAATTAATAAAATCAACAAAATCCCAGGAATTTCATTCCGGTCTACTGATTAACATACTCAAAATATTTCGAAAATATAAAACCACATGGAAATCTCATTTCCCAAGGAAATAGCAAAATCCAATATAAATATCATTACTGTCGATAAAACAAAACCATATATTCCTTAATATATCTTTTTCTTTTTCTCATATAATCTTTCATTTTTTAAAAGAAATTTCATTTCAATTAAAATAATCATGCATGCATTTGTTTTAAAAATAAAAATCCACTCACAGTCTTTTCCGAGCTGGTAGCCGTTTCGGCTCTCGTCCCGTCGAGTACCCTCTCGACCTGTCACATGGGCGAAATCGTAAATTTCTAAACCTCGGAAAACAAATATAAAACCCAAACCACGGACGTCCTCGTTCTTCCGAATTATCCCCACTTCTATTTTATTTCCGGTATTAGAATTTCGTCTCAAATACCGAAACGATCTATAACCAAATTTACTCTGGACACCCACACCGTGTCCGATCAATTCCTTTTCTAGTAAATTCGTCATAAAACCCTTTTAATCAGCTTTTAACCCTTTTACGGTAAGTCAACAGTCAAAACTACTGGTCAAACAGTAATTATTTCAGGTCAAACCGTAATTTTGAAAGTCAAACAGTAAATGGTTAAAATCCAATTACTATTTACAATTTACGGTTTACTGTTTACTATTTACTTTTACTGTTTATCTTTTTACTTTTACTAATTACTGTTTACTGTTTACTTTTACTGTTTTACCATTTACTTTTCACCTTTTACCGTTTTACCTTTTCACTTTTTACCACATCACTGTTCATCTTCTTCCTCAAGCCGCCGGAACAGTGGCGCCACCGCCACCGCCGCCGCAGGAGGCCGAAACTACCTCCATTCGGCTCCAAATTCACCCAAAAGGATCACTACCACCTCAGGACCTCCTTTCCGCCGCCCTTGCCGCCCCAAAACAGCTTCAGCCGCCGCAAACGGCGGCCGACGCGGCGGCCCGAATTCCTCAAACTCCATTTTCTCCAAAAATCAACCAATCGAACCACAAATTACATTCAATCGACTCCAATCATCATCCTAAACACAATTCTAACCTCCAATTTCATCAAAAACTTCAAAATCACAACCTCCAACAAAAATCACCAAAAACCCTAAAATTTTCAAAATCTAATTCCTCCTTACCTGCTACGAATCGGCTCAATTCCTTTCGTAGGATTGACGTGCGGGTCGAGGCCTTCGATTCCCGACCGGAATCGGGCCGAACCATGGCCGGAGGAGGGAGAACCACCCGATCGGGGTCGGTGCTTCTCGGGCTGTGCACGGCCAAACGGCGGCGATTCGTCGTGAATCACCACCACCGGCGTGACGAGGGAGCCGAGACGGTCCGAACGCGACCGGTGCGGCCGCCCAGTTCGGCCGGACGGCGGTGCCAGGTGGAGGGCGAACTGGAGTCGGGGGAGAGGAGAGAGAAAGGGAAGGAGAAAAGAAAAAGAAGAAAAAGAAAAAAAATGAGAGATTTCCCTTTCGGGAAATTTTCTCCCGGCTATTTATACTCGTCCAAAATCGGCAAGTTTCGGTTTCCACGTCACAACTTTCTCGTACCAACTCCAAATAAATCGTGCCGCGTGTCCACGAACTCGTTTTGACGACTCCTATTTCGTCGCAAAATAAAATCCTCGGTCAGGTCAACTTATTTAAAAGTCAACCTTTTGAATTTTCCGAATCGTAACAATTCTCGAGGAGTAAAAGTACACGTAACACCGTAAAAAGGTAATTCCAGATTCGGGTCGTATCAGTAACAGGTACTCACCTCGGTCACGCCCAATCTTTAACGCGGACTTGGGGGACTGGGCACCGGTAGGTTAGTAACCCTGCGGGTCTGCGGGACAAGAGCAAGACAGATTTAAGTCCCCATTCAAGATTGCACTTGACCGGGAACTTGGGGGACTTGTTGACAGTAGCCGCTGAGAGGCTACAGCAGGCCCACAGACCCGCAGCAAGTGCACCAGGGCCCGGCCCAAGGCCCGGGACCGGCTCACCAGCACCCGGCCTCGGGGTCCAGCACTCTATCCTGCCACTTGGGACCCTGGGACCCTGGGGCCGGGGGCGCCGGCCTGCCAAAGAGGGCACCAGAATGTACAAACAGAAGGGAACCAGTCCCACATCGAAGGGAGAGGCCAGCTCTCACCCCCAACCACCTATATAAGGGCCCCAACTACCCTCTTTAATAGGTAATTTATCTCTCTCCCCGCTTACATACGTGCCTTGGTTATATATATTCCAACTATACTAACTTAGGCATCGGAGAGGAGAAGACCGGCCCGCCCGGTATTCCCCTTAGTGAGCAAGATTGCAGGAGATCAAGTTGGATTCATCGTGTATGTACCAGGCCCCCGGGTTTAGGCAGAAACAACTTGGTTATTGTATGATAACTTTCAAGTGATTGAGTTTAATTGTAAATTTTAACATTGTCGAATTTGAATTTTATTATTCAAAATTCGGAGTGTTACAGTTGGTATCAGAGCGTAAGGTTACATATTTGGTGGTAACTGGTACTTTCGAGAGATGGTCCGACTGCAGCGGTTCACCATCATGCTTGCTCGTATTGGTATATCGCTGGGTATGTAGGGGGTAGGGAGTTGAGTGCTAGTGTAGAGCGTTGTCTCTATAATGAGTTTAGGTGATCCTTGTGCTTCCAGATAGTTTTTTTTTTTTTTTTTTTTTGCCTTGATTAATATATGTTGTATTTAACTTACACTTCGGTTTAAGTTTATGCAAATATTAATCAAGTGTTGCCTTGCTTCATAGGATGGATCGTCGTGGAGGTAGAGTTAGAGGCCGAGGTAGGGCCAGACGGGGTGGAGGCAGAATCTGCCCTGTCGAGGAGTTCTATGAGGAGGAGGCGGACGAGGTGCCATTGGTTGAGCAGCCTGTTCCTCATGTGGTTGTGCCTGATGACGGCCACGCGCTAGGATTGATCCGGGAGCTTGGTAAGGTAGGGGCACCTATGTTCCATGGGGGACTGGATCACTTAGTAGCCGATCATTGGATCCAGGAGATGGAGAAGCATTTCGATTTGATCGTATGCACTGAGATTGAGAAGAGGAAGATAGCCACATTCTTCCTCAAGGATGATGCCCTGGACTGGTGGAGGAGTACTCAGAGGGTGAGAGATGTGACCGCTCTCACGTGGGAGGGTTTTGTGGAACTCTTCCGAGAGAAGTACTTCCCAGCCACTATCAGAGAGGAGTTGGAACTTGAGTTCATTGCTTTGACGCAGGGGGATGTGAGCGTCAGAGAGTATGAGACTCGGTTCTCCCAGTTGTATCGGTTTGTCAGGCCGATGGACGAGGTGTCTTTAGCTCAGAAGTTCCTCCGAGGGCTGAACCATGAGATCAGGATGACCATATCTGCTCTTTGCCTATCTTCCAAGGCAATGATATATGAGAGTGTTGTGCGCCTAGAGCAGGAGGCCAAGCTCCATGCCAGTGAGGTTGCTCTGAGAGATTCCTAGGGAAAGGGGAATGCTGTTGCTTTGAGCAGTGGTTCTAGTTCAGGTCACAGAGGGGGACCTTGGAAGAGACAGCGGATCACTCAGCAGGCTCCAGCTAGGGTGTCAGGTGCACCCATCAGGACCACACCGGTTAGGCAGGCGGCACCTGTGAGATGCTTTAACTGTAACGAGCTGGGCCACATCTCCAGAGATTGCAGGAAGCCGAGCTCCACGATATGCTACAATTGCAAGCAGCCAGGGCACATTGGTAGATGGTGTCCTCTAGCCCAGCCTGGGGAGCGGGTGGATCAGCAGAAGCAGTTGTCGGCAGGACAGGGCAGAGTGTATGCCATTGGCCAGCGAGGCACCGGGGTGGAAGGTACTTTATCTATTTTAAATTACCTTGCTAGAGTATTGTTTGATACGGGAGCATCTCATTCATTCATATCTAGTTCGGTGGTAGAGGTGCTAGGATTGGTTCCTACGCCTCTTGTTGGGTCTTTGTGCGTCATATCACCTTTGGGTGTATCTCGTGAGCTTGGTCTGATTTGTGAAGCATGCCCAGTTATGATTGGAAGCAGGGAGTTCTCTGCATCCTTGATTGTGCTTCCAGACCACACTTATGATGTGATCTTGGGAGTTGATTGGTTAAGGCCGCATTATGCATTGATTGACTGCTTCAACATGATAGTGTCATTTCGTATTCCCGGGCAACTGGAGTTTCACTATCGTTGCCTCCAGTCAGATAATTCTATGCGGGAGGGTATCATGGCACATATCGAGTCTGTGAGCAGTGAGGAAGCTATTGTAGATATTTCAGTTGTTTCAGAGTATACTGATGTGTTCCAGGAGATACCGGGGTTACCTCCTAGAAGGATGGTGGATTTTGCCATTAATGTGGTACTGGGTACCGCGCCAGTGTCAAAGACGCCGTATCGGATGGGACCGAATGAACTCCAGGAGTTGAAGGTTCAGATTGAGGGGCTACTTAAGCAGGGGTTCATTAGGCCCAGCACTTCTCCATGGGGTGCTCCGGTGTTGTTTGTGAGAAAGAAGGATGGTTCATGCAGGCTCTGTGTGGATTATCGAGAGTTGAATAAGGTGACCATCAAGAACAAGTATCCTTTGCCTAGGATCGATGACTTGTTTGATCAACTTAGAGGAGCAGTGGTGTTCTCTAAGATTGATTTGAGGTCCGGTTATCATCAGTTGAGGGTGAAAGAGCAGGACATTCCTAAGACCGCTTTTAGGACTCGTTATGGGCACTTTGAGTTTGTTGTCATGTCATTTGGTCTAACCAATGCACCTGCAGCTTTCATGGACTTGATGAACCGTATCTTCAGTCAGTTCTTGGATAAATTTGTGGTGGTGTTTGTGGATGATATCCTGATTTATTCTAAGACTTTGGAGGAGCATGAGGAGCACTTGCGAATTGTGCTGCGGATTCTTAGAGAGACTAAGCTGTATGCCAAGTTCGAGAAGTGTGAGTTTTGGAAGGAGGAAGTTAAGTTCCTCGGTCATGTGGTGTCGAAAGATGGAGTCTCGGTGAACCCTTCCAAGGTTGAGGCTGTGATGAGTTGGGGTCGCCCCGAGACGGCTACAGAAGTTCGTAGTTTTCTCGGTTTGGCTGGGTATTACCGGAGGTTCATTGAGGGGTTCTCTAGTATCTCTTCTCCATTGACCAAGTTGACCAAGAAGGATGTCCAGTTTGTATGGACAGATGAGTGCGAGAAGGCATTCAATGAGTTGAAGACTAGACTGACTATGGCCCCAGTGTTGATTATTCCCACAAGTGGGGGTGGTTACGTCGTATATAGTGATGCATCTTATTAGGGTTTGGGTTGTGTGCTGATGCAGCTTGGTGGTGTTGTTGCCTATGGCTTTAGACAGTTGAAGATCCACGAGAGGAATTATCCTACTCATGACCTAGAGCTAGCTGCAGTAGTCTTTGCCTTGAAGATTTGGAGGCATTACTTGTATGGTGAGAAGTTTCAACTCTTCTCGGATCATAAGAGTTTGAAGTATTTGTTCTCTCAGAAGGAGCTGAACATGAGGCAGAGAAGATGGATGGAGCTCCTTAAGGACTATGACTTCACCTTGGAGTATCATCCGGGAAAGGCCAATGTAGTGGCGGATGCCTTGAGTAGGAGACCAAGATGTGCTATTGCTTCTCTCATGATCCAAGAGTGGCTCATGCTTGAGACCGCGTCTGAGTTTGACCTTGTGCCATCCGGTAGGGAGCAAGGGACCTTCCTTGGTAGTATTTTGGTACAGCCTACCTTGATTTCCAGGATTGTTCAGAGTCAAGCACATGACGAGTTCTCTCGAGCAAAGTTGGCGGAGTTAGTAGTTGATTTGCTGGATGAGTGTCCGTCTGAGTGGACTGTCGGATCTGATGGTGGGTTGAGATTCAGAGGCAGGTTGTGCGTACCAAATTGTGCTGACCTTAAGAAGGAGATTCTCCAGGTAGCACATCGATCACAATACACAATCCACCCAGGGAGCACAAAGATGTATAGATATCTTTGTAGGCAATTATGGTGGAATGGGATGAAGAGAGATGTGGCAGAGTATGTGTCCAAGTGTCTTACCTGTCAGCAGGTGAAAGTAGAGCATCAGAGACCAGCGGGCATGTTGAAGCCACTATCTATTCCAGAATGGAAGTGGGAGCACATCTCTATGGACTTTGTGACTGGGTTGCCTAAGTCCAAATTGGGGCATGATGCCGTGTGGGTGATTGTTGATAGATTGACGAAGTCGGCGCACTTTCTCCCAGTGTCGTTGACGCACTCAGTTGAGGCTTTGTGCAAGTTATATGTGAAGGAGATAGTGAGACTTCATGGGGTGCCGGTATCCATTGTATCGGATCGGGATGCTCGCTTTACTTCCAAGTTCTGGGCTGGTTTTCAAAAGGCCATGGGAACCACCTTGGATATGAGCACAGCATTTCACCCTCAGACTGATGGGCAGACTGAGCGAGTGAACCAGGTGATGGAGGATATGCTGAGAGCCTGTGTCTTGGATTTCAAGGGAAGTTGGGAAGACCACCTGCAGTTGATTGAATTTGCCTACAACAACAGCTATCATTCTAGTATTGGCATGGCGCCGTATGAGGTTCTTTATGGAAGACCGTGTAGATCTCCTGTTTGTTGGGCAGAGGTTGGTGAGAGTACGCTCTTGGGTCCTGAGATTGTTCAGGAGACCACGGAGAAGATCTCGATCATTCGAGATAGGATCCGAACTGCTCAGAGTAGACAGAAGAGCTACGCTGATTTGAAGAGAAGGCAGGTGGAGTTTGAGATTGGTGATCATGTATTCTTGAAGATCTCACCAATGAAAGGTGTGGTGAGATTTGGCAGAAAGGGAAAGCTGGCGCCAAGGTATGTTGGGCCTTTTGAGATTCTCGAGAAGGTTGGGGATTTAGCCTATCGACTTGCTTTACCTCCTAGCATGTCCGGTGTCCATAATGTCTTTCATGTTTCGATGTTGAGGAAGTATGTATCGGATGAGTCACATGTGATTGATCATAGCACTATCAAAGTGAATGAGAATGCGACTTTCGTTGTTGAGCCTGTTCGTATCTTGGATAGGTCAACAAAGAAGCTACGAAGGAAGGAGATAGAATTGGTCAAAGTACTGTGGAGTCACCATGATGAGGGTGATGCATCTTGGGAGTTAGAGTCTGATGTGAAGGCTAAATACCCGCAGTTGTTTGTAGAGTAGTGTGTTTGAATTTCGGGGCGAAATTCCTTTATGGAGGGTAGAATGTAATAATCCGATTTTTATTACTAATTTCTTGTAATTTAATCGTGAATTATTTGGAGAATGATTTTTGAGGATTTGTGTTTCGTACGTTTTAATTAGTTGTTGTGTGACGTCGGAAGTGAGTTTCGAGAGTTAAAGATTTGAAAAACGTTGAATTTCGAGGGGCTAAAAGTTGACTTTCTGATCCGTCATGAATTTCGACAGGTTTCCTTCATGACAGTCGTAGAGCTCGACGATACGAGTTCGTAGACACGTGGCACGCTTGAAACGGACGTCGTATGAAAAAGTTACGACCTGTTGAAGTTATTCTAAAAATATGAAATTTCTATAAATAGTAATTTAATTTCAGAAAAATCAGAAAATTCTGAAATTATCCGGAATTATCGCGATTTACTGTTCATCGTCTCCAATTCGAATCCGGAGCTTCTTTCGCGTAGATCTCCCTCATCCGGCCACCAATCGAGGCGTGCGACCTGTCAAAGTGTTCATCTCGACGTCCTCTTCCGTTTGAGCTAAGGATCGGCACCGGAGAGTGGCTGTGCTCGGCGCAGCAAGCGGAGGAAGTCACTGCTGCCGTACACGGCGGAGCTGCGACCACGTCCGGCGGAACCGGAGCTCGTGCCACCCACCAATCGGTTCGTCTTCTCCTTGCGGTCCTCTTGGTGTAGGTGGTTGTCGCCGTTTCAAGCCGCTGTGACCGGATCGGGAAACGTCTCCGATCGGGTCGACCCGACCCGTTTCAGCAATTCAGATCCGGTTCGACCCGACCCGCTTCAGAACCGACCCGGTCAACGTTGACCGTTGACTGACCCGCGTTGACCGTTGACCTGCGTTGACTTGCGTTGACCTAACGTTGACCGACCCCAGAACTGTTGCGATTCGATCTGACCTGATTCTGCAGCGATCCGATTCGACGCGAAACGGATATTTACCATTTCTGGTGAATTAAGGTGAGTAAACCTCAGTGTATTCGTATTAAATAAGAGTTGATTATGAATTAATTATAGTATATGGATCGTTATATGCAAAATGATTTTATGGAATTGATATTTGTTTTAAATTGAATGAACTTGATCGACTACGGTTCATTGGTAAGTAAAATGATTTTAATATAAAAATGATTTTCAAAGGGTTTTACGATCAATGACTATAGTTGGTATTAGTGGACTATTCCTGAGTGGATGTCTACGTATATATATATATTTACGTGAAATATATAATGTGAGTGTGCAATTGGGTGAATGTATTATGTTATGAATTTATCATATATGTGATTATGTGAGTGGTGTGATGTGTGGTTGTGTTGGTATAGAAACCAACGGTTGAAGTAAGATCTCACCAATAGTGGTGAAAGATCTTACATGTGTGGGGAGAGGATCTCGCCTAAGTGGTGAAAGGGATCCTTCTGGCAAGTATGTCGGAACCAAGCCTTTGGCCAGGTGATTGGTTACGATCAGTTAGAGCTTTAGTCTGTTTGCCTTGTGAGATTTGTAGGGGAATGACGTTGGTCAGTGCGCCCCTAGTCTTACTCTTTTGATTGATTATGCATCGTGAATTTTATAATATACGTGTTTTCCTTTGTTGATTTAATTATTTTTATCATGAACTTGTTTGTTTTACTCACACGAGCTTTGAAAGCTTACCGGGTTCGTTGTTTACAACCCGGTGCACCAATTGATGGTGTAGGGGTTAGACCTGCAGGTAAGGACCAGAAGCCAGGGAGCGGCATCTGAGTCGCACGGCTAGTAGGTGTAGGCCTTGGTTTAGCTTGTAATTATCTTTTTGGGTTAGAGAGTAATAGTGAGAGACTTTTTTCTTACATCTCTTTTGTTAATGATGTAATATTTTGAATGTATCGAGCCACACACTTAAACTCGGTTGTTTTACTTGGGTATTGTATGATAACTTTCAAGTGATTGAGTTTAATTGTAAATTTTAACATTGTCGAATTTGAATTTTATTATTCAAAATTCGGAGTGTTACAGTTCAAGCCGGTTGAAAGATCATAACCGGTGAGAGGTCTTCAAGCCGGTTGGATACTTCATAACCGGTGGGATGGTGCGGAGCCGGTTGGATACTTCATAACTGGTGAGATGCTGCTCCTTGGTTCCAGGTTGACTTCCTGGGGAGGTGAAGGGAGTGGACGCCTCGTTCTGCGCTCCTATCTCTCCTAACTGCCGCTTGTAGGTGGGACAGGTGGCTGACATGCGATGAAAGGGAGAGTCCATCAGTCCCCCATCCGTTATGATGGCATGGGAACCTTTATCGATGCTGGGACACGTGTCGGCAAGGAACGGTCTGAGATGAAGGGAATCTGCGGCTGGGGTTGCCTCTCTTTTATGGTTGCCCTACTTATCAGTTCTTCTGCTCTCCTTCTGCCGTACCTTGCCCTTTGCCTGCCGTTTGTCTGCATTGCTATTTTGCTATAGCGCTAACTTCCGTTATTCAGGCTTTATGGCATCTGGGAGATAGGCGAATCCTGTCGGTTTCGGCCGTGCGCTGAGGTATGAGCTACTGGATGGCGATAGGGTGATTTTCTGCGACGAGCCAACCAGAAGCATGTCCGAGAGAGAGATAAGGGACTTCCGGGCAAAGTGGGACATTGATTCCTCCATTAAGCTTCGAGGCCTATATCCCGGGGAACTGGCTTGCAACCCGGACCCGGGTTGGGTTGCCGTTTTTGATGATCAATTTCGGCACAGACTATCTCTGCCGTTGCCGAAGTTTGTTCAGTTTATGCTGAGCAGTATAAATCTGTTCCCAGCTCAGCTGCCTAGCAACCAGTGGAGGCAGTTGCTTGGTCTCGGGTGCCTATTCAGCCTGAGCAATATGGACTGGCCCACGGTGAATGAGTTACGGACGCTGTACAAGGTTGTCTACTCCAAAAAGGCCCAGGCCTGCGGTTGTGTTAACTTTGCCGCGCGTGACTTCGATCCTGCCATCACTCACCTGCCGTCTTCGGTTTCGAATGTATGGAGGAGGTCAGTTGTGATGGCAGGAGGCAGGTGGCAGCGTAGTTCAAGGAGCTTTCAGGTGCCCGGGGCTTATCAATCGATCGGAGATCAGTCGTACCGGTTGGTGGACTTAGAGAAGCAACGGCTAGCCCGACTTTTTGTGTGCTGGGACGTTATGGGCCGGAGCTCCTACAATTTCATCCGGTGGAATGTGCTGGAGATATGCGAGATGGGGAGAAAACCTGGTAAGGTACCTTGCACTTGCTCTGCAGGGTCGCTTTTATTCTGACCTCTCGGTTTATCGTTTTGCAGCTAATGCCCCCCGGCTCGCTGTTCAGAGCGAGGAGACCGTCGAATCGGATGAGGAGCTTGTGGCCTCGAGGTTGATGGAGATGGGGGAGTTGGCTTCGAAAACCGTTGAAGATCCAGTCACCCTAGAGTGCACGGTGCATGACAGGCCTGTGCTGCTCGTGTTTCCGGATTCCCACTACAGCAGGCGACTGGGCGGTGAGGATAATGTCTCACTCGTTATCCGGGAAGTAAGGTCGGTGGGCCTACCGGGTTCGGAACATCTAGCACGGCCGACCGCGCGGGAGAAAGAGGCAGCGGAGGTGCTTGGGCACCGCAGAAGTGATCGTGGTGAAGCCCCAGCGAAGAGGGCGAGGACGTTTGATGCCGGGGCGTCAAGCTCGGCTGGTGGGGGGTCAGCATTAGTTCCGGTCGGGGAGACTGGCAGCCGAAGTAGTCTAGGGCCGGAAACCGATCGTAGTTCTGGGGGTGGCTGTTTTGGTAGGTTCGTGGCATCTACCATTGAAACCTTGGGACTTTATCGGGAGGGCCCTGAAACTGGGCAGCCAGACGAGAGTAGGACGAAGCCCGTGGAATTAGCTCTTCGGGTAAGTGTGTTTTCTGGGGTTCCTTTCCCCTTTGTGGTACGAGCTAATGTTCCTTTTGTGTATCTGTGCCAGCTGGTTCATAGTCTTTACGTCGCCGAGCCTAGAGGGGAGGTTGCGGTTTTGGAGAAGCAAGTGGAGGAGCTTACTGTGCGGCTATCCTTGGCAGAGACTAAGCTTGCTCAGGAGAGAGAGAAGGTTGGTCGGCTGACAACTGAGCTTGCGCGGGAGAAAGAGGAAACTGGTCGGTTGACCACTGAGCTGGCCCAGGAGCGGGAGGAAGCCGACCGTCAGGCAACCGCTCGGGAAGCGAAGAATGCTGAGCTGGAGGCGAAGGTTTTGGAACTGCAGACCCAAATGTCAGCAATCTTCAAAGGAGGGGAGAAGTTTGTGGAAGCCCGGCTTGCTGAAGTGGCTGATAAAGCTGTCGACGACTTCCGGGAGTCAGTGGAACTTGAAGAGATGCTGGATGACGCCCGTGCGAAGGGCATAAATGATGCCTATCTGGAGTGGAGGGAGAAAGGGTGGCTTGATGCTGAGCGGATGGCGGCTGATGTAGCCCTGGCTGAGATGGCGGAGCAAGTGCAGTCTCTCAAAGGTGGCTGGTCCGGGATTGGGGGCTCCGGCGGTGCTGGCTAACAGTTTTTTGTATATACGTTGCGACCAGCTGTAGTTTATTCTAAATGCAGTAACTATGTATTGCCATGTTGGTGCCAAATACACTATTGTCCCTTTACGACTGCTTTCATTTAGGGTAGAACCGCAAGTGCTGGATATTCCACGGGCGGGTGGAATAGATGCCTTCGGCGTCTATGATGTGGAATGTTGCCGGGCCCGCAGCTGCGGTGATTTGGTAGGGTCCTTCCCACGTTGGCTCCAAGGCCAGCGGTTTTTTCTGAACTTTCTTCATGACCCAGTCCCCCACTTGTAATTTCCTTTCCCGGACCCTTCTATCATAGTACCGAGCGACCCGTTGCTTGTAGGTTTGGTTTCGCATATGCGCCTAGTCGCGCCGCTCTTCTATGAGATCCAGGTTGAGCCGTATGCCCTCGGCGTTTATTTCGGCGTCGTAATTCTCGACCCTGCCGCTGGGCATATTGGTCTCTACAGGGAGTACCGCTTCGCTCCCGAATGCCATGCAGAACGGGGTCTCCCCTGTTGCCTCGGCAGCTGTCGTCCGGATGGTCCATAGAACCGCGGGGAGTTCCTCGGCCCAACATCCCTTCTTGGCATCCAGCTTTTTCTTGAGGAGGGTTTTGATAATCTTGTTCACCGCTTCCACCTGGCCGTTGGTCTGCGGGTGTGCCACTGAGGCAAACTACATCCGGGTCCCCATGGAAGCCGTGTATTGGATAAGATCAGCATTGTTGAACTGTGTCCCGTTATCCGTGACTATAGTCTGCGGTACCCCGAACCTGCAGTAGATGTTCTTCCACAGGAATTTTCTTACTCGCTCCTCGGTGATCTTTACCAGGGGTTCCGCCTCGACCCACTTAGTCTGATAGTCTACGGCCACAATGGCGTATTTGTACTATCCCACAGCTATTGGAAAATGGCCGATGATATCTAGTCCCCATTGGGCGAACGGCCATGGCACTAACAGGATTGATAGCGTGATTGTCGGGGCATGGGGTGTAGAGGCGTACATGTGGCACTTGTGGCAACCACCTGATATTCTTCTTGATGCTGCTGCCATGTCTGGCCAAACATACCCCGCCCGGAGCGACTTGTGAGATAAGGACCGGGCGCCAGAGTGATTACCGCATACTCCCTTGTGGATTTCTCGCATGACAGCCTCTCCTGCCTCCTTAGTGACACACTTCAGCTGTGGGAAGCTGTGCCCTCTTCGGTACAACTTGCTGTTGAGAAGGTTGTACCTGGCGCACCGGAGGTGTAGCCTCCTAGCCTCCACCGCATCTTGGGGGCTGGTTTTGTCAGCCAAGTATCTAACTATCGGATCCATCCAGCTCGGTGGTGCCTCTTCTACCGCAAATATCTCGGAGATGGTCTTGCTTATACTCGGTTTCTGGAGGGTTTCAATTTTAGCTCTTTGGTACTCCGGAGGGTAGTTTCCGGTTGCCAACCTTGCCAGGGCGTCTGCATGCCTATTTGCGTCTCGGGGTATATGCTGGATCGTGGCACCCTGGACTGGCTCGATCAGGGCCTTGGCCAAAGCTTGGTAGGAGGCTAGTTGGGGTTCCTTGACCTCGAACAGCCCGTTCATCTGGTTCACCACTAGGCTCGAGTCGCTGTATATGTCCAGGGATGGGATTCCCATTTCCTTGGCTAGTTGTAAATCGGCTATGAGGGCCTCATATTCAGCGGCGTTATTGGAAGTGTTGAAGAGGAACCGTAGGGCATACTCGTACGATTGGCCATCGGGCGAGATTATCATGACGCCGGCTCCGCTCCGCTTACTCGTTACGGAGCCGTCTACGTAGAGCTTCCAACCGTTGGGGAGGCTTAGTTCGATCTTTACGGCCTGAACTGCCTCCTTGCCCTCGTATCGGCCGGGGTGCGCTTCTGCCACCTTTGGGGTGAGCTCACATATGAAATCCGCAGCTGCCTGTCCCTTGATAGCCGTTCGCGGAGCATAAGTGATGTCGAACTCTCCCAACTCAACTGCCCACCGTACGAGCCTGCCGCAGGTGTCCGGTTTTTACAGGATCTGCCGCAAAGGGTGATTGGTATATAGGGTGATGGAGTGAGCCTGGAAATAGTGCCTGAGCTTTCTGGCACTAACGATCAGGGCCAGAGCCAATCTCTCAATGTCGAGGTACCGGCCCTCGGCTCCGGTAAGTCCCTTCCCTGCATAATATACCGGGAGATCGAGCGTGCCCTCCTTCCTGACGAGAGCCGCGGAGACGCCCGATTCGGATGCAGCTATTTAGAGGTATAGCATCTCGCCCGGTACTGGTTTGGATAGGACAGGTACTGCAGACAGATACGTCTTAATGGACTGGAATGCCGCTTCATGCTCCGCCGCCCAGTGGATTTTCTTGAACTGTTGTGCTTTGAGCAGTTTAAAGAATGGGGCGCACTTATCGGTCAGGCGGGAGATGAATCTGGTCAGGGCGGCCAGCCGGCCGGTCAGCATTTGGACCTGGTTTCTTTCCCCTGGTGTTTCCATGTTTAGGATTGCCTGGACCTTCAGTGGGTTAGCTTCTATCCCTCGCTGGCTGATGATGTGGCCTAGGAACAAGCCCTCTGAAATCCCAAAAATGCACTTCTTCGGGTTCAAGCGCATTCCAAACTTGAGCATCTTACCGATGACTACCGCCAAATCTTGGACGTGGGCCCCTGCAGTCAAGCTCTTGAGCAGCATGTCATCTACGTATACTTCCACCGTTTTACCCATTTCTTGCTCCAGCATGCGATTCACCATCCGCTGGTAGGTGGCTCTGGCATTCTTTAGACCGTACGGCATCCTCTTATAACAGTAGGTACCTCGGTCAGTTGTGAATGATGTGTGCTCTTCGTCGTCCGGGTTCATCCTTATCTGGTTATACCCGGCGTAGGCGTCCATGAAGCTGAGCAGCTTAAAGCCGGACGTGGAATCTATAAGCTGATCTATCCGGGGGAGCGGGAAGCTGTCTTTTGGGCACGGCCGGTTTAGATTGGTGAAATCCACGCACATGCGCCACCGGTCGGTTCCCTTCTTTGGTACCATAACCACATTAGCAAGCCATCGGGGGTACTGGACTTCCCGGATGAAACCTATGCCCCTTAACTTCTGTACTTCTTCTCTGATTGCTTCATACTTCGCCGGACTGAAGGACCTCCTTTTTTGCCTCACCGGGAGAACGTTAGGCAGCGAATTTAGCTTGTGGACGGCTATGTCCGGGGATCTGCCAGGCATGTCCTCGTAGGACCATGCGAAGACCGAACTGTTGTCTCGGAGGAAGGTGATGAGCTCTTTTCTGACAACAGGAGCGAGCCTGGTCCCTACCACCACTTTTCGCTCCAGGTGGCCCTCCGAAATGGAGACTGTTTCGGTTTCTTCCACGGCCGAGGGTCGCTTTAGCTTCTCGTCGTCTGAATCGGTGTCATCACGGGGGTCAAGACTCAAATCTGGCACTGGCGCTTGTTGAGCGGCCGTGAAGACCTCGGTTCTCTTTCTCCCGTGGGTCAGGGCCTCCGCATAATACTTGCGAGCGATCCTCTGGTCCCCGCGTATGGTAATGACACCGGCCGGTGAGGGCATCTTCAGCATCAGCATATGACCGGCTATGAATGTTTTCAGCTTCCATAACCCTGGCCGACCGATTATGCCATTGTACGATGACAGGCAATCCACGACGATGAACTCCAGGTACTCCTTCTTCGTCCTGTCTCCCTCGCCGAAGATTAGCGGTAGGTAATCTGATCCCAAAGGCTGAACCACCTCACCGGAGAAGCTTATCAGGGGCTCGTTATCCTGGGATAACTTATTCTTTCCTCTCTGCAGCCCTTTGTATGCGTCTCGGAACATCACGTTGACAGAAGCTCCGGTATCGATTAGCATACGGCTAGTTATCCAGTGGTCTATTTGGACCGTAATGAGGAAAGGGTCGTTGTGCGGTTGAATCAGATCCTCCGGCTCTTCTTCCTCGTAAAAGGTAACCGAGTTCCATCCTGTTTTAGCGGCCTGGCCACTTCCTCCTCCAAAGGCATATACCTCATTTTCCCGGATCGCTCTTAAGCACCGCTTCTTTGAACTCCGGGTGAGTAGATCTATATGGTCCCCACCATGTATCATGTTTATGCTCCCATGCACCTCTATCTCCTCGGAGACTCGGGTGCTTATGGTCCCTACTTGCCGAGCTGCCTGCCGTTCCCTTTGCGGGTCATCCGGACGGACTCGGCCGTCCACCACCGTCCCCTGGGGTCTCTGGCTGCTACACCGAAGGGCTGGATCTTCGGGCTTTTTTGCCGGCATAATGGCTAGAGCCCGCGGAGGTCGCCCCTGTGGCGCAGCTGCTAGGGGCCGTGCCGGTTGCACAAGTGGGGGTCTTCTGGTTGCTCGTGAATTGTTGTCACTGCTCCGTCGGGGTCGCCAATCCCCCCGTACTTCGGCTTTCTTGCTAGTCGCAGGTGTATGGTTGCGATCTTGCCGCCCGGTCTTGCTTTCACGGGAGGACGGCGGTAGCGGGTCATCCGGACTCCGCTTGGGCATCTTGTCCCCATACGTCTCGTGCTATGCCTGGGCGTGCCTGACGGCCACGGCCATCAACTCATCGTATCCTAATGGCTCCTTTACTCGTAAGTTGTACGAGAGTTCCCCGGGTTTTAACCCCTGCTTGAATGCCATCCCCGCTATCCTTTTATCCAAGTTTCTGACCCCGGCCGTGGCGATATGCCACCGATTAACGAAAGCGCGTAGCGGTTCATGGCCAGCCTGCATGCAATCGAAAAGGATCGTTGATGTTTGGGCCGTCTTGGCTCTAAGGGCGAACCGGCAGACAAACTTATCAGCCAACTGTTCGAAAGTTTCTACCGAGTTCACTGGCAGCTCGTAAAACCAACTCAACGCCTCCCCCGAGAGCGTCTCTTGGAATATGTTGCAGTATGTGGCATCTGAATAGCCCCTTGTGCCCGTCTGCGACTTAAAGCTGTCCAGGTGCTGGTACGGGCAGCTCGTTCCTGAGTACGTCAGTTTCAGGGGCCTTTGGTTACCAGATCTTCCCGACTCCCTAATCCGGCGCGGAAAAGGTCCAGTGCGCTCGCTGAATCGTGCGCTGTCCCGCGGCTACCCCGCTTTTCTCTCGCTGACCTCTAGGCGATCCTTCATGTCCGACACTGAGGCGGAGAGCGCCTCGAGCGTCCTTGCGGTGGGGCTATCCTGCTTGCTCGACGCCAGGCTTGTGCGGTACGGGGGTTCAACTGGGCCGGAGCTTTTTAAAGCTTCCGGAAAGAGAGGTATGGGTACATGCACGGTCATTCTCCTTCCCGTAGGCTGTCCCACCTCTAGGTGCGGGAATTCGTTGGCATTGCTCGCGGGCCGCGATGCCGCCCGAGAAGTGCCCTGCTGGCCCCCTTTCTCCAAGGCCGCCACTAAGACGACGTTCACCGCTTCCAATTCTCGGCACCAGGCATCCGCCCTTAGCCGGTCCTGATCGCCCTCCTCTCGGAACCGCGCGACCTCTGCCTTCATCTTTTTTATTTCCTCCCCCGCATCATACGGGTCAGGGTTCTCTGAGTCTCGGCGATCGTGGGTTCTGTCTTGGTCGGGAGAAAGGGCGAACCTCGCACCAACCTTAGCCCTTATGTTTTGGGCCCGGTCGGGGATCTGAATTCACTCTTTCAACCTTCCCGTATCAGTTTTTATCTTCCTTCCTTCCATGGCCTCCGGATTGCGGATCTGACTGCTTTCCAAAGGATCAATCGGGTTCTATTCTTTGGTAGAGCAACGCTTACTTTCCTCGCGGATAAAAAAAAACGTTTCCCACAGACGGCGCCAATTGTTTCTGCACAAACCCTGGGGCCTGGTAGAAACAGGTAAATCTTCGTACTAACTCCTGCGAACCTGCTTACTAAGGAGAATACCGGGCGGACCGGTCTTCTCCTCTCCGATGCCTAAGTTAGTATAGTTGGAATAGATATAACTTAATCACGTATATAAGCGGTAGGAAGGATCAGTTACCTATTAATGAGGGTAGTTGGGGCCCTTATATAGGTGGCCAGGAGTGAGGTCTGGCCTTACCCTTCGATGTGGGACTGGTTCCCTTCTGTTTGCACACCAAAGGGCAGCTTTGGTGACCTCTTGGGCAGGTAGGAGCCCCCGGACCCCGGACCCCTGGTAGCAGGATGGACTGCTGGACCCCGAGGCCGGGTTATGGTGATCCTGTCCCGGGCCCTGGGTAGGCCCCTGGTGCACTAGCTGCGGGCCTGCTGTAGCCCCTCTGTGGCTACTGTCAATAAGTAAAATAATTATTTAATTTATTAAATTAGATTATCATCAAACTACAGTACAATAGTAGACCAACTTCATGGAGGAGTAACATCTTAGCCTTCCCCTAATCAAACCCAACATGAAATTATCTACATTTATGTTCATGTGTGAAAGAGAATGCAAGTTTAGAAGCAACCATTACTCATCATGTGAGGTTCTCTCAAGTTGTAGAGAAGTAAAACGAAAGAGTAGCTCTCAAAAACTATCTGCCCAACCCCACCTTCTTCCTCTCAACAAGACACTGCACGTGGGAAGGAGCATGGCCTCCGCAAGCATACACATTACCATTTCACATCCACACACACAATTCCAGTTATTCAATTCCGTCGAAGCCACACATCCCATATATAATCTCCAACGCTGCCATGAACGGGGGCTCCGGGGGGCCATGTGATCGATCGCTGGACGCCTGGACAGCTTAGCCTATATAATCCACTACTGGGTCGTCGCATTTGGTATTTTTCTCTTCCATGCCAAACTCTGTATTTATCGTTATTTATGTTCTTATTGTCGGGATCCGATGCTTCCGACACCGGCATTGACTAATCAGACTAATGACCGTGACGCTGCTTAGCACTTCTCTTGAAGTCATGCCATATGTCATACCTTCGAGGCCCCCCCCCCCCCCCCCCCCCCCCGGCTCCAAACCACATCCATGGCGAGTATAGTACTCGGTTGACGTGGTAGCCCTACTCAACGCGTAAATGTTGAACAACATAATAGAAGTTTGCTCAAATTAATTGGCATAAGTTTCCCATCAGGTGATTTGTTTTGTGGTGTTTTTACCAATGGTTCCTACCAACGGTATAACAGAAACAGACATAAAACTAGAGAAAATAACAATTGGCTTGATAGCCTATCAAGCTTTAGGCACGAAAAGTGCTTGAATGTAATCTACGTTTTTATTTATGTTGTAATTTGTGACTAATAATAATCCATTTTCTCAGGACAAGTTTGATTAGATACAAGCCGTCTGTGACTAATAATAATCCATTTTGATTATTTATGTTGTAATTTGTGACTAATAATAATCCATTTTCTCAGGACAAGTTTGATTAGATACAAGCCGTCTGCTAAATGGCGGGGGAATAAATGGAGGAGGAGTACATCTCAACAGTGCCCAATTGCCGCCATGGAAAAATGGATGTCGTTTGATTGCTGATGCGCCCATTAACGATCCCAATCGCCTGTCCGGGTCCTTGGCCAAAAGCTGTGAGATGAGGTCCTTCGCCGTGGAGGGCACGGCAGGTTCTTTCGGAAGCTCCAAGGCTCGAGCAACAATATTGGCTAGCGTTAGCTCGTTGTCGACACCCTTGAAGGGCGTCACACCATAAAATAGTTCAAATATAAATATCCCTAATGTCCACCAATCCACTGCACTACCATGCCCCTCGCCGGACACAATCTCAGGGGCCAAGTATTCGTGAGTCCCAACAAAAGACATGGACCGGACGTCGAGAGGTTCAGCGACAAACTCAGGTCCATCCCGATGGCCCTGCTTCTTCTTCTTGCGCTTGCTCTTCGGGTGGAAACAAGACACAGCAGGAACTATACAATTTGGAATGATGCATGAAGAGGAGGTAAAACGAGGTTGATCAACTGCATAGTCTTTTTGAGGGGCAGCAACTGGAGTGTTTTGATTAGAAACTATATGAGCAGCAGATGCAGCATCATCACACTTCAATGAGAGATCAAAGTCTGTAAGCATGATGTGACCATCTGATCGAACTAAAACGTTTTCAGGCTTGAGATCACGATACACAATTCCCATCATGTGGAGGTACTCTAGAGCTACAACCACCTCAGATGCATAGAACCTAGCCAAGAGATTAAATTCAAGTTATTTTTGAGCCATAAGTTCAAATGATTTCTCAAATCATAATCCCATACTCATAGAGCACTATTATAGGTATACATAATCTAATTAAAAGACAACATGCTAGAGTGGGTAATGATAGTTTAAGAAACTAAATCTACAAAAGTACATGATTAAGCATAAATTTGCAAATGATGATCAATCATTAAAAGAAACAAGTAATCTACAACATCATAATTGACTCCTCAGTATTTCATATCATAGCTATAAATCTTGTTTTTCTTGAATTTATATATTATGGTAGGTCAGAACCACCAACACATTTGTGTTGTACCTACGGAGCTGACGATCATTGATCAAGAGGTACTACCTTAGCTCGTTTCTGTTGTTTCCTTTCCAAATTGGTGCAAAAACTATGATTGATCCACTGCAAGGCCTACAACAACTTTCTATATTCATATTAACTGACCAACCTTATCTCTATATCAGTAAAACAACTCTTGGTAGCTCCTTGGTCCCATGCTTTTAAAACGTTTGGTTGGGAACACTTTTGGAAGGAAAAATGATGAGGAGTTGGTCAAAATCTTTGTATCAGATTCTTGAAAAAACACTTGTCTTTTTTCCTGGTAGAAAAGGGAGAGGAATCTATCTATCTGGGTTATATTATTTCTTTTGAAGACAAAATCTCTTTGGCCAATAACATTTTTAGATTTCACCTCAGTTTCTACCATCATTTACCTTAGTAAACAGACAAAGCGGATCAAAGCATATATAAACTACAAAACAGGTGGACCTTACCCCTAGATTCCCTACAGTCATAATTTGGGGTTTTGGGTGCAATTCAACGAAATTCAAAAAATTAAACTGTATAAACAGTCTGAAGTATGAAGTACCAAACAGAAATAAAGAAGAAAATGGGGCCACATGGCAAAGGAAAACTATTGGGGCCACTGTTCTGAGAGATATCATAGGTATCCCTTATTTCCTGTAATGAACCCAGAAATCCTGCTTAAATTAGAAGACCCTAAAAGATGAGGATTCATATTTTCTGGGATATGTTTGTTGAGTCCATTCAAGCAACAAAAGCCAACAGTAACGGCCCCAATTTGACTATGAAATTAGTGAGAAGAGAAAATAAACAAAAGAATTGTTTATATTAAATCTTTCTCAATGATCTAATATCATGAAACCAAAGAACATGCATGTTTTAAATCATTAGGTCATAAATAATTGGGTCAGCTTGTAGGTATCAAAGTGATTCTGATTTTAAAATCATCAGTTGTTGCTCCACCAACCTACAGCAACAGGGCAGAGGTGGACAATACAGTCACCAATTATAGTGAAGAGACATATACCCAACACACACACACACACAGACACAAAAATACAACTCAAAAAGGACAGGAATAAAAAGAAACTACATTCCAATAAACTCAGTTGATGAAAGCCTAACTCATCCCTGACCTAAAACATCTTAATGATCAGAATACCAATCACCATAAAAACCACAAGGTTTATGAAAGCCTAACCCATCCCTGACCTAAAAAAGATCTTAATGATCATAAGACCAATCGCCATAAAAACCACAAGGTACTGCTATATGGGTTGCTTTAGCATCAAGGTCCTTACATCTTTAACTGCCCAACCAACGGTGGTTACATAGTGTAACACATTCGAACAAAAACAGGCAACATATTATCCAACTCCAGCTAAAGTTCACCGTCCACCTACATTAAGAAATAATAATCCACCATCTTAAACCCTCAGAATTATTATTTTTTTAAAACTTGAAGTAGATTCACTGACTGTTCACAAATGGAACATTTTATAATTACGTACAACGTGCACTACATGTTCACAGATTTGGTCCTCCCCGAACTTTCTACTACTACTACGTGCATGTAATTACTAATTTATTCACGTCCAAAAGAGTCAACATATCTACTTTTTGATTCCTTGAATCTCATCCTAAAACAAAACAGATCTCTCAACCTCATTAGTAGAAAGTAATCCACCATTTTTTCCCACAATTAACGTAATTGACTTTCCTTAACCTACAACGCGCCACGTGCCAAACCAGGCGCCTCCTCAATATTTTACCCCACTGTGATTCAGTCACACAGTTAAACCCCGTCTCATCAATCACAACCGCGACAAAACAACCTACGCGACGGTGACCAACCGCCGGGCCCCACCAGTTTAACTGGAGTTTAACTGGCACACAATCCTCCATACAAGAAGCGTGGGTCCCACACAAACCCTAAAAAAAAAGTGACCGTCGATAATTACTCTGAAGCGAAAACAGAGGCGGTGATTATTTACTTAGCGCCCCCTCCAATATATTTTTTCAAAACCGAGACAGTAAAAAGATAAATTAATAAATAAAAAAAGCGAGTATGGGGAAGTGCTAACGTGCGCACCTGACGGCAGACTCGGGGAAGCGTTTCAAAGGCTGGCGCTGTCGGAGTACGTGGAGGTCACCGCCGGGGCAGAACTCGGTGAGAAGAAACAGCCAATTCGGCGCGTCTATACTCGCGTAGAGCGTGGGCAAGAACGGGTGCTCCAACAATTCAAGTATTTCCCTCTCAGTCCTCGCCCTCCCTTCTTTGCTCCGACTAATCAGCTCCTTCTTGTCCATCACCTTCGCCGCGAACAGGCACTCCTTCCCTTCAGACTTGAGCTCGGCGAGGTAGACCGACCCGATGTCGCCCGAGCCGAGGCGCTCGGAGAATTTGAGGTCGGAGAGGGTGAGCTGGCGGGTCGGGGACTCGGATCGGATCTTGTGGATGGCGGACCAGAAGGGGTCGGAGGAGGCGCGTGAGGGCTTGGAGGAGACGAGAGAGGTGAGGCGGGCGGAGGAGGAGCAGGAGGCGGTGAGGGTGGTGGCTTCAGACCCGGAGCTTGTGCTGCGTTTTGATTCGGTGGCCGCTGTTGTGGTTGTGGAGGTGAAGCTTATGCTCTGGAGGTCGTCGGCTAAGTCGTCGACCCAGGGCTCCATTGGAGAGAGAGAGAGAGAGAGTCTGAGACTCTCAGGGAGGGAGAGAGGGATTGTGATTGTGTGAGTGAGAGTGAAGGTTTTGAAGGGTGCGGGGGGGAGAGGTTAGTTTGGGCCTGGAAAAGTGGATTTGGGTCTGGGTTGCCTGGGAATATGGGTGCATGACCCGCCCCAATTTTTTGTCGACACTACCTTAATGTTTTTGACATTTTCAATAACGCATCGTTTGCTACAAACCACTGCCATATTTTCTTTTCTTTGTCGAGAAGGTTAATTATGTGATAGCTCATCTCATGATATTTAATCATAGGACAATATTATAGATTTTTACGAATGTCCAAAGATTTGTTATTATACCATAAGTTAATATTTTTACACGAGTTAAGATTCGAGTAGAATGATACACAAATATGCGTGGATTTGTTATCCTTTACTAGTATTTTTTTTCCAAAATTTAGAGTCCTGCTATGCGATGAAAATCTTTATGTACATATATAATGCTCCCAATTCAAAAGGCAAAAGGTATATAATGGAAACTAATTGTTAGAATCAATTAACAATAAAAATGCAAAGTATAGGACCACACCATTTAATCAAATTGATGGCCACAAGTGTGAACCTCCTAATGCTTGTCCAACTGTTAATTGTATCTATCATGCCTTGATTATCTCCATTAGTTCGTTCACCTCCATAAAGTTTCAATTATGCCTTGGATCGTATCAATTACTAAGATTTTTTCTATTTAATTTTCTTATTAGATATTTCCGTATCAATTATACCTTGGATCGTATCAATTACATATATAATTCCTAGTGAAGTTCTCTTACATAATTACAGTTTTTAATATACACTCCCAATATAATTTTAATTTAAAAGAGCATCCTCAAATGTTTTTAAAGCTCAAACACTAATTTACGCTAAAGAATTATGTCAAAATATACAATTCTGTAATAGTAAAATGAGAATTGGTCTACTCATTTCATTGATAAACCCATTTATATAGGGTGAATATTATAATGGTAATTACAACGTACATAATGACAATAATGATTGATTGAGTCGTTACATCATTTGATTAATATATAATATCTTAATTTCCTATCGTCGGTTACTTTGACGAAGGTACATTAAAAACGTTTTTCCTTCAACACTCCCCCTTTTGCGAAGTCAAAGATAAAATGGTGCATATGGTGTTGCCTCATTAAAAACCTTGCCAATTAACAAAAAACCCAATGGGAGAAAATAAAACTTTGGTGGAAGGAGGAAAAGAGCACAACGCACCTATTACATTTGAAAACAACGTGTATGTGTTAGATTCCCCCTGATGTCTGCACCCCCCCCCCCCCCCCCTGATTTTTACATTAATCATGGGATTCTCCCCGATTCTTTCATTTGATCAATGTAGTTTCAATAACCTTAGCATAGTTATGCATTTTCACATGTTTTTCAAATATGACTTTGAGCAATGATTTAGTAACTAAATCTTGCCACATCGTCCTCAAATCCAACTTTATTTACTTTGATCTCGAGGATAAGGTTGTCCATGAACTGAACACATAAGTTCATAATGAACATCATGTTTATACTAAGCATGACCTTCTCGTAGTAAAACAGTCAAAAACTCTATCAATAGTATAGATATGGACGAACTGTTAAGAAATTTGAAATTGATCTGCAATAACAGATTTTCATCTTTATGCGTTTTTCTTTACGCATAGTTAGCTATGACGTGGATAGTTTTCTTTCCATCACGTCGTCTTCTATGTAGGGATTGAATAAGCTAAAATATTTCATATCTTTGAGTATTGGAAAGAACCATTGGTGTTGTGTGGGCGCAGAGCTACACATGGCTTTACAAATTTTCATTGAATGAGAGGTCGAGTCTTACATATTGTGTTTAAGTACAATCATGTGTCATTGCACTTGTATAGGGATTTTCATTTCCCAACACTTTTTCGTCATCTTCCTTTAGATGAAAAATGGATCTATCGTTAGAGTAAGGACTTCGACTGATCATGGGAGTATATGCAGGTCTCACTTTATTCTTTAGAGTGTCTAAGCCGATTGATGGATGGTCACCATCATTACAGTCATTGAGTTCCATTTCAAGGCTGTGTATTCCCAAGATCTTTTTCATTCTTAACTTAGGATTTACAATACATAGAGTATCTCTTAGTTCATTGAGAGTTTATGTATATCCATAATGAATACGCAAGAGCATAATTCACCAATCCCTTCCCAATCAAGTAGTCACTTTAGTGAACGTTTCAATTTCTTTTGCAAACACACTTATGTGATCTAGAGCCACTTGATTTGGGTGAATGAAACCTGTTTAGGATCCTCATGTATATCTCTTAATTTAGATCCACATAGAGATATGTTGTGAATACTTTCGTAAGCTGCATGTTCAGTTTTTCGGAAACTACAAAACTAACAAGGTAGTGGAGTGCAATGACATCCATTACGAGAGATCGTCTCTTCGTAGTCCATTATGAGAGAATATCTCCTCATAGTCGATTCCAGTGCGTTTTTGAGAGACCTTGCGCCATAAGGTGAGTTTACATACTCTTATTCTTATTATGCATTCTAACAAAGATATATTTGATATGGTTTATATTTGCGGTGTCGGCGTCACCTGCCCAAAGACGTATCTCTTTGTTTATACTGGATCGCTTCTTTCCATTAGACCAGATTACTACGTTGACATTTTTCAACAAAGTATAGTTCGATATTAGACTCATTATTCCACGTCCTCATGTACACTAGTGTAACGTGTTTGTAGAGATCTCTATATTTTCAAGGATTGGTTCTAACATTTGAAGCGTCCCCCAATGATAACCACAATCCATAAATATTCTCATGAGACGGATTTGAGTATCACTGATCAATAGATCAGTTGTGCCAAAACTCACTTTCTTCCTTTGGGTGAGTATTTATCGAACCTAAGGTAACCTTCCCCTCTTCCTTGGAGAGTCACGGCCTGTGACACCATTTATGCCACTTATGGCGTCACCATGCCACCATCCATGGTGGCAGAGCAATA
This sequence comes from Potentilla sterilis, assembly GCA_963682095.1. Lineage (NCBI taxonomy): Eukaryota > Viridiplantae > Streptophyta > Magnoliopsida > Rosales > Rosaceae > Potentilla > Potentilla sterilis. Next base: position 37,247,438 of record OY821755.1, on the reverse strand, counting down.
CCCAATTGCTCTTGGGTGGCATCATGTCCTTTTGATAAAACACAATCCTTGCAGGTATATTTGCAGCAGGTTTATGTGATCTCGTCACTTTACTGTATAAGACATCTACACACTTTGCTTTGTGTGTCGTTCCACTTGAACATGCTTGTTCTTATCTCCCCCTAACGACATGAAGACTGTCTCATCAAAATGACACACCGAAAATCTAGCGGTGAGGAGATCGCCTGTCAAGGTTTCGACATAGCGGACTATAGCTGGAAGTTCGTATCCATCATAAATATTTATTCATCTCGAGTGACCCATCATTTTGCGCTGTGACAGCGCAATTTTGGCACATAGAAATATTTAATTGAGCTTAAGGATTGTAGATCCGTGTCAATTCAAAAGAGCTCAAGGATTCCAAGTTTGTTTGAAATTCTTTAAAATCCTCACATACAATCACTAGTTGTGGTGTAAATTAATTCAATGATGGCGGACATAGGTGAATAAGTAACGCTGCATGCAAAATTACATAACCCAAAACGAAAGTATTTGTGAGCTTTACTAATATCAAGACTATTACTGTAGTCATTTTCCGTGAGACCAATTGAGTTTTTATATAGGAATATGATGCTCATTACAGATCCCATATAATAAGCTATAAAATCATTGCGCCTGCAGAAATTAACCCAGCCTAGGTTCTTTGACTTTCTAGCATAAGCAGCATAAGTATTAATAGTGGATGGTATCATGACACGTGACCAACGTGTCGACAGAATAACCAACACCATAAAATATCTAAGGTGTCCGCAAGTTGGTTGAATCAATCCACTGAATCCTCTTTGGATTCAATATAAGAACATAATGAGAACACATGTTTCCTTTGCATATGATGGTATCAATCATAATTTTACGAGTAGACTTTGAATGATGTGCTTTTATTCATAAAGTCATGACGGATGTCAGAAGCATAATAGAGGATAAGTGCATATACTTGTGCATCAAATATATTATAATGCCACCTTAGGGGAGCGACATAATTTAGGGATTGAACACAAGTCTTCAACCCTACATGGTTTGTGTTGAAACAATATTTGAGGATAAAATGTTCTTTGGTCATCTTCGGTTTCATGTGTGAACCATATTCTTCTAGTGTTTGCTTCTTATTCATCAAAAATATGGGTGTCCATGGTAATTTCTTTAATGTACGGATCACTAGATTACGAGGAGTTGCGTCAAAGCCAATCAATGTCAGAATTCCAAAAGATCATTTTCTTATGACATTGGATTCAATTAGCGGTTACATATAACCCACTAAGTTGACATATAAACTTCTCTAATACTCGTTTACATCCACAGTCGTTAAAGGTAATGCAAATGAGCTCAAATGAATTCTCAGTTGTGTCTTTTTACATGAACATCGTGACATAAATTTCATTAAATTGTAGAAAAAATTTTGTTTCCGTTCTAACCCGTAGGCCTGATAGAAACTGGTGGATCTTGGTGTGATTCCCTCCTGCAAACCCTACTAACTAAGGGGAATACCGGGCGGGCCGGTCTTCTCCTCTTTGATGCCTAAGTTAGTACCGTTGGGACAAATGGATAACTTAAGCGGGAACAATAAGTAGTTGGAGAGTTGGGTTACGTATTAATGAGGGTAGTTGAGGCCCTTATATAGGCGGCCGAGCGTGAGGTCTGGTCTTACTATTCGATGTGGGACTGATTCCCTTCTGTTCGTACACAAAGGGGTAGTTTTGGTGGTCTGTTCGGCAGGCTGGCGTCCCCGGCTCCTGGGCCCCTGGCCATAAGGTAGACTGCTGGGCCTCGGGTCCGGGTGCTAGCGATCCTGCTCCGGGCCCCAGTCTGGGCCCGAGCGTACTGGCTGCGGGTCTGTGGGCCTGGGTAGCCCCTCTGTGGCTACTGTCAACAAATTTAATTTTCTCTTGTCTCATAAATTGTCAATTTGACATATGCTCAATCTATATACATTGAAACGTAACTCAAGTTCTTTAAAGTAACTCGATGAGGATCGCAATAAAATGTATGGTAATCCCACGAAGGCAGTTGCATAATGAATCCCAAAGGTACAAATATGCTGATCCTTATTACTTTTATTATATCTATTGATATAGTACTATTGTTCTTCAGTGCTATTATGCTATTTTGTGATATATTAGTACCATTGTTCTTCAGTACTATTATTCTAGGGATTACGTTGTGTCTTTCTTTGCACACAGTTCTTTATGTCGTGCCTATATTATATTGTGTTGTTTTGCTTTATGCAAAGTTAGATGTAGAAAATTGAACCATGTATATCATGAATAAAATTCGAATAATCTCAATTCATTGAGAGAAAATTCAAAATTTAACATGTCAATGATTACATTTAGTCTTGTCCAATTTAGAAATAAAAACTTAAAGACTAAAAGTCTAATTTATTAGATATAAAGCGTGATAGCCTTTACTAGGATATCTTGGAAATTGAAGAGTGGACTAATCAAAGTCTATCTTTGATTGAGCTAGATCATTTTTACTCTTGTAATAACTGAAATGATGAGATGTGTCATCGTCATCTTCTCCCATATGGTAAGCCTGTAGTTGTAAATTCATTTTCAATGTTGTTATTTGTTGGTTATTGAAGATACTTTTTCAAACCCTCGTGCTTGTATAATTCTTTATACTTCCTGTAAATCGCAGCTAATTCTGTGCTAGTTTGCAATGTGCGTATTAATAGTTCGTTGATTTACAACAATGGCAGAATGTTTCACTGCACATGACATGTCCCCTATGTCATCTTTTAAATGGTGCATTGTTTCCACTTGTTTTAGACGATTATAGGAATATTTACGTCCATGGTAATTGCCCTTAGTGTTAGGGATGTTGCATTTCTTTGCATAATTTGTTTTTTAGAAAATTTCTTTGTCTCATACCTTACATCGTCATTCAAGGTATTTTAATTATTTCTCAACTATTTACAGAAAGTTGTTGGCATAATTTACCATGCTCAAGTTTTTGTTGGCTCAATAAGGGGGGACTAGTACTCAAACTCTTTAGAGTGCAATGTGTCAAAGCCAAACTGTGATGATTAAACCATCGGTAAAATAGAGGAAGAAGAAAATGTATTGGTTTCGCAGTCTAAATAGATATCGACGACAGCTAAAATATACCAATATACATTATGGTAAAGTTGAACCTTTTGTGAAATTACTTTATCATAGTAAAAGTAAAATTTTCAATTTTATCATTTTTATTGCTTGTTAAGCTCATGAAATTTCATTTTCATTTCATGTTAACAATAGTCACAAAAACACTTGTGTTAAGTGATTTTCAAGAGATATGAATTGGATTCAAGACCAACATTCGTAATAGTCACTTTTTCGATGCTTTGTGAAAATGGTTTATCACAATAGTAGGTTTGTCCATTTTTCTTTATATTACAATGCTCATGAAATTGCATTATCATGACAATGCTCAAACTAAATAACATGTTAAATAAAACAATTATTTAACAGTAATAAAATGAACATATAATGCTCTAAATTTAACATTTAAGTAAATATTAATGTAATTTAAATAGAGCATTATATCATAGAATAATTTAAACGAGATTTAATGAATGCGGCAACTTTTGTTAATTCTTACTTTCAGTTTGCCAAATAAACTGCATATGAAGCGATTGCTCGATCTCCAATTCCAGGTTGTCGTCGCATATCGATCGCCACATCGTAATTGATACGTCACATAAAAACAAACAATGTTCATATGATTAGTCACTTTAATCATATATATTTCACATTTACCATATAAATTAAACAATTTCATATTTACCATTAAATTTGTAAAACAATAAATAGGAATATGATCAGTAATTTCTGAAAATTACCTTTTAATTTTACTAGGAGTGGTAACTTATTTTTATTGCGGGTCGGATCAAAAGATTCAGGTTGAGAACCGGGTCTGCATCTTTTGCAGAAGGGTCGGGTCGACGAAACCGGATCGGGTTCGTCGATGCACATCAATCTCCGCCAATCTGGACGATGTCAGATGCCGGTTTGAGGTGTCGCAAGATAGCAACGTCGGTCTGCAGCACTACTGGATCAAGCGGCCTTGGATGATCGAAGACGATCGTCGTTCGAAGGCAATCGGATTTTGGGTAAAGGCGTCAGCGTCGACATCGATGCTGGGCTGCTTCACTGCGGGGAGGCGCCAAGGGAGGCTCGATCAGCATCGAGGGAGGACGCCGACGAAGGAGACGATGGCATGGGTGCCCAGACCGATTTTTTGGGTGCCCTGAGAATCTTCATTCTCTGCTGACAAAGATGTTGTCGGCATAATGGGTTTCTGGAGGGGGTTCTTTTCTTTCCCGACAAAAAGGTTTTCGGCAAAAGAGAATTTCTGGGGGTTTGCCTTCTTTGTGCCAGCAGAAAAAATATTTAGGGTTTTTTTTTTTCTGTTTTGTTTCTTCTTAGCTAAAAACTCATGGAAAAAAGCTACGTGCTGATAACGTGTAATAGTAAAATGAGAATTGGTTTACTCATTTCATTGATAAACCCCTTTATATAGGGTGAATATTACAATGGTAATTACAACGTACATAATGATTGTTGACAGTAGCCATAGAGAGGCTACCCAGGCCCCCAGACCCGCAGCCAGGACTCCTGGACCCGGCCCAGGGCCCGGGGCCAAAGCATGAACACCTGCACCAGCACCCGGGCAGGTCTTACTTGTGACCTGGGCCCGGGAACCGGAGATGGCAGCTCCCCAAACATGGGCCGAAACAGTACAGTAATATGTGGAGAATGGGGGTCATTCCCACATCGAAGGGTGAGACCAGTCCTCACACCCGACAGCCTATATATGGGTCCCAACTGCCCTCATTAATAGGTAATCAATACTGCAACTACTCATTTCCGCTTAAGTTATCAGTTTATTCCAACTATACTGACTTAGGTATCGGAGCGGAATAGACCGGCCCCGCCCGGTATTCCCTTAGTTAGCAGGATTTGCAGGTAGGAGTCACACCAAGATCCACCAGTATCTGTGAGTCTACAGATTCAGACAGAAACAACAATAATGACTGATTGAGTCGTTACATCCTTTGATTGATAATATCTTAATTTTCTATCGTCAGTTACTTTGACGAAGACACATTAAAGACGTTTTTCCATAAACAAATTCCTCCCCTAACATACAATTAAAGCTCATACCTAACTTTTATTAGCAATTTCATCGAATCATCGCCTCAAGCAATTTTTTAGACTGGAAGAGTTTCTAGTGTTGTGTCTCATTGCAATACTTTATTTTTATATTTTTTTTATATCAAATATACAACTGCTATGCCTACAACGAGTCTATTGTGAGTCGAACTCACAACCTCTCACTTAGAAGAAGAGACTTATGCCACTAGATCAAACTGTACTGGGCCTCATTACAATATATTTGATCTCCTCAATATGCATTATAGGTTTTTTTTTCCTTATTTTTAAGGATGTTTAGGATTTGCTTTACTAGAGCAAGAAACACTCTTGAATTAACAAAGAATATTAGTTATAATTATTTAAAAAATTCAGAAAATTGTAAAATGTGTCTTGGAGTGTTTTAGAAGTACTTGAAATTAGTTTTGAGGACTACTTGTAAAGTGTTTTCTTGTCTAAAAGTGTTTCCGTCAAATTTAAAAAACACTCTTAAGCTTTTCAGAAGCAATTCCAAATAAGAAATCATTCTCTCGTATAAAAGAAATCTGAAAATGAGGAAGAAAAAAAAAGTCAAGAGGAAAAACAAAAGAGTAAAACAGTCTGGGAAGAAAAACCCATGTGAAGAAGTGTGATTTGCCCATTCTAGGAAGCATGGTTTCGAAATTAATTTTGGTAAACGATGCAAACCCGCACGAGCGTGGGGGGTGGTTTCTCGAGACCGGAATTTGGCTGAAGCTTGGATGCATGTGGTGAAGAAAATACTAGTATATTTTGCAGAAAGAAGGAAGGATGTGATAGAATTCATAATTATGTAGGGCACATTTTCTATGTATTAAAATTAGAGGCTCAGCCTTAAAGTAATACTTGGACGCACCGAATGCTTCTAATTGTATTCTATTGCTACTTAATTAGGGTAAGATATGGTTTATCCGTTTATGTGGTTTCTTAATTTGGCACTGTGAATAAACCAAATGATGTATAGAGAAGACAAGATCTTCGAGGTTACAAATCTCTTGCTTTTGTGGGTGACCAGAACTTTATGGTTTATCTATGTTTCTTCACAAATGTCTCCTCCTTCATCGTGTTATGGAAATGCACCCTTGTAACTTTTTGTTTTGTATTGCTTCTACCTTATTATCTTGTTTTTGTTTTGGTTCTTAGGGATCTTACTCATCTTAATCTCAAGTTTTGAGTTGATATTTGCAGTCGATCCACTCCTTACGATGCAATTTAAGAAGGTTTAGGATTCGAGACTGACTTACCCATTCAGTGACTTTAGCACCGACGTTCTTCAAATGACCAAACGGCGCGGGTAAGCATTATGAGGTCCAGACCTCAATTTAGCTACATTGTATCGATTTTGTTATGTTGTAAAATTTATAAGACCGATGGTTATAAAAAATCTAATATTAAAGTAAAATATGGAAAATCTGTTGAAGTTACCGTCTCATTGATCATAAACAACTGAACCCATCTCTCCAGACAGATTTCTCAAAGTAAATTACTCAACAACCCAATTAAGAGTTGAAATAGCCGGTATTTCACATCAATGATAGTAATATCCAAGCAAGCAGCAACTTCTCAAACTAAATTCGCATCCGCTACAAGTAACCCTAGAACGAAAAAATAATAATAATAAAAAAAAAAAAACAATAAACGAGATAATGAAATCACCAAGTCTGCACAACTTTATCCAGAAGAAAATCATTCCTTATTAATAGCCATGTAACAAATGGATCCAAGTACGCGCGGTGTCGATCTTATATACGTAGGTCGTGAGGAACTAAGGATTAAAGTTGCAAGTCACACTAAGACGTAGGCTAATTAGAATTCGTGATCTGAATGAGTACACCTAACACCGGCCCTGATCGCTCGAAATATAGCCGCAGTGTACTGGCATGGTTAACGAAGCTGTCTATCCACAACCACTGTCGCTGACACCATATATGCTAACATCATATATACTCAGCTGGAACTACAAGAGTAGTAAAATCTCATCCTCTGGACAGAGTATGAAACGTCAAGCGTCCTAGGATGCTGGACAGAGTATGAAACGTCAAGCGTCCTAGGATGAAAACTCCGGTGGTCTCTCTCGCCGCATTGCCATCACACCCCATTCACCCCGAGCATAAAAAGCCACCAAATTACACACTACTGCAGGTAAGAATCGAAAGTCGTCGCTTCGCATCAAAAGTCGTCGCCTGAGCATCCTGCCGACGGAAATAAGTCGTCGCCTCACATTCGTCGTTTCAATTTCAAGCGACCAATAATGATTCAAAAGTCGTCGCATCATATATCTATGCGACGACTCCAAAAGTGGTCGCTCAGAAGAGAGCGACGACTTTTGACGCGTCGGCAGAGATCTCTAGCGACCACTTTAGACGCGTCGCTTGCATTCTGTTGCGATGAATTTTGACTTGTCTCTTCAAAATCCATACGACGTATTTTGGGTTGTCGCCCCATACTTGTGGCGACAAAGTTTGGCTCAAAATTAGTCTCTTTAATTCATTTTGAATAGGCCTGGAGCGACGCATTTTGTTGAATCTTCGTCGCCTCACTATAATCTAAGCGACGAACAATGATCAATGTTCGTCGCTTCAATATTTGTTACAGAGACAGAATAACAGAATTCTGGTATGGTTTCATTCACTTCTGAAACCTGCATTTCATTCAAATCACATATCCAACCAACATTTCATTCAAATCACATATCCAACATAACACAAACACTATAAATACATAGATTTCATTCAAAAATATAATGTGTTCTAACAATGATGCACATATGTTCCAAGTACAAACTAACGAAGGGCCCTAATCTAAGTCTACGTCCATTGCCCCCATACCTTCAGCACATGATGATTTATCGGCAATCGTCGGAGGGTTTGCGGCGGCGGCGGCGGGATTGGCATCCGGATTGGTCGACATGCCGAGGGTAGCCTCCATCCTTGCAATACGTTGCAGCGTCTCTTCTTTTTCGATTTTGCTTTCTCCTTTTTCGATTCTTCTACGTTCTTCGTTGATTCTGGTACGTTCATTGGCGGCTGCTACTTCTGCCCTCAACTTCTCAACCTCCGAATCATTGCTGGACACGCGTGCACCGTCTCTTGGTTTTGCCGGGCGTCTTAATGCACCTCCTAGCCCTGCAAAGATGGTAAAACACAAAAAATTATTCAAATTAAATTCTCTTTCGTATCTTAAATAGAAACTGTTATTTTATGATTTGTACATACCTCGACACTCGTCCACTACCGCTATCTGTTCTTCGACGGTAGCGGGGCCCGTCACTTGACTGCCGCTCTCCACATCACTGGCTCGGCTAGCACAGAGCTCATACATCTTCCTCTTGACCGCTGCCTGTAAAAAATATTATCCAATAAGTTTGTGTTTGTATAGTTATAAATTGTAAAAAAATAAAATCATAAGCTAAAAACTAGAAATTCTTGCATCTAACTCGTCAGGAAACTCACCACTTTCTCCTGCGCATTCTGCAATCGCGCATAAACATCGCAGACTGTCTGAAGTATAGGCGCCAAACTGCCTTTCGCCTCATTCGCAACGACCCGGTAGCTATAGGGAGTGGTGCCAGAGTGGTGGTTGACTGCACACCCCTTCTCCTTTGCTTTGTTCCGGTTTGCGGCGTTCCGGGCACACATCCTCTGTAAAAATATGCACGAACTATTAGAATCAAAATCTATTATATGAAATTTAAAAACCTCTAATTACTTTCCGTTACCTTATAATCGTCGTCCTCAAAGTGAACTTTGAGATACTCCCACTGCTCGGGTCGGTGGATGAACTCTGCAGGTGTCGCCTTTGACACTTCGACGTAGTGGGTGTGGCAGTCGTACTTCCAGTCCTTGTAGATCTTGGCAGCGGTCTCGTCGATGTATCTCCACATGCCTATCTCGGTGGCAGGGAGGTCGTAGAACATCTAGTAAAAAACATTTCAAAGAAATCATTAGAAATAACATATTTCAATATATATAACTGAAATATAGTTTTTTGAAATTATTATGAAATTGTGTTTTACCTCCATATAAGTGCTCAGTGCATCTCGGTACTCCTCAGCCAGCTCAGCATATGAAGGCGCAAGCATGGGCACTTTGCTCTGGATGGCGCTCCCGATGTCTCGGGACATCAAAGTCCTCCACTTCAAGAGGCTCGGACCCCTGTGCTGTTCCGAGTAGTCAACCTTCAGAGGTTTCCCGCCGTTCAGCGACACCAAATATTGGGTCTTCGTACCGGTTATGATGTCAGGCTTGTCCAGGTTCCGTCCATTCAGCTTCTGACCCGTTGTCATATCAACAAGCTCTGCCATATATATATAATTATAATGAAAATGACACTGAATATTATGAATCATAAAAGCCTAACAATATATTATACTAAATTAATTCATTTGTATATCTAATTGTCAATTATTACTTTCATCATCACGTTCCCTTTAATATTGTTAAACTTGAGGTTGACCCTATTTATGCTGAAATAAACAATCTGTTTAAGCTTCTGTTGCATTGCACATGGATATATCATAGAGCACAACTTCATGAGAATTACAGTTGAGTCTTCTCTGTAAAGCATATCTCAGAAGCTTGGATACAGTTCAAAACTTCTGAGTGATAACTTCTCATGATGCACATCATGTCATTAGTGGAAGTTAAAGCTAACTAAGCAGATAGCTATGGAGTTAGGACTTGGATCCTCTGAAGTGAGCAAGTAATGAGTTTGTGGAGTTAGGCTTTGCATTCCCTGATTTTGGGTCCTATTTGATATCAGCAATCTGAATCACTTTCATTAGGTTGGTAAAGACTATGACCTAAATGTTGTAAATAAACAATGGCACTGATGTGAGCTGGTTCTTTTCTAATTCTGCACAAGCAAAACTACTCAAACATTCATGCATTATGTAAAAGAAGACATGACAAAAGATACTGAACCACTACCAGAAAAAAGGTTTTTCCCGACGAAATAAAAAAAAACGGCCGACGAAATAAAATTTTCGTCGGCTATTCCCAAGAATGGCAGACGAATTTTTTTTTCGTCGCTAAAAAAAAAAATCGTCAGCTATTCCCCTAGAATGGCCGACGATTTTTTTTTTCGTTGGTAAAAAAAAAAATCGTCGGCTATATTCATATTTTGGCCAACGATTTGAATTTTCGTCGGCCTTTCTCTGAAACTTTAGCCGATGAAAATTTTTGGAAGTATGGCCGACGAGTACTAGGTTTGATTTCGTCGGCTATGATTAAAAAAAAAACAAAAAAAGAGCAGCTTCCATTTTCTATCACTATCGACAAACCATTGCTTCATCCTTCAAATGCAAATGTGTCGTGAAATAAGATATGACCGAAATATTGAAAAACGTCTACGGTTAAAAAATGAGAAGATTCCGACAAAATCTGTGTGCCGAATATTGCGGTTAACTGTTTTTTACTGCCGTTTTCCTATGGGTAGCCTGACGGTCGGTAAATATTTTGAGGAAAATTTTTATACGATTAGTTGCGTCTCATCGATCTGAAACTATTCTCTGTTGAAGATCAGGCCAAAAAACGTCATTTAAACGGGCCAATTTCCGTTTTAAAGCGTTTAGAGGTTTGACTCACCCGGTTGACCGTCCCGATCGATCCGTTAACGTTGTCAGATGTAGTTGGATTTTTTTTCATACATATATTTAATCTTAACGGTGATATCTGACGGTTGGAATAGATTTTTCCAACTTTTAGATTCAAAATCGGAACATATGCATAGTTCCTTAACTTGTTTACTAAGTGTTTAAGTGAATGTATAGTTTCAAATAGTTACTATACGTACACTCTTCAAATGTAAATATGTCGTCAAATAAGATATGACCGAAATAATGAAATACGTCTACGGTTGAAAAATGACAAGATTCCGATAAAATCCGTGTGCTGAAATAATGAAATAAGTCAAAACCCGGTTTACTGTAGATTTGGCGTCCGGCGTCCGAATGATGATTGTGATACCATTCCGGAAAGGGAACGACGCCAGGAATCAAACTCGTCGCTTTGTCACGACGTGTGGGCTTTTTCGGGCTTTCGAGTTCGTTTAGGGCCTCAAAAAGGCAGTTTAGTATTTTTTCATAGAATAGCCGACGAAACATTGTATTTCGTCGGCTATTCTCTAAGTATAGCCGACGAAATACAATGTTTCGTCGGCTAAACTCTTGATCCGCGCCTTTTTATTGTCCGCCGTTGGATGGCTCATATCCGACGACTGTTGATTTTCCAAAGTATAGCCGACGAAATATATTAAATCGTCGGCTATTCTCTAAGTATAGCCGACGAAATCTTTTAAATCGTCGGCTATTCTCCTTCTAAATCTTTTAAATCGATTCCTCCCGCCTTTTTTCTCTCCTCCTTCCCCCCCCCCTCCTCCGGCCTCCTCCTCCTCCTCCTCCTTCCCCTCCTTCCCCTCCTCCGCCTCCTCCTCCTCCTTCCCCTCCTCCTCCGGCCTCCTCCTCCTCTTCCTTCTCCTTCTCCGATCCGGTATTTTTTTTTTGCCCAAAATGCAGTTATAGCCGACGATTTTGGCATTATTTCGTCGGCTATAATCTCTATAGCCGACGAATTTTACAAATTTCGTCGGCTATACAACATATAGCCGACGAAAAGTGCATTATTTCGTCGGCTATAACTAATTAATACCTATTAAAATAGTAATATATTTCGAAGAAATAGCCGAAGAAAATTTATGAATTCGTCGGCTATACTTAATGAATTTCGTCGGCCATACTCGAAAATACCCGACGAAAATCGTCGGCAATTTCTCCCAGGTTTGGCCGACAAAAAATATTTTCGTCGGTAAATTCGTCGGCCATACTCTACTATAGCCGACGAATTGGTTTTTTTCGTCGGCCATTGTATTACCGACGGGGTTTTCCCGACGACTTATAGCCGACGAAAATTTCGTCGGTAGAAGGTATAGCCGACGAAAAATTGGCATAGCCGACAAAATTTTTTTCGTCGGCTATTCCCTCAGATCTGGTAGTGAACTAAAGATACTGGACAAAAGCCAAACTTCATGATCATAGATCAGAAAGCTTACATGCCCCAAACCATTGTCTTTAAATTTAGGGGTGAATTTAGGGTTTAGGTGGTTTGAGAGAGATCAGGGGATTTCGATTAGGGGGTTTTTGGTGAGAAGGGGTTTGGGTTTCGGGTTGTAAGAGAAGGGGGTTTGGGTTTCGGGTTTCGGGTCTGAAAGAGAATTTGGGGGAAGAAGAACCAAAAAAGCTGTTTTGAAATTTGGGGCTCGCGCTACTGAGGAAGGAGCAAAGTCTCGGTTCATTTAATCAGATACGAAGCGACGAATATAGACAAACGTCGTCGCTTAGAATATTAACCGACAAAACATGGCCAAATATCGTCGCTTCACATTTAAGTTTGCGACGAATATCAAACGTCGTCGCTTCGGAAAACTGAAGCGACGAAGTTGGACCTCCCTACATTACCTAGTGGGTTAAAACTTCGTCGCTTCATGTGATCTGAAGCGACGAAGTTTTAACCCACTAGGTAATGTAGGGAGGTCCAACTTCGTCGCTTCAGTTTTCCAAAGCGACGACGTTTGACAAAAATGGTCGCGTCACTTTTTCAAGTGACAAGTATTGTGCAATATTCGTCGCTTCAAGTTGACTGAACAGATTAGTTATGTTTATATGCATTTATTTTTATTTAATTAGAATATTGTAAATATTGTTCAAAATTACAACAATAAATATATATCATCATTATCATATTACAACATGTACCATAATTAACTAGTAGTCTTCCTCTTCGTCGTCTCCGCCATCATCGTCTTCATCTTCCTCTTCTTTTTCCTCATCGAATTCATCGCCACTGTCATCTTCCTCACCGTTTGATTCTTCATTCTGTTCGTGTACTTCTAAATCGAGTTGGAGATTAGATGCATCAATATGGTAAAATTTTATTGAACCTAGTGTGTCCTCTTGGTAAGGCTTTGTGATTTGATTCCCTGAAGGAGGCTTGTTGTCTTCTGTTGCAAGTACTTCGGCACTGTATACATTTCGATGCGACATTTCTTGCACCACCTTCCAAGTACCACCCGCCGCAGGATCGTCCAAGTAGAACACTTGTTTAGTCTTCACAGCAAGACAAAATGGTGAACTCTCATAGTAACTAGTGTTAGTATCCACCGATATTAGATCATGATCTACCTTGACGGTGTCAATTTCTTCGTCATCCTGATCGTCTGTGATGTTGTGCCATATGACTTTGAACAATACGACCGACAAATTTTCTGGATAACATACCTCGACTACATAGTCAAGATGGCCATAGAAGTGTTGAGACAGGTTTCCAAGCTTCGTGCTTAACATCACCCCACTATTTTGAGTCACGAGCCTTTGATCTCTATCGAATGAGACATACTTGATACCGTTCACGTAGCACGCCTTATAAATCCGAGTGAATTGCGGACCTCGAGCCAATGACCATATTGCCCTGTTAAAATTAGGGTCCTGAGCATTATATATTATCTTGGCCTAAAAAATAGATTGTGTTAGTTCTACACTATTCAGTTTTCGTAAAGAATTTTAAGAACCATATATTCAGTTTTCGTACAAATTTTAAGAACCATAGATGGAAACTCCTCCTTCGATGGCGCTGGTCGTAATCGTCACCATATTTCGCCGTGTACAGCTGTAAATGAGCGTCCATGTAATATTGAGCTTCTTCTGTATCCGTCAAAATTTGCCAGTGAGCCTCAGCCGTTTGCTCCTCTGTTAACCTGATATTTCCGGTGGTATCCATAACACACGGTTGAACTAACTGAGAAACAGAACTAATATTCCATATTGGGGGATTGGGCTCTTCGTGTTCTTCTAATTGCAGATACGACTTATAGTACGTCACCGACTCCCATAATATGTACCTTTCTGCAATACTCCCCTCCGGGTAACGTGTATTACTCATTGACTGTTTATAGTCATCTAATTGCCTGTAAAATGATGAATATGATTACTGCATATATAAGGTCAATACCAATTTAGTTTGGATATTAAGAAACATATTTGATTAGTGCATATACCTTTCCGTCGGATACATCCGTGTAAAATGTACTGGGCTTGTAAGCATAACTTGTTCGGGAAGGTGAACCATGAGATGAACCATAGAGGTGAAGAAATGTGGAGGAAAAATCAACTCCAAATTGTAGAGAATGATCACAATCTCATCTTTCATCTGTTGGACATCTGTCTTCTTCAACTCTCTAGCACGTAATTTTCGAAACCAATTTGACAATGCTATCAATGGCTTCACGACGTTATTCGGCAAAATTCCTCGGATAACAACTAGAAGAAGACGTTGAAGCAGGACATGGCAATCATGCGTCTTCAATCCATAGAACTTTTTCTCGGATAGTTTCACCTTATTTCTCAAACTTCCCGCATAGTCAAGTGGATACCTAACACCGCGAAACCATTCGAATACTTCTTCAAGACGATCCTCTTCAACTAAAAAGGGTGCATGAGGAACCTTTCCCGTCCTCTTTTCAGCTTCCGAACACCACTGACTTTTGCGTATTCCCCTCTTCTGCAAAGCTTCGCGAGCCCTTGGACCATCCTTGGTCTTCCCTTCAATTGAAAGAATGGTGGCCATGATATTGTCACCCACGTTCTTTTCAATGTGCATGACATCTAAACAGTACCTGTGTAACAACGACGACCAATAGGGAAGCATCCAAAATACGCTCTCGTGGGTCCAACATTGTCTGTTGTGTGCCGAGTAAGGGACACGAAAATACGGATGATGGCTAAGAGTGGCGTAACTGTGTGACCTAATTTCCTCCAAAATTTAATCTCCGTTCTTATGAGCTGGCCTTTTTCCCCACTCTGGCTTCCCGTTAAATGCCAAACTGGATCGCATTGGTGAATTCTCGTCGAGCCATTTTCGATGCCCTTCATAAACAATTCTCCCACAAATATGTTTCGCCGTCAGCTCATCTAGACAAATTGGACATGCCTTGTACCCTTTCACCGTTGAGCCCGCAAACATCCCTAAACCAAGAAAGTCACTTATAGTACACATCACCGCTGCCTTCATCGTGAATACATCATTGTCGACTCTGTCAAAAGTATAGACTCTATTTTCCCAAAAATCTATGAGCTCGTCGATCAATGGACGAATAAGTACACTAAGGCACTTTCCTGGAGATTTAGGGCCAGGAATCAACACGGCCAGCATATTATATTCCTTCCTCATACACATATTAGGGGGTAGATTATAAGACATCACAACCACGAGCCACGTACTATGCTGGGTTGTCATTGTTCCAAATGGACTGAAACCATCAGTTGTCACTCCAAGCCGCACATTTCTTCCCTTAATGTCGTCGAAACCTGGAAATGTCCTGTTAAAATATTGCCATGATTCTCCATCAGATGGGTGCCGGAGGGTACTTTCATCTTGTCGCCTCTCCTTATGCCATCTCATATGCTTTGCTGTGTGTGGGGACATAAATAGGCGTTTCAACCTTGGAGTGATAGGGAAATACCATATTATCTTTTTTGGAAGGTCATCCGTATCTGGCTTATATCTTTGAGCACCACATATTGGACAAGTCCTACGAGTTTTATTTGCAGCCCCCCTGGATAGGTAACAGTTGAACTCACTAACATGAATTTTTTCATATCCAAGGGAAATATCCTTGATGATTTTTTTTAATTCTCGAATAACTCACAGGAAAATTATTGACTTTAAAAAACTTATGCACCCATTTACATAATTTATCAATACTCGTATCCGACCATCCGTTTTAAACTTTAATTTGCATTGCATGTACTGTGGCACTTAATACAGTTTCTTCACTACCTTCATACAATGGGGTTTGAGACTCCTTTAGAAGCCTTTCATACTTAGCATAATCATCATCTACCATGTCATTGAACTGAACTTCAGCGTTTTCTTCAACGAAATTATGCGGTGCATCTGCATGGTATCCAGGATAGTATGGAAATACATCTTGTATAATCTCCACAGGCGGGATGACTGAAGGACCGGCAACACTGGAAGTCTGGACTCTGTCTTGAAGTCACTGTCTTTGTTTACTGATCATTGCCGGTTGACCAGAAACTTCCCCGTGTAGGTGCCAAACTGTGTAAGTCGGATCCAAACCATGGTGCTAGCAGTGATGATAAATCTCTATGAGTTTCTTATAATAAGGACCATTTCTGCAAACTGCGCACGGACAAGGGAGAATTTCGATTCCAGCAGTGCGAGCGGAAACAAAATTGATAAAGTTAACTAAGCCTGTGCTGTAATCAGGGTGTGTAAAGTGAAGATTCATCCAAGATTTGTCGGGGACATCATTCATGTTTCCTGTCATAACATAAACAAACAATATGCATAAGGTTAGCACACAACATTTATGATACAATCAAAACCTGTCCCAACACTTCTTCTCCTTATGCCTCCGGGTTGGGTCCTATCCCCTTCAGGCGAACACTAGTTTGTTGATCCTTTTGCTATTCATGTGGTTTCAGCTACAGTTTTGGGAAATTTCGGCAGCATCTCCCTACAGTTCCTCAAGTGCACAAAAATCTAAACAACCTAATTTGCACTCGAAGAACATTGTAGAAAGACACTGTCGAAACTATATCCCAAAACTTAAACTTAAACCACATGAATAGCAAAAGGATCAACAAACTCGTGTTCGCCTAAAGTGTCCAAAAATTGGACAATTCGAGAATCAACAACCCATCTCGATCAACTAGATGCATTATTGATTCTCAAACGGGAGTTCTAAGCTGATAAACACCACAATTATATATAATACGAAACAATAAATTTACACACGGCACCACACTCCCTCACTAAGCCACTCGCATGTTTCAGAAACCCTAACTACCACAATCCACACACAACACAAACCAATTACATCGTTAACTAATAATTTCAACCTAATCTGCCATAAAATTCACAAAATTTCAATAAATTGCACTATTTCAAGCCATTTTAGTTTCACTCAATTTGGATATAACTAAATTTCACAATTTCACTAAAATTCAATGTCACTAAAATTTCACAATTTCACAAACTACCCTAAAAAATCTCAATTTCACCAAAATCAACACCAATTCTATCATATATTCAAACACCTAACCCTAAAAACAACAAAAAAACACATTATAAACCAAATCCAACTCAAGATATCAAACACTAAATTCAACAAATCAAACCCAAATATGGTGATTACAATGAAGAGGAGAGATTATACTAACCTACAAAGCAATTGGAAGAGAAGACCCAAGGAATTAGACCCCGAAATTGACGAAATCAGCCGATATGCCCTTTTTTTCACAGCTCCGGAACAGTTTTTTTCCTCAAACTTCAACTTCTGAAATCTGTTGAAATCGAGGGCTTTATAACAGATTTAAAAACATGAAGCGACGACTATTGCTCAAAAATCGTCGCTTGGTTTCATATGTCAGCGACGAATATTGAATTTTCGTCACAATAGATTACAAACTTTGTTCTCAGGCGACAACATTCCTATTTTCGTCGCTTAAATGATTTGTGAGCGACGACTATTGGGTTTTTTTGAAGCGACAAATCCCATCTTTGTCGCTTCAGTGCTTCTTTCCAGTAGTGACAGCAAACGACCAACAGGCTGAGAACATTAGCTTCTAGCTAGGATCATCCTGAATTCCTGATCCATATTTCCAATCATGTCAAGATTCAACAGAAAAAAGAGAAAATATAATGTATCTTCGATCGTAACATTATCAGGGACGGACCTTCTCTAAGGGCCACCAAGGCTATAGCCCGAGTAATTTTTATCAATCAATCATTTTAATACATGTGTAGAGTATGGTAGAGAATAAAGTTTCACTAGATAACACAGCCTACATTTATATGATTAGAAAAATTATCAACAATAAACCTAGTTTCCACAATTGGAGAGAAGTTTTTTCATTAAAAATGGTAAAATTTTATCAATAATTATGCATTTATTATACCATACTCAACTATTTGTTTCTCAACCAAAAACAGGAAAACATTCGTATCATTTTGGATATAATTTTAATAAATAATGTTACTCATAATTTCAATAGTTATATATTAATTAAATAATTTCATCAAATAAATAAAAAAAATCATATGATAAATTTAACCCGGCATATTTCAAAATCTTGGCTCCGTCCCTGGTAACATTTTGTTTACTAACCAACGAATCCAACTGTTTATTACATGCACCGTAACTGCTTTACCAGATTTTTATTTCACCGGATTTAGAGGTGAATTCAGAAGCCCTAGATCGACATCATTACAACATCGACCCTCATAGCAAGATCCACTTAGTTATGGGAAGGGAGGCAATGTCACCTGGGGCCTCCAAATTAATCTCCAGGGCCAACAAGTATGATTCATATGTGCTTAATTAATAATTACATTAATTAGCAAACCTAGAATTTGCCACAGCAAGCAACTATCTAGTACATATATAAATGGGGGCCGGGGAACTATTTCTGGTATATTCGATCATGCATGCATTATATATAATTAAGGACGCACCCACTGATCAGTGATCGATCATCATCTATAATATAACTTCACAACGTACGGCTTAATTGACGGCCAACGCCGGCCACCTGCTTCCTCATCCCTCCCATAATTAATCGACGTAGGTTTCTTAAAGCTTAATCTAATTTCACATCCAAATCCAACAGTACTACCTGAAATGGTGGGGACTTAGTTACTATTGCATCCATTTGTTGAGGAAATTAATTAGTAAGGAGCGAGCATATAGCTGGACAACTGATCCATCAGCTTTTTGTTATTGCCAACTTTCATTATATGTTCCTGTCTAATGATCCATCACTTTTTGTTATTGCCAACTTTCATTATATGTTCCTGTCTAAATTAACCATTGAGAAACGCAGCTAAGAATCACATCCATAGTCTCTGTCATGTCCTCACCCTTTTGTTTTCTTAATTTGATCATTCTCATGCCAATCCATATATCTCGTAATTTAAGTCCTCCCCATCAGAAGTATTAATAGTATATGTAAACTAAGATATTATCACTGTTATTTTGGCCTCAAGTAGTTGTCATTTTCAAAATTGAAGTAATTGATTATGGATGATCCACACTAAATATACGAATGTACGATCATATCTATCTTGTCAAATAGGTGAAATCAAGGTTTAAAATCTCAATGATATATCCGATATATTCCTCGATATTTTTTTTTTTTTTCGGCCGACCGATATATCTTTGAGGTAAATATATTCTATTTTCTCGTATCTACGATATATCTCCGATAACTTAAAATATCTCCGATATTTAAGATATTTGCGATATATCTATGATATTTTAACGAAATATCTGTAAAATTTTCCAATAATTTTGTTTTTCTCGAGATTCAAGAATATTTATGAGAAGAGTAATTGAATAAGTAATCAGTGATCAACTCGAAAAATATAAAAAACAAAAATGAGTACTCCGGATTCCCCTCAAAGGATATCCGGAAGAGAGAAGTGACAAACAGTCTTGATAAATATTGGTGAGGAGTGTTTTCCTCGAAGAATATGTAAGAAAGTAAGAAAAAAGTAATCACCTCGATTGCTCGAATAAGTAATCCCCTCGAGTTCTCGAATAAGTAATCTCCTCGAGTTCTCGAATAAGTAATCGCTTCGAGTGCTCGAATAAGTAATCGTCTCATGGACTCATAATTAGTAATCATATAGTTGAATTCATCCTTACTATCCCATTATAGGGGATACCGTCGGCAGTTCCAAATAGATATATGATTATCATATTAATCACTACAATTCATACTATATGGGTCAAATGTCTTGGTTAGATTATTGTACTTTCGTGGATCAGCATAGGGAATTTGAAGCACCTAGAGTCTCTTTCTGGTACTAAATGAAGCTATTATTTGTATGTATTTAAGATTTTATGTGTAAAATGAATAAATTTCATATTTAAATAAAAATAAAATATCTTTTCTAATATCTCCGATATCTCCGATATCTTTTTTTTTCGGCTCACCGATATCTCTACCGACATTAACATTTTAATCCTTGGGCGAAATACACAATTATCATCGATCAAAGTATATTCTATCATGTCATCGATCAATGACAGAGTATTACGCAATCTCGTTCAACCTCTATATTTGAATATTTGCGATCGCGAAGTTCTAGTGTTTAAACTGTTATAAACACAATGATTGTGGTAAAATTGGTAATATCTCACTCGGCTAAGTTCTGTCACTTCTGTGTATGATCTATCACTCTATCAGTACCTGTTTATATATCATCATATCTATATAAATTCACCACGTACAACTTACTTGCCGGCCAATTCCACTTGAACGTTGCTTCCTATAATCAATCGACGTACGTACCCTAATGTCTGTTATACATTTTCAGATCCAAAATTCCAAATCGAACAGCTAGATCGAGTAGTGGACTATCATAGTACTGCATCCATTTGTTGACATATTAGCTAGGAATAAATACATGACCGATCATTGTCTTTGTCGAAATAGCGCTATTTTACCTTATATCAACGTAGCCATTACCAGCAATTTGCATGCACATAGCACGTACATAGAGACTAGTTTCTTAATTCTAACTAAGAAAAAAAATTAAATGAGATATAAAGTATGACATCAAACTTACTATCTACCCAGAATATAGAGTATGTTCTTACAGAAGATGAGAAAACTACAACAATTCTATACTCGATTGATATTTATGGTGAATATCGGAGGTGGTAATAGGATCACATTGTTGGACTATTCTCTGTGGCACATAAAATTATTAGAAAATGTCTATTTAGTACTAATTTGACCCCTTCATTATCCATTCCAATGACTATCTTAGTTTCTTCCCTTACACTACCAGAAAAGGCCTTATAGCCGACGAGGCCATCTCGTCGGCCGTTACCATTAATTCGTCGGCTATAGTCATAGCCGACGAAGTATCGTCGGCTATAGTCTCGTCGGGATAGCTCCGTCGGCTATACTATAGCCGACGACACGAGGCGTAAGTCGTCGGCTTATAAACCGCGGGGTATAGCCGACGAATAAAGCGTCGTCGGCTATACTTCGAACATTGCCGACGACAAGATCGTCGGCTTCAACAATTACGTAATTGCCCCTAAACCGAAGTATAGCCGACGACACTATCGTCGGCTATACGTCCAATATAGCCGACGACACTATCGTCGGCCATAACAATCGCCGGTACCAGGAACGGCTTTTTTTTTTTGCCTGAAGCCGGGAGGGTATAGCCGACGACATATGGTAAACATCATCGGCTATAGCACTTATAGCCGACGAAATATTGCCAATATCGTCGGCTATAGCCCTTATAGCCGACGAAATAATGACAATATCGTCGGCTATAACCCCTAAATATTTAAAAAAATTTAAAAATTTAACTCGGGCCCAATTTCACTTCGTCTTCGGTTTGGCTGCAGAAAATGCACAAACAAACATCCAAATATCCAACAAATATCCACATCAATCCATCCCTAATATCCTACATACTGTACAAATTAACCCACTATCTACTCATCATCACCCCCTAAACGCGTAGCGTCGTCGACCGGATCGTTCGAGTTCCGGTGGCTATGGCTGTCCTGATCGGCTGGCGTACTCCGATGCCGGGGGGGAGTAGGGACGACGAACTGGGGCATCTGTGGCGGAGGCGGGGGCTGGAGTCCAGCCTGCTGGGCCTCCCAAGACTGCTGCATCCATCGGTACATCTCCGCCACAGATGCGTCTCTGGCCTGCTGCGCCGAAGCCTCCACGGCCCTCGCCAACTCCGCCTGCTGGAGCGCCTCCACCGCCCTCGCCAACTCCGCCTGAGTCCTCTGCAGCTGCGTCTGCAAGTCTCCTCTCGTCGAAGCCGCACGCTACGTGCTGGGATTGGCCGGCGTGTACTTGAGAACCCCATCTCCCGCCGCGCCTAGGCCTCTCTGGTAGAAGTAGTTGTTCCCCGTCCCTACCGCCGCGTGCATGATCTGAGAGGCCAAGCGCGGCTCAAGGGTGTCGATCGTGGAGGCAAACTCCGCGATCGCCTCGTCGGACGCCCCATCTCCCAGGGTGTCTCGCGCGATCCCGAAGGTGATCGCGTCGGTCTCCGCATCGATTTCCGCCTAATTGACAAGAAAATATAATAAACGAATTAAAAAAAATATATATAAATTAATTTAATGAAACACTTTTATTGAAGATGGGCGAATACTTACCACTTGGTCGGGACGCCCCGGATACATCTGCGCATGAATCCACGACAACGGCCTCAGCGGTCGGTCCCTCCTCGCCATCTCTGCCCACTGCCTCCAGGAGCGGGCGCCGCCGTGGTGGGGGTGCTCGTTCCTCCTGCGGTTGTCGCTGTTCGTCCGCGAGATTTTCTGTATTATAAGAACGAACATATAAACGCAAATATAAATTAGTAACTAAATTAAAATATTACGAACTAACCAAAAAAAAATTATTAACTAATTTAGTTACTAACTAATTTAATTTAATTAGTAACTACTTAACTAACTAATTTAATTTAGTAACTAACTAACTTACTAACTACCTAATTTAATTTAATTTAATTTAATTTAGTAACGAACTAACTAACTACGTAACTAACCAACTAACTTAATTTAATAACTAATAACTAACTAACTAACTAATTAATTTAATTAAGTAACTACATAATTTAATTATTAAATAACATTAAAAAGTTATATACTAGCAGGCTAAATTTTCTTACCGAGACCCTGTCGCTCCCGAAGTAGGCTACCAGCCATAGCCACTCGTACTCCCTGTACCGGAACTCGTGGGGGGTTGCACCTCGCCCCAAGCGCTGCTCCACATGGTACGTCCTGTAGTGCGTGGACAGCTCGTTCTTCCACTCGGAGTACCTATATTAACAAAACACAACTGTTAGATATATTCGTACACTGCCAATAAATATATTTATACAAAAAAAAGCAAAACACATAACCTGTTCTTCAGCTGCTCGTCTCTCCACCAGTCCAAGGTAGGATGGACTCTAAACCATTGCTGCAATATTATAAATTAATTAGAAAATATTTTTATATAGTTATAAGGACTGAATTCACAAATATTTATTTTCTATAATAAAAATCATATTTAACTCACCGACAGTGCATTGTACACTCGCGCCTTGATCTCATCGGGCACAGAGCCCCAGTCGGGCCACAACAGTGGGACCCTGTCCCGCACGAGCATGCCCGTCGCGTTGATGTACTTGGTGGTGGTGTCTCTCCGCTCAATCGGGCGTCCATCCTCACCGGGACCGGGCAGGATCTCTCTGATCCCACCGGCCAGCTCCCTCTCCAGGGTCGACATGTTCGCTGGCCCTCTAGTCCGTCTCGTCCCCGCGGGTTTATTGACGAGGACGCCTGTTTCATAATTAAAATGAATACATAGTTAAATAATTATTTAAACTAACTAATTAAATAATTAATTAAACAATCTAAATAATTAATTAAACTAACCAATTACCTGCGTCGTTGTACTGCTTGTCCTTCTCACGAACGGCCCACAGGCCGCGGCAGTCCTCTGAGTCGAAAGGACTGTAGAAGTAGGCCTCCTCCCAGGGAATCTCGTGGGGCCGGTCGTGCCTCCAAATCTGCCTCCCCCTGGCGTCGTACTCAGGGATGGCAGGGAGGAACTGGACCATGTACATCCCTGATGGCGGAGACATACGGGGCGTGGACCCTGAGGGGCCTGCTCCCTCTGACGGTGGGCCCCGTAGCTGTGGACGCTGTCGCTGTGGGGGGACAGGGAGCATCTCTGGAGGGTCCAGATCGGCGCGCGGTGGGGTCGGCTGCCGATCCTGGAACAGTGCTGAAGTGCACTGGGGTCTGGTGGCTCTGCGTCCTCCTCCGACACTCGAGTCAGGGCCCGCTCCCGTCGACTCATACGAGGAGCCCCCACGTGGATCGCTCGGAGTCAATCCCATCAACGTCTCCTCTCGTCGACTCATAGGCCGGCCTAGGCCCCGACGACCGCTGGATCCGCTCCCCCTACGGCTGGATCCTGCCTGAGCGTCGGGGTCGCTCTCGGTCCGTCTGCCAAGCCATCGGTCTACAAAGCGCCGGTTTCCTGCACAATTAGTATATAAATTCCATAAATTGCACAAAAATTCCACAAAAAAATTAAAAACTTCATTCAATGTATATATACCTAATTATATATATACGTACCTAAATATATTTATACCTAATTATATATATATACACCTAATTATATATATACATAACTATATTTATACCTAATTATATATATATATATATTCCGAAAAATATATATATATATATATATATATATATATATATATCGTCCTACAAATTAAAAAAAATATTTATACCTAATTATATATAAATTAGTATATAAATTAGTATACTAGTATATAAATTCAACAAAATTCCACAATTAGTATATAAAACCCGTAAATTTAACAAAAAATCCACAAAATTAGTATATAAATTCCACAAAATTAACAAATTTAACAAAAAATCCACACAATTCCATAAATTTCACAAAAACCCTAAATTCCACAAAAAATTCACAAAAACCCTAAAATTCACAAAATTCGACAAAATTAATAAAAACCCTAAATGAGGCTCGATCGGGACTACCTGACATGGTGGTGCAGTCTGGACGAGGACCGGTGGTGCGGTGCGGCGGCGACGGCGGCGGCAGCGGGTTTCGGGTCGGCTAGGGGCGGCTGCGGCTAGGGGCGGCTGCAGCAGGGGCGGCAGAGGCGGCTGCGGCAGGGGCGGCTCGGGGCGGCGGCGGCAGGGGGTTTCGGGTCGGGGAGGGGTCGGGCAGGACGGGGAGGAGGCGGGGAGGGGGAGGGTAGGGAGGGGGAGGGTCGGTCGGCGTCGGGGAGGGGCGGTGGTGGTCGGTCGGCGTCGGGGAGGGGAGGGCGGCTGCAGCAGGTGGGGATTTAGGGATTTAGGGTTAGCAGAAAATGAGGGAGGCGCGCTCTGTTTCGGTTTAAATCGAAGGACTATAGCCGACGATGTAATTTTAATTCGTCGGCTATAGTGATAGCCGACGAAATTCGTCGGCTATACTCTTACGGGCCGGGCAAAAATCCGGGCCGGGCCGAAGTTGGGCTTCGCGGGCCGGTTATAGCCGACGAATTTAGGCATATCGTCGGCTATAATATGAATCTCGTCGGCTATACTTTACGCTCTCAGCAGCCGTCAGATCTCGCCCATCCAACGGCGGACAATGAAACGGCGCGGATCGCAAGAGTTTAGCCGACGAGGTTAAGTATTTCGTCGGCTATACCCTGGTCAACTTTTGGTCAAACCTCTAAACGCTTTACAACGGCAATTGACCCATCTAAATGACGTTTTTTGGCCTGACCTTCAACAGAGAATAGTTTCAAATCGATGGGACGCAACTAACCGTATAAAAATTTTCCTCCAAATATTTACCGACCGTCAGGCTACCCATAGGAAAACGGAAGTAAAAAACACCTAACCGCAACATTCGGCACACAGATTTTGTCGGAATCTTCCCATTTTTCAACCGTAGTCGTATTTCAATATTTCGGTCGTATCTTATTTCACGACACTTTTGCATTTGAACGGTCTACGTATGGTAACTATTTGAAACTATACATTCACTTAAACACTTAGTAAATAAGTTAAGGAACATTAGTGCATATGTTCCGATTTCGAATCTAAAAGTTTGGAAAATCTATTCCAACTGTCAGATATCACCGTTAAGATGAAATACATGTATGAAAAAAAAATCCAACTACATCTGACAACGTTAAAGGCTCGATCGGTACGGTCAAACTGCAAAGTCAAACCTCTAAACGCTTTAAAACGGAAATTGGCCATCTAAATGACGTTTTTTGGCCTGACCTTCAACAGAGAATAGTTTCAGATCGATGAGACGCAACTAATCGTATAAAAATTTTCCTCAAAATATTTACCGAACGTCAGGCTACCCATAGGAAAACGGAAGTAAAAAACAGCTAACCGCAACATTCGGGACACAGATTTTGTCGGAATCTTCCCATTTTTCAACCGTAGACGTATTTCAATATTTCGGTAATATCTTATTTCACGACACTTTTGCATTTGAAGCGTCTACGTATAGCAACTATTTGAAACTATACATTCACTTAAACACTTAGTAAACAAGTTAAGGAACATTAGTGCATATGTTCCGATTTCGAATCTAAAAGTTTGGAAAATCTATTCCAACCGTCAGATATCACCGTTAAGATGAAATACATGTATGAAAAAAAATCCAACTACATCTGACAACGTTAAAGGCTCGATCGGTACGGTCAAACTGCAAAGTCAAACCTCTAAACGCTTTAAAACGGAAATTGGCCCGTCTAAATGACGTTTTTTGGCCTGACCTTCAACAGAGAATAGTTTCAGATCGATGAGACGCAACTAATCGTATAAAAATTTTCCTCAAAATATTTACCGAACGTCAGGCTACCCATAGGAAAAAGGAAGTAAAAAACAGCTAACCGCAACATTCGGGACACAGATTTTGTCGGAATCTTCCCATTTTTCAACCGTAGACGTATTTCAATATTTCGGTAATATCTTATTTAACGACACTTTTGCATTTGAAGCGTCTACGTATAGCAACTATTTGAAACTATACATTCACTTAAACACTTAGTAAACAAGTTAAGGAACATTAGTGCATATGTTCCGATTTCGAATCTAAAAGTTTGGAAAATCTATTCCAACCGTCAGATATCACCGTTAAGATGAAATACATGTATGAAAAAAAATCCAACTACATCTGACAACGTTAAAGGCTCGATCGGTACTGTCAAACTGCAAAGTCAAACCTCTAAACGCTTTAAAACGGAAATTGGCCCGTCTAAATGACGTTTTTTGGCCTGACCTTCAACAGAGAATAGTTTCAGATCGATGAGACGCAACTAATCGTATAAAAATTTTCCTCAAAATATTTACCGAACGTCAGGCTACCCATAGGAAAACGGAAGTAAAAAACAGCTAACCGCAACATTCGGGACACAGATTTTGTCGGAATCTTCCCATTTTTCAACCGTAGACGTATTTCAATATTTCTTTCGTATCTTATTTCACGACACTTTTGCATTTGAACGGTCTACGTATGGTTTCGGTCAATATACTTGAGTTCCCTGATGCAGAAGGTCGATCTGATATAAGAGTTATAGCCGACGAATACCCTCCTCGTCGGCTATAACCAAAAACTTTTCGTCGGCTATAACTATTATAGCCGACGAATACCATTCTCGTCGGCTATAACCAAAAACGTTTCGTCGGCTATAGTTATAGCCGACGAGTTGTCGGCAGTCGTCGGCTATAATATTATAGCCGACGATGTGGCCGACGAAGTAGTAATTCGTCGGCTATAAGGGGTTATAGCCGACGAGATACTATTTCGTCGGCCGTTTTTTCCCATATCGTCGGCTATAACCCCTTTTCTGGTAGTGTTATTAAACCTAAGGTAACAACTCCTATTGTCCATTTGAACAAATCTTTTCAACCTTAATACAGTTTTAATTTTTTTCTTTCTTTTTTGTCCTTCTGTCTTATCTAAAAGTTTTTTTGAATTATAACGTGCTAAGAAAGTGGAAGATAGAGAAACTTTGCCGAAAAGTCACCAAACTTCGCCGGCGTCCCATGGCCGGTCGCCGGGTTCGGGTCACCAAATTTTTTTCGCCGGATTTTATTTTATTTTTTTGCCGAATTTTTTTTTTCAATATTAAATTACTGTTTATGACTTTAAGCATGTTACTGATTCTCAGTAATCAGGTTACTGACCCCTAATAAGCACTTATAGATTACAGTAAGCATGTTACTGACCCTCAGTAATCATATTACTTACCCTCACTAAACACTTACGGATTTCAGTGAACATGTTGTTGACAGTAGCCAGAGAGAGGCTACCCAGGCCCCCAGACCTGCTACCAGGACTCCCGGACCCGGTCCAGAGCTCGCGGGCGAGTCAAGGACGTCCGGACCCGCCGCCCAGCAGGTCTTACTTATGACTAGGGCCCGGGGACCGGGGGCGCTGGCTCGCTAAACTGGGGACCAGAGCAACCCCATAATATATGCAGAAGGGGGCCAGTCTCACATCGAAGGGTGAGGCCAGTCCTCACACCCGGACGCCTATATATGAGCCCCAGCTACTTTCATTAATAGGTAATCAATACTTCAACGACTCATTCCCGCTTAAGTTATCAGCTTATCCTTACTATACTAACTTAAGCATCAGAGCGGAATAAGCCGGCCAACCCGGTATTCCTTTAGTTAGCAGGATTTACAGGAAGGAATCACATCAAGATTCATCGGTCTCTGTGAGTCTCCGGATTCTGACAGAAACATTTGGCGCCATCCGTGGGAACATTACGTAAAAGTCACGTCCGAGTAATATGGCAAGAGGGTCAGGATTAGAAGCTGGTGTAGGAAGCCCGGAAGAAACCCACCAAATCTTGGACCTGGAACCCGCACTTACTTCCCACAGGCTGGCCAGCAAGCGGCTAGGAGGATTCTTTCAGCCCCGACCAGTTTGATATGGCAGGAGAAGTGGAAAAGATGAGAGCGGAAGTCAGCCGCTTGCGAGCGGAGAGCGACCGGGACAGAGTAAAAGCAAACACCCGATATCAAGAAATGGAAACGGTGAATGCCGCGCTGGTGGCTACCTTGGAAAGGGGGTAGCAGCGCAGTGCCGCTCTGACAAAGGCATTTGCACCACCACTAAAAGTGTTCCCACCCTTGGAGGTGGGACAATCGTCAGGAGAAAAGGGCATTGGCTCGGCGGGAGCGGGGTTCCCAGGCGATGTGGCGCTACCGGAGAGCGTGCTGAATCCTCAGCGGGTAAGCGTTTCGTTTGAGGACGAAGCCATGAGTCCGACTGTGCGGGCACTCCAAATACTAGATGAAGGGGAAGGCTGCGAGATCGCATGAAGGCACGCGGTTCAACGAGCGGCCCGGAACTTTCTCCCATCGGGTATTGGAATCCGGAAAGTCGGGCACCCAAAAGTCACTGAAATTGACATACTCTGGGGCTAGTTGTCCATACCAGCATCTGGACAGCTTCCGGTCCCAAACGTGTGCCAATGGTTACTCCGACGCTGTGGGCTGTAACATATTCCAAGAAACCCTATCCAGGGAGGCACTCAGCTGGTTTTACTAGCTACCGGCAAACTCTATAGAGGCATTCGAGCAGTTGGCCGATAGGTTCGTTGGCCGGTTCATCTTAAGGATCGAAGGGGCCCGGACTTCGACGGTTCTCTTCAACTGTAGGGAAGCAGACGACGAAGATTGAGAAAGTTCGTTAACCGCTGGCAAACAGCCACCGCTTGAGTCAGGAATCAGGACAAGGGAATCGCGAAAATGGCTTTCAAGCAGGGTCTCCGACCCGGAAAGTTTTCATATGCTGTGTGGGTAGAGGTCCCGCAGGGTTACGACGAGCTGATGGCAATGGCGATCAGACACGCCCAGGCGGACCACGAAACTTATGGAAACCGCCAGCATAAGAAAAAGCAGGAGGAGCCGGAGCCCACATGACACGAAAACGGGAATTGGCAGCAGGGCCAAGATCAAGTAGCCTCATCCAATAAAAAGGCTAGGAATTGGGGGAACCAACAGCGCTGGAAGGGCAATTTTGAAAACTCCCAGGGAGGGCGAAGACCCGCATCCTACCAATCCCCCCTACTAGAGCGCCCCCTGGCGATTATGCCAGCAGTACGACAAGAAGTTTTCACCACCTTAACCTCCTCCTATGAGGATATCCTGTACGAGAACGAGAATACAATTCCCCCACCACCAAAGAGGAAGCACCCAAATGGGAATCTGACCAGGGCGCAGACCAGTAAATACTGCACCTACCACGACGAAGCCACCCACCGGACGAACGATTGCATTGCCCTAAAAACAGTGGTGGAGGGACTAATTCACAGCGGTAAGTTACAGCGGTATCAAGGAGAATCCGACAGGTAGAGATTGCACGGGACCAGGGCTAGAAAGCGCGCCCAGGTACTTAGCACTCATTGCAATCCTGGAGCCTTCTATGCCGAATGCCAGTCACATAGCTTCTCCCCAGGACCTATATCCCACGACACCAAGGCTCATATGACCGGGTGAAATCTTAACCGCCCGCTCAAGCCCAGTGTCTTCCCCAGTTCAAGCTCCGGTGACGAGTCTAGCGGCACAACAACTTTTCAGCCCAAGAGTAAAGTGCTAATTTCTCCAACACTATTAGCTAGGCATTCCAACGGTTCAACCGGTGTAATATCAAAAGTCGTATATTCCAATTTTGTTTTCAAGCAGGCTAAAAGGCAAACCATTGGTAGTCAAATCAGGAACAAGTTGAAACAGGCAAAAAGTTCATTTCATTGATAGCAAAATGTTGTATAAAGCAGGTTCGTCCACTGGCAGGCATCCGACAAAAAAAAAAATAATAATAATAAAAAAAAAACACAAAAAGAGGAGCAATTTGCAAGTATGAAGTCTAAACTAAGGAGTTGTGGCCTGCTCCCCTTCCTCTGCAGCAACCCTTTCTGCAGCGGTCTTCTCCGCAGCTTCCTCCACCACAACCGCTACCTCTTCTCCGATCGATTTGGCCAGGAGAGAACCTTCTTCCTCTTCCGGATGACCTTTTTCAGCGTCAGCGGCATCTTAGAAGTATCCAGATAACCCTTCTCCCTCCATTCGTCAAACGCATCTGTGATCCCCGCTTCTCTAGCTTGTTCTAGGAGTGCAAGAAACTTATCGTTTAGGTGGTACTTTTCGACAAACCGCTAGTACCTCTCCGGGTCGTCCTCATCAGCCACCCCACAGGCAGAGATAGCGGTCGCCACTGCTTGCTACTGGAGCTCCTCCACCTTAGCTGGCCCTCTCCTCCTCTAAACTCGCCTTCTCCTCCTCAAGAGTCTTGACCTGGTCCTCGAACTTAGCCACCTGCTTCCTGGCCCTCTCCTCCAGCCGGGCCTTCTCCCGCTGGAGCTTGGACTTTTCCATCTCCCAGAAGTCCCGGGTGCTCGTTAGAACCACCACCTGCTTCTTCAGCTCGAGCAGCTCATCACTTGCATCTGTCAGATACAAGCTGTACAACATCTGCAAGTAGGCAGGCATCGGTAAGAAAACAACAGGAGAAGGAGAAAGTCAGAAATCTTAGAAAAAAAAAAAAAAAAAACTAGCAAAAACAGCTCTCACCCGGATGGCCATCTCCTGGGCCTTTTGCCGGTTCTCCTCCGGCCGGTCTTCCAGCGCTCGGATCTTGTCCAGCTCTGTGCCCTTCATGTCCCTGAGCAGGCTCCAGACGAACGGTTCATCCGCGCACCCACACTCAGTGACCAACTCCCTGCTAGGAGTCTTCTCGACTACCGGCAAGTCTGGACCCAGATCGGGAAAGCAGGGTGCTGCAGGGGCCTTTCCTTTAGCAGTGGCCGAGGAACTGCTGGTTAGCTTCAGCCTTTTGGCCAAGCTATCCCCAGCCGTCCGGCCAGTAAAGGTAACAAGAGCGGAGGCCGAGACCGCCTCCCTATTCCTCCTTCTCTTCTCACCCAGGTCAACACGGGCGGA
The DNA here is from genome assembly GCA_963682095.1 of Potentilla sterilis. Taxonomy (NCBI): domain Eukaryota; kingdom Viridiplantae; phylum Streptophyta; class Magnoliopsida; order Rosales; family Rosaceae; genus Potentilla; species Potentilla sterilis. The sequence continues at coordinate 37,215,675 of OY821755.1, read as the reverse complement.
AGAAGATTGGCCAGCCGGAGAGGAAGACTTGGTAACGATCGGTACAGGTCCCAGCCTCCGGGGGATCTTTCCTGCGACGCCCGGAACCTTCGGAGGCCCAACAGGATTCTCGACCGCTCCAGAGATCGCCTGACCTATCGCAGCAGGAGTCTTCACCCCACTTAAAAGGTACCTCTCATCTGGGACCTCCATAGCCACGGCTTCTTCGTGCTCTGTAGCCTCATCGGTTTCCCGATTCACGGTGGTCCGCGCTGCAGCTTCTCCCTTCTCGCTCAATTGGGAGACGAGTTCCTGGTTGTCCATGGTTAGAGTGTGGTGGGGTTGAATGACCGTCAGGAAATGTACACCTGCATAAAGCCAACAATAGGAGTTAAAAACAAAGTACCAAACTAGCCAGCGGAATGGGCACAGTAACAACATTCCCTAGAACCCACCGGGATGCCTTCCCAGATCGCATCTTTCCAGCACCTCCCAGCGGATGAAGTTGTAAGAAGTCCGCTCCAGATCGGACCAACAGGAAAAAATACGGGCTATTCTATCCCTCTCCAAGTCAGACAACTCGTACGATTGGTCACCAATAGGTTGGAACGCACTGGGTACACGAAACCTTGGGCTTCTCTTCTACCATTTTCCCCCCGCTATAACCACCTTCTTCCTCCAGTCCTTGGCAAGCCAGGAAGGCAGCAGGGTGATAATCGGCTTATAATCCTAGGCGGCAAATGTAACGCACCCCCGAGATTTCCTCTTCTTCGAGTATGTCAATCTGAAGAGAGCTCGAAACTCGTGCACCGTAGGATAGCTCATATCACATAAGTAATACAGGCAGCCTATGCTCAACAGTTGCCTCCATTGATTGCCAGAAAGTTACGCCGGTGATATCCTAAGCGCGCTAAGCAGGTACGTGTCCCATTATCAGTAACTTCCCGGGCTATCATAACAGATGAGACTGATGGGGTACTCCCTTAAATGCATGTCAGCCACCTGCCTCGCGTGCAGAAGGTAGTTGAAGGAGCAGGGGGATAAAATCGAGGCGTCCAGCCCCCCCACCTTCCCAAGAGCCAATTCCAACCAACGGTTGAGGCATTCCACCGAGTATGCCAGTACCAATGGCTGAGGCATTCCACCGGGTAAAAGGCATTCCAATTGGAAAAGCACATACCCACGGTAGAGCATGTTCCAACTAAAGGCTAAAGTATTCCACGGTCGAACCAGAATGGGCAATTGGCTACGGTATCCCATTGGATCAACCGGTACAGAGTTGTCACTCGAAGATCCCTGCGGCATATCCGGTTGCACCAAACGAGTTATCCCAATAGAGAGGCCAGTACTAACTCATGGTTAGAAATACCAACAAGTTTTATAAACCAGGGAGATTCGTTCCTCTTATACAGGACAAATCTTCCCGCAGGCTAAAAACTCTACACATACTTCACGCCCGCTAGAGCAAAGACTGTGAAAAATTTGGGGACGACGACCAATGTCCACACATGGCCAAGCCACCCCACCGGGAACTCCTCTAATACAAAACACATTTTCCGCTGGTACCGAGTTACCAAACATCAAGGCACCCCATCTAATACACCCGCTGACCGTAGCGGGTGCTGTTCTAACTTGAGGAACTTGGGGGACTCGTTCCACCTATGCACTATACTCACCCGATTTTCCCGAGGCATAGCATGACATGCAGATTTCAACGCTACATTACCATCATCCCATGCATCACGTCTTATACCCGTATACAACTGTCTGCATGTACATCATAAGCATGCACTCGTATCATTGTGCCTTATCACAACAGGTTTATTCGAACGCCCGGCAAACTCCAATCTTAAACGCGGACTTGGGGGACTGGGGCACCGGTGGGTTCATATCCAACGGGTCTGTGGGCCTGCAAGACAAGATAGATTTAAGTCCCCATTCAAGATTACACTTGACCGGGAACTTGGGGGACTTGTTGACAGTAGCCAGAGAGAGGCTACGCAGGCCCCCAGACCCGCTACCAGGACTCCCGGACCCGGTGTAGGGCCCGGGGCGAGTCACGGACGTCCGGACTCGCGACCCAACAGGTCTTACTTATGACTAGGGCCCGGGGACCGGGGGCGTCGGGCCCACTAAACTAGGGACCAGAGCAACCCCATAATATATGCAGGAGGGGACCAGTCTCACATCGAAGGGTGAGGTCAGTCCTCACACCCGGCCGCCAATATATGAGCCCCAGCTACCTTCATTAATAGGTAATCAATACTTCAACGACTCATTCCCGCATAAGTTATCAACTTATCCCTACTATACTAACTCAAGCATCAGAGCGGAATAAGTCGGCCAGCCCGGTATTCCTTTAGTTAGCAGGATTTGCAGGAAGGATTCACATCAAGATCCATCGGTCTTTGTGAGTCTCCGGATTCTGACAGAAACACATGTTACTGACCCCCAATAAGCAAATTACAGATTCCAGTAAGTATATTACTGACCCCCAGTAATCAGGTTACTGACCCCCAGTAATCAAGTTACTGACCCCCAGTAAGCAACTTACAGATTTCAGTTTGCATGTTTTTGGCTCCCAGTAAGCAACTTACTGACTCGAGACGGAGATTCTACTCCCCCCGAGACGGAGGTTGAGATCCAATTCATAAACATTCGTCTAAAAAAAGATTTACCTAAATATTAAGAGGGTAGAAAAAAACTCAAACAAAGCAAGAATTAATAAACCATACAATCCAGATCACTTAGAGCTACTTTTCATCTTGACTGACCCTATCGCATGGGTCGCATGGCTTCTCCTTTTTCAAATCTCTCACCTACCTCCATTCTTTTTGAATGCAAAAATACTCAAAGACTCGTCGAGTGAGGGTCGATCAGGCCGGCGAAGAAGTCGGAGTCGTCGATCCACATGGGGTGAGAGGCTGCGGAAGTAGACGGCGGTGGCGGAGGAGCTCAGCCTGGGGCGAGAGGCGGAGGAGTCGAGAGAGGTGATGCGGGTGGAGGAGGAGCAGGAGGTAGTGATGGTGGTGGCTTCAGAGCAGCGTCGTCCAGATCAGCGTCGAGGCAGGTAGGCGTCGTCCAAATCAGCGTCGTCGGTTGGCGTCGCCGGTATCATCGAGGCAGATCGGCGTCTTCTATCTAACGGAGAGAGAGGGAGGGAGAGAGAGAGAGAAATTTCAGATGGAGAAGAGAGAGGGGAGAAAGAGATAAAGTGTGGGTAGTTAAGACATTTTCCCAAGATTCATTGATCTGGGCTATAAACATTGGAATGAGCAATTTTTACTCTATTTTTGTGCAAATTGTCATTTTCCATAAAATTATTCTAGTGATCCAAATGGTTCATTTGTTATGCCTCCTTCGCTACGCCGAACATGCATATAATGTTCATGCCAAAAAAGAAAAAGAAAAAAGTATTTCAGATGGCAAAACCATAAGCTCCAGTATTTCAGCGTGGTATATATAGTAACTGGTTGCTTCAAAGTTGGGCTCCGTCCGACTATCAGCCGAAACAATCTCAACCTAGCAGTTCATCACCACCACAAAACGGATGCCCGGCCTAGGGCCTCACACCACCACGACATTCAAACTCCACAAAAATCCAGAAGGAATGAATTAAGAGTTTCCCGAGCTTCGAATTTAACATAGGTTTTTTTAGGAACTGCGCGCAGAAAAATTCCTACGAGGTCTGGATAGGAAACGTTTAACCCCCAGAGTGTGACTGTTTGACAAGGAAGGATGATGAAACTGTGATCTCGCAACACATATATTCTGGTATTCATGACTGACGAGTATGTAAAATGTTGAACATTAGGTCCCCGGCCGGACGCAGTGCGCATTAGTTGCTTGGACGAGTACTGCATGTAACTCTTTGGTTAACTATTCAACATCACTCGAAAAAGTTGTATACTGACGAGGAGTCGAGGATGCCTTGTAGTCCAACACTCTCCAAAACATATTGGAGCCGAGAGCAAACAAATCTCAAGAATAGGAGCCGGTTTCTTCTGGTATGGACACTTCTTCTGGTATGGACACTGAACAATAGGGCTCTTACTATACACACTGAACAATAGGGCTCTTACTATACACATGTACACTTAACAATGGAGAGAGATATTGCTTTAACCGTTTAAGTTACTATTGCTGGTCGTCTTTTCTACATTATATACACGTAAAGTTTTGGTAGACACACACACACAAGTGAATACAGGTATAACTGTATAAGTACTTTGTAATCCTCCAACGGAGAAATCAAATTTGTTATCTCGTTCATACATGATATTCCGTTATTTAAAGTTGACTGCATAAGAAATGCAAGCATCGCTGCTCTTTGGCTGTTTACCTTGCTTACGGTTGTAGCCTTGTAGCGTAATCGATTACGACACTGATGATGAAGTATACTTTAGGCTTATAATACACAGCCCTAGTTTGATTCTTATCATTTTGTGATGAGAATAATGCACAAAATAATGCATTGTCTTAGTTACAATTCAAACATATAGCAGAAACTATACAAGTAAACTTTGTTTTGTTTAAAGAAAACTTTTGTCTTTCTTTTTCTTAAAAAAATTAGAAGGAAGACCTACTTTCTTGTGATCGATCTTATCGCTCAGTACAGTATCCCATTTTGCATTGGCATTTGTTGTTGTCTCAGTAGATTAAAACAAGATTAAGATACTGCTTCATGCTCAAATTCTTTGTTTGTGATCTCATTTCGGTTAATTAGGAGTCTATGAGGTGAATAATCAACTTCGTGATGTACATGTGGTGGCAAGCAAAAACCAATCCCGGTGTTCACAGTTGCAGGAAGTAATTTGAACCTTTCTGTATAATAATGGAACGTTCTAGTAGCAAATTGTTATGAATATGAGCTAGCTTGTATCTTTATGTGTGCTTTACATTTGTATTACCTTGTTACTAAGGTACTGAAAATGCTATCCTGGTCCAGTTTAAATTTAAATATTTGTTGGTAAATTCTAGTTCATGTACGTATGGAAATTAATGGTTGCCTTAATCAACTGAAGAAATACTGAAGAAGAAAAAATAGTTCAAATTCCCATATTTTTAAAGAAAACAAATTATATTTGGCAATAAGAATGCCAATTTTGGACCCTGTGTACTCTCAGAGAAAGTGGATCATCTACTTAAGCAGCAAGTTAATCCACTAGCTAGTCTGCATAATCTCGATCTCACATGGACGACTTTGCATTCTTTGTTGCTTGCTGAAATGGCTGCGTTCAAAGGTCAATTTAGTCAGTTCTCAACACCCCATCTACCTCTATTTTATTGTTTCCTGCATTACTCTTTGCCTCTGTGGCTCTGTATTAACAGGTTGTGCTTTACTCTTTGCCTCTGTATTAACATCAATAACATGACCTCCATTTATGTATTCACGCGCTTAATCCCCTTAGCAGTATGTTAATTCACCATCTTTGTGCTATGTTGCAAATAAGTATGCTAATTCACCCCATCTACCTCCCTGTTGCAAATAAATAAAAAATCTTGATAAAATCCTTTTTAACTCTCACCCACCAAAAGAAAAGAAAAGAAAATGAAAGTTAAAAAGGAAAGTAGCATATAGTCATATAGAGCAAACCATATACCCAATTTCCAATCCGCTAAAGAACTACCAAACTTTTTTTTTTTGAATCAGGTGACAAAAATTCATTAATGGAACCAAGATTAAACAGTACAATATTCCGCTGTAATAACAGCTTCAAGAAAAGAAGGCATAGAAAAATAAAATTCATCCCTGTCCAAAGAACAGGCATGTGCTGCCAGACAATGCGCAGCCTTATTACCCTGACGACGAGTGTGAGACATCATCCAAGTACCATGGTTCTGAATCTGTACCTTCAAATCATCATATATCCGACCCAATCTCGATGTATTAGGAGCAGCTGTCACATCCAGTTGGCGCTTCACTTCTGAATCATCAGTTTCCAGGATTGTTGGAGCGAAACCATGGCTTGTCGCAAAAGCAACCGCCCTACAACATGCAACCAACTAGGCATGTTCTGCCAACACTAATCCCGAGGCAGGACCCGCACTTCCGGCCAACATCCTTCCTGAATGGTCTCGAATAATAAAACCCCAACCACCTTTTCGACTAAGTTGATAATAAGCTCCATCAACATTAATCTTACAAAGTCCCAGAGATGGAGCTTTCTATTTCACTGAACCCCTCTCCAAGTCATGCTTAGGCACCACCAAATTATTAACTCTGAATTCCTTTAGATGAGTAGCAAGCTGTGTACTAACATCCAATGCCAACATCGATTTATTATTTGACGAGTAGCCTAAGCACATTTTCAATAATAACCCTACAAGAAACGTTAGTAGTATATTATAAGTAGGGATCGGTCTAGTCGGGGATTAAGGGTACCTGAAATATAAGAATGTTATACAAATATTCACACATTTATTTACATATTCACACGTTTTCATGGGGGATAGAAAGATGAGGTTCGACAACAACAAGGCTGCCCTAAACTACTAAAACACGATAATAAAATCCTAATTTACTATTTACAAGTGATCATCATCTTTCACACAAAGCATTTAGCACATAAGACTCTTTAACAAGTAAGACGCGCATGTAAGAAAGTAAGGAACAAGTATAGACACAACTTAGACTCAAATTGGTTTCGACCACAACTAGAATGTTTTCGATTTTACCTAGTTGAATGACTTATAATGTTTTAAGATTTAGCTATTCGCAAAGTGACCCTAAAATTTATGCTACCGTTATACAACTCGTAATCAATCTTAGGGGTAGTTTGGTGGTAGCATCAATCTAGTTCTCGGGTCGGATTGGAGGTTTTTCTGATCCGGCAAGGGTTGTTTAGTTGCTGATTTGGGTAGGGATGATGCTTGGTGGCAGGAGATAGGTGGCGATGATGGTGCGGTGGTGGTGGAAGTCATGGGCAGAGTCGTTTCGCAGGTGGCGGCGGGGCTGCTGTAACACTATGTTTTGGTTTAGACCCTTTTAGGGCTTGGGTCTGGGCCTTGCGCCTAGACCTAGGTCTTTATTTATTTTCACTTTTCCTTTCATGTTTTTAAGTTGTGATGTTAGGCTTGTCTCGATAGTGAGTTAGGCGGTGTCCTAACATGATGTTGGGTTTGTCCTAACTTTATCTTTTAGTTTTGTCTAATTAGTTTAATAGCTTGTCTTAGGAATTGAGCACCTTATTGTGAGCATTAGCCATGTTTTGTTATGGGCGGTACTTTCGAGTATAGTTGGTTTATCTTATGTATCACTATGGTGTATATACCATGAAGTCTTGTTCTATCGTGGAAATAGGTGATAGCGGGTGGGTATGTAATGAATTTCTTGTCATTCTGATATTTTATACGACATGTATTTCACAACCATTCGAGCAATTGAATCTAATGCAGTAGTTCTCTGTGATTCGGGTGCTTACAAGTTTTGGCATCATAGACTCAGTCATCCGGGTCGTGATATAATGATTCGTATTCTGAAATGCTCCCACGGTCAACCGTTTTTTTTTAACACAGAAGCGAAAGAGAAATCATAAATCTAGAGAAACTCATGAAGGAGCCGCGACCACGCGTCTCGGCCAAGGCTCGGCCTCAGTGCCGACGCCGGCCTCCTCTCGGCTCCAAGAAGAGGTTAGGCCACCCCTCCCTGCTTCACATGCCTCTGTAGCAATGTCTAATGCTCATCGTTCGTTTTGCAAAGTTTGTTCACTAGCAAAACTACAAGTAACACCATCTTTTGCTATTGGTAAGAAACAGAATATTTCGTTCTTACAATGTATCCAAGGTGATATATGTGGACCTATAATACCAGAGTGCGGACCATTTCGATATATTATGGTTCTAGTTGATGTGTCGACGCGTTGGTCACACGTCGCGTTATTGTCTACGAGGAATGCTGCATTTGCAAAACTCCTAGGTCAGATTATTAAGCTCAGGGCTCACCACCCCGACCATCCGATTAAGTCCATCAGACTGGATAATGTTGGAGAGTTTACGTCAAAGTGTTTCGATGACTATTGCATGTAAGTTGAGATTGAAGTTGAACATCCGGTACCCCACGTTCATTCTCAGAACGGTTTTGCAGAAGCCGCCATAAAGAGACTATAGCTTGTGCTCGATCCTCGTAATGGCCACTAATTTGTCGGTATTGGCATGGGGATATGCAATATTACATACAACTATGCTTATTCGTCTACGACTCATAAATAGCTAACCATTTAGTGCGTACCAGCTGGTAATTGGGTACGAGCCTGACAATTCGCATCTGCGCACCTTTGGTTGTGCCGTATACGTGCCAATTACTCCTCCACTGCGTACCAAGATGGGTCCACAACGACGATTAGCAATCTATGTTGGATATGAAGTACCAACAATTGTTTGCTACATAGAGCCTTTGACAGGTGATCTGTTTACTACTAGATTTACAGATTGTCACTTTGATGAGACATCCTTCCCGCCGTTAGGGGAGATGGGAAAGCATCCGTCCCGAATAAACGCTAGGAATTGACATAATTCTCTCCCACTATGTCTCATTACGATCCCCGCACGTCTCAGTGTGAGACGGAAGTACAACGATTATTATAGTTACCAAAGGTTGTGAATTCGATGCCCGACTCCTTTACTGATATAGCGAAAGTGACAAGATCAACTATACTTGCTGCGAATGTATCTGCAATGCTGAACGTCCCAAGAGAGGAGCACTAGGTGTTGTCGGCAACCTAGGCTCGGCACCCTAAGGTGGAAAGCCGGCGTCGACTTCGGATCCTCCTAGGAAGAGGGGAGACCATTTGGTTCCAAGGACTGTGTACCGAGAAAGAGGACATGTGTCCAGGCACAAAGAATCAATACTATTTCCAAGAATCAACTCTGAATATCCTGGGGGATGCCTCAGAATCACCGTTGATGTCGGAGAACAAGCAAATCTCACTAAACTTCTTAAGCATGCACAATCTTATGGATATGAATTCCATGTACATCGATGATGCATTCACATATTTTGTTGCTCAAGAGATCATTGACTACGACGAGATGGAACCCCGCACTGTTGATGAGTGTCAACATAGGGCGGATTGGCCGAACTGGGAAGAAGCAATCCAGGCTGAACTAGACTCTCTCGCGAAAAGGCAAGTTTTCAGATCGGTAGTGCCTACACCGCCGAATGTGAACCCAGTTGGATATAAATGGGTCTTTTTCAGAAAGTGCAATGAGAATGGTGAAGTCCAGCGTTATAAAGCTCGACTCGTGACACAAGGTTTTTCTCAACGCCCTGGAATTGACTATGAGGAGATGTATTCTCATGTTATGGATATCATTACCTTTTGTTACCTAATCAGTTTGGTAGTCTCTGAAAGACTAAACATGCAGCTTATGGATGTTGTTACAGCGTATCTTTATGGGGATCTAAATACCGTAATGAATATGAAAGTACCCGATGAACTTTTGTTACCCAAGTCAAGTGAGCAAAAACCACGAAGTGCTTATGCTATTAGATTGCGACGTTCCCTATATGGGCTTAAACAGTCTGGTAGGATGTGGTACAGACGGTTGAGTGACTACTTGGTTGGGAATGATACAAGAATGATGAGTTGTGCCCTTGTGTGTTCATTAAGAGAACAAGTTCAGGATTTGCCATAATAGCCGTCTATGTTAATGATATGAATATAACTGGAACTCTAGATGAGATCAATGAGACTGCGAGCTACTTGAAATCTGAATTCGAGATGAAAGATCTGGGAAGGACTCGGTTTTACCTAGGCCTAGAGCTAGAGCACCGAAGTGGTGGAATTTTTGTACATCAATCTGCATATGTGCTAAAGATGCTCAGGCGATTTAACATGGACAAAGTTATGCATCCTTCAGGCACTCCTCGAAAGAAGATAAAATACTCTAATGATCGATTTACCTATATATATGTGTGTTTTAGGTTATAGCTAAACATTAAAAAAAAACTTTATCATTTGATAGAACCATGAAATTGTCATCGAAAATCTCGTATAAATTGAACGTCATTGATCCAAAAGCTAAATCATATAGTTCTCACACCATTTAATTATAAATTATTTGAGGAAAAATTACATTAGGTGTTTCCTAATTTTATTTCTGTATTAAATGAGGACGCCATGAAAAAAAAGAAAAAAAAAGAAAAATAATTTGTCTTTCTAATTATTTATTATGATTATGAAGTAATATAAGGAATATGTGTTTGGTTATTTCTAGCACATAGATGTATTTTAGTCATTTAACGTACCTATAAAATATTACTTGAAATATAAAATGTTTGGAATGTGTATTAAGAAGTTTGAGGAGTGTATATAAAATAATAATCGAAACGTATAAGGACAGAATGTATCAGTTGTTTGTAATGAGTAAATTTATGCAAACTAACAAGACGGTAAATAAAAATCAAACTTAGCAATGGCAGTAAAACGTAAACCACACCAGAAAATTGGTGGGATGCTTTGCCCTTTTGAACAGTCAGCCATCACATGATTCACATCACTCTAACAAAGCAGAGTTCCACACCAAACACCCAAATAGAAGAGGAATCGATTCTCTAGGGTTAATTTGCGCCGTCAGTCACTCTCGCTGATGTTGCCGGAGTCTTCAAAAGGTATGAAATCTTCGAAAACTCTCTCAATCCCTGCCTCCATTTCTGGGATTTCGCATTGCCATGAATGACCTCATAAAAATGAACAAGAAATCCGAGGCAGGATATCAGATTGAATACCCTATATAAACTACATATAAGTCATGATCAAATGCACCTCCATTGCAGGATATCAAAAAATTATGCTCAGTTCGTGTTTCCGTGTGTGTCATGAGTACAACTTGATCATATGGAATCCTTGTATAAAATGTTACCCTTCCTTAGCCTCCTGCTGTGCGGTGGGTGTAAAGCTTCTGTCGGTTTTAGTTATGATGCCATGACTAATGACTATAAGGTTGTGAGGCTCATTATGATAAATATCAGAATTTCCATGAATGACCAACTCCATTGCAGGTTTATTCACTACAGCCTCATGTTTATGGGGCAGGCACTTCACTGGTCTGGAATCCGCCGGAAAACTGACGCTTTCAACTATTTTACTTCGACGTTTGATGTGGGCAGTGAGTTATTTCGAGAGATCATGTTTCTGAAGAGTTTAAATGGGAAATCCATTGATCGATGCATTCACCAATTGGCGCAAGATTCATAACGATTATTTTGCTAATATATGGTGGGTGAAAGAGTATTGCATGGAGAAGTGGTGGACCAAATTGATGATTCTCAGTACAGAATTTCCACAAAAAAAGTTTACTAAATTCATTGTGTTCAGGAAGATAGGTGCAGTGTTGGTACTTGAGGATAGCTACGAATTAGTTTAACATGACCTTTTGAGCAGAAATTTTAAAATCTGGGGGTTTATGGAGATCAGTATTGCTCTTGTTAACTCTTAAAAATAGAGCCGTGTATTACTTGACAGGTGAGTATGGTTTTTCTTACAGAGGGAAATAACCTGTTTGGCGATTGTGTATATATACCTTTGGTTTCCTGTTGTTATCATTTTTTTGTCCAAATGCATATGCATGCTGGTAATTCTGTATGACCTATGAACATTGAATTTTACTACAGGAATAAAGTTTGATTTTCTGTATGTGACTTCAGTGCCTTTGCCTCGTTATATATTTGGATGAATGACCAATCAAAGTAACTTTTCTTTGTAGTGCAGTTTAGCTGTTGGTTCCGTACTTAGCTTCTGGGTGTCTTGTTGTCAATGTTAGTAATTTTCTCTCTCTCTCTTCTTCTCATTTTATTTTGTCTTATTTGATTGTCTTTCCTGCTTGTGTTGCCTCATAATTTTTAACCAAATAAAATTTAGCTTTGGTGTAAATTTTAATTTGGAGAAAAAGAATTGTAAAACAAAATAATAAGTTTCACTGATGGTAGATGTTTGGAAAACAAAGCTTCAGTAACAAATTAGTAAAAATAATGTTCCATTGCACCTTGAGTCCTTGTAAAAGTGCTTATTGATTTGTGCTTTATGCATGTGACATCAATTTGCTGTGATCTTAAACAGGGGACTGTGCAACTGTTTCTGCTACTATAATTGAGTGCGGTGGTGTAATTGGTATATGAACTGTTGTAAATGAAGCATAAACCTCTTCATTACTCCATTCAATTCATGCTACTTTCCAGTTTAGACTTTCTTTATACAATATTCATTTTCACTAGATTTCTTTATGCGAATAATGGAAACCAAAGGTATACACAATCGCCATGGTAGAGGATGTCATATACATATTACAGTGTGATACCTATTAAATGGGAAAGGATGTCATATATATACATATTACAGTGTGCGCAGTTATCTGTGCTGCATGCATACCCATGGTTTATGCAATTTAGAAACAGTATACCTATCCTCTTTCTTTTCAGTTGAATAAGGATCATAAACTAACCTAACATATGAGCAGATGAAGTGATACCTCAAAAACCACAAACGTGGAAACTGGAGCAGTTATTAGTTTTTGCAATTTTTAGAAACAGTAAACCTATGTTTTTCCTCATATTATTGAGACTGCCTCTCGATGATTTTTAATGATGTCAAAGTATCTTCTTGTAACATGCCTTGGAAGGCTACCAAAAAGCATGAGGATTAGCAGGGGAAGTATGGCATGCACAAGAACCACAGATATTAGCATTTGTTTGTTTTGTCATATTCTTTTGGAATAAATATTCTTAGTAGATCATTAAGATATGGGCTGGTTATCAACAATAGAAAGAAAAAACGTGTAGAACTGGAATGTATCATTCTATTTCTTCACACTTGAATGTACATTGATTTGTTAATGTTAACAACAAGGTTGTATTAATTGTGCAGTCTTGAAAAACAAACCTAATCAATCTTACTGAGGAATGTTGCCTTACTAGGAACTCCTCCTACTGTTTGCCTTGAGACGTTAGAAATCGATGATTCTAAGGCTTGGTTTGGGATTGTTTTTCTGCACCCCAAAAGTGGACCAAAGCAATTCTGGTTGCTACTTTGTCCGTTTTGGTAAAATGGACCGTATGATTTTTGTTGCTAGCTATTTGCATTTTCATTGAGTATAGTCAGTATACAGTGCAGAATAGCTTGCTTAATTTACTAAGCAGACCCGCGATTAGAAGTTGGATGAATGTATAAGTAGCCATTAACCTGATCTTTTTATTTCTATGGTTCTGTGCTTTAGAGGATCTGTGGATGGAGATATGTGGCTGATAACATAAAATGTTATTTCACTTCTGGAAATTTTGTTTTAGAAATGGAAATGTTGAAACATATTAAGTCGTTGAGTGAATCAGAAACCTAAATTTCTTAACATGTTTTCCGTGAGTGAGTGAAGTTTTAGCTTCGTTGGTTTAGTTGCATATATGCTTTAATCTAAATTTCTTAATCTCTTTACCCTGAGTCAGTGAAGTTTCAGCTTTGATGACTTCATTTCTTGTGGACCTTACTGATTCTATTAGAAGACTTCTAAACATGATTATTCCTGTGATTCTCCGTGGTTTCCTAGCTCTGTAGAACTGCTGCTGCTTCTACTGAAGTTTGTGTATACATATATACAAGGTCTTATTTGCTGCCTCTTTATATAGATAAGTGCAACTGTGCAAGGACTTGATTAAAATGTTTATTGTGGTATTGGGAATGTGGACTGGACACTTTATATACATGTGAATTGCTTCTTTCTTTTGCTTATAAAAAAAAGTAGTTTGGATCATTACTCATGTTGGCTACAGAAGCATTTTAATCTTTTTGCTGAATGAATGTTCTTTAGCAAATTGGAAACTGGGTTAACTGGTTATCTCTGTATTCTCCATTCCGGTTTTGCTTTCATTTTCTTATCTTTGGCGGGCGAGAGCAAAGTATTAATTAAGATTTTATTTATTTATTTGCAACAGGGATAACTCAATGAAGATCAGTCGTAACTCGAAAGTGGCTGTAACTCAAGTGTACCCCTAGCAGTAGAATAACTATTAGAGGAAGCTAACTCTGAAGGGTCTGTTTGAAGACCAGAACTTGTTTGATCTCCTTCGTAACGTAGCTAATTCAGAATTCAGGATCTAAATGTCAGTAGTTTGCCACATGAACAATGAGTGGTTGCCTGCCTAGCTTGCTTGGTCTTTGTTTCAGAGGCTGAAGCTCTTGCTTTTAGTTGAAGCCTGTAATGAGTATATATATATATATATATATATATATATATATATATACACAATGCATGCTCAGACTTGTGAGGGTTTAATCTTAGTTGAGGTGCTACGTAGTAAGGGACACTGTCCTAGTTCCTAATGTTGATTTCAGACTACCATTTTCAAATATTACTCCACCATGTTTAGCTTCTTATTCTGTGGTTTACTACCATGTTTAGGTACTTTCTAACGCCTTGCAGTCCATCATTGTGATGTATGGCCATTTTACTCATTTGGTTTGTGTTTCGAATTCAATAAATAATGTGAGAGAAATGAATTTAGATTTTTTTATTTTTTTTAAATGATGATATCAGACTTCTTATAATCTCATTTTAGTATTTTACTAGCATGGATTATGAAGACAAACTACATGTTTTACACAAATCTACAGATAATGTGGTTTGATGGCCAATATAACGAGTACAGCCACTAAATACATCTGTATATGCTTCTATTTCTGTCATATTAGTAACATATTATCATTTCTGCCACACAAAACTAATCCGACAACACTATTACAAGTCTTAGTATAGGTGACTTCAATATAAAAATACGATGGGGAAGCAAATAATGGAGCAAAATTTGGCAAGAATTTCACCACCCTGGTCGCATACAGAAATACAGAATCGTCTAATACCGGTTTTCTCACTTTCATGACTAGCATGTCCGGGAATGTGGCTCACACGTTTAGTAAGTTCTATTCATCATCAGTATGTAATTCCTACTCTGACATTATCACCACCCAAAGTAAAGACGTCCTCCTTCCAGTCATAGCATGCTAAAATAGACTTGTTAACTATTTTGCAGTCCAGTTATGTTTGTCATATTCTTTTGGAATAAATATTCTTAGTAGATCATTAAGATATGGGCTGGTTATCAACAATAGAAAGAAAAAATGTGTAGAACTGGAATGTATCATTCTATTTCTTCACACTTGAATGTACACTGATTTGTTAATGTTAACAACAAGGTTGTATTAATTGTTCAGTCTTGAAAAACAAACCTAATCAATCTTACTGAGGAATGTTGCCTTACTGTGAACTTAATATTTCTTTTAATGTCTTACTAATTTATTTCCCTTCTGTTTCTCTGCATTCAATATACACATTTGGATTATTTGTGGCTAAACTTATATTTTATGTACTTTGTGTTCTGGGGATAGTTTTAAAATCTAATTGGGGCTTCATTGGTTGCCAATGGAGTTATCGGTATGAGTAGTAAGGGGGGAAACTTTAACAATGGTTGACATGGAGATTGATGATGATGAAGTTGTTGATTCAAGTAGATTACATAATCTGGGAGAAGTATCTTTGATGGATTTTTGTAAAGTGGCATCAGTTTCATTCTTCAAATATGTCCTCATTAAGTCATTAGCCACCAAATAAACTCGCACATTGACTTCATTATAAGCGGTGTACAAATAGTTTTTGGTAGTTTTAGTGAGATCATAGTTGAGCGACTTGTCGAAGAAGTGGAATGCAGAATGGCGATATGCTGCAGTCAGGTTTGGGAGAGTTTTACCCTCATTTGACCTGATAAGGAGTATAATATGCTACCTAAGCATGTTCGGCTGCAAAACATGACATACCAAGAGGTTCATATAAGAAAAGATAGTCTGGCTGAATTATTCATTATATTCAATCTGACAAATATATACAGAGTACCTACTGCATCTTTAGTGGTTGTCCTACAAGTCAGGAAACCAACTAGGAAACAAAACCTACTGTAATTACAATTGAATATTCTACCAAATCCCATCTTCATCTAGGATACAAAATATACGTGCATATCAAGTTAATCAAAACAGATTCTCTGTGATATACTTTCCAACACTCCCCCTCAAGTTGGAGAGTGTATATCGATAACTCCCAACTTGCTGATGAGTTGCCTAAACTTTTCTTTTCCAAGTGCCTTCGTAAAAACATCTGCTAACTGTTGTGAAGAAGTCACAAAACGAGTAACAACTTCACCTTTAATAATTTTATCCCGAATAAAATGACAATCCATCTCAATATGTCTAGTTCTCTCATGAAACACTGGATTCTTAGC
Source organism: Potentilla sterilis (assembly GCA_963682095.1). Classification (NCBI taxonomy): domain Eukaryota; kingdom Viridiplantae; phylum Streptophyta; class Magnoliopsida; order Rosales; family Rosaceae; genus Potentilla; species Potentilla sterilis. The sequence goes on along the minus strand of OY821755.1, from coordinate 37,199,438 downwards.
AATGTGTAAAGCAGCTTGATTATCACAATGTAAAACAGCAGGACTTGAAACAGACACATGCAAATCTGTTAATAAATAACGCAGCCAAGTAAGTTCACAACAAGTACCTGCCATTGCTCTATATTCCGCTTCTGCACTTGATAAAGATACAGTCTTTTGTCTCTTGGCTCTCCATGATATTAAAGAATTACCAAGAAATACACAATAACCCGTAGTAGATCGGCGAGTAATTGGGCATCCAGCCCAATCAGAATCACAGAATGCCTTCAGATTCAAAGAATTGTTGGCATGGAGGAGTATACCTTGACCAGGAGATGACTTCAGGTAACGGACAACTCTAAGGGCAGCAGTCATATGTTCCAAGCGAGGTTCATGCATGAACCTGCTCAAAATGTGTACTGAGTAAGTAATGTCAGGCCTCGTAATGGTCAAATAAATCAGCCGACCAACTAGACGTCGATATACATCAGCATCTCGGAGTAGTTCCCCTTTGTTTGAAAGCTTGGATTCCTCCATGGGAAACTCCACAGGCTTAGCACCTAAATAACCACTGTCCTTGATGATTTCCAAGGCATATTTGCGTTGAGAAAGATAAATTCCTTTCTTGGAGCGAGCTACTTCAATGCCAAGGAAAAACTTTAAGTCACCAAGGTCCTTAATACGGAAACGAGCATGGAGAAATTGCTTCAAAGCATTAATAGAATCCATATTGTTTCCTGTTATCACAATGTCATCCACGTAGATTAATAACACAGTGAGGGATGTACCATGTTTGCGGATGAACAAAGAGTAATCGGCTTTGGATTGAGAGAAACCAGCAGCAAGGATAGCTTCTGTGAATTTTGAAAACCATTGACGAGAAGCTTGTTTGAGGCCATATAACGACTTGTGAAGGCGACACACTAGATTCTCCCCCTGTCGCCGAAGACCAGGAGGAGGAGACATGTAAATTTCTTCCAACAAATCACCATTTAAGAAGGCATTATTAACGTCAAACTGATGCAGTGGCCAATTCAAACTGGCAGCAACAGCAAGAAGACAACGCACAGTAATCATTTTGATAGTAGGAGAAAATGTATCGTGGTAATCAATACCAGCAGTTTGGGTGAAACCCCGAGCAACAAGACGAGCCTTATAGCGCTCGATAGAACCGTCAGTCTTCCGTTTGATGCGATAAACCCATTTACAGATGATAGGGCGTTTGCCAGGGGGCAAAGGAACTAAACTCCAGGTTCCATTATCCTCGAGAGCTCGAAGCTCAGAAGCCATAGCCTCCTGCCACTGCGGATCAGCCGAGGCAGTTTCATATGAAGTCGGTTCCTCATCTCGACTAACATTAGCAACATAACTCAAATAACCAGCAGAATAACGATCATAAGACAAGTAGTGACAGAGAGGATATCGTGTACCCGGTGTCGGAGAGGACGAGGCTGAGGACAATTGATGTGGAGGCAGAATCACCTGCGAGCAAACGTAATCCTTGAGGCGGACATTGGCTTCGCGAGAACGGTGAGAGCGGCGAAGAGGCTCGGCAGGAACATCCGAAGGACTGGGAAAGAGAGCCGAATCGGGTGGCTGGGGGAGAAGAGTGTCCGGTGATGGAGAATGTTCTAGTGATGGAGAACTCTGTGGTGATGGAGAAACAGAAGAAGGATCAGAATCAGAAGAAGAAAATGGATTGGGGAGTGCGTCGGCCGACGCAGAGGGAATAGAAAGGGGGGGTCGAGGCGGATGGGGAAGAGATGAAACCGGCGCCGGAGCAGTGGGCTGCTGGACGTAGGTCTTCCAAGCAGGAGGAGCCGGTGACGGGTTCGTGTTGATCGGGGAAGAGGATAGAAGAGGAGAAGGAGAAGTCAAAGGCTGCGTAGGAGAGTTTTGACTGGAGAAGGGGTCAGAGTCAATGGCAACAGGAAGGGATTGGGCTGTTGGGCTTGGTGCGGCTGGACTTGAGGCCGGCAGGTGATGGAATTTATTTTCCAGAAAGATAACATCTCTATTCGTGAACATTTTCCCAGTATTAATATTATAGAGTGTGTAGGCTTTTTGTCCCTCAGGGTAACCCAAAAAAATGCATTTTGTTGCACGAGGAGAAAATTTTGAGGAAGGATGTGGAATAGTAGCGAAAGCAACACACCCAAATACTCGCATTCGAGAATAATCAGGAAGCTTATTATAAAGAATTTTGAAAGGTGTTTTCTTATGAAGCAACAAAGTGGGAAGTCTATTGATTATATGAACAGCTGTGAGAACACATTCTCCCCAAAATTTAATAGGTAGATGTGCTTGAAAACGGAGGGCACGAGCTGTGTCAAGTATATGTCTGTGTTTTCGCTCAACAACACCATTTTGTTGTGGCGTATAAACACAAGAACGTTGAAAAAGAACACCTTTGTCAAGAAAGAAATTTTGTAAGGATAGAAATTCAGCCCCATTATCTGAACGAAGTTGTTGGACTTTTGTGTTGAATTGGGTGGTGACATAAGTAAAAAAACGACGAAGAAGGGGTTGTGTTTCACTCTTGTGTCGCATCAAGAAAACCCATGTAAATCGAGAAAAATCATCCACAATGGTTAAGAAATAATGAGCACCAGAAATAGAAGGAGTTTTATAACGACCCCAAATGTCACAATGAATAAGAGAAAATATTCTTGAAGTTGAAATTGAACTAAAAGAAAAAGGTTGACGAGTTTGTTTCGCCAACGGACAAACATCACACTTATGACTAAAATCAAAGACACAATGGAGAGATTTATTAGCTAAAAATTGTAACCGAGCAGATGAAAGGTGACCAAGACGCCGATGACAAAGATCAGAGGATATGATGAGGTTGCAAGAGAAGTGAGATGGAGAAGCAGTCGAAGCAAAAGCCGCCAAATAGTAAAGGTTGCCACGTCGCTTACCCACACCAATCATCGTCCTAGTAGCCAAGTCCTGTAAAATACACCAAGATGGGAAAAATGTCACTGAGCAATATAAATCATCGATCGTCTTGCCAACTGACATAAGATCAACTCGAAAACTTGGTACACATAAGACACCATTTAATTGATAAAGAGTCATTAAATCGAAATGATCCTGTCATGGTAATACCAGCCGTGTCTCCACTAGGTAAAGATACAGGTGCCAAATGAGGATGCTTGACATTTATTAATGATGTAGGAGAGGAAGTAATATGGTGAGTTGCTCCAGAATCAAGTATCCAATGATTTGGAGCAACCGGCAACAAACCTGCAGCATATTCTGTTGCAGAGGCAGCATTAGCTTGAGGAGTTGATGATGTAGGAACCAAAGCAGCAATTACTTGAGTGTATTGATCTTCTGTAAGATCTGGAATCATTCTTTGCAGTTTCTCAAATGTTGGAGTTGCATTAACATGATTAGCACCAGGATTTCCTTGATGTCTCCTTGTAGGGTAAGTTACTTTAGGGCCTTTGTAGAGACGGTGACCAAGAGGGTAGCCATGCTTCTTGTGGCAGGTTGCTTCAGTATGATAATCCTTGTTACAATAAGTACAATGTTTGATTGGTGCTCGAGGACGAAAGTTGCTACCTTGAGTACTGCCTTGATTGTCATGCAAGTACAATGTTTGCACTACCAGATCCGAGTGAATAGCCGACGAAAAAAATTTCGTCGGCTATGCCTATTTTTCGTCGGCTATACTATCTGCCGACGAAATTTTCGTCGGCTATACTTCGTCGGAACAACTCCGTCGGCTATACTAATGGCCGACGAAAAAAACAAATTCGTCGGCTATAGTAGAGTATGGCCGACGAACTTACCGATGAAAATATTTTTTGTCGGCCAAACCTGGGAGAAATTGCCGACGAATTTCGTCGGATATTTTCGAGTATGGCCGACGAAATTCATTCATTATAGCCGACGAAATTCGTCGGCTATTGGGTGTTAACAATAGCCGACGATTTTAAAAATTTTCGTCGGCTATTTCCTCAAAATATATTAATATTTAATAGGAATTAATTAGTTATAGCCGACGAAATAATGTAATTTTCGTCGGCTATACAACTTATAGCCGACGAAAATTGGAAAAATTCGTCGGCTATAGTTATTATAGCCGACGAAATAATGCCAAAATCGTCGGCTTTTCTTACATTTGGGAAAAAAAATTAAATTATTTTCTAAATTACCATTCCAAGCAACCTGCAAATCACAAAAACAGTCCATGCATTTGCACCAACAAGAAACACGTCTAAATACCCTTTTTATTAAATTCTTTCTAATATACATAAACCCTAAACCCTAATCATCACCTAAACTACTAAAGTCCACCAGGTCATCCCCAGCATCCTGCTCTCCATCAGGCTCGTCATCCTGCTGACCGAACTCGGGAGGTTGAGGCATTGGAGGTTCCGCTAACCGCTGAAACGGGGGCGGGGGTGGAAGGCCTTGTTGTTGTGCCGCGAACATCTCATACCACCAGGTTTGTTGGCCGTCGTAGTTGTGTTGCTGAATTCTGTCGCATTCGGCATGCCAACCGGCCATATCCAAATGATACTGCTGTGTTCTGCGGCGCAGCTCTAAATGATACTGCTGTGTGCTGCGACGCAGCTCCTGTACTGTCTGGGACGAGGTCGCCAATTCTGCGGCCAATCGCTGCACTTCCCCCCTCATATGTTGGCTCTCCCCGCCTCCCTTCTTTTGACCTCCCTTAGTGGTCTTCAGAAGCCCTAGTCCAGAACTTCCCAAACCCCGGCAGTAGTAGTTGTTTGACCGGTTTGGGAAGGCTGCGTCGAACATCCTCGCTGCCGTTTGGACACTGGACCAGTCGACATGGCGCATGGCTTCTTCCAGATCTGCCTCTGAAATGTTCGGTTGTGTCTCCCGAACTACTTGCTGGAACACCTCTTCTTCGGCCCGGTTGACCCTCTCCTAAGTGGACGGGAAAAAAAAAATTTAATATTATAACAAATATATAATTAAGTAAAATTAATAATTAAAATTTTAAAATTGTAATGAACGACTTACGAGCTGTTCTGTCGCTTCTGGAAAAGCGATCTTGAACGTCTCCACGTACGGGTTGCTATCAGGATGATCTCTAAGCGCCTCCTCCTGATATTGTGCAAATGGCCGTGAACCAGCATGATGGGGGGTTGTGTTCCGGCGGCGGTTCTCAGAGTTTATCCGAGAACGTTGCTTCAAACAAATAATAAAATGTTAGAAAAATGCATCAAAAAATATTAGTGTAATAATTATAAAATAATTAAACTAATAATTAAAATTTTAACAAAATAAACATTTTTACTGAAGTTTAGTATTTACCTACATAACTGGGTTGTTGAAGTCTACTGTCTTCAACCAACGCCACTCGTACTCCCTGAACATGAACTCCCTAGGAGTACCCATACGACCAAGGTTGTCGTATTCGTTATAGTGGGAACGCAGCTCGTTCTTCCACTCTTTGAACCTACGAAAAAAACAAAAGTGCATTAGAAATATTATTAATATCATAAAATATTAATAATTATAAGATAATTATAATATTATAAAAACAAACGTACCTCGAGTTTTGCTAGGTGTCCGCCCAATCCCGCCTGTGTTCGGCAATCTCGAAGAATGTCTGAAAAATAATATTTTATTAGTTTTACAATTGTAATAATACCGAAAATTATTAAATATTAAGATAAATAAATTAAATTTTTTAAATTACTCACCGACGCGGCGTTGTTCACCTCCCTCTTTATCTCTTCGGGCACATCAGCCCACCGGGTCCACAACATAGGGACTCTGTCCCTAATCAGTGACCCCACGCAACCCGAGTAGTCGCGTTTTTTCTTCCCCGGAACCTCCTGATTAGGAGGTTCGTTGATCTGAATCCTGCCGCTGCGCTCAACAGTTCTCCTGAGCGTGTCAAAACATATGACACCTCTCGTATTCCTCCGTGAACTGCTAGCGGCTGTCCCTATCACAAAAACGACGATTGGTTAATAAAATTAAATATTAGTGCGTTAATTTTAATAAAACATTTAATTAATAAAATCAAATGTTACCTGAACTGGATGACTCGTCTGTCGACTTTCCTTTTCTCCTCGCCGAAATAAGGTGGTCAGGGTTCTCAAATGGCTGATGCTGGTATGCCTCCGCAACACTCACGTACTGAGGCATATCAGGCCATATGGGCACACCCTGATAGTCGACCTCCGGTATCGCCGGAATGTTGTACGGGAGGTAGAGCTGGTTTGGGAGAGTAGGCCCCTCAGTCGAGTCAGCAGCAGACTGAGTCGGACTCGGCATCGGCTCCCGATGAACGTCAGGCATACGAACCTGAGGAACGTCGGCAGCTATGTCCTCGTGAAATAGCTGCCGACTAAACCTTGGAGCCACAGAGGGACCGACATGCGGAAGTGAAGTGCTCGACGGCCGCCCCGCCTGGAGAAGGGTCTGGTGCCGAGAACTCACACTCCGTCGCGGCTGGGATGAATCTACACTCCTCCGCGGCTGGCTGGTGGTCCTCTCAGGCTGGCTAGCGGTCCTCTCGGAGTCTGCGGAACCGGCGGAATTTCTAGAACCTCTAGATCTGCCGGCACGACGGCCTCCGAATAGGTTTCTTAATGCATCGGCCATCTAAAGCCCGAGGCATTAATACATTAATTGATATTAAATTATATTATATTAAATAACAAATTCTAATTTAGTATAGCCGACGAAATATATGAATTCGTCGGCTATACTTTGAATTTCGTCGGCTATAGTTTAGGTGCTCAGCAGCCGTCCGATCTCCCCCATCCAACGGCGGACAATGAAAAGGCGCGGATCACTAGAGTTTATCCGACGAAATAGAATTTTCGTCGGCTAAACTTTTGGTCAAACTGCGAAGTCAAACCTCTAAACGCTTTAAAACGGAAATTTGACCGTCTAAATGACGTTTTTTTGCCTGATCTTCAACAGAGAATAGTTTCAGATCGATGAGACGCAACTAATCGTATAAAAATTTTCCTCAAAATATTTACTGACCGTCATGCTACACATAGGAAAACGGAAGTAAAAAACAGCTAACCGCAACATTCGGCATACAGATTTTGTCGGAATCTTCTCATTTTTCAACCGTAGACGTATTTCAATATTTCAGTCATATCTTATTTCACGACACGTTTTCATTTGAAGGGTCTACGTATAGTAACTATTTGAAACTATACATTCACTTAAACACTTGGTAAACAAGTTAAGGAACATTAGTGCATATGTTCCGATTTTGAATCTAAAAGTTTGGAAAATCTATTCCAACCGTCAGATATCACCGTTAAGATTAAATACATGTATGAAAAAATATCCAACTACATCTGACAACGTTAAAGGCTCGATCGGGACGGTAAAACTGCAAAGTCAAACTTCTAAACGCTTTAAAACGGAAATTGGCCCGTCTAAATGACCTTTTTTTGCCTGACCTTCAACATAGAATAGTTTCAGATCGATGAGACGCAACTAATCGTATAAAAATTTTCATCAAAATATTTACCGACCGTCAGGCTACCCATAGGAAAACGGAAGTAAAAAATAGCTAACCGTAACATTCGGCACACAGATTTTGTCGGAATCTTCTCATTTTTCAACCGTAGACGTTTTTCAATATTTCGGTTATATCTTATTTCACGACACATTTGCATTTGAAGAGTCTACGTATAGTAACTATTTGAAACTATACATTCACTTAAACACTTAGTAAACAAGTTAAGGAACATTAGTGCATATGTTCCGATTTTGAATCTAAAAGTTGGGAAAATCTATTCCAACCGGCAGATATCACCGTTAAGATTAAATACATGTATGAAAAAAAATCCAACTACATCTGACAACTTTAACGGATCGATCGGGACGGTCAACCGGGTGAGTCAAACCTCTAAACGCTTTAAAACGGAAATTGGCCCGTCTAAATGGCGTTTTTTGGCCTGATCTTCAACAGAGAATAGTTTCAGATCGATGAGATGCAACTAATCGTATAAAAATTTTCCTCAAAATATTTACCGACCGTCAGGCTACCCATAGGAAAACGGCAGTAAAAAACAGTTAACCGCAATATTCGGCACACAGATTTTGTCGGAATCTTCTCATTTTTCAACAGTAAACGTTTTTCAATATTTCGGTCATATCTTATTTCACGACACATTTGCATTTGAAGGATGAAGCAATGGTTTGTCGATAGTGATAGAAAATGGAAGCTGCTCTTTTTTTGTTTTTTTTTTAATCATAGCCGACGAAATCAAACCTAGTACTCGTCGGCTATTCTTTTGTCGTTTTCGGTCAAAAATAAAATATTTATTTTTAAAAAAACTTATGGCCGACGAAATAATGCCTTTTCGTCGGCTATTCTCTGAAAAAAAAAACCAAAAAAATCAGTGGTTTTACACCTCTCCTATTCCGATGTCCTGTTCACATATAACCAAAATTGAACATAAAAAACCAGAAACCCAACAGTCAACATATTTCAAATTTTTTTTTAAGGGGTTTGGAACCCAGCCTAGCTGGGAGGCTTATCCCCACGCCCGTTCATTAGAAATGAGTTGATTACAAATGAAAGGATTACATCATTTAAATTACTTAATCCGTCGGATTGTAATCGGAATCATCGGATGAGTCTTCTTCGGTTTCTGAATTGCTCGATAGGGGTAATCTATGTCTTTCCTCACCACTAGAGTCCTCGTTAGTTTCTTCATTTGGATCAACATCAACAAGCAGTGGCTCTTCACGTCGAATTCGCACCGGCGTGTGTAGGCGAATAAAAGAGGAGTCAGGAATACCGTTTGAGTTGGGCTCTTGATACGCGGTGCCCCCTTCCTCGTTCTATTCAGCCACTCCAAGTGTAGACGCCCGGTAAATGTTGCGATGGTGGATAGTGTTGACTACTTTCCACGGGTCACCCTTGGCGAGATCATCAAGATAAAACACTTGTTTCACCCATGTGGCTAAAACGAACGGGTCGTCCTCATACCATGATGTACTAGTGTTCACAGAAGTTATGCCGTATTGATTGGTTTTCATGCTCTGCGGCCGTGTGTCAAACCATCTACACTTGAAAAGGTGCACTTTCATGCATTCCCCGTAATGCAGTTCCACAACTGAATGGAGAACACCGTAATAGTCAACTCCACTATCCCCATCATGTGCCATAACCCCTGAATTTTGTGTTTTCAGTCTGAGGTCTCTGTCTTCACATCGAAATAACACACCATTCACCTTGCACGTCGCATAAACTTTTGAATAGACCGGCCTCATCGCTAAAAGTCTGAGTTCGTGCGACCAATTTGGGTGATTATCATTTTGAATAAGGTCCATCTGCAACCATCAGAATCAACTATAAATATGAATAAATATACACAATAATATATGAACACGTATAGAATAGTGTTAAAGTTACGTACCCAGCGGCCGAAATACTCTACGAATGTCCGGTTGTGGTAATCGACATCACCTCGTACTTGTTCACAATGTAGATGTATGTTCTTCCAAAACTGAACTTCTGGACAGTTGATTAGTACCCACCAATGTGCAATGGCTACCTCATAATCTTTCAACTTGTAGGAAACTGGCATGTTTCCACCGAGTACAACATCGTCGGAGAGTATGGAAAGATTGAACTGTGACGGTACATCTTCCGGTATGGTTTCCTGTAACGCTCCTAAATACAGCTTCATGTAGGTGACGCACTCGTGCGCAATATATGCTTCAGCTATACATCCTTCAGGTGCGGATCTGTTTTGGACAAAACCACCGTATTGTCCAAGTTGCCTATAAATCATGTTTTTAAAGTGTTATGATAATACATTAACACTATATCACATATATTGATGAGGAAATTAACATAAGGTGTAAAATACGTACCTTTCCATCGGATACATCCAAGTGAAGTGCACAGGACCGGTAAGCAACAACTGCCGAGGAAGATGGATCATGAGGTGAGGCATGATGTCGAAAAAATTTGGAGGAAATATCATCTCAAATTTACACATGATATGAACGATGTCTTGTTGCATTTCCCGGAGGTCAGATTTTCTCACTTCCCGTGTGCATACCTTCTGGAAAAATCTTGCCAACGCTACTAACGGCTCCACAACGTGACGGGGAAGGAACGGTCGAATGAAAACAGGGAAGAGACGTTGTAGCAAGATATGATTGTCATGACTTTTCAACCCGTACAGATTGTTGAATTGTCTGTTCACACAGTTGGCTATATTTCCAGCAAAGCCTGAAGGATACTTGGCCCGACTTATCCAATGGAAAATTTCTGGTTTATGCTCAGGCTTGACGGTGTAAGGAGCTTGAGGCATTTTTCTCTTCCCTTGTTTCAACCATAGTTGTTTTCTAATATTCATGTTTTGCAGATCAGTGCGAGCCTTAGGACCGTCTTTCGTCTTTCCCTCCAAGTTCAGTGTTGTGCCCACTACACTTTCAGAAACATTTTTTTCTATGTGCATAACGTCTAGGAAGTGACGGATCAGCAACTCACACCAGTACGGGAGTTCCCACAATATGCTCTTATGTGTCCAGAATTTGTACTGCTCAGGTCTTTCAGGTATTTCCGCTACAATATCGGGATGATTGCTGAGGGGCCCAAAATCGTACTCATTAAGCACTGCTAAAATTTCTCTTCCCGTCCATCTTCTGGGAGGACCACCGTGTTCTTCGTTTCCATCAAAATGCGGCGGACTCGTAACGCCAGTGGTGATCCGCCGGAAGGAACACACGATGACCCATTCGGCATATCTTGTTGCAATGAGGGGTGCTCCGATAATCGCTGAGGCACTCTGGACAAGCCTTGTATCCCCTAACAACGCTGCCCGACAACATCCCATAAGCAGGAAAATCACTAATGGTACCAATAACCATGGCATGCATCTGGAACGTCTCCTGCTTGTACTTGTCAAAAGTGGGATGACCAACGTCCCACAATACCTTAAGCTCTTCAATCAATGGTCTCATATACACATCGAGACATTTCCCTGGGTAACCAGGCCCCGGAATCAACAACGTCAACATATTATATTCCTTCTTCATGCACATCCACGGAGGAAGGTTGTAAGGTACCAAAACCACCGGCCATATACTGTATGAAAGACTCATGGTGCTGAAAGGGTTGAACCCGTCGGTTGAGAGCCCGAGCCTGACGTTTCTGACATCTGACGCATAATGAGGAAACCCATTGTTTATATGCTTCCAAGCCGCTCCGTCAGAGATGTGTGTCATGATATCTGCGTCTCCCGCGTCCCGCTCACCGTGCCACCTCATAGTTTTTGCGGTGGTTTCTGACATGTACAACCGCTCAAGCCTATCTCTCAACGGAAAATACCGAAGCACTTTCACAGGTTTCCTATTGCCTGCTCCCGTCAACTTATATCGGTCAGACTGACATATCGGACATGCGTCAAGGCTAGCAAGGTCATTCCCTTCTGCATCTTTACCCCAGAAGAGAACGCAGTCAAATGCGCATGCATGGATCTTAATGTAGGAAAGCCCTAGATCTTTGAGGATACTTCGGATCTGACGGTGATTGGTAGGATTACGATGACCCTCCTCCAACAACGAAGAAGTGTACTGTAGATATTCATCCACTTGCCTGATGCTCCATTTTGTCTCGACTTTAATCCTCATTACCTCCATCACACTTTGAAGAACTGTCTTCTCAGAACTTGAAGACACAGGGGTCTGTTGCAATGCAATCAGTTTGTTGTACTTGTCAAAGGCAGCAGTGTTGACAACTTGTGGGAACGGCTGCACTGGGTCCTGCATATATTGTTCCCCACGTACACCGCTTTCAAAAGGAAACACGTCGTTGACGAATGCCATTGTTGGATCGTTGGATGTACTACTACTGCCCGCCTCAAAATACTGCCCATGATCATGCGATCCATCTAATGATGGCTCACCGTGATATATCAAACGTGTGTACTTCGGTCAAAACCCATTACTCTTTAGGTACTCCCATACTGTCCTAATCGGAAATCGACACATATCACTGCGACACTTACATTTCTTGCACGGGCAATAATGGTATTCTTTCCTGTTTGCATTTTCCTCGACGAACTGCAAAAAATCCACAACTCCTGTAGTGTATCGCCGGTCATGCCTTGGAAGCGAAATCCAACTCTTATCTCGATCCATATATAGCCTGATAATAATATATATGTATAACTTTAATTAATAATAAATTAATTAACACATATATATATTACAATATATATTATTATCAATATCAACTCATATATATATATATACCATTAATTAACAACCATTATTTAAGTTCATTACACTATCAACAACCATTAATTAACATATTTATATATATTTTAACACTAATTAAAATAACATTATTAAATTAAAACACACAATTATACTCTAACTGAAAATCAACTCAACTACAACTCAAATTCAACATATATACATACATTCTAACACTAAAACAACAACAAAACAAAAAATCACTTACTATATCAAAATCACTAAAACTCAAAATCAACTCAACTAAAACTCAAAATCAACATATATACACATATACGTACCTATATATAGCTCCACAATGTAAGAGAGGACGGATTTCAACAATACCCACAGATTTTTCACTCTTTCTCCCGTTTTTTTCCGTTTTTTTTTAAATGAGCAGCTTTTGTCCAGATCTGAAAATATAAAGACTTATAGCCGACGAAAATGTCAACTTTCGTCGGCCAAACTTTCTAAAGTTTTCGTCGGCCAAACTTTTTAAAAGAAAGGCCGACGAAAATACAAATCGTCGGCCATTCTTGGGGTATAGCCGACGAAAAATATTTTTTAGTGACGAAAGAAAAAATCGTCGGCCATTCTTGGGGAATAGCCGACGATTTTTTATTTTTACCGACGAAAGAAATAATCGTCGGCCATTCTGGGGAATAGCCGACGAAAATAGTATGTCATCGGCCGTTTTTTTTTTTCGTCGGCTATACTGTTTTTTCTGGTAGTGTTGATTGGTGCTCGAGGACGAAAGTTGCTACCTTGAGTATTGCCTTGATTGTCATGCACTTGAGGTTGTGACCTGTAGTTGTTGCGCACTGCCATGGCTGCAGTGTGTGTCTGCATGAGAAGAGAAAAACCAAGTTCTCATTGCTTTTCTTCTTGAACAAGGGAAGCATAAGCTTGTCTCGCCGAAGGCAAAGGGTTCATCAACAAAATCTGTCCACGAGTAGCAGCATAAGTTTCATTTAATCCCATAAGAAATTGCATCAACTTACTTCGATCATTTTGAGCTCCACATGTGCAGGTGACTGTGTTGTATGAAGCAAGTTCATCCCAAAGGCCTTTCCATTTTGTATAATATGCTGCAATGGATAATTGACCTTGTTCAATACGGTAGATGTCTCTTTGAACCTGAAAAATACGAGGAGCGTTGCCCAACGCAAATCTCTCTCGAAGATCTTCCAAAACAGCATGTGGAGTAGCGCAAGAGAGGACTGAATCGGCAAGTTCAGGCTCGAGGGCATTGAGGATCCATGAAAGCACCATATCATTGCACCTTTGCCACAGTGCATGCTCATCTTGTTCTAGGACTGCAGACGGCTCTGTAATTTTGCCGGTGATGAAGCCAATTTTGTTTTTGGCACTCAAAGATATGCGCATAGCGCGGCACCAAGATGTGTAATTGTCCCCTGTTAATTTCTTGGAGACAAGAACCAGACCTGGATGGTCTGAATGGTGAAGGAAGAAAGGGCTGGCAGAATCATCCGAAGAGGACGAATTGTTGTGGTTGTTTGAGGAGGTGTCATCATCGATGGCCATTGTAAAAATAAAAAGGATTAAGGCTGCAAGACTCTGCAGAGACAGAAAACAGGTCGTCAAACCTGCTCTGGTACCATATAAGAAAAGATAGTCTGGCTGAATTATTCATTATATTCAATCTGACAAATATATACAGAGTACCTACTGCATCTTTAGTGGTTGTCCTACAAGTCAGGAAACCAACTAGGAAACAAAACCTACTGTAATTACAATTGACTATTCTACCAAATCCCATCTTCATCTAGGATACAAAATATACGTGCATATCAAGTTAATCAAAACAGATTCTCTGTGATATACTTTCCAACAGTTCACTTTCAACTGAGTTAAACTAATTTGATTAAATGCATGAAATTTACTTGGTCCGATTCATATTAGGTGATTTGTATACAAAACTAACTCTTGCAGTAACCCTTGTCTTGTGTTGTCTTAGAGATGTACATACATTCTGTAGAAGGTCCCCTTTTCTAGCCAAGGTTTGATTTACATATGCATTTGGTCTAGTATTACTTGACGTGCATTCAAACAGTACAGCTAAAAAATTAAAATTGCAAGGGACATGCATTTAAACAGTGTCTTGAAAAGAAGGTTGTGAAATCAGAGTATAGATGTTTTTATTGGTAAGGTCCCTGTGATGGTGAAGTCCGACCTTTGTTGGATGAAGGACAAGGGAGGCGAATGTGATTTTGACGATGGTGGTTATTTTATAATTAAGGGTGTGGAGAAGGTGAGCTCAAAACTGTTCTAATCTGTTTCTTGTATCAGTTAATTTTCTTGGTGATCTGTCTGTCTGCAAATATTTTAAATTTTTACTTGCTCCTTCTAATCAAATGCTTTTATATAAATTCAAAACCTGTTGCTTTTTATACATAATTTTAGTTACATCTGTGGGATGCGTATTGCAGGTCTTTATTGCACAAGAACAGAGCTGTCTGAAGAGACTTCTAATTACAAACAATCGAGGGCTGAGAGTGGCATAAATTTCTGAGATCAAGCAGCATAGACTAAACATAAGATTATCTGGACATGAAACAGTTTTGGAGTGGAGAAAGTCCCGTCAGTGTACTGTATGTCATCAGTAATCCCTTTCTGGATTTGGTTTTTCGCCCTTGGGGTTTCGTTGGATAAAGAAGTTATAGATGTGATTGATTATGGCAAAAAGATGGCATCGTTGCAAACATTGTATTTGCGTCAATTTGTGATGCTGACCAACAAAGTAACTTTCGGAGATGGAAGAATGCTCTCAGATATGTTGAAGAGATGCTCTCATTATTAATACCTTTCTGTACGCTTCGCAACCTGAGAGGCATGAAGCAAAGGCTTCCTTTCTTGACTAGCTAAATGGTGAATTCTCATTTATAGACCTTCAGAGGCCACAGAAATGTAACAACAGCGAAGCATTGGAGAACTAGATGCTTCACTTGGCAAGTGAGCTTCAAGAGCAAGGGATGAAGACATACTTAGGAAATGCAGCGAGACGCATTGCAAAGGTTGCGGAAAGACCTTCGTGGTGAACGTGTTGTCCGCTCGGTATATAGAATATTTGCATTTGTGTAGCCTGGGTGTCTTCATTTTTTGCTTTTGTTTTTAATTTTACTTATTCTATATTGAGATAACTTTTTTACATTGTAACGTTGGCTAGCTTCTGGATGCAGTCATCCTTCTCACTGGGGTTTGGTTTCTCTGCTACCCTGTTTCACCAGCTGCACTACCGTCAGAGGCCAGTTTTGGCGAAGCCTGGATACATAAATGGCCAGAGTGCAATAGTTGCGATCGGTATGCATCTAGGATATAACCAAGAAGATTCTGTAGTGATGAACTGCACATACGTGTATGTTCGAATCTGGAGCACATATGGTGCAACCAATCTGAAATTGAAAACAAAAGATGTCATTGGGAAAATAGAGGAAGTACTAACAGCCTTGATGATGATGGATTCCCTCGTATAGATGTATATCTGGAGAATGGGGATCTTATTATGGGGAGGTGCAGTGAATCTGGTACTGATCATAACATCAACTTTATGTCTTAAAGGTTCATAAGGTTGTACTTTCCTCTAATGATGGGCGAGAAACAAGTTTGATATTGTACCTTTAAGACAGGTATGTTTCCCTCCGCACTTTATTTAATCATAGACATGTATTTGGATTTCGATATATCTTCAGATGCATGTAGACTTTTGTATTTTGGGTTACACCCTATAAGTGGGTTGTGGTGAATATATGCTGCATGGAAGATGGCAGCATAATGCCTGTAATCTTCTCGAGATGAATCTGACAGCGAATAGCATGTTGTAGATTTTCTATTGCTTATGCTGTTTATACTTATGAGTTATGAGAAGCCCAGTTCATACACCAATGACATTTATAATTATTACATAATTACCCAAAACTACAATTTTAGGGTGATATTTACCAATAACAAGATTTAAATTTTTTATACCATCAACATAAAACAAACAGTAACAGCTTTAGTAATTACCCATAACATACCCATTATACTCTTATAAACAACCCTCACTCACTCTCTCTCTCAACCTCGACAGACTCCTCGAGGCCTTCACACTCTCTCTCACTCCTCACCGTCTCTGCCGCTCAGATCTCGTCGTTTTGAACCTCCAAAATGTAGACCGCCGCCTACTCTCTCCCCCTCTCTCCCTCTCCTCAACTCCCGCCGCTACTCTCTCCCCCTCTCTCTCCCTGCGTTCCTCAGCCTCCAGCATCCCCCCTTCATTTCTCTCAAGCCTCTCTTACTCCGATCTCCTCCTCCGCCACATCGACCAGATCTCCTCCTCCCCGAGCCCGACTCCGACTTTGACTCCGATCTCCTCCATCTTCTTCCTCTCCTTCTCCTCACCGCCTTGAAGATCGCTAGGTCCCTCTCCGCTGTCGGCCGCAGCATGAAGTCAACCTCCTGCTCCAGAAACTCAAACGCCTTCTCCAGAAACCCCGACGTGTTGTTCCTATTGAACTTTGTGCTGAACGACGTCGCCGCCACCCGAACCCCCGATTTGGCCTGTGGAGACTTCTGATGCCGCTCCTCTTGGACATCGGAGATTATTGCCATTGCTGATCAGAAAGTTGAGAGCTTTTGAGATTGTTAAGGTTTATGGCTCACTGTAAATTTTGAGTTCTATTTATATAGTGGCAACTCGAATCGGTCAAGATAATTAGAGACACTTCCAGAAAGGCTTTTCCTAAACTCAATTCTGAGACTCAGTGGTTTTGGAAATTTCTGAGACTCAGTGGCATTAGAAGCACGGCGGAGGACGGCGGAGTTTCTGAGGCTCAGTGGTATTGGAAGCGCGGCGGAGGACGGCGGAGGTTGGTTTCTGAGGCTCAGTGGTTTTGGAAGCGCCGTAGCGGAGGACGACGGAGGTTGGTTTTCTGAGGCTCAGTGGTATTGATTTGTGAGGGTATTTTTATAATTTATGAGTTAACGGATTCTGTTAGTTTTATATGGAAACTTGCTAGTGGTAATTTTAAAAAGTAATTTTTCTATTGATAAATATCACTACAAAATTGTAGTTTTGGGTAAAAACCTCTATAATTATTTGGCTTTGGTTCCTTCTCCTTGTCTCGGCGACAAGTTCTCAAGCATGCACCGCCATAAGGGTGTTAGGGTGTCCTAGGCGTTTTGGAGTCCCTAGAGAACTTCCCTTTCATGATACAGAGAATAGTTCCAGATATTGCAGTTAATTCACATGCATTTCCCTCATGACAAACTCCTGAAAAATGAGATAGGCGTTCTCTACTCATCCCTTTGTTGATGACATCCAGCTTCATAGGTATTCTTCATTCTATTTGTATGACCTTTATACTACCGTTAACTACATGTTTTTCCCTTTGTAAGTATAAAGTATATTGACAATCCTCTATGGAACAAAACACAGCCCAATCAAGTATTATCAAGCCCAATCAAGTGAAGTCAAGGCAAAATCAAGAAGAAGACCCAACACAATCTTATGTCAACTCAGGTAAACTCATGCATGTGCATATCATGTGTTTTTCACTGAGGATAGCAGTACTGCTGTCTATCTTGAGTTTTCCTGCAGTTCTTGGATTATTTCAAAATGATCTTGAAAGCTGTGAATTTATCCTTTCTATATAGGATAGATCTTTCCAGTCATTTTGTTTTTCAAAATCCAAACAGCTAGTCTTTCTTGGCGCCCAAACTATCATAGGGTGAAGAGTTTTTCTCTTCAACCCGTGAGCTTGATTTTTCAAGCTTTTGTTTGTTTTAGCTAGGTTTGTGATACACTTATCTATGCTCATGATAGTAGGTTGTTTGTGATTAGGAAATAGCTGTTTTGCCTAAACAAATGTGTCAACATGCTTTTTGAAAAGCTTTGTAAAACTTTTTTGCCTCCCTTTTTAAAAATAAGCCATTTTGGGAAAGTTTACTTTATCCTTTATGTTTGGCTTTGCATTTACCTTTCTATTCAGCATTTAAGCCAAGGACAAGAGTCAAAAACTTTCTGAATACATAGGCAAGTGTGTTGCTCTCTTAGAAGCACTCATTGGCCTATAAATACCAAGTAAAGTTCCATTTGTTTGGTGGTTGTGTGTGTGTTTGTTTTCGTATTTGTGAAAACCATCTTTATATGTTTTTCAGTTCATAGAGCCCTCTTGCTCTAAGTCTTCCTAGTGATTATAAATCTTAGAGCATTGGCTTGAACAATCTTTCAAAACTCATATTGCATTTACATTTGCATGTCATGAGATTGTGATTGGTGATGCAACAACCCTGGAAGTGTTTATAGCTGAATCAGTTGAGAAGTAGCTGAATTCAAGAGTGAAGCTTCTGTTATGTGCGTGGGACAACACTTAGAGACAAGAGAGACACGAGAGCTGAGTAGTTAGACTAGGGGAGTCTAGACAGGATAGTAACGAGGTTAGCTATCCCCTCAGGAGTTGTAATCTTGTGAGAAGTGTTTAGCGCTTTTTATGAACCAGCTTAGAGATAGTTGAGTTCTGTAAACTTTCATATGTGAGCACTTAGGGGACAAGATAGGGTGAACGTTCAAGAGACTAGGAGAGTCTGAACAAGATAGCAAACTAGGTTGTCGTTCTAGAGACTAGGAGAGTCTGGAACCGGATAACAACTGGTTTAGGCATCCCGGGTTCTAAATCTTGTATAAGTGTACGAATTGCATAGTGGAAAGTTTTGTCCTTCAGGAGTTAAGGGCACGTAGTTTTTCTCCCTGGGTGCAGGGTTTCTGCATTATAAAAAACATCTATGTGTTATTTATTTTACTGCACTTTTTCTTTTATACTCGTTGAGTTGTGAATCGGGATAGTACAATTCATTGCTATCCTCGATATCAGTCTTTACACGAAAAAGTTGCAAAGTGTCCTATTCACTCCCCCCCCCCCGGGACCTGTCCTTCAGGAGTTAAGGGCACGTAGTTTTTCTCCCTGGGTGCAGGGTTTCTGCATTATAAAAAACATCTATGTGTTATTTATTTTACTGCACTTTTTCTTTTATACTCGTTGAGTTGTGAATCGGGATAGTACAATTCATTGCTATCCTCGATATCAGTCTTTACACGAAAAAGTTGCAAAGTGTCCTATTCACTCCCCCCCGGGACCTTCACCCTTTATATTATATTTGACACCTTATGGATGTTTAGAATACTGAACCATGAAAAGTTGTATTTAAAACTCATGCCTACACAATGTCTGGGTTTTCTCAATCTCCAAAATGATAGTTTTACTGGAAAATTTATTCACATATCAAAAATAATATTAAACAGGATCACACGTATGAATGTCTTAAAATTTGTCCCTGAGGTGCATTACAGTTGATCAACTTGCTTGTATTTGAGGTTAGCTTAGTTGAGTTGTACATATTGTGCATGATGAGACATTTTCTCCTTGGATATTTGAGCAATGTTGCTGAGTCTACATCATTGGTGTCTGAATTTCTTGTTCGCCTCTATAAAAGAGTGGTTTTTTTTGTATTTTATAAAACTAGCAAAATTAAAGAACGTTAAAAATGTATTCTCTACTGCATTGTCTTGACTCCGGAGTATGTTTGTGGCATGACACCTAGCTGAATGTGGAGTATTTTACTTTTATGGTACTAAGTACACAGTTTTGGCCGTTCAGTTTTCAGTTATATGTACATTCCTTTCCAAGCGGAATATACACGACTACCTACAAATCTACAATATTGTTATTGTGTGACATTTAGTTATTGAACTCCCCACTCTCCTGATACCCCTTATATGAATTGGACATGTCTTTTTTGCTATCTTCCACAGAGCTTGATTCTAAAGATGGGGAAATGAGAGAGTTGTTTTTGTTCAAACCTGTAGGCCTGACAGAAGCACAATAAAGAAGACTAATAACACAAGCATATATAGTGGTTCGCCGTACCGCCGGAGGGCACGACTACGTCCACTTAGAATTCACTAGGATCGGCCAACAAGCCTGGTGGTGTTACAATGGTGGAATGCCTTGGAACCAACTTATTAGATTCTAAGGGGGAAGCCTTCCTTTTATAACTAAGGAGGCCCCCTCCTATACTATGTTTCCAATGTGGGATGGAGGTACAATATTCCTGCTCACGAAGCTACTTCCAGAGCCAGGTGGCACGCCTTCCGGATGCGGCACCGGTGATCTTCCACAATGGGGATGTAGTCGGGGGGTGTCAGGCTTCCCGATGCATGCCGGAATTGGGTCCCACCGCGCCGGTTGCACGGTCTACGAGGTCGTTACATATGTTTGGTGGTGCACCATATATACCTCAAACAAGAGTATACAGTGATTGAAGACGAAGTAAAGTCACTTCTCACCCAGCAGCCAATGGTAGGCATGTATTGTTCCCTCTGCTGCAAGTTTGTTGGACTGATTTGCAACAGAGGGAACTGTTGAGGATTCCAACTTCAAGCTAGCTATATGTCATTTTTCATTATGTAATTAATCATCTATTGTTAATAGGTTTATAACAGAGGCTATCGACATTTCTCTTTTTGCTTGACCACACATTTTAAGAGTTATACTTTTGAGTATAGGAAAAAGTAGCACTCATGAAAGAGTTTGGATGCTGAGTTTTAGAATGTAATATGGTGAATTCCTCAAGTCAGTCTTAGCAACCTTGTGTTGGGTTTGTTCAGAACCTTGTGACTACTGGGAAGGTAGGACTGTGCCCGACTGCTTAGTATGTTTCAACCTTTTATGTTAATTCGAGAATAGGATCAGAAACGGTGAGAAAATTAAGCTGTATCTGG
This sequence comes from Potentilla sterilis, assembly GCA_963682095.1. Classification (NCBI taxonomy): domain Eukaryota; kingdom Viridiplantae; phylum Streptophyta; class Magnoliopsida; order Rosales; family Rosaceae; genus Potentilla; species Potentilla sterilis. The sequence goes on along the minus strand of OY821755.1, from coordinate 37,178,452 downwards.
ATTAAAAGCTCCAAGTTGGGTTGGTAGGACTGGGAAGGTAGGAGTACTGCACCAGTTCCTGGAATACTGCAAGAACAGAAACGGTGAGAGAAAATTAAGCTGTTCTTCCACTTGAACACTTCTTGTCAGGAAGGTTGGAATAACTATCAAGGTGAACTATGTTCTACTATCTTTCATTTAGGAACCACTAACTTTAGGCTATCAAAACAACTGTTTTTTCATGTTCCAATCAACATTATTTCAAGTGCCTGAATAAAACTTAACAAATCAGAGCTTGGAAATTGGAATCAGTAGACATTGTTTGACTGAAGTAAAGAGAGTTTCAAATAATGGTTGTTTGCTTCACAAAATATGAGACGAAAGCTTGAAAATTGAAAATTGTTTCCTGAGCATCCTACATTCAGAAACTGAAAAGGAATAATGAATAACCTCAGGATAAATATTCCCACCTCAGTAAAGGTTTTGCACTGCTTGAATGTTTAAACATGGGAGAAAAGTTGAATAATGTTTACAAGTCACTAGCTAATTCACTAATTCCAGTTCCGAACAAAATACTCAACAAAAGCAATGTCATCCCACTAATAATGTAACCAACAAGGAAATTAAAAAGGATAAGACATCTGAAAACTTCAGATATATCTCAATTGATTCGTGATTCTATCTTCTAGATGGCCTTCTCTATCACTGCTCCTCTGTCAAACAGATTCCTGTGAAATATATCATCAGCCATAGGTAGTCGACACATACATTCAAGTAGAAGTACACAAAAGCTAGAAATATTGAAGCAATCTTTGATTTAACCATAGTGCATTAAATCACAGGACATAATATACAAAGGAGAAAGGTGTAAGTAAAGCGGTAAGAGAAGAACTAAGTGACACAACATCATTACCATACAACCATTGCAGAGTGTAAATTACTAAGTATAATATATTGAGGCAGCAAATAAGACCATGTAAATGGACACAAGCAACACCAGCAGTTCTAATGAACACAAGGAAATCACAAAAATGAAGGGTGACTAACTAGAATTTGAACGCACATCACAGCCCCTTAGTGCGGTATCTAAAAGTCAATATACTGAAGTTAGATGAGTTGTGTATGAATGTGCTGTGTCATGATAAAACAAATAAAAAAATTACACTTACGTTATCCATTTCATCAGCAACTGAAACTAAACTTTTAATCCTTCGTAGGGCCTCATGAAAGCATGGAAGAAAATCAGGCCATAATCTGATCAATTCTTCTTCAATCTGTTGGTACGAAAGATTACCCTACATAACAAAGAAAAAAAAACTTTTAGACTAAGTACACTTCTATTTGAAAGAAATAATGAAAAGTAAAATTAATGAATTACCGGGTGTTGATGAAGATTACGGCCATATTTAAGGAAGGAGAGTGTCGTATTGTTGTAAGTTGTGAATGTTAAAGCTATTCTAAATGCATTGTTGGGTGCATAAGTTTCAACAGTGGTCTTCCAATTAACAACTGTAGACCAATTCTCTGCCACCTTGAGTGGTTTGATATCCTTTTGAATGGTCTTAACCTCATTATCAAGTTTAATGCGGTCAGGTTCACTCAAGAGTTCCACCTGCTTGGAAGCCGCACTCCTATAATATGCCCGAATCTCCATCTTGTACAATGATGGGTTCTTAGGGAGATCATAGAAAAAGCTACATAAAAAAATTTAGTACTCATTAATTTTTCATCCAAACAATTAAATGTAGTTTGAAGTAAATAAAACACTTACTCGTCAGTGTTACAGTAGAGCTCCAAAAGCTTGAAAAAGCATAAGAACTCTGTGGGGATATTAGCCGCATTCCCAAGAAGGTTCTTGATGGTGTTCACAAATTGATTTAAGGGATGAACACTGAAGGTTTTTGTGACCAATGAGATTTTTGCTACCCTTTCTACAAAATAAATGTCATCCTCATTAATCACTGCATTCCCACTTAATTTTTGCGCCTGACCCGTACCAGCAAGTATTCCCCTACAAATAGAAACTTTTTAGGTTCTTATAGAAAACAATTATAATAGAAACTTTGTACACATATCCAATTAATAACAAAATTACCTCATAAATGTAACGAGACCATCAGATGGAATAACAACATTGTTCGCAGCTCTTGTAGACAATGTTTTACCCCTAGACCACTGCCTCAGAGATTTTGTTACCTTTTCAGTTATAATAATTAAATTTTTCTTATCAAAGGTCCATTTTGCCGAAGCAATAATAGAAAACATGTTCTTCCGGGCTTTTCCGAGAACACTGTTGTGCCAAAAAGTAGCATTGTTATCATCCCACTTGAAAGAAAATATAGAGGTAGGAAGATATATATATGCGTTTTGGCAAAATTTCTTCTCGGACTTTGGCTATGCCATGCTTGCAAAGTATTCCATTTTGAACCTTGTTTGGAGAAACATCAATTTTAAATTTGTATTGAAAAACTCCCACGTCCTACACGAAAAAATATCATAAATTTTAGCCCAATATGAACAACTATTGACAAGAAGAAGAGAAACAAGAAATTTCTGCCTAGCTTTTTGATTTGAGATATGCACAACACTTTAGGTAATAAATATTTGGTGTAGAAAGCAAAGGATCAGAATAAATAAACCCAGAAGCCGAGCACAGACTGAAATCAGCAGGAAGCAACGCAAACAAAGTAAACCAGGTTTCAAACAATAGTTTAAATTTTCAACAACAAGCACAAGAATCTGAAAAGATCAAACTGTTCCCTTCTAGCGACTGGAAAATGTAGCAGAGTTGAATGAAAATCTGGCTTAGAAAGAAGAGGAACAGAGCCGGCAACACAAAGAGAATATTGAAACTAAGGCTTAGTTTGGTATTGAGGTGAAAAACTCAAATATGGAAAACTAAGTAGTTCAAATTTAGTGAACCTAAATTACTTGAATGGAAAGCATCCAAAACTCCTAAAAGAGACCTAAAAATGCTGAGCAGAATACTCAGTAAGAGACATGTTGTACCACCAGTACAACTCATAAATGCTAAAGAATTTGAGTATAATGAAATTGAATCTAGCGTAAGAGAAGCATGAGAGGAAAAATAAGTGGCATGAAGTAACATTCCCAAGGGAATGGAACTTAGCACCTCCTGAGAGACAAATACAAAGCTTGAATGCATCTATATATGAAGATATGAGAGGAAAAATAAGTCCTCAGTTTCATAGGCATTCGTTTGCTAATTATGAACAGGCAAACATTTCAAGAGCAGTCCCTGAAGAATCTTTTGAAGAAGAAGATTCAAAAAGACCAATAAGAATGCTCAAGATAGAAGGACTAATTAAAACAACTATATGCACAAGTAGAGACTTGTGATTCCCTAGAAAAGCTAGAAGAAATTATAAAGAAAATTTCTTTAACCCAAACGGGAAAAAATAAGAGAAAAATACTGCTGTATCAGGCTGCCACCGAAGAATCAGGTACAACGTCCATGGAGGCAGAAACAAGTAATAACCAATTGGTACCCCAAGAAGGGCATACTATCATTCAAAACATTACCAATAATCCCACTAAGATCATTAGAGAAGAAAATATCAAATTTCCTAAAGAACAAGCGCCTACAGGAAAGTATGCAGAGCGGAGCTCTCAGAAGTACATTCCTACATAACCAAAATGGGGACAAGCAGTCTCAGAAAGAGGTGTCTATCTAAATCTAGATAGTGTATGAGACAAAAGAAAAACCATTGACGACTGGGTTGCAAGCTTGAAGTTAACCCAAGCGTTAATTCTGTCCAAATACGCCTATGAAGATGCTCATGCTTACTATGAGTCGACCTTAACAGGAATTTCCCAGAAATGGTATAATTCCTTTAAGAGAAGCTCTAAATGGGATGATTGGACAGCCAAACTAGCTCAGACCAATAATCCGATGGATTTTGCTATTCCCCTATATTCACAATTATGTGGAGATATAACAGGACATAGCGAACAGTCTAAAGAAAGAGCTACAACAAATATTTAAAAGCTGAGTATTTGCAACATGAGATATTTTTAAGAATATACCAATGAATTTCAGAATTATTTCTGTACGATCGGAGATTTAGAAAATGATGGTATTGTCAAGACATACTACAGAAAACTACCAGAACCCTGGAATAATGTTGTAGCACAGTCCCTTGAAGAAAACCCCCTCCAATATTTTACAGTTGGAGGAATAACAGAAAGATTAAGAGATCTCTTAAGAAAGCAATGTACAGAAAATCAAAAATCTAGAACTGCCAAAAAACAACTCAGAGGAGTTGAGAACATGTGTCCAAAAATATTGGATGCTCTGATACAGTGGGGATGCCATATTCACACTGATCGAAAAAACAAAAGCAAGTTTAGAAACAAGAATTACAACTGTAATTTTACTTCTAAAAAGAAGTATAAGTTTAGAAAAAGTTTTGAACGAAACAAAGAAAAAGCATCTCCTAGAAACAGATTCTTTAGAAAAAAAACAACCACAAAAGCAAAACTCTTCAAGAGATACAAAGCCCTGCAGATGTTGGCTTTGTAAAGCTGAAGGACATTATGCGAATGAATGTCCTAAAAGAGAAAAAAGATCTTTTAAAGCTCTTATAGCAGAATATGATAAAGCTATAGAATACGCAAACCTAAAAGGTTTCGAAGTAACCTATTCAGATAAAGAGAACGAGTCAATATATTCTCTTGAATATTTATCAGAAAATGATACAGAAAGCAATTCAGAAGATTCTGAAGAAGAATATAGTGGTTATCACCCTATATTTATGTTAATCCAAAATTGGAAACAAGAAAATATTGATAATATCAATGAAGTTGAATTTTTACCGAATCCAAGAACCTTTACCTGTGACTACTGTAAATGCTACGATAGTGACACAACACCCATGCATTGTGAAAAAACAGGAGAAACATATCATAAAGAGTGCTTCATAGCAGAAATAAGAAGAAAAACAAAAGAAAATGATGCACATACATTGGTCCATCAAGAATATGATATATTCCATGATCAAAACCAAAAGCAAGAGCTTGAGGGTAATCTCAAGAAAATGCAAGATATTGAGGATGACTTCAAGAAAATGAAGTCAGTATCTTCATTAAGTTAGAAAACAGAAGAAACACCAGGAAAAGATTCTCCTCAAGAAAATGAAAGGAATATCAATCATTTCATAGAAATATCTAAAAATACAATCCAACCAGTAAAACAGGTTCAGACGAGTATATACAGCAATTATATCACCGTTGGCCTGAAATTTCCCAAGTATAAAAAATATCATCTACATGCATTTGTAGATAATGGTTCAGGATACAGTCTAGCAAAAAAAATATGCTATTCCTAAAGAATATTGGGAAAAGTCTGACAAAACTGTTACTGGAGTTGGAATGGGAGATAATGAATTCCTAATGGATCATGTTGCTAAGAATGTCTGAGTCTCCATAGGAGGAGGAACTTTTACTTTCCAAAGAATCTGACAAAGTGAAGCTCAAGGAGCTGATATGCTAATAGGAAATGATTGGGTTTGAAAAGAACAATAAGTTATACTGGGAATCTAGACTACTTGATGCCGTCAACATCGCAAATAAAAGATTCACAGAACAATATCAGAAGTCACCAGAAAAGCGTGGTGATCATAAACCACCTTTTAAACCGGTTTTGCAACCATTGTTGGCATTTCAAGAATACCAAGAAATCATACCAAATGAAGCAACGAGTTCAGAAGACTCAGAATCAGAGGTAGAACCTCAAGATTCAGAAAGCTCTGATGGTGAAGAAGAATTCATCAAAGAGTACAATCTAAAAGTATACGTTAACAAGATAGAACAAAAGAAAATTTCAAATCTTGTTGAAATAGAAAACTTACTGAAACCCATAATCAGTGAGGATCCCCAGCTATACTGGAACACTTATCAAACAGAATAATTTGGCTGGAATAATTTCTTTCACTCGTACAACAATTAAGTTATATATACAGGGGACGTTTACAAGAGAATCACCCTAAGTAGGAAACTATCTCTATACTGAGGAGAATATATGGCCGATCGAATATACTCTCCTAATTCAAGATACGATTTACAAGATTTTCTCTTAACAGAAAGTTCCTACGAAATTGGAGGAATTTTTCAGTGTGACGGGAGGACCACGTGGTAGTGCCTAGTGGTCCTCCCTACCAATAAAATTTTGACACGTGAGATTTTGTGACAGAAAATTATTTCAGTTATTTTGTCAAATACCATTTTAGATTTATTATTGTTTTTCTAAACCCTACACCCTAAATCCTAAACCCTAAACCCTAAAACCCTAAAACCCTAAACCCTAGTCCAAACTCATCAAAGATTGATTAAAGTCATTTTACAAAAAGTAAAATATATAAATTTATAATTTATGTGATAAAATTACACATGTTGAAATTTTATTGGGAGGAAAGATTACTAAGAATTGCTACGTGGTCCTCCCGTCATATTTAAAAATTTCTCACGAAATTGGGTGGTAAAAAATCAAAAGTACCAAATTTCTATCCTAGCATTAATTATCTAATTTAATTACGAGGAACACATCTATATATATAAGGCTTTTTTGACTTTAAATTTGTTCTTATTTATCTATCAATTCCAAACAAGAAGGGAGCCATTTCTTCCATTTAACAAGTATGGTTGAGATTTGTAGAGATTCGGCCAAAAAAGGAAAAAACATTGTGAGGAGGAACAGACAAAATTTAATCTGATCCAAAAAGCTGCTTTGGTCAAAGCTACCAATGGCTCCTACTGGCCTGCAGGTTTGTTTTCCGACCAGGCTGCCAAGAGAAATATTGGTGACGACCTCATCTTATATGTTAATTAGTTGAAGAGAAGACGAGAGAAACATTCAGCTTGTTCAACTAGGAGCACCCTTTCAGAATGATAAGCAGTGAATTCTAGGTTTTCATATTATTTTACTTTTTTGGGGTTTCTCTCGATCTGTTGGTTTTGAAACTATGTAATGGTGAAAACAGATTGTTCAAACAGTCATGGGTCTCTGAGCATTCATCTTAATTAACACACAAAAACAGAAAATCAAACACAAACAAAGTGACAAAAAAGCCAGCAACACAGATTAACTGAGACAATCACTACTGGAAACAAGGACTGAGGCGACGAAGATTGGAAAGGGAAAATCAAACTTCGTCGCCTCAACACATTGAGGCGACCAATATTGAATTGGTCGCTTCAGAAAACGAGAGCGACGACTTTTGATCAATCATCATCGCTCACATCTTATTGAAGCGACGAATATTGGTTGTTGTCGCCTCCCAATAATGTTTTGTAAACTGTAGCGACGAAAATTCAAAGTTCGTCGCCGACGTAAAATTCAAGCGACGGATTTTATAACTTTCGTCAATATTCGTCGCTGACTTCTTATACGAAGCGACAAGTATTGAGCAATAGTCGTCGCTTCATGTAATCTGGTCAACCATATTTTCATAGTTTGGAGAGTTGTAGATTTGGCATTTGGTGTCCGATTGACGATTGTAATACATTTTCGGAAAGGAAACGACGCCACGAGTCAAACTCGTAGCTTTGTGATGGAGGTGTTATCCAAGTATAAAATACCTGCAAAACAACTTCATACACATAATACCCTTCTTGTGTCGAGTGTAGTATTGACAAGTAGGGATCGTTCTATCCGGGGAAATCAAGGGCTTTCAATCACACAAAGTATTGCACAAAAAAGGGGGTATCAATTTTTATGTATAATTATCTACTGAATTTTTACTAAATTTATAAATCCTAAATTATATATTTACATGTGATCAACATCTTCCACACAATCACCAAACACAAATCTCATTATACATGCAACAAAATTAAAACAAGTAATAGGGGTAGCAGCAAATAACGAATTCAAAATCAACTAAGCTCCAATTTAATCAGGGCCAACGCAACTTATCCTAATTATTCAAGACATCATAAGTATTTAGAACCCACAACGCGTGTAATCCTAAACATGGTACTAATCGGTTTAATAACACAACGCGTAGAAATTAAACACAAATAGCACATAAGCACATATTGTCGAATTGGAACATGTTAGCAAGTATGGCGTCACTCATCTCACATCGACATGTAAATTGTCATAATTACTCTAGCCCTTAGATAAATACATATTAAAATCCACAACGCGTGAGATCCAACATATATTAAATCGGCATATGAATTCAACACCTAGATAACACTCATGGCCTTTCGAATGTATCTAGACATCTCCTTCGGTTGCACACGAATTATGAAAATAAACCTAATTAAATTAAGAATATAAGCTAAAGCTACTACCCATAACACAAATTTAATTAAATAGCATGCATAATTCGGCTCTATCCATATAAGGCTCGAATTCTGATTCATTGTCAGCTGTCCGGGAGAGTCCGTGGAAGTTGAGAGACGTGCACAGGAATTTTCCCGAAATTAATCAGGATTTGTTGCGATTTTCTTCCTCTATTTTCTGCCGAAAATTCCCAAGATAATGGCTGAATAATTGAGCAATATCTCTTCAGGTTTTCCATGAATTAATTCAGCCAAAAATCTTGCACAAAGGATGGAATTCAGTCCACATTCGTAAGCCAAATCCATGTAGAACTCGGTTTAGGTTTTCTTCTTTCGGCAGACTTGACCTTTGTGCATTCAAACTGGCATAACTTTTTCCTCAGAGCTCCGATTGATGCGATTCCAAGTCCCAGAGAAACTAGACTCGTAGAGCTTTCCAACGGCGTATGGCACGTTCTCTGGTTCCAAGCGATGTGTCCCACAGAAATTCCGGAAGTCAAGACACAGTCCCAGGAAAATCCTGGTAGTCCCTGGATTGGTTTTCTCAAACTGCCAAGTTGCAGCCTTCATTTGGGTGACTTCCCGAACTCCGATTGATCTGAAATTTTGACACAATACACTTTAGCTTCCCAATTATATGCATACCAAATTTCATCAAATTTGGAAAAGGATAGATCAGTTTAGCACGAGCCTCAAAATCACGAAAACAACATAAATTTCATTTTTTTGCTCAGATTTCTATACTTAGTCATTTTTCTGATTATTAAGCACACTTTCTCCAAAACTCTACCAACATGACACTAAACTAAATTATGACTCAATCTTACTCTAAATAGACATAACAAAGCATAAATAAGGGATAATACACATTAATAACGTTGCACATTGTGCTCTTATCAACTACCCCACACTTATCATTTGCTAGTCCCTAGCAAAACAAAATAAAAAGACTCAACACTACTGCCCCTAAATAATTGTCTCAGGATCTTTACACACATAGCTTTCAAGTTAAGCATTCAATGTAAGCACAATAATCCCAAGCGTCATAGACATGTATCATAGCATGAACAAGTAAGAAACGAAAATCACAAGCAATGACATGTTATGTTGATTCCATCCTCCTCACTAGGCATACTCTCTTCTTTTCACTCATGATATGGCAATTCACTCATAGTATATGCAACAGAACAGATTGTAAGGCAACAAATAGCTTGCATATTTCATCAGATAGAAGCACTTTGTGAATCAATCTTTCAGGAAAAACTTCATATAACAACTATGTGCACAAATGAACCAAAGCCATATGCTCACTCTTGACAAAAATCTCCACATACAAAGTTCACCTATTATTCGAATCATGAGAGATCTTACATGGGAAAATAGTGGGGCTAGGCATAAGGAATTCGCATTTAGAATAGTGGTGAGAAAATGTCACCAAGACTTAGTAAAGTTCAATACTCCTTATGACTACACTTCAAAAGGGCCAAGTTTAAACTTGTTGGGCCCAACTTCATTCTTTTCTTCCCCATAACATAGTGAATATGAACAAAGGTCAAGTATAACAATGCTAGACTTTCAAATAATCATACAATTCCAAATTCACCACAAGAACTCATCCAATTATTTTAGTTGCCGAAATCTCCAATTTTTCTTATTCTCGGATCGGATTTTCTTTCAAATTTTTCTGTCCGATTTTCTTTTCTTTTCTTTATTTCGGCAACACAATTCTTTTCATGTAATTCTTTTCATGCAATTGGATAAGTTTTACCCCACACTTACTTCACAACATCACTTCAAATAACAAATTCCAATTAAACTTTACCAAGTCTTGACAACAATGGAAAGAATAAACTGTTCTAAGCTCAAGGAAAGTGTATCATGGTGATGAAATAAAATGGCACAATGTCGGCTCAAAGGGGTTAAAACTAAGGAGTCCCATGATGGGCACAAATTAGGCATAAGTTTTATTTGGCATTGGTGGTAATCCTAATATGATCTTTTCAATCCTTTTCAAAATCAAGGCATTTCATGAATAATAGTCTCAAAAATTGTCAAAAGTGAGTTCTAGCATTCTAGAGTTCATTAAAAGCTATGGCACATAGTCATTGAATAATCAAAGAATAATGAAGTTTTGAAAAAAATCTGCCCATTTGTATCACTCAAGAAGGAAAGTATATGGCAATCAAAGCTCACAAAGGTTATTATGGAACAAAATCAACACAACATACATGCTTCTTACACAATTAAGTTCAAGTCTCAAATGTTCATACCAATCACAAAGTCCATGAAACTCACAATTAATTCTCAAGATTAAGCGAAACCATCATCTATGTACTCAAAGATATAATCATGATAGACTATTAGGGGCACCTAAGACTCAAAAATTAAACAAAACAAACAAAAGCAACGAAATTTTTATTTTTTTTTATTTTTCTGATTTTCTGATTTTTTATTTTCTTTTCTTTTTATGACTCTAAACAAAAAACTTAAAACAAAAAACAAACATGTGAAACATGTATCCCTACCCCACACTTAGAAAATTACATTGTCCTCAATGTACACAAAAATTATGTAGTAATTTCCAAGCATTTGATAATTCACAAGTTCCACATTTATACAATTCAACCAAAAAGAGTTTAGGGTTTAGAAATTCAAACTCTCGTAGACGGCTCCTTCACAATTTTGGTTGAAATGGGTTGCCTCCCATGCAGCGCTTAATGTTTATAGTCTACTCAGCCTAGACTCTTCACTTCTTAATCAAGTTGTGGACGACGCCTTTTGGAGTGTACACCTCCAAATTCGTGCCTCCTTACAATGGCTATCATAACTCGATGCATGATTACTCCACTCTTCAACTGCATCACATCAAGATAAAGAAATTTAGAAGAGTGGAGATGAGAATTCAAAGAATAAGTTAGTAGTGAGTTAGTGAATTAGCTAAAGTTAGAAGTTAGTGTATAAATATACAATAATTAGCTAAGTAGAATTTAATTGTAAATCAAGAACACAAGTTGAGAGTGGTGGAACTCGTTTCTTGCAACACTTGTCGTCCTTCCCAAGTCAATGAGAGCTCCAATCAACTGTTTACAATGTAATTCTTCACCTCTTCCTTATGATCTGCAACTAACAATTAAACTCTACAAGAATCATGAGAATCAATATGTATAGGTTAGAAAGAATGAGTTAGAATAAGTTAGAGTATAGGTTAGAAATAAGTTAGAAGTAATATGTATAAGTTAAAAAAAAAAAAAAAATTACTGTTCACGACACTATTACGATTTCACTGTTCACCGTTACTATTTACGATCACTGTTCACAGAATTTACAAGGCACACGAAATTTACAAGAGATCATACAATGGCACACGAAATTTACAAGGCAAAACACACAAATAAAATTCTCAAAACTTCACACAAATCGTCATTCACACAAAGCATCGAAAATTTCACAAGTGTGGAAAAAAATTTCAAACACCGATTTCAACATGTACAAAACACATGGCGTCACAACCTAGCTTCTTTCTAGTTGATTTTATTCAAAAACCCTAATTCTCAAGGTACGTGGAGCAGAGGAGATAACAGTGCAATGGACTGATACAGCCCAAGGTAGTATCATGCTTATTCCGATATACCTCGAAAATTAAAGACGAATTTTATCTTTTGAAGAAAAATAGATTCACATATGCTCAAGTTATTTCCTAGCGTCTAAAGTGAGGTGATGCTTCGGCACAAGCGGTTGTCTAGGTCGAAGATATTTTACTTTTCTAAGGCGGTGTCGTTAAAATTCACGGAGAGTAAACTCTCTTTAGGAACAAGGCAGGTCTCAAAGTTTTTAACCACGGAGGACAAGTCCCCTATCGACTCACTCACAGAGAATGAACATCAGTCTGTGGGTCTTGAGAACCAGTTTTACAAACCTCGAACCAATCAATGAAAAATAACTTGCCCTATACTTTGTAAAATAAACTCAGGTCCTAGCGGTCTACAAGTGTTGATTAAAACCGCCATCAACCTCATAGAAGTAATACTATTGCCGAAATGTCGCTTGTATGCGTGGGGGGGAAGTATCCCGCGTTTCCCAATCTACATAAAAACGGATTCAACAAAGCACCATTCATATGAAGGGTTTTGGTTATGATCAACAAAAGAGACTTCACCTACATGTTACACTTTAGAAACTACAATAAACTCAAAGCATATACAAAAACTATCAACTTCCTAGAATTTATCTAAGTGTAACAACATTCACAAATATCCATCACATAATCGGCAATTAATCAAAACAAAAACCAAAAACCAAAAACAAAACAAAAATCAGAAAATTCCCTATTTACTATTACATATCCGGAAAATCCTATTATACATATTCCAAAAACTATAGCAAAATTAAATAATCTGCAATATACATAATTACAAAACAACACTTTATGAATCAAAATCATTAAATTTCCCCGGCAACGGCGCCAAAAACTGATGGAGGTGTTATCCAAGTATAAAATACCTGCAAAACAACTTCATACACATAATACCCTTCTTGTGTCGAGTGTAGTATTGACAAGTAGGGATCGTTCTATCTGGGGAAATCAAGGGCTTTCAATCACACAAAGTATTGCACAAAAAAGGGGGTATCAATTTTTATGTATAATTATCTACTGAATTTTTACTAAATTTATAAATCCTAAATTATATATTTACATGTGATCAACATCTTCCACACAATCACCAAACACAAATCTCATTATACATGCAACAAAATTAAAACAAGTAATAGGGGCAGCAGCAAATAACGAATTCAAAATCAACTAAGCTCCAATTTAATCAGGGCCAACGCAGCTTATCCTAATTATTCAAGACATCATAAGTATTTAGAACCCACAACGCGTGTAATCCTAAACATGGTACTAATCGGTTTAATAACACAACGCGTAGAAATTAAACACAAATAGCACATAAGCACATATTGTCGAATTGGAACATGTTAGCAAGTATGGCGTCACTCATCTCACATCGACATGTAAATTGTCATAATTACTCTAGCCCTTAGATAAATACATATTAAAATCCACAACGCGTGAGATCCAACATATATTAAATCGGCATATGAATTCAACACCTAGATAACACTCATGGCCTTTCGAATGTATCTAGACATCTCCTTCGGTTGCACACGAATTATGAAAATAAACCTAATTAAATTAAGAATATAAGCTAAAGCTACTGCCCATAACACAAATTTAATTAAATAGCATGCATAATTCGGCAATCATATACAAAATTCCCAAACATTTATAACAAAGATCCGAAGATCCCATATATAATTATCAATACCAAAAACAAATCCAGAAATTAAAACATATTTCATAGACAAAAGTATGTTTAAATACAAAGAATTAAAAACCAAATAAATACAATCCATGTTACAACCTTATGAAGATTCGGCAAGGATTGGTGAAGGATGAATTTTGGTGAATGATGAAGGTGGAATTCGGCAAAGGATTCTTGGTACAATTTCTGAAATTAAATGGGCAGAGGTTCGGCAAGGTTTTTGAGGGGAAGAGAAGATAATTTTCTGTGCAAAAGCCTTGGTATTTATAGAGGAAGTAACCTAGAGAAGCCAGCCACAAACCAAAACCGAATTGGTTTAGGTTTCCTTGATTTTCTGAATTCGGCAGAATGACCTCCGTGTATTGATTACGTCATAACTTTCTCTAGAAAATAGCTATTGAGGTGATTCTAGTTGGGTTGGAAACTAGACTCCCGTAGCTTTCTATCCATATAAGGCTCGAATTCTGATTTATTGTCAGCTGTCCGAAAGAGTCCGTGGAAGTTGAGAGACGTGCACAGGAATTTTCCCGAAATTAATCAGGATTTGTTGCGATTTTCTTCCTCTATTTTCTGCCGAAAATTCCCAAGATAATGGCTGAATAATTGAGCAATATCTCTTTAGGTTTTCCATGAATTAATTCAGCCAAAAATCTTGCACAAAGGATGGAATTCAGTCCACATTCGTAAGCCAAATCCATGTAGAACTCGGTTTAGGTTTTCTTCTTTCGGCAGACTTGACCTTTGTGTATTCAAACTGGCATAACTTTTTCCTCAGAGCTCCGATTGATGCGATTCCAAGTCCCAGAGAAACTAGACTCGTAGAGCTTTCCAACGGCGTATGGCACGTTCTCTGGTTCCAAGCGATGTGTCCCACAGAAATTCCGGAAGTCAGGACACAGTCCCAGGAAAATCCTGGTAGTCCCTGGATTGGTTTGCTCAAACTGCCAAGTTGCAGCCTTCATTTGGGTGACTTCCCGAACTCCGATTGATCTGAAATTTTGACACAATACACTTTAGTTTCCCAATTATATGCATACCAAATTTCATCAAATTTGGAAAAGGATAGATCAGTTTAGCACGAGCCTCAAAATCACGAAAACAACATAAATTTCATTTTTTTGCTCAGATTTCTATACTTAGTCATTTTTCTGATTATTAAGCACACTTTCTCCAAAACTCTACCAACATGACACTAAACTAAATTATGACTCAATTTTACTCTAAATAGACATAACAAAGCATAAATAAGGGATAATACACATTAATAACGTTGCACATTGTGCTCTTATCACTTTGCCACGATGTGTGGGCTTTTTCGGGCTTTCGAGTTCGTTTAGGCCCTCAAAACGGCAGTTTAATATGTTTTAAATAAGGTTTACCGCATCGATCGGGGCTCTAACTTTGTCGGATTTAAGTGATTTTTTTACCATAACCGTATTTCATCATAACGATCAAATGTTATTTCACAGTATTTTTCAAAATTTTACTTCTTTTATATAGTTGCTTCGAAAAGTTGTACACTTAAGTATAATCTGATAATCAAGTTATACCGTATTAGTAAGAATGTTGTCGTTATAATGGCTAAATTCACAAAATGAAAAATTTGACCATCTGATGTGATCGTTATAGTTAAATATGAGTAGAGTATAAAAATCAGCTCGTTTCGTAAACGTTCGACGCTCGATCGAAACGGTCAACCATATTTTCATAAAACTTATCACACGAAAACCCTATTACGTACCTTTAGATGACCTTGTTTCGTCGACTCTTCCAAACATTAAATTCTCAAATAGATGAGACGTAATCAGCCATGTAAAAATTTGGTAACTTTTACCTCCCGATACTATGGTTCCCCATAGAGAGAAATAAGTTTAAATAAGGTTGACCGCGTCGATCGGGGCTCTAACTTTGTCGGATTTAAGTGATTTTTTTTACCATAACTGTATTTCATCATAATGATCAAATGTTATTTCACAGTGTTTTTCAAAATTTTACTTCTTTTATATAGTTGCTTCGAAAAGTTGTACACTTGAGTATAATCTCATAAAAAATTTATAATCTTTTAAATATTATTGAAGCGACGGATTTTGTATTACTTCGTCGCTTCAGTATAATCAATAAAAATTTTAAAATCTTTTAAATATTATTGAAGCGACGGATTTTGCATTACTTCGTCGCTTCAATTTTATATATTATTGAAGCGACGGATTTCGTCTTACTTCGTCGCTTCAGTGTTGAATCCGCGCCACATGCTGAGAACCAATTAAAACACATTGCGCGGATCACCCTATGAACGGTCAGATTTTCCAGATCTAACGGCCATAATTCAAAGCCTTTTTATATATATTCTTCCATCTCCTCCTTCCTCTTCACTCCGTCTCCTCCCTTGCTGTCGCCTCCTCCACTCCCTCCCTCCCTCCCTCCCTCTCCGGCCTCCTCCACTGCCTCCCTCTCCTCCGCCCGCTCCTCCTCGCCGTCGCCATCCTCCTCCCTCCCTCCCTCCCTCCCTCTCTCTCCTCCCTCCCTCTCCTCCTCGCCTCCTCCACTGCCTCCCTCTCTCTCCTCCTCTTCCCCCTCTCCTCCCTCCCTCCCTCTCCTCCACCGCCTCCCTCTCCTCCACCGCCTCCCTCCCTGTCCACCGCCTCCCTCCCTCTCCTCCTCGCCGTCGCCGTCGCCTCCTCCACCGCCTCCCTCCCTCCCTCTCCTCCTCCCCAACCCCGCAGCGATGGCAGAGCGCCTGCTCGTTCTCCGACTTCGTCGCCTCCTCCACCGCCTCCTCTGTCGCCTCCTCCGTCGCCTCCAAAAACTGGACATAAAAACGAAATCGAAATTAAACGAAAATGGCGGGAAATTTTTTTAAAACGAAAATGGAGACATGAAGCGACGAACATTGATATTCGTCGCATGAATTTTATCATCCCATACACTCTAGCGACGACTTTTGAACCAAACTTCGTCCCCTCAAATTGTAAGCGACTACCCAAACTTCATCTCCTAGAATTGGAAGCGACAACCCAAAATTCGTCGCCTCGAATGTGAGGAGACGACTCAAACTTCGTCGCTCATAATTTGGCGACAAATTTTGAAGTCGTCGCTTGAAATGTCCAAGTGACGACTTTTGGAGCAAAAGTGGTCGCCTCGAATCGAAACGACGAAAACGAAGCGACGACCTCTAGCGACGACTTTTTTGTCTCTTCGATGTCGAAGCGACGACTTTTGACGACAAAAAGTCGTCGTTTCGTTTGGGTTTTCCAGTAGTGAATATATATGATTTCAGAAAATGAGGCAAAGAAATCTGCAGAAGAATGAGGAGGAAATTGGACAACTTACGTTCGCCATAACTTGTAGATTGGAGTGAACTTGAGGCGTGGCAGAAAGTAGTGAGTGGATTGCTCTTCTTCTCTATCAATTCTTGGTCTGAGTTAGAATAGAAATGTGTGAAATGAGGGTTTGGCGGCGGCGGCGGGGAGAGAGAGAGAGAGAGGTTAGTAGGGAGTGAATAGTACCACCATCGATCTTCTCAGTGCCACTGCACTGTCCTTAGCATGCATCTCTGTCTTTACTACTCTCTCTCTCTTTTCATTTTTTTGTTTTAACTCTTTCAATTCGATGACATGGCATTTCCATTTGGATCTCTGCAAATGGGAAACCATAGCTAATTAAGCTAGCTCCAACAAATTAGCTACTGTAACTAATTAACTAGTTCGTTAAGAGTAAGTGCAATTAATTAAGCTAAGAGTAAATTTCAAGCTGAGAGTAAGTGCATCTAGTCGATGTTTATAAAAACACACTATTATCCTATTTTGTTAAAATTAGCTCATCTGTGTATGAAATTAACTGTAACGTACGGCTCTCTTCTTGGATGTCGATCATCGTATTACATTACCATATATGTTTTTAGAGATCGAGCATTATGCACTTTCTGAATTATATAATACTGCCCTAGCCTAAAGTCCTGGACAAGTTTCTAATATATACGTATATACTATACAGTGTTATGTAAACCTAAGCTAGCTAATAAGGAGAGAAGATAGAAAACTTGACGAAGTGGGATAGCTCAAGTGGTAAAAAACACCATTACCTAAGAAGTAGTTATTAGGTCCTGAATTCGAGCCACGATAAAAATAGGTGTGAAATCTTCTACAATTTGAGTAAAGTACATATATACAAGCTAACAACCAGCAACTGAGCAAGTATAATGATTCGAACTGCAGGATCCCATAGTAAGCTAGCTATTGTTAAATTTGATCGAGTATGTAGCTAGGTACACATGGCATTGTTGATCAATTATGTATGTACGTAATTAAGAATGCTAGCTAATTCGTTGGATAGAAACTAGAGATCGAGTTTGGATTCGCACACAGTTTAAGATTATTACGGATTCCGAAGAGGCAACAGTGCACCCATTTGTTTACTTTCTTTAAAAAAAAAAAAAACTAATCATTTCGTGCTTGGGACTAGCAAAATCCATAATATAAAACCAAAATCTTAGACTTCCTAGCTGTAATACTCGAAATAGTTGGTAACACATCAGTTCTCAAAATGGTCTTATAGCAACTACAATACTCGAAATACAGTATTATACTCAATTACCTCACCAAGAACAACGAGCAAAGGTAGCGAAAATTTCCTGACTTCATGGGTTAACCAAGAACAATGAGCAAAGGAAGCACTTTGATACCCAGAATGAAGACTGTTAATTGTTACTGTCGGATGCGTTTCTTATAGGAATGCCGGCACAGAATCGAACTCCATACTAGATGAACCAACCAAGTACACCGTACCATTGGAGACAAATTGTCGCCAAAGAGAAAACTAAGTCCCAGGGATGGTCCATGGGATTTGATCTAGTTATTCTTGAAAACCTTGGCATACAACTCTTCTTCTATTGGAAACTACCATTAGGTTCTCGCACGCCACGTACAGCTGGCATGCCCCATGCAATAATCTGGGTTTTAACTTTGATGAGATCATGTATCACCCTAGAAGTCATGCAGGTGCTTTGTTTGATGATTTGCATGGGAACACTCCCAAACTTACTGTTAAGAGAGATTGGAATCAATATGGTCAATTACTATTTTGGCACCAGTATTTACACAACCAAAGTGAGCGTCAAACTCACTAAAACAGTGTGTTTATCAACAAATTCCAGAAAATTCAGTCCAACAAGTGTAGGGAACTCACTTCACAAGAACACAGCTCAGAAAGTAAGGCGGTTCTTGTCAAACTCTATACCATTACTAGTTTACTACACTCTCAACCAAATTTTAAAACCTGAAAAATTAGACAAAACTCAAAAATTTATCTCGGCAATGTAGTGTTTCACTAAGATTCGTTCCCATGCAATTAATTTATCATTTTCATTGTTGTATTTGGTAAGTCATAAAAACAAAATATTCAATAGAAAATATCCATTTAGTATAAATTTGACCCCCTCATTACTCATTCCAATGACCACCCTAGTTTCTTCCCTTATTAAACATAGGGAAAATAGACTAAACAGTGTCTCATCTTTTTTATTTTCTAACATTCGGTATCTCACGTTTCCAAAACTTCAAAATGGTGTCTCACTTTTTAACTTTGCCTTAACCTTAGTACCTAGAGCCGTTAAATCCCTAACGGAGTTTGTTATGCTGTCATTTCTGACCAATATACCCTTTTTCCTAAATAATACTGAAATTATTTTTTTAATTTTTTTAAATTTTTTTTTACTTACTTACTTACTTGCTTACTAAAACTTAATTACTTACCAATTCTAAGATCTAATATTCAACATGCCAATTTTTGTTGACAAAGATGTATTTGTTTAAGATCTACAATCTGTTTTTCTAGAATATAGATATATTTTGTAAATCTAAAAATTAAATCCCAATAACCTATCATATTTCTATTAAGCTTTTCCCTAAAGTTTTTTAATATTCTTAATTTTTCTCGCTTTTCTTTTAATTGTTGTTCAGTTTCTCTAATATATTTAATAAATAAATTAATCTCTAAGAGAAAATAATTAATGACTAAATTAATTGTTTAACTTCGAGTATAGAGGATAGATTATATATTTGTAGTATGCTAAATAAACAAATTCATGGACCCACCACGCTCCGTCAAAATGTAAAATAAAGAAAATTAAAAAAAAAACAGAAAATAAGGATATTCTGGTCTTTTTCACAGTATTAACAAAATATTCTAACAAAATATTCTTTACTAACGTCTCCAGACACCAATCTTCTATCTAAGTAAGAACTTGAGACACTGTTTTGATATTTGAGACACTGTTTTGTAAAATTGAGACACTAAAGGTTAGAATGGCTAAAAAGTCAGACACCATTCAGTCAATTAACTCTTAAACATAAGGTAACAACTCATATTGCCAATTTCAACAAATCTATTCAACTCTAGTACAGTTTTAATATTTTTCTTTCTTTTTTGCCCTTCTGCCCTATCTAACAGATTTTTGAAATATAACGTGTTGAGAAAGTGGAAGATAGAGAAGACTTTGCCGGAAGGTCACAAAACTCCGCCGGCGAACCCCGGTTGCTGGATTCCGGTCACCAAATTTTTTTTGCCGGAATATTTTTTTCCAATATTAAATTATTGACTCTGACTTTAAGCATGTTACTGACTCTCAGTAATCAGGTTTCTGACCCCCAATAAGCACTTATAAATTGTAGTAAGCACGTTACTGACTCTCAGTAATCAGGCTACTGATCCAGACTGGAATCGAGTCATTAAATACCAATCCAACATCCCTTCCCAGTTCATATGGCCGGACCACGAAAAGCCTAGCCCCGATGTGCATGTCCTTCTCGCTCCGACTATCGACCTCAACGGCTTCCTCAGCGGCGACCCTGCCATCGTCAAGAACTCAATTCATTTAGTTGACGAGGCCTGTAAGAAGCATGGATTCTTCCTGGGTTGAGAGAGAGAGAGAGAGAGAGAGAGAGAGAGAGAGAGAGAGAGTTATAGTTTTTAGATCCGGAGGGAGAGAGAGGAAAGATTGAGTGGTAGATATGGAGCCTTTTTTCTAAGAATAATTGGTTTGAGCATGTAATATTGGTTTGGGTAACTTTTCCCTTATTGTTGACTAAATGGTCATTCTCCCAATATTTAATTACAATTTTTATTAAAATTTATTTACTAATTAAAAACATCAATTTAGAAGAGAAAAAAAGAAAATACAATTTAAAGGAAAATTTTTATTTCCTTTGTAACATGTAATTAGTAATTACAACAAAACATCACTTGTACATGAAAATAAAATGAATTCATATTCCATAATTTAATTACCTGACAACTAAACGGGCCTAAAACTTATATATATTCTCCCCCAATTGAAATCTAACGGTCCTGAAGATTAAACGTGGACAATTTCAAATTTTCAATAGTCCAGATAGAACCGCATTTATTCGATCACTTTCCTCTGTTCTCTGCTCTTAATTCCCAACATTGAGCCCAGAACTTACAAATTCGTGTTCTTCCTTACTGTGCGATAACATTTCAACCTACACCGCTTTGACAAAAGAGTGAAGCGTGCAGGGGCAGGAATGTCGTTTCGATCCAAATTCTCGTTTAGGGGCAAGGGCAAGATCGAGGGTGGTAAGGATGTGGACGAACAAGGGAAGCAGCGTCCTGGGGGAGCAGTCCTGGTAGCTGCAAACAAGTTACTGAGCACTCTGCACCGGGAAAAGAAATCAAAAGCGTTTATTCCAGCGGACGACCGGTCTCTATATCTCAACTTCGGGGAGTACGGAGAGGATGGCAGTAAGGTATCATACACAATTCTATCAGTCAGCTTGCGCCAATTGCTTGATGCTTCTTCTGCAGTAAAATTACAGTTGGTTACCAGATTTTCCGACGATGGGATGCCCCGTTATATGGGTTGCGGCGTCTGGGGCAACAATATACACTTGGGTGGTGGGGCGGTACCGGTTTATAGTCATTCTATGACAGCACATGCTCCTGTTCTTGGAAAGCTCCGACATCACCTGGTCCGAAAGATTTATAGCTTTGAGATTGAGACTCGCAATGTGGTGGAGCTGCCGAAGATGCTAAGAGGAAGCATTCAGCCCCAGCTGGTGGAGGTGGACAACAACCTATTTGCTGTGGGTAAATCATTCCCCTCCTTTGAAATGTTTGACGGGAATCATTGGTCCAAACTTGCTACTCCTGCGCACTCAACCTATTTGTGCTATCCCTTTACACGTTGGGACCCGCATGTTCAGCACGATATCTATTATGCAGTTGCAGGCACGAGTATATTGGTTTCCGATGGTAAGGGGAGCCAAGGTATGGGGAGCTTCCGCTTTGACACTACTGACCCAGACCAAGGCTGGACACCAGTAATGACAGTCCACCCATTATCCGAGCAATGCTTAGATCGCCTCTCTTTCGAGGGCACAACTTTAGTTGTCGATGATGGTAACCAATTTGTATTGTTCACTTTCCTACTCTCAGATGGTCACCACGTATCAGTGCATCTGATGTCGTATGACTTTAGTGTCATCAAAAGAGACTACAGTCGTGTGCAGCTGCCTTCGTACTTAAGGAAGTACAAGGATGATCGTCTTGGTGATCTTCCATTACCTAATTATCAGCTGGTACACCTAGGAGAGAACAATGTTTGCATTCTTTTATCTGAAATCCGACCTAGTGGAGTGGATGGTGAGAAGAACAAGATGATTAGATGTGTTGAATCCGCAGCATTCAAATTCAATGTCACTAACATTACTAAATTGCCCTTTAAAATCAAATTCCTGCCTCGTACACCAATGCTCATATTTGATGATGACAATGGTGACGATGGGTACGTGCCTTTTAAGGCCGGACAAATGCTAGGAGCCTTCATTATGTAAGCATCCTACCCTCCTTCCTTTTTTGCTGTTCAATTAATTTTTTTGTTTGTAAGTCTCTCTTTTGCTTGCATTTGATGGTTTGCGAAACATTTGTGTCTCAGATTGCATTTATAATGTAAGACTACACTTGGTGTAGAAATATACAGTCTAGGTTATTGGATAGAATATGTATAATTGGTTGAGAATACCATTATAATAACTCCTGATTCTGCTAAAGCTGAGAAACATTTCTACCCAACATTTAACTTCCTCTAGATCATCAAAGGTTGATTTATATTCTAATGTTCTGCCTTGTATGGCATTAGGAATATAGAAAACATAGATACATGTGAGTTCGTCTTTTTTATTTTCCCATTACATATGCAATTTGGTATTTTTGCTTTTGCTTGTTATACAAGAAGTTCGGTCAACTTTCCATTTTGGTGCCATACAGATAGTTAACACTTGCAATGATGGACTAGTACTTTATTTGAAATCAACTAATAGAAAACCTGATATGCTGCTAAGGACTTGTCTAGAACTTAGGTTGGTGTATTAGACTGGCTTATTCTCAAGACTTGTCCTGGACTCTAGTATTCTTGCCTAAACTGCGGTAACAATCAATTTTTTTTTTTATCTCCTTAGTCTGAGGATACTCAATATTACAGCTGAAGAATGTCCTTTGTTTCTCATAATAGCTAACAACTCAGTACGATGGTAGTTGCTTCTTTTCTGTCTGGTCAAAACCATAGGTTGATAGAATCACGACTTGGCCTTAATTGCAAAAGTTAAGTAAGTTGAATGAACGCAATTTACAACTGAAATTGTCGGTTGTCCATCCAGTTTGGACTTTGGACCAGTTAACTCATGAGTCATTTGTAGCTTTTCCGTTTGGATATCTTGTATCAATGATGAACTTGTTTTATTTCTACAGCTGTAGTAAGCCTGTAAGTGTTAATACGAGAATTTCTTGCCTGTTTCAAGTTTGTCCCTTGCTGAATGAACATGCTTTGGCAAATTGGAAACCAGTCAAGTGGTTTTCTTTAATTTTCTCCTATCCTTTTTTGCGTTCATTTTCTTTTCTTCTGCTGGGCCAGATTCAGTAAGGATGTAATCTGTTTTTTAACTTGCTACAGGGAAAATGCTCAAGTGAACAAGGAGGATATTTTAGCAGAATATTAGAGTACAGGAGGATACATGTCACAATGAGAATGGTATGTACCAATTCCATAATTGAAGCTAACTTTTTGGTATCCTCAGACATGGATAGTTAGATGACGTAAATGATCTTTTTCGGTCAGTATATATAAGCACAAGATGAAGTGTCTTAATGTTGATTTTAGGGTATAAGAACTATCTTTACAAGAAATATAAAAAAGTTACGAAAATACAGGCCGGTTATAACTCTGTTTGCGATTTTCCATTTTATTAATTTTTTTTCTTCATTTGTGTTCCTTTTGTTTTCTTGGTATCCATTATTCCTACTTTCCAACAGATTTAGGATACTTGTCAGCACACCCGCATGATAGGACATAATGTAAGCAGTACAAGTCATCTTCTATGTTGTGCTACATCAATTTTTTGACGTTTATATATGTCTGACATCAAACTGAAAAGTCCAATTTTCAATGGCCATGGTCTTTTAAATTCCAAATCGTATTGAAGTAACACGATGTCCTGTATCTACAGTTTGCTTGTTTGGATCTTAAATATCAACGTAAGAATATATTTCATAATAGATGCGGGCAATCAAAATTTTCTCTTGGATGAAGTTATGGGTAGCTAATTAACTTAACATAATTTTTGAGTTCTATGGTTTTGTGCTCTAGAGGACATGATGGATATATGTGGCAGATAACATAGAATGTTATTTTTCTTCTAGATTAATAGTGAATTTGGACCCCAATGGTTCATGAATGTTGTTTTAGAAATGGAAATGTTAAAACATATAAGTGATTGAGTGATTCATGTTTGTATGTTTTAGAACCTAAATTTCCGTCAGTGAGTAAATTTTGAGCTTTAGTGGTTCAGTTGGATGTATGCTTTAGAACCTAAATATCTTAATCTCTTTACCCTGAGTCAGAAGTTTCAGCTTTGATGACTTAGGAATATTCCTGTGGACCTTACTGATTCTTTAAGAAGACTTTCAAACATGATTATTCCTGTGATTCTCTCTGGTTTCCTAACTCTGTAGAACAGCTGCTGCTTCTATACTGAAGTTTGTGCATTCATATACAAGGTCTTATTCACTGCCTCTATATATAGAGAAGTGCAAGGACTTGATTAAGAGTAATGCTAGATAGCCCACAATTTGAGAACCCACATAGAACCCACATTATGTGGCAGCTGATGTGGCAAACTTTTGTCATCAAACTCTATTTC
Organism: Potentilla sterilis; assembly: GCA_963682095.1. Lineage (NCBI taxonomy): Eukaryota > Viridiplantae > Streptophyta > Magnoliopsida > Rosales > Rosaceae > Potentilla > Potentilla sterilis. The sequence continues at coordinate 37,153,632 of OY821755.1, read as the reverse complement.
TTATTATTTTATATTTCCATTTTGCTTAATTACGAATTTCTTTTTTTTTCTTTTTACTTTCTTAATTATCTTTTAAACCCTTTTTTCTTTACCTAATCTAGAACCATGTCTTCCACATACATTATTTTCTGAGATTTCTCTCCTCCTCTCAACCCTCTCACCTCCTATTCAACTAATCAACTCCTCTATCTAATTGTGGTTTCTTCGCAACCATCATTATAAGAGCTTTCCTCACCAAAATGCGGTTTGTTTTTTTTTTCCTTTTCCTCACTATGAAATACAAATAGCATGCTTAGAATTGGGTTTAGGGAAAAGTGGATTTGAATTAGGGTTCATCATGTCTATTGTGTTCTTCCTTAATCCTGAATTATTTCTATGACCATGGTGCTGCAATTTTTTTTTTGTTAACCCTTCACGACCAAGAATCTTGCTTTTCATCTTCAATTTAATTTACTTTTCAACCTATTGTTTGAAGAATGATGTTGTGTCTTTTTTTTTGTCAAAATATTTCAGCGAGACTTGCCCGGCCATGGCGAAACTTCAACAAAATTGACTGATATGAGCACAATGTTGTTACATGTATTACAATGAAAATAGAAATTCCAGTGATCGCAGACTGTTGTGAATTGATGTAATTTATTTTGTATCGGAATGCTTTCTCATGGGTTATCTTTATAAGTAATTTCTATTCTTTGAGCCACCAAACAATTGAGAGGCACCGTACCAGAATAATAGCATTAGAACTTGGAAGCTTAGTTTGTGGAAGGGTTGAGAGGAGGAGAGAAATCTCAGAAAATAACGTATGTGGAAGACATGGTTCTAGATTAGGTAGAGAAAAAAGGGTTTAAAAGATAATTAAGAAAGTAAAAAGGAAAAGGAAACAATTAGTAATTAAGCAAAATGGAAATATAAAATAATAAGAAATAGAGTTTAATGATAAAGGTTTGCCACATCAGTTGCGACATAATGTGGGTTCTATGTGGGTTCCCAAATTGTGGGCTACCTAGTATTACCCCTTGATTAAAATGTATATTGTGGCATTGGGAATGTGCACACTTTTTTTTTTTTTATTCTGAGGGAGGCAATGTGGACACTTTATATACATGTGAATTGCTTCTTTCTTGTGCCTATAAAAAAAGTTCGGGTCATTATCCATGTTGGCTACATAAGCATTTTGATCTTTTTGCTTTTGGTGTGCATGTGTGATTGTTTATTTGCTTTTCGTTTGTTCAGCTCATAATCCATTTTGGAGCCTTACTTATGGATAGTTTATTTGAAATCAACTAATGGGAAAGCTGTATGATATTAGGAATATGTTTATAACCTACATTGTCTTAAGAGTGTCTTACTATTTATTATTTTATTATTATTTACACCTAAACTACACTAACTATTAACCTATGTTTATTGTCGTCAAGGATTAAGCAGGACAATCATTTGTATTTTCTTATTTTGCCAAATAAAAAAATCTCACAGCTAAAGAATTCTATTTTGTTCCCCCAGGATCTAACAACTTAAATATGGTGATGATTTGTTTTATGGTAAGAACCATAGGTTAATAATATAACAAGATCGCAACTTTGTCTTAATTGCAATGGTTAATTGAGTTTTAATATTTGATATTTAAACAATAGGAAACTATTTGATATTTAAACAGCAGTGAGTTTTGATATAGAAAATTTAAGTTGGCTGAATGTTCATTGACAAATTAAAAACTAGGCTAACTGGTTCTCTCTATTTTCTCCATTTCTTTTTTTACTTTCATTTTATTTTCTTTTGGTTGGGCGAGAATTGCAAAGCATTTAATCAAGATTTTATTTATTTGGAACCGGGAAAACTCACAAGTGAAGATCAGTCGTAACTCCCCTTGCAGTAGAATAACTATTGGAGTGTACAAGGATGAGGGAATGTGTGAAGGCCACTACTTGTTTTTGATCTCCTTTGTAACGGTAGCTAATTTAGAATTCAGGACTAGGCTAATTTTGGAATTCAGGATTATTAGAGCTCAGTGTCAGTAGTTCGCCACTTGAACTGGGTGGTCGCCTGCCTTGTTGGTTGTATCTTTGTTTTAGAGACTGAAGCTCTTGTTTTTGATTGAAGCCTGTAATGAGTATATATATATTTACAATTCATGCTCAGACTTTTGAGGTTCTAATCTTAGCTACGGTAACCAAATTAGATAAAATTTTACATAAATGATCTATACATTAGGTTCTAATATCTGAACGGTGGAGATGTGAAAATTTGACCGAAAAGTGTGTCAAAAAAGGAACTTCGCAAGTTAATTTCATAGCGAAGATTCGCTCTGCATATGAACTATATATGTGTGTGTGTGTGTGTATATATATATATATATATATATATATATATATATACAGAAGTTTTCAGGTGCGGACGTCCGCACCGTGCGGATGCCGCGTATCCGGCCACCGGCGAGGCGGCGCCGGCGTATCCGGCCGGTGGGCTTTGCTCGCCCCGGCCCGGCGACCCCGTCTGTGCCGGCCCGGGCTCCATCGCCGGCCGGCAGCGGCCAGAAATCCAGAAATTGCAGAAAAATGACGGGGTACTGTTCATTTTTCTGGTTTTTCTGGATTTCCGGCCGGCTGCCGGCCGGCGATGGAGCCCGGGCCGGCACAGACGGGGTCGCCGGCCACCGGCGAGCAAAACCCACCGGCCGGATACGCCGGCGCCGCCTCGGAGGTGGCCGGAAACGCCGCATCCGCACCGTGAACAGTGCGTGCGGACGTCCGTAGCCGAAAAGCACTGTATATATATATATATATATTCAAGGAATGTTAATTCCATAACTTCCGTGGTGTGTCTTGACTTAATTGGTCTAGATTACTAGTATCTTTAGTAGATAAGAAATCCCTGATTAATCGGGATACTTGATGTAATGCCTATATAAAGGTCTCATTATCTATCAATAAAACTACACTTTGCATATTATTCTTTTCTCCTAAAACACGTTATCAAGCACGTGACTCTAGCTGTTGTCTAATAACCCTAAAAAAAACCCTAACCCGAAAAATTCCAAAACCCTAAATTTTCCACCGCCAGCTTCTGCCTCCCATGCCCCTGTCCCATGCCTCGCACCCTGCGGCGCACTCGCTCGGTAGCAGCCCCTGCCCCTGCTGTGCTCCCCGCAAGCCACTCGGCAGCAACCTTCTTTTCCTCTCGGTTCATCTTTGTGTACATCCCTTTGCACACATCCCCCGAAGATCAAGATTGCTTGGAAACCATCCAAGCTTGCTTCAAGGCCTTCCTCCTTATCTTGAAGAAATCAAGAAGAATCGAGAAAAACAAGCTTCCCCAAGAATCAAGTTTCTTTCGAACAAGCTTTGCTCGAAGAGGCCAAATTTTCATTAAAGCTCCCGCTTTCTGTAATTTAATTTCTGGGATTTTTGTCTTGCATCCGGGACCATTTCGTGTTCCTGCTACCTCATCCCGATTCTTACGCTTCTCGGGACGGTTTCTGAGGATTTCATCAACTCGGTACCACTGTTTTAAGGGGTAACTGTGATCTTACCGACCATCGTTGTGCTTGTGACTGTGATGTCACTGTGAATCAAAAAGTATTTTTCAAAAGAAAATTAAAGGGAAGATATCGATTGTGACTTGTAGTCACTTTTTACATCGATTTATGTGACCATAATACATCTTGACACTATTCTAAAAATTAATCAAACTTGTTTAGTATTCGCTTTGATCGATACTAACGTCTCTCTATTTGTATTTTGTAGATGTCTGACACTCAGCGTCCAGAATTTGACATCTTTGATGTCCAAGGCAAGGAATACAAGAGGTGGGTCTCTGATGTTGAGAATACCTTCATCGGAAAGAGATTCACGGCTACCATAGTGCCTCAAGCTGATGAGAATCAGCAAGCCTCTCTTGAAGAAAAAACTCAGGCCTTGATGTTTCTCAGGTGTCATATCCATCCGACTCTCAAGAAGCAGTACTTGAAGAAAATATATCCCAAAGAGCTATGTGACGTACTTAAAGATCGCTTCGACAATGTGCATGATGCACAACTTCCTGACTTATTATCAGATTGTGAGCAAATCCGCTTATTGGACTTTGAAACAGTCCAGGAATATCATAAGAATATGCTCAACTTATAGTCTGATATGAGTTTTTATGGTGTCGAGAAAACCGGTCACGCATGATGGAGAAGACGTTCACCACGTTTCCAGAATCTGTGTCCATGTTGTCGCACCAGTACCACCATCTTCTAGAAAAGGGCACCATTAAAACATTCAGCGATTTGATGAATGTGCTCCAAAGGAAAGAAATGTAACATCATTACGCATGTCTCACACACTTGTAGTTGGTGCGTTGTGCTCTTTTTCCTTCGACCATGCTATTGTTTTTGCCCAAGAGGTTGTTGTTTTGCTGGCAAGGTTTTAGCGAGACAACAGTTTATGCACAATAAGGTTCGCGACACAAGGGGGAGTGTTCAAGAAAGGTTAATTCCGTAACTTTCGTGGTGTGTCTTGACCTAATTAGTTTATATTACTAGTATCTTTAGTAGATAGGGAATCTCTGATTGATCGGGATACTTGATGTAATGCCTATATAAAGACCTCCTTATCTATCACGTTAAATTGATCCCAAAGAAGAGAAAGACATTTTACGACAACATAAACACAAATGAAATCACATTGAACTGAGTAGATAAACAAAAAAAAAAAAAAATCACTTCGAGCTGAAACAAAGGTTGGCTTTTTGGTCCCTTTCGTCCATTGGTAAGGACACCGGCTTTTCGCCTCGAAGACACGGGTTAGACTCCCGTTAGGGATAGGTCACTATGGATGAGTTCAGATTTGCTAAGAGAATCCCCTGTACTAGTCCCCCTTGATCAAATTGCAAGGGTAGTGGAAGCTTGAGTTTCTTTTGATGTCACTGCGCTGAGAGTTCTCTTGTTAGTTACCCCCAAGCTATCGGGAAATATTCATATTGCTGCATTTTACGTTTACAAAGACGAGGCAAGAGATGATAGGATGAAGATAGCTGCTTATAGACGCAGGGGAAAAGGTGCTTCCTCTATATAAGCCCGAGAATTCCGAAACGAAAGAGAAAGTGGCACATCTATCTTAGCCAACCAAGGAAGACATCTCGCATATCGCACATGAAAGGGAAGCGCATCTCTTCAAGCCAGTTCAGTGATACGAAGGTAGGAAACTCTGAAAGGTAACTCTGGCTCTAGAAGCCAACCCAACTTAATGCTTTACTTTGACTCTGTTACTCTTTGACTTGGGGTAACCATTGTTTAGCTTAGTTTGCTTTGATCCTCTACCTACTCTAACATGGCATTTTGTTAGGTTGGTATGTTATTTAAGGAAGAACTGGGTATTTCGGTTATTTCTTTATAGAGAAAAGAGAAAGGACAAAAATCGTTGATCTCATTAAACTTTACCTTTTGTCTGTGGTGAGGGTGTGCCCTTTCCTATGGTGTCTCTTATGAGCTAGCTAGTATAAGTCTCGGTGCTTTTGTTTTAGTAAGGCCAATAGGAGAGGATTAAATGGAATTTTAATGTTTGTTCACCATGATATTAATGGGGTCATGGATCCTGCCTATACTCGTGGGCTCTACTCTAACAGGGCTCCCTTTTTAGAATGGCTCCATTGACTGCATTTATGTTAAGTCCGGTTGCTCGGGTCATTGTACCTTTCGATTATGGTATGGTATTGTCCGATTCGAACGTAGGGCTAATTTATTTTTTTTCCATATCTTCGCTAGGTGTTTATGGAATTATTATAGCAGGGTGGTCTAGTAATTAGGGGGCAGCCGTTCGGTCACTTATGATACTAGGACCAATAGGTCAAAAATGGGTTGTGCCGCAGGTGTTGGATGATCTACTCTACACAGTTGTGGGCTTATAGGGCTAGGGCTCATAAACCATTTCTTTCATTCATCAATAGGGCCTTGGTCGGTCACTTTTCGGATCGATAAGTGGAAGTCATAAAAAAGAGGTGTTTCTCTTCGCACCTTAGATCAAGAGGAAGGGTACGTAGCTTGTCAAGCTGGCCTATATATATATATATATAAAAGATTCGCTATCTTTTAGCCGGTTGTTCTTGTTTGTCTACGCCTATTAAGGACCTATAGGAGAGTCAAGGGGGGAACACCATACCTACATAGAAGAACCGTTGTTTGCTGACTTTCTAAGGTCTAAACCTTTCACTCCCCGGCGCACAGCTGCTTCGCACCACTGATAGACTACTTTTAATTAAATTAAAAAGGCGCCCTACTTAGTTGAAAAGTGACCGACAATGACAAAGGCTTGCGAAACTAAGTAGTGCCTAAAGCCCCCTGCGAATCCGTAAATTTGAGGAGCATGCGGCAACAAAGGGATGGTCCTCTATGTATTTCATTCTTTCCGGAAAGGGAAAAAAAAAAAGGTACCCCCCATCATGGTGGACTACCACTTCTTGTGATTGGGATGAGGTAGATGCCTCCCGGGGGCGGATCGAATCCTAGTTTCCTTAGGTAGCCATCGACCTACTGTTATCCTTAAACTTTCGTGCTTGGTGGAGAAGAAGCGAACAAAGGTACACTCGCTTGTTGTCTTTTTTTTCTGCTGCGAATTGGGATCGCTCGCCAGCTAGGTCAGAGTGGAGCTAGTTTTTTTTTTAGAACATATTACCCATATTTGGGGACAAGGGGCGGAACGACCTCTCGATCTATTTACTGCAGCCGAGGAATAAAAACGTCATCTAGGTGTTCCCTGTTTCTCTAACCTCCCCTACGCCTAGGACGTTGCATGGGCCAAGAGCCATAGTTAGTTGTTGTTTCCATTTGCTTGTTTTTTTTTCTTGTTGTTGATACCGGCAAGACCCAACCAGATGATGTCTGCTGGTTGGTAGTGAGAAGACTCTTAGTACCTGCATACCCAAAAAGGGGTGCTAATTAAAAACAATCATTTTATTTAATTTCTTGCTCCCCCTTAGCAGAGGAAAAGGAGTCTATCTATGTGCCTAGATTTGGTAGATTTCCTCCAACACAATCTACATAAATTCCACAAATCCCTTGGTAGATGAGTCCGACGACTCAGCAACAGTGCATAATTGAGTTTCTGGTCTGGTGGATCTGATCGGGGGCAATACACACCGGGTAAAAGAATCGTTTGAAACGAATGCATTCTTCCTTGATAGCTTTGCTACATTAAAGAAAGAGAGTTTTGAAAGAAAGTTTCATTGTGGAAATCTAATAGAATGAATTGAAATCCGTGGATTCTAACGAGCTCCAAGAACGGTAGAATCTCTTCTTGAGTCGCCGCCCATTAATAAAGTTGGGAAAGACCATTCCTCTCTAGAGCACTATAAGATCGTTTTCCCCCGCATAGTCCGATTTACTTACTTTTTAAGAAAGCATAGAGGCGAGCTTTAAGACGTTCTTTGATCCTTGTTGTACTTTCAGGTTGGACTCATGTCCTCGTCCTCCCTTGCCTGACAGCACACCTGAAGGAAAGTAAACATGTATAACACAAACAAAGGAACGAAAATCACCACAAGCAATCAACGATTAAAAATGACAAAAGAACGGGGCATAGGATATAGAGGTGGAATCTTGGCTGTAGTTAACGGGAGGACTAAGAGTAGTTCTAGGAATAATAAAAGGAGAGATCTAGAGAATAGAAAGCGTCTTGTCAGAGCATATGTAGCTTCTGATATAGGAGTTGGAGCAGGAACACGAGTAGGGGCTCACTTTCGCTTGTTAGCTACTCTTTCCTTCCAAGCCACCAAGCCTTATCTTCGTCTCCCTTCGATCGTTTTCTTTCTTATTCATTTGTCACATATAGGTATAGGCGAATAAAAGATAATGATTTTCGAAGCTGTGCTAATATTGGTCAAGAAAAAGGTAAAATAGGTTTAATCAAATATACGGTGTGATGACCCTGACCTGACCTGACCTGGCTAGAGAAGCTAGCAGGTAGGCAGGTCACGCATCCCACATCGCCCAAGAGAGAGTGGATGCTGTGCTTATATATGCAGGGTTAGCTCAATATATTAAGACGTGTTTTGGGTTGGGAACCCAAGAACAAAACCGTGAGGGTGGGACTAAAAGCGGACAATATTTTAAGTGTATAGGTTTGGCTGTTACATACGTGGCCAATGGGGAGAATGATTTGGACTAACTTTAGTCACTATACGAACACAATGTGAATTGCCTCATCGATGGTTAAGCTTTTTACTCGCATAAAGCAAGCAACAACTAGGGTAATCAACTTTCTTAGTGCTTGCGCTAAGTAAGAGACTAAAGAAAGTTCTTTCGTCCAATTTCTCGCCCAAGGAAGTCGTAGGTAGCAGGCTTGAGGGAGTCGTAGGAGAGGGCAAAGCCTGGTAAACGGATGCTACTCCTCTTTTCCTTCGGAGCCCTACTTCAAAAATTGGATAGCTCTGTGATGACTTATCAAAAGCATGGAATTCTGATTGGTTCTTCAGGAACCTAATATGAAAGTATTGAGTCTGAATCCCTGTGGATGAGGCGGACCAGATCGAGAAAGCGTTAGGTGTCTTGTCGTTTTAGGGAGGTATTTAGGCGTTGTCATGTTCATAGCTTCTTGCCACGCCCCAATTTGAGTAAAGGTGTAACCTCATCTTAAGGCGTGAATCGCATTTTAATTACAGACAAATTAATATCTATAATTGAAATGAGACATATATCATAACGTGACATAAGAAAACAAACTCTCGTACCTTTATTTATTATAAGCCTTTAGAAATGCGCTAAAAAAAACACATGCTTAAAGCATTTACTTACACACAAACTAGGATAGTGTTTCTTTTCAAAACGACTATTCCTTATTCAAGCCTTAATTTACAAAGGAAAACTAAAACTTGAAAACCTTAGTTCACAAAATTAGATACGCCTAAGACTTCTTCTACACGTCTCGTACCACACCTGCAATGGGTTTGGAAAAGGGGTGAGCTAAGCTTAAAAGGGCTAGTTCATATAGTAACAACAATATATAAACATAACACAAACGAACCAAAACATATAATATAATAACAATGTATGCATGTAATGTTCCTCCTCACACTATCTACCGCCCTCAAATATATATATATATATTTTTTCTTCCTTTGTTAGTCTTCTTGTTATACTCATGGTCCCCAGTTCCGAACCCCCGAAATAGATCATTTTATCGACTTCTGGCATCGAAGGGGCATACTTTCCCCCAACTCGTGCACATGTGGGCTGATCATAGCTACTGGATGTCCCCATGAGTTAACTCAACTACACGAAAGGTTTTATTTCCAATAATAGTTCCCAAACACTCACTACCAGATCGGACAGAATAGCCGACGAAAAAAGTTTCGTCTACTATTCAAAATTTTCGCCGGGTATTCCTTCTATCGACGAAAATTTCGTCGGCTATTATTCGTCGATAAAACGGCGTTGGTAAAAATATACCCGACGACAATAACGAAATCGTCGGCCATTCCAAAGTTATCACCGACGAAAATACATTTCGTCGACCAAACCTTGGCATAATGCCCGACGAAATTCGTCGGATATTTTCACATATGGCCGACGATATCGTAAAATATAGCCGACGATCTCTTCTGTTTCGTCGGCTATTTGTTCTGAAATATATAATATTAATTAGTTATAGCCGACGAAACCGTCACTATTTAACATATACCACCGACGAAATAATGTCATTTTTGTTGGTTATAACAGTTATAGCCGACGAAATTTGGTAAAAATCGTCGGCTATAGCAGTGATAGCCGACGAAATAATGTCAATATCGTCGGCTGTTCTTACATTTTGGGGAAAAAAATTAAATTAATTTCAAAATTACCATTCCAAGCAACTTGCAATTCACAATGACAATCCAACAAGAAACACGTTTTTCATTAATTATTTAATTTGTTCCATCCTGGCCACCATCCTGCTGTCCATCATGCTCGTCATCCTACTGAATGAACTCGGGAGCTCTCGGCATTCGAGGTTCATCTAACGGCTCAAACGGGGGCGGGGGTTCAAGGCCTTGTTGTTGTGCCGCTAACATAGCATACCACCAGTTTTGTTGGCAGACGTAGTTTTGTAGCCGAATTCTCTCGCATTCAGCATGCCAACGCTCTATTTCCATCTGATACTACTGTGTTCTGCATTGTTGCTCTTGTGATCTCTGGAACTGGGCCGCCAATCTTGCATTTTCTTCTGCCAATCTCTGTATTTCCCCTTTATCTGTTGGGTGTCCCCGCCTCCCCTCTTTTGAGCTCCCTTAGTGGTCTTCAGGACCCCTATTCCAGAACTTCCCAAACCCCGGCAGTAGTAGTTGTTTGACCGTTTTGGGAAGGCTGTGTCGAATATCCTCGCTGCAGTTTGGACATTCGATCGGTCGACCTGGCTCAGGGCTTCTTGCAGATCTTCCTTTGAAATGTTCGGTTGTGTCTCCCGAACTACTGCCTACAACACTTCTTCTTCGGCCCGGTTCAACCTCTCCTAATTGAACGGGAAAAAAAAAATTAATATTCTAATAAATATATAATTAAGTAAAATTAATAATTAAAATTTTAAAATCGTAATCAACGACTTACAAGCTCTTCTGTCGCTAATGGATAAGCCTTCTTGAACGTCTCTACGTACGGGTTGCTTAAAGGATGATCTCTAAGCGCCTCCTCCTGATATTGTGAAAATGGCCTAGAACCACCATGATGGGGGTTGTGTTACGGCGGCGGTTCGCAGAGTTCTGCCGAGACCGTTCCTTCAAACAAATAATAAAATATTAGAAAAATGCATCAAAAAATATTAGTGTAATAATTATAAAATAATTAAACTAATAATTAAAATATTAACAAAATAAACATTTATAGTTAAGTTTAGTATTTACCTGCATAACTGGGTTTTTGAAGTCTACTGTCTTCAACCAACGCCACTCGTACTCCCTGAACATGAACTCTCTTGGAGTACCCATACGACCATATTTGTCGTATTCGATAAAGTGGGTATGAAGCTCGTTCTTCCACTCTTTGAACCTACGGAAAAAACAAAAGTGCATTAGAAATATTATTAATATCATAAAATATATCAAATTATAAGATGAGGAATTCCGAGTGTACCTCGAGTTCTGCATCGCGTACGCCCAAGCCTGCTTGTGTTCGGCAATCTCGAAGTATGCCTGAAAGATAATATTTTATTAGTTTTAAAATTATAACAATACGGAAAATTATTAAATATTACGATAAAGAAATTAAGTTTTTTAAATTACTCACCGACGCCGCGTTGTTGACCTCCTTCTTGATCTCTTCCGGCACATCAGCCCACCGTGTCCACAACATAGGGACTCTATCCCAAATTAGTGCTCCCACGCAACCCGCGTAAACGCAGCGTTTTTTCCCCTTAACATCCTGATTAGGGGGTTCGTTGATCTGGATCCTCCAGTTGGTCTCAACACTTTTCCTGAGCGTATCAAAACATATGACACCTCTCGTATTCCTGCTTGAACTGCTAGCGGCGGTCCCTATCACATAAACGACGATTGGTTAATAAAATTAAATATTAGTGCGTTAATTTTAATAAAATATTTAATTAATAAAATCAAATGTTACCTGAACTCGATGACCCTTCTGTCGACTTTCCTTTTAATCTCGTCGAAATCAGGAGCTCAGGTCTCTCAAATGGCTCATAATGGTATGCCTCCGCAACACTCACGTACTGAGGCCTAGCAGGCCATATGGGCACACCACGCTCGTCGACCTCGGGTATGGCAGGAATGTTGTATGGCAGGTATAGCTGATTAGGGAGAGTAGGCCCCTCAGTATAGTCAGCAGCAGACGGCGCAGAACTCGTCATCGGCTCCCGATGAACCTCAGGCATACGGACCTGATGAACGTCTGGAGCTATGTCGTCCTGAAATAGCTGCGTACTACATCTCGGAGGATCTGGCCGGAGAGGGGGACATGAACTGCTCAACGGCCGCCCCGCCGATAAAAGGGTCTGGTGCCGGTTGCTCACACTCCTCCGCGGCTGGGATGAATCGATCCTCTGAGGCTGTCTGGTGGTCCTCTCAGGCTGGCTAGGGGTCCTCTCGGAGTCTTCGGATCCGCCAGAACTTCCAGAACCCCTAGATCTGGAACGACGGCCTCCGAATAGCTGTCTAAATGCATCGGCCATCTGGAAACAAATAAATTAATACATTAATTAATATTAAATTATATTAAATTAAATAAAAAATTCTAATTAATATAATAACCAATAATACTAACATATTTTAAAACATACTAACAAATTAATATTTATAATTTAACTAATTTTAAATAATACTAACCATTAACATAAATATAACCATTTATATACAAATATAACTATATTTCACCATTAACATATACATACATACAAATAACCATTTATATATTAACATAAATATAACCATTTATATAATTAGGCTACCAATTTATATATATAATTAATTTAACAATTTATATATAATAATTAAAATACACATTAACATATATATATATATACAAATATGTGTATATATTAACAAATATATAACAATTTATATAATTAATCTACAAATTTATATATATAATTAATCTAACAATTTATATATATAACCAATATATATAACAATTTAACACACACTTAAATATCTAAATTATATACCTAAATTATACAATTAAAATAAATTGCAAAAAAAAAAAAAAAAATTTACCTAGCGGTGGAGGAGAAGGAGGAGGAGGGGAAGGAGGCCGGAGGAGGAGGAGGAGGAGGCCGGAGGAGGAGGAGAAGGAGGAGAGAAAAAGTCGGGCTGAAAGCGACTTTCAACTTTTATAGCAGAGAGAATAGCAGACGATTTAAAAGATTTCGTCGGCTATTCTTTGAATGTCGTCGGCTATACTTTGGAAGATCAACAGCCGTCGAATCTGAGCCATCCAACGACGGACAATAAAAAGGCGCGGATTGCAAGAGTTTAGCCGACGAAATATAATTTTCGTCGGCTAAACTATAGGTCAAACCATTAAGTCAAACCTCTAAACGCTTAAAAACGGAAATTAGTCTAGTTAAACTATGGTTTCTGGCCTCACCTTCAACAGATAATAGTTTCAAATCAATGAGACGCAACTAATCATATATTGATTTAACGAACGTCAGGCTACCCATAGGAAAACGAAAGTAAAAAACAGTTAACCACAACATTCGGCACACAGATTTTATCAGAACCTTGTCATTTTTCAACCGTAGACGTATTTCATTATTTCGGTCATATCTTATTTCACAATATTTTTGCATTTGAAGAGTCTACGTATAGTAACTATTTGAAACTATACATTCACTGAAACACTTAGTAAACAAGTTAAGGAACATTAGTGCATATGTTCTGATTTTGAATCTAAAAGTTTAGAAAATCTATTCTAACCGTCAGATATCACCGTTAAGATTAAATACATGTATGGAAAAAAAATCCAACTTCAGCTGACAACGTTAAAGGCTCCATCGGAACGGTCAACCGGGTAAGTCAAACCTCTAAACGCTTAGAAATGGTAATTGGACTGTCTAAATGACGTTTTTTTGCCTGACCTTCAATAGATAATAGTTTCAAATCGATGAGATGCAACTAATCGTATAAAAATTTTCCTCAAAATATTTACCGAAGGTAACGCTACCATTAGGGAAACGAAGGAATAAAACCTTTAACCGCATCTTTCGACACTCAGATTTTATCGGAATCGTGTCGTTTTTCAACCGTAAACGTATTTTATCATTTTGGTCATATCTTATTTCACGACTTTTTTCTGTTTGAAGGATGAAGCAATGGTTTATCGTTAGTGATAGAAAATGGAATCTGGTCATTTTTTGTTTTTTTTTTTGTTTTAAATCATAGCCGACGAGAGACATACTCGTCGGCTATTCTTTTGTCGTTTTCTGTCTAAAATAAAATATGTATTTTTCAATATAGTTATGGCCGACGAGAAAATGTCAATTTCGTCGGCCAAAATTTCAAAAGTTTTCGTCGGCTAATGTTTCAGAGAAAGGCCGACGAAAATCAAAATCGTCGACTGAAATATGAATATAGCCGATGTTTTTTGTTTATACCAACGAAAAAATAGTATCGTCAGCTATGGTTAAACTATGGCCGACGATTTTGTTTTTCCACCGACGAAAAATAAAATCGTCAGCTATTCGTTGGAAGTACCGACGAAAATTTTAATTCGTCGGCCGTTTTTTTAATTTCGTCGGGAAAAGCTTTTTTTCTGGTAGTGACTCATGTTCCCTTCAACTTTCAATCTCACCATTTTCCCATCATGAAATGCATGATCAGATAATATAATTCAAAGCAAAAATACATGCTTTCCAACATTGTATATACATAACAACCAATCAAGAAATTTAAATATCACCAAACTCATAATAAACAATGCCAAACAATTCCAAACAACGCCAATATTTCATACATTAACATAATGAAATACACCCCATCAAACCATACCTCGAATTGCCCAGCAGAAACTTGAGATCAAACCTTGCTTTTAAACTTGTGAACTACCACCAACGTCTCTCAAAGCTTAGCGATCATATAAGTACATACATAAACAAATACTGAAATTAGAATCATATTACTAGTAATAAAATGAACATATAATGCTCTAAATTTAACATTTAAATAAATATTAATGTGATTTAATAAGAGCATTATATCATAGAATAATTTAAATGTGCTTTCGTATGATATAATTTAAAACGAGAATTAACGAAAGCGGTGAAATTTTTACTGTCAGTTTGCCAAATAAACTGCGTGTGAAGCGATTGCTCGATCTCGATCTCGATTCCATATTCATCATCGCATCGTAATTAATACGTCACATGTAAAAACAACAATATTCATATGATTAGTCACTTTAATCATATATATATATAAACAGTAAAACCAATAAAAAGATTACTGTTGACAGTAGCCGCAGAGAGGCTACAGCAGGCCCACAGACCCGCAGCAAGTGCACCAGGGCCCAGCCCAAGGCCCGGGACTGGCTCACCAGCACCCGGCCTCGGGGTCCAGCACTCTATCCTGCCTCCAAGGACCCTGGGGCCGGGGGCGCCAGCCTGCCAAAGAGGGCACCAGAATGTACAAACAGAAGGGAACCAGTCCCACATCGAAGGGTGAGGCCAGCCCTCACCCCCAACCACCTATATAAGGGCCCCAATGGTCGTGTCGCCGAAGCGAGCATCAAGCAATAATAACCCTACAATCGTTAGTAGTATAGAATAAGTAGGGATCGTTCTAGCCGGGGATTAAGGGTACCTGAGATATGAAATTGTTAGACAAATATATACATATATATACATGAAACGTCACATATGGGGGATGGAATGGATCGGCAGCTAGGCTGCCCTAAACTATGTTCGGCACAAACATTAAAAGAAAAGAAATACGAAACAGGAAAATCCTAGGTTCGGCAACAAACGGGCTGCCTCTAAATCATGCATAAAAACAGAAATTTAAAATCCTAAATTACTATATACAAGGTTGGTCGACATTCTTCCACAAATTACTAACACAAAAGCACTCAAAACACATAGCAATTTGATAAGACAAGACACAGCAAGAGCACACAATATCCTAGATCCGACTTAGTTCCAACCCAACTAGGGCCTCAGCGGTTATCTAAGTTGTTTCAGACTTCACAAAGGTAATTAGAATTAGCTCAGCGCATAACCCTAATCTTTAGCTAACCGACTATAAACACGCAGCGTCGAAGATAATCAATTAACCAATGAAGTACGAAATCCTTTTAATTGGAAACACATCAATCAAGCAAGGCGTCACCACTTCTTGTTAACATGCATAGTCATTTAAACCACTCTAGTCCTATTTTATATTGACAGATACAAGACCAATACTCAAAACACATCGCGAATATGCTAAGTACCAATCTTTGCGGCACACGGATTTAAAAGACTAAACCAAGAACGAATTACTAGAATCAGAGTGAACATGCTTGCCTATCTAATCTTATCTCTTTACTTCATATTTTCATTACAATTTAGCATGCAATTCGAAACTTATCTTTGAAATTCTTTATTAATACCATAAGAATTAAATTAACATGCATCATCATAAAACCAAATTCACAATCGTTTTTCACATAGACATGAAAACACAATAACCAAACATACATATGAGATTCATAGAGAAAACTACACATAACTACATAAAAACTATTACAAACCAAGAGTAGGGAGTAGATCACACATTAGAAACCTTGAAGACTTCGTCGTGTATGGATCCAATGGAAAGTGGTTCGATGGTGGCTGGATGAATGGTGAAGACAATCGGCCGAATTTTATGGTGGTGGTGGTGGCTTTTGGTTTGTGTTTTTATGTAGGATCTTTGGCTGAAAATTGGTAGAGTTTTGGCTAGGGTTTTTTGCTTTAGAATGTGACACCTTTTTCTGTGTAAAAGTTGGGTATAAATAGGGAGAGAACTAGGTACTGCCGGCAGCCCCTTCTTGCACAAGGAAAAAGAAAACCTAGTGGGATAAGGTTTGAAACCTTCCTTTCATAGTTCAATTAGGTTTTCTTTTTCTGAATTTTTCTTCAAGGCTTGGGCTTCACATCTTCATGGACTTCTTGTATGATCTTGGACTTCATTTGATATGTCTTGGTCCATCAAAAATGCATGCAATTTCCGACAGCACACAAAGGCACCAAATCTGCCATAGTCGGCAGCTTCTCCTAGTGTGACTAGGAGAACTTCTTTCTTCAATTTTTCTTCAATGCCATGGCCTAGTGTCTTCCTCTTCCCTTCATAAAGCTTGAACCATCTTCATAAATGCATTTGTACACCATTTGGTCCATCAAAAACAGAAAACACAAAAAGGGGCAGTAGGTTCCTGGAATCGGCAGATTTGACCTTGTTGCAGTAATTCCGGCTTATCTCCCTCCGTGGAGCTCCGATTGATGCGATTCCAAGTCTCAGATAAACTAGACACATATGGCCATCTCCCCATGAAACAGTTCGATCAAATTCCTTGTGAGTCGACGGGAATGATTTTTCGAAGTTGGATCAATGTCCCAGGAAAATCCTGGAAGCCCCTGGATTGAAATGCTCGGACTGCCGTTTTGCAGCCAACTTTTGGGTGGCTTCCCGAACTCCAATTGATCTGAAATTTTAACACAACATTCCTCAGCATATGAATATTAAGCACGCCAAATTTCGTAGAATTCGGACAAGGATAGATCATATTTGTACTCGTCACAAAATCGTGAAAAAGACATATTTTGCATTATTTTTCCAGATTTCTCAAACTTAGTCATTTTTCGGATTCTTAACTATTTTTCGCCAAACTCTACCAAATTAACACTAAATTACATTATGACTCTATCTTAGACAAATAAGAATTAAACAAAGCATAAATGAGGGCATAAGCATGTAATATCGTCGCACATTGTGCTCCTATCAACTACCCCACACTTATCCTTTGCTAGACCCTTAGCAAACTAAATAAAACTAAGACTCTAAACAAAGTATTGCCCCTAACAATTTGTCTCAGGCTCGTATGTATACATAGCTTTCAAGTTAAATGCATGAGAATGCTAAGCACGCAAATTCCAAGTTTTATGAACATGTGACATCAATATGAACATATAAGAACAAAAGGTAAGCATGTAGACATGTTAAAGCTAATTCAAATCACCTCACTAGGCATACTCTCTTCTTTTCTCTCAAAGCATGGTTATTCACTCAATAGTATATGCAAGCGAAAGATCATGAATTACAAAGAGTGACTTGCATATGTCAAAGAAACGGAAGCACTTTATGAATTCTTATGGAAAAACCTCATATGACAACTATGTGCACCAATGAACCAAAACCATATGCTTACTCTTGAGAAAATCTCCACAAATCAAATTTAACCATCTTAAGAATCATGAAAAAGATCAATAAAAGGGTTGTAATGGGGCTAGGCTAAGAGGTATTCGATATTTGGATAAGGAGGCTCAAAACGTCACCGTGGCCTTTGGCAAAGCTCAAATCTCCTTATGTCTTCTCGCCAAGGGTCAAATTTCATCTTGTTGAAACCATACTTCATTCCTTTCTTCCCCAAAACATAGTGAATATGAACAAAGGTCAAAATATAACAATAGTAGACCTTCACATATAAACAAAACTCCAAATTCACAACACTTTTCAAAACTAGACTTAGCAAATTACACTTTGAAACCGTGCCTATTTCTTTTCTTTTCTTTCGGACTTGATTTTTCTCTTTTCTTTTTTCCTGTCCGATTTCAATTTTTTTCTTCTTTTGTTTTCTCATAGGCACGGCTCACATACAATTTTTCATATACTTTTCTAGCTAAGTCTACCCCACACTTGTTCTTCTTCATCACACACGCGGAAACGCTTTCAAAAATCAAGCTTTGCCAACACTTTGATCAAAGGTAAAGGCACAACTATACTAAGCTCATGGAAAGTGTTTAAGGGTGATGAAAGAAAAGGCTCAACGTAGGCTCAAAGGGGGTTTACTAAGGTGTCCCACGACGGGCTCCAATAGGGCACATGCTTTATTTGGCTTTGGTGGTAAACCTAAATGATCTTTATTCAATCACATTCAAAATCAAGGTAGTTTATGATCTAAACGTTTCGAAAATCAACAAGAGTAAGTTCTAGCATACTAGAGTTCATTAAAAACTGTGGCATATAGTCATCGAATATGCAAAGAATTATGAGGTTTCATGCTTCCTACAAATCTATCGAATTTTATCTTTTATCACTCACGAAGAAAGCAATTTGGCACAAAAGCTCACATAGGTTGTAATCGAAATAAACTAGCTAAAACATGCATGCTTCATAAACAACAAGTCCTACATGCTCATACCAATGCACAAAATCCATGAAACTCACAATTTATATTGTATGCACAACTATCATCTATGTATGCAAAGAGGAGAAAAACATCATTGACATATTAGAGGCATCCTAAGACTCGAAACAAACAAATTAAACACTCTATTTTTGTGGAACAATTTTCTGAATTTTTATAAACTAAACACACAAAAACATAAATAAAAACGGAATACGTTACCCCACCCCACACTTAGAAAATTACATTGCCCTCAATGTAAGCACAAAACAATATCAATGAATTTCCTAAGCATGCAATCGACTAACATATACCAACATATCATCACAAATCAAAGAAGGGGAGAAGGGTTAAGAAAATTCAAACTCTCGGTGATGGCTCCTTCACTTTTCTTTGATCGACATGGGTTGCCTCCCAAGTAGCGCTTTGTGTTTAAAGTCCATAGCCTAGACTTTTCACCGTTCATATTGCATGTGTTTATCTTGTTTCAAAGTAGCACAAATCGGCAAGAAGAAGATCAATGAGAAGACCGTTGCATGAGGTGTCCGATTCGGTATTTGAAGAGGTGGTTGTATCCTGCGTCGTATCGGAGGTAGCGGAAGGCGTGTCCAAGCCAGCGGATGGTGTGTCCGAGCCAGCGGATGGTGTGTCCGAGCCAGCGGATGGTGTGTCCGACGTATCTGGCGTATCCTCCTTGTGTCCGGCATCTTGTGGTGATGCGTCAACCCTGCCGGCAATGGCAGGTCCGGCATGAGGTGGTGGTGTGGCTTTTCTGGTGTGCTGCTGCTCGGCAGCAGGAATTTTGGCCGGCAATGGAGTTGTAGGGTCTATGGGATTTTCCTCCACGGTGTGTTCTTGAAAGGAAGAGTAGTAATGCTTGAGACGATGGCCATTTACCTTGAATGTGTTTCCTGTAGCTTCATTCCGAATCTCTATGGCTCCATGAGGAAACACTTGAAGAACAATGAATGGTCCAAGCCAACGAGAGCGCAACTTTCCCGGAAAAAGTTTGAGTCGCGAATGATACAAGAGAACTTTTTGTCCAACTTCAAACTTTTTCAATCGAAGCATCTTGTCATGGGCCACCTTAGTCTTTTGCTTGTAAATCCATGCGGCATCATAGGCTTCATTACGGATTTCTTCAAGTTCGTTGAGTTGAAGCTTTCTATGAAGACCGGCATCATCAATGTTCATGTTGAAGGCCTTAATTGCCCACCATGCTTTGTGCTCTAGCTCAACCGGTAAGTGACATGCTTTGCCATAAACTAACCGAAAAGGAGACATACCTATCGGTGTCTTGTACGCGGTCCTATAAGCCCACAAAGCATCATCAAGACGATCACTCCAATCCTTCCTTGAAGGTCCAACCGATTTCTCCAAAATGTGCTTGATCTCTCGATTACTCACCTCGGCCATACCACTCGTTTGGGGATGATAAGGTGTAGATATCTTATGAGTGACTCCATACTTCTTCAATAAGGCCTCAATGGTGCGGTTACAAAAAATGGGATCCTCCATCGCTAATCAAGACTCTTGGAACTCCAAAACGTGAAAAGATGTTGGTCTTGAGAAACTTGGCTACCATCTTGGCATCGTTGGTGCGTGTAGCCTTTGCTTCGATCCACTTTGACACATAATCAACCGCAAGCAATATGTAGAGAAAGCCCTTACTTGAAGGAAACGGTCCCATGAAATCAATCCCCCAAAGATCAAAAATTTCCACCTCAATGATAGGCGTGAGCGGCATTTGGTCTCTAGCTCCAATGTTCCCCATTCT
This sequence comes from Potentilla sterilis, assembly GCA_963682095.1. NCBI lineage: Eukaryota > Viridiplantae > Streptophyta > Magnoliopsida > Rosales > Rosaceae > Potentilla > Potentilla sterilis. The sequence continues at coordinate 37,133,035 of OY821755.1, read as the reverse complement.
TTGGCATCTATCACATGCTTTGCAAAACATGAACGCATCTTTGAAAATTGTAGGCCAAAAGAAACCACAATTAAGTACCTTCAATGCCGTTTTCCTTGGTCCAAAATGCCCACCACAAGCTTCACTATGACAAAAAGCAAGGATGGAGCGATGCTCATTCTCCGGCACACATCTTCGAATAACTTGATCACCACATTGCTTCCATATGTACGGATCATCCCACAAAAAGTGTCGAGCTTGCTTCCTTATTCTTTGTTGTTGGTGGTTCGGCAACTCTTGTGGAAATCGGCGTGTAGCAAGAAAATTTGCAATGTCGGTATACCAAGGCTCATGTACTTCAAGTCGAAAGAGTTGCTCATCCGGAAAGGTTTCACATAGGGGCAGCCGATCCTCTTCCTTCACAAGTCTACTCAAATGATCGGCTACAACATTCTCAACTCCTTTTTTGTCTTTAATCTCAATATCGAACTCTTGAAGCAAAAGAATCCATCGAATGAGCCTCGGCTTAGCATCCTTCTTTGTCATAAGATATCTCAAAGCGGCATGATCACTATAAACAATAACTTTGGAATTCAAAAGATATGATCGAAACTTTTCCAAAGCAAAAATTACCGCCAAGAGTTCCTTCTCCATTGTCGTGTAATTGAGTTGAGCATCGTTGAGAGTCCTTGAAGCATAGTAAATGGCGCATGGCTTTTTCTCAATTTGTTGTCCAAGTACCGCTCCAAGTGCATAATCACTAGCATCACACATCAACTCAAATGGTTCATCCCAATTTGGTGGCATCAAAACCGGCGCCGTACATAAAAGTTCCTTCAATCGGCAAAAGCTTGCCTCACATGCATCCGACCACTCAAACGTCACCTCCTTTTGTAACAAGTTGCTCAATGGCTTGGCAATTGAAGAGAAGTCTTTGATAAATCGTCGATAAAACCCCGCATGGCCAAGAAAACTTCTCACATCTTTCACACACCTAGGGCTCGGCAATGCTTGTATTAGCTCCACTTTGGCTTTGTCAACTTCTAAGCCTCTTGCCGAAATAATTTGCCCTACAACAATACCTTGCGTGACCATGAAGTGACACTTCTCCCAATTGAGCACAAGATTTGTCTCTACACACCTCTCAAGTATCTTCTCCAAGTTCCCCAAACATGCATCGAAGGTGCTTCCATACACACTAAAATCATCCATAAACACTTCGATAATGTCTTCAATAAAATCCGAGAAGATAGCATACATACATCTTTGAAAAGTGCCGGGTGCGTTGCATAGTCCGAATGGCATCTGCCGATAAGCAAACGTGTCAAATGGACAAGTAAAAGTGGTCTTCTCTTGATCATCCGGGTGTATCATGATTTGATTGTAGCCACTATAACCATCAAGAAAGTAATAGTAAGAATGGCCGGCTAACCTCTCTAGCATTTGATCCATAAACGGCAAAGGCATGTGATCCTTCCTTGTTGTAGCGTTGAGCTTCCTATAGTCGATGCACATCCGATGACCGGTTACAAGTCTTTGTGGCACAAGCTCATTCTTCTCATTCTTGACAACCGTTACACCACTCTTCTTTGGCACTACTTGCACGGGAGATATCCACTTACTATCCGAAATTGGGTAGATCACCCCACAATCAAGCAACTTGATAATCTCTTCTTTCACAACTTTCATCATGGGAGGGTGAAGTCGACGTTGAGCGTCCTTAGTCGGCTTAGCTCCTTCTTCTAATAAGATGCGATGAACACAAGTAGTAGGGCTTATTCCCTTGATATCCGCTAAGGTCCAACCTATGGCGGTCTTGTACTTCTTAAGCACTCTTATCAAATCAACCTCTTGCTTCTCACTAAGCATTGAAGACACAATAACCGGTAGTGTATCTTCTTCTCCAAGATAAACATACTTTAAGTGACTAGGGAGTTCTTTAAGTTCTAACTTTGGAGCCTCTTCCACACTTGGTCGAAATTTGGTTGTGGCACTTGGAATTGACAAGAACGAATCAAATACCTTATTGTATGGCCGAGCCTCTATCTCTCCACAAACCTCAACTAGACTCGGCATCATCATAAAGGGCTCGGCAAGGCTTGTTTCGGCAATGCTTGGCTCGGCAATGCTCCCTTGCTCGGTTTCATACATGATTCGTTCTCCCTTCTTGTCAAATCCGACCCCTTTCTCAATCGCTAATTGCTATGCGTCGAGCGAGGTCGACATAACTTGCTCGACCTCCTCCAAAACATCAATGGCACAACCCTCCTTCAAATCAACATTGGGGAATTTCATGGCATCAAACACATTAAACTTGATCACCTCACCATCAAATTCCATAGTTAGGTTGCCCTCGGCCACATCTATCTTTGTGCGCGCCGTCCTCATGAATGGTCGCCCTAGTAGCAATTGAGTGCTATTGACCGGCGAATCCTCCATCTCAACCACATAAAAATCGGCGGGAAAAATCAATTGGTTGACTTGCACCAACACATCCTCCACATAACCCTCCGGATACTTACTTGAGCGATCCGCAAGTTGAATAATGACATTGTCCTTCTTGAGAGGCCCTATACTCAACGTTTGATACACATTGAGTGGCATGACATTGATCGATGCTCCCAAATCTAACATCACATCCTCAAACCGAGTATTGCCTATGACACAAGGCACATTGAAGCTTCCCGGATCCTTCATCTTTGGTGGCAACTTCCTTTGAATAACGGCCGATACCGTCTCGCTCATAGTCACCACACGAGTCTCCCTAGTATGCCTTCTAGCCGTGCAAAGCTCCTTCAAAAACTTAGCATACTTCGGTACTTGCTTAATGCATTCCAACAAAGGGATGTTGACTTGCACTTTCCGGAAAATCTCCAACACCTCCTCATCGGACTTATCCTTCTTTGTTCTAGCAAAGCGAGAAGGGAATGGAGTGTTGGATGTTGGCACCCCTCCCTTGCTTGCTTGGTTTGGCACTAACTCATTCTTTGATGTTGCGGGATCGTACTCAAGCTCGTTGCGCAGCCCCTTATCTTTTACATTGTGGCCGGCCTCACCCTTCTTCTCGGCAGAATTCTCCTTGCCGGCAGCATGGCTTTCGGCTGCAGCATGGTTGCCGGCTGCAGCCCCTTGTGTCCCCTCAACATGGCTGCCGGCAATTGCAGGTCCGGCAGCCATCTCTTCATCCTCAATGACATTGAAAGTTACTCGCTTCTTCTTTGGACTTGTTGGAGGAAACAACTCTCTTCCACTACGAGTTTGAATCACTTTGGCTTGCTCGTTCCTCGGATTGGGAATCGTATTGCTTGGCAACTTCCCTTGCTCATTAAATCTTCCCATAAAATCTACAACTTGGCCCATTTGAGTCTTGAGCTCACCAATGTCCTTTTGATGATTTTGTTGCCCCGCGAGTAATGCTTGAGTAGCACTTGACAATGATTGAATCAAAGCATCATAGTTCGGATTACTCGGTGCGGCTTGGCCTTGGCTCGGCCCTCCTTGAGTTTGGTTCGGCAAGGCCCCATAAGCTCCTTGGTTCGGCATATATGGCTGCCGAGGCACAAATGGTGGCCTCGGAGCAAACGGTGCTCCTTCCTCTCTTGGTTGCATAGGTGCCCTAAGCACATTGTCATTGTTCGCCCATCGAAAGTTTGGATGATCATTGAACCTCGGGTTGAAATTTCCAAAACGTTGGCCTCCTTGAAAGCCAATAGCATTGCACTCCTCTACTCCCTCACTAACTCCAAATTGAGGGCATTGATCGGTCTCATGGCCCTCGGTGCAAATTCCACATACACTCGCACGCTTCTTCATCAAATTACTCACCAAGTCGGTAAGCTTGTCCACTTTATCCTCTAGCTTTGAGCTCGAAGACGTCTCATGCACTTTCTCATTCCTTTGCACATTACCTCGTGCCATGCCAAATTGTTGGTTGTTCAATGCACGAACTTCCAACAAACTTCTTGCCGCACCAGCATTTAACTCCAAAAAGCTACCTCCCGCGGCCGAGTCAAGAAACTCTCTCTCCATGACGCGCAATCCCTCATAGAAATATTGCAACAAGAGTCCATCGCTAATGCCATGCGATGGACACAAAGAAACTAGGGACTTGAACCTCTTGTAGCAGTCGAAGAAAGTCTCATCTCCGGCTTGCTTCACACTTGTTATTTGCTTCCTCAAATTAGTGATACGTGAAGAAGGAAAGTACTTGAGCAAAAACTCATCCATCATAGTACTCCACGAAACGATGTGACCACTAGGCACCTCAAACAACCACTCCTTCGCTTGATCTTCTAATGAGAATGGAAAAGCCTTCATCTTGAAGTGTTGCAAATCGGTCCCTCTTGGACACATAGACTCCGTGGTGAAGTTAAACCACTGCAGATGCTTATTAGGATCCTCACTTGGCATCCCATAAAACGATTTCAGCTTATGGAGGAATCCACTCCTCAATTCAATCTCTCCAGTCTTGTCAGTTTCCAAGGGAGGATAAGTGATATTCGAAGGAGCAATACCAGCTCCAGCAACATGACCATTCTGTGATCTGATTGATGCCATTATCTCTTCTTCTTCCTCTGAATCGGCAAAGGCTTCAAATTCTGGATTCTGAAGATCACAAGACGATGAAACTACTGATGGGGAGCTTGGCAATGAATCAAAAACTGACGGCACTATAGGTGAACTCGGCAATGATGATGACACTGATGAACTGGTTGGTGACGATGGCGGTAATGGCACAAAACGAGCAATAGCGAGTTCTTGATCTAAACGTTGCAAACGGCCTTGAAGATCTCTTGTCCAAATACTAGATTCGGACATGCATTATTTTCTGAAATTTGCAACATTTAAACAAGTTAGAACATCGTAAAGAAATAGAAAACAAGAATATACATCATTACAAGCCACGGCATTGGCAATTACACAACATATTTCAACAATGATACACATATGAACATTCGGCAAAGGCACATAAATTTCGGCAAAGCACAAGTATGGTTCGGCAATAAGAGAGCAAAATTCAAAACGTCCATGATCATGTAATCGCTAAGTCTAATTTCTTTTTAAAATTTGTTCTAACTCTCGAAGTACGTGGAGCAGAGGAGATAACGGTGCAATGGACTGATACAGCCCCCGGTAGTATCATGCTTAACCCGATATACCTCAAGAGTTTGAACCACACAACATGTTTTATCTTTGAAGAAAATAAGTCACATATGTCAAGTTATGTTCTAGCGTCTAAAGTGAGGTGATGCTACGGCACAAGCTGTCGACTAGGTCGTGCGGATTTTACGTTTCAAAGGTCATTACAATCACGGAGGGCGAACCCCCTACAGGAACCAGGCAGGACTCGTTGTTGGACACCACGGAGGGCGAACCCCCTATCGACTCACTCACCGAGAATGAACATCAGTCTATGGGCCTTGAGATCCAGTTAACACTACCAGAAAAGGCCTTATAACCGACGAGGCCATCTCGTCGGCCGTTACCATTAATTCGTCGGCTATAGTCATAGCCGACGAAGTATCGTCGGCTATAGTCTCGTCGGGATAGCTCCGTCGGCTATACTATAGCCGACGACACGAGGCGTAAGTCGTCGGCTTATAAACCGCGGGGTATAGCCGACGAATAAAGCGTCGTCGGCTATACTTCGAACATTGCCGACGACAAGATCGTCGGCTTCAACAATTACGTAATTGCCCCTAAACCGAAGTATAGCCGACGACACTATCGTCGGCTATACGTCCAATATAGCCGACGACACTATCGTCGGCCATAACAATCGCCGGTACCAGGAACGGCTTTTTTTTTGCCTGAAGCCGGGAGGGTATAGCCGACGACATATGGTAAACATCGTCGGCTATAACCCCTAAATATTTAAAAAAATTTAAAAATTTAACTCGGGCCCAATTTCACTTCGTCTTCGGTTTGGCTGCAGAAAATGCACAAACAAACATCCAAATATCCAACAAATATCCACATCAATCCATCCCTAATATCCTACATACTGTACAAATTAACCCACTATCTACTCATCATCACCCCCTAAACGCGTAGCGTCGTCGACCGGATCGTTCGAGTTCCGGTGGCTATGGCTGTCCTGATCGGCTGGCGTACTCCGATGCCGGGGGGGAGTGGGGACGACGAACTGGGGCATCTGTGGCGGAGGCGGGGGCTGGAGTCCAGCCTGCTGGGCCTCCCAAGACTGCTGCATCCATCGGTACATCTCCGCCACAGATGCGTCTCTGGCCTGCTGCGCCGAAGCCTCCACGGCCCTCGCCAACTCCGCCTGCTGGAGCGCCTCCACCGCCCTCGCCAACTCCGCCTGAGTCCTCTGCAGCTGCGTCTGCAAGTCTCCTCTCGTCGAAGCCGCACGCTGCGTGCTGGGATTGGCCGGCGTGTACTTGAGAACCCCATCTCCCGCCGCGCCTAGGCCTCTCTGGTAGAAGTAGTTGTTCCCCGTCCCTACCGCCGCGTGCATGATCTGAGAGGCCAAGCGCGGCTCAAGGGTGTCGATCGTGGAGGCAAACTCCGCGATCGCCTCGTCGGACGCCCCGTCTCCCAGGGTGTCTCGCGCGATCCCGAAGGTGATCGCGTCGGTCTCCGCATCGATTTCCGCCTAATTGACAAGAAAATATAATAAACGAATTAAAAAATATATATATAAATTAATTTAATGAAACACTTTTATTGAAGATGGGCGAATACTTACCACTTGGTCGGGACGCCCCGGATACATCTGCGCATGAATCCACGACAACGGCCTCAGCGGTCGGTCCCTCCTCGCCATCTCTGCCCACTGCCTCCAGGAGCGGGCGCCGCCGTGGTGGGGGTGCTCGTTCCTCCTGCGGTTGTCGCTGTTCGTCCGCGAGATTTTCTGTATTGTAAGAACGAACATATAAACGCAAATATAAATTAGTAACTAAATTAAAATATTACGAACTAACCAAAAAAAAATTATTAACTAATTTAGTTACTAACTAATTTAATTTAATTAGTAACTACTTAACTAACTAATTTAATTTAGTAACTAACTAACTTACTAACTACCTAATTTAATTTAATTTAATTTAATTTAGTAACGAACTAACTAACTACGTAACTAACCAACTAACTTAATTTAATAACTAATAACTAACTAACTAACTAATTAATTTAATTAAGTAACTACATAATTTAATTATTAAATAACATTAAAAAGTTATATACTAGCAGGCTAAATTTTCTTACCGAGACCCTGTCGCTCCCGAAGTAGGCTACCAGCCATAGCCACTCGTACTCCCTGTACCGGAACTCGTGGGGGGTTGCACCTCGCCCCAAGCGCTGCTCCACATGGTACGTCCTGTAGTGCGTGGACAGCTCGTTCTTCCACTCGGAGTACCTATATTAACAAAACACAACTGTTAGATATATTCGTACACTGCCAATAAATATATTTATACAAAAAAAAGTAAAACACATAACCTGTTCTTCAGCTGCTCGTCTCTCCACCAGTCCAAGGTAGGATGGACTCTAAACCATTGCTGCAATATTATAAATTAATTAGAAAATATTTTTATATAGTTATAAGGACTGAATTCATAAATATTTATTTTCTATAATAAAAATCATATTTAACTCACCGACAGTGCATTGTACACTCGCGCCTTGATCTCATCGGGCACAGAGCCCCAGTCGGGCCACAACAGTGGGACCCTGTCCCGCACGAGCATGCCCGTCGCGTTGATGTACTTGGTGGTGGTGTCTCTCCGCTCAATCGGGCGTCCATCCTCACCGGGACCGGGCAGGATCTCTCTGATCCCACCGGCCAGCTCCCTCTCCAGGGTCGACATGTTCGCTGGCCCTCTAGTCCGTCTCGTCCCCGCGGGTTTATTGACGAGGACGCCTGTTTCATAATTAAAATGAATACATAGTTAAATAATTATTTAAACTAACTAATTAAATAATTAATTAAACAATCTAAATAATTAATTAAACTAACTAATTACCTGCGTCGTTGTACTGCTTGTCCTTCTCACGAACGGCCCACAGGCCGCGGCAGTCCTCTGAGTCGAAAGGACTATAGAAGTAGGCCTCCTCCCAGGGAATCTCGTGGGGCCGGTCGTGCCTCCAAATCTGCCTCCCCCTGGCGTCGTACTCAGGGATGGCAGGGAGGAACTGGACCATGTACATCCCCGATGGCGGAGACATACGGGGCGTGGACCCTGAGGGGCCTGCTCCCTCTGACGGTGGGCCCCGTAGCTGTGGACGCTGTCGCTGTGGGGGGACAGGGAGCATCTCTGGAGGGTCCAGATCGGCGCGCGGTGGGGTCGGCTGCCGATCCTGGAACAGTGCTGAAGTGCACTGGGGTCTGGTGGCTCTGCGTCCTCCTCCGACACTCGAGTCAGGGCCCGCTCCCGTCGACTCATACGAGGAGCCCCCACGTGGATCGCTCGGAGTCAATCCCATCAACGTCTCCTCTCGTCGACTCATAGGCCGGCCTAGGCCCCGACGACCGCTGGATCCGCTCCCCCCACGGCTGGATCCTGCCTGAGCGTCGGGGTCGCTCTCGGTCCGTCTGCCAAGCCATCGGTTTACAAAGCGCCGGTTTCCTGCACAATTAGTATATAAATTCCATAAATTGCACAAAAATTCCACAAAAAAATTAAAAACTTCATTCAATGTATATATACCTAATTATATATATACGTACCTAAATATATTTATACCTAATTATATATATATACACCTAATTATATATATACATAACTATATTTATACCTAATTATATATATATATATATATATTCCGAAAAATATATATATATATATATATATATCGTCCTACAAATTAAAAAAAATATTTATACCTAATTATATATAAATTAGTATATAAATTAGTATACTAGTATATAAATTCAACAAAATTCCACAATTAGTATATAAAAACCGTAAATTTAACAAAAAATCCACAAAATTAGTATATAAATTCCACAAAATTAACAAATTTAACAAAAAATCCACACAATTCCATAAATTTCACAAAAACCCTAAATTCCACAAAAAATTCACAAAAACCCTAAAATTCACAAAATTCGACAAAATTAATAAAAACCCTAAATGAGGCTCGATCGGGACTACCTGACATGGTGGTGCAGTCTGGACGAGGACCGGTGGTGCGGTGCGGCGGCGACGGCGGCAGGGGCGGCGGCGGCAGCGGGTTTCGGGTCGGCTAGGGGCGGCTGCGGCTAGGGGCGGCTGCGGCAGGGGCGGCAGAGGCGGCTGCGGCAGGGGCGGGTAGGGGCGGCTGCGGCAGGGGCGGCTCGGGGCGGCGGCGGCAGGGGGTTTCGGGTCGGGGAGGGGTCGGGCAGGACGGGGAGGAGGCGGGGAGGGGGAGGGTAGGGAGGGGGAGGGTCGGTCGGCGTCGGGGAGGGGCGGTGGTGGTCGGTCGGCGTCGGGGAGGGGCGGGCGGCTGCAGCAGGTGGGGATTTAGGGATTTAGGGTTAGCAGAAAATGAGGGAGGCGCGCTCTGTTTCGGTTTAAATCGAAGGACTATAGCCGACGATGTAATTTTAATTCGTCGGCTATAGTGATAGCCGACGACATTCGTCGGCTATACTCTTACGGGCCGGGCAAAAATCCGGGCCGGGCCGAAGTTGGGCTTCGCGGGCCGGTTATAGCCGACGAATTTAGGCATATCGTCGGCTATAATATGCATATCGTCGGCTATAATATGAATCTCGTCGGCTATACTTTACGCTCTCAGCAGCCGTCAGATCTCGCCCATCCAACGGCGGACAATGAAACGGCGCGGATCGCAAGAGTTTAGCCGACGAGGTTATGTATTTCGTCGGCTATACCCTGGTCAACTTTTGGTCAAACCTCTAAACGCTTTACAACGGCAATTGACCCATCTAAATGACGTTTTTTGGCCTGACCTTCAACAGAGAATAGTTTCAAATCGATGGGACGCAACTAACCGTATAAAAATTTTCCTCCAAATATTTACCGACCGTCAGGCTACCCATAGGAAAACGGAAGTAAAAAACACCTAACCGCAACATTCGGCACACAGATTTTGTCGGAATCTTCCCATTTTTCAACCGTAGTCGTATTTCAATATTTCGGTCGTATCTTATTTCACGACACTTTTGCATTTGAACGGTCTACGTATGGTAACTATTTGAAACTATACATTCACTTAAACACTTAGTAAATAAGTTAAGGAACATTAGTGCATATGTTCCGATTTCGAATCTAAAAGTTTGGAAAATTTATTCCAACCGTCAGATATCACCGTTAAGATGAAATACATGTATGAAAAAAAATCCAACTACATCTGACAACGTTAAAGGCTCAATCGGTACGGTCAAACTGCAAAGTCAAACCTCTAAACGCTTTAAAACGGAAATTGGCCCGTCTAAATGACGTTTTTTGGCCTGACCTTCAACAGAGAATAGTTTCAGATCGATGAGACGCAACTAATCGTATAAAAATTTTCCTCAAAATATTTACCGAACGTCAGGCTACCCATAGGAAAACGGAAGTAAAAAACAGCTAACCGCAACATTCGGGACACAGATTTTGTCGGAATCTTCCCATTTTTCAACCGTAGACGTATTTCAATATTTCGGTAATATCTTATTTCACGACACTTTTGCATTTGAAGCGTCTACGTATAGCAACTATTTGAAACTATACATTCACTTAAACACTTAGTAAACAAGTTAAGGAACATTAGTGCATATGTTCCGATTTCGAATATAAAAGTTTGGAAAATCTATTCCAACCGTCAGATATCACCGTTAAGATGAAATACATGTATGAAAAAAAATCCAACTACATCTGACAACGTTAAAGGCCCGATCGGTACTGTCAAACTGCAAAGTCAAACCTCTAAACGCTTTAAAACGGAAATTGGCCCGTCTAAATGACGTTTTTTGGCCTGACCTTCAACAGAGAATAGTTTCAGATCGATGAGACGCAACTAATCGTATAAAAATTTTACTCAAAATATTTACCGAACGTCAGGCTACCCATAGGAAAACGGAAGTAAAAAACAGCTAACCGCAACATTCGGGACACAGATTTTGTCGGAATCTTCCCATTTTTCAACCGTAGACGTATTTCAATATTTCGGTAATATATTATTTCACGACACTTTTGCATTTGAAGCGTCTACGTATAGCAACTATTTGAAACTATACATTCACTTAAACACTTAGTAAACAAGTTAAGGAACATTAGTGCATATGTTCCGATTTCGAATATAAAAGTTTGGAAAATCTATTCCAACCGTCAGATATCACCGTTAAGATGAAATACATGTATGAAAAAAAATCCAACTACATCTGACAACGTTAAAGGCTCGATCGGTACTGTCAAACTGCAAAGTCAAACCTCTAAACGCTTTAAAACGGAAATTGGCCCGTCTAAATGACGTTTTTTGGCCTGACCTTCAACAGAGAATAGTTTCAGATCGATGAGACGCAACTAATCGTATAAAAATTTTCCTCAAAATATTTACCGAACGTCAGGCTACCCATAGGAAAACGGAAGTAAAAAACAGCTAACCGCAACATTCGGGACACAGATTTTGTCGGAATCTTCCCATTTTTCAACCGTAGACGTATTTCAATATTTCGGTAATATCTTATTTCACGACACTTTTGCATTTGAAGCGTCTACGTATAGCAACTATTTGAAACTATACATTCACTTAAACACTTAGTAAACAAGTTAAGGAACATTAGTGCATATGTTCCGATTTCGAATATAAAAGTTTGGAAAATCTATTCCAACCGTCAGATATCACCGTTAAGATGAAATACATGTATGAAAAAAAATCCAACTACATCTGACAACGTTAAAGGCTCGATCGGTACTGTCAAACTGCAAAGTCAAACCTCTAAACGCTTTAAAACGGAAATTGGCCCGTCTAAATGACGTTTTTTGGCCTGACCTTCAACAGAGAATAGTTTCAGATCGATGAGACGCAACTAATCGTATAAAAATTTTCCTCAAAATATTTACCGAACGTCAGGCTACCCATAGGAAAACGGAAGTAAAAAACAGCTAACCGCAACATTCGGGACACAGATTTTGTCGGAATCTTCCCATTTTTCAACCGTAGACGTATTTCAATATTTCGGTAATATCTTATTTCACGACACTTTTGCATTTGAAGCGTCTACGTATAGCAACTATTTGAAACTATACATTCACTTAAACACTTAGTAAACAAGTTAAGGAACATTAGTGCATATGTTCCGATTTCGAATATAAAAGTTTGGAAAATCTATTCCAACCGTCAGATATCACCGTTAAGATGAAATACATGTATGAAAAAAAATCCAACTACATCTGACAACGTTAAAGGCTCGATCGGTACTGTCAAACTGCAAAGTCAAACCTCTAAACGCTTTAAAACGGAAATTGGCCCGTCTAAATGACGTTTTTTGGCCTGACCTTCAACAGAGAATAGTTTCAGATCGATGAGACGCAACTAATCGTATAAAAATTTTCCTCAAAATATTTACCGAACGTCAGGCTACCCATAGGAAAACGGAAGTAAAAAACAGCTAACCGCAACATTCGGGACACAGATTTTGTCGGAATCTTCCCATTTTTCAACCGTAGATGTATTTCAATATTTCTTTCATATCTTATTTCACGACACTTTTGCATTTGAAGCGTCTACGTATAGCAACTATTTGAAACTATACATTCACTTAAACACTTAGTAAACAAGTTAAGGAACATTAGTGCATATGTTCCGATTTCGAATCTAAAAGTTTGGAAAATCTATTCCAACCGTCAGATATCACCGTTAAGATGAAATACATGTATGAAAAAAAATTCAACTACATCTGACAACGTTAAAGGCTCGATCGGTACTGTCAAACTGCAAAGTCAAACCTCTAAACGCTTTAAAACGGAAATTGGCCCGTCTAAATGACGTTTTTTGGCCTGACCTTCAACAGAGAATAGTTTCAGATCGATGAGACGCAACTAATCGTATAAAAATTTTCCTCAAAATATTTACCGAACGTCAGGCTACCCATAGGAAAACGGAAGTAAAAAACAGCTAACCGCAACATTCGGGACACAAATTTTGTCGGAATCTTCCCATTTTTCAACCGTAGACGTATTTCAATATTTCTTTCGTATCTTATTTCACGACACTTTTGCATTTGAACGGTCTACGTATGGTTTCGGTCAATATACTTGAGTTCCCTGATGCAGAAGGTCGATCTGATATAAGAGTTATAGCCGACGAATACCCTCCTCGTCGGCTATAACCAAAAACTTTTCGTCGGCTATAACTATTATAGCCGACGAATACCATTCTCGTCAGCTATAACCAAAAACGTTTCGTCGGCTATAGTTATAGCCGACGAGTTGTCGGCAGTCGTCGGCTATAATATTATAGCCGACGATGTGGCCGACGAAGTAGTAGTTCGTCGGCTATAAGGGGTTATAGCCGACGAGATACTATTTCGTCGGCCGTTTTTTCCCATATCGTCGGCTATAACCCCTTTTCTGGTAGTGTAAACAAACCTGAGAACCATATCTATGAAAATAACTTCCCCATACTTTGTAAAACAAACACGGATCCCTAGCAGTCTACAAGTGTTGATTAAAACCGCCCTCAACCTCATAGAAGTAATACTATTACCGAAGAAACGCTTATATGCGTGGGGGGGAAGTATCCCGCGTTTCCCAATCTACATAGAAACGGCCTCCGACATAGCACCATTCACATGAAGGGTTTTGGTTATGATCAACAAAAGTGGCTTCACCTACATGTTACACTTTAGAAACTACAATAAACTCAAACATACACAACACTATCAACTCCCTAGAAATTAAACTAAGTGATTACCAACATACATCAATATACATCATGCAACTTCTGAAATTTAAACTCTACATGCCGAAGCATATTTCTACTTTACAAAATCCCAAAATAAGATTAAAATTACAACTTTACAACTTCACAACAAAAATTTCCAGCAACATATATACACAACAATATCATAAAACAAGCTTTTATAATCCCCGGCAACGGCGCCAAAAATTGGTCGTGTCGCCGAAGCGAGCATCAAGCAATAATAACCCTACAATCGTTAGTAGTATAGAATAAGTAGGGATCGTTCTAGCCGGGGATTAAGGGTACCTGAGATATGAAATTGTTAGACAAATATATACATATATATACATGAAACGTCACATATGGGGGATGGAATGGATCGGCAGCTAGGCTGCCCTAAACTATGTTCGGCACAAACATTAAAAGAAAAGAAATACGAAACAGGAAAATCCTAGGTTCGGCAACAAACGGGCTGCCTCTAAATCATGCATAAAAACAGAAATTTAAAATCCTAAATTACTATATACAAGGTTGGTCGACATTCTTCCACAAATTACTAACACAAAAGCACTCAAAACACATAGCAATTTGATAAGACAAGACACAGCAAGAGCACACAATATCCTAGATCCGACTTAGTTCCAACCCAACTAGGGCCTCAGCGGTTATCTAAGTTGTTTCAGACTTCACAAAGGTAATTAGAATTAGCTCAGCGCATAACCCTAATCTTTAGCTAACCGACTATAAACACGCAGCGTCGAAGATAATCAATTAACCAATGAAGTATGAAATCCTTTTAATTGGAAACACATCAATCAAGCAAGGCGTCACCACTTCTTGTTAACATGCATAGTCATTTAAACCACTCTAGTCCTATTTTATATTGACAGATACAAGACCAATACTCAAAACACATCGCGAATATGCTAAGTACCAATCTTTGCGGCACACGGATTTAAAAGACTAAACCAAGAACGAATTACTAGAATCAGAGTGAACATGCTTGCCTATCTAATCTTATCTCTTTACTTCATATTTTCATTACAATTTAGCATGCAATTCGAAACTTATCTTTGAAATTCTTTATTAATACCATAAGAATTAAATTAACATGCATCATCATAAAACCAATTTCACAATCGTTTTTCACATAGACATGAAAACACAATAACCAAACATACATATGAGATTCATAGACAAAACTACACATAACTACATAAAAACTATTACAAACCAAGAGTAGGGAGTAGATCACACATTAGAAACCTTGAAGACTTCGTCGTGTATGGATCCAATGGAAAGTGGTTCGATGGTGGCTGGATGAATGGTGAAGACAATCGGCAGAATTTTATGGTGGTGGTGGTGGCTTTTGGTTTGTGTTTTTATGTAGGATCTTTGGCTGAAAATTGGTAGAGTTTTGGCTAGGGTTTTTTGCTTTAGAATGTGACACCTTTTTCTGTGTAAAAGTTGGGTATAAATAGGGAGAGAACTAGGTACTGCCGGCAGCCCCTTCTTGCACAAGGAAAAAGAAAACCTAGTGGGATAAGGTTTGAAACCTTCCTTTCATAGTTCAATTAGGTTTTCTTTTTCTGAATTTTTCTTCAAGGCTTGGGCTTCACATCTTCATGGACTTCTTGTATGATCTTGGACTTCATTTGATATGTCTTGGTCCATCAAAAATGCATGCAATTTCCGACAGCACACAAAGGCACCAAATCTGCCATAGTCGGCAGCTTCTCCTAGTGTGACTAGGAGAACTTCTTTCTTCAATTTTTCTTCAATGCCATGGCCTAGTGTCTTCCTCTTCCCTTCATAAAGCTTGAACCATCTTCATAAATGCATTTGTACACCATTTGGTCCATCAAAAACAGAAAACACAAAAAGGGGCAGTAGGTTCCTGGAATCGGCAGATTTGACCTTGTTGCAGTAATTCCGGCTTATCTCCCTCCGTGGAGCTCCGATTGATGCGATTCCAAGTCTCAGATAAACTAGACACATATGGCCATCTCCCCATGAAACAGTTCGATCAAATTCCTTGTGAGTCGACGGGAATGATTTTTCGAAGTTGGATCAATGTCCCAGGAAAATCCTGGAAGCCCCTGGATTGAAATGCTCGGACTGCCGTTTTGCAGCCAACTTTTGGGTGGCTTCCCAAACTCCAATTGATCTGAAATTTTAACACAACATTTCTCAGCATATGAATATTAAGCACGCCAAATTTCGTAGAATTCGGACAAGGATAGATCATATTTGTACTCGTCACAAAATCGCGAAAAAGACATATTTTGCATTATTTTTCCAGATTTCTCAAACTTAGTCATTTTTCGGATTCTTAACTATTTTTCGCCAAACTCTACCAAATTAACACTAAATTACATTATGACTCTATCTTAGACAAATAAGAGTTAAACAAAGCATAAATGAGGGCATAAGCATGTAATATCGTCGCACATTGTGCTCCTATCACCCAACTACCCTCTTTAATAGGTAACTTATCTCTCTCCCCGCTTACATACGTGCCTTGGTTATATATATTCCAACTATACTAACTTAGGCATCGGAGAGGAGAAGACCGGCCTGCCCGGTATTCCCCTTAGTGAGCAGGATTGCAGGAGATCAAGTTGGATTCATCTGTATCTACCAGGCCCCCGGGTTTAGGCAGAAACAATTGGCGCCGTTTGTGGGAAGTCGTTCAAAAAGTGGGTGTTGCTCTACCGGAGAGTAGAACTCTATTGATCCTTTGGAGAGGTAGCTACATCCGCAGTCCGGAAGTTATGGAAGGAAGGAAGATAAAAGCCAGCACGGAAGGACCGAAAGGGCGAATTCAGTTCCCCGACCGGGCCCAAGGTACAGGGGCTGCGGACGGTGCGAGGTTCGTCCTTTCCCCCGACCGAGACGGAAAGTCAAAAGCGCGAATTCAGTTCTCCGACCCGGCCCGTAACATAAAGGCTGAGGTCGGTGCGAGGTTCGCCCTTTCTCCCATCCAAGACAGGGCTCATGATCGCCAGGAGTCAGAAAACCCCGACCGGTATGGTACGGGAGAAATAAAAAAGATGAAGGCAGAGGTCGAGCGCTTGCGAGAAGAGGGCGATATAGATCGACTAAGAGCGGAGGCCCGATGCCAGGAATTGAAGGCGGTGAACATTGCCCTATTGGCGGCCCTGGAGCGAGAGGGCCAGCAGGGCACTTCTCGAGTAGCACCGCGGCCAGCAAGCAAGGCTAGCGAATTCCCGCATCTTGAGGTAGGGCAGGCTACGGGAAGAAGAAAGACCGTGCATGTGACCACGCCACTCTTTTCGGAAGCTCTGAAAAACTCCGGCCCGGCCGAGCCCCCGTACCGCACGGGCCAGGCGTCAAGCGAGCAGGAGACCTCTACCGCGCGGACACTCGAGGCGCTCTCCGCCTCGGTATCGGACATAAAGGGCCGCATGGAGACCAGCGAGAGGATGGCAGGGCGACCGCGGGGCGGTGCGCGGTTCAACGAGCGTATTGGACCTTTCCCGCGCCGGATTAGGGAATCGGGAAGATCTGGAAACCAAAGGCCTCTGAAGTTGACATATTCAGGAACGAGCTGCCCGTACCAGCACCTGGACAGTTTTAAGTCACAAGCAGGGACAAGGGGCTACTCGGATGCCATGTGCTGTAACGTATTCCAAGAGACGCTCTCGGGGGAGGCGTTGAATTGGTTCTACGAGCTACCAGTGAATTCAGTCGAAACCTTCGAGCGGTTGGCTGATAAGTTTGTCGGTCGGTTCATCCTCAGAGCCAGGGCAGCCCAAACATCAACGATCCTTTTTGACTGCATGCAGACTGACAATGAGCCGCTACGCGCCTTCGTTAACCGGTGGCAAATCGCCACGGCCAGGGTCAGGAACCTGGACAAGCAGATCGCAGGGATGGCCTTCAAGCAGGGTTTAAGACCTGGGGAACTTTCGTACAACTTACTAGTGCAGGAGCCGCTGGGGTACGACGAGCTGATGACCGTGGCCGTCAGGCACGCTCAGGCAGAGCACGAGACATATGGGGACAAGGTGCCCAAGCGAATATCGGACGACCTACCGCCATCCCGTGGAAGCAAGACCGGGCGGCTAGATCGCAACCGCGCGCCTGCAGCCACCGGGAAAGCAGAGGTACGGGAGGAGTGGCAACCCCGGCGAGGCGGTGACAATGGTTCCCGACCAGGGAGAAGACCGCCATTTGTGCGCCAGGCACCGCCCCAGGCAGCTACGCCAGCAGAGCGACCACCGCGGGCCTTAGCTATTGCGCCAGCAGGGAAACCCCAAGATCTAGCCCTTCGGACTGGTGACCAGAAACCCCAGAAAGCGGTCGTGAACGACTAGGCCCGCCAGAATGACCCCAATAAAGACCGACCGCAAGCTCGGCAGGTAGGAACTATAAGCACCCGCACTCCCGGGGGGATCGAGGTACACGGGAGCATTAACATGATACACAGCGGGGACCATATAGATCGGCTCACCCGGAGCTCAAAGAAGCGGTGCTTAAGATCGATCCGGGGGAAGGAGGTGTACGCCTTCGGAGAAAGAAGCGGCCAAGCCGCTAAAACCGGATGGAACTCGGTCACTTTCTACGAGGAGGAAGAGCCGGAGGATTTGATCCAACCGCACAACGACCCCTTCCTCATTACGGTCCAAATAGACCACTGGATAACCAGTCGTATGCTGATCGATACCGGAGCCTCTGTCAACGTAATGTTCCGAGACGCATACAAAGGGTTGCAAAGAGGAAGGAACAAGTTATCCCAGGATAACGAGCCGCTTATAAGCTTCTCCGGTGAGGTTGTCCAGCCTCTGGGATCGGATTACCTACCGATCATCTTCAGCGAGGGAAACAGAACGAAAAAGGAGCATTTGGAGTTCATCATTGTCGACTGCCTATCATCGTACAATGGCATAATCGGTCGGCTAGGGTTATGGAGGCTCAAAACGTTTATAGCTGGCCATATGCTGATGCTGAAGATGCCTTCACCAACCGGAGTTATTACTATACGTGGGGACCAGAGGATCGCCCGTAAGTATTACGCAGAGGCCCTGACCCACGGGAGGAAGCGGACCGAGGTCTTCACAACCACTCAGCAGGCGCCAGTGCCGGATCTGAGTATTGACCCCCGTGATGACATCAATTCAAAAAGAGTTGGGCGATTCACCGAAAAGCTGGAGCCACCTTCGGCCGTGGAAGAAACCGAAGCGATCTGCATTTCGGTAGACCACCCGGAGCGAAATGTCCTGATAGGAAGGCAGCTCGATCCAGTTGTCAGGCAAGAGCTCATAGCCTTCCTCCGGGACAACAGTTCGGTCTTCGCATGGTCCTACGAGGACATGCCAGGCATATCCCCGGAGATAGCCGTTCATAAGCTAAATTTATTACCCAACGTTCTCCCTGTGAGGCAGAAGAGGAGGTCCTTCAGTCCGGCAAAGTATGAGGCAATCAGAGAGGAGATACAGAAATTGAAGGGTATAGGTTTCATCCGGGAAGTCCAGTACCCTCGCTGGCTCGCTAACGTGGTCATGGTGCCGAAGAAGGGAAC
The DNA here is from genome assembly GCA_963682095.1 of Potentilla sterilis. Lineage (NCBI taxonomy): Eukaryota > Viridiplantae > Streptophyta > Magnoliopsida > Rosales > Rosaceae > Potentilla > Potentilla sterilis. Next base: position 37,113,663 of record OY821755.1, on the reverse strand, counting down.
CGGCCAATGGCGTATGTGCGTGGATTTCACTAACCTGAACCGGGCGTGTCCAAAGGACAGCTTCCCGCTCCCCCGGATTGACCAGCTTATAGATTCCACGTCCGGCTTTAAGCTGCTCAGCTTCATGGACGCTTACGCCGGGTACAATCAGATTAGGAAGCACCCGGATGATGAGGAGCACACATCATTCACAACCGACCGAGGTACCTACTGTTATAAGAGGATGCCGTACGGTCTGAAGAATGCCAGGGCCACCTACCAGCGAACGGTGAACCGAATGCTAGAGCAAGAAATGGGTAAAACTGTAGAGGTTTACGTTGATGACATGCTGGTCAAGAGCTTGACTGCAGGGGCCCACGTCCGGGATTTGGCCGTAGTCATCGGTAAGACGCTCAAATTCGGAATGCGCTTAAACCCAAAGAAGTGTATTTTCGGGATTTCAGAGGGCCTGTTCCTAGGCCACATCATCAGCCAGCGAGGGATAGAAGCCAACCCACTGAAGGTCCAGGCAATTTTAGATATGGAAACGCTAGGGGAGAGAAACCAGGTCCAGATGCTGACCGGCCGATTAGCCGCCCTGGCCAGATTCATCTCCCGCCTAACCGACAAGTGCGCCTCGTTCTTCAAGCTGCTCAAGGCACAACAGACCAGGAAAATCCACTGGGCAGCAGAGCATGAAGCGGCATTCCAGTCTATCATGGCATATCTGTCTGCAGTGCCTCTCCTATCCAAACCAGTGCCGGGCGAAATGTTATACCTCTACATAGCTGCATCCGCAACGGCCGTCTCCGCGGCTCTCATCAGGAAGGAAGACACGCTCGAACTTCCGGTATACTATGCGGGAAAGGGACTTACTGGAGCCGAGGGCCGGTACCCCGACATAGAGAGATTGGCTTTGGCCCTGATTGTTAGTGCCAGGAAGCTCCGGCACTATTTCCAGGCTCATTCCATCACCTTATATACCAATCCTCTGCGACAGATCCTGCAAAAACCAGAGACCAGCGGCAGGCTCGTGCGGTGGGCAGTTGAACTGGGAGAGTTCGACATCACTTACGCCTCGCGAACGGCCATCAAGGGACAGGCAGCCGCGGACTTCATATGTGAGCTCACCCCAATGGTGGCAGATGCACACCCCACCCGGTACGAGGACACCGAGGCAGTACGAACCATAAAGACCGAACCAGGCCTCCCCACCGGCTGGAAGCTTTACGTGGACGGCTCCGTAACGACCAAGCGGAGCGGAGCCGGTGTCATGATAACCTCGCCTGATGGCCAGTCGTACGAGTATGCCTTACGGTTCCTTTTTAGCACCTCGAATAACACTGCCGAATATGAGGCCCTCATAGCCGGTTTGCAACTGGCCAAAGAGTTGGGAATCTCGTCCATGGAGATATACAGCGACTCTAGCTTAGTGGTGAACCAGATGAACGGGGTGTTTGAGGTCAAGGATCCCCAGTTGTCCTCCTACCAGGCTTTGGCCAAAACTCTGATTGAGCCGTTCCAGGGCGCCACGATCCAGCACATTCCCCGAGAGGCAAATAGGCATGCAGACGCCCTCGCAAGGCTGGCAACCGGAAACTACCCCCCAGAGTACCGGAAAGCAAAAATTGAAACTCTCCAGAAGCCAAGTATAAACAAAACCATCTCCGAGATATTTGCGGTGGAAGAAGCGCCACCAAGCTGGATGGATCCAATAGTCAAGTATTTGACTGACAAAACCAGCCCCCAGGATGCGGTAGAGGCCAGGAGGCTACACCTCCGGTGCGCCCGGTACGGTCTCCTCAATGGCCAGTTGTACCGAAGAGGGCACAACTTTCCCCAGCTGAGGTGTGTAACAAAAGAGGCAGGAGAGGCTATCATGCGAGAGATCCACGAAGGGGTATGCGGTAATCACTCTGGCGCAAGGTCATTATCCCACAAGTCGGTCCGAGCGGGGTATTTCTGGCCAGACATGGTGGCAGTATCAAGAAAAATATCAGGCGGCTGCCACAAGTGCCACATGTACGCCTCTGTACCTCATGCCCCGGCAATCGCATTATCAATCCTGTTGGCACCATGGCCGTTCGCACAATGGGGATTAGACATCATTGGCCCTTTCCCAACAGCTGCGGGACAGTACAAGTACACCATCGTGGTAGTGGACTATCAAACTAAGTGGGTCGAGGCAGAACCTATGATAAAGATCACTGAGGAGCGGGTTAAAAAGTTCCTATGGAAGAACATCTACTGCAGGTTCGGGGTACCGCAGACTATTGTCACAGATAATGGGACACAATTCAATAATGTTGATCTAATCCAGTACACAGCCTCGATGGGGACCCGGATGTTGTTCGCCTCAGTGGCACACCCACAGACCAACGGCCAGGTAGAAGCGGTCAACAAGATTATCAAGACCCTTCTCAAAAAGAAGTTGGATGCCAAAAAGGGATGTTGGGCCGAAGAACTCCCCGCGGTGCTATGGGCCATCCGGACAATAGTAGCAGAGGCAACAGGAGAGACCCCGTTCTGCATGGCATTCGGGAGCGAGGCGGTACTCCCTGTAGAGACTAGTATACCCAGTGGCAGGGTCGAGAATTACGACGCCGAAACGAACGCCGAGGGGCTACTGCTCAACCTGGACCTCATTGAGGAGCGCCGCGACCAGGCGCATATGCGCAACCAAACATACAAGCAGCGGATCGCCCGGTACTATGACAGAAGGGTCCGGGAGAGAAAGCTACACGTCGGGGACTGGGTCATGAAGAATGTCCAGAAAAAACCATTGGCCCTAGAGCCAACGTGGGAAGGGTCCTACCAGATCACCGCGGCCGTGGGACCGGCAACATTCCACATTATAGACACCGAGGGCATCTATTCCACCCGGCCGTGGAATATCCAGCACCTACGGTTCTACCCTAAGTAGTAGCGGTCACAGAGGGACAACAGTGTATTTAGCATCAATATTGCAATACGCAGTTACGACATTAAAGAATAAACTATGGCAGTTACAAGATGTGCATGTACAAGGTAAACAGCTAGTTAGCACCCCCAGAGCACCCAATCCCTGGCCCGCCACTTTTTAGAGCTTGCTCTTGCTCCGCCATCTCGGTTAGGGCTATGTCAGCCTCCATCTGCTCGGCATCAAGCCATCCTTTCTCCCTCCACTCCAGATAGGCATCACTTATGCCCTTCGCCCGGGCCTCATCCAGCATCTCCTCAAGCTCCACCGACTCCCGGAAGTCGTCGACAGCCTTATCGGCCACTTCAGCAAGCTGGGATTCCGTGAGCCTCTCCCTTCCTTGCGCGACTACTGTAACCTGGCTCTGGAGCTCCAAAACCCTCGCCTCCAGCTCCGCGACCCTCCCTTCCCGCGCAGCAGGGCCGATCGGCCTCTTCCTTCTCCTGCGAGAGTTCATGGTGCAACCGACCGGTTAGTTCTTTCTCCCGCGCGAGCTCGGTGCTCAACCGACCAACCTCCTCTCTTTCCTCCCCAAACTTGGCTTCCGCCACGTCCACCCGCACGCTCAGCTCCTCCACCCGCCTCTCCAAAACCGCAGCAGCCTCCGCTCTGGGCTCCGCGGCATAAAGGCTATGAACCAGCTGCCAAAGGTAAACAAAGGAACATTAGCTCGTGTCACTCCAGAGAAAAGGAAGCACAAAAACACTTACCCGAACAGCTAGTTCCACGGGCTTCGTCCTGCTCTCGCCCGATTGTCCATTCCTAGGGTCCTCCCGGTCAAGTCCCAAGGATTCGATGGTAGCGACCACGAACCTACCAATACCACCACCGGAACTGCGACTGGCTTCCGGCACCTGAATCCCTCGACTACCCACCTCCACGGCCGGAGCTACCGCCCGCTCGATCGGCCCAGCCGAACTCGACGCCCCGGCGTCAAGTGCCCTTGCCCTCTTTGTCGGAGCTTCACCATGGCTGCTTCGACGGTGCCCGAACATTTCTGTCGTTTCCCTCTCCCGCGAGGTCCGTACCGCCATCGGTCGCGCCACAGGTTCTGGACCCGATAGTCCCACAGACCGCCCTTCCCGAATAAAGAGTGGGGAGTTATTCTCACCGCCCGGTCGCCTTCCATAGTGAGCGTCCGGAAACACGAGCGCCACCGGCCGGTCATGCTCCCTGCGTTTTTGGGTAGCCGTATCAATAACGGTCTTCGCGGCCGCCTGCCCAGTCTCCATCAATCTCGAGGCCACAAGCTCTTCATCCGGTTCGATAGTCTCCTCAATTTTAAGGGCGAGCCGGTTGGCATTAGCTGCAAACCGATAAGTCGAGCGGTCAGAATACAAGCAACCATGCAAAAGCGAAGTGCAAGACACCTTACTAGGTTTTCTCCCCATCCCGCATATCTCCAGCACGTTCCATCGGATGAAATTATAGGAGCTCCGGCTCAGATGCTCCCAGCCAGCAAACAACCGGTATAACCGTTGCTTCTCCAAGTCCTCCAGCCGGAACGATTGGTCCCCGATCGATTGATAAGCCCCGGGCACCTGATAGCCCCTCCAAGTACGCTGCCACTTCCCACCGGCCAGGACCACCGACCTCCTCCAGACATCTGAAACCGACGACAGCAGATGCGTGATGGCAGGACCATATTCCCGCGCGGCAAAATTCGCACAACCGCTGCACTGGGCCTTTCTGCAATAGGAGATCTTGTACAACGCCCGAAATTCATTAACCGTGGGCCAGTCCATATAGCTCAGACTGAACAGGCACCCAAGCCCAAGCAACTGCCTCCACTGGTTGCTCGGAAGCTGGGCCGGGAAAAGATTTAGTGAGCTCAGCATGTACTGAACAAATCCCGGCAGCGGCAGCGATAGTCCGTGTCGGAACTGATCGTCGAAAACGGCAACCCAGCCCGGTTCCGGGTTACAGGCCAGTTCCCCGGGACGCAGGCCTCGAAGTTTAACAGAAGAGTCGATGTCCCACTTCGCCCGAAACTCCCTAATCTCTCTTTCATCCATACTTCTGACTGGCTCATCACAGAAAATCACCCTATCACCATCCAGCAGCTCATGCCTTCTGGGCCCGCGGCTTGCGCCGCCATAATACGCAGATCTCCCAGACGCCATAACCCTAACACAAAATAATTTAGATCTGCAGCAAGGTGGAAGAGGAGAGCAGAGGGCAAAGGGTAGGCAAAGTGCGGCAGGAGGAGAGCAGAAGGGACAATAAATAGGGCAACAAGAAAAGTAAGGCAACCCCAGCCGTGGATTCCCTCCATCTCAGACCGCTCCCTGCCGACACGTGTCCCAGCATGGATAAGGGATCCCATCCATCATAACTGATGGGACTGATGGGCTCTCCCCTTCATCGCATGTCCACCACCTGTCCCACTTACAAGCGGCAGTTAGGGAGATAGGAGCGAACAACGAGGCGTCTACTCCCCTCGCTTCCCCAGAAAGTCAACTCCGAATCAATCCGGCACCATGGCGGTTCGCGGCTACGATCATTCAACCGACTGCATGGCTTCTTCATTGTATATCTTGAAGACCTCTCACCGGTTGTGATTTTCCAACCGCTTCGAGAGCATCTATCCGGGTATGAGCCCTCCTTCTAGCACCATCTTCGTTGCACATCACTGGGGGACTCGTCTCGATATGGCATGTCGCCCGGTCGAGATCCGCCCAGTACTATGGCATTCTACCGGCCGTATGACATTTAACCCACTCCAAAGCATTCTACCGGCTGTCACCTTCCTTCGCCTACGGGCAGGAACGAGCCAACAACAACTCAAGGCTTCTAAACGCATGGGCTTTATAAACTCGGGCGAGCTTACATCTAACCCATGTACTCTTGTCCAGCAGGATAAAAACCATGCATCACACTGAACTGTGATACATTTGGGGATACATGGCGAGACTCGTTATCTCAACGCCACTCCACTGGGCAGATTGTTTCTCTAACACAAAACAAGTCTCCCCGCAGGCTAACAAACCTGCACATTACCTCAACGCTTAACCAACAAAAGCTGAGAAGAACTAGCAAGTGTTAACCGATACCTCAGTACGGCCGTAACACTCTCCAGGGTACCTGTTGGCTTAGTCCACGCACCAACAGGCCCTCCCGCAGGCTAGCATCTCCGGGACTCGTCTCGATATGGCAGGACGCCCGGTCGAGGTCCCGTGAACTCCGCCTCGCACCGATATGGCAGAACGCCCGGTCGAGGTCCAGTCTGCAAGTTCATCCGGGACTCGTCTCGATATGGCAGGACGCCCGGTCGAGGTCCCATGAACTCCGCCCCGCACCGATATGGCAGAACGCCCGGTCGAGGTCCAGTCTGCAAGTTCATCCGGGACTCGTCTCGATATGGCAGGACGCTCGGTCGAGGTCCCGTGAACCCCACTCCATGCTCATAGCACCACAACACTTAAGCACAGTACTACTTATATTACAAACATACTTATAAACTATTACTTACCATCGGTAATAGGTACTCACCTCGGTCACGCCCAATCTTCAACGCGGACTTGGGGGACTGGGCACCGTTAGGTTGGTAACCCTGCGGGTTTGCGGGACAAGAGCAAGACAGATTTAAGTCCCCATTCAAGATTGCACTTGACCGGGAACTTGGGGGACTTGTTGACAGTAGCCGCAGAGAGACTACAGCAGACCCACAGGCCCGCAGCAAGTGTACCAAGGCCCGGCCCAAGGCCCGGGACCGGCTCACCAGCACCCGGCCTCGGGGTCCAGCACTTTATCCTGCCTCCAGGGACCCTGTGGCCGGGGGCGCCAGCCTGCCAAAGAGGGCACCAGAATGTACAAACAGAAGGGAACCAGTCCCACATCGAAGGGTGAGGCCAGCCCTCACCCCCAACCACCTATATAAGGGCCCCAACTACCCTCTTTAATAGGTAACTTATCTCTCTCTCCGCTTACATACGTGCCTTGGTTATATATATTCCAACTATACTAACTTAGGCATCGGAGAGGAGAAGACCGGCCCGCCCGGTATTCCCCTTAGTGAGCAGGATTGCAAGAGATCAAGTTGGATTCATCTGTATCTACCAGGCCCCTGGGTTTAGGCAGAAACAATTACTGTGGTAAATAACGTGTTTTACTGATTGAGTAAACACTCTTTATCTGTGGTAAAGACAATTACCGATTTCCCGCTCAGATATCCAGAAAGGATGGGTCAGGTCGAGAAGATCCGGATCGAATTCTGCCTATTCGGGTCGAGGATAAGGGGCGCGGATCTGGTGCGTTGGTGTCGATAAGATTGAGGAATCCGGTTCGTGCAACGCCGGGGGTCGACGAGCTCGGGACCGCAGCGGCATGTTTGGCGGTGGGATCGAAGTCGGAGAGAGAGACGTTGATCCGGGCACGCCGGTTTTGCGGCGCGTCTGAGGCTGGCCGGGCCTAAGATCGATGGACGCCGGTGACTGCTTGGCTCGAAGATGGTGGCGACGTCGACAGCGCCCAAGGCTGCCTAGCGGCAATGGCGGCTGAGCAGGTGTCGACTTGGTTGGGCAGCTCTACTGTTGCGTGGACGACGCCGATCGGAGAAGGGTGCCCAGAGAAGATTTCTGGGTGCCATGAGATTTTTCGAATGCTCTGCCGACAAGCCTGTCGTCGGCAGAATGGGAGCCTGAGTTTTTCTTCCTTTTCCGACGACGAATTGTCGCCAGAAACCATCGTTGGCCTTCTTTGCCGACAAGATGATTGTCGGCAGAAGGGGATTTCTGTGGGGGGGGGGGGGTGTTTCTTTGTTGCCGAGACCTTATTCAGTGCAAAAAAAAGGTTAAAATTTTGGGGAAACGGCAGAGGGTTAGGGTTAGTCAAATGGGTAAGATTTACGTAATTCGATTGTTATGGCGATGACGCCCAACCCACTAGGGGTTTTCTACAGAATACAGATACACCCAACACAATAGTTGTACTGGCATTCTGCTTTCTGGAATTCCCACTGTCCATGTTCCTTGCCATTTGCTTAAAATCAGAGACGTTGAGATTCCGGTAGAGAAAGCCTCGTTGATAAACTGAGCTCGGAGTACATGAATTTGTGCTCGCGGGTGATTTGGGTGGGCGAGAACGGTGATGACGGTGGAGCTGTCGCAGCCGAAGCCCTTGAAGCCTTTACGGAGGTTGATGGCGTCGGTGTGGGGGGAGGACGGGGATTGGGGAGTGGTTAGAGGCCATTGTTGGTTCAGATGAGAAGGAGAAAATCAGTTTGTGATTGTGACAAGGGTAATTGGGGATTGTGGGGCGAGGAGGAGCCCCGCCGCCTGTAAGCTGAATTAGGTTTTCCCTTGCCGATGACTAGCAGCGAGGAAGGGGGCGGCGGCGGTGGTGATACGTTGCAGAAGGGTAATAAAATTGGGTGCAAAGAGAAGAAAAGGAGATGACAGATATTAGGTTTAGGTGATGGATTTGGATTTGGATTTGGATTTGGGTTAGGGAATTGAGTATGGGCTTAATTATTAGGTTTGGGTCTTGTTATTTTTAATTGGTTTAAAGTTTAGAGTTTAGGGTTTTAATTTTTTTAATTAAATTTTATGCAATTAATTTTTTTTTTGTTTATCATTTTTTATAAAATTAAATTTACGCTATATGGCGCTTTTCTGTCTTTTAATTCTTCCACATCATAAAGTTTAATTTTTTTCAAATGAATTTTTTTTTTTTTGAAAAATTGATTAAAAAGTAGTTAATGATTCCGAAGAGTTGCTCGACAATTGTGACGAGGTCGATTAATTATAGATTCACCGACGTGAAAAAAAAAATAAGAAATTTGACGAGGTCTTTTACAATCACCACACATTTTGAAAAATCATAACAAATAGTTTGGGTGTTGGAAAGATGTATTGAAAATACTCACACTCACCAAGTTGCGTATTTTATTATAGTGTCCATGCATTTGTTTGAAAATGTCTAGTTATCAACATACCAATCAAAACTGTTCAACAAAACTAGTAGGCAAACAATTGTTTTATTGGATAAAAAGTATAGATTGAGAAAATGTAAATTTGTCGTTACTAATGTAATAACAGAGTACTAATAGGTATTTTGTTAAAAAATTGACACGGTCCGCTCTCATTTCAATCCCGGTTAACCGGTCAATTGTATGTATTTTTCTACCTCCTTAGGTGCAGTCATATCGTGCAGTGATAATCCTTTCAATATTTTTAAATAATTATTTAGGGAGCGATATTATGAGAGCATGGTAATTTTCAAATAATTTTTCGAGCACCCGAACTATTTAATATGATTTTCAAAAGATTTCAGAATCTTTAAAATTAATATGAAGTCAAAGTTGTGCAACGTGGACCGTTTCTAGCCTCTTATTCATCCACCTCATATAGTTCATACTTTTTCAAATGAATTATTATTATTTTTTAGAACTTCAAAATTCCTTATTAAATAACTTCAGTGTCCGAAAAATTCCCCGAAAATTGTCACAGGTTACTCGCAAAGCTTACTTTACTAGCTCATCGATAAATTATAGATTCGCCAACAATAAAAAAAAATCAATAAAATTTTACAAGATAATTAAACAATCGTTGCATACTTTTGAAAATTCATAATAAATAGTTCGGGTCTCCGGAAAATGTACCGAAAATTTTCATGTTGTGTACTTTATGGTAATGTCCCTTAATTAGATGTTTATAGTATTTGCAATATGAATCCTCTTGGTAGGTTTTAAGTTCCTTGGTGTTGATTGAGTTGACCGCAGGTCAAACGATGATGAATATAATTGAGTTTCCTACTGCGGCCATTTCAATTCATGTACAAGACATCAAGCGGCGTGATTAGCCAAATCATAGTACCTCCTTACGTTTGCGTTAGAATGTATACTTGTCAACATAATTGAAGAACAAAGTTCAACAACATTAGTAGGCATACATTGATTTTATTGAATAAAAATTACCAATTTTAGAAAACGATAAATTTTTCGGTATTAGTGTAATAGGGAGTAGTAATAGGTACTTCGTAAAAAAATTGGCACGATCGGCCATCGTTTCGACACCGGTCGAACTAGTCAACCGAAGGTATCTTTCTACCCTACTAAGGGTATCCCTGTTGCAGAGTGCTAAAGGTCTGAAATTTTTTACATGAGCGGATATAGTGAGCGACCATGAAAGCGTGATAATTTTCAAGGAATTTTTCGAGCACCCGAGCTATTTAATATGATTTTCATAAAATTTCAGAATTTTAAAAATTGATAAAAAGTCAAATTAGAGCCATGTGGCGCATTCCTAACCTAATAAACTTTTTTCTAAATGATTTCAATTATTTATGAACTTCAAAAAATCCTCAAAAGTACCTGCAGTGCTCTATAAATTCTCTGAAAATTACTACTTTCCCATGCTAATGTGCTTTATCCATCCCTGTAAAAAAAATTCAAATATTATCGCCACGTGACACGGCTACCCTTAGAGAGAAATAAAGATACACAAGGTTAACTGAGTAGATCGATACTCAAACATTATCGAAAAAATGTGAATTTTTTACGGTAGCCATACTTAAATGTAGTGATGACATCCTAGGGTCACTTAGTATAACTAGTTTGGAAACACACACATATAACTAAGGAAACAAGTTTTACCACATTAGTAGGCACGTTGTAATTTATGTGACTAAACTCGACAAAAACAAAATTTGATTGTTAGATGTGATCGCGATAGTGAAATGTGGTTTTGGTTCAAAATTTACGTATTTTTGTAAATATTTGGGTCTCGTTCATGATGTGAAATATATTTATCATCATATCCCTGTAAGGGCAGCCGTGTCATACGGCGATAAATATTTGGTCAGGAGAGGTCCGAAGCGTACAAAATTTATACAGGGTCTCTAAATAAAGGTACCAATTACATCAGCCGGTGCTAATTATTTATGAGACGTTTTCTCCATATAGTCGCTTCATAATGAAACAACTTGCTTTCAAACCTATTATAAAGTTTATGGTCCATTAGTAGACAATTTGGTGATCGACAACCCAAGTTTCGAGTATGGTCAATCGACACCATACGATGTGATCTATATATATATATTTAGGGACATCGTGAAATTTTCATCCAATTACGACCTCGTTTGACCTTCCGAAATTCCGGTCAACCCCAAAAAGAGACATTTTTAAATAACAATATCCCATTGACCGGAGCCTTACTGAATGAGTTTTTGCGATTGGACCACACACACTCAGTGAAAAAAAATTACGTGGTTTGAAAAATGTAAACAGCTTTCGCCGTTCGCATCCCGGTCATGGGTCCTCCCTTAGGACATGTTAGTGATGTTTTTGGTTTACTGAAGATTCTCACAGTCAGACGAGCTCTGAAGTCTACAAAATTTATACAGGGTCTCTAAATAAAGGTATCAATCACATCGACCGGTGCCGATTATTTACGAGACGTTTCCTTCATATAGTCGTTTCATAATGCAACAACTTGCTTTCAAATCTATTATAAAGGTTCTGGTACATTAGTAGACACTTTGGTGATCGACAACCCAAGTTTCGAGTATGGTCAATCAACACCATACGATGTGATCTATATATATATTTAGGGACACTGTCAAATTTTTATCTAATTACGACCTCGTTTGACCTTCTGAACTTCCGGTCAACCCCAAAAAGAGACATTTTTAAATAACAATATCCCATTGACCGGAGCCTTGCTGAATGAGTTTTTGCAATTCGACCGCACACACTCAGTGACAAAAATTACTTGGTTTGGGAAATGTAAATGGCTTTCGCCGTTCGCATCTCGGTCATGGGTCCTCCCTTAGGACATGTTAGTGATGTTTTTGCTTTACAGAAGATTCTCACGGTCAGACGAGGTCCGCAGTGCACAAAATTTATACAGGGTCTCTATATAAAGGTACCAGTCACATCAGCCGGTGCTGATTAGTTACGAGACGTTTCCTCCATATAGTCGATTCATAATGCAACAATTTACTTTCAAACCTATTATAAAGGTTATGGTATATTAGTAGACACTTTGGTGATCGACAACCCAAGTTTCGAGTATGGTCAATCGGCACTGTTTCTGCCTAAATCCGTAGACTCACAGATACTGATGGATCTTGGTGTGATTCCTGCCTACAAACCCTGCTAACTAAGGGAATACTGGGCGGGGCTGGTCTATTCCGCTCCAATGCCTAAGTCAGTATAGTTGGAATAAACTGATAACTTAAGCGGGAATGAATAGTTGAAGTATTGATTACCTATTAATGAGGGTAGTTGGGACTCATATACAGGCTGCCGGGCATGAGGGCTGGGCTCACCCTTCGATGTGGGACTGGCCCCCCTTCTGCTCATATTGCTGGACTGTTTCGGCCCCTGTTTGGGGAGCTGCTATCCCCGGTTCGCGGGCTCTGGCCACAAGTAAGACCTGTCCGGGCGCGGGACCAGGTGCCATGCTACGCTCCTGGGCCCTGGGCCGGGTCCAGGAGTCTTGGCTACGGGTCTGGGGGCCTGGGTAGCCTCTCTATAGCTACTGTCAACAAGTCCCCCAAGTTCCCGGTCAAGTGCCATCTTGAATGGGGACTTAAATCTGTCTTCCTTTATAGGCCCGCAGACCCGCTGGGGCACTTACCCACTGGTGCCCTAGCCCCCCAAGTCCGCGTTTAAGACTGGACTTGGCCGGACGTTCGAATAAACCTGTTATGATGATGCATAATGTGATGAGTGCATGGTTATGATGTTGATGCTGACAGTTGCATATGGGTACAAGATTTAGTACATGAGATGATAATGTGGCGTTGAAATCCGCCATGATATGTTCTGGGAAAACCCGGTGAATATAGCGAATGGGATGACCGAGTCCCCCAAGTTAAGAACGGTATCAACAGTAGTCGGTGAGTGCCTTGAACAGTTTGAAGAGGTCACCCAGTACCAGCCGGAAACGTGCCCTGTGTTATAGGCATTCCCGGTGGGTGGCGTGGCCCGGAGTGATCCTAGGTTGTCGTCCCCATGTGTTTCACAGCCTCTTGTTCTTGCAGGCATATAGGATGTGCATGGTCTTTAGCCTGCGGGAAGAGTTGTCCTGTATGAGAGGATCAAGTCTCCCGGGGTGAAGCGGTCCCGTGTTGGTGCCGGAGACATCCCCGATCGTTTCATACCCTTTTCCCGTACAGACATGAGGTATGTGCAGAGTTTTTAGCCTACGGGAAGAGTTGTCCTGTGTTAGAGGATCAAGTCTCCCGGGGTGAAGCGGTCCCGTGTTGGTACCGGAGACATCCCCGATCGTTTCATATCCTTTGCCCGTACAGGCATGAGGTATGTGCAGGGTTTTTAGCCTGCGGGAAGAGTTGTCCTGTGTTAGAGGATCAAGTCTCCCGGTGGGTGGCGTGGCCCGGAGTAGTCCTGGTAGCCGTCCCCACGTCGCTGCATTTGTTCCTACAGGTGGGATGTATGTGCAGAGTTTTTAGCCTGCGGGAGAGTTGTCCTGTGTTAGAGGATCAAGTCTCCCGGGTTTCACTACCAGATCAGACAGAATAGCCGACGAAAAAAATTTCGTCTACTATTCAAAATTTTTGTCGGGTATTCCTTCTATCGACGAAAATTTCGTCGGCTATTATTCGTCGATAAAACGGCGTCGGTAAAAATATACCTGACGACAATAACGAAATCGTCGGCCATTCCAAAGTTATCACCGACGAAAATACATTTCGTCGACCAAACCTTGGCATAATGCCCGACGAAATTCGTCGGATATTTTCAAATATGGCCGACGATATCGTAAAATATAGCCAACGATCTCTTCTGTTTCGTCGGTTATTTGTTCTGAAATATAGTCGACATGCAGATTTCGTCGGAATATATTAATATTTTAAGAGGCATTAATTAGTTATAGCCGACGAAACCGTCACTATTTAACATAGACCACCGACGAAATAATGTCATTTTCGTCGGTTATAACAGTTATAGCCGACGAAATTTGGTAAAAATCGTCGGCTATAGCAATGATAGCCGACGGAATAATGTCAATATCGTCGCCTGTTCTTACATTTTGGGGAAAAAAAATTAAATTAATTTCTAAATTACCATTCCAAACAACCTGCAATTCACAATGACAATCCAACAAGAAATACGTTTTTCATTAATTATTTAATTTGTTCCATCCTGGCCACCATCCTGCTGTCCATCATGCTCGTCATCCTGCTGAATGAACTCGGGAGCTCTCGGCATTCGAGGTTCATCTAACGGCTCAAATGGGGGCGGGGGTTCAAGGCCTTGTTGTTGTGCCGCGATCCTCTGAGGCTGGCTGGTGGTCTTCTCAGGCTGGCTAGGGGTCCTCTCAGAGTCTCCGGATCCGCCAGAACTTACAGAACCCCTAGATCTGGAACGACGGCCTCCGAATAGCTGTCTAAATGCATCGGCCATCTGCAAACAAATAAATTAATACATTAATTAATATTAAATTATATTACATTAAATAACAAATTCTAATTAATATAATAACCAACAATACTAACATATTTTAAAATATATTAACAAATTAATATTTATAATTTAACTAATTTTAAATAATACTAACCATTAACATAAATATAACCATTTATATACAAATATAACTATATTTCATCATTAACATATATATACATACAAATAACCATTTATATATTAACATAAATATAACCATTTATATAATCAAGCTACCAATTTATATATATAATTAATTTAACAATTTATATATATAATTAATTTAACAATTTATATATATAATTAATTTAACAATTTATATATAACAATTAAAATATACATTAACATATATATATATACAAATATGTGTATATATTAACAAATATATAACAATTTATCTAATTAATCTACAAATTTATATATATAATTAACCTAACAATTTATATATATAACCAATATATATAACAATTTAACACACACTTAAATATCTAAATTATATACCTAAATTATACAATTAAAATAAATTGTAAAAAAAAAAAATTACCTAGCGAAGTAGGAGGAGGCCGGAGGCGGAGGGGAAGGAGGAGGAGGAGGACGCCGGCGCCGATTTGAAGAGGAGGAGGAGGAGGACGCTGCAGATCGGAGAAGGAGGAGGACGCTGCAGATCGGAGAAGGAGGAGGAAGTCGATGAAATTCGAAGGATTGGAGACGCAGATCGGCGTCGGAGAGCGTCGGGGATGTTTTTCCAGAGGAGGAGAGAAAAAGTCGGGCTGAAAGCGACTTTCAGCTTTTATAGCAGAGAGAATAGCCGACGATTTAAAAGATTTCGTCGGCTATTCTTTGAATGTCGTCGGCTATACTTTGGAAGGTCAACAGCCGTCGGATCTGAGCCATCCAACGGCGGACAATAAAAAGGAGTGGATCGCAAGAGTTTAGCCGACAAAATATAATTTTCGTCGGCTAAACTATAGGTCAAACCACTAAGTCAAACCTCTAAACGCTTAAAAACGGAAATTAGTCTAGTTAAACGACGGTTTCTGGCCTCACCTTCAACAGATAATAGTTTCAAATCAATGAGACGCAACTAATCATATAAAATTTTACAAAATTGATTTAACGAACGTCAGGCTACCCATAGAAAAACGAAACTAAAAAACAGTTAACCGCAACATTCGGCACACAGATTTTATTAGAACCTTGTCATTTTTCAACCGTAGACGTATTTCATTATTTCGGTTATATCTTATTTCACAATATTTTTGCATTTGAAGAGTCTACGTATAGTAACTATTTGAAACTATACATTCACTTAAACACTTAGTAAACAAGTTAAAGAACATTAGTGCATATATTCTGATTTTGAATCTAAAAGTTTAGAAAATCTATTCCAACCGTCAGATATCACCGTTAAGATTAAATACATGTATGGAAAAAAATCCAACTTCAGCTGACAACGTTAAAGGCTCGATCGGAACGGTCAACCGGGTAAGTCAAACCTCTAAACGCTTAGAAATGGTAATTGGACTGTCTAAATGACGTTTTTTGGCCTGATCTTCAACAGATAATAGTTTCAAATCGATGAGATGCAACTAATCGTATACAAATTTTCCTCAAAATATTTACCGAAGGTAACGCTACCATTAGGGAAATGAAGGAATAAAACCTTTGACCGCATCTTTCGACACTCAGATTTTATTGGAATCTTGTCATTTTTCAACCGTAAACGTATTTTATCATTTTGGTCATATCTTATTTCACGACTTTTTTCTATTTGAAGGATGAAGCAATGGTTTATCGTTAGTGATAGAAAATGGAATCTGGTCATTTTTTGTTTTTGTTTTTTTTTGTTTTAAATCATAGCCGACGAGAGACAACCTTGTACTCGTCGGCTATTCTTTTGTCGTTTTCTGTCTAAAATAAAATATGTATTTTTCAATATAGTTATGGCCGACGAAATAATGCATTTTTCGTCGGCTATTATGAGTATAGCCGACGAAATAACGTGTTTTTCATCGACTATTTTATGAAAAAGGTAAAAAAAATCAGTAGGTTTACACCTCTCGTATTCCTATTTCCTGTTCATATATAACCAAAATTGAACATCAAGAAAACAGAAACCCAGCAGTCAACATATTTCAAATTTTTTTTTAAGGGGTTTGGAACCCAGCCTAGCTGGGAGGCTCATCCCCACGCCCGTTCATTAGAAATTAGTGGATTACAAATGAAAGGATTACATCATCTAAATTACTTAATCCGTCGGATTGTAATCGGAATCATCGGATGAGTCTTCTTCGGTTTCTGAATTGCTCGATAGGGGTAATTCACAGCTCCTGTAGTGTATCGTCGGTCATGCCATGGAAGCGAAATCCAACTCTTATCCGGATCCATATATAGCCTGAAAATAATATATATATATATATATATATATATATATATATAACTTTAATTAATAAGAAATTAATTAACACATACATATATATATATATATATATATATAAATCCTTAATAATTAATTACATTACAATATATATTATTATCAACATCAACTCATATATATATATACCATTAACAACCATTATTTAAGTTACACTATATATCAACCATTATTTAAGTTAATTACACTATCAACAACCATTAATTAACATATATATATATATATATATATATAATTAAACTCCACACACACATGCACACACACACACACACACACACATACATATATATATATATATATATATTAACACTAATTAAAATAACATCAAATTAAAACACATAATTAAACTCTAACTTAAAATCAACTCAACTACAACTACAACTCAAAATCAACATATATACATACATTCTAACACTAAAACAACAACAAAACAAAAAATCACTTACTAAATCAAAATCACTAAAACTCAAAATCAACTCAACTAAAACTCAAAATCAACATATATACACATATACGTACATATATATAGCTCCACAATGTAAGAGATGACGGATTTCAACAATACCCACAGATTTTTCACTCTTTCTCCTGTTTTTTTCGTTTTTTTTTAAATGAGCAGCTGCTGTCTAGATCTGAAAATATATAGACTTATAGCCGACGAAAATGTCAATTTCGTCGGCCAAAATTTCAAAAGTTTTCATCGGCTAATGTTTCAAAGAAAGGCCGACGAAAATCCAAATCGTCGACTGAAATATGAATATAGCCGATGTTTTTTGTTTATACCAACGAAAAAACAGTATCGTCGACTATGGTTAAAATATGGCCGATGATTTTGTTTTTCCACCGATGAAAAATAAAATCGTCGGCTATTCGTTGGAAGTACCGACGAAAATTTTAATTCGTCGGCTGTTTTTTTTAATTTCGTCGGGAAAAGCCTTTTTTCTAGTAGTGTTTATAAAGCCCGGTGGTACATTGGATCTGTTAGGTCGTACACGGTTGTCCGTAGGAATGTCTCAGTTCGCCGAATCGGTTATTCTGTAGGAGATCGATAAGCAAGTGCAATTATGGCCAGTGTGATACCGCATACAATAGTTGAAGCTGGATGGACCAACGACTAGGATAGCCTTGAACCGGAGCAGGCACTACGGTTGGAATATCGTAGCCTGTACATAATATTGTTGCAGGGTTTTTAGCCTGCGGGAAGAACTTTCCTTTGCAAGAGGAAGACTTCTCCCAGGGAATATCGAGCCGTTGTTGTTTGGTTGTAAATGTGGAATAAAATCAACCGGTGGAATGCCCCGTACAGTTGGAATAAAATCAACCGGTGGAATGCCCCGTACCTTTGCGACTCTGAAATTGTTTCTCCTCCTCCTTTTTTTTGTTCGTGGTTGGATCTGATGGGCACTTAGTTGTATCTAGATTAGCCCTTTGGATGGGACCCTTGTAGTACCGAATCTCAGCGAGAGCCAGGAACTTTCGGCTGAGAAGCCCAGTGGCCGGTGTGGGCTGTGCTGAGGCACTATATGCTTCGTACTGCCCTGCGGTGGTGGTTTTAGGTTGTCTTTCTGATCGGCCAAGGGGTTTTTTTTTTCTAGGGTACATGGATTCTGGGAGCTCCAGTGAGATCTCTGAATCGGCCGCCAGGCGACCGGTGAGGCCGACCAAGAGAGGATGGAGGACTGGCTTGCCTCCTCGTCCTCGGGGACGAACGCCAGTGCCCGTTCGACTGGTGAGGTGTCAACGTCCGGGTCTCTGGGACAGAAGGATGCTCCGTACAGAGTGTCCTTGGGCACTGCCCGCCCAGGAGGGGCCCCGCGCCACATACTTGTGGACGGGGATAGAACCATATACTGTGATGAGCCAGAGTGCTCGTTAACTCCTGGTGAGATTGATGTTTTTCGGGCGAGGTGGAATATTCCCGGAGAGGTAGATCTGCGGCCTTTGTATGCCAGAGAGTCGGCCTGCAACTCGGAGGAAGGTTGGGTTGCCATTCACGAGGACCAATTCCGGCATGGGCTATCGCTCCCGCTGCCGGACTTTGTGCAGTACCTGCTTAGTGCCATCAAGATATCACCGGCACAGCTTTCCAGGAACCAGTGGAGGCAACTACTGAGCCTGGGCTGTCCCTACTGGCTGAGTGATATGAGTTGCCCAACGGTAAATGAGTTTCGGGCCTTGTACCGACTAACATACTAGAAGAAGAGTAAGGCCCGGGGGTGTGTGAGTTTTTCCGCCCGGCATTTTAAGCCGGTGATAACCCACTTGCCCTCTTGGTGATGGCAGGGGGGCTGGCAAAAGAGGAGTAGGACTTACCGGGTTCCCAGTGCCTTTCAGCCGATCGGTGATCAGTCGTATCAGTTATCTGAGCTGGAGAGAGATAGGATCCCCCGGGTATTTGGGTGTTGGTCGGACCTGGAGCGGAGTTCCTACAACTTTATCCGGCGGGAGGTGCTGGAACTATGTCATCTGGGGGGAATCCCGGTGGGTGGTGGAATGTAGGTTGTAGCTCGGATCCCGTTAAGCGAATTGGTGTTGACTAGTCTGTTTGCCTTGTGTTCTGCAGGTGTATCTTCCCGGACGGCAATTAAAGCTCACAAAACGTTGTCGATGGACAATCAGGATCTGGTCTCGAAGCTGAAGGAAAAGGGGGACGCTGCCGCGCGATCCACAATTGACCGGGGAACTGGGGAGTTGACCGTACATGATAAACCGGTTTCACTGGACGTTGCGGACGAGAATTAAGTCTTTAAGCGTGTAAAGACTCACGCTTCGGGACCCCAGGCAGCGTCTGGATCGGGGAAGGCTGTTGGTGGGCCATCCAAGCCCCCGGGTGGTGCTGCAAGGATTCCACACCTGTTGGGGCCGGTGCCAACTGTCACCAGGTCCCCACTGTCTGCCGCCCAATCTTCTTCTTTACAGGTTGATCTGGGTGAGCGGAGAAAGAGGTCTCGGGGGATGCCGACCTCCGCGCTTGTTACCTTCACCGGCCGGTCGATTGGTGAGAGTTTGGCCAAGCGGCTGAAGCTGATGCGTGGTGGCACCACTACCGCCCAAGGCGATGTTCCTGCGACCACTAGCTCTGCTGCTGCTGGCACAGAAGCATCGAGGGTGGAGAAGACTCCTGCTGCGGGGCCGGGCCCGGAGCATAGTTGCCCTGACGACTCTTTCGTCCGGAGCCTGCTCATGGATGTGAAGGGAATGGAGCTGGAGGAGCACCGACTGAAAACCAAGGAGATGGCCCTCCAGGTAAGGATAGTTTGCCACTAGTATCCGCTCAACATTATATTATGCTCTGTTGCTTTCTAACCGGTGCCTGTTAAACTGTAACTACTGTACCACTTGTATTAGTCGGATGCAAGTGAAGAGCTACCGGAGCTGAAGAAGCAGTTGGCGGAGTTAACAAGTGCCCGGGAGCTCCTGGAGGCAGAGAAGTCCAAGCTCCAACGGGAGAAAACCTGGTTGGAGGAGAGGGCCAGGAAGCAGATGGGCAAGCTGGAGGTACAGGTCGAGGCTCTGGAAGAGGAGATTTTGAGCTCATAATTAATTACCAATAGCAAGCCTGTTTTTTAAATTATCACTAACAAGTTTCCATCCATTTAACTAACAGAATCCGTTAAATGGTAATTACAAAATTGTCCTTTTACTTTTTTTATAACATTATTGAGGGTCAGTAGCATTACGCGATTTACTACTGACCCTCAGTATGATTAACATTCAAATAGTTTACAACAGTTGGTGGAATACTGATCCTCAAAAATGTGTAGTTCCTTTAATTTTTTACAACATTATTTAGGGTCAGTAGCATTACGCGATTTACTACTGACCCTCAGTATGTTTAACATTCAAATAGTTTATAACACTTAGTGGAATATTAGTGATCCTAAAAAATGTGTAATTCTTTTCACTTTTGTTACAACATTATTGAGGGTCAGTAGCATCACGTGATTTACTATTGACCCTAAGTATGATTAACATTCAAATAATTTACGACATTTGGGGGAATACTAGGCATCCTAAAAAATGTGTAATTCTACTGACCATCAGAAATGTCAAATGCTATTGACTTGCACTGGTATTGCAAAAAAGGTAATTTCGTAATTTATGGATTAACAGATTCTGTTAGAAATGGATGGAAACTTGTTAGTGGTAATTTTAAAAAGCAATCTTACTATTAGTAATTATAAGCTGAAAATTATATTTATTGGTAAAAACCCCCAAAAAAAATGCACTGATGTGATGAAACCAGACACAGGGTACGTGATTGAATAGAGGAGTTATGATGGCTTAAATGAAATCTAATATAATTTTTAAGTTTATTTTATTCAATTAAATCTAATATTTTAGGTTTAAGTGTGTGTTATGTAAAAAGAAATTATAATTTCTAACAATTTTTTTCAGTGTTTTTTTAGATCATGATATTTTAATAGTTTATGGGGTGAATAGAGTAAATTGTAATAGTCATGACTATTACAATTTACTCTATTGAATTAAGACATAATTATATAGAAAGATTATGCAATATGAAAAAAACATAAAACTAAAACTAAATGAAATAAAGTATTTGGTAAATTTCTTCTATGGTACCTAACGTATAGTCAAAATATTGGACACTTTGGTACCCAACGTATCAAAGAGGACAGTTTGGTACCTGAAGTTACGTTTTATGCGACATTATAGTACTTATGTTGACTTCTTTGTTAAATGTAATGGGTAAAATTGACATTTGAGTATAATCTATAAAAATAAAGTAAAAACTTGCATTATCTCAATATTTTGGGTAAAAAACATGCATGTATGGCACGCCATCTAGTTCCAAGTGAGCTATTCTGGGGAATTTCTAGAAGTTGAGTGATGTGCCCAGGAAATTCCTGAAACTTACTGTATCCGAATTTGCATAGCAATTTCTGACAGTTTCTTTGTCTTCAATTCCTCAAACTCTTTCCATTAATCAATCATTAATGTATATACTGCTCATAGAGAAGAAAAATACATCAAAAGCAACTTGGAAGCTTTACAAATTCAACTAAACATATAATGACTTCGATTTTCAGCATTTTGTCAATTTTCTGTAAACTTCCGACTTTTAAGCTGATTTTTATTTAAACTCTACCAAAAGCTCATGACTCTATATTATGACTCGATTCTAAACAAATAAGGGTAAAAAAAAGTATAAACGAGGGTAAAACATATTAAGAACGTCACATTTTATGCTCCTATCAGCTAGCCCGGGTTTTTGGTTGTTGGAATGCGTTAAGCCGAAGTTCCTACAACTTTATCTGGTGGGGTGTGCTGGAGGTGTGCGAGATGGGAAGGAAGCCTGGTGAGATGCCTTTTGTCGTGCCCTCTTGTGTGTTTTTTTTTTTGCTGCCGTAGGCATATTTGGGGTTCTGCTCTAACCGTTGGGACTATTGGTTTGCAGTGATTGTTCCGCAGATGACCCTTCGGATAGAGGATACTATTGAGATGGATGATGAGGTTGTGACCCAGAGGTTGATGGAAATAAGGGAAGTTGCCTCGAAAACCGTTGTGGATCCTGACTCCGGGGAAAAGGTGATGCATGATAAATCGGTCCCAATGGTATTTCCGGATGCCTTTTACGGTTGTCGACCTGGAGGTGACGATGGTGGCCTGCTTCTCATTCGGGAAGTACCTCGAGGTAGTACCGCAGTTCCGGAGGCACAGTTGCGGCCTGTAGTGAATCGGTTCCCCGAGAAGAGAGTGGTAATGAGTCCTGCCAAGAGGGCACACTGGTGAGAGTCCTGCCAAGAGGGCGAGGCTCTCTGACCCCGGGGTATGTAGTGATACCACCGGGGCTTCGAGCTCTCTTCGGCCCGCTGAAACGGCGTCCGGCAGAGGAAGTCAATCCGGTGGGATCCTGGCTGGTGGACATGGTGCCGAGGGTGGGGGGGTTTGTTAAATCCCTACTGGCCAAAGTCCAGGACCTGGGGCTTGATGGCAGGGTTCCCAAGGAGGTGAGGCCGGGCGAAGCTCGGAAGGAAGCTATGGAGATGGCTCTGCGGGTAAGGCCTCCTTTGCACATTCTTGTTGAGATGCCTTTGTACTTTTATGAGCTGACACTGCCTGTGATTTTCCTTTTCAGATGATACATAGCCTTCACACCGCTGAAGTTAATGAGGAAGGCCCGGTCCTTAGGAAACAGGTGGCGGACCTTACGAGGCATCAGTCGATGCTAGAAAACAAGTTAGCAGAAGGAAGAGACCATGCCAGGAGGGAAACGTAGCAAGCAAGGAAACGGGCAGCCGCTCAGGAGGATAAGATCAGGGAGCTGGAGACGAGGCTTACCGATGCGCTCCGGCGGTCCACCGATTTGGAGACCAAGCTTGAGGAATCGTCAGGGAGGGTGGTGGACCTCGGGGTAAAAAATCTGGAGCTGGAAGACTAAGTGAGGTCAGCTCGGCAGATGAGGGCTACCTTTTCAGACTCCCAACTATCAGAGGCCGCTGATAAGGGCGTAACAGAATTCCTGGAATCAGTGAAGTTCAATGATATGCTGGAGACTACTCGGGAGAATGGAATAAACGAAGCCTATTTAGAATGGAGGGAGAAAGGGTGGCTCGATGCTGAGAGGATGGAGGCTGATGTATCCGAAGCGGAACAGTTAGAGCAAGAGCGGTCTCTGAAGGCCGGTGGTTCAAGAACTGCCGATGCTGGTGGAGCTACGTAAGGATTGTGGCCCTGTAGCAGGAGCTGCTTATCACCGGTTGGTATATATATATTTTTTTGTTGTACATACCGACAATTATCCGTAGTGTTGAGCCTGATACTTTGAATGAATTGGATTGCCGTACTAACTGTGTTGAACTAGCAAGTATCTTGAATTAAAAGGAAAACAACCCGGATGCATACAATAGTACCCGGTTTATCATAGTGAACCGCTTAGGGTCTCACATAGGATAGTACCGGAGGTGCTCAATGTGGAAGGTTACCGGTCCAACAGCCGCGGTGATCTGGTAGGGTCCTTCGCATGTTGGTTCCAAGGCCAATACCTTCTTTTGCACTTTCTTCATCACCCAGTCTCCTACTTACAACTTTCTCTCCCGCACCCTTCTTTCATAATAACGGGCTACTAATTGTTTGTATGTTTGGTTTTGTAGGTGCGCCTGGTCGCGCTGCTCTTCAATGAGATCTAGGTTGAGTCGTATGCCCTAGGTGTTAGTTTCGGCTTCATAATTCTCAACCCTGCCGCTGGGTATTTCGGTTTCCACGAGTAGCACCGCCTCGCTACCAAACGCCATACAGAACGGGGTTTCTCCTGTTGCTTCTGTTGTTGTGGTGCGGATTCCCCACAAGACCGCTGGCAGTTCCTCAGCCATAACCCTTTTTTGTCGTCTAGCTTTTTCTTGAGGAGGTTTTTGATGATTTTATTGACCACTTCAACCTGGCCGTTGGTCTGCGGGTGGGCTACTGAGGCGAACACCATCCGGGTGCCTAAAACAGCCGTGTACTGGATGAGGTCGGCGTTTCTGAACTGTGTCCCGTTGTCCGTGACTATGGTCTGCGGGACCCCAAACCGACAGTAGATGTTATGCCACAGGAACTTTTTTACCCGCTCCTCGGAAATTTTGATCAAGGGTTCTGCCTCAATCCACTTGGTCTCTTAGTCAACGGTCACGATGGCGTACTTGTACTGTCCTATGGCTGTTGGGAAGGGGCCGATCAAGTCCAGTCCCCACTGTGCGAATGGGCACGGTGCGATCAGGACTGACAGGGCGATTGCAGGGGCATGCGTTACGGTGGCGTACATGTGGCAGCTGCCCGATATTTTCCTTGACGCCACCGCCATGTCTGGCCTGAAATACCCTGCCCGGAGTGACTTATGTGACAAGGATCGGGCACCAGAATAGTTACCGGAAACTCCTCCATGGATTTCCCGCATGATGGCCTCCCCGGTCTCCTTCGTTACACACCTCAAGTGAGGAAAACTATGGCCTCTTCGATACAATTTGTCCCCCAGCAAGCTGTAGCGGGCGCATCTGAGGTGCAGTCTTCTAGCCTCTACTTTATCCTTCGGGCTGACTCTATCTGTCAGATACTTTCTGATTGGGTCCATCCAACTCGAAGGCGCCTCTTCTACCGCAAAAATTTCGGCAATAGTCTTGCTTATACTTGGCCTTTCTAAAGTCTCAATCATGGCCATGCGGTACTCCGGTGGATAATCCCTGGTGGTCAATCTTGTCAGGGCGTCTGCATGCCTGTTTTTCTCCCGGGGAATGTGTCGGATGGTTGCTCCCTCGAATCGTTCTATCATAGCCTTGGCCAACACTTAGTAGGAGGCCAGTTGGGGTTCCTTCACCTCAAATATCTCGTTCATTTGGTTGACCACAAGGCTTGAATCACTGAGCACCTCCATGGATGGGATTCCCATCTCTTTAGCTAGCTGCAGGCGGCTACGAGGGCCTCGTACTCGGCGGCATTGTTGGATGTGTTAAATTGGAACCGCAGGGCATATTCGTAGGACTGGCCATCTGGTGCAGTTAGTACGATGCCGGCTCCACTCCGCTTGCTTGTGACGGAGCCGTCAACGTATAGCTTCCAGCCGCTTGGAAGGCCTGGCTCAACCTTGACG
This sequence comes from Potentilla sterilis, assembly GCA_963682095.1. NCBI lineage: Eukaryota > Viridiplantae > Streptophyta > Magnoliopsida > Rosales > Rosaceae > Potentilla > Potentilla sterilis. The sequence goes on along the minus strand of OY821755.1, from coordinate 37,088,294 downwards.
CCAATTGGCGCTGTGCTGCTGTTTGCCTGGTCGGTTCCTTCTTCTGCCATTAGCGTGAGTTTGCAAATGAAATCTGCCGCAGCCTGCCCTTTGATTGCCGTTCGCGGAATGTATATTATATCGAACTCCCTTAATTCGAATTGCCCATCGTACCAGCCTGCTGCTGGTCTCTGGTCTTTGAAGGATCTGTCGTAGGGGGTGATTGGTATACAAGGTGATGGAGTGGGCTTGGAAATAATGCCGGAGCTTCCTGGCACTAACTATTAAGGCCAAGGCTAGCTTTTCGATGTCGGGGTATCGACTCTCAGCTCCAGTAAAACCTTTTCCGGCGTAGTACACCGGGAGTTCCAACGTGCCCTCCTTCCTGATTAATGCCGAACTGACAGCTGATGTCGATGTGGCTATGTAGAGGTACAACATCTCTCCCGACATTGGTTTGGATAAGAGGGGTACCGCTGATAAATATGCCTTGATGGACTGGAAGGCTGCCTCATGCTCCGCTGGCCAGATGATTTTCTTGAATTGCTGCGCCTTGAGCAGTTTAAAGAATGGGGTGCACTTATCAGTTAAGAGGGATATGAACCTGGCTAGGGCTGCTATTCGCCCAGTTAGTGTCTGGACCTGATTTCGTTCTTCTGGGGTCCCCATGTCTAGGATTGCCTGGACCTTTAGCGGGTTAGCTTCTATTCCCCGCTTGCTAATGACGTGGCCTAGGAATAAACCCTCAGAGATTCCGAATATGCACTTCTTTGGATTCAGGCGCATCCCGTACCTGAGCATCTTGCCGATTACAACGGCCAAATCTCGTACGTGGGCGCCTTCGGTCAGGCTTTTGACCAGCATGTCGTCCACGTAGACCTCCACTGTTTTCCCTATTTCCTTTTCTAACATGCGGTTTACCACCTGCTGGTATGTTGCTCCGGCATTCTTCAGCCCGTTTGGCATCCGCTTATAGCAGTAGAGCCCCCATGGCAATGATCAGTTGTGAATGAGGTATGCTCCAACTGGCCGTATGGCATCCGATCGGTTATGAATGAGGTATGCTCCTCATCGTCCGGGTTCATCCTGATTTGGTTGTACCCCGCGTAGGCGTCCATGAAGCTTAGCAGTTTAAACTGAGAGGTTGAGTCTATAAGCTGGTCGATTCGGGGAGCGGGAAGATGTCCTTCGGACATACCCGGTTGAGGTTGGTGAATTCGACGCACATACGCTATTGGTCGGCTCCCTTTTTTGGAACCATGACTACGTTACGAGCCAGCGAGTGTACTGGACTTCCCGGATGAAGTCTATTCCCCTTAGCTTCTGTACTTCCTTCCTGATTGCCTCATATTTCTCCGGGTTGAAGGATCTCCTCTTCTGCCTTACCGCTGCATGGCCGGGCAGGATGTTTAGCTCGTCGGTAGCTATTTTTGGGGATATGTCCGGCATGTCCTCATAGGACCATGCGAATACTGAACTGTGCTCCCGGAGGAAGGTGATGAGGTCCCTTCTAACGTTCGGCGCAAGTTTCGTTCTTATCACCACGTTTCGCTTCGGGTGTTCTTCAGAGATAGAAATCGCCTCGGTCTCCTCTACCGGGGATGGTCGTTTCAGCTTCTCCTCTTTGGTGACGGGATCGTCCTGGGGATCGAGGCCCGTGTAGGGTGTGAGCGCCTGCTGAGAGGCTCTGAAAACTTCAGACCTTTTCATACCGTAGGCCACTGATTCCGCGTAATATCTGCAGGCAACCCTCTAGTCTCCGCGGATGGTAATGAATCCCGTGGGGGAAGGCATTTTTAACATCAGCATGTGGCCGGCTATAAACATTTTTAGCCTCCATAATCTTGGTCGGCCGATGATGCCGTTGTACGAGGACACACAATCCACAATAATGAACTCCAGATGTTCCTTCCTTGTCTTGTCTCCCTCGCCAAATATCAGCGGTAAATAATCGGAGCCCAAAGGCTGGACCACCTCCCAGGAGAAGCTTATTAGTGGCTCGTTATCCTGAGATAATTTGTCCCTTCCCCGATTTTGTCCCTTGTACGCCTCCCGGAACATCACATTGACCGAAGCTCCGGTGTCGATCAACATCCGGCTGGTGATCCAGTGGTCTATCTGGACCGTAATAAGGAAGGGATCGTCATGCGGCTGTATGAGGTCTTCTGGGTCTTCTTCTTCCCAGAATGTGACCGACTTCCATCCGGTCCTAGCGGCCTGGCCGCTTCCTCCCCCGAAGGCATACACCTCCTTTCCTCAGATCGACCTTAGGCATCGCTTCTTTGCATTTCCGGTGAGCTGATCGATATGCCCCCCACCCCCCCCCCCCCCCCCCCCCCCCCCGTGTATTACGTTTATACTTCCATCTTCCATGCACCTCGATCCGCCCAGGGATTTGAGTTTGTATAGTCCCCACGGTCGGGCATCCCTCTTGGACTGTTGCAACTTTCCAGTCCGGATTTGTTCATCTATTGCCAATCTTAGGGCATGGCAGTCGTTGGTCTGGTAGGTTGCCTCCTCATGGTAGGAGCAGTATTTCCTGGACTGCGCCCGAGTAAGGTTTCCTTTTGGGCGTACCCTGGCCTCCGGTGGGGGATGGTCCCCTTATTGTTGTTGAAGATTTCTTCGTAAGAAGCGGTGAGTGAGACTGGACTCTTGTCCCTCCCTGCTGGCATGATAGCCAAAGGTTGCCCTTGTCGTGCTGTTGGCATTATGGCCAGAGGCTGCTCTCGCTGCCCAGATGGTGCGACAGCCATAAGTGCTGCCCAGATGGTGCGACAGCCATAGGTGCTGCCTGGCGATGAGGTGTGGGTCTACCGCCATTCCATGATCTTCCGGCGCAACCTCTGCGGGACCTATGATCTTCCCCGCTTTTGGCTTTCCCGGCAGGTGAGGCTCGTTGCCCTGGGTCCTGCCGCCAGTTTTGGTTCTCCCACTGGGTGGGTGATGGGACGTCAGGCTTCTGCTTCGGTTACCGACTTCCGTAGGTTTCGTGTTCCGCCTGTGCATGTCTAACGGCCATGGCCATCAGCTCGTCGTACCCGCGCGGCCCTTCTACTCATATGGCAAACGAGAATTCCCCGGGTCTTAACCCTTACTTGAACGCCATCTCGGCGATCCCCTTATCAAGGTTCCTGACCCCGGCCATGGCGGTTTGCCATCGGTTAACGAATGCCCGCAGCCCCTCGTCATCTGCCTTCATGCACTCGAAGAGGACTGTCGACATCTGAGCTCCCTTGGCTCTAAGGATAAACCGGTTGACAAACTTATCCGCCAGTTGCTCGAATGATTGTATCGAGTTCGCTGGTAATTCATAGAACCAACTCAACGCCTCCCCAGACAGCGTTTCCTGGAATATATTGCAGTAAGCGGCATCTATATAGCCCCTAGCGCCGGTTTGTGATCTGAAGCTGTCCAAATGTTGAAAGGGACAACCCGTCCCGACGTATGTTAATCCCAGCGGCTTACACGTGTTAGCTCTCCCGGACTCCAATATTTCGTGGGAGAGTGGCCCCGCTCGCTTGGCGAAGCGTGCACTTACGGGTGGTCTCTCTGCCTTTTTCTCATTGGCCTCCATCTGGGCCTTCATATCGGACACTGAGGTGGACAGTGTCTGGAGCGCCTTTGCTGTTGAACTACCCTGCTCGTCCGGGTTCATCCTGACCGGTTGTGGGGGTTCAGGGGGTCCGGAATTTTTTAAGGTCTCCGGGAAGAGTGCTATCGGTACATGCAAGATTTTCTTCCTCCCTGTTGATTGCCCCCTTCCCGCAATCGCACGACTTCTGCCTTCATCTTCCCTATCTCCCCCGCCATGTCACAACGGTCGGAGTCGGCGACTCCCCCCGGGGTTCCGGGTTTGGGGGCCCTGTCCCGCTCCGCGACCGGGGTAGGGGTTGTGTCGCGCCCGGCCTTAGTGCCCCGGGCCCAGTGTACTTCCTCCGGCTCCTCTATTCTAGCCTTCAATCCTGATTTTCCTGCCATACTACTGGTTGTGGTTTTGTTTAGGCTTCGCTTGGTCTTAATCCGTTGGTAAAGCAACACAGCCCTTTGAAATCTTTCCACAGACGGCGCCAATTGTTTCTGTCTGAATCCGGAGACTCACAGATACTGGTGGATCTTGGTGTAGCCTTCCTGCAAATCCTGCTAACCGATGCTTAAGTCAGTATAGTTGGAATAAACTGAACACTTAAGGCGGGAATAAGTTAGTTGGAGTATTGATTACCTATTTATGATAGTAGTTGCAGTTCTTATATAGGCTGCTGGTCATGAGGGCTGGCTTCATCCTTCGATGTGGGACTGGTTCCCTTCTGTACACAATATGGGACTGCTCTGGTCCCCTATTAGACCGGCCGGCGCTCTCGGCTCCTGGGCACCTTCCCCTGAACAAACCTGCTGGGCCGCAAGCCCGTGTGCTCGTGATCCGTTTCCGGCTCTTGGAACGGACCCGGGCCCTGGGGGTCCTGGCAGCGGGTCTGGGGGCCTGGGTAGTTACCTTGCAGCTACTGCCAACAACTGTAATTCTCAATGACCCATACTTTGTGTACTGCTATTAAAATTTTCCATTTACATTTCATTCCTTTGCAATCTTCCTTTAGAAAAATTACAGAAGATCTAACAATTGATCATCACATTCTAGATCTTGTTCACGAATAATGCACATAAGATAAGCAAAATAGCCTTGTTTGATACACATATTCCTCCTCTTTCGTAAACCAAAGCAAATATGGGTCGCTATGAATTTCAAAACACCAAGTTTTAAATTAGGGGGTTGAAATTTACACACACCCTTTTATAAACCACACACCCCTCTTTTATTTTATCATTATTTTCTCTTACCACCTTCTTTCACTTCCATAAACACTCCTCAATCAATTCTTTTTATTTTCCTGGTATTTCTGTTTTCTTTCTATTTCTTTTCTCTTTCTCCTTAAATAAAGGATATAATAGCATAAAAAAAAATACATGGACGGAACCCCTTTTTTCCCTTTATATCATGCTCTTCCTTTGCTGCTTTAAATTTGAAAAGGTAAAAAACCAAGTTTTGATGTTCTTGTGTATGACAATAAATAATAGTTATGTGGTAGGAAAAGATGCACATCTACACTGTCCTAATACAACAAATTCATTGATACAATATCCCTTCAAACGAGCCAAGCTTCAATTAAAAAAAAATTCCATGGAAAGAGCTTGTTCATCTAGACAGAAAGATAAGAGATTGACTAATGAAAACAATAAAATTCACCCAACATTATCCCAGTACAACTTCCAACCAAATCCAAAATATTCTGAAGTTGCATTGCTTCAAGAACATCCAATGACTTCATAAATAGATGATTCAAATCGTAACTTGTATGAAATTGTGCAAATCAACATGAGAAAGAAGGTGAGACACAGTAGCAAGGATTGAATTTAAGAGAACAACAAAATTAAATTAACAATGAAATAGATCGATCTAATTTAGTAGAGAAAGATTATCACCTGGTATGGATAAAGGAAAGTTGGAGCTGGTACAAGTGAATTTCAATGCAGATCGGGAAAGATTTTGAGGTTTGCAGAAGAAGAGAGAAGAAATTGGGAGATGAGAAGTTTTGTCGTGGTTTAGGGTATTTGGAGATGAAGGAGAGAGAAAGAAAACAGAAATACCAGAGAAAAAAAAATTGGCTCAGGGGTGCTTATGGAAGTGAAAGAAGATGGTAAGAGAAAATAATGATAGGGAAAATTTTAACAATGATACATCAACTTTTCTCCACTAATAATTAAGGTTTCCCACGTTTCAAAAATAACAAATTAGTACATGAACTAAAATAACAAATCAGTACATGAACTAACAATCCCGACACATTTTTAGTACACCCCGTTAACAACTCCGTTAGTTGTCATGCCACCAAGCATATTTTCAAGGATAAAATTGTCTCTTTACTGTCCAATTTTAAAAGGTTATTTTCTTTTTAAATTACAATAGAAAACAAGATTAATGGTGCAATTGTAGATTCTAATAAGAGTCGTATCCTTACCGTTGGATTGTGTGCATATAGAGCCAAAATTTTCATCTAACTTAAAACACTCTAGTCCTCGACCCGTTTACCAGACCCATCGGACTCATGCCGGTAACCTGACCTTATCCTCACCGGCCACGACACGGCAGCGCACCAGCCGATTTCTTTTTGGTTCTCATGGTCGATCTGCTTGTGGTGTCATTTCATCCAGCCGACAACTCATTGAGGAGAATGAAGCTCAAGAATATGTGCAGCAATGAGTTTGTCACCGACTCTGTTCATTTGTTAGCTGTAAATGAGATATGAGATCGACCGGCGGTGCGAAAGATGGAAGTCGTACCTAGTGATTCTGAACATGTTGTTCATGGGTTGAGCAAAGAAATGGGTTTCAAGAGCAGAAAGAAAGGACTCAAAGGAGACGTAGGTTATTTTGGAATTTTTTTTGCGAATGGTTTTTTTTGGGTTTACTTGGAGAGACAAGAGCACGTCTTCTTTGGGTGATGTTTTTGAGGGTGATGGATGGTTTGGGTTGAAGCAAAAAACTAGGTTTCAAGGACAATGGACGAAACAAAGAAAAGGAAGAAGTGAATTCTTTGTGGTGATTCCAATTTGGTTGAAAAGTGTGGGGGGTGGTTTGGGTTGAAGTTGGTTTTCTGTGTTGCTGACTTGATCGGAGAACGAGCAGCGTGAGGTATTTTCCAGGTTTTGGAAATGATAAAAATTAAACACAGAGGGATTATGAAAATACCCAACTACCCTCTAAAAAGTTAATACTAACATCGACTTAACGGTGTTATTGCGGCGTATCGGATTTGTTAGTTCATGTACTGATTTATTATTTTTAAAAGATCAGAAATCTTAATTATCAATGGTGAAAAATTGATGTATTGTTATTAAAATTTTCCAATAGATAAAACGAGAGAGGAGTGTGTAGTGTGTAAATTTCACTCCCCTTAAATTATAATGTTTGGTACATCAAATATGAAGTCCGACACAATTTACGTTTAGTGACTCTGTTAGTCAGCATGCCATTATACATATAATGAAGGGCAAAATTGGTTTCTTGTTTCTCAATGGGTGTTCTCTTGTACACATTCGTCTCTCTCTAGAATTGGGTCTGCTGCAACTCTTGGAAACCTCACCACCGCCCCTGAACTTGGAGGATATACAGTCTTTTCTGCTGTCGGTCTAGCTCGGCGAGATCATTGCCGAAGGCTCCGGTTCCGAGAAGCCTCTAAGGTAAAAGCCGATAGGTGGAAATCCAATCCTCGTTCATAGAAAGTCGCTGTACTGATGGTCATCAAGAAATGGAAGCAGCATCCAATTTGAGCCTCAAGGTTTTTGTGTCTACCGTAATTTCAATTCTTCAGCTATGCCTTGTGTGTTTAATTAGTTGAAATCTTAGAATTTGGGTTGGAAACTTATAGTCTGTCTTTCGTTGTTGTCTAGCATAGTGAGGTGTGTGGTCTCATTTTCAAGCTCAATTGGTTTGAAATGAAGTGAACCCACTTGTAATTTGTGGTCTGAGAGTCTTTTGGGAAGTGTGAGGGTTCTTGTTGTTGGAAGCTTGAGGGTTATGGGTTGTTGGGAGGGTCTGTATTGAAGGCCAGACTCTTATACGTTTGATGAGTTTCAAGTGGAGGGGTGTTAGAATATCCATCTTCTTCAACTATTTCTTCTTCCCACGGCAGCGGTGTTGTGATCTGGGCTACCGATACTACCACTACCACCAGCGTGGCGGCGGCTCTAGCAGAAAACAAGACACATATGAAGCTTAATAAGAGAAGGGAGGGGCTGACCAAATTACCCTTGAAATTATGACAATTGGTTACTAATTTAACGGCGTTAGCAACGTCGTGTATGTTTTCTAGGTGGGATTTGAAATTTGATGTACCAAAATCAAAACAATTAGTGGTTTCCGATATGTTGGGTGGTGCTGTTAACACATTTTATTTTATTATTCACACAACCGTATCAACGAGGAGAACCAATTATAAAATAAATTTAATGGATGATTTTATAAATTATAAACATAGAAAAATGCATGAGTGTGTGAATAACAAATCAGAGTATGTTAATAACATTAGATAATTACCCAAAACTACAATTTTGTACTCATAATTACCAATTGCAAGATCTGATTTTTTTATACCACTAGCAGGATTTAACACTAACAGACTTTTAATCCGTCCAATGTTAAATGACATAATTAACCCTGAAAATCTAAAAATTACAACATATGCCATCTATATATAATTAAAAAAAAAAAAAAACCCACACCCCAAACTCTCCTCTTCTCTTCTCCTCTCCTTCCCGACCAAAATCCCTAACCCTAATTTGCGATTGAGCGGGCGGCGGTGGCAGAGCAACGGCGGAGGTACGAAGGCGCGAGGGAGAGAGGCGGAGGCGGAGGCGCGAGGCAGAGGAGCGAGGCGGCAGCGAGCGAGGCAGAGGCGAGAGGCAGCGACCGAGCGAGGCAGACCTCTCCTCTTCTCCTTCCCGATCTGGAGCAGATCGAGGCCGGAGCGAGGCGAGGTTCGGGTGCCGAAGGCGCGAGGCGCGAGGCGAGGCCTGTGAAGGCGGGGCTGCGAGCGCGCGAGGCCGGTGAAGGCGAGACTGCGAGGGCGCGAGGCTCGAGGGGGGAGGCGCGGCGAAGGGCGCGAGGGCGGAGGCGCGTCGAGGCTAGGAGGCGAGGCCGGTGAAGGCGAGGAATCGAGGCGCGAGGGCGAGGCTCGACGGCAGAACGAGGCCGGAGCAAGGCGAGGCGAGGCGGGACAGCAGATCGAGGCCGGAGGCGGACGACGAGGACGAGGACGAGCGAGGAAGCAGAGGCGGAGCCAGGGGGACCGAGCACGACGGCGGAGCCGGGGGGACTTTGGCGCGACGGCGGAGCCGAGGGGACCGAGGCGCCACAACTCCTCTCCCTCTCTGCCTCTTTCTCTCGTCTCTCTCGTCTCTCTCTCCCTCTCTACCTCACCCTCTCTGGCTCTCTCTCTCTGCCTCTCTCTCTCTCTTTCTCTCCCTCTCTGCCTCCCTCTTTGGCTCTCTCTCTCTCTCTCTCTCTCTCTCTCTCTCTCTTTGTGTGATATTTGATTTGTTGTGTATTGATTTGATTGTTTTGTGTTTGGAATTGATTTGTTGTGTGTTGAAATTGATTTGGTGTGTGTTGGGATTTTCGCTCATGTTGATTATGGTTGAGATACTGAGGATCAGTAATATTGAAACGCGGCGGTGGACGGCGGAGCTACTGAGGGTCAGTAGTATTAAGACGGCGGAGCTACTGAGGAGGAGTGAGGGATCTGAATTTTTTTTTGGGAGAATTAGGATTTTGAGTGGGAGATATTGAGGGTCAGTAGTATTGGAGCGCGGCGGAGGACGGTGGAGCTACTGAGGGTCAGTAGTATTGAAGCGCGGTGGAGGACGGCGGAGCTACTGAGGGTCAGTAGTATTAAGACGGCGGAGCTACTGAGGGTCAGTATATTAGGTTGACTTCTGAGGGTCAGTAGCATTAGGCTCACTGAGGGTCAGTAGTATTAGGTTGAGTTCTGAGGATCAGTACCATTAGGCTTAATGAGGGTAATTGTGTAATTTAAGACTTAACTGATTCTGTTAATTTTAGATGGAACCTTGCTAATGGTAATTTAAAAAGAGGACCTTGTTATTGGTAATTATGTACCTAAAATTGTAGTTTTGGGTAAAAACCCCTAATAACATTACCACTTGATGTACTGAAATTCATAGTGGTCTATAGTTCATCCCCTGTTGGCAAAATTTTCCCTAAGTCTGTTGTAACATAGGCCGGCAGGTAAGCAGGTTGCAGCAGATCCAGCCTCAATATCTTTACCACTTAAAAGGTAGTACTGGGTCAAATTTCTCCTAAGCTAGATAAAAAGAAAAGTCAATTGTAATTCTGAGCCATATCCATATTACAATTCTTTCCTTCCTCCAACTTGAAAGAAAATTGAGACATCTAAAACCAATCTTATTTATTTATAAAGTACATAGAATACTGCATGTTGTAGTTGCAGGTTTTTTTTTTTTTTTTTCCATAACTAGTTGCAGGTTGCCTATGTCACTACATCTTTAGTTTTATAGACCAACTAGTGCTTCCTATGAAAGGACCAGGTCCTCCTTGGAAAAACTATTTCTATGTATTAACATTCATAATTTTAATACATTGACGCACGAACAAAACAAAACACTGCCTAAATAAAAAAAAAAATAAAAAATAAAAAATAAAAAACTCTGCTGATGATTGCCGTGTTGAGCCGTTCAACATTTTCTTCATCAACTTTTTGTCGACGAGTGTTCTCTTTTGTCAACTTGAATCCACCAGCATAACAAATATATTATACAGTCCTGTGGACAAAATTAATAACAATTTGGAAATATACTTCAAGAATCCTAAGTTCCTAACTAGTATAAAGGCAGTTGAGGTGCTTCCCATTTTTTACACCCGTCTTGATTGCTGAAGGAAGGAAGTCTGAAGTTCTATTGCTTCAAGGTTGGCCTTCCCTAATAGTTGCTCTTCTCTCTTCTCTTATTCCTGATTTTGTCATTGCACTAATTGTTTTGTTACCGAATAGTTATTTATCATTTTTGTTTGCTCTTTTCCTATGTACTATGCACATGTCCGTGTAAAGAAGATAACACGAGAATTAGTGTCTGAATTCTTTCTTGGAGTTTTTACTAATATATACAATTTTCAGCATATAAATTACCAATAGCAAAATTGCTTTTTAAAATAATCACTGACAAGTTTTCATCTAAATCTAACAGAATATGTTAATCCATAAATTACGAAATTACCATTTTTACAATACCACTGCAAGTCAGTAGCATTAGACATTTCTGATGGTCAGTACAATTACACATTTTTTAGGATGACTAGTGTTCCACCAACTGTTATAAACTATTTGAATGTTAATTATACTGAGAGTCAGTAGTAAATCGCGTAATGCTACTAACTCTCAATAATGTTGTAAAAAAAAAGGGAAAGGAATTACACATTTTTTAGGATCACTTGTATTCCACTAAGTGTTATAAACTATTTGAATGTTAATTATACTGAGTGTCAGTAGTAAATCGCGTAATGTTACTGACCCTCAACAATATTGTAAAAAAGTAAAAAAAAACTACACATCTTTGAAGATTAGTATTCCACCAACTGTTGTAAACTACTTGAATGTTAAGTAAAAGAATAATTTTGTAATTACAATATAACAGATTCAGTTAGTTAAATGAATGAAAACTTGTTAGTTGTAATTTAAAAAATAGGCTTATTATTAGTAATTATGAGCTCAAAAGTGTAGTTATTGGTAATTTTTTATTCTTTCTTTTAGGAAAATAGATTGTATATAAGAGGACGACAATAATTTTTTCATCTTGTTAATATTTATTTATGTTATACTAAAATTATGTTATCTACATGCTCATAGCTAATGAGAAGCTAATCGGTTAGTTTTAAAGCAAACTAGCTATTTGGTACAATATTTAAATATTATCTATACTAATATTAAAAAAAGAGGGTTTGTTCTCCATTACTGAATTTTTTTGTTATCAAATAAACAATTGATATGCTACAACTTTGTTGTCATTCGAACTCACGACCTCTTACGTACAAAAGAGAAACTTATGCCACTAAACCAAATGATACCAATCTAATTTAACCTTTATATATTAAAGAACTTTGAATTATAATCAATCAATAGGGTGTAAATCTTAAATAGAAAATGAAAAAATAATATAAAAGAAAGAGTTGAGAAATTGGTAGCTATCTAGAAATCTTCCTCACTACCTTGAATTTCTCTACCCACACGTAGTAGATGGTTCCTACTAGTCAAAGAATTATTGTAAGCTTTTAACTATATCATCTATCTATACTATTATTACTTATTAGGAGACGAGAGCTTGTTAGCCAAAAGGTATATGAAGATACGTCTCAATTTTTTCACCATATATTATATTAATATAAATTTTAATAAATAAAGAATAAAATAATAATTAGCAAAATAATATAAAGACAAATTCTAATTAATTTTTTCCTGAAATCTTTCTCTATAACAATATAACTTTCCACTCCCACATTTTTCTCCAACACCTTTATCTAAAAAATATTTTTGTTGTTTCTTTATTAATTTAAGGGTGTGTTTATAACATTAAAGGGTGTATTTTGTTTCTAGTATCTAATAAACTAAAGGGTGCAGTTATTGACACCCCACAGTTTACTTTGTTTACCCCACAAACGATTGAATTATTGAAATACCAAAACACGCTGATACAAAATTATAATGAAGGACAATAAGTTGTTAAAAATTACAATTTTTTTACTCTATATTTTATGTTATATAACATATGCACTTAAACCTAAAAGGTTAGATTTAATAAAAACATAAAAGAAAACACCTAGAAGACTAGATAAGATTTCTTTTAAGCTGTTATAACTCCTCTATTTAGAATCCGTTCATCTTCTACCGTTTTTATTCTTCTCAAAAAAAGAAAAGAAAAAAATATATTTTACAAGTTTGAAAGCAAGTGCTTGGAGCCAGATAAGGTAACCACTTTTTATCAAAATCATATACATATAATCAGCTAGTCTAACGTTAAGGTCATGTTCTATACATGTTATGTAAAGTAAAAAAAAAGTGTGTTCTCGTACTGGTTCACTATGATCAAAAACTTTTTTTTTAAGGAGGATTTTTACTTAATTAAATTATGCTCATTGACATAAACCCATATTGTGTTTATAAATCATTGTTACTTGTAGCAATAATAGTTGCACGATCTTAACAAAATCAAAGGTTGCATGATTTTTTCTTAGTAGAGATTATTAAAAGAAATATGAAATAAAAAAAAGTACCCAAATAGGTGAACAAAGTCGGTTTAAAGTTGAGAAATTATGTAGGGTGAACAAAGTATTATTAAATGAGGGTATTTTAGGTATTGTAATGGGGTGAACAAAGTAAATCTGAAAGGAAAAAAGTAAAATTAAGGTGTAAAAGAAAATGTGGAGTAAACAGTGAAGTTTGTGGGGTGGTAATAACCACACCCTAAACTAAATAGTGATTAACTTCATAATACTTTTGATTAAAAAAATAAAAAAAAATTCTTAATTAATACCAACCTATCTAGTAAGCTCTCGGGCATGCTCTCACGAAAAATAAAATATAATTTTTCAGTGTATTTTTTGGATGCGGCTATTGCTACCCCAACATAATTCTTTATTCACTCTACTTATTCATTTCGCCCCACATTTTAATTTTGATATTAAATGTGCTTATCTAACTTATTTTTTTTTCCAAACATGTCCTTATATGACATATACTACCAGAAAATGCATTATAGCCGACGAAATTGCAAATAACGGCCGACGAACTATTTATTCGTCGGCTATAACCATTATAGCCGGCGATTTCGTCGGCTAAAATGGTTATAGCCGACGATATCGTCGTCGGGTATAGTTTTGCCGACGGCGTATTTCCGACGATGTTATAACCGACGATATGTCGTCGGGTAATGGTTATAGCCGACGACTTAAATTCGTCGGCTATGATGCCTTTTCTGGTAGTGATATCTAATGAAAAAAAAAAAAGGTTTTTAATAATCTCTTAATTAATTTACACCAATAAAAAAGAAATTATAAAGTTTCCAAATAAAATCATAATCTGATTCAGTTTTAATTTTTTAATTAAAAAAAAAAACATAAGTTTCAATGTTCATTAATTCAATATAAATGTCAAAAAATTCATAGATTAACAATTTTGAGTAATGAAAAAGAGAATGATTTTTACTTTATAAAAAACAGAATGATTTTGGGTTAAAATTTTTATTTTCGATGATCACAAGGTATTGTAGAGATATTAAGTTAACACTAATGGGTTTGTGAATTGAATAACGAATTAAAGATGATGATTGAATAAAAAAGAACAAGAATTTTTCGATTAAAAAAAGAAACAAATTCAGATTTAGGTGGAAAAAAAATTATATAATGAAGATTAATATTTAATGTGAAATTAACGACTCTTTGTATTTAATTAATTGGTTATGGATTTATTAGATATGGATTTCAAAAATTAGTGTACTTATTAATCATTTTGCACTTGCTTAATACAGTTTTTCAGTAAGTGAAATCTTTGTAGGGTAGAGCAAAGGAGCTGGTGGGTTCGCAATAAACACACTTTTTTTTTAATTTTTTTTTTATTAAAGCATATTCTAAAAGCAATCTTTTTTTTTTTTTTTGAGAATTGGGGCGTCAAATCCATTAATGTTAATGAAAATTACATTACCAGCATGACTCACCAGGAAAGGCCTGGCTATGTCAGAAGCGAGCCATGAAAGGCAAACCTAAGCAACAAAACCTAGCTTCACCTAAACCAATACAACCTTAGGAATAAATACCAAAACAAGTAACCAAGTAACAAGCGACGCTACCAAAATAGACCCCGAAGCGACGTCAAAGACCTAACTTGATTTATTCTGGAAAAGATAACTGGAGTAAATTACTCAGATCCGAAGGCCCAAGCATAATGGACCCCAAGTCTGATCTCAGGCCCAGGCCCAAAAGCCCATACCTGAAACCAAGCCCGGGATCTCCTCACCACCTCCGGCAGCCGGGCTTGTTCCCATCGCAGCGCCACCATCATGCAAGGTGGCCGGATTCTAAACACCAAAAGGAAATGTCACAATCCCAAAGGACTGCTCAAAACTCCAAATCAAGAGAAGACGCACCCAATCAACCAAGCTTGGCACCGTCTGAAAACCACACCCAGACGAAACGGAATCTCCGATTGGAAAAGCAACGACCGCCGCCGCCGATACCAAGAGAAACAACCGCAGCTGATCGGATTCGTAGGAAAACGAAAGCAACCCCGACTTCGACTATAGCTCTTCCGGCCAGCCCCTGCTACTTCAGAAAAAGTAGCAAGAACCGCGTTCTCCTTCTTGGTGCTACACCGAGGCGCCTTGCCGGCAGACGGGATCGAGATCGCCGCCGCCCGATGGTGCAAAACCTAGGAACCTAGGTTTACTTTTACGCTCCTGAAAACTCGGAGCACTTTCTTTTAGCCTTTTTTGCTTGAATAAACACAATACACGGCGCAATCTTAGTTTTCTAAAAGCAATCTTGATACCACGCTTCTAAAATATGCTTTCAATGACCTGCAATTTTTTTTAAAGAAAAACTGTTTTACTTTAATTTATCAAACACTATAAAATTCTAAAGTTTAGGTAAAAAATTATTCTTTTTAATAGAAAGCTGTTTTTTTAGAAGTGAAGCTATCCCAAACGAGGCCTGAGTATGCTTTTAAAATTCGCTGCTGTCTGTAATTCATCAAATACTATTAAATTTTTTTTTTCTACAAAAAGAAAAAGAAATCAAACAATTTACATGGTAAAAACTGATATTTTTTTTTAAATTTATTTTTTAAAAGTAAAGCTATCCCAAACGAATCTGAAGTATAGTGAGATTAGTAAACAAAATTTGCACAATAAATATCAGCAGCGTAGTTGCCCTGAGCATAGCATAAAGGGGCATTTGCTTGAAATCCCACTAATGGCAATTTCTCTTTTCTTAACTTTTTTGTCAATCTGTAATTTCTAAGTCAAATAGAAGTCAACAAATATTATAGCATAAATAAGGTTCTACTTCTTTATTTTTCTTTTTATTAGTCTCGTACATGTGAGATGCACATGTGATTGGCGAACAGAAGAAAAAGTGGAAGTTTGTTAGTCGTTAAGTACCTTGTTTTATTATTTAATTTGTTTTTTAGGAAAAAACTTACTAACTAAACCCAATAAAAAGCCGACACCTGCCCTTTATAGTTATTAAACAAATATGCTAAATACCAATTACCCCTTACTTTGTCATCCTCACATTACAATCAAACTTTTACAAATGGACATGCACTTGTTCCTTTTCCATTGCCTGTAGGCATAGTTGACAAGCAATGGTCAGAGAAGTTTATGCATTTTTTTATAAAATAAATATTTTATTTTATTTTATTAAATACGAAGGCTAATATATGCACATAACATATTTTGGTGAAATTTTTAAGTAATTAGTTAGTATATATATATATATTTCAATTTTGCTATTATCAAATTTAACACAATGTGAAATTTAGAAGCCACAATTTAATTCGCCTCAAGCCTCGATAATCTCAAGACCATTTTTATAAATACCGTATGGGTTTTCTTTTTCTTAAATAAAATAAAGAATAGCGTATGAGTTTGATTCTTATAATTTTGTCATTTTTTTCTCTTTTATTTCTTTCAAGGATGGTTGCGATGATGGAGGCATATTTGGAAGATTGCAAAAAAGATCCGGACTTAAAATCTTTTGATGACAAGTGCAGAGCCGGTTTTGAAGCATTTATGAAGACCATGGGGGATGGCCGTGGGGCCATTCCAGTTGATAGTTTGAAAAAAGTCGTATCATATGTTAGCGATATGAACAAGGGCATTGCTGATGCCATCAAAGGCGCCAAAGATGAGATGATCAGGTTGATGGCAGGTGAGGATGAATGCCTCAAAATCGTGGAGCAGTACTTCAGCACTACCTCCGAGATGCTGGGCTTTTGTTGTGAATTGGATAGGTTTGTAGTTTCTGCTCGAATGAGCCATTCATATATCACACACGTGATCGAAAAGTTACAAACAGATTATGGAATAGAAACTACTGATGATGACAGAAGTACTACTGAAAACGCCGATCAAGATATGATATCAAGGAATCGCTACAAGCGGATTGTGGAGGTGTTGGAGAATCTCAAAAGTTCCGATATGGTTGACTCGAGTGCTTCTGTTAAAAGCTTGCACCAAAGCATCAAGTGCCTTGGGAAGAAGTTCGACGACATGTTTGAGGCTTTGCAACGATACAACGACAAGCTTAAGAAGAAGCTGGAAGCTGCTCGTAATGCGAAGCGGATCGCAAATATGATCTTCATCAGCGCTATGGTTTCTGTAGCTGTTTTCTCCGCATTAGCAGCGACGGCTGTAATTGCTAGTCCAGCGCTTGCAGCGTGGGCGGGTACACATATAATTGGGACAGGTGTGAAGATGATAGTAGCTAATCCAAACTTTTTATCTTCGATTGCTTTTGTGGGTACATCTCTTATGCTTCCCGCACTAGGATCTGTATACTATTATATAAACTCTCGGTACGAGCGAGAGGAAAACAAAATTAAGAACCAGCAGGAGGTCGTTGCATTAATACAAGACGGAGCCACCGTTGCCAATAAGGAGTTGCAAGACATTAATCATCTCATTAATAGCCTTGTAGTTCAAATTGATGCAATGGTGAAAACTGGAAAGTTTGGAGCGGATGAAAAGGAAGAATTTAGTATGAGTTTCGCATTGAAGGGGATTAAAGATAATTTGGGGATCTTTCTAGAGAAAATAGAGGAATTGGAGAAAGAGTCAAAGAGATGCACCTCAGATATACGGAAAGCAAGAGATGACGTTTTGATGATGGCTACGGGTAAAGTCAGGGCGTTTAAGAAAAGAAACTAAGCATAAGAGCTTAGAGAAAAAAAAAAAAAAAAAAGTGTGTCAATGTTGCGAGCCTTGGTACGTACGCTGCTTTTTATTAAGAAAAAGTGTGAATGTTTTTCTTTTTTTCTTTATTTGATATGAAGGTGTGGATTGCTTTTCTAATTATGGGTTGTGTAAAGCATATGTATGTACACTTTGTAATAAGTGGTTTTATAATAAATAAGTTTGGGTACTCTTTTCCTTCGTTTGGGTTTCCCCCAAGCAAGGTTTTGATGAGGCCATTATTTGTGTATATTCATTTTAAAATAAATTAGCCACTTAAAATAATTTATAAAATTAATAACAAGTGTATGACGAAATAATATCTTACAATTACGTCTAAAGAATATGCAAGACAAATTGTTATGTTGTTATCATGCGGCAATAACACATTTATAATTGTATTAGTTAAGTATAAAAATTAAAGCCGATATCATGAGTTGTAAAATGACATCAAACTTTAATATATATAGTTGTAAAATGTTATTAAAAATTAGTAATATTAGAGCAACTTTAGCAATACCAGCGATTTTTTAGTCAAATTTTAGTCAAAATAGCTAAAATATCATTTTGGCTAGCCAGTTTGAAAATATGTCTGTATCAGTTCTCTCTATTTTAACTATTTGAACTTATATATTAATTAAATTTTTTTAAAAAAATTACCTTAAATGTTGTTATATATTACATAGAATCATCTAAAAAAAATATATTAAATTATAGAGAGTCTCATCTCGCTCTCTATATTTAGGAGCGAGATAGATAAAAGTTAAAATGGTTAGCCATTTAGGAGTCTGGTGTAGCTCCTAATTTTGATAAAAAAAACTAAACAGATTCTCTTAAATAGCTAAAAAATCAAAATAGAGAGTTTGCTAAAGATGCTCTTAGTCCTCAAAGTTGTAACTGAGTTCTTAAAGTTGTAAAATCTAATTACTACATGAGTCTAATTAAAGTAGTAACTGAGTTCTCAAAGTCGTAATTCTAACTTTGATGACTCAATTACAATTTTACGTACTAATTTTACAACTTTAATCAGACTCATGTAGTAATTGGATTTTATAACTTTAAGAACTCGGTTACAATCTTAATGACTAGTAATACTATTTTAACAACTCATTTTACAACGTTATATTAAAGTCCATGTATGCTATCATTACTATGAATCTACATATTCTAGAATTTCACCCGCTGCTCTACCTCTATTAAACCCAAAAGAAAAAATTAGAAAATGTTCATTTAGTACTAATTTAGCCTCCTCATTGCCCACTTTAATGACAAAACTCAAAATTTACCCACTCACTGTGAAGATATCAAACACCTATATCCCAAATGCATAATAGCCAAAATGCACTCTGAACTTGGCTCAAATTGTCAATTTACACCCCGAACTTGTAATTGCGAAATTTTGCCTCCTCAACTTGTTAATAATTGCAGATTTGCACTCTCTCCGTCAAATTTAACGGTTTCCATCCAATTAAGAGCCACATGCCTAGCACATGAGGGATATTTTCGTTATTTTATATTTATTTCGTTTTTTACATAAATTACACAAGGAATTTATTTTTTGTACAACTTACTCATAATTTTTTTTTCTTCAAAATAACGCATACTTTACGTGAATTTGTCAATAAGAAAAATTATGTAGATAACTAAAATTGAATTGTCAAACCACTATTTTAATTAATAAGACACATGATTTAATTTGTCTAAGACTAAAGAACTCAAATATCTCAACAAAAGTAGTCTTTAGATCACAAATACATTGATATAATTGTAGAAAATTTTGTATAAAAATAAATTTCTTGTGTATTTTTATTAATAAAATGAAATAAATATAAATAACGAAAATACTCCTCATGTGCAAGGCATGTGACTCTTAATTGGATGGAAACCGTTAGATTTGACGGATGTGGTGCAAATCGGCAATTTTTAACAAGTTGAGGAGGCAAAATTTCGCAATTACAAGTTCGGGGTGTAAATTGACAATTTGAGCAAAGTTTAAGGTGCATTTTGCCTCTTATGCCTATCCCAAATGATACAAAAAGATATTTTTGTGACTATTTTACCCTCATCTCTTAAATACTCATATCATCCATTAAGACTTTGTCCGAACCTCACCAATCTCCGGTCACCGGTCGTCGAACTCCGTACTCCGGTCACCGGTCGCCGGAATCTGGACTCCAGTCACTGGTCAGCGGACTCTGGTGGCTAGATTTTGATCACCAGAATCTAATTGTCAATTTTTTTTGTTCTTTTCAAATCCCAATAAGCCACAATAATAAATTACTCACCTTCTGTAATCCTTAATAATAAATTACTGACTTTCAGTTGATACGTCCCAAACCATGTTTAATTTCTCGGTGATTTTTATTTTACTTTCAAGTTCCTGAGAGTTGTTTTAATGTTACGAAGATCCTAAAAGTTGAGTCGGCCGAGGATTTTCTTCCTACGTTGAGATAGAACACCTTAAAATGAGTTCGTGGCCATATAACACGTTTAAATCGGAGTTCAAATTAAAAAGTTATGAGGTAAAACACGTAACTTTCTGATTTTTGTCAGATATAAATAGTCGGGAAGGAAACTTCCCAAAATGGAAATCTTTCTCTTTCTTTTATTTTCCTTTCTTTTTATCTTCCCTTCTCCTTCCCCCCACCCCACCGACCCGACGCCACTCCACCTAACTCCGCTGTCTGGTGACGATTTTGAAGAAGACCCATGGCATCGAGCTCGTCTCTTCCTCCTCTTTATTTTTCTTTATTTTTGTATTTAAGATTGTTCATAGTTTTAATTCATACCATATAACTTTATTTTATTTTCTTGGGTATTTGACATTAATGTTCTAGGAGAAAAAAATATTATGCAAATCGATATATCATTGATTAATAAAGAGGCTTTTATATAGACATTACATCAAGTATCTCAAATAATCAGATATTCCATATTTAATGAAGATACTTCATTTGCTCAATGAAAGCTGCATTAGCTCAATGCAAGCTGCATTACATTAATAGATGCAAGTTGGTCTTGTCGTAGTAGACTCAAGTCCCCTAACTCTCGAATGTGAGATGTAACTAAGTTAAGCCAAACACATTCTTTGACTGCTTCATGTAGTACAATGATCTCATCATGATTCGAGGAAGTCGAAATATGGGTTTGCTTGGTTGATCTCTAAGATATTGCCGTATTTTTCCATGGTAAATACATAACCAGTTTGGGAACTTCCTTTGTGCGGATCGATTTGACAAGTATCCAACATCAGCAAATCCTACCAACACATAATTCGGTGTTTCCGGATAGGAGGGGGTTGGTGCCGAACCCGTAATGGGACCATGCCTCGGCATCGTCGGTTCCGTGTACGGTAGCTGGTACGGCGCGAGGCTGAGCCGACCGTTTTGGATACAAGGGTTTGGCTTGATGCCGAGCTTTGGTGCTTCCTGACTTTTGTGTCAGCATACCTGTGAGGCACGGAAATATTAACTAGCTAACTTGAGATCGTGTTAGAATTATTTTACGATCTCAGTAATTAAATAGAGAGCCGTTGGAAATATTTTTCAAGATTTTTCACAAGAGGAAATCCTTGATTTAAGAGATTGGTATTAAATTGCACGTCACGATGAGTTCGTGAGAATTTTCAGTGAATTTTCCGGATATCGAATCTATTTTATATGATTTTTTAAAGTTTGAAAGTTATCTCGAGATTTAGCTATTACTACTAAACAACACCTTGATTTCAGGTTTACTAGACATTGCAGAGGAATTTTAGACAAGGTAACAAAATTTGAAAGCTTTAGAGACATGATGGTATAGTCGGGTTTAATATAAAAAACCACAGTATAGTTCAACTGTCAATGAAAGCAGAAATGAATATAATACTGAAATGAGAACAGAAGATCAGCAACGTTTGTTGACATCGCTTTCAAGACTCTATGAGGTGATAACTCTCTCTCTCTCTCTCTCTCTCTATATATATATATATATTAATGATCATGAACTTTACAGGAACGGAATGCACGTAAGAACACTTTTACTTTTGGGCTTCCTTCTCCAGTAATATTTCCATGGTTCTACCCTCTCTACTCCAAAAATTTAGCAGGATGTTCTCTTCCTGAAAATTATCTGAAGATAAGAGATGGGTTGGATTAGAGCTATGTGTTGCATTTTCGTCACATCCATCCGGCCACAGTCACTCATTTGCTTCACTTCAAGTTGATTTGTATGGCCTTGAAATTGGTGAAATCAATTGTTTGGTACAACACTCGCTAATCTCTGTAGACAGTTCATCTCAACTTGTGGTATCACATATTCCACGAGCGCATTTGCCGAAGCAGTGGAATCAATGTCAGGGTATTGCTGCATCCATTAGAGCCACTAACCCAGATATGGAGATAAAATTTTGTGGGTGCCGACTAATATACGAGCAAGATTTGGAACATTTAATCCACTCATTAGCCGCATGCACGTTTGAGCAGCCACATATCCTTTATTTACTTCTTCGGCAGGCAAAATTTTATGTTGAAGAAAGGGTGTATGTATTATGGTTTATAAGGTTAAACTCCTAGTTCCTCGTCAAGTATATATAAATGCATCATCTAATACTCTCAATCTGTCATTATATAACATTTTACTGCATTGACTACTGCAGAAGTATTACACGAACTGAAGTACAAGAACATGCTTCATCACTATTGCACCTGCAGAAGTACTTATCCAATCTCCAACAGAAGCAATCTTTTGTAGAGTCTGACCACATAATTGTCCACTCTAAACGCTTGGTTTTGGAGAACGGAGGTTGCATTGGACACAATGTTGCAGAAGCAGATCCAGCATTTTCATTGGCTTGTGATCATTACACATAATGGTCGAGACTCAAGTCAGCGGAAGCTACAGTTCAGAACAATGGAAAAAATATCTTATGTTGTTGCTTCGGTATTCCAAGGTGGTGGTTCTCAGCCTTGATGGACGCATAGTTCATGTTCTGAAGCATTTTAATCCTTTCTCCACATATAATTTTTGTTTCCCTCAGAAGAAAATGAGCATTCTGGAGTGGTTCCAACATCAGAGTAGTACACCGACAGTTAGAATTCAACTACCTCCAAAATTGTATGATGATCAGAGTTGGAGGGGACTTGTTATATGTGCTGCTTTTACAGTCCACAAGTTTCCAACTGCCCCCCTTGTCAACCTTCTGTGTCACTTAAGAATGAATGACTATTGCTTGAACCCTGCCCCCATATATTCCATTACTAAAGAGAAGTTCAAGCGGTTGTATTGTCGTGGATTCATTTGGCTAACCTACATACCCAGTGGTTTGCTAAAAGAGTTTAATTATTCAGTAAGTGATGTAGAGGCCAGAATTTATACCAGTTGTTCAGGCTTGACAGTGAAGAAATGTGGTATCAGTCTCTTGTATCGACAAGACGAAGAGGAATTGAAGCAAGCAATAAGCCAGAGTTGGATCGCGTTCTTTGACAATGTGGATGCCATCCGTCAATTTTCAGATGTTGAATATGTTCAACCACATAATGTTACTCAAGGTAGACTGCATGGACTTCCAGTGCTCGGACGTCAAACTGCTTTTCTCTAGCATCTTAGTTTGGGATTGCTTTGCTTTTAAAAATCGGCCTCTGTCTAAACTTTTAGATTTTATTGTGTTCGGTAATTTTAATAAAAACAGTTTTTTTTTTTATTACTACAGGTGACTGCCAACAGATTTTAAAAGCAACCTTA
This sequence comes from Potentilla sterilis, assembly GCA_963682095.1. Taxonomy (NCBI): domain Eukaryota; kingdom Viridiplantae; phylum Streptophyta; class Magnoliopsida; order Rosales; family Rosaceae; genus Potentilla; species Potentilla sterilis. The sequence goes on along the minus strand of OY821755.1, from coordinate 37,065,066 downwards.
AAAGTTGTTGTCAATAAAAACACATAATATTTTGTCTTCACAGCAAAAATAATATTTACCAAATACGAAGCTGTTTTAATTTCAAAAATAATATTTACCAAATACGAAACTGTTTTAATTTCACAGTTGACAACATTGACAGTTTTTTTTAATAAAGTCGTAGCAATTCCAAATTAGCTCGTTTTGATTTAATTTCAAATATATAAACACATACTAATTTGTATTTTGTAGGACTTAATTTGATCGAGATTTCATACATAACGCAACTCTTTTATCACATGAAATTCCAAATTGGTTCAGCAATCAGGGCTCCAGTTGGTTTATGTTCCTCCCATTACCGTCATCTCTCTGCAGCGACAAAGATTGGATAGGATTGGCAATTTGTGCATCATGTGTCGACCAAAAATTAGATCTGAAATGTCCTCACTACTATTTTCATTGCGAATTGGAAACTAAGAACAACAATATGACTTCTGCCCATAGTTATCGAATACCGAAGGAAAACTACGAGTGTCTGGATGGAAGAAGCTTCATTTGGCTATCCTATATACCACGACGGTGGTTTCTACATCAGTTACAGGACGCGGAATATCTTGACATTTCATTTCATACCGGCAAGGGCACTAAGCTGTGGCCGGTAAGTTTTGGTGCCCGTCTCGTATACCGGCAGAATGAGGAAGAGTTTCGGCAACTCTATTACATTTAAAAGATCAACCATGCGATATGAAGTTCTAAATTCCACCAGGTTCCAGAATCACTAGAGTTCCCAGTACAGTCGTATGAATAAAGACAATCAGTTCATGATTGGCTATTTGTCTACCTAGCTACTTTGGTTTCTTTTACTGCCATATGTTGCGCAACTTCTCTTCAACTTGGGAAAGAGTTTCAGCACACGCAGCACAGCAGAAGGGTCTAGGCATGTGCAACAAACATGCTCATACCTTACTTGAGTTCTCGGGCTACATGTCCACGTCTTACAACTTACAGTTTACTCGGGCTTACTGACTCGTTCTTGTGATCCTGCTGGTTCCTTTCTTGTTGTTGTTCGTGGCGGATTTAGTATCCGGCGAACGGTCAACACGTGGAGTGACGGACGTCTGTCTCAGTCCTGTTATGATATGTGCGAGCGTGCCAGTACCTTTGAGTTAGGTACAACTTTAATGCGGACGACCTCTGGCGAGTGTACTTCTGGCTAGCGTGTCTGTCTGCTCCCAATTCCTGACTTCCTGATCAAACGACTGTTACGCGGGCGTTGACAAAACCGGCGTAAGAGGCTTGGACAAGACCTAACAAAAGTATATTATGATTTTCTCTCAACCTATGGCAGATCGAGTAATCTTACTTTGATCCTGAGACGCAAAGCAGAGCAATAATTCAAGACCGCAGGAACGATCCTTTCCCAACCTATGGCAGATTGGTCTGTGTTTTGTTACCTGAGTAACGACTCGATTGGCTACGGCGTAGCGACTGACACTGGGTGCTTCAGCGAACAAGAACACGAGACGGGCGAGCGACTCTGTACGTATGGCGGCGAGGTGCGGCTCTGTACGTATGGTGGCAAGTTGCGGCTACGATGTGCGAATATGCTGGAAGCGATAGGTCTCAGCGACTCTCGACACGAATGCAAGGCACACTTCGACAACCGTGCAAGGATACAGCGACTGGTGGCGGGCGTAAGGTTGCAGAGAGATTGGATGGTGGTTGCTTGCAGTTTGGGGAGGCTGTGCGCGTAAGATGCTCTGGAGAGGCTTTGCAAGGATTGCGATGGGCAAAAGCTTGTGTGTTTGTTTGATTGATCGGGGATCCCTTTTACGTTGTACAAGAGCTCTTTATATAGAGGATGCCAAACCCCAATACTTGCGTATCAAGTAGCATAATAGATTTGGAGATCGATCAGGATTCAATTACCATAAACCAACCCCTTTTCGGATTCCTAAAGGAACCCCAAATCCTTTCCAGAAAAGGAAAAGATTAAATGTATATTAGATTATCCTTTACTGAATAACCTCATGGGCCTTGATCCATAGTTTCGGACAAATGTCAGTTTCAGCCCAAACATTGCCCCCCCAGCCTTTGAAATTGAAAGTCTGGTGAAATTGATAAAGGTTAGAAAGCCCAACCCAAACCTCTTTAAAAATTCTGAAGCATTGTGTCGTTCCCTCTAACAAAACAACTTTACCAAATCGAGCTCAGAAAACTGTTCCCAAAACCTTGACCGCCGCAAACCCTACCGATTCGATTCAAAGAACCCCTTTTAGATTCTACAAAAAGCCAGATTGAGAATCCGTAATTCATACCTTCAACCTCCATTTCTTTTACCCCCAATTAGATAAACCATGGCAAACGAAATTTACTATCATGAAGCCGTTGAGGGAAAAGAACGGATCACCTCACACATTATCGAGGTCGGAAGTGCGTACCAGACCTCAATCAAAGTAATACATCCTACAGGCACTCCCATGGTCGTTAAAAGTTTGGATATCAATAAAGATCCCTTTCGTCCGAGAGAAGATGACGAAGAGGTCTTGGGAGCTGAATATCCATATCTTAGTGCAATTGGAGCTTTGTTATACCTAGCTCAGTATACTAGACCAGACATTGTTTTCTCGGTGAACTTGTTAGCTAGATTTACCTCGGCGCCAACACAACGTCATTGAGTTGGAATCAAGAACATTTTCCGATACCTTAAAGGAACCCTTGACATGGGCTTGTACTATAGATACACTCATCATGGATCGGCTCCAAGCCGACCACTTGCATCCAAGCAGTCCGGCGTCGGCTCGGCTCCACGCCATACAGCCGCCGCACCTGCTTCCCGCCTCGGCTCGGCCATCCGCCATACTACAGCCGTATCCGCCAACGTGTCCAGACCCGAGGATGCTAAGTCGTGGTCTCGGTACGGTTTTGGCGCTACCTCCTCCTACTCAGATACACCTAATGATGTGATGGTAGGATTTGCTGATGCTGGATATTTGTCAGATCCACACAAGGGACGTTTCCAAACCGGTTATGTTTTTACCATTGGGAATACGGCGATATCTTGGAGATCAACCAAGCAAACCCTTGTTGCTACCGCCTCGAACCATGCTGAGATTATTGCACTACATGAAGCAGTCAAAGAGTGTGTTTGGCTTTGCTCAGTTATATCTCACATTCGAGAGTCTAGTGGACTTGAGTCCACTACGATGAGACCAACTTGCATATATGAAGATAATGCAGCATGCATTGAGCAGATGAAGTTGAGATACATCAAGGGTGACAACACTAAACACATTTCGCCTAATTTCTTCTACAATCAGCAGCAGCAAGAGACTTTGGATATCCAAGTGAAACAAGTCAGCTCAGAAGATAATGCAGCTGATCTGTTCACCAAGTCTCTACCCAAATCTACATTTGTGAAGCATGTAAAGCGCATTGATATGTGTCGCTTATCCGAACTCAAAGACTGATTGACCATTAGGGGGAGTTATCGTCTAGAATTTAGGGGGAGTCTATTTATATATGTCTCACATAATTATAGTTGGTGCGTTGTACTATTTTCCCTTAGACCATGCTTTTATTTTTACCCAAGAGGTTTTTGTTTGCTGGCAAAGGTTTTAACGAGGCAACAGTTCATGCACCATTGAGGACGCGACACAAGGGGGAGTGTTCAAGGAAGGTTAATTCCATAACTTCTGTGGTGTGTCTTGTCCTAATAACGCTAGGTAGTCTAAATTCGTTATTAGATATGGAATCCCTGATTACCAGGGATACTTAATGTAATGCCTATATAAAGGCCTCCTTATCAATCAATAAAGACACAGTTTTCTTATCATTCTTTTATCGTACAAACATATTTCTCTTTTTCTATTTACTTAATATAATCAATTACTTTCTTATATCTTCCTCCTAAACTCGAAAAAACTGCATCTCTGCTCTCTTTTGTCAATTAAGATATCTATGCTCTCTTTGCTATCTGAAATGCTCACCAAATGTTGAGTTGTTTTGATGTGTCTTATATGATGATTATGTATATACAACCCAGTAATTAGGAAATGATTTTGGGAATCAAGTTCGTTGATTATATCAAGTCTTCTCTTCTTCTTTAACATCCAAAAAATTGCAGATTCTCATCCCATCTGATAGAGAAGCAAATTCACGATCCTCATGACCATACCAATGTGCAAGTGAAAACACCAAAAATTAGAGTGAGAAATTAGAGTGAGACAGGGAGGTGTGGTTTTAGGATTTTGGAATTGGGAAAAATTATTTGAGATTGGAACGAGGATGAGATGAGAACTGGGTCCTGCAAATAGGAGGTATAAGCCATATGTTTTGCTCGGTGGCGACGGTGATTACGCAGGAAAATTCTTGGCTTTGGTCTTTGGCGGAGGCAAATTCTTGGGTCTTCGCCGGATCGGAGCCGGAATGACACTGAGTTTATGAAGTTCTTTAATCTGTTTTGGAGAAGAGGTAACAAAGCATATGATTAAATAATTATTTTTTGTTCAAGGAAGGTTAATTCCGTAACTTCCGTGGTGTGTCTTGTCCTAATAAGGCTAGAAGTCTAGATACTTTATTAGATAGGGAATCCCTGATTACCAGGGGATACTTGATGTAATGCCTATATAAAGGCCTCCTTATCAATCAATAAAGACACAGTTTACTATCAATCTATTTATCCTACAACACGTTATCAGCACGTTGCTCTAGCCTCCCGTCTAATAGCCCTAAAACCCTAATTCCGAATTTTTTTTCGAAACCCTAACCTACCGTCGGCCGCCGATTCTTCCCTTCGGCACCGTCGGCCTCTTCTCAGCAGCATCTGCGCTGCCCGCCTGCCCCCCCTCCCTTGCGTGCCATAACTTGCACGCATACCCGAAGATTCAAGATTGCTCGCAAGTCAAGCAAGCGGCTTTTGAAGCCTAGTTCGTTGTTGAGAAGAACTCAATAAGAATCGAAGAAAACAAGCTTCCCCAAAAGTCAAGTTTCGTTTGATCAAGCTTCACTTGAAGAGGTAAATATTTTATAAACGTTCCTGCTTCTGAATTTTCAATAGTTGGGTTTTGTTTTTCTTCCGGGACCTTTCCGTGTCCCTGCTACATCATCCCGATTCTATCGCTTCTCGGGACGGCATACGGGGATTTAGTCACCCCGGTGCCAACGTTTATTGGGGTAACTGTGATGTTACCGGCCACCGTTATGCTTGTGACTGTGATGTCACTGAGAACCATAACGTATTCTTTTCAAAAGAAAACAAAGAGAAGATATCGATTGTGACTTGAAGTCACGTTAAGCATCGATTTATGTGACCATGATATATCTTGGCACTGTTCTAAAAGAACAATCAAACTTGATTAGTATTCAAATATACTAACGTCTCCCTGTTTGTGTTCTGTAGATGGCTGACACTCAGCGTCCAGAATTTGACATCTTGGATGTCCAAGGCAAGGAATACAAGAGGTGGATCTCAGATGTAGAGAACACCTTCATTGGTAAAAGATTTACCGCCACCATCAACCCTCCTGAGGATGCAAGCTTACAAGCTTCTCCTGAACAGAAAGCACAAGCCCTGATGTTTCTCAGGCGCCATATCCATCCAACGCTCAAGAAGCAATACCTGAGGAAAACCGATCCCAAAGAGCTATAGGATATCCTCAAGGACCGCTTCGACAATGTACAGGACGCACAACTCCCAGACCTCATGTCCAATTGGGAGCAAATCCGCTTATTGGATTTTGATTCCATCCAGGAATATCATCAGACTATGCTAAACTTGCAATCTGATTTGAGCTTTTGTGGGGTCGAAAAGACCGATGACGATATGATGGAGAAGACTTTCACGACGTTCCCAGAATCTGCGTCCATGTTGTCGCATCAGTACCGCGATCTCAGTGAGAAAGGCACTATCAAAACCTTCAGTGATTTGATGAATTTGCTTCAAAGAAAGGAGAGGTACCATGAGTTGATTCTTACCACCAATAAGAGGCCTCGAGGACCGAAATTCATTGCGGAATCTCATCAAGCTCGTGGTAAAGCTTCTAAGCAAAAGCATCAACCTCATGAACGTCAAGCACCACCACCACGTACGCCAAGAGCAACACGTGGCGGACGAGGAGGGAGAAGAGGCGCCGGTCGTGGCCGACAACTTTCTTGGACAAGAGATGGTGGCGGCGCCGCCGCTCCCAGAGGGAGGAACAGTTTTGGTTCCGGTCCCAGGCGTGGTGACCATACGCCGAACAATGCTTCGGCTCCTTGCTTCAAATGTGGCTCTAAGAATCATCTTCAACGCGATTGCACATCAAGTAGAGAGATTCATGCCGCTTACAAGAAACACAAACAATACATAGAACAAGAAACGAACTATGTAGGAGACTTTGAGGAAGAAGAGTACGATGAAGAAGATACCAACTTCACCGTTGATGACTTCCAACCTACCAAGAAGCGTAGGACTCAGGAGTATGATACTCCGGATTATGAATAAGTATTTGACTTAGGTCATGAGATACATGTTCAAATTTGATTTTGATTGTTATTTTTGGCTTTCTTTAGTCATAATTCACGACTTTGTTCGATAAGTCGTTTGATTTAGAACATCCTTGATGTACTTTTGAGTTGTCATCAATAATATTTCTCTTATTCTACGAATGATTTGAGATTTTTACATCCCTATGAAAGCATAAATGGTTCAATGCGTCCAATTCTCAATGGCATAATTATTTTGAGTTCACCACAGTTCTGGTGATATTAACTCATATCTGAAATAAGATCACAAAGACAAAACGAGAGACTCGCGATCGCCAACTTGGCTGCGATCCGCTAACTTGGCCGCGATCCGCCAGGCCTCGCTCACCATGGATACTTGCCAACTTGGCTGTGATCCGCCAACTTGGCCTTGATCCGCCAACTTGGCCTCGATCCGCCAACTTGGCCGCGATCCGCCAGGCCTCGCTCGCCATGGATACTTGCCAACTCGGCTGTGATCCGCCAACTTGGCCGCGATCCGCCAGGCCTCGCTCGCCATGGCTATTCGCCAACTTAGCTGCGATCCGCCAGGCCTCGCTCGCCATGGCTACTCGCCAACTTGGCCGCGATCCGCCAGGCCTCGCTAGCCATGGCCACTCGCCAGCTTGGCTCAACACCGAATCCAGTTTTTTGAAACCAACAATCGATAGCCCATCGAACAAATGCAACTTTTGCATCAATGGCTTGGCAACGATGTGTCTTCGGACTCGCCATGCTTCGGATTTAGCTCAACCGTTGCATCGTATTGCCTCAATGCCAGACCGACCCTCACCGCTCGCCTTGCTTCGACTCAGCCTCAGGGTAGCTTCGACCTTACCACAGCTTCAGCTTTGGCTTAGCCCCGGCCTTTGCCTTGGCCTCAGCCTTGGCTCGGCCACGCCACCTACGACGGTGTCCGGTCTCAATCTCTGACCTAGGCTATGTTAACTCTCAATGTTGGTATTCGGTGATTAAAATAAGGCTTATCTCTTTCTCTCAAGTTATGTCGTTGCCATGGCTATGTTATTGGCCTTAATGCACTTCATTTTGTGATGATATATTGCTTCAGTACACTTACTTTAAAGTGTTCGCCAAAGTCTAAAGTAGACTATTGATTCAATTTACATTGTTTTTGTAGATGTATCAAGGCGAGATTGAGTGTTTGTTGGATTGTGCAACAACTCACACGATTCTGAGGAATCGGCAATTGTTTTCGGATTTTTCGCCAAGAGAATCGTCGTTATCTACGATGACAGGAACTGGACCCGTAATTAAGGGTCGTGGCACTGCCCAATTCTTATTGCCAAATGGCACTGAAATTCGGGTAGAGGACGCCCTATATGCGCCTAAGGCGCCAAGAACCTTGCTAGCTTTCAAGGATGTGCGTGACAACGACTATCACCTCAGCACTTATGTTGAAAATGGAACTGAATATCTGTTGATCACCTCCACTGAGAATTTGCGTACTCGCATTATGGAGAAGTGTAAGCGTGTTCGAAATGGCATGTATTTCACAACCATTAGAGCCAATGAATCTCATGTTGTTGTCTTATGCGATTCAGATGCTTATAAGCTTTGGCATGATAGACTCGGTCATCCGGGTCGTGATCTGATGATCCGTATTTTGAAATGCTCCCACCGTCATCCATTTTTCAGATCGCAAAAGCACGCAGGGCGCCTCGACCTCGGTTCGGCCGCCATGCCGTCGCTAGCCACCTCTCGGCTCCAAGGAGAGGTTCGGCCTCCTCCTGCTTCTCATGCTTCTGTAGCGATGTCTAATGCTCATCGTTCGTTTTGCAAAGCTTGTTCACTAGCAAAACTTCAAGCAAGACCATCTTTTGCTATTGATAATAAACAGAATATTCCGTTCCTACAATGAATACAAGGTGATATTTGTGGACCTATAACACCAGAATGCGGACCATTTAGATATTTCATGGTTCTGGTTGATGAGTCAACGCGTTGGTCACACGTAGCGTTGCTGTCCACAAGGAATGCTGCATTTGCTAAACTCCTAGCTCAGATCATTAAGCTTCGGGTTCACCACCCGGACAATCCGATTAAGTCAATCAGACTGGATAATGCTGGAGAGTTTACCTCAAAGTGTTTTGATGACTATTGCATGTCAGTTGGGATTGAAGTTGAACATCCCGTGCCCCATGTTCATTCTCAGAACGGTCTTGCAGAAGCAGCCATTAAGAGACTACAGCTTGTAGCTAGGTCTCTTGTTATGGCCACAAAGTTGCCAGTTTCGGCATGAGGATATGCAATATTACATGCAGCTATGCTTATTCGTCTACGACCCACAGATAGCCAACCATTTAGTGCGTACCAGTTGGTAACTGGTTACGAGCCTGATATTTCGCATCTGGGTACTTTTAGTTGTGCCGTATATGTGCCTATCACGCCTCCACTGCGTACCAAGATGGGTCCACAACGACGATTAGCTATTTATGTTGGATATGAAGCACCAACAATTGTCCGCTATATAGAGCCTATGACAGGTGATCTGTTTACTGCAAGATTTGCAGATTGTCACTTTAATGAGACATCCTTCCCGCAGTTAGGGGGAGATGGGGCCGCATCCGTCCCTAGTGAACGTTAGGAATTGACGTGGTTCTCTCCCACTATGTCTCATTATGATCCCCGTACGTCTCAGTGTGAGACCGAAATACAACGCATATTGGAACTACAAAAGGTGGCGGATTCGATGCCCGACTCCTTTACTGATATTGCGAAAGTGACAAGATCAACCATACCTGCTGCGAATGTACCTGCAAGGCTCAACATTCCTCGCCATGGGCGAGCACGCGCCGCCGGTCTCGGACCCGCAGCCCTAGCTGCCGTCGGCAGCCTAGGCTCGGCACCTCCAAGTGGAGGGCCGGTGTCGACTTCGGATCCTCCTAGAAAGAGGGGGAGACCAATCGGTTCCAAGGACAATGTACCTAGAAAGAGGGCATGTGTCCAGGCACAAAGCGATCCGTTCATCATCGATACTGTGACGCCGTCACACGAGATTGTCTCCGACTATACCTATGTCCAAGAATCAACTCTGAATCATCTGGGGGACGCCTCAGACTCACCGTTGATGTTGGAGAACAAGGAAATCTCACTAAACTACTTATGCATGCACAATCTTATGGAAAGGAACTCCATGTATATCGATGATGCATTCGCCTATGCCGTTGCTCAAGAAGTCATTGACGACGACGATATGGAACCCCGCACTGTTGATGAGTGTCAACGTAGGGCGGATTGGCCGAAGTGGGAAGAAGCAATCCAGGCTAAACTAGACTCTCTAAAGAAAAGGCAAGTATTCGGACCGGTTGTGCCTACACCGCCGAACGTGAAGCCTGTTGGACATAAATGAGTCTTTGTCAGAAAGCGCAATGAGAATGGTGAAGTCCAGCGATATAAAGCTCGACTCGTGGCGCAAGGTTTTTCTCAACGCCCTGGAATTGATTATGAGGAGACGTATTCTCCTGTCATGGATACTATTACCTTCCGATACTTAATCAGTTTGGTAGTCTCAGAGAGACTCAATATGCAGCTTATGGATGTTGTAACAGCGTATCTTTATGGGGATCTAGATACGGAGATGTACATGAAAGTGCCAGAAGGACTTTCATTACCCAAGTCAAGTGAGCAAAAACCACGAAGTTCATTTGCTATCAGGTTGAGACGATCTCTATATGGACTCCGACAATCTGGTAGGATGTGGTACACACGGTTAAGTGATTACTTGATTGGGAAATGATACAAGAATGATGAGTTGTGCCCTTGTGTGTTCATAAAGAGAACAAGTTCAGGATTTGCCATTATAGCCGTCTATGTTGATGATATGAACATCATTGGAACTCTAAATGAGATCAATGAGACCGCTAGCTACTTGAAATCCGAATTCGAGATGAAAGATCTGGGAAGGACTCGGTTTTGCCTAGGTTTAGAACTAGAGCACCGAAGTGGTGGAATCTTTATACACCAATCTGCATATGTTCGAAAGATGCTCAGGCGATTTAACATGGACAAAGTTATGCATCCTACAGGCACTCCCATGGTTGTTAGAAGTCTGGATATCAACAAAGATCCCTTTCGTCCGAAAGAAGATGACAAAGAGGTCTTGGGAGCTGAATATCCATATCTTAGTGCAATTGGAGCTTTGTTATACCTAGCTCAGTGTACTAGACCAGACATTGCTTTCTCAGTGAACTTGTTAGCTAGATTTAGCTCTGCGCCAACACAACGTCATTGGGTTGGAGTCAAGAAAATCTTTCGATACCTTAAAGGAACCCTTGACATGGGCTTGGACTATTGATACACTCATCAGGATTCGACACCTAGTCGATCTCTTGCATCCAAGAGCACAAACCGTGGCTCGGATCGCCATCCTGCAGTCATATCCGCCAAGACTGGCTTTGGCTCAGCCATCCGCCATCCTGTAGCCATATCCGCCAACATATCCGGACCCGAGGATGCTAAGTCGTGGTCCCGATACGGCTTTGGCGATACCCCCTCCTACTCAGATACACCAAATGATGTGATTGTAGGATTTGCTGATGCTGGATATTTGTCAGATCCACACAAAGGACGTTCCCAAACCGGTTATGTTTTTACCATTGGGAATACGGCGATATCTTGGAGATCAACCAAACAAACCCTTGTTGCTACCTCCTCGAACCATGCTGAGATTATTGCACTACATGAAGCAGTCAAAGAATGTGTTTGGCTTCGCTCAGTTATATCTCACATTCGAGAGTCTAGTGGACTTGAGTCTACTACGATGGGACCAACTTGCATATTTGAAGATAATGCAGCATGCATTGAGCAGATGAAGTTGGGATACATCAAGGGTGACAATACTAAACACATTTCGCCTAAGTTCTTCTACAATCAGCAGCAGCAAGAGACTTTGAATATCCAAGTGAAGCAAGTCAGCTCAGAAGATAATGCAGCTGATCTATTCACCGAGTCTCTACCCAAATCTACATTTGTGAAGCATGTAAAGCGCATTGCTATGTGTCGCTTATCGGAACTCAAAGACTGATTGACTATCAGGGGGAGTTCTCGTCTAGACTTCAGGGGGAGTCTAGTTATGCATGTCTCACATACTTGTAGTTGGTGCGTTGTACTCTTTTCCCTTAGACCATGCTTTTATTTTTGCCCAAGAGGTTTTTGTTTGCTGGCAAAGGTTTTAACGAGGCAACAGTTCATGCACCATTGAGGACGCGACACAAGGGGGAGTGTTCAAGGAATGTTAATTCCGTAACTTCCGTGGTGTGTCTTGTCTTAATAAGGCTAGAAGTCTAGATACTTTATTAGATAGGGAATCCCTGATGACCAGGGGATACTTGATGTAATGCCTATATAAAAGCCTCCTTATCAATCAATAAAGACACAGTTTACTATCAATCTATTTATCCTACAACATTTTTCAATTAGTTTTAATTCAAATTTTGTAAACTCTCTAAGCCCTCAAAACTGAGCAAATCCAACGATAGTTGAGCAGATAGTCTCTGGTCAGTAGCTGACTACTGACCAGGTGAACGGGACTCCTTTTATAAGTTAATTTTCTCTTGCTGCAGCCTTGTGTTTCGTAATGTTTATATGTTCAGTTTTCTTGCAAAAAGCTATTTGTATTGGGATGATTGGAATAAGTTGAATGAATCAACTCTACATACGTGTTCCTACTTCAGTTGCAAGCACCTTAAATTATGCTTTCAGCAGTGCTTGAGATTTTGATATTCAAAAGCCTTTGTTCTTAACCCATTCATACACAAATAATTTTGACAGATACTCATAAGTGAATGTATGAATTTTGACACAAATAATTTTGTATATAAGGTTTGGTCCCTGCGTTCTCTATATATGAGCATTAAGGAACTCAGCCCCATTAAGAGTAATCTCGGACTTAGAGCAACTGCAGAAGATCAACCTTGCATCAGTGCCGGCCTTCGACTCCTCTTCGTCACCAGGTGTGTCTTCTCTCATATTTAATACTTCTAGTAGTTGACATGCCTCAAGTCTTGTGCTTTACTTTATACATGTGGATGTGCTATATGTATATATGTTTGTGATTACTCAGACTTGATGCACAAACACGGCCATTATCTCATTGGAAGCAAAGATTGCGAAGAAGGCAAGTCGATTTGGTTAAGAAGATCGTCGTTGTAGAGTTAGGCACATTATTATATGTTTCTAGACGTTCTTCTCAGATATACAAGAAAATAGTATAATTCTAGATCCAAAGATGAATGAAAATTATTGTAAAGTCTTAATTAGTTATGCGCGCTTGTGGCAATCATGGCTTACAACCTCATCAGTATTTTCATACAAAACTATTCAATCTACGTGCACTGCATGCGTGGAGCTGGAAGCGAATAAGATACTATTGAGTTCATTATGAAATTATCTCCGGCGTTGTACTTGCATACTATATTTGCAAAACCAGTTCCTCCACCAGTCCACCGATGTTGAGTGATCATACAGTAGAAGCATGTACGTGTATATATACTTCTCAAAAAGAAAAATAATAAGCATGTGTATAATGCTCAAACGATTAAACATATCATCAAATTTAATTATCCAAAAACGAAATAACAATAGCCAATGGCGTGCTAGTGAAATTATTGAAGAGGCCACTACTCAACAGTCAACAGTCCACCTATAAAATTAAAAGAGCCACAGCTTCCAATCTCAACAAGCAATGGCAGAACTCAAGAACAAGAAGCTTGAGGGCAAGGTGGAAATTGTCACCGGTGGCTCCAGAGGCATTGGCGAAGCCACCGCGTGCCACTTTACATTGCATAGTGCGCGTGCGGTGGTTATCGCCGACGTCCAGGACCAGAAAGGGTTGGACGTCGCCGCTTCAATCGGTCCTCGATCACTGCAGCTACATGCTTTGTGACGTTACAGATGAGGACTAAGTGAAGAGCCTGGTCGACTCAACGGTCCAGATGGACGGTCGCCTCGACATAATGTTCAGCAACGCCGGAATATTCAGCTCGTCTGAGTAGACCGTGCTGGCGTGTGACTTCTCCAACTACGAGAAGGTCATGGCGGTCAACGTACGTGGGATGGCGGCGTGTGTGAAGCACGCGGCACGGGCCATGGTGGACGGTGGAGTTAAGGGGAGCGTAATATGCACGGCGAGTGTGGTAGCCACTACTGGAATAGATTGGTTCACAGACTACACCATGTCGAAACACGCCATTTTGGGGCTGATGAGGTCGGCAAATATCGAGCTCGGCGCGTACGGGATACGCGTTAACTGCGTGTCGCCGGGTCCTTGTCATACGCCGATCATGGACTCGTTTTTCGAAGGGAAGCCTGTGGAGGAGTGTTTGGGCCGAAACTGACATTTGTCCGAGATTTTGTATCGAGGCCCATGAGGTTATCCAATAAAGGATAAATCTAATACACATTTAATCTTTTCATTTTCTGGAAAGGATTTGGGGTTCCTTTAGGAATCTGAATTGGGGTTGGTTTATGGTAATTGAATCCTGATCGATCTCCGAATCCATTATGCTACGTGATACGCAAGTATTGGGGTTTGACATCCTCTATATAAAGAGCTCTTGTACAACGTAAAAGAGATCCCCGATCAATCAAACAAACACACAAGCTTTTGCTCATCGCAATCCTTGCAAAGCCTCTCCGGAGCATCTTACGCGCATAGTCTCCACAAACTGCAAACAACCACTATCCAACCTCTCTGCAACCTTACGCCCGCCACCGGTCGTTGTATCCTTGCATGGTTGTCGAAGTGTGCCTTGCATTCGTGTCGAGAGTCGCTGAGACCTATCGTTTCCAGCATATCCGCACATCGTAGCCACAACTTGCCACCATACGTACAGAGCCGCACCTCGCCGCCATACGTACAGATTCGCTCGCTCGTCTTGTGTTCGTGTTCGCTGAAGGACCCAGTATCAGTTTCTACGCCGTAGCCAATCGAGTCGCTACTCAGGTAGCAAAACACATACCAATCTGCCATAGGTTGGAAAAGGATCGTTCCCGCGGTCTTGAATTATTGCTCTGCTTTGCATCTCAGGATCAAAGTAAGATTACTCGATCTGTAATAGGTTGAGAGAAAAATCCTAATATACTTTTATTAGGTCTTGTTCGAGCCTCTTATGCCGGCCTTGTCAACGCCCACGTAACAGTTGTTTGATCAAGAAGTCAGGAATTGGGAGCAGATAGACACGCTAGCCAGAGAAGTACGCTCGCCAGAAGTACGCTCGCCAGAGGTCGTCCGCATCGAAGTTGTACCTAACTCAAAGGTACTGGCACGCTCGCACATATCACAACAGGACTGAGACAGATGTCCGCCACTCCACGTCTTGACCGTTCGCCGGATACTAAATCTGCCACGAACATTTTGGCACACCCGGTGGGACCAGTGTCAAGATTGCGGGATCTAATCCTTATCGACGAATCATGCCTTCGTGCAATAAGCTAGAACACAGGTTGTTCACTAAGCACAACTCTGCTGACTGCAGAGGTTTATCAGAGAATAAGGTAGGCCTCAAGTACGGAGGTGTGGCGGCCAGCATTGAGGATCTTTCTGGGGTCACCAAGGTTGGCCAAGGGGTTCCTGAAATAACAACGGCTGCTGACAGCCAGGATGAACCTGCCAGTATTCTAACTAAGAATACGGCTGAAGCCTCGAAATCTTTAGAGGTTTCTGAGAGAGATAGCGCAGCGATCCTTACCGTTCCATCTCCCGAAGATGTAATGGAATCTTTGAACCTAGTATTGGTAAAGTCAGAAAGGACAGATGATGTCCTTCAAAGGATCGAAGCTAATTTGGCAGAGCTAAGGACGGAACAGATTGTAAGTTCATCCAGCATGAAGTGGTTGGCGCAACAGCAAGATAAAATCGCCAACCGGATGGCTGCCCATGCTAAGGACTTCAATGAGAAAGTAAAAGCTCAGCAGGATCAGACAACAAGAACCTCAGCTGCTATTGAGCAGTTATCATTACTGTTCGAACAGAGGTTGGATTTTGAGTTTCAAGAGTCGGAGGAACCGAACCAACAGAAAGTGATCGGAAAGAGGCAAGGAAAGGGTCCTTCCAGTACGACGAGGCCTCCTAATCAGTCTCGCACAAATGGAGGTGTGGACTCTTCTGAAGTTACAAAACGGAGAAGAGGAGGTGGAGGAAAGTTTACTGTTCTTCCATCTGATGATGAAGAAGCCGACGAGCCAGAAAAGGAGGAAGGCTTGGTTCTAACTGTCGACGATGTGAATCGACTGTTTGAAGAAAGAATAAGGGTTATGCATGGTTTGCCAGATACAAACCGAACTTATGCTAATCCATTTCCCTCCGAGGTGAATGTGCTTCCTTGGCCGCTGAACTTTAAGTACATCCGGTTCACCCAATTCTCTGGGGATTCCTCAGAGGATGCTGAGACTCATATCACTCGCTTTAACAACGAGTGTGGTCCCTATGCGAACAATCCCACACTCAAGTTGCGAGTGTTCGGTACATCATTAACATGGTCGGCATTGGCATGGTACAAGGATTTAGCTCCAGGTTCGGTTCCAAACTGGAGGACTATGGAAATCCTATTTAGCACCATGTTTGGGGTTGTTGAGGCTAAGGTTACTGTAAAAATCTTAGCCGAAACAGAACAACAACCTGGCGAGTCAGCCATGGATTTTCTGAAACGCTTCAAGCTGCTGATAACCAAGTGTAAGGATAAGCTCTCAGAGGACACTTGCTATAGTAGACTTAGCTATTGCTAGGTTAGAGGAGGAAGTCCAAGCTGGCTTTCAGCAGGTTCATGTTGCCAATATGGCTGATCTGACCAATAGGTTGGCCAATCAGCAACACTGGGTTGATCGAATGAAGGAGAAGAGGGAAAGAAAGAAGGGCATCCCTATGTCTTATTACCCTGGCTCTCTAAAGCCTAAAATAGGTGTCCCTTCTGGCTAAAAAACAGTTGCAACTGTAAATACTGAGTCATCTCCAAACCTGACTTGGGTTGAGGAGGAAAACGATGAAGGAGTCGCGGTTGTAGAAGTGGTCGGTCGCCAGCAATTACAATCAAAGAATCTGAGAATGACTAAGGAGCCAATCAAGATTACGACTTATGTGCCGACTAAGTCTGCCTTTGAAACATATTCTTATAACACATACAAGGCTCCAGAGATCTTGCAGGAGCTATTCAACCTCGGCCGACTTAAACATGATGGAGGTTTCATTCCCAAACCCGACTACATGGCGGGTAAGAAGTATTGTAGCTACCATAACATGAATAACCATTACACTAAAGATTGTGTCAAGCTCAAGGATCAGATCCAGATATGGATTAATGATAAGGTCATGAAGATAGATGCTCCTAAGGAACCTACGTGGACATAAACTAAGCTGTTCCACCAGGTGAACACGATAGATTTTGTCTCCAATCCATGTCAGCGATTGGAACATGGCGAGTGCGGTTCCAAGTTTGCACATTATACATATGATGCAAATAGGGCCCCAGAGATTTGGGAGGTCTTGATCCAACAAGGTGGGGTCAAGCTTGTTAGCGCCTGCCTACTACAAAAGGGAATATGGCCGGGCGAATCCTACTGCACCTTTCATCATTCTAACGACCACTGTACCTTCGGGTGTGTAGCGTTAATGGACCAAATTCAAGAATGGTTGAATGATGGAACGTTGAAGTTTGCTGAAGAGGCGGTGGCTTCCATACCTGAGTTTTGGGTAAATGCCATCGATGAAAATAAGGAAGCGGAACAGCTAACTAATAATAATGGGCATCCGCCAGAAAAGGAAGAGATGGTGCTGGTACCACGATCTAAGTTATGCCTTAATTGTAAGGTAGGCTGTCACCTACCTATCACACACGAGGAGCTGCAGTCGGCACTGAAGGAGGCAGAGCAAAAAGCCTTAGAGAGGGCCAAGCACACCCATCCAGTTCCGGAGTAATCTAGGTCCGACGCTTACAGGCGAACGAAATATCATCCTTATGACCGAGAAACCTATGCTAGCAAGTTAGGGTCTCGGCAAGATCCAGGGCCTAGTGAGTGTAAGTCTGTACCGACTTATGTTCATTCTAAAGTAACCGATCCAGAGGTTATTGCTAAGCCGTACATTCCACCAGCATCAAGTTCAGAGCTCAAGACTGATAGGTGGTATCAACAACAAAATGGTAAAGCTGTGGAGGTACCTCCTAATCCAACTAGGAACATGCAGAAGAGATATGGCAGGGCAAGAAGAACCCTGGATGCTTTGGCCACGGGGGAGTTGATCCCATCAGAGCTTTCGGTCCCGATTAGACACATACGGGACAATTATAAGCGGTATAGGGCCAAAACATATGTTGATACTCGCTGAACACGAAGTAGTCAAGTTTCGCCGCCTCGCAGAAGAAGTGCTCATAAGAGGTTTTCGAAGCCGAGTCAAGCAGCGGGTGCACTAAGGAATTCACTAAGGAGGAAACTGGATTACTCCCCAGAAAGACACCATATTAGGACCACGGCGTCTGACAAAGCAAATCCTCAATCTAGAGAGAAGACCTTAGAGGTTGGAGGAAATAAAAACGCCAATATTCTGAAGTGGAAACCGAAGGAGGCGAGTGTTACCACAGTAGCAAGGGTTCCTGAGGGGCAAGCAGTTGCCAAGGAATCCAGGCTCGTGAAAGCAGAGCCAACCAAACCTATTATGATATTGGCTCGGTCAAAATCATCGGGTATTCCTCCCGGAATGTCTTTGCCTCAGTATGTATCACAAAAGCTAGGTGCTGATCCACCTTCGAGAAAAGCGGAGAGTGAGTTCAAATCCCTGCCTTCAAACATGGAGGCGGACGAAGATCTACCAGAAGCAGATGATGAGATGCAGGATGATGATGATGACGAGCAGATGGATGAGGACGATGCTATCGTGGATTGCAACATGGTCTCACTAGGTCCAGAGGTGTTGGATTGTCATATGGCTTTCATTTTATCTTCTGATTATGCCGTACCAACACCTATCCCTACTTCTCACTTTATCCAAGAGGAGGGGAAAGACAGGCTAGTATACCTTATACAAGAGCCTCAAGACGAGGCATTGGCGAGCACGGATGGTAAAGGATATCAATCCACCAACGATCCTCCAAGGAGTTTGGCTGAGTATTCGCGGCTAAATGTGGTGTTTTCAAAGCCCACATTCGCCATGTCCCAACACCTCAAGCCGCTTTATGTGTCGGCAGAGGTGGCGGGCCTCAAAGTTAACAAGATTCTCATCGACACGGGAGCTACGGTGAGCGTTATCACACTTAGTACCATGGAGAAGCTTCAGATCCCTGAAGAGAAGATTATAGGTACCACTATGAAGGTTAGAGGCTTCGCTGGTGCGGTCACACCAACTAATGGTATCTTGATGCTCAAAATAAAACCCGGGCCCTCTGATGCTTTTCAGGGGTTCATTGTCACGGAAACAACCAATGCCCCATATAGCATGATCTTGGGAAGAGACTAGATTCACAAAACACTTTCTGTTCCATCATCATTGCACCAAGAGATGATCATGTGGGATCCAGTAGCCGATACTCCGGTATTGGTCAAGGCGGATGACCGCCCTTATACAATAGCTGCTTGTTCGCATGAGGCAGATTACTATTATAGTTCCATAAAACCTCTCAGGGTTGAGGGTGTGGACGACGCAAGACATCCAATTGGGTTGACCTCGAATGATCTAGCTCGATGGGGTTTGACACAAGCCAAATCAGACGGTTCAAGGCCCACCTCCATCGATTTCTTATCAAATACGATCAATGAGTAACAACCTCACAGTTAAGGAAACAGAAGCCCTTGCTTCTATGATACAGCGTTTTGCTGTTTTTAGAGAGGAGCAATTGGCGTGGGAAGCGGTCGCTCTAGTTGAGTGTATCGATGAAGACGAAACAGTGATTCTAGACGAGGTGGAAGCTATACAACCAGCCCCAGCAGCATTAGATGATACTCCACCTAAAGTACATGATTCAGTAGAAAGAGTTAACCTCGAAACCAATGAAGAACCTGTAGAGGTTGGGATTAGTCAGTACTTAGAACCAGAATTAAGGCAGCAACTAATTGAGTTGCTGCGAGAATTTAAAGACTGCTTTGCCGAAAAGTATCAAGATATATCTGGACTATCAAGAGAATTGGTTTGCCATCGGATACCTATCAAAGAGGGATTCAGACTAGTCAAGCAGGCGCAAAGGCGGATAAATGCCGAGACTGTCCTGGCGGTTAAAAAGGAGGTTCAGAGCATGCTTGATGCGGGCATTGTCAGGCCAGCACAATATTAACAATGGTTGGCGAACGTGGTTCCTATCAAGAAAAAGAATGGCAAAATCAGAGTCTGCGTGGATTATCGAGATCTCAATGTTGCTTCCCCAAAGGATATTTACCCAATGCCTATTGCGGATATGTTGGTTGATGCAGTAGCAGGACACGAGATGTTGTCTTTCATGGATGGGACGGCTGGGTATCATCAAATTCTGATTTATGAGCCTGATATCCCCAAGACTGCTTTTCGTTATCCTGTTTTCACAGGAGCTTTTGAGTATCTCAGCATGCCTTTTGGTCTCACCAATGCAGGGGCAACCTATCAACGCGTTATGAATCTCATATTCCATGATATCTTAGGAGGTATTTTGGAAGTACACATTGATGATATGGTGGTGAAATCAAAGCTGAGGAAGGACCACATCACCCACCTTCGAGACGTATTCACCAGAATGCGGAGACACCAACTTCGAATGAATCCAGCTAAATGTATATTTGGGGTTCAGGCAGGAGACTTCCTGGGGTTTGTGGTGCATGAACGGGGTATTGAGGTGTCTGGCGATAAGGCACAAGCTGTCTTAGAGGCGCCAGCACCTAGGAATAAAAAGGAGCTTCAGAGCTTGCTAGGCAAGATCAATTTCCTCAGAAGATTCATATCCAACTCTGCTGGAAAGATTGCTCCGTTTTCATCTCTTTTGAAACTCAAAAACGGGGAGCATTTCATATGGGGACCTGAGCATCAAGCTGCATTCAATAAAATTAAGGAATGTCTGGCGAGCCCGCCAGTATTACGACCTCCTTTACCAGGGATCCCACTTAAATTATACATTTATGCTTCCAGCAATTCTATTGCAGGGTTGTCAGCTCAGGATGAAACAACTGGGGAAGGAAAGAGAATCGAGTATGCGGTTTATTATCTTAGCAGAACCTTGTTAGACGCAGAAACTCGGTACTCGCCAATAGAGAGGTTATGCTTAGCACTGTATTTTGCCGGTATCAAACTTCGTCATTATATGCTTTCTTTCACCACCATTGTGGTTGCTCAGACTGACTTGGTAAAATATATGCTTACAAGACCTATTATGAGAGGTAGGGTTGGCAAGTGGATCTTGGCCCTATCTGAATTTGCATTACAATATGCACTGTTGAAGGCAATGATTGGACAAGCGGTTGCTGATTTCTTGCTCCATCATCCTCTTGAGGAGGAGATTCCTGAACAAAGTTGGTTTGTAGCCATGATCAGGACTCAACCTTGGGTACTCTATTTTGATGGCAGTACTACTGATTCTATGGTTGGTGCAGGCATTTGTATCCAAGGTCCAACTGGGATCATACACTCATATTCTTTTCAATTAGAATGGAGTTGTACCAACAACCAAGCAGAATATGAGGCGTTGATTATTGGTCTGGAATTACTGTTGGATATGTATGCTAAGGATATTGAAGTCTATGGTGATTCTTTATTAGTCATTGTTTCTGCACAAACCCGTAGGCCTGGTAGGGACAGATGAATCCAAGCGTGATCTCCTGTAAACCTGCTTACTAAGGAGAATACCGGGCGGGCCGGTCTTCTCCTCTCCGATGCCTAAGTCAGTACAGTTGGGATGAATAGATAACTTAAGCACGTATGATAAGCGGTTGGAGAGATCAGTTACCTATTAATGAGGGTAGTTGAGGCCCTTATATAGGTGGCCGGGCATGAGGTCTGGCCTCACTCTTTGATGTGAGACTGGTTTCCTTCTGTTTGCACACCAAAGGGCAGCTCTGGTCACCTCTTTGGCAGGCTGGCGCCCCCGGTCCCCGGGCCCCTGGTCGTAAGGTAGACTGCTGGACCCCGGGTCCGGGTGCTGATGATCCGGTCCCGGGCCCTGGACCGGCCCCGGGTACACTGGCTGCGGGTCTGCGGGCCTGTTGTAGCCCTTCTGTGGCTACTGTCAACAGTCATCAACCAGCTTTCTGGAGCTTACAAATGTCTTTCTTTCCACCTAGTACATTATTGGGAATGAGCATCAGAATTACTTGAGCAGTTCGCCGATGTGGTGATTGATTACGTTCCTCGCGAGAAGAACTTTGCAGCTAATGAGTTAGCACAATTGGCGACAGACATTCGTCTGGCTAATGGTGCTGCGGAAAGAATCTTGAAGGTGGAACGCAGAACTTTACCATCTTTTGTCGTTCGTCGAGAAGAACGCGGAGAGTGGTTGGTTGCTACAGTAGAGCCAATTGATACAGAGTGGCGACAACCAATCATCCAATATTTACAAAATCCTTCTGCACCGTCCGAAAGACGGATTAGGTACTTGGCCACTAATTATCTACTTAAGGGAGTTACTTCGCAGAGGTGAAGACGGCATTGACCTTCGGTGTGTCTATGGGACAGAAGCCAAGAGGCTTATGCGGGAGGTACACCTTGGCGTGTGTGGTTCGCATAAAAGCGGACCAAAGATGAGGTGGCTTATTTGTAGATACGTATATTATTGGCCATCTATTCTTAAAGACTGTATCAGTTTTGCACAAGGTTGCATTGATTGTCAAGTTCATGGGCCAGTCCAAAGAATTCCCAACATCCCTATGCAACCTATTATCAAGCCTTGGCCCGCCAGGGGTTGGGCATTGGATTTTGTTGGAGAGATACACCCTAACTCTTCCCTCCAACATAAGTATCTGTTAATTGGTAGGGATTTCTTTACTAAATGGGTTGAAGCAGTACCTGTCCGGAATTGTGACGCCGCAACAGTTATCCGATTTGTCTTTCAGAATATCATCTGTAGATATGGTATCCCTGAATGTCTAGTAGCGGACAGGGGGGCAGCTTTTATGGCAGAAAAGACTCAAGAGTTTTTACAAGGCTATGGAATTCAATTTCTTCATTCTTCCCCATATTATGCTCAATCTAATGGCCAGGCAGAGGCTAGCAACAAGGTGATTATCTCTATTATTAAGCACATGTTGGAAGATAATCTGAGAACATGGCATGCCGAATTAGACAATACTCTGTGAGCATATCGGATATCCAAAAGAACTCCTACGGAGACTACACCATATGCGTTAATGTATGGCCATGATGCAGTCTTGCCTTTGGAGATTAATGTGCAATCTCTTCGAGTTCAAGAGCAACATCAGTTAATTGGTGATAACTATGTCCAAGCTATGTTCCAGGAGCATGAAGACCTTGATGATAGACGTTTAGAAGCTCTGGATAATATAATCATGGAAAAGAAGAAGGTCGCGAGAGCTTATGACAAACGAACTAAAGGTAAGTCTTATGGCGAGGGCGATCTAGTTTGGAAAGTCATAATTCCTTTTGGTGAACGCGATACAGGTCGTGGTAAGTGGTCCCCCAAATGGGAGGGTCCTTTTGTCATTCACCGGATTATTGGCAAAGGCGCTTATCAACTTAGAGACATCGATGGCGACATTCACACAAACCCAATTAATGGCCGCCATCTCAAGAAATATTTCCCTAGCGTCTGGGAATACGAAGAACCGCTCGCCATGGTTGAGGCTGGGGGGCATTATTTTCCTTAAAATTTTACTCGCTTGGGGGGGGGGGGGGGGGGGGGGGGCAACCAGACTTAATTTTCTTGGTTTCCCTTCATTTAGCATTTCCTTACTCGCTTAAGCCAATGAAAACTGGGGGGAAACATAGGGCAGTATCAGTGCAGGCCGTCCGCCAGAAGCCAGAAGCCAGAAGCCAGAAGACTGAAGTGATTCAACCATCCAGGAATTTTTGAAATTTTTTGTGAAACTGAAAGAGTTTCATGGCGGTTTGTTAATCCCGAATTCAATCCTAGGACCAATAAATGTGGTCCTATTTTTTATTTTCAGTAATGCAATAGTATTTAATTCCATGAAGGAAGACAATACATATGTTTTTCTGAATTTAATTTCATTCGAAGACCTTGCGGTCAAAGCTTTTACAAAGCATAAAAGTTACAATATGAAGAGCTATTAACTAGCTCTAAAACCATGTATATACTAAAGGACTTTGATCGATCACAAGGAATGTGTGAATTTCTATTTTGAACTCTGTATCAGAATTCCTCCGACAAAAAGGCGGACTCGAGACAAGTTCATCTCCTTGACTTGCCGAATCTAGAATTTCCTTCCTTGATCGTCCTTTATGTCAGCCTCCTTATTCTTGTGGGAACCAACACACAACAATCCTCATCCGCCAATTTTCAAATTGACCCTTGACAGATGAGTAGGCCATCTGATTGAGGTTCAGAACTTCTGGGTTGAGAGAAGAGCGAAAGGGTAAGGAGTTTCCGTCCGCCAGGTTGGAGCAGTTAAGAGGTTAGCATGGACGGAAATGTCATCCGCATGTCTGTTTCTGTTCCTGCCAGCAAGCTAAGGAACAGTAGAAGCTGCAGGATTACAAGGCTAACAGAGGACGCCTAAGTCGATGACCCAGTATTATACTAAAGGAGGACGTGAAGAATCTGGCCAAATTCTGACCAACCATCTTATATCACGTCATCCAGGGGCATAATACTAGATTATGCGACTTAGGATTTTAATAATAGCAGATTATGCGACTTAGAGGTGTTCAAAAGAACATCTTAGTGTAATCTGGAGGAAAGGATTGTGAAAGCCATAGGGGCTTGGAAAGAAATAGAGGAGAAACCATGGCGATAATGGAAAGAAATGAAGGTCTGATCAACCCTAGCGATGGGGTTCCTTTATATAGTGAATTGGGTAAGGGATCTTACGGCTGAGACTGATTCGGGTTGATCACGAGAGATGCCCGAATTTATGGTGTAGTTATTATTTCCAACCGTTTGCAATAGAACCGGTAAAGGGTTTTGGTTTTCAAAATCTGGGAGGTGATATCTGCAGTGACTAAGCATTAAATCGGAGCATGGAATTGTAGTTGAATGAAGCGGTTTGAAATGTTGGGCCTGATTGCATTCATTAAATGATAAACAATGATAAGATAACTACTATAATTTCAAGCCCAATCTATTTGGGTGCCATTATTTTAAGTTCAATCATGTGCATCCCTATTCTTAGAGTCTTTGCTTGCAGGTGATGAATTTGGTCCATGAGCTCTTCCTCTTCTGCTAGACTCTGCTGGGCTTCGTCATGAAGAGTGGTCAGGAGCAGCCTTTGTTCGCTCACATGTTGGAGATGCTCCTCTTGCCTTGCTTTGATGAGGGCAATCTTTTGGTTAAGAAGGTCTCTTTCCCTTTCCAGGCGAGCGAGTTCTTCCCCGTCATCATGGCTTACGGTTGCTACCGTAGCAGAGTAGGCATTTATTGCACTCGTGAGGGCTGCATTTACATCTTGCGTCTTGAATTGTTGAGATGGAACTATATTGCAAGTTTTTCATGGAGTTGCCTCAGAAGATCAGGAAGGCTCGCCAGGAAGTTCTTGAAATCTAATTGAGCCATGGCGGGCAGGCGTTCGGCATGGTCTTGTAGCAGTTGGACCGAAGAATGCAACTTGGTTGCCACTATTGCATCTTTTAGATTCAGGCTTCCCAATTGTTCAATGAACTCCCACGCTTCTTTTACTTCGGGGAGATCTCTCCTTGGGGTTGGGAGTTTAAAGAGCGGATCCTCTTCTACTGGAGGGAAAGGTAGGCTCATCTTCAGAGGTGAGGGGGTTGGACTCTCGATGGGGGATGCTCCAATCTGTACATCTTGGCGGGGCAAAGTTGCAGTTGGAGTTTGCTCGCCAAAGACCTCGTCACTCATAATAGCAACAAGGGTTTCGTTTACCTATACAAACATAATGGTGGTATGGCTTAGCAAAAGATATCATCAAAAATAACTTATAAAGAATCAAGAGAGTTTGGGAGTTACCTCTTATGGAAGGCTCAACTTGGGCCGGGTTGCTCTTGAGGTTCTGGAGAGTTGGGCAACCTGCTTGAGCTCGCTCCAGCGTCCGCATAGTTTCTAGGTGGCGACTGGGGAGCTATACTCGGATCTTCCAAGACCACCACTTCAGGAGACAGAGGGGTGTTCTCCTCGCCAGTAGCTGCTTGGGGCATCATTACGCTTTCTGGTTCTGTCCAAGTAAGGGCAGGAACTGGCTCAGCCTCCACCACAACTTCAGGGACTTGAACATCCGCCTCTGCTGTCACTGGCTCTGCAGGGACAGTTGGAGTGATCAGGGGGAGGGCTTCGGCAGTAATTGAAGCAATCACCGGGGGGAGACTAGGAGTACCTGTATTAGCAGGAAGAAAGCTTAGTGGTGGTACATCAAGAGCAGTCCTCTCACGAACTTGTTGGATCTCTTTTGCAAATTGCTTAGTCATTTGTTGGACTTTAACGAAGTTAACAGGTACTTCGCCTCTTGTCTCAGAATCCCCAAGTGAAGATGAACTATTGTAAGATTCGGATGACTCACCTGAAGAAACTTCAATCACGGTGGCTGAGGGGGTTCAAGCTGGTTTCTTTTTCCTTATTAGTCCCTGTGAGAGAAAATTTGACAACTACATCAGGCTTGGTATGTCTAAATCATGGTATAAATCAATGGTGCAGTAATATATTAAGGTAAGTGCAGGAAACTTAATGGCTCGTTGTCGTCAGGATCATCTTCTTCTTCTTCTCTAGCTACTTCAACCACGACGAGAGGTTTTGCCTTCTTTTTGACAGGCTTGCTTGCAGAGGTCTGTGAACCTTTCCTTTTTCCCTTGCTCTTACTCAGTTTGTCAGGAGTCTGTGATAATGAAAATCAGTTAGTGGTCTTCAGATACAAAAATAGCATACGAATCCAGAAAGATAAAGACATACTTGCTCAAGAGTCGGTTCAGGGTAAAGAGGGTCTCCATCAAGCACTTTGACATCATCCACAGTAAGGTAGGGACGTCGTCCGCGAAAGAGAGCTCTGAAGTAGTGAAGAGATTCCTTCTTGAAGAAGTCTCCTCTAAGCTGCAGCCACCAAGTCTGGTAGTCTTCACTGACTAGTCCGGAGAGTTCTAAGGCTGGGCACTGATCCAGGCTTGGATAGGTGGCGGGTCTCAAGGCAGAGACGAGGTTGGCGTCTTCATCGGCAGGAGTATTCTTGCTTGGCCGCTAGGATGAAAACATGTTCAAGCTCTGAACTGGAGGATATGGTAGAACCTGGCTCAAACCGAACTGTCTGGCGAACAGTTGAGGGGCGTATACTTCGACTCCTTGCTCGCCCTTGTCTGAAGAGAACAAGGGAAGATCCGCCATGGAAATACAGTGAAGAAATAGCCTCCTTCCTTCTTCACATTGATCAGTAGAGGGTAGAAAACCATCCTTCAGCGCTTTTGGATGTACCCTTTGGAGGAGTGCTTGAACTTCTGAATAGAAGCCTTGGGCATCGGTATTAAAAATAACGTCAAGGCAGATGACATAACCTTGACCATAATTGGGTTTGCACCCTGCAAATGTCAGGCCTAATACTCTCTCATCCCCAAGACGGATAGGATCAGGTGGTGCCAATCCAGGGAAATACATTTGGGACCAGATTTCCAATATCCACAGCGGCCCGGCAACCTTGCTATTTAGGGGTGAGGTGGATAGCGTATGCAGACACCTATATAGGTGGGCAAGTACAATTTGGCCTAGACCAATTTATTTTCGAGCATATAAGACCTCTGTCATTCTATTATAGGTCTTTGTCATTTTGTTGGCGGTTGAACATAATATGAATTTGTTCAACCAGAAATCTAGGAAGGCTATCCCACCTATGTCATCTCTCTGGTTTTCAAATTTGGCTATCCAGGTTGAAAAACTCCTGGTAGAAGGTTCAGGGAGAGTGATTGAGGGGACATCCGCCTCAGGGTAGTCATTAATATCGAAGGGTTTTCTACCTAAAGGAAAACCTAGGCCTGCATACATATCTAGCAAAGTAATGCTAGCCTGACCAAATTGGAAATCAAAGGCGTTGGCAAATGAATTTCAGAAACTAATTAGGGGCATAAGAGCACACCTGTTTCCTCCCTTGGGGTTGAGGGCAAAGCTGATGCAGAGGATTTCATCGATTCCGGCCGCGCGCCATCTGCTCTCGTCAAGTAGTTGCCTTTTGTGATACCATTGGATCATTGGGGGGGGGGGGGGGGGGGGGGGGGGGGGGTTGGTAGAGGCCAGGAGGAATATGAGATGCGGACTTCATAGTGATTAGAAGTCTGCCAATCTCCACATGAAACGCCCTTCTCCCGGAAAATCACTGGAAGAGGTCGGGCACTATGAATAAATGGAAAAATTGAATGCTGACCTAATTCTTGTTGCCGAGGACCCAACCCAGCACGGCCATAATCATCAGGTGGTGTCCATGTTAAATCGCCTGAGCATCTTTCGGACATATGCAGATTGCTGTACAAAGATTCCACCACTTCGGTGCTCTAGTTCTAAGCCTAGGCAAAACCGAGTCCTTCCTAGTTCTTTCATCTCGAATTCGGATTTCAAGTAGCTTGCGGTCTAATTGATCTTGTTCGGAGTTCCAATGATGTTCATATCGTCAACATAGACGGCTACAATGGCAAATCCTGAACTTGTTCTCTTCATGAACACACAAGGGCACAACTCATCATTCTTGTATCCTTTCCCAATCAAGTAATCACTTAACCGTGTGTACCACATCCGACCAGATTGTCGGAGTCCATATAGAGATCGTCTCAACCTGATAGTAAATGAACTTCGTGGTTTTTGCTCACTTGACTTGGGTAACGAAAGTCCTTCTGGCACTTTCATGTACATCTCTGTATCTAGATCCCCATAAAGATACGCTGTTACAACATTCATAAGCTTCATATTGAGTCTCTCTGAGACTACCAAACTGATTACGTATCGGAAGGTAATAATATCCATGACCGGAGAATACGTCTCCTAATAATCAATTCCAGGGCGTTGAGAAAAACCTTGCGCCACGAGTCGAGCTTTATATCGCTGGACTTCACCATTCTCATTGCGCTTTCTGACAAAGACCTATTTATGTCCAACAGGCTTCACGTTCGGCGGTGTAGGCACAACCGGTCCGAATACTTGCCTTTTCTTTAGAGAGTCTAGTTTAGCCTGGATTGCTTCTTCCCACTTCGGCCAATCCGCCCTGCGTTGACACTCATCAATAGTGCGGGGTTCCATATCGTCGTCCTCAATGATTTCTTGAGCAACGGCGTGGGCGAATGCATCATCGATATACATGGAATTCTTTTCCATAAGATTGTGCATGCATAAGTAGTTTAGTGAGATTTCCTTGTTCTCCAACATCAACGGTGAGTCTGAGGCGTCCGCCAGATGATTCAGTGTTGATTCTTCGACATAGGTATAGTCGGAGATAATCTCGTGTGACGACGTCACAGTATCGATGATGAACGGATCGCTTTGTGTCTGAACACATGCCCTCTTTCTAGGTACACTGTCCTTGGAACCAATTGGTCTCCCCCACTTTCTAGGAGGATCCGAAATCGACGTCGGCCCTCCACTTGCAGGTGCCGAGCCTAGGCTACTGATGACACCTAGGGCTGCGGGTCCAAGACCGGCGGCGCGTGCTCACGCGTGTCGAGGAATGTTGAGCCTTGCAGGTACATTCGCAGTAGGTATAGTTGATCTTGTCACTTTCGCAATATCAGTAAAGGAGTCGGGCATCGAATCCGCAACCTTTCGTAGTTCCAATATATGTTGTATTTCGGTCTCACACTGAGACGTACGGGGATCATAATGAGACATAGTGGGAGAGAACCACGTCAATTCCTGACGTTCACTAGGGACGGATGCGGCCCCATCTCCCCCTAACGGCGGGAAAGATGTCTCATTAAAGCGACAATCTGCAAATGTTGCAGTAAACAGATCACCTGTCATAGGCTCTATGTAGCGGACAATTGTTGGTGCTTCATATCCAACATAAATAGCTAATCGTCGTTGTGGACCCATCTTGGTACGCAGTGGAGGCGTGATAGGCACATATACGGCACAACCAAAAGTACGCAGATGCGAAATATCAGGCTCGTAACCAGTTACCAACTGGTACGCACTAAATGGTTGGCTATCTGTGGGTCGTAGACGAATAAGCATAGCTGCATGTAATATTGCATATCCCCGTACCGATACCGGCAAGTTTGTGGCCATGACAAGAGACCTAGCTACAAGCTGTAGTCTCTTGATAATGGCTTCTGCAAGATAGTTCTGAGAATGAACGTGGGGCACGAGATGTTCAACTTCAATCCCAACGGACATGCAATAGTCATCAAAACATTTTGATGTAAACTCTCCAGCATTATCCAGTCTGATTGACTTAATCGGATTGTCCGGGTGGTGAGCCCGAAGCTTAATGATCTGAACTAGGAGTTTAGCAAATACATCATTTCTCGTGGACAACAATGCGACGTGTGACCAACGCGTCGATGCATCAACCAAAACCATAAAGTATCTAAATGGTCCGCATTCTGGTGTTATAGGTCCACAAATATCACCTTGTATTCGTTGTAGGAACGGAATATTCTGTTTATTATCAATAGCAAAAGATGGTCTTGCTTGAAGTTTTGCTAGTGAACAAGCTTTGCAAAACGAACGATGAGCATTAGACATCGCTACTGAAGCATGAGAAGCAAGAGGAGGCCGAACCTCTCCTTGGAGTCGAGAGGCTGCCGGTGACGGCATGGCGGCCGAACCGAGGCCAAGGCGCCCTTGCACGGCGTCCGCTCGGTTGTGTCCAGTTTTCTGGTTTCCTTTTTGCTTTTGTGATCTGAAAAACGGATGACCGTGGGAGTATTTCAAAATTCTAATCATCATATCAAGACCCGGATGACCGTGGGAGCATTTCATTTTCACTTACACTTCTCCACAATGCGAATGCGCAGATTCTCAGTGGAGGTGATTAACAGATATTCAGTTCCATCTTCAACATAAGTGCTGAGGTGATAGTCGTTGTCACGCACATCCTTGAAAGCTAGCAAGGTTCTTGGCGCCTTAGGTGCATATAGGGCATCCTCTACCCGAATTTCAGTGCCATTTGGCAATAAGAATTGAGCAGTGCCACGACCCTTAATGACGGGTCCGGTTCCTGTCATCGTAGATAATGACGATTCTCTTGGCAAAAAATCTAAAAACAATTGCCGATTCCTCAGAATCGTGTGAGTCGTTGCATAATCCAACAAACACTCAATCTCGCCTTGATACATGTACAAAAATAATGTAAATTGAATCAATCGTCTATATTAGACTTTTTGGCGAACACTTGAATAAAAGTGTATTAAAGCAATTATCGTCATCACAAAGTAAAGTGCATTAAGGCCAATAACATAGCCATGGCATCGACATAACATGAGATAAAGAGACAAGCCTTATTTTAATCACCGATTACCAACATTGAGAGAAAACATAGCCTAGGTCAGAGATTGAGACCGGACGCCGTCGTAGGTGGCGTGGCCGAGCCAAGGCCAAGGCAAAGGCTGGGGCCAAGCCAAAGCCGAATCTGTGGTAAGGCCAGAGCTACCCTGATGCAGAGCCGAAGCAAGGCGAGTGGTGAGGGCCGGTCTGGCATTGAGGCAATATGATGCGACGATTGAGCTAAATCTGAAGCATGGCGAGTCCGAAGACATGTCGTTGCCTAGCCATGTATGCAAAAATTGTATTTTTCGATAGGCTATCGATGTTGGTTTCAAAGCCGGGTTCATGGCCGAGGACTTGTCGGGACAAAAGTCGAGACGTGTCCAAGGCGGAAGATGAAAAACCGGGTTCGGTGTCAAGCCAGTATGCTGCCGGGTTGCTAAAAGGGCTGTCGAGGTACACTCCCGAGTTGTAGCCAGGCGGCCGAGTTGCCTTGGCGAGCGAGGTCTACTGCCGAGACGCAGCCAGAAGTCCGAGTGGCCTTGGCGAGTGAGGTCTGCTGCCAAGACGCAGCCAGGCGGGTCGCTGCCTTGGATGCCGATAGGCTGGCCAGTCGTGCTGCCAAGGCTGCCGATAGGCTAGCCTAATGTGCAACGCAATTTCTCGCGAGTCTCTCATTTGTCTTTGTGATTTTATTTCGGATTTGGGTTAACATCACCAGAATTGTGGTGAACTCTAAATAATTATGCCATTGTAAATTGGGCGCATTAAACCATTTATGCTTTCATAGGGATGAGAAAAAAATCTCAAATCATTCATTGAATAAGAGAAATTTTATTGATGACAATTCAAAAGTACATCAAGGTTGTTCTAAAAATAAACGACTTATCGAACAAAGTCGGAACTATGACTAAGATAAGCCAAAATAATAATCAAATCAAACTTGAGCATGTATCTCATGACCGAAGTCAAATACTTACTCATAATATTGAGTATCATACTCCTTAGTCCTACGTTTCTTAGTAGGTTGGAAGTCATCGACGGTGAAGTTGGTATCTTCTTCATCGTACTCTTCTTCCTCAAAGTCTCCTTAGTCCTACGTTTCTTAGTAGTTCGTTTCTTGTTCCATGTATTGTTTGTGTTTCTTGTAAGCAGTTTGGACATCTCTACTTGTTTTGCAATCACGTTGGAAGTGATTCTTGGAGCCGCATTTGAAGCAAGGAGCCGAAGCATTGTTGGAGACATAGCCACCACGCTTGGGGCCGGAACCGAACCGGTTCCCCCCTCTAGAAGCGGCACTACCTCCGCCGTCCCGTTTCCATGTGAGGTTCCGGCTAGGGCCGACACCTCCTCTTCCTCCTCTTCCCCCACGTGTTGCTCTTGGCGCACGTGGTGGTGGTGATGCTTGACGTTCGCGAGGATAGCTCCTTGGTTTAGGAGCCCTACCACGGGCTTGGTGAGATTCGGCTAAGAATTTTGGACCTCTAGGCCTTTTGTTGGTAGTCAGAATCAACTCATGGTACCTCTCCTTTCTTTGAAGCACATTCATCAAGTCACTGAAGGTTTTGATGGTGCCTTTCTCACGGAGATTTCGGTACTGATGCGACAACATGGACGCAGATTCTGGAAACGTCGTGAAAGTCTCTCCATCATATCATCGTCGGTCTTGTCGACACCACAAAAGCTCAGATCCGACTGTAAATTTAGCATAGTCTGATGGTATTCCTGTACGGAATCAAAATCCAATAAGCGGATTTGCTCCTAATCTGACAGAAGGTCAGGGAGTTATGCGTCATGCACATTGTCGAAGCGGTCTTTGAGGATGTCCCATAGCTCTTTGGGATCGGTCTTCCTCAGGTATTGCTTCTTGAGCGTTGGGTGGATATGGTGCCTGAGAAACATCAGGGCTTGAGCTTTCTGTTCAGGAGAAGCATGCAAGTTTTCTTCCTCAGGAGGGACAATGGTGGCTGTAAATATTTTGCCAATGAAGGTGTTGTCTACATTTGACACCCACCTCTTGTATTCCTTGCCTTGGACATCCAAGATGTCGATTTCTGGACGCTGAGTGTCAGCCGTCTACAAAACACAATAGGGAGACGTTAGTATTTTGAATACTAATCAAGTTTGATTTTTTTTTTCTTTTAGAACAGTTCCAAGATATATTATGGTCACATAAATCGATGCATAATGTGACTCTCATCTCGATCAACTAGATGAGTTGTTGATTCTCAAACGGGAGTTCTAAGCTGATAAACACCACAATTATATATAATACGAAATCATAAATTGACACACGGCACCGCACTCCCTCACTAAGCCACTCGCATGTTTCAGAAACCCTAACTACCACAATCCACACACAACACAAACCAATTACATCATCAATTAATAATTTTAACCTAATCTACCATAAAATTCACAAAATTTCACTAAATTGCACTATTTCACAAAATTTCATTTTCACTAAATTTGGATTTAACTTAATTTCACAATTTCACTAAATTACACTAAAATTCAATTTCACTAAATTTCCCAATTTCACTAAATTTCACTAAAATTCAATTTCACTAAATTTTACAATTTAACAGACTAACCTAATCTCAATTTCACCAAAATCAACACAAACTCCATCATATATTCAAACACCCAACACTAAAAACAACACAAAACACATTATAAACCAAATCCAACTCAAGATATCAACCACTAAATTCAATCAATCAAACCGAAATATGGTGATTACAATGAAGAGGAGAGATTATACTAACCTACAAAGCAATTAGAAGAGAAGACCCAAGCAATTAGACCCCGAAATTGACGAAATCAGCCGATCTGCCCCCTTTTTCGCAGCTCCGGAACGGTTTTTTTTCACCCAACTTCAACTTCTGCAATCTGTTGAAGTCAAGGGCTTTAAAACTTTAAGCGACGAAGATTGGACAAATCTCATCGCTTCGTTTATTCTACAGCGATGAAGCTTATGAACTTCGTCGCTTCAATAATAAGTGAGCGACGACGATTGAATGTTCGTCGCTACATTTTTGAAAACCTGGTTCTTTGATAAATGGAGGCGACAACTTACCATTATTCGTCGCTTCAATAATTTGTGAGCGACGAGTTCAAAATAAGTCGCTTGGATGTGTTGAAGCGACGAAGTTTTTTTTCGCTTTTGATTCTTCATCGCTTCATTCCTTTCCTGCAGTAGTGATAGTTGCACCATTGTCTATCAAAAGTTTGGCAACCAATGTTAGAATTATATCTAATGATAAATACTTAACTTGGATATTAATCTCTATAATCTGTTGAGATCAATACAAGAAGTTTAAATGATATATATCTTTATGCTATGGTTATCATATAAAGTAACTAATCGGATTAAATTTGAGTTGCCTTGTGAGATGGGACCCAAGTGGTCTGACTAGTATATAAAGGGGTCCCTGTGCAAGCTTCAAGATTAACGTACAGTGAGTACTAAAGCTGGAGTATTGCATAGAAGCTTTCCTTTGTAGAAGACTAACGGCACTCAACATGAACAACCAAGGTACTCTACTGTCCATGATTGTGTTCTCAATTGTATGTGTGTGCTGATAACATGAGACAATGTGTTTGTGCTTATTTGTGGTTACAGTTCAATATGTGGTATCAGAGCGTACCATAAATTTTCATAAATCTTTATTGTGTTATGCATGATTGATTGAAAATTTTCTAAAAAATTTTCTTTCAAAAATGATAAACCAAGTTTGGGCCAAGAACATGTCGAGGCCCAAAACACAGAACCAGTACAAGTATGAACCCATGACAGGACCCGAATCAGATTTCACCCTGAAACCCGGATAAGGCCCTGCGGGGACCACCTTAAGACTAACTCTATCGATAAATAGATAAGTCAATCTTAAGATGGACAACCCTAAAACCTGCAACAACCAAAACACTTCTAAATTCCAGTTCCAACCTTAACACCTAGAGTCATCTGCTCCCCAAATCACAATAGCCGCCACAAATAAATACAAAATTTAATTCAACTGGCTCACAGATAATCAGAGCAATCTAACAAAATGAACTGGAATTACAAATGGAAATATAACAAGAAATATAATATGAAAATAAAAGAATAAGGGATCACAGATCCCACCTAGCGGAAACGACAACGATGATGACTATGCCTCGACTCCGAGTACTCTTGACCTCTGATCACTACTCTACACACTGGGCGATTTTAAAACGAAGGGCCCATGGAAAAATAAATTAAAAACATGTTAGAGTGAGTGGATAAAAATAAAACAATCTAATATAATACTTTAATTGAAAGTATCATGTTACTTTCCCAATATTTTATAAATAAAACCACATTGCATGCCTTTAATAAAACGTCCCACGTTTTAAGAAAATCGTATTTAAAACTCAGCTCCCCTGATATATCAAATAAACAAATAATACTTTTGTTTATATTTGTATTTCAAAACGAAATATTTTTGAAAATCAATTAATAATATTTCACGACCAATCCCATTGGTCATATAAAAACCCAGCCCCGCTGGTTCGGGAATTTATTAAAATCAGAAATCTCATAGAGAAAATATTCCCGAAAACCTCATAATATAAAAACAATGACCAAACCCATTGGTCATATAATAGAATAGGGGAACGTTATTACCACCATTTAATAATAGCCCCGCAGGCTAAGGGTCAATCATCCAAGAGTCCCAATAGCGTCATCACGCTATGCCCGTACACGTCGACCACCGAGCGTGAATATGACCTATAGGGTCAAATCGTCACCTCGCGTGGGCTCAGGCGATACTCTGCCCGTACACGTCGACCATCGAGCGTGAATCTGACCTATGTGGTCAAGTCGTCACCTCGCATGGGCTCAGGCGACTAAGCTAGCTAGCATCAATATACACATATATCCCGACCCTAATATGGTGAAAATCCGAAAACAAAACCGAAAGTACTCTTCCCTTTATATATCATAAATCCGTACGGTCCCCGACCGCACATCTGAGGCTTATAATAATCTTTAGTATAATAGCCTCGAAATATACTCATATATATCCGACATATACACATGCCGTAAAACAATATCAAAAATTATATTTATAACGTCGACATGTCTCACATGTCGAAAATCATAAATAACGAAAATATAAAATCCCCGGAAATCTCATTTCCGGTCACCGCCTTTTAATTAAAACTTATTTAACATAATCAAGTTATAAATAATTAAAACATACCATTTCTGAAAACCTTGTTTCCGGATAAAATCACATACTACCCAAATATATAGTAGTAAAAGTAAAAACCCCAAAACCATATTTCTTTTAAATATCAATATCATTTATTTAAAATAAACTGCATTTCATTAAAATAATTATGTATGCATTTATTTAAAATAAAAATCCACTCACAGTACGGCTGAGCGTGCCGCTATTCCTCGCTTTCATTACGTCGAGTAATTTCTCGACCTGTAACAGAGACGTAAATATAAATATTTCAAACTTCGGAATTAAATTATAAAAGTTAAATCTACGGACGTCCTCACTCGCACGAAACCTCCCAATTTTCTCTTTTTCAGTTATCGGTATAGGAATTTCACCTCAATACCGAAAATCTACGTCCAAAATTACTCAGGTCACCCCCACCTTGTCCGATCAATTCTTTTCCTAGTTATTTCGTCGTAAAACCCCTTTAAAACAGCTTTTACCTTTTTACGGTAAGTCAACAGTAACTTTTAATGGTCATACAGTAATTATTCTAGGTAAAACAGTAATTCTGAAAGTCAAACAGTAAATGGTTAAAATCCAATTACTATTTACCATTTACTTTTACTGTTTATCTTTACTTTTACTGTTTACTATTTACTTTTCACCTTTTACCGTTTTACTTTTACTTTTTACCGTATTACTATTCATCATCACCTACCTCACGCTGCCGGAACAGTGGCGCCGCCGCCACCGCCGCCACAGGAGGCAAAACCACCTCCAATCGATCCCAAATTCACCCAACACCATTGCCACCACCTCGGGGACTCATCCCCGACGCCAAAAACAGCCCCAGCCGCCGCAAACGGCGGCCGGTACGGCGGCCCATTTTTCCCAAATCCAATTTTCTCCAAAAACCAACCAATTCAACATCAAAATACACCCAATCGACTCCAATCGTCGTCCTAAACCCAATTCTAGCCTCCAAATCCACCAAAAACACCAAAATCACAACCTCCACCGAAATCCTAAAAACCCTAAAAATTTCAAATTCTAAATTCTCCTTACCTAGATCGATTTGGATCGATTCCTTTGGTGGGATTACTACACGAGTCAAGGTCTCCATTCCCCCCCTAAAATCGGGCCAAGAAGTGGCCAGAGGAGGGAGTTTCAAACCGTCGGTGGCGTTCGGTCTCGGGCGTCGCACGGCCGAACGGCGGCGGTTCACGCCGCGCCGCTGCCACCGACGTGAAGAGGAGGCCGAGCCGGTCCGAACGTGACCGGTGCGGCGGTCCAGTTCGGCCGGACGGCGGAGTTGGGTGGAGGCAGGGAAAGGGTCGGTCGGCCGATCGGGGGAGAGGAGAGAGAAAAGAGAGAGAAGAAAAAGAAAGAAAAGAAAAAGAAAAAGAAAAGGAAAGTTTCCCATTCGGGAAATTTTTCATTTCCCGCTATTTATACTCGTCCAAAAATCGGGAAAATTTCCGATTTACATCGTAACTTTTTCGTACGAACTCCAAATTGAGCATGCTACGTGTCCACGAACTTGTCTCAACGTCTACTACCTCGTCAAGAAATAAAATTCTCGGTCGAGTCAACTTATTTAAAAGTCAACCTTTAAAACTTTCGAATCGTAAAACAAATTTCCGAGGAGTAAAAGTAAAAGTAAACCAGTTAAAAGATAATTCGAGGTTCGGGTCGTATCAACCCATGACCCGTTTAGAAACACGCGGATCCCTGCGACCCGACCCGATTTTGATTTAAAACTAAACGCTACTTTCCGGTGTTGTAAAACAACGCTGAAAAATAAAGTTCTTCGTTCCCAGAATTGGGAATAAGGGTTCTTCTGCCAAAAATTGATCTTGGGATAATTTTTTGCTGCCTGATGGATTGCTTTACATGGTTAGTGTGCGAATTAGATTCTTGAATATATATTATTGTTACTGACTTTGTTTTGCAAGCGCGGGATCGTCCTGGTATGTATTTTGTTCAATTCCAAACATGGAAATTTTCGGCTAAATTCATTATGATTTGGATGTAAAGAACCCTAGAGCTTTACCTGGGGAGCATTAAGCTATTAGTTTGGTTTACCCAGATGAAACTTATTTTTCGAATTATTTGAAAGATGACATGCATGATCTGAATGTCATATGAATGGTTTGATTAATTTGTGATTTTGTGTACTGTATGTATGATCACTCACATATATAGCTTGTGAAAGAAAATAACAGATTT
The DNA here is from genome assembly GCA_963682095.1 of Potentilla sterilis. Lineage (NCBI taxonomy): Eukaryota > Viridiplantae > Streptophyta > Magnoliopsida > Rosales > Rosaceae > Potentilla > Potentilla sterilis. The sequence continues at coordinate 37,026,656 of OY821755.1, read as the reverse complement.
GTATATTTTTCCTCCCCAAATTTATATGTGTTTCTTAAGATCTTTTGAGCAAGCATGATTGGTTTTCTGACAATTTCCTATAAAAACTTTGAATTGAGAAAATATAAAGATACAATGATCACATGTATTGAGTTTGATAGGAATTTTTGGGATACATGTTGCACACAACAATCTATTTTAAAATTTTCTCTTTCAAACTATACAGAGTACATGCCTGGAAAATTGCATAAATGTGCTTCAAATAGGGATTATATCATCCACAGATGGTTTAAACTCTGCCTATTTTAAGTAATAAATATGGTTCTGACTATGACATGTTTTAAATCATAAAGTATAGTATGATCTTTTCTCTTTGCCTACAGGTACTGACTGATCATGTTGTAGAATTAAAATGTGTTATAGTTCAGTTAAAACTAAGGAATAACTTGTGCTTTGCCATACAGGTAGACTGGTTTTTGAATTATAAGTATGCTTACTGAATGTATATTCTGAAATGTTTTTGGTTGACACTTTATGTGTTCTGTGAAAGTTGTGTTTGGTGTGGTTCTGGTTATGATGATTTTCAATTTGAACTTATTTATAAGAGTACAGTAACCAGTTGCACTATACTTAGACTTTTCTTTTGTTTTGTTTTTGATAGGAGCACAATGTGCGACGATATTACATGCGTATGCCCTCGTTTATGCTTTGTTTAACCCTTATTTGTCTAAGATAGAGTCATAATTTAGTTTAGTGTTAATTTGGTAGAGTTTGGCGAAAAATGGTTAAGAATCCGAAAAATGACTAAGTATGAGAAATTTGGAAAATAGTGAAAAATGTGTCTTTTTCGTGATTTTGAGATGAGCAAAAGTGTGATCTATCCTTGTCCGAATTTAATGAAATTTGGTGTGCTTATTATTCATATACTGAGGAATATTGTGTTAAAATTTCAGATCAATCGGAGTTCGGGAAGTCACCCAAAAGATGGCTGCAAAACGGCAGTCCGAGAAAACCAATCCAGGGGCTTCCAGGATTTTCCTGGGACTTTGATCCAACTTCGAAAACTCATTCCCGACGATTCACAAGGAATTTGATCGAGATAATTTATGGGGAGATGTCTATATGTGTCTAGTTTATCTGAGACTTGGAATCGCATCAATTGGAGCTCCGAGAAGGGAGATATGTCGGATTTACTGGAGCAAGGTCATTCCAGCCGAGTTGCTGCCGGTCTTGTGTTCTTGCGGGTTTGGGGCATTTTTCCATGGACCAAGCTCACCAAATGGAGTTGTCAAGCCTACACAAGAAGTTCATAAAGATATGCAGCCCAATCCAAGGAAGAAAATCAGAAAAAGAAGTTTCCTAGAAGAACCAAGAAAGGAAGGAACCAAAACCTTGTTGCACAAGGATTGCCTTTGCCGATTTGGACTAGGTTTTCTACCTAGGGTTTCTGCCGAATTTGCCTCTATATATAGCCATGTTTTCCTACAGAAAAATCATCTCATCTCAAGCATAAAATACTAGCCTAAAGCTCTACCAAGTCTATCAAGCACCAACACCTAAATACTTAGCGAAAACCCATCACCACCACCACTACCAAATTGTCGTACCCTTCACCTTGTCTTCTGCCGATTCTTGTTTTGGCCGAGCATTAAGGAGCAGCAGCCAAGCATCTTGTTACGTTTGAGGAGTCTTCAAAGGTTCTTAAAGTGTGATCCATTCCCCTATGGCTTTTGTATTTAGTTTTGTTTGGTTGTCTTGTGAGAACTTGTTTCAATTCTTGGTTTTTGCTAAACTTTTGTATGAACCGATTTTGTTGAAGTTTATGTAGTTGTTTTGCAATTTTAATTCATGGATTTCGTATGTATGGATAATTAGGGCAGTGGTATTAGAAGCATGTTTAGGATTTTAATTGGTTAGTAATCTAAGGGTGTGACTTAAAAACCGAAGCATTAGTATTGGCTGGAAGCATGTAAATCTAGATGTTAGGTTTCATCTAACCCGAGTTATAACGAATAAAACTATAGGCATGACGGTTGTTTTGATTTGTTGTGCTCACTTAGGGTATAACCTTAGCTAAAACTTGCATGTTAAATAAGATGATTGACAACCTTACTTGTTTACATGTTTTCGATTTTAGACTCTTGTGCTTAAACGTTAAAACGCGTAAAACCGGATTAGCATAAACTTTAGGATCGAAGGCGAATAGCATGATCTTAAAACTTTAGATGTCTAACAATTGGTTAAAAGGCTAATCGCTCTAATTGTGGTCGAAACTAAGTTGAGTCTTGAACATGCTAAATACTTGTCTCTTACTTTCTTGCATGCGAATCTTTGTGTTAAAGAGTCTTTTGTGTGAACTGTTTTGTGTGAAAGATGATGATCACTTGTAAATATTAGACTTAGGATTTATTTTCTGTTTTGTTTTCGTGTGTAGTATAAGGTAATCCTATGGTTGCCGATTCCATTTATCCCCACATTTGTGACGTTTTGTGTAAATATGTGTAGATATTTTGTGCTAACATTCTCATATTTCAGGTACCCTTAATCCCCGGCTTAGAACGATCCCTACTTATTCTATACTACTAACGATTATAGGGTTTATTATTGCGTGCGAGCTTAGGCTCACATCAGTTTTCAGTTTTCACTCCGGTCAGCCTAGGTCATATCGTTCCCCTTACCGGTAGCAACTATAAGGCTTGGAGAAATGACTTAGACCTCAACCTAATTCAACAAAATGTTGATTGGTGTTTGACTGCCCCTATTCCTGCTGAAAATGTAGAGGGTGGTGCTGCTAGAGATAGGTGGATGAGGGCGAACAAAATTTGTAAGCTCACCATCATGAGGACTATGTCTGATGATGTGAAGGGTGGTATACCTGACAAGGATTTAGCTAGTGAGTTACTTACTGCCATAGCTGAGAGGTTCCATGTCAGTGAGAAGGTTGAGACAAGCATGCTGCTTGATGCTCTGCATGGTATGAAATATGAGATGTCAATGAATATCAGGGAGTATATTATGAAAATGATTGAGATAGCAGCCAAACTTACTGTCCTTAAGATGCCATTGCCGGATGATTTGCTAGTTCTCCTAGTTCTGAAGTTACTCCCTGTGGAGTTTGATCAGCTGGTAACAACCTACAATACTCAAAAGGAGAAGTGGACTCTGAATGAGTTGATTGTTGTTTGTGTCTAGGAACATGAGAGGATTAAGAAAGGACGAGAGTAGGACTCGAAGCCGTAGGATTTGTTAAGTTAATTTTGAGGCTAGGAGTTTTCTTAGTTTTGGAGCAAGTGTATTATGTTCCTTCCATGTCTCGGAACTTAATTTTCAGTTGTTGTTTTGGTTAAGGACTTTTTTTTTTTCAGTTTGTTATTGATTTAGTTGGAATGAAAATAAATTGTGCTTCTCATTATCTTGCTACTGCAAAGTTTATTGATGATTATTGGACCTTGCCTAATACTTGCCACAAGGTAATTTTGTTAATTGAGAATGATGTTGATTATGTGATTGGGAAAAAGAGAAAAATGAATGAAAAATCTGCTTTTCTTTGGCATAGGAGACTTGGACATGTTTCTAAAGAAAGACTGAAATTGTTGGTTAAGTAGAGAACACTATCAGAGCTCGACTTTTCTGATTTTGTGGACTGTATTGAATGTGTTATGGGGAAATTCACTAAGCAGCCTAAGAAAGGAGCCACTAGGAGTACTGGTTTATTGCAATTGATTCACACAGATATTTGTGGACCATTTGCACCTAAGACTATTTGTGAAAATCAATACTTTATAACTTTTATCGATGATTATTCCAGATATTGTTATGTGTATTTAATATCAGAAAAGAGTCAAGCTTTAGAGAAGTTTAAGATCTTCAAATTAGAAGCAGAAAAGGAACTGAATGCAGTCATTATGTGTGTGAGAAGTGATAGGGGTGGTGAGTATTATGGGAAATATACAGAGGCTGGTCAACGTAAGGTTTTTTTTGCACTTTTCTTAGAGGAAAATGGAATTGTGGCTCAGTATACCACACTTGGTACACCTAAGCAGAATGGGGTTGCAGAGAGAAGAAATAGGACTTTTATGAATATGGTGAGGAGCATGATGTGCACCTCAGGTCTTCCGCATTTTCTTTGGGGTGAAGCACTCAAAACATCCAATTATCTTACCAATAGGACTCCATCCAAGTCTGTTTGTGAGACTAAAACACCTTTTGAGCTGTGGAAAAACAGAAAACCTAGTGTTTATCACACACATGTATGGGGTTGTAAAGCAGAAGCTAGGCCGTATTATCCAAAAGTGAACAAGATAGATCCCAAGACTGTGTCTGCATCTTTTATTGGTTATCCTGAGCATTCCAAAGGGTTCAGATTTTACTGTGCCACACACACATAAGATCTTAGAGACAAATAAGGTTGTGTTCTTCAATGAGATTAATTATTCTCATTCTTTTGAAGATTTTATTTTTAAAGAACTTGCTGAAAATTATCCTACACCTACAGTAGCTCAACCACATCCTCAACATGTGATTTTCGAGCCTATTGTGACTGATGCAAATGTCCTTGTTGCACCTGGTCCTAATCCTAACCCGCCACAGCCACCACAGCAGCCACAACCAATCATTAGAAGGTCACAAAGAGAGCGAAAGTTCACACTTGATGCCATGTCCACTAATTTTCAGATTTATTATAATGAAGTAGATTATGATGTTGGTGAAATTGCTGATCCTACTGCATTCAAAGAGGCCAAGTCTGGAGATTATTCACATGAGTGGGAGAAAGCCATGATTTCAGAGATAAACTCAATGCATGTGAATAATGTATGGGATTTAGTGGAGCCTCTAAAAACGCAGAAAGCTATTGGATGCAAGTGGGTATTCAAAACAAAAATTGAATGCAGATGGCAGTGTGGAAAGATTAGACAGTGGTATTTTTGAAGTTTGTTTTCTTTAGCTCTTTAGATCAGCTAGCTGATCCATTTACCAGGCCTATGATTGTAGCTACTTTTGAGGAGCATGCATCTAACATTGGCATTCTGCCACGTCTTGATGCATAGGTTCAATGGGAGTCATTTTTTTTTCCAGTTTTTAGACTTTTTGGGTTATAGTTCATGAGTTCTAGATTGCTTATTTGTTTTAATTTTCATATTTGAACTCTATGTTTGCAACTTGTGAATTTTCTGGTTGATAATAAATTCAGCAATTGTTGCATTGTTTTCTATGATTATTAGATCATGATATAGCTATATGATTATTGTATTGTCTAAATGGCAATGATTGTTTCAGAATATCAAGGACACATAAGGACATTTTCACTAGAAGATGGTGTCAGGTTCTTGTATACAGAACCATAAGGAGGATCAAAATTACATTAAACTGTTGCAGATACATCAGGTAGTTTCAATGTGATTACAGTTTGGTAACCTTGTTGGATTGATATGGTTTGTTGTTGGAATTGCAGTGGTTTTGAAGTGACTGTGTTTTCTAATGCATCTCATTTCTTCTGCATTACTGTAGCTTATTTATAGATCAAAGTTGTGAACTTTTGTGTTGTCTTTTAATCTCAAATGTACACTAGAGATTTTACTATATTCTAACTAAGCATATGTTTTGTTGTGTGAGATATTAATGGTCCAAGTGGGATAATGTTAGAATTATATCTAATGTGGACTCAATAATATCTCATGAGAGTCCAACACACATATGCATCTTGTGAAATAAGTAAAAGAGATTAAATAATAAATACTTAACTTGGATATTAATCTCTATAATCTGTTGAGATAAATACAAGAAGTTTAAATGGTATATGTTTCTGTCTGAATCCGGAGACTCACAAATACCGGCGGATCTTGGTGCAACCTTCCTGCAAATCCTGCTAACTAAGGAATACCGGGCACGCCGGTCTATTCCACTCTGATGCTTAAGTCAGTATAGTTGGAATAAACTGACCACTTAAGGCGGGAATAATTTAGTTGGAGTATTGATTACCTATTTATGATAGTAGTTGTAGCTCTTATATAGGCTGTCGGTCGTGAGGGCTGGCCTCAATCTTCGATGTGGCACTAGTTCCCTTCTGTACACAATATGAGACTGCTCTGGTCCCCTGTTAGACGGGCCGGCTCTCCCGGCTCCCGGGCCTCTTCCCCGGAACTAACCTGCTAGGCCGCAAGCCCGGGTGCTCATGATCTGTTCCCGACCCTTGGCCCGGGCCCAGGGGTCCTGGCTGCGGGTCTGGGGGCCTGGGTAGCCACCTTGCGGCTACTGTCAACAAGTCCCCCAAGTTCTCGGTCAAGTGCAATCTTGAATGGGGACTTACATGTCTTGCTCTACAGACCCGCTGGGATACAAACCCAACGGTACCCTAGCCCCCCAAGTCCGCGTTGAAGATTGGACTTGGTCGGGCGTTCGAGCGGATCTGTTACAGAAAAGTGTGGTGGTGCGAGTACGTACTTATGGTGTGCATAACAAATGTTAAATGTGAAATGTATGGACTGATAATGCGGCGTTGAGATCCGCCGTGCCATGCTTATGAACCGGGGAAAACCGGTGGAGTGTATGGAATAATGATGCGGCGTTGATATCCGCCATGCCATGCTTATGAACCGGGGAAAACCGGTGGAGTGCATGGAATGGTCGAGTCCCCCAAACCTAGATGGCAGCCGCTTTGAGTCAGCGGGTGATCGTTTTAGTTGGGGTATCTCGCTACCGGTGGGAAATGAATCGTATAGTAGTTCCCGGTGGGGTGGCTTGGCTATGTAATGATATCGGCCGCCGCCCCCAGTTTTTCACAGCTTCTGCCTTTGCCAGTGTGATGTGCAGGGTTTTTAGCCTGCGGGAAGATTTGTCATGTGCTAGAGGAATGAATCTTCCGGTACGGTGACCCTGTTGTTTTTGGGGTCATCGGTCATGTCACGGCCTTTGTTTGAACAAGCGTGAGGCATCTGCAGGGTTTTTAGCCTGCAGGAAGATTTGTCCTGTGCTAGAGGAACGAATCTCCCGGGTTTATAAAGCCCATTTGTTTTGAAGCCGTGAGTTGGTGCTGGCTTGTTCGTCCCCGGAGGCTCGAAGGGTTGGAATGATTCATGCCCAGAAGCAATGTTTCGCTTGCCATCCTGTTACCCGGTGAGATGCCTGTTACCCGATGGATTGCGTGTTACCCGACGTATTGCCTGTTACCGGGTGGATTTCCTGTTACCAGGTGGATTGAGTTGAAAATAGTTGGAGTTGGCTCTTGGGTTGTTGGAGCGGTTTTGGATCCCTCGATCTCTTCCAACTACCGCCTGCAAGCTAGGCATGTGTCTGACATGCACTTAAGGGGGGTAGTCCATCAGTCCCATCAGTTATGATGTCTTGGGGAGTGTATCGATAGTGGGACACGTGTCGCTCGGGGACGGTCAGAGATGGGTGTTCTGGATCTGTTGGCGTTTGGTTTGCACTTGGGATACTAGATGTGCATATATAAGGGACTCCCCTGCCATTCATTCATACGTTTGCTTGAGTTATATTTGGAGAGAAAACGCTGAAGAGGATTTGAGAGGTGTTTCTCTTGCACTATCCTTTATTCACCTGTGGCTTCTGTCTCGCACGATTGGCCGTTGTTTTCCCGTGACTGACTTTCCTTGGTTGTGCATATTAATAGGTACCCTTCGGTTTCCTTACTCTTTTTTTTGTTTTGCTTTGTTGGCCTCTGCCTTGCGTTGGTGTGATTTTGTTGGGGTGCCCTTCTGCCTTTGGACTAAGATTACTGGGACGGGGAGGCTGCGGCTAGTTTGGCTAGCGACCTGCTGAAAGAGGTCGTGTTTATGTTGCTGATCACCGTAGGGTTGTACTTTTCTTCCCCTAGGTTTGAATGGGTTCTAGGAGTTCGAGCCAGACTATTGAAATATCCGCGGGCCGACCGGTGGAGTGCGACCAGGAGGCGGACTGGCTTGCCTCACGATTCTCCAGGTCAGAGGCCACCTCCCGCTCTACCGGTGAGGCGTCGCCATCTGGGTCTTCGGGGCACACTACCAGATCTGAGTGAATAGCCGACGAAAAAAATTTCGTCGGCTAGCTTATTTTTCGTCAGCTATACCATCTGCCGACGAAATTTTCGTCGGCTATACTTCGTCGGAAAAACCCCGTCGGCTATACCAATGGCCGGCGAAAATAACAAATTCGTCGGCTATAGTAGAGTATGGCCGACGAACTTACCGACGAAAATATTTTTTGTCGGCCAAACCTGGGAGAAATTGCCGACGAATGTCGTCGGATATTTTCGAGTATGGCCGACGAAATTCATTAATTATAGCCGATGAAATTCGTCGGCTATTGTGTGTTAACACACAATAGCCGACGATTTTATAAATTTTCGTCGGCTATTACCTCGAAATATATTAATATTTAATAGGTATTAATTAGTTATAGCCGACGAAATAATGTAATTTTCGTCGGCTATACAACTTATAGCCGACGAAAATTGGTAAAATTCTTCGGCTATAGTTATTATAGCCGACGAAATAATGCCAAAATCGTCGGCTTTTCTTACATTTGGGAAAAAAAAATTAAATTATTTTATAAATTACCATTCCAAGCAACCTGCAAATCACAAAAACAGTCCATGCATTTGCACCAACAAGAAACACGTCTAAATACCCTTTTTATTAAATTCGTTCTAATATACATAAACCCTAAACCCTAATCATCACCTAAACTACTAAAGTCCACCAGGTCATCCCCAGCATCCTGCTCTCCATCAGGCTCGTCATCCTGCTGACCGAACTCGGGAGGTTGAGGCATTGGAGGTTCCGCTAACCGCTGAAACGGGGGCGGGGGTGGAAGGCCTTGTTGTTGTGCCGCGAACATCTCATACTACCAGGTTTGTTGGCCGTCGTAGTTGTGTTGCCGAATTATGTCGCATTCGGCATGCCAACCGACCATATCCAAATGATACTGCTGTGTTCTGCGGCACAGCTCCAAATGATACTGCTGTGTGCTGCGGCGCAGCTCCTGTACTGTCTGGGACGAGGTTGCCAATTCTGCGGCCAATCGCTGCACTTCCCCCCTCATATGTTGGCTCTCCCCGCCTCCCTTCTTTTGACCTCCCTTAATGGTCTTCAGAAGCCCTAGTCCAGAACTTCCCAAACCCCGGCAGTAGTAGTTGTTTGACCGGTTTGGGAAGGCTGTGTCGAACATCCTCGCTGCCGTTTGGACACTGGACCGGTCGACATGGCGCATGGCTTCTTCCAGATCTGCCTCTGAAATGTTCGGTTGTGTCTCCCGAACTACTTGCTGGAACACCTCTTCTTCGGCCCGGTTGACCCTCTCCTAAGTGGACGGGAAAAAAAAATTAATATTATAACAAATATATAATTAAGTAAAATTAATAATTAAAATTTTAAAATTGTAATGAACGACTTACGAGCTGTTCTGTCGCTTGTGGATAAGCGATCTTGAACGTCTCCACGTACGGGTTGCTATCAGGATGATCTCTAAGCGCCTCCTCCTGATATTGTGCAAACGACCGTGAACCAGCAAGATGGGGGGTTGTGTTCCGGCGGCGGTTCTCAGAGTTTATCCGAGAACGTTGCTTCAAACAAATAATAAAATGTTAGAAAAATGCATCAAAAAATATTAGTGTAATAATTATAAAATAATTAAACTAATAATTAAAATTTTAATGAAATAAACATTTTTACTGAAGTTTAGTATTTACCTGCATAACTGGGTTGTTGAAGTCTACTGTCTTCAACCAACACCACTCGTACTCCCTGAACATGAACTCCCTGGGAGTACCCATACGACCAAGGTAGTCGTATTCGTTATAGTGGGAACGCAGCTTGTTCTTCCACTCTTTGAACCTACGAAAAAAACAAAAGTGCATTAGAAATATTATTAATATCATAAAATATTAATAATTATAAGATAATTATAATATCATAAAAACAAACGTACCTCGAGTTCTGCTGGGTGTCCGCCCAATCCCGCCTGTGTTCGGCAATCTCGAAGAATGTCTGAAAAATAATATTTTATTAGTTTTACAATTGTAATAATACCGAAAATTATTAAATATTACGATAAATAAATTAAATTTTTTAAATTACTCACCGACGCGGCGTTGTTCACCTCCCTCTTTATCTCTTCGGGCACATCAGCCCACCGGGTCCACAACATAGGGACTCTGTCCCTAATCAGTGACCCCACGCAACTCGAGTAGTCGCGTTTTTTCTTCCCTGGAACCTCCTGATTAGGAGGTTCGTTGATCTGAATCCTGCCGCTGCGCTCAACAGTTCTCCTGAGCGTGTCAAAACATATGACACCTCTCGTATTCCTCCGTGAACTGCTAGCGGCTGTCCCTATCACAAAAACGACGATTGGTTAATAAAATTAAATATTAGTGCGTTAATTTTAATAAAACATTTAATTAATAAAATCAAATGTTACCTGAACTGGATGACTCGTCTGTCGACTTTTCTTTTCTCCTCGCCGAAATAAGGTGGTTAGGGTTCTCAAATGGCTGCTGCTGGTATGCCTCCGCAGCACTCACGTACTGAGGCATATCAGGCCATATGGGCACACCCTGATAGTCGACCTCCGGTATCGCCGGAATGTTGTACGGGAGGTAGAGCTGGTTTGGGAGAGTAGGCCCCTCAGTCGAGTCAGCAGCAGACTGAGTCGGACTCGGCATCGGCTCCCGATGAAACTCAGGCATACGAACCTTAGGAACGTCGGCAGCTATCTCCTCGTGAAATAGCTGCCGACTAAACCTCGGAGCCACGGAGGGACCGACATTCGGAAGTGAAGTGCTCGACGGCCGCCCCGCCTGGAGAAGGGTATGGTGCCGAGATCTCACACTCCGCCGCGGCTGGGCTGCATCCACAGTCCTCTGCGGCTGGGATGAATCTACACTCCTCCGCGGTTGGCTGGTGGTCCTCTCAGGCTGGCTAGCGGTCCTCTCGGAGTCCGCGGAACCGGCGGAATTTCTAGAACCTCTAGATCTGCCGCCACGACGGCCTCCGAATAGGTTTCTTAATGCATCGGCCATCTAAAGCCCGAGGCATTAATACATTAATTGATATTAAATTATATTATATTAAATAACAAATTCTAATTAATATAATAACCAATAATACTAACATATTTTAATATAACAATTTATATAATAACCAATTTATACGTATAAATTATACAATTACACCTAAATTATACAATTAAAATAATTTAAAAAAAATTACCTATATTAACATAAATACCTAAATTATACCTAAATGAACATAAATACATAAATTATACCTAAATTAACATAAATACATAAATTATAAATAAATGAACATAAATACATAAATTATACCTAAATGAACATAAATACATAAATTATACCTAAATGAACATAAATACATAAATTATACCTAAATTAACATAAATACATAAATTATACCTAAATTAACATAAATACATAAATTTAGGTATAAATACATAAATTATATCTAAATTAACATAAATACATAAATTATACCTAAATTAACATAGATACATAAATTATACCTAAATTAACATAAATACATAAATTATACCTAAATTAACATAAATACATAAATTAACATAAATTATACCTAAATTAACAATTATATCTAAATTAACAATTAATTAACATAAATGAAAAAAAAAAAAAAACTTACATTGATTTTGCAGAGGAGAAGGAGGCCGGCCGGAGGAGGGAGGAGGAGGGACGTACAGGCCGGAGGAGGAGGAGGGAAAGGGTGGCCGGCCGGAATAGGGAGGAGGAAGAGGGAGGAGGGGCCGGGGCGCTGCCGAATTGGAGGAGGAAGAGGGAGGAGGGCCGGGGCGCTGCCGGATTGGAGGAGGAAGAGGGAGGAGGGCCGGTTTTGGAAAAATGCAGCAAATGGAGGCTAGGGTTCGGCTGCAACAAAATTATACCCGAAAGTATAGCCGACGAATTAACAAGATTTCGTCGGCTATATTTATGAATAGCCGACGAAATTCTCTAATTCGTCGCCTATACTTAAGAATAGCCGACGAAATTCTTTAATTCGTCGGCTATAGTTTAGGCGCTCAGCAGCCGTCCGATCTCCCCCATGCAACGGCGGACAATGAAAAGGCGCGGATCACTAGAGTTTAGCCGACGAAATAGAATTTTCGTCGGCTAAACTTTTGGTCAAACTGCGAAGTCAAACCTCTAAACGCTTTAAAACGGAAATTGGACCGTCTAAATGACGTTTTTTGGCCTGATCTTCAACAGAGAATAGTTTCAGATCGATGAGACGCAACTAATCGTATAAAAATTTTCCTCAAAATATTTACCGACCGTCATGCTACACATAGGAAAACGGAAGTAAAACAGCTAACCGCAACATTCGGCACACAGATTTTGTCGGAATCTTCTCATTTTTCAACCTTAGACGTATTTCAATATTTCGGTCATATCTTATTTCATGACACATTTGCATTTGAAGAGTCTACGTATAGTAACTATTTGAAACTATACATTCACTTAAACACTTGGTAAACAAGTTAAGGAACATTAGTGCATATGTTCCGATTTTGAATCTAAAAGTTTGGAAAATCTATTCAAACGGTCAGATATCACCGTTAAGATTAAATACATGTATGAAAAAAAAATCCAACTACATCTGACAACATTAAAGGCTCGATCGGGACGGTTAAACTGCAAAGTCAAACTTCTAAACGCTTTAAAACGGAAATTCTAAATGACGTTTTTTGGCCTGACCTACAACATAGAATAGTTTCAGATCGATGAGACGCAACTAATTGTATAAAAATTTTCATCAAAATATTTACCGACCGTCAGGCTACCCATAGGAAAACGGAAGTAAAAAACAGCTAACCGCAACATTCGGCACGAAGATTTTGTCGGAATCTTCTCATTTTTCAACCGTAGACGTATTTCAATATTTCGGTTATATCTTATTTCACGACACATTTGCATTTGAAGAGTCTACGTATAGTAACTATTTGAAACTATACATTCACTTAAACACTTGGTAAATAAGTTAAGGAACATTAGTGCATATGTTCCGATTTTGAATCTAAAAGTTTGGAAAATCTATTCCAACCGTCAGATATCACCGTTAAGATTAAAAACATGTATGAAAAAAAATCCAACTACATCTGACAACGTTAAAGGCTCGATCGGGACGGTCAACCGGGTGAGTCAACCCTTTAAACGCTTAGAAATGGAAATTGGCCTGTATAAATGACGTTTTTTTGCCTGACCTTTAACAGATAATAGTTTCAAATCGATGAGACGCAACTAATCGTATAAAATTTTTTCTCAAAATATTTACCGACCGTGAGGCTACCCATAGGAAAACGGAAGTAAAAAACAGTTAACCGCAACATTCGGCACGCAGATTTTGTCGGAATCTGGTCATTTTTCAACCGTAGACGTATTTCATTATTTCGGTCATATCTTATTTCACGACACATTTGCATTTTGAAGGATGAAGCAATGGGTTGTCGATAGTGATAGAAAATGGAAGGTGGTCTGTTTTTTTTTTTTTTAAAGAATAGCCGACGAAATCAAACCTAGTACTCGTCGGCTATTCTTTTGTCGTTTTGTGTCTAAAATAAAATATGTATTTTTCAATATAGTTTTGGCCGACGAAATCACGCATATTTCGTCGGCTGTAATTAGTATAGCCGACGAAATAATGCATTTTTCGTCGGCTATTCTGTGAAAAAAAATAAAAAAATCAGTTGTGTTACACCTCTCGTACCCATATGTCTTGTTCATATATAACCAAAATTGAACATAAAAAAAAACAGAAACCCAGCAGTCAACATATTTCAAATTTTTTTTTAAGGGGTTTGGAACCCAGCCTAGCTGGGAGGCTCATCCCCACGCCCGTTCATTAGAAATGATCGAGTGGATTACAAATGAAAGGATTACATCATCTAAATTACTTAATCTGTCGGATTGTAATCGGAATCATCGGATGAGTCTTCTTCGGTTTCTGAATTGCTCGATAGGGGTAATCTATGTCTTTCCTCACCACTAGAGTCCTCGTTAGTTTCTTCATTTGGATCAACATCAACAAGCAGTGGCTCTTCACGTCGAATTCGCACCGGCGTGTCTAGGCGAATAAAAGAGGAGTCAAGATTACCGTTTGAGTTGGGCTCTTGATACGCGGTGCCACCTTCCTCGTTCTCTTCAGCCACTTCAAGTGTAGACGCCCGGTAAATGTTGCGATGGTGGATAGTGTTGACTACTTTCCACGGGTCCCCCTTGGCGAGATCATCAAGATAAAACACTTGTTTCACCCATGTGGCTAAAACGAACGAGTCGTCCTCATACCATGATGTACTAGTGTTCACAGAAGTTATGCCGTATTGATCGGTTTTCATGCTCTGCGGCCGTGTGTCAAACCATCTACACTTGAAAAAGTGCACTTTCATGCCTTCCCCGTAATGCAGTTCCACAACTGAATGGAGAACACCGTAATAGTCAATTCCATCATCCCCACCATGTGCCATAACCCCTGAATTTTGTGTTTTCAGTCTGAGGTCTCTCTCTTCACATCGAAATAACACACCATTCACCTTGCATGTCGCATAAACTTTTGAATAGACCGGCCTCATCGCTAGAAGTCTGAGTTCGTGCGACCAATTTGGGTGATTATCATTTTTAATAAGGTCCATCTGCAACCATCAGAATCAACTATAAATATGAATAATTATACACAATAATAAATAAACACGTATAGAATAGTGTTAAAGTTACGTACCCAGCGGCCGAAATACTCTGCGAATGTCCGGTTGTGGTAATCGAGATCACCTCCTACTTGTTCACAGTTTAGATGCATGTTCTTCCAAAACTGAACTTCTGGACAGTTGATTAGTACCCACCAATGTGCAATGGCTACCTCATAATCTTTCAACTTGTAGGAAACTGGCATGTTTCCACCGAGTACAACATCGTCGGAGAGTATGGAAAGATTGAACTGTGAAGGTACATCTTCCGGTATGCTTTCCTGTAACGCTCCTAAATACAGCTTCATGTAGGTGACGCACTCGTGCGCAATATATGCTTCAGCTATACATCCTTCAGGTACGGATCTGTTTTGGACAAAATCACCGTATTGTCCAAGTTGCCTATAAATCAAGTTTTTAAAGTGTTATGATAATACATTAATACTATATCACATATATTGATGAGGAAATTAACAATAGGTGTAAAATACGTACCTTTCCATCGGATACATCCAAGTGAAGTGCACAAGACCGGTAAGCAACAACTGCCGAGGAAGATGGATCATGAGGTGAGGCATGATGTCGAAAAAATTTGGAGGAAATATCATCTCAAATTTACACATGATATGAACGATGTCTTGTTGCATTTCCCGGAGGTCAGATTTTCTCACTTCCCGTGTGCATACCTTCTGGAAAAATCTTGCCAACGCTAGTAACGGCTCCACAACGTGACGGGGAAGGAACGGTCGAATGAAAACAGGGAAGAGACGTTGTAGCAGGATATGATTGTCATGACTTTTCAACCCGTAAACATTGTTGAATTGTCTGTTCACACACTTGGCTATATTTCCAGCAAAGCCTGAAGGATACTTGGCCCGACTTATCTAATGGAAAATTTCTGGTTTATGCTCAGGCTTGACGGTTTAAGGAGCTTGAGGCATTTTTCTCTTCCCTTGTTTCAACCATAGTTGTTTTCTGATATTCATGTTTTGCAGATCAGTGCGAGCCTTAGGACCGTCTTTCGTCTTCCCCTCCAAGTTCAGCGTTGTGCCCACCACACTTTCAGAAACATTTTTTTCTATGTGCATAACGTCTAGGAAGTGACGGATCAGCAACTCACACCAGTACGGGAGTTCCCACAATATGCTCTTATGTGTCCAGAATTTGTACTGCTCAGGCCTTTCAGGTATTTCCGGTACAATATCGGGATGATTGCTGTGGCATCACAAGAACCACGTGAGTTGTTAATACACGAACCTGATTGCATAAAAACATAAAATTTCTCACCCCAAAATCGTACTCATTAAGCACTGCTAAAATTTCTCTTCCCGTCCATCTTCTGGGAGGACCACCGTGTTCTTCGGTTCCATCAAATGCGGCGGACTCGTAACGCCAGTGGTGATCCGCCGGAAGGAACACTGACGAGTCGCCGAAGCGAGCATCAAGCAATAATAACCCTACAATCGTTAGTAGTATAGACATAAGTAGGGATCGTTCTAAGCCGGGGATTAAGGGTACCTGAGATATGAAATTGTTAGTCAAAATATTCACACAATTATGTACAAAACGTCACACACATGGGGAAATAGGCACGGCAGCAAGCTGCCCTAAACTAGGTATCACGAAAATAAAAGTTGCTGAAAATAAATTCTAAGTCTAATATTTACAAGTTTTGGTCGACATCTTTCACACAAAGCACTCCACACTCAACTCATTTAACACATAAGATTCACACAAAAGAAGGTAAGGAACAAGTATTTAGCATGCATTGGACTTAAACAAGTTTCGACCTACAACTAGAACGTTTCCGATTTTACCTAGTTGAGAGACTTTTTCTTATGTTTTAAGATCGAGCTATTCGCATGGTGATCCTAAAAGTTATGCTACCTTATACAAGTAATAGCATTGAAGCACAAAAGTCTATAATCGAAAACATGTAAACAAGCAAGGTTGTCAATCATCTCATTTAACATGCAAGTTTTAGCTAAGGTTATACCCTAGGTGAGCACAATAGAATCAAAGCAACATACGTTTCATCTTTATTCATTCTACTCGGGTTAGATGAAACCTAACATCTAGATTTACTTGTTTGCCAAACAACACTAATGAGTCGGTTTTTAAGTCACGCCCTTAGATTACTAACCGATTTAAATCCTCAACATGCATCAATACCGCTGTCCTAATTATCTAAGTGTATTTATCTTACACGTTTTATACTACAAAATTAACATGCAAATTCATTGTTCCCGAAATTTAAACCTAAGTCTAAACATCGAATCAAACAATTCATCAACATACAATTCATAAAACCAATCTCCAATTTGAATCATACATAGACATATAATCCAAAACCAAAAATACAAAAGAGTTTCATAGACAAAACAATTCATAACTACATAAACAAAAGCTAAACCGAAAGAGGGGAGTGGATCACACTTTAGAAACCTTGGAGAGCTTCGTCTTGGTGTGGATCCGGTGGCGTATGGTGGTCGGATGGACTGCTGCACGGCAACAAAGTGGCTCGGCAGTAGGTATTTTCCAAGTTCGGCAGAAACTTGGTTGAGGGTGGTGGTGATTTTCGGCTAGGGTTTGTGTAGGATTTTTGGGGAGAATTTGGTAGAGCTTTGGCTTTGTGTTTTGGCTTGAGATGTGACCACTTTTTCTGTAGGAAAAGTTGGTATTTATAGGGGATAGGAAGAGAGGCTGCCGGCCACAACCCTAGATGCAAAAGGGATTCACAAAACCTAATGGGATTAGGTTTTGCAACCTTCCTTTCATAGTACAATTAGGTTTTCTATTTCTGAATTTTTCTTCAAGGCTTGGGCTTCACATCTTCATGGACTTCTTGTATGATCATTGGACTTCAATTGATAGGCCTTGATCCATCGAAAATGCCCCAAATGCCGGCAGCACACAAAGGCAGCAAATCTGCCAGAATCGGCAGCTTCTCCTAGCTTGACTAGGAGAACTTGTTTCTTCATGTTTTTCTTCAATGCCATGGCCCAGTGTCTTCCTCTTCCCTTAATAAGGCTTGAACCATTTTCACATATGCATTTGTGCACCATTAGGTCCATCAAAAACAGAAAACACGAAAAGGGGGCAGTAGGTTCCTGGAATCGGCAGCTTTGACCTTGTCGCAGTGATTCCGACATATCTCCATCTGTGGAGCTCCGATTGATGCGATTCCAAGTCTCACGTAAACTAGACACATATGGCCATCTCCCCATAAAATATCTCGATCAAACTCCTTGTGAATCGTCGGGAATGATTTTTCGAAGTTGGGACACAGTCCCAGGAAAATCCTGGAAGTCCCTGGATTGGAATGTTCGGACTGCGGTTTTGCAGCCATCTTTTGGGTGACTTCCCGAACTCCGATTGATCTGAAATTTTAATACAACATTCCTCAGTATATGAATATTAGGCACACAAAATTTCATAGAATTCGGACAAGGATAGATCACACTTTTGCTCATCTCAAAATTACGAAAAAGACATATTTTGCACTATTTTCCAGATTTCATAAACTTAGTCATTTTTCGGACAATTAAGCATATTTCACCAAAACTCTACCAAAATTGACACTAACTATATTATGACTCTATCTTACACAAATAAGGGTTAAACAAAGCATAAACTAGGGCATAAACATATAATATCGTCGCACATTGTGCTCCTATCAGCTACCCCACACTTATCCTTTGCTAGTCCCTTAGCAAACTAAATTAAACTAGACTCTAAACAAACTATTGCCCCTAACAATTTGTCTCAGGCTCGTATGTACACATAGCTTTCAAGTTAATGCATGAGAATGATAGATACGAAAATTCCAAGTTTCATGAACATGCGACATCAATATGAACATATAAGAACAAAAGGTAAGCATGTAAACATGTTAAACTAATCTAATCCTCCTCACTAGGCATACTCTCTTCTTTTCTCTCGAAGCATGGTTAATCACACATAAGTATATGCAAGCGAAAGATCATGAAATACAAAGAGTGACTTGCATATATCAAAGAAACGAAAGCACTTTGTGAATTTTTATGGAAAAACCTCATATGACAACTATATGCACCAATGAACCAAAACCATATGCTTACTCTTGAGATAATCTCCACAAATCAAGTTTAACCATCTTAAGAATCATGAAAAAGATCAATAAGAAGGGTTGTAATGGGGCTAGGCTAAGAGGTATTCGATATTTGGATAAGGAGGCTTAAGAACGTCACCATGCGCTTTAGCAAAGCTCGAATCTCCTTATGTCTCCTCACCAAGGGCCGAATTTCATCTTTGTTGGACCCATACTTCATTCTTTTCTTCCCATACAACATTACAACAATAATCTAGACAATAGCCATGCACAACATTTTTATTTTTCAAACCTATGCCGTGCCCTCTTCTTTTCTTGCTCTCGGCCTCCATTCTTTCTCTTTTTTTTTTAAACCGAGCATTTTTCTTTCTTTTCTTTTCATAGGCACGGCATGCATATATTTTTCACAAAATTTCATGGCTAAGTCTACCCCACACTTGTTCTTCTTCATCACACACGCGAAAACGCTTTCGAAAATCAAGCTTTGCCGGAACACACAGTAAAGGCATCACTATACTAAGTTCATGGAAAGTGTTTAAGGGTGATGAAAGAAAAGGCTCAACATAGGCTCAAAGGGGTTTACTAAGGTGTCCCACGACGGGCTCCAATTAGGGCACATGCTTTATTTGGCAATGGTGGTAAACCTAAATGATCTTTATTCAATCACATTCAAAATCAAGGTATTTTATGATATAAATGTTTCGAAAATCAACAAGAGTAAGTTCTAGCATACTAGAGTTCATTAAAAGTCTATGGCACATAGTCATCGAATATGCAAAGAATTATGAGGTTTCATGCTTCCTACGGATCTATCGAATTTTACCTTTTTATCGCTCAAGAAGAAAGCAAATTGGCTCAAAAGCTCACATAGGTTATTTTCGAAATAAATTAGCTCAAACATGCATGCTTCATAATCAACAAGTCCTACATGCTCCTACCAATGCACAGAATCCATGAAACTTACAATTTTAATTGTATGCAAAACTATCATCCATGTATACAAAGAGGAGAAAAACATCATTGACATATTAGGGGCATCCTAAGACTCGAAACAAACAAATTAAAACACTCTATTTTTTTGGAACAATTTTCTGAATTTTTCTTTTCTAAACTAAGCACACAAAAATTCAAAAACGAAAACGGAATACGTTATCCCACCCCACACTTAGAAAATTACATTGCCCTCAATGTAAGCACAAAACAATATCAATGAATTTCCTAAGCATGCAATCGACTAACATATTCCAACATATCATCACAAATCAAAGAAAGAGAGAAGGGTTAAGAAATTTCAAACTCTCGGTGATGGCTCCTTCACTTTTCTTCGATCGACATGGGTTGCCTCCCAAGTAGCGCTTTGTGTTTATAGTCCATAGCCTAGACTTTTCACCGTGTTAATTGCATGTGTTCATCTTGATCCAAAGTAGCTCAAATCGGCAATGAGAAGTTTGATGAGAGAATCGGTGCATGTGGTGTCCGATACGGGACTTGGGGAGGGGAGGGTATCCGGCAGCAAAAGCTGCGTGTCCGAGGTGGCTGGCGTATCCGGCTTGGGGTGCAGCTTCATCTCGGCAGCAAGGTGGCTTGTGGCAGCACTGCCGGCAATGGCAGGCCCGGAAGCTGCACTTGAATGCTGCGTCATGGCCGAGACAAGGGAGGCCGGAGGTGCGTCTTTGACATGTTGAGAATCAATGATGTGTTCGTGGAATGATTCATAGTAAAGCTTCAAACGATGGCCATTAACCTTGAACTCTTTGTTGCTTTTTGGATTTAGAATCTCGATGGCTCCATGAGCAAATACTTTAGTGACTATGAAAGGTCCAATCCATCGAGAACGAAGCTTACCCGGGAAGAGTCGAAGTCGAGTATTGAATAAGAGAACTTTTTGGCCAACTTCAAACTTTTTTCCTCGAATCATCTTATCATGATACGCTCGTGTCTTCTCCTTGTAAATCCATGCGGCATCATAGGCTTCATTACGGATTTCTTCAAGTTCGTTGAGTTGAAGCTTTCTATGAAGACCGGCATCATCAATGTTCATATTAAAGGCTTTGATGGCCCACCATGCCTTGTGCTCTAGCTCCACCGGTAAGTGACATGCTTTGCCATAAACTAACCGAAAAGGTGACATGCCTATCGGTGTCTTGTATGCAGTCCTATACGCCCACAAAGCATCATCGAGACGATCACTCCAATCCTTCCTTGAAGGTCCAACCGATTTCTCTAGTACTTGCTTGATCTCCCGATTACTTACCTCGGCCATACCACTTGTTTGAGGATGATAAGGTGTAGAGACCTTATGTGTGACGCCGTATTTCCTTAGCAAAGCTTCAATAGTTCGGTTGCAAAAATGGGAGCCTCCATCACTTATCAAGACCCTTGGAACTCCAAAACGTGTAAAGATATTGGTCTTGAGGAATTTGGCAACCACCTTTGAGTCATTGGTGCGTGTAGGTTTAGCTTCGATCCACTTTGATACATAGTCAACCGCTAACAATATGTAAAGGAAGCCTTTGCTAGAGGGAAACGGCCCCATGAAATCAATTCCCCATAAGTCGAAAATTTCTACCTCAATGATAGGTTGTAGAGGCATTTGATCTCGGGCTCCAATATTGCCGGTTCGTTGGCAACGATCACATGTCACACATGCCATAAATGCATCCTTAAACAAAGTTGGCCAAAAGAAACCACACTCAAGTACCTTCAATGCCGTTCTCTTAGGCCCAAAGTGACCACCACATGCTTCGGCATGACAAAAAGATAGAATGGATTGATGCTCTTCTTTCGGAACACATCTTCTTACCACTTGATCACTACATTGCTTCCACAAATATGGCTCATCCCAAAAGAAGTGTCGAGCTTGCTTCTTGATCCTATTCTTGACTCGGCTCGGCATATCTCTTGGAAATTCATGGGTTGCAAGATAATTTGCAATGTCGGCGTACCAAGGTTCACTTGTAGCATTAATCCGAAAGAGTTGCTCATCTGGGAAGCTTTCAACCAAGGGCAGCCGATCCTCCTCTTTATGAATTCGGCTAAGGTGATCGGCTACCACATTTTCTACTCCTTTCTTGTCTTTTATTTCAATGTCGAACTCTTGTAGCAAAAGAATCCAACGTATGAGCCTTGGCTTTGCATCTTTCTTCGTCATAAGATATCTCAAGGCGGCATGATCACTATAAACAATGACTTTGGAATTCAAAAGATATGAACGAAACTTTTCCAAAGCAAAAATTACCGCCAAGAGTTCTTTCTCCGTTGTGGTGTAGTTGAGTTGAGCATCATTAAGGGTCCTCGAAGCATAATAGATGGCGCACGGTTTCTTCTCTTTCCTTTGGCCGAGTACGGCCCCCATTGCATAATCGGAGGCGTCGCACATGAGCTCGAATGGAAGCTCCCAATCCGGTGCTACCATGATCGGTGCCGTGCACAATGCTTGCTTCAACCGGCCAAATGCATCTTCACATGCTTTCGTCCACTCGAACGTTACATCCTTTTGTAGCAAGTTGCTCAACGGCTTGGCTATTGATGAGAAGTCCTTGATAAATCGTCTATAGAATCCGGCATGGCCAAGGAAGCTTCTCACATCTCTAACATTCTTAGGGCTCGGCAAGTGTTGAATCAACTCGACCTTAGCTTTGTCGACTTGGATCCCCTCCTCGCTTATGATATGGCCGAGCACTATGCCATTGTTCACCATGAAGTGACATTTTTCCCAATTAAGCACAAGGTTGGTCTCAACACACCTCTCAAGTATCTCCTCCAAATTTGCCAAACATGTATCGAAGTTGCGTCCATATACGCTAAAATCATCCATGAATACTTCGATTTTACTCTCAATAAAGTCGGAGAAGATGTTGTACATGCATCGTTGAAATGTACCGGGTGCATTACAAAGTCCAAATGGCATGCGTCGATAAGCAAAGGTGCCAAACGGACAAGTGAAAGTAGTCTTCTCTTGATCATCCGGGTGTATGGCGATTTGGTTGTATCCACTATAACCGTCAAGAAAGCAATAAAACTTGTGGCCGGCTAGTCTCTCTAGCATTTGATCCATAAACGGCAAAGGCATGTGATCCTTCCTCGTTGTTGCATTGAGCTTCCTATAATCGATACACATCCTATGACCGGTCACAAGTCGTTGTGGCACGAGTTCATTCTTCTCATTCTTGACAACTGTGACACCACTTTTCTTTGGCACTACTTGCACTGGTGAGACCCACTTGCTATCCGAAATAGGGTATATGACGCCACAATCAAGCAATTTTATGATCTCGTCTTTCACTACCTTCATCATTGGGGGGTGGAGGCGTCTTTGACCCTCTCTTGTAGGCTTTGCACCTTCTTCAAGCAATATTCGATGAACACATGTTGTAGGGCTTATTCCCTTGATATCCGCCAAGGTCCAACCTATAGCGGTTTTATGCTTTTTAAGCACATGCACTAACTCCTCTTCTTGCTTCTTACTAAGCGATGAAGACACAATAACCGGTAAAGTATCTTCCTTTCCAAGATAAACATACTTCAAAGTACTAGGGAGTTCTTTGAGTTCTAACTTTGGGGCCTCTTCCACACTTGGTCGAAATTTTGTTGTGGCACTTGGAATTGACAAGAACGAATTAAAAGCTTTGGCATAGGGCCGAGCCTCTAGCTCGGCACGAACTTCCTCTTGGCTCGGCACCATAATGAAAGGCTCGGCAATGAGTCCTTGATCGGCAATGCTTGACTCGGCTGGCACCACTTTGTCATTCTCATGCATGATTCGTTCTCCCCTCTTGTCAAATCCGACCCCTTGCTCAATCGCTAATTGCTATGCGTCAAGGGTGACCGACATGACTTGCTCGGCCTCCTCAACAACTTCCAAAAATCGGCACTCTTCCTCCTTAGCAATAGGGAACTTCATGGCTTTAAAAACATTGAACTTGATTACCTCACCATCAAATTCCATTGTAAGATTACCCGCGGCAACATCAATCTTCGTCCTCGCCGTCCTCATGAATGGCCGGCCAAGCAATAGTTGTGTGCATTGCTCTGGTGAGTCCTCCATCTCAATAATGTAGAAATCAGCTGGAAAGATTAATTCATTGACTTGCACAAGCACATCCTCCACATAACCTTCCGGATACTTGTTAGAACGATCCGCTAGTTGTATGATGACATTATCCTTCTTGAGAGGTCCAAGGTTCAACGTTTCATAAACATTGAGAGGCATCACATTAATCGATGCTCCCAAATCCAACATCACATCCTCAAACTTGGTGTTGCCGATCACACATGGAACATTGAAACTTCCGGGATCCTTCATCTTTGGTGGTAACTTTCTTTGTATAACGGCCGACACCGTCTCACTCATTCGTACCACTTGTGTCTCCCTTATGTGTCTTCGAGTAGTGCATAGCTCTTTGAGGAATTTTGCATATCGTGGCACTTGTCTAATGCACTCCAACAAAGGAATGTTCACTTCAACCTTCCGAAATACCTCCAACACTTCTTCATCGGATTTCTCCTTCTTAGATTTTGCGAAACGTGAAGGGAAGGGCATGCATGAGTTAGGCACACCTCCCTTTGTTGGATTGGTCGGAACATGCTCTCTCTTTGAAGTCGCGGAATCTCGCTCCATGTCATTCTTGCTTAAGGCTCGGCTTGGCCTTTCCGCAGCATCCCTTTGCTCGGCTGCTGCCCTTTGTAATTCCGGTGTCTCCGCCGGTAGTAGCAATGGCTCGGCTGCAGTCTCTACATGTTGCTCGGCTGCAAGGTGGCCGGTTGTGGTTCCAAATGGCTGCTCGGCATTAATGTCACTACCGGCAGCTTTTCCTCTATTTTTGGCTTGTGGCTCGGCTAATGTTTTACCACTTCGAGTAACAATAACTTGAGCTTGCTCATTCCTCGGATTCTTTATCACTCCACCCGGTAACTTTCCTTGCTCAGTAAACTTCCCCATAAAGTCCACGACTTGTCCCATTTGGGTTTTGAGTTCCCCAATATCCTTCGAGTGAGTTTGTTATCCCGCAAGTAATGCTTGAGTAGCACTCGAAAGAGATTGAATCAATGCCTCGTAGTTGGGGTTGCTTGTTGCTCCTTGAGATTGGTTCGGCAAGGGTTGGAATGTGGGGTGGCTCGGCTGTCCTTGGTGTGCTTGGTACGGCTGCCGTGGCACAAATGGTGCCCTTGGTTGGTAGGGTGCGGCAGCCCCTTGATTTGGTTGCATTGGTGCTCTAAGCACATTGTCATTGTTTGCCCACCGAAAGTTTGGATGATCATTGAACCTTGGATTAAAGTTCCCAAACCGTTGACCTCCTTGAAAGCCAATTGCATTGCACTCTTCTATGCCCTCATTCGATCCAAATTGAGGGCATTGCTCGGTCTCATGGCCCTCGGTGCAAATTCCACAAACACTTGCACGCTTCTTCATCAAATTACTCACCAAGTCGGTAAGCTTGTCCACTTTCTCCTCTAACTTTGAGCTCGAAGACGTCTCATGCACTTTCTCATTCCTTTGCACATTATTTCGTGCTATGCCAAATTGTTGGTTGTTCAAGGCACGAACTTCCAACAGATTCTTTGCTGGTGTTGCTCCTAATTCCAGAAAACTACCTCCCGCAGCTGAATCCAAAAACTCCCTCTCCATGACACGCAATCCCTCATAAAAATATTGCAATAAAAGTCCCTCACTTATGCCATGAGATGGGCACAAAGAGATGAGAGATTTGAACCTTTTGTAGTAATCGAAGAAGGTCTCGTCTCCAGCTTGCTTCACACTTGTAATTTGCTTCCTTAAATCAGTGATCCGTGAAGCGGGAAAGTACTTGAGCAAAAACTCGTCCACCATTGTGTTCCATGAGTTGATTCGGCCACTAGGTACTTCAAACAACCATTCCTTCGCTTGATCCTCCAATGAAAACGGAAACGCCTTCATCTTAAAGTGTTGCAAATCCGTACCTCGCGGACACATTGATTCGGTGGTAAAGTTAAACCACTGAAGATGCTTGTTGGGATCCTCGCTTGGCATTCCATAGAACGACTTTAACTTGTGGAGGAATCCACTCCTTAATTCTATCTCTCCGGTCTTACCGGCTTCAAGAGGAGGGTACACAATGTTGGAGGGTGCAGCCCCTCCTCCTCCAGTTACATGTCCATTCTGTGCTCTGATTGATGTCATAACTGCAGGTTCTTCAACTGATTCTGTAAAACACTCAAACTCGGGCCCCTGACTATCACACGAAGACGAGATCACAGATGGTGAGCTCGGCAATGAAGATGGTACGGCTGAACTGACTGATAGTGATGGTTCGGCAGAAATGGATGGCACGGCTAGAGTTGGTATGAAAACTACGATGGCGCGCTCTTGGTTCAAACGTTGCAATCGACCTTGGTTATCTCGTGTCCAAATATTAGATTCGGACATGCACTTTTTCTGAAATTTGCAACATTGAAACAAGTTAGAACCTTCGTAAAGAAATAAAATGCAAGAATATACATCATTACAAGCCACGGCATTGGCGATTACAAGCATATTTCAAACAGTTACACATATATACATTCGGCAAAGGCTCACAAATTTCGGCAAAGCATACATATATTCGGCAATAATAGAGCAAAAATCAAAACGTCCATGATCATGTAATCGCTAAGTCTAATTCCTTTTAAATTTGTTCTAACTCTCGAAGTACGTGGAGCTAGGGGTGGGCGTTTTGGCCCGAGGGCCCGAAAGCCCGACCCGAAAAACCCGAAAAAGCCCGAAACGGGCCGGGCTCTGATTTGCGAAGGACCGAACCCGAGAAAGCCCGACCCGAAGTGTGTAGGCCCGATCGGGCTCGGGCCCAGATTTTTGTCGGACCGAAAGCCCGAACCCGGCCCGATCCCTTAATGCTTGCCATGTGTCAGTTGTTAATTGGTCGATTATTAATTTAAAAAAAAAACCTAACCCTAGTCCACTCTCTTGACTCCTCAGCCGCTTTGTCTCTTCGTTTTCATCTCTTCATTTTCATTTTCTTCTCGTCTTCACAGTCCCACACACCTTCAACATCGAAGAAGAAGGGTTCTTCTCATCTTCACAGTCCCGCACACCTTCAACATCGAAGAAGAAGAAGAAGAAGACGAAGAGGAAAGTCGAGCGGCAATGAAGACGAGGATGAGCTCCTCCAGATGGCTCTCTGCGATTGCTCCGTCTCGCAGACCCGTCGCCTCGTCTAGCCCAGCCTCAGCCTCGCCTCACCTCGCCTCATCTCGCCTCGCCTCGCCTCGCCTTGCCTCAGCCTCAGCCTCGTGTCGCCTCTGCCTCTGCGTCGCCTCGCCTCAGCCTCAGTCTCGCCTCGCCTCAGCCCCGCCTCCGTTTTTGGGCCCGAAAAAAGCCCGAACAGGCCCGAACCGGCCCGAACGGGTTTTGGGTCGGTCCCTGAAGTTCGGAAAGCCCGAACCGGCCCGAGCCCGAAATTTCGGGCTTTGGGTCGGGTTACACAATTTTTGGGCCCGGCCCGACCCGTGCCCACCCCTACGTGGAGCAGAGGAGATAACGGTGCAATGGACTGATACAGCCCCCGGTAGTATCATGCTTAACCCGATATACCTCAAGAGTTAAACCACACAACATTTTTTTTATCTTTGAAGAAAATAGGTCACATATGTCAAGTTATGTTCTAGCGTCTAAAGTGAGGTGATGCTTCGGCACAAGCTGTTGACTAGGTCGTGCGGATTTTACGTTTCAAAGGTCATTACAATCACGGAGGGCGAACCCCCTACAGGAACCAGGCAGGACTCGTTGTTGGACACCACGGAGGGCGAACCCCCTATCGACTCACTCACCGAGAATGAACATCAGTCTATGGGCCTTGAGATCCAGTTAAACAAACCTGAGAACCATATCTATGATAATAACTTCCCCATACTTTG
This sequence comes from Potentilla sterilis, assembly GCA_963682095.1. Lineage (NCBI taxonomy): Eukaryota > Viridiplantae > Streptophyta > Magnoliopsida > Rosales > Rosaceae > Potentilla > Potentilla sterilis. Next base: position 36,998,998 of record OY821755.1, on the reverse strand, counting down.
TAAAACAAACACGGATCCCTAGCGGTCTCAAGTGTTGATTAAAACCGCCCTCAACCTCATAGAAGTAATACTATTACCGAAGAAACGCTTATATGCGTGGGGGGGAAGTATCCCGCGTTTCCCAATCTACATAGAAACGGCCTCCGACATAGCACCATTCACATGAAGGGTTTTGGTTATGATCAACAAAAGAGGCTTCACCTACATGTTACACTTTAGAAACTACAATAAACTCAAACATACACAACACTATCAACTTCCTAGAAATTAAACTAAGTGATTACCAACATACATCAATATATATCATGCAACTTTCAAAATTAGACTCTACATGCCGAAGCATATTTCTACTTTACAAAATCCCAAAATAAAATAAAAATTACAAACTTTACAATTATACCACAAAAATTTCCAGCAAACATATATACACAACAATAACATAAAACAAGCTTTTATAATCCCCGGCAACGGCGCCAAAAATTGACGAGTCGCCGAAGCGAGCATCAAGCAATAATAACCCTACAATCATTAGTAGTATAGACATAAGTAGGGATCGTTCTAAGCCGGGGATTAAGGGTACCTGAGATATGAAATTGTTAGTCAAAATATTCACACAATTATGTACAAAACGTCACACACATGGGGAAATAGGCACGGCAGCAAGCTGCCCTAAACTAGGTATCACGAAAATAAAAGTTGCTGAAAATAAATTCTAAGTCTAATATTTACAAGTTTTGGTCGACATCTTTCACACAAAGCACTCCACACTCAACTCATTTAACACATAAGATTCACACAAAAGAAGGTAAGGAACAAGTATTTAGCATGCATTGGACTTAAACAAGTTTCGACCTACAACTAGAACGTTTCCGATTTTACCTAGTTGAGAGACTTTTTCTTATGTTTTAAGATCGAGCTATTCGCATGGTGATCCTAAAAGTTATGCTACCTTATACAAGTAATAGCATTGAAGCACAAAAGTCTATAATCGAAAACATGTAAACAAGCAAGGTTGTCAATCATCTCATTTAACATGCAAGTTTTAGCTAAGGTTATACCCTAGGTGAGCACAATAGAATCAAAGCAACATACGTTTCATCTTTATTCATTCTACTCGGGTTAGATGAAACCTAACATCTAGATTTACTTGTTTGCCAAACAACACTAATGAGTCGGTTTTTAAGTCACGCCCTTAGATTACTAACCGATTTAAATCCTCAACATGCATCAATACCGCTGTCCTAATTATCTAAGTGTATTTATCTTACACGTTTTATACTACAAAATTAACATGCAAATTCATTGTTCCCGAAATTTAAACCTAAGTCTAAACATCGAATCAAACAATTCATCAACATACAATTCATAAAACCAATCTCCAATTTGAATCATACATAGACATATAATCCAAAACCAAAAATACAAAAGAGTTTCATAGACAAAACAATTCATAACTACATAAACAAAAGCTAAACCGAAAGAGGGGAGTGGATCACACTTTAGAAACCTTGGAGAGCTTCGTCTTGGTGTGGATCCGGTGGCGTATGGTGGTCGGATGGACTGCTGCACGGCAACAAAGTGGCTCGGCAGTAGGTATTTTCCAAGTTCGGCAGAAACTTGGTTGAGGGTGGTGGTGATTTTCGGCTAGGGTTTGTGTAGGATTTTTGGGGAGAATTTGGTAGAGCTTTGGCTTTGTGTTTTGGCTTGAGATGTGACCACTTTTTCTGTAGGAAAAGTTGGTATTTATAGGGGATAGGAAGAGAGGCTGCCGGCCACAACCCTAGATGCAAAAGGGATTCACAAAACCTAATGGGATTAGGTTTTGCAACCTTCCTTTCATAGTACAATTAGGTTTTCTATTTCTGAATTTTTCTTCAAGGCTTGGGCTTCACATCTTCATGGACTTCTTGTATGATCATTGGACTTCAATTGATAGGCCTTGATCCATCGAAAATGCCCCAAATGCCGGCAGCACACAAAGGCAGCAAATCTGCCAGAATCGGCAGCTTCTCCTAGCTTGACTAGGAGAACTTGTTTCTTCATGTTTTTCTTCAATGCCATGGCCCAGTGTCTTCCTCTTCCCTTAATAAGGCTTGAACCATTTTCACATATGCATTTGTGCACCATTAGGTCCATCAAAAACAGAAAACACGAAAAGGGGGCAGTAGGTTCCTGGAATCGGCAGCTTTGACCTTGTCGCAGTGATTCCGACATATCTCCATCTGTGGAGCTCCGATTGATGCGATTCCAAGTCTCACGTAAACTAGACACATATGGCCATCTCCCCATAAACTATCTCGATCAAACTCCTTGTGAATCGTCGGGAATGATTTTTCGAAGTTGGGACACAGTCCCAGGAAAATCCTGGAAGTCCCTGGATTGGAATGTTCGGACTGCGGTTTTGCAGCCATCTTTTGGGTGACTTCCCGAACTCCGATTGATCTGAAATTTTAATACAACATTCCTCAGTATATGAATATTAGGCACACAAAATTTCATAGAATTCGGACAAGGATAGATCACACTTTTGCTCATCTCAAAATTACGAAAAAGACATATTTTGCACTATTTTCCAGATTTCATAAACTTAGTCATTTTTCGGACAATTAAGCATATTTCACCAAAACTCTACCAAAATTGACACTAACTATATTATGACTCTATCTTACACAAATAAGGGTTAAACAAAGCATAAACTAGGGCATAAACATATAATATCGTCGCACATTGTGCTCCTATCAAACACACGATGACCCATTCTGCATATCTTGTTGCAATGAGGGGTGCTCTCATAATCGCTGAGGCACTCTGGACAAGCCTTGTATCCCCTAACAACGCTGCCCGACAACATCCCATAAGCAGGAAAATCACTGATGGTACCAATAATCATGGCATGCATCTGGAACGTCTCCTGCTTGTACTTGTCAAAAGTGGGATGACCAACGTCCCACAATACCTTAAGCTCTTCAATCAATGGTCTCATATACACATCGAGACATTTCCCTGGGTAACCAGGCCCCGGAATCAACAACGTCAACATATTATATTCTTTCTTCATGCACATCCACGGAGGAAGGTTGTAAGGTACCAAAACCACCGGCCATATACTGTATGAAAGACTCATGGTGCCGAAAGGGTTGAACCCGTCGGTTGAGAGCCCGAGCCTGACGTTTCTGACATCTGACGCAAAATGAGGAAACTCATTGTTTATATGCTTCCAAGCCGCTCCGTCAGAGATGTGTGTCATGATATTTGCGTCTCCCAAGTCCCGCTCACCGTGCCATCTCATAGCTTTTGTGGTGGTTTCTGACATGTACAACCGCTCAAGCCTAGCTCTCAACGGAAAATACCGAAGCACTTTCACAGGTTTCCTATTGCCTGCTCCCGTCAACTTATATCGGTCAGACTGACATATCGGACATGCGTCAAGGCTAGCAAGGTCATTCCCTTCTGCATCTTTACCCCAGAAGAGAACGCAGTCAAATGCGCATGCATGGATCTTAATGTAGGAAAGCCCTAGATCTTTGAGGATACTTCGGACCTTACGGTGATTGGTAGGATTACGATGACCCTCCTCCAACAACGAAGAAGTGTACTGTAGATATTCATCCACTTGCCTGATGCTCGATTTTGTCTCGACTTTAATCCTCATTACCTCCATCACACTTTGAAGAACTGTCTTCTCAGAACTTGAAGACACAGGGGTCTGTTGCAATGCAATCAGTTTGTTGTACTTGTCAAAGGCAGCAGTGTTGACAACTTGTGGGAACGGCTGCACCGGGTCATGCATATATTGTTCCCCGCGTACACCGCTTTCAAAAGGAAACACGTCGTTGACGAATGCCATTGTTGGATCGTTGGATGTACTACTACTGCCCGCCTAAAAAAACTGCCCATGATCATGCGATCCATCTAATGATGGCTCACCGTGATATATCCAACGTTTGTACTTCGGCCAAAACCCATTACTCTTTAGGTGCTCCCATACTGTCCTAATCGGAAATCGACACATATCACTGCGACACTTACATTTCTTGCACGGGCAATAATGGTAATTCCCGTTTGCATTTTCCTCGACGAACTGCAAAAAATCCACAACTCCTGTAGTGTATCGTCGGTCATGCCTTGGAAGCGAAATTCAACTCTTATCTCGATCCATATATAGCCTGATAATAATATATATGTATAACTTTAATTAATAATAAATTAATTAACACATATATATATTACAATATATATTATTATCAATATCAACTCATATATATATATACCATTAATTAACAACCATTATTTAAGTTCATTACACTATCAACAACCATTAATTAACATATTTATATATATTTTAACACTAATTAAAATAAAATTATTAAATTAAAACACATAATTATACTCTAACTGAAAATCAACTCAACTACAATTCAAATTCAACATATATACATACATTCTAAAACTAAAACAACAACAAAACAAAAAATCACTTACTATATCAAAATCACTAAAACTCAAAATCAACTCAACTAAAATTCAAAATCAATATATATACACATATACGTACCTATATATAGCTCCACAATGTAAGAGAGGACGGATTTCAACAATACCCACAGATTTTTCACTCTTTCTCCCGTTTTTTTCTGTTTTTTTTTTAAATGAGCAGCTTCTGTCCAGATCTGAAAATATAAAGACTTATAGCCGACGAAAATGTCAACTTTCGTCGGCCAAACTTTCTAAAGTTTTCGTCGGCCAAACTTTTTAAAAGAAAGGCCGACGAAAATCCAAATCGTCGGCCATTCTTGGGGTATAGCCGACGAAAAATATTTTTTAGTGATGAAAGAAAAAATCGTCGGCCATTCTTGGGGAATAGCCGACGATTTTTTATTTTTGCCGACGAAAGAAAAAATCGTCGGCCATTCTGGGGAATAGCCGACGAAAATAGTATGTCGTCGGCGGTTTTTTGTTTTTTTGTCGGCTATACTGTTTTTTCTGGTAGTGGCATGCCGATATCCCCCATGGCGTGACCGTGGCGAGTACTCAGTCGGTGGGCCACGTGCTTGTAGATGGGGAGCAGACTATTGTCTGTGATGAACCGGAGGCTACCATGACCGCTGTAGAGATCGCTACCTTCCGGGAGCGATGGAGGATTCCTGACTAGGTAAAGTTGCGCCCGTTCGCTCCCGCTGAGTCAGCCTGTAATTCGGAGGAAGGCTGGGTTGCCGTTCATGAAGACCAGCTTAGGCACGGTTTTTCCCTCCCGCTGCCGGATTTTGTGCAGTATCTGCTAAGTGCCTTGTAGATATCTCCGGTGCAAATTCCCGGGAACCAATGGAGGCAGCTGCTGAGCCTCGGCTGCCTGTACGAGCTGTGCGACATGAGCTGCCCCACGGTGAACGAGTTTCGGGCCCTGTACAGGCTGTCGTACTCAAAGAACAGCAAGTCTCAGGGGTGCGTTACATTCGCCGCCCGGGATTTCAAACCGGTTATCAAGCATCTACCCTCCTGGTTGGCGAAAGACTGGAGGAAGAAAGTGGTGATGGCAGGAGGGAGATGGCAAAAGAGGCTCCACTCTCACCGGGTTCCCCGAGCTTTTCAACCGATCGGGGACGAGTCGTACGTCCTATCCGACTTGGAACGGGATAGGATTGTGCGGATTTTTGGGTGCTGGTCCGAGCTGGAACGAAGTTCATATAACTTCATCCGGTGGGAAGTGTTGAAACGGTGCGGTCTGGGGAGGGATCCCGATGGGTGTGGGCATATCTGACTGATTGATTCCGGGTTTATACTTTATAAGTTTTCTCTAATCCTTGCTTTGTTGGTTCGCAGGTGCATCTTCCCGGGTGGTCATCAAACCTCGCGAGACACTATCTATGGATGGTGAGGATCTCTTCAACAGGCTGCAGGGGATAGGTGAGGCTGCGGCAGGGTCCTCGATCAATCGGGAGACCGGCGAGCGAACCATCCACGAAGAGCCCGTGGCCCTGGACGTGGCAGACGGGGACTAGACTCTGGTGCGTGATAAAGCTCCTGCCATGGGCCCTGGAAAGGGGAAGGGCACTGGAGGACCGCCCAAGGTCTCGGGTGGAGCAGGCAGGATCCCCATCGGTTGGGACCTATGCCGGTGGTGGGGAGGGCCGGACCTGCCGCTGGTGATTCAGCCCGATCTTCCCTCCTTCAGGTAGATCAGGGTGAAAAAAGGACCCGGGCCCGGGACCTGTCTCTCGCCGCCCTTGTGACTTTTTCCAGTCGATCCCTGGGGAGAACCTGGACAAAAGGCTGAAGCTGACAAGCGCTGCCAGTACCGCCCGGGGTACGGCTGGTGCCGGTGCGAGCTCATCCGGGCTGGAGGAGGGTGTACCGGAGCAGGGGAACGTTCCTGCTGCGGGGTCAGATCCATCTGACCCGTTCCTCCGGAGGTTGCTTGCGGACTTGAAGGACATGGGGCTGGGGAAAAAAGGGGCCCCAGGGAGCCATCCGGAGACATCCCGACAAGAGAACCAGAAGATGGTCCTCCGGGTAAGAAAAGCTATTGATCCTCTGTTGTTTTGATATGTTGGTACTTTTATCTCATTGTTGACCGGTACCTGTCGTCATGTAGCTGTTGTACAACTTGTACCAGCCGGATGCAAGTGATGAGCTGCCGGAGTTGAAGAAGCAGGTGGCGGCGCTGACCAGCGCCCGGGACATCCAGGAGGCAGAAAGGGCCAAACTTCAGCGGGAGAAAACCCGGTTGGAGGGTAGGGCCAGGAAGCAGGTGGCCAAGCTGGAAGGCCAAGTTCGGAGCTTCGAGGAGGAGAAACAGCAGCTGGAGGAGGAGAAAGCCGAACTGGAGGCCAAGGTGGAGGAGCTTCGACAGGAAGCTGCGGTGGTGGCTAACTCAACTGGCGGGGCGGCGAATGAGGATGATCCGGAGCTGTTCGAGCGGGTTGTCAAGAAATATCACGATAGTGATGTGTATCGGCCAGGGAAGCAGGTATCACAGATGCCTTCGAGGAATGGAAGGGAAGGGATATCTAGATACGGCTAAGATGCCGTTGCTACAGGAGGATGAGCCGGACAAGAGGATGAGCCGGAGGAAGAGGAGGGTGTCCAAGAGGCCGATCCCGCCACTGAGGGTGTCACAGCCGTGGTGGATTTGGAGGCCGTAGGGGTTGAGGCTTGAGAGGAGGAAGAGACAGCTCCTCCTTAGCTTAGGATTTAAACTTTTGTGCACCATTTTCCTTGTACGCAGTTCTTACGATTTAATAGAATTAGTTTTGCTGGATGAGCGATTGCATTGTTATATATATATCGGTGGTTTTTTTTATATACCGGTGGTTGTTATATATATTGCATTGTTTTTTTTTTTTGAATACCGGTGGTTTGCCTTTGATCATACTTGAATAAAATTTAGAATATATAACCGACATGCTACACTGGTTGAACCATTTGTAATGCCAAGACAATTGCGGTAGGCAGATTAGCACCTAGTCCGAGACATAAGGCCTTATATGGAAATACCGTTTCGAATCAGACTTACCCCGACCTTCTCTCTCAGGTAGCTTGACCAAAAAACTCTTTTAGAAGTGAAAGGCATTAGTCCAGCAGTGTAGATATTCTTCATGTCATTGCGGGCCGGGTTTCTCTTTCCCATGTAAGACTGGACATACGAGTGAACCAGCTGGTTGATTATATCTCTACTTATCTTTTTTGAAGCAACTTCAGGGCTGATTGCAATATGGTAGTGATGCAGATCTCGTTCAGCAATTTCCACAAGAAAGTGATTCGCTCGGACTTGGATTCTCTTACCAACGGCACCAAACTGTGGTCTTAGCGGAAACCTAACCGCCCCGGTCGACGACGGAGGAAGCTCTGCCGGAGTAGGAGCAGTCAACGTGAGCCTCTTCTCCCGCTAGGTGTGGATTTTGAGCAGGCTGTGAGGCCTGCTGGACCGCTCTCGTGTTGTGTCCGGGAATGTATACCAACCTTGCTCCCGGGCGGTTTCTACCTGATATCTCTGCAATTTGTCACTGCGGACTAATCCTTCCACCGTTGTCTTGAGGGCGATGCAATCGTTTGTCCGGTGGGTAGCCTCGTCATGGTAAGAGCAATACTTTCCAGTTTGCGCCATTGTCAAGTTCCCTTTTGGGTGTTTCCTTTTTGGTGGCGGGGGAATGACGTTGCCGTTCTCGTACAGGATATCCTCGTACGAGGCAGTTAAGGTGGTGAAAACCTCCTTGCCTACTGCTGGCATGATCGCGAGGGGGCGCTCTTGTTGTTGTTGGTAGGGTACGGGTCTCTGTCCTCCCCGGGAATTGTCATAAGCGCCTCCCTTGCTCTGGTGGTTCGGTTGGATGGGGTAGCTTGATTATGGCCCTGTTGGCGGCTCCTGTTTTCTTGCCATACAAGAGTCGGTTCCTCCTGCTTTCTCTTATGTTGTCGGTTCCCGTAGTTTTCATGGTCCACCTGGACATGTCTGATGGCCATTGCCATCAGCTCGTCATAACCCTGCGGGATCTCGACCCATACGGCATAGGAAAACTTGTCGGGCCGGAGACCTTATTTGATATCCATCTCGGCGATCCCTTTGTCCAGGTTTCTGACCCCGGCTGTGGCTGTTTGCCAACAGTTGACGAATGCTCTCAGCTCTTCACCATCTGCCTGTCTGCAGTTGAAGAGGATTGTCGAAGTCTGAGCCCCTTCGACTCGTAGGATGAAGCGACCGACGAATCGATCGGCCAACTGCTAGAAAGCCTTTATGAAGTTTGCTGGTAACTCATAAAACTAGCTGAGTGCTTCTCCGGATAGAGTTTCTTGGAATATGTTGCAGCACACGGCATCGGAATATCCTTTTGTACACGTTTGGGACCGGAAGCTATCTAGATGCTGGTATGGGCAACCGACCCCGGAGTATGTCAATTTTAACAATTTTTGGGTACCTGACCTTCCGGACTCCAGTACCCAGCGCGAAAAAGGTCTGGTCCGCTAGTTGAACCGCGCACTTTCCTGCGGTCGCGCCGCTCGCTTTTTGCTCGTCTTTATTTGGGCCTGCATGTCTGACACAGAGTCAGATAATACTTGGAGGGCCCGTGCGGTTGCGCTTATGGTCGCGTCCTCCAGAGGGGCGTGTGGTTGTTCCGAAGTTGGAGCGCCCGGGATTTCCGCTTCCGCTGCGTGGGTGCTTGCTCCTCCCGATGACAGTCCCTTCTCTGGAAATCTCTTCGATTTTGGCACGCGCGCCCCAATAACGCGGCGTTCACCGTTTCCATGTCTTGGTACTGGGCGTTAGCCTCCGCTCTGTCTCGATCTGCCTCCGCGCGCAGACAGTTGACCTCCTCCCTCATTAGTTCTACCTCTCATGCCATGTCGTACTGGTCGGGGCTGAAATAATTGTCATGGTGGTCATCGTTGGCCGGACTATCCTCTCCATCAGTTGGTTCATCGGGGGATGTGACTAGGGGTTCCGGGTCCGGGGAGTAGGGGATTTCCTCCGGACCCTTCCCGCGCGTATCTCTGCCGGACGCTCTGGGGATGTCAATCGAGCCCGGGTTGGTGATGGTTGTCGGACTGTTATTCTCGGGGAGTAGCTCCCGCGCGAGAACCGGAGTCACGATGAGCTCCTGCCCTGGAATCCGTTGTTCCTCTGCCAAACCTTTTCCTCGATCTGCTGCTTGCGAACTCCCGGCCATGCTTTTGGTATATCTCTCTGTTTCTGGATTTCTTCGAATCGATCTCCCGCTCGCTGATAGAGCAACACAACTTTTTGAAATCTTCCCACAGACGGCGCCAATTGAATCTGTCTGAATCTGGAGATTCATAGATACCGGTGGATCTTGGTGTAACCTTCCTGCAAATCCTGCTAACTAAGGGAATACCGGGCAGGCCGGTCTATTCCGCTCCGATGCTTAAGTCAGTATAGTTAATCAACTGAACACTTAAGGCGGGAATAAGTTAGTTGGAGTATTGATTACCTATTTATGATAGTAGTTGTAGATCTTATATAGGCTGCCGGTCGTGAGAGCTGGCCTCATTCTTCGATATGGGACTGGTTCCCTTCTGTACACAATATGGGACTGCTCTGGTCCCCTGTTAGATGGGTCGGCGCCGGGGCTCTCGGGCCCCTTTCCCGGAACTAACCTGCTGGGCCGTACGCCCAGGTGCTCGTGATCCGTTCCCGGCCCTTGGCCCGGGCCCGGGGGTCCTGGCAGCGGGTCTGGGGGGCTGGGTAGCCACCTTGCGGCTACTGTCAACAGTATATATCTTTATGCTATGGTTATCATATAAAGTAGCTAATCAGATTAAATTTGAGTTGCCTTGTGAGATGGGACTCAAGTGGTCTGACTAGTATATAAAGGGGTCCCTGTGCAAGCTTCAAGATTAACGTATAAAAGTCATTTGTCACAGTGAGTACTAAAGCTGGAGTATTGCATAGAAGCTTTCCTTTGTAGAAGACTAACGGCACTCAACGTGAACAACCAAGGTACTCTACTGTCCATGATTGTGTTCTCAATTGTATGTGTGTGCTGATAACATGAGACAATGTGTTTGTGCTTATTTGTGGTTACAGTTCAATATTCATGACCGTTCTTTATTGCCTCCCAAAGTGGTACATTTCCCTCCGAGTCTCTACTGTTAGAAAGGGCTCCATAGTCCAATAGTAGAAGCACACAGTTCTCACTTCCTTTGGATGAAGCTATATGCAGAGCTGTTCTTCCATTGTTGTCTGATTCATTCGGATCCAAACCCCGTTTCAACAACTGGTGCAACAACATGTCATCTCCTCTAATTGCTGCAAAGCATAGACTGAGAGGTAGATCCATTCTACCATGAGCTAGCATTTTTTCAATCTCCAACAAAACTCCCTCCATATATGGAGCCTTGGTATCACTACCAGATCCGAGGGCATAGCCGACGAAACAATTTTCGTCGACTATCCCGAAATTTCGTCGGCTATACCTTCTGCCGACGAAATTTTCGTCGGCTATAATTCGTCGGAAAAACGCCGTCGGCTATACCAATGGCCGACGAAAAAAAGGAAATCGTCTGCTATATGCGAGTATGGCCGACGACTTTACCGACGAAACATCATTTCGTCGACCAAACCTTGGCAAAATATCCGACGAAATTCGTCGGCTATTTGTTCTGAACTATAGCCGACGATTTCATCTATTTCGTCGGTTATTCCCTCAAAATATATTAATATTTTAATAGGCATTAATTAGTTATAGCCGACGAAATAAGGTAATTTTCGTCGGCTATAAGACTTATAGCCGACGAAAATTGGTAAAAATCGTCGGCTATAATGCTTATAGCCAACGAAATAATGCCAAAATCGCCGGCTATTCTTACATTTGGTTAAAAAAAAAATTAAATTATTTTCTAAATTACCATTCCAAGCAACCTGCAAATCACAAAGACAGTCCATGCATTTGCACCAACAAGAAACACGTCTAAATGACTTATTATTTAATTCGTTCCAATATACATAAAATATAACCATAATCATCACCTAAACCACTAAAGTCCACCAGGTCATCCCCAGCATCCTACTCTCCATCATGCTCGTCATCCTGCTGACCGAACTCGGGAGGTTGAGGCATTGGAGGTTCAACTAACGGCTGAAACGGGGGCGGGGGTTCAAGGCTTTGTTGTTGTGCGGTGAACATCTCATACCACCAGTTTTGTTGGCCAGCGTAGTTGTGTTGCCGAATTCTCTCGCATTCAGCAAGCCAACTGGACAGATCTAAATAATACTGCTGTGTTCTCCGGTGGTGCTCTTGTGTTCTGCTGTGTAGCTCCTGTGATCTGCGTTGTTCCTCTTGTGATCTCTGGAACTCGGCCGCCAACCTGGCATTTTCTTCTGCCAATCTCCGCACTTCCCCCTTCACCTGTTGGCTCTCCCCGCCTCCCTTCTTTTGACCTCCCTTAGTGGTCTTCAGGAGCCCTAGTCCAGAACTTCCCAAACCCCGGCAGTAGTAGTTGTTTGAGCGGTTTGGGAAGGCTGCGTCGAACATCCTCGCTGCCGTTTGGACATCGGACCGGTCGACCTGGCGCAGGGCTTCTTCCAGATCTGCCTCTGAAATGTTCGGTTGTTCTCCCGAACTACTTGCTGGAACACCTCTTCTTCGGCACCCTCTCCTAATTGGACGGGAAAAAAAAATTAATATTCTAACAAATATATAATTAAGTAAAATTAATAATTAAAATTTTAAAATCGTAATGAACGACTTACGAGCTGTTCTGTCGCTTGTGGATAAGCGATCTTGAACGTCTCCACGTACGGGTTGCTATCAGGATGATCTCTAAGCACCTCCTCCTGATATTGTGCAAACGGCCTAGAACCAGCATGATGGGGGGTTGTGTTCCGGCGGCGGTTCTCAGAGTTTATCCGAGAACGTTGCTTCAAACAAATAATAAAATGTTAGAAAAATGCATCAAAAAATATTAGTGTAATAATTATAAAATAATTAAACTAATAATTAAAATTTTAACAAAATAAACATTTGTAGTGAAGTTTAGTATTTACCTGCATAACTGGGTTGTTGAAGTCTACTGTCTTCAACCAACGCCACTCGTACTCCCTGAACATGAGCTCTCTGGGAGTACCCATACGACCAAGGTTGTCGTATTCGTTATAGTGGGAACGGAGCTCGTTCTTCCACTCTTTAAACCTACGAAAAAAACAAAAGTGCATTAGAAATATTATTAATATCATAAAATATTAATAATTATAAGATGAGGAATTCCCAACGTACCTCGAGTTCTGCACGGTGTCCGCCCAATCCCGCTTGTGTTCGGCAATCTCGAAGAATGTCTGAAAAATAATTCCAGTATTAGTTTTACAATTATAATAATACCGAAAATTATTAAATATTATGATAAATAAATTAATTTTTTTAAATTACTCACCGACGCGGCGTTGTTCACCTCCCTCTTTATCTCTTCGGGCACATCAGCCCACTGGGTCCACAACATAGGGACTCTGTCCCTAATCAGTGCCCCCACGCAACCCGAGTAGTCGCGTTTTTTCTTCCCCTGAACCTCCTGATTAGGAGGTTCGTTGATCTGGATCCTCCCCCTCAGCTCAACAATTCTCCTGAGCGTGTCAGAACATATGACACCTCTCGTGTTCCTTGTTGAACTGCTAGCGGCTGTCCCTATCACATAAACGACGATTGGTTAATAAAATTAAATATTAGTGCGTTAATTTTAATAAAACATTTAATTAATAAAATCGAATGTTACCTGAACTCGATGACCCGTCTGTCGACTTTCCTTTTCTCCTCGCCGAAATCAGGAGGGCAGGGTTCTCAAATGGCTGATGCTGGTATGCCTCCGCAGCACTCACGTACTGAGGCATATCAGGCCATATGGGCACACCACGATAGTCGACCTCCGGTATCGCAGGAATGTTGTACGGGAGGTACAGCTGGTTTGGGAGAGTAGGACCGTCAGTCGAGTCACCAGCAGACGTCGTCGGACTCGTCATCGGCTCCCGATGAACCTCAGGCATACGAACCTGAGGAACGTCTGCAGCTATCTCGTCCTGAAATAGCTGCCGACTGAACCTCGGAGCATCTGGCCCGACAGGCGGACACTACCAGAAAAGGCGTCATAGCCGACGACGCCATCTCGTCGGCCTTTTCCATTAATTCGTCGGCTATAGTCATAGCCGACGAAGTATCGTCGGCTATTCTCTCGTCGGGACTGCTCCGTCGGCTATAGTATAGTCGACGATACACCAGGTAAGTCGTCGGCTTATAAAACACTAGGTATAGCCGACGACAACTTCGAACATTGCCGACGACAAGATCGTCGGCTTCAACAATTACGTAATTGCCCCTAACCCGAAGTATAGCCGACGACGCTGTCGTCGGCTATCCGTCTGTTATAGCCGACGACACTATCGTCGGCCATACCAATCGCCGGTACCAGAACGGCTTTTTTTGCCGGAAGCCGGGAAGGTATAGCCGACGACATATGTCATCTTCGTCGGCTATAACAGTTATAGCCGACGAAATTTGGTAAAAATCGTCGGCTATAGCCTTTATAGCCGACGAAATAATGCCAATATCGTCGGCTATAACCCCTAAATAATTAAAAAAATTTAAAAATTTAACTCGGGCCCAATTTCACTTCGTCTTCGGTTTAGCTGCAGAAAATGCACAACAAACATCCAAATATCCAACAAATATCCACATCAATCCATCCCTAATATCCTACATACTGTACAAATTAACCCCCTAACTACTCATCATCACCCCCTAAACGCGTAGCGTCGTCGACCGGATCGTTCGAGTTCCGGTGGCTATGGCTGTCCTGATCGGCTGGCGTACTCCGATGCGGGGGGGGGAGTGGGGACGACGAACTGGGGCATCTGTGGCGGAGGCGGGGGCTGGAGTCCAGCCTGCTGGGCCTCCCAAGACTGCTGCATCCATCGGTACATCTCCGCCACAGATGCGTCTCTGGCCTGCTGCGCCGAAGCCTCCGCGGCCCTCGCCAACTCCGCCTGCTGGAGCGCCTCCACCGCCCTCGCCAACTCCGCCTGAGTCCTATGCAGCTGCGTCTGCAAGTCTCCTCTCGTCGAAGTCGCACGCTGCGTGCTGGGATTGGCCGGCGTGTACTTGAGAACCCCATCTCCCGCCGCGCCTAGGCCTCTCTGGTAGAAGTAGTTGTTCCCCCTCCCTACCGCCGCGTGCATGATCTAAGAGGCCAAGCGCGGCTCAAGGGTGTCGATCGTGGAGGCAAACTCCGCGATAGCCTCGTCGGACGCCCCGTCTCCCAGGGTGTCTCGCGCGATCCCGAAGGTGATCGCGTCGGTCTCCGCATCTATTTCCGCCTAATTGACAAGAAAATATATATAATAAACGAATTAAAAAAAATATATATAAATTAATTTAATGAAACACTTTTATTGAAGATGGGCGAATACTTACCACTTGGTCGGGACGCCCCGGATACATCTGCGCATGAATCCACGACAACGGCCTCAGCGGTCGGTCCCTCCTCGCCATCTCTGCCCACTGCCTCTAGGAGCGGGCGCCGCCGTGGTGGGGGTGCTCGTTCCTCCTGCGGTTGTCGCTGTTCGTCCGCGAGATTTTCTGTATTATAAGAACGAACATATAAACGCAAATATAAATTAGTAACTAAATTAAAATATTACGAACTAACCAAAATAAAATTATTAACTAATTTAGTTACTAACTAATTTAATTTAATTAGTAACTACTTAACTAACTAATTTAATTTAGTAACTAACTAACTTACTAACTACCTAATTTAATTTAATTTAATTTAGTAACGAACTAACTAACTACGTAACTAACCAACTAACTTAATTTAATAACTAATAACTAACTAACTAACTAATTAATTTAATTAAGTAACTACGTAATTTAATTATTAAATAACATTAAAAAGTTATATACTAGCAGGCTAAATTTTCTTACCGAGACCCTGTCGCTCCCGAAGTAGGCTACCAGCCATAGCCACTCGTACTCCCTGTACCGGAACTCGTGGGGGGTTGCACCTCGCCCCAAGCGCTGCTCCACATGGTACGTCCTGTAGTGCGTGGACAGCTCGTTCTTCCACTCGGAGTACCTATATTAACAAAACACAACTGTTAGATATATTCGTACACTGCCAATAAATATATTTATACAAAAAAAAGCAAAACACATAACCTGTTCTTCAGCTGCTCGTCTCTCCACCAGTCCAAGGTAGGATGGACTCTAAACCATTGCTGCAATATTATAAATTAATTAGAAAATATTTTTATATAGTTATAAGGACTGAATTCATAAATATTTATTTTCTATAATAAAAATCATATTTAACTCACCGACAGTGCATTGTACACTCGCGCCTTGATCTCATCGGGCACAGAGCCCCAGTCGGGCCACAACAGTGGGACCCTGTCCCGCACGAGCATGCCCGTCGCGTTGATGTACTTGGTGGTGGTGTCTCTCCGCTCAATCGGGCGTCCATCCTCACCGGGACCGGGCAGGATCTCTCTGATCCCACCGGCCAGCTCCCTCTCCAGGGTCGACATGTTCGCTGGCCCTCTGGTCCGTCTCGTCCCCGCGGGTTTATTGACGAGGACGCCTGTTAAAATGAACACATAGTTAAATAATTATTTAAACTAACTAATTAAATAATTAATTAAACAATCTAAATAATTAATTAAACTAACCAATTACCTGCGTCGTTGTACTGCTTGTCCTTCTCACGAACGGCCCACAGGCCGCGGCAGTCCTCTGAGTCGAAAGGACTGTAGAAGTAGGCCTCCTCCCAGGGAATCTCGTGGGGCCGGTCGTGCCTCCAAATCTGCCTCCCCCTGGCGTCGTACTCAGGGATGGCAGGGAGGAACTGGACCATGTACATCCCCGATGGCGGAGACATACGGGGCGTGGACCCTGAGGGGCCTGCTCCCCCTGACGGTGGGCCCCGTAGCTGTGGACGCTGTCGCTGTGGGGGGACAGGGAGCATCTCTGGAGGGTCCAGATCGGCGCGCGGTGGGGTCGGCTGCCGATCCTGGAACAGTGCTGAAGTGCACTGGGGTCTGGTGGCTCTGCGTCCTCCTCCGACACTCGAGTCAGGGCCCGCTCCCGTCGACTCATACGAGGAGCCCCCACGTGGATCGCTCGGGGTCAATCCCATCAAGGTCTCCTCTCGTCGACTCATAGGCCGGCCTAGGCCCCGACGACCGCTGGATCCGCTCCCCCCACGGCTAGATCCTGCCTGAGCGTCGGGGTCGCTCTCGGTCCGTCTGCCAAGCCATCGGTCTACAAAGCGACGGTTTCCTGCACAATTAGTATATAAATTCCATAAATTACACAAAAATTCCACAAAAAAATTAAAAACTTCATTCAATGTATATATACCTAATTATATATATACGTACCTAAATATATTTATACCTAATTATATATATATATTCCGAAATATAACACAAAATTCCTTAAATTTCACAAAAAAATATAAATTTTTTTTAAATATATATATACCTAATTATATATATATACATAACTATATTTATACCTAAATATATATATATATATATTCCGAAAAAAAAATATATATATATATATATATATATCCTCCTAAAAATTACACAAAATATTTATACCTAATTATATATAAATTAGTATATAAATTAGTATACTAGTATATAAATTCAACAAAATTCCACAATTAGTATATAGAAACCATAAATTTAACAAAAAATCCACAAAATTAGTATATAAATTCCACAAAATTAACAAATTTAACAAAAAATCCACACAATTCCATAAATTTCACACAAACCCTAAATTCCACAAAAAATTCACAAAAACCCTAAAATTCACAAAATTCGACAAAATTAATAAAAACCCTAAATGAGGCTCGATCGGGACTACCTGACATGGTGGTGCAGTCTGGACGAGGACCGGTGGTGCGGTGCGGCGGCGGCGGCGGCGGCGGCAGGGGGTTTCGGGTCGGCTAGGGGCGGCTGCGGCTGGGCGGCTGCAGCAGGGGCGGCAGAGGCGACGCAAGGCAGGGGCGGCTACGGCGGCAAGGGAAACTACGGCGGCTCGGGGCGGCGGCGGCAGGGGGTTTCGGGTCGGGGAGGGGTCGGGCACGACGGGGAGGGGGCGGGGAGGGGGAGGGTAGGGAGGGGGAGGCTCGGTCGGCGTCGGTGGTGGTCGGTCGGCGTCGGGGAGGGACGGGCGGCTGCGGCAGTGGGGATTTAGGGTTTCTGGAAAATGAGGGAGGCGCCCTCTGTTTCGGTTTAAATCGAAGGACTATAGCCGACGATGTTATTTTAATTCGTCGGCTATAGTTATAGCCGACGAATTTCGTCGGCTATACTCTGACGGGCCGGGCCGAAATCCGGGCCGGGCCGAAGTTGGGCTTTGCGGGCCGGTTATAGCCGACGAAGTTAAGAATATCGTCGGCTATAATATGCATGTCGTCGGCTATAATATGAATCTCGTCGGCTATACTTTACGCTCTCAGCAGCCGTCAGATCTCGCCCATCCAACGGCGGACAATGAAACGGCGCGGATCGCAAAAGTTTAGCCGACGAAGTTAAGGATTTCGTCGGCTATTCCCTGGTCAACTGCTTGGTCAAACCTCTAAACGCTTTAAAACGGCAATTGGCCCGTCTAGATGACGTTTTTTGGCCTGACCTTCAACAGAGAATAGTTTCAAATCGATGCGACGCAACTAACCGTATAAAAATTTTCCTCCAAATATTTACCGACCGTCAGGCTACCCATAGGAAAACGGAAGTAAAAAACACCTAACCGCAGCATTCGGCACACAGATTTTGTCGGAATCTTCCCATTTTTCAACCGTAGTCGTATTTCAATATTTCGGTCGTATCTTATTTCACGACACTTTTGCATTTGAACGGTCTACGTATGGTAACTATTTGAAACTATACATTCACTTAAACACTTAGTAAATAAATTAAGGAACATTAGTGCATATGTTCCGATTTCGAATCTAAAAGTTTGGAAAATCTATTCCAACCGTCAGATATCACCGTTAAGATTAAATACATGTATGAAAAAAAATCCAACTACATCTGACAACGTTAAAGGCTCGATCGGGACGGTCAAACTGCTTGGTCAAACCTCTAAACGCTTTAAAACGGCAATTGGCCCGTCTAGATGACGTTTTTTGGCCTGACCTTCAACAGAGAATAGTTTCAAATCGATGCGACGCAACTAACCGTATAAAAATTTTCCTCCAAATATTTACCGACCGTCAGGCTACCCATAGGAAAACGGAAGTAAAAAACACCTAACCGCAGCATTCGGCACACAGATTTTGTCGGAATCTTCCCATTTTTCAACCGTAGTCGTATTTCAATATTTCGGTCGTATCTTATTTCACGACACTTTTGCATTTGAACGGTCTACGTATGGTTTCGGTCAATATACTTTAGCCGACGACTTGCAAGTCGTCGGCTACAGTATAGCCGACGAATTGGAAGTCGTCGGCTACAGTATGGGCATTATAGCCGACGAATTATGGTCCATTTCGTCGGCTATAACGCTGATCTTTCTGAAAATTTGCCATTTAGGGCCTGAAAATTGCCTATTTCACCTGATAAATTCCTGAATATCGCACAAACAAATCAATACAATTTCCCATAAATTCGGAAAACGGTAATTAAGGACAAAAAATATTTTCATACATGCATGCACCATCGTACACAAATACATACATAAATAGTATACTAAGGATGATAATCAGAATCATCCTCATCACTTGAGTCAGACGTAGTATAGTAGTTAATATCTGGCAACCGGTGCTCGTACTCGTCGTCTGAGTCATCGTCGGCCTGATATAGACGATTCGGATTAACATCATACATGGGCACCTGACCCCTAGGAAGTCGGACCACTCTGCCCGGCGTCACATTATTATCGCGGATGGTGGAGGATTCCGGAATGTCGCCGGCGTCCGGCTCTTGGTATGCGGTCGCTTCTTGACACTCTGTGCTCACACCAAGTGTGGTAGCACTGTATATGTCTCGCTGAGACACATGGTTAACTACCTTCCACGTGCCTTTGTTCAAAGGATCGTCAAGATAAAAGACCTTTTTGGCCGCTGTGGCGAAAACAAAGGGGTCGTCTTCATACACACTAGTGGCGGTATTCACCGAAAGTATGCCGTACTGATCGATCCGTATGCGGTGCGGCCTAGTATCAAACCATCGACACTTGAACAAGTGGACTTTCATGCGGTTCCCATAAATGAGTTCAACAACTGACTGTAGGACACCGTAAAAATCCACGCCCCCCTCTGCACCATCCACCATCACCCCACAATTCTGTGTTTTGCGTTCCCCGTCTCTAGCTTCACATATATACTTAACGCCGTTGACATCACACATTGGGCGGACTGTGGAAGATATCGGCTTCATCGACAACAGCCTCAATTCCTCTGAGTAATTTGTATGACCACCACTCGCAGCCACTTGCATCAGCTGAAAAATATAACTCAAATCACTCGGTGTGTTTATGATTAAAGAATAGGGAACTGTAAAAGAAAGCCATCTAATATATATATTTATACACTTACCCATTGTGGAAAATAGTCTGCAAACGTCGTGTTGTGGTAGTCGACATCACCGCGAACTTCCTTGCAGTGAAGATGGTGACGTTTCCAATATTGTACCTCCGGACAGTTTATTAGAACCCACCAGTGGGCAATCCCTACCTCATGGTCAGGCAACTTGTCCACACCCTTTTTCTTGAAGCTTCCGTATGGTACAACAGAGTTGGCGACGATAGATAGGTTGAACTCGGGGTCATCTCGACTTGGATGTTGTGGGGGGTCCTCCATCGCTCCCAAGTACAACTTGGCGTACGTTACACACTCATGCGCAATGTAAGCTTCAGCAATACACCCCTCAGGCGCAGATTTATTGTGCACATATTTCTTATAGTCTCCAAGTTGTCTGCAAGGTTAACAAGTGCATGTTAAGAGCATGCAACTTTTATTTAAAAACATGTATAAATCAAATTTATGAATAACATGTACCTTTCGATGGGATACATCCAAGTGTAGTGTACGGGACCGGTAAGCAACAATTGTTGGGGAAGATGGATCATCAGGTGAGGCATGATGTCAAAGAAGTTTGGGGGAAATATCCTCTCGAACTTGCACAAGATAAAAACGATTTCCTCATGCATTCTCATGAGGTCTGATTTTCTAACTTCTCTAGCGCATAACTTCTGGAAGAATCTTGACAACGCCACCAACGGCTCAACCACTTCATCCTCCAAGTACGCTCGAATGAAAATAGGGAAGAGGCGTTGAAGCAGTACATGGCAGTCGTGACTCTTCAATCCGTACATCTTGTTGTCTCGGTAGTTAACACACTTGCTTATGTTACCCGCATAGCCATAAGGATACCTGCATAGCCATTAACAACAGTTAGATTTCATGCATATATAGTCGTCCAACAAGAGATGGCGGATTCTTTAGGGAATACATGCCTAATAAAAAGTTACCTGACATTACTAAGCCATCCAAAGATTTCATGTTTCTGGTCCCTGGTGACGGTGTAAGGAGCTTGGGGCATTTTGCTCCTGCCCTCTCTCAACCACAAATGGTCCCGCAGTCCCATATTTCTCAGATCAACGCGTGCCTTGGGGGTGTCTTTTGTTTTCTTCTCCCAATTCAAAACTGTGCCAACCACGGCTTCACCCACGTTCTTCTCTATATGCATGACATCCAGGTAGTATCTGGTAGCCAACCTGGCCCAATAAGGAAGTTCCCATAAGATGCTCTTGTGTGACCAGAACCTATACCGATCCGGCCTCTCTGGAATCGTGCGCAACACATCGGGATGATTGCTAAGCGGACCAAAGTCATACTCATTCAACACTGCCAATATTTCCTCCCCTGTCCATTGCTCCGGTGCCCAGCCCCTTTCTTCAGTCCCATCAAAAGCCTGTGCATCGTCCCTAAATGGATGGTCATGCGGAAGCCAACGACGGTGACGCATCTGCACAATCTTGCTGCAATGAGGACTGGAGCAATCAACAGTCATGCACTCTGAACAAGCCCTGTAACCCCTGGTGACGCTGCCCGACAACATACCCCTCCCAGGAAAGTCACTGATCGTGCCAACAAGCATGGCATGCATCCGGAACATCTCATTTTTGAACCGGTCGTAGACCAGGTGGCCGTTCAGACTCAAGTACCGAAGCTCCTCAATTACGGGTCTCAAATACACATCGAGACACTTTCCCGGATAACCTGGGCCTGGAATCAACAATGTGAGCATGTTATATTCCTTCTTCATGCACATCCACGGTGGAAAGTTGTACGGAATCAAAATAACTGGCCACACACTGTACTGAAGCTCTTTCTTGCCAAAAGGGTTGAAACCGTCGGATGATAGCCCTAGCCAAACATTTCGAACCTCTGATGCAAATTCAGGAAACTCCAACACGTTCTTCTTCCAAGCCTCTCCGTCGGCGGGATGTCTAAGGGTGTCATCGTCAGGCACATTCCTCTCAGCCCACCATCTCATAGCTTCGGCCGTGAAAGCACACATGAACAACCGCTCAAGCCTATCAATCAGCGGGAAGTACCGAAGTATCTTCACAGCTTTCTTGTTCCCTTTAGGAGTGAACTTATACCGCTCTGTATTGCATAATGGGCAGTATTCAAGATCTGCAAGTCCTTCCCCGTAAAACAGAACGCAATCGTATCTGCATGCATGAATCTTGATGTAGGAAAGGCCGAGATCTTTAAGGATATGTCGCACCTTATGATGACTGGTAGGAAGCCGATGTCCGGGGGGCATCGCCCCACCCCATAGCCGAAGCCAATCATCAACCGATTTGACAGTGCCTTTGTTCTCCGTTTTGATCTTCATCACTCCCATGACAGATTCAAGGACAGTCTTACTGCATCCGGGGTACAACGGAGTCTGTTGCAATGCGATCAGGTTGTTGTACTTTTCCATACCACTTGTGTTGACCGGAGATCGGGGTAATGGCTCGAGTGGCTCAATATCAGGGAAACACTCCATCTCCGGAGGTGGGAGTTGCACATCTGGTGCTTCCTCAAAGACACCGCTCTCACGAGGAAACATATCGTTGATCCAGTTCGTTGTCGGATCATTGGAGGAACTCCCTCTCTCGGCAAATTGTCCATGATCATGACGACCCGCAAACTCTGGTTCACCGTGATAAATCCAATTAGTGTATAGGACCCAAAATCCATATCTAGCCAGGTGTTGCTCCACTGTCTCTATGGAAAACCGGTGTCGTGGGGTGGCACACTTGCACTTTTTACACGGACAATAATGAAGTGTAGTGTCTCCACAGTTAGCCATCACAAAATCCAGGAAACTCCTAACTCCATCATGATACGCCTGATCCCATCTTCCAAGGGTAATCCAACTCTTGTCCATCTTGTAAATTCAAGAAATAAATATAGCTATATATAGATATGTATATATGCACGTACTACGTACGTACGCAAGTACTAATTAATTAAAAAATTCATCATTACACACACACACATATATATATATATACACATGCATCCCTAAATTAATTAAAACATCGTCAATCTCCCTAATTAATTAAACACAATGTATTTTGTATATATACCAACAATATATTTTTAATTACAATTAAATTAATTAATATATATATACATTTTTTCATCAAATTCATCTAAAATCACCTATAAATCAACAATCAATCACTAATCTTCAACAAAACTTCAATTCTATCTAACCAATACAACATATATATCAACCCATTAATAATCTCATCTCAACACATATATATATATATATATCAAATTAATCACACATTTATTCTAATTAAACTCTAAATTAACACACCTCTGCATATAACCAACTAAATCAACACACACAGCAATATACGTACCTTTCAAGCTTATGGCCGAGGTTTTGGACGATTTCAGAGCGTTTTGGACGATTTCATCGACGAATGAGCTCCCTGATGCAGAAGGTCGATGTGATATAAGAGTTATAGCCGACGAATACCCTCCTCGTCGGCTATAACCAAAAACTTTTCGTCGGCTTTAACTATTATAGCCGACGAATACCATCCTCGTCGGCTATAACCAAAAACGTTTCGTCGGCTATAACTATAGCCGACGAGTTGTCGGCAGTCGTCGGCTATAATATTATAGCCGACGATGTGGCCGACGAAATAGTAATTCGTCGGCTATAAAGGGTTATAGCCGACGAGATACTATTTCGTCGGCCGTTTTTTCCCATATCGTCGGCTATAACCCCTTTTCTGGTAGTGGGAAGTGAACTGCTCGACGGCCGCCCCGCCTGGAGAAGGGTCTGGTGTCGAGAACTCATACTCCTTCGCGGCTGGGATGAATCCACAGCCCTCCGCGGCTGGGAGGAATCCACACTCCTCCGCGGCTGGCTGGTGGTCCTCTCAGGCTGGCTAAGGGTCCTATCGGAGTCTGCGGAACCGGCGGAACTTCCAGAACCTCTCGATCTGGAACGACGGCCTCCGAAGAACTGTCTGTATGCATCGGCCATCTGCAGCACTCGTGGCATTAATACATTAATTAATATTAAATTATATTACATTAAATAACAAATTCTAATTAATATAATAACCAATAATACTAACATATTTCAAAACATACTAACAAATTAATATTTAAATTTTAACTAATTTTAAATAATACTAACCATTAACCTAAATATAACTATATTTCTTTATTAACATATATATATATATATATATATATATATAATTAGACTACCAATTTATATATATAATTAATTTAACAATTTATATAACAATTTATATAATTAAAATTAAATATATAACAATTTATATACCTAAATTATAACAAATATATAACAATTAAATTTATTAACAAATATATAACAATTTATATAATTAAAATTAAATATATAACAATTTATTATATAACAATTTAAATAATTAAAATAAAATATATAAAAATATATAACAATTTGTTAAAATTAAATTTATTAACAAATATATAACAAATATATAACAATTTATATTATTAAAATTAAATATATAACAATTTATTAAATTAAATTAAATTGAAAAAAAAAATAATAACCGGATCGGATCGGAGGAGGAGGAGGAGGAGGAGAATTCGGCCGGATGGAGGAGGAGGAGGAGAATTCGTCGTCGATTTGAGGAGGAGGAGGAGAGGGGCGGTGCAGATCTGTCTGAGGCGCTGCGGATCGCAAAGCAGAAAAACGAAGGAGAAATGGGAAAAATGCAGAAAACGGCGGCTAGGGTTCGGCAGTTTCAAACTTATACCCGAAAGAATAACCGACGATTAAAAAAGATTTCGTCGGCTATTCTTTACTATAGCCGACGAAATCTTTAACATCGTCGGCTATACTTTGAATGTCGTCGGCTATTCTTTGAATGTCGTCGGCTATACTTTAGGCGCTCAGCAGCCGTCCGATCTCCCCCATCCAACGGCGGACAATGAAAAGGCGCGGATCGCAAGAGTTTAGCCGACGAATACAAATATTTCGTCGGCTATACTTTGGAAAATCACAGCCGTTGGATCTGAGCCATCCAATGGCGGACAATAAGCGGATCGCAAGAGTTTAGCCGACGAAATATTTGAATTCGTCGGCTAAACCTTTGGTCAAACTACGAAGTCAAACCTCTAAACGCTTTAAAACGGAAATTGGCATGTGTAAATGACGTTTTTTTGCCTGACCTTCAACAGATAATAGTTTCAAATCGATGAGGCGCAACTAATCGTATACAAATTTTCCTCAAAATATTTACCGACCGTCAGGCTACCCACAGGAAAAGGGAGTAAAAAACAGTTAATCGCAACATTCGGCACGCAGATTTTGTCGGAATCGTGTCATTTTTCAACCGTAGACGTATTTCATTATTTCAGTCATATCTTATTTCACGACACATTTACATTTGAAGAGTGTATGTATAGTAACTATTTGAAACTATACATTCACTTAAACACTTAGTAAACAAGTTAAGGAACATTAGTGCATATGTTCCGATTTTGAATCTAAAACTTTGGAAAATCTATTCCAACCGTCAGATATCACCGTTAAGATTAAATACATGTATGAAAAAAAATCCAACTACATCTGACAACGTTAAAGGCTCGATCGGGACGGTCAACCGGGTGAGTCAACCCTTTAAACGCTTAGAAATGGAAATTGGCCTGTATAAATGACGTTTTTTTGCCTGACCTTCAACAGATAATAGTTTCAAATCGATGAGACGCAACTAATCGTATAAAAATTTTTCTCAAAATATTTACCGACCGTGAGGCTACCCATAGGAAAACGGAAGTAAAAAACAGTTAACCGCAACATTCGGCACGCAGATTTTGTCGGAATCTGGTCATTTTTCAACCGTAGACGTATTTCATTATTTCGGTCATATCTTATTTCACGACACATTTGCATTTTGAAGGATGAAGCAATGGGTTGTCGATAGTGATAGAAAATGGAAGGTGGTCTGTTTTTTTTTTTTTAAAGAATAGCCGACGAAATCAAACCTAGTACTCGTCGGCTATTCTTTTGTCGTTTTGTGTCTAAAATAAAATATGTATTTTTCAATATAGTTTTGGCCGACGAAATCACGCATATTTCGTCGGCTGTAATTAGTATAGCCGACAAAATAATGCATTTTTCGTCGGCTATTCTGTGAAAAAAAATAAAAAAATCAGTTGTGTTACACCTCTCGTACCCATATGTCTTGTTCATATATAACCAAAATTGAACATAAAAAAAAACAGAAACCCAGCAGTCAACATATTTCAAATTTTTTTTAAGGGGTTTGGAACCCAGCCTAGCTGGGAGGCTCATCCCCACGCCCGTTCATTAGAAATGATCGAGTGGATTACAAATGAAAGGATTACATCATCTAAATTACTTAATCTGTCGGATTGTAATCGGAATCATCGGATGAGTCTTCTTCGGTTTCTGAATTGCTCGATAGGGGTAATCTATGTCTTTCCTCACCACTAGAGTCCTCGTTAGTTTCTTGATTTGGATCAACATCAACAAGCAGTGGCTCTTCACGTCGAATTCGCACCGGCGTGTCTAGGCGAATAAAAGAGGAGTCAAGATTACCGTTTGAGTTGGGCTCTTGATACGCGGTGCCACCTTCCTCGTTCTCTTCAGCCACTTCAAGTGTAGACGCCCGGTAAATGTTGCGATGGTGGATAGTGTTGACTACTTTCCACGGGTCCCCCTTGGCGAGATCATCAAGATAAAACACTTGTTTCACCCATGTGGCTAAAACGAACGAGTCGTCCTCATACCATGATGTACTAGTGTTCACAGAAGTTATGCCGTATTGATCGGTTTTCATGCTCTGCGGCCGTGTGTCAAACCATCTACACTTGAAAAAGTGCACTTTCATGCCTTCCCCGTAATGCAGTTCCACAACTGAATGGAGAACACCGTAATAGTCAATTCCATCATCCCCACCATGTGCCATAACCCCTGAATTTTGTGTTTTCAGTCTGAGGTCTCTCTCTTCACATCGAAATAACACACCATTCACCTTGCATGTCGCATAAACTTTTGAATAGACCGGCCTCATCGCTAGAAGTCTGAGTTCGTGCGACCAATTTGGGTGATTATCATTTTTAATAAGGTCCATCTGCAACCATCAGAATCAACTATAAATATGAATAATTATACACAATAATAAATAAACACGTATAGAATAGTGTTAAAGTTACGTACCCAGCGGCCGAAATACTCTGCGAATGTCCGGTTGTGGTAATCGAGATCACCTCCTACTTGTTCACAGTTTAGATGCATGTTCTTCCAAAACTGAACTTCTGGACAGTTGATTAGTACCCACCAATATGCAATGGCTACCTCATAATCTTTCAACTTGTAGGAAACTGGCATGTTTCCACCGAGTACAACATCGTCGGAGAGTATGGAAAGATTGAACTGTGAAGGTACATCTTCCGGTATGCTTTCCTGTAACGCTCCTAAATACAGCTTCATGTAGGTGACGCACTCGTGCGCAATATATGCTTCAGCTATACATCCTTCAGGTACGGATCTGTTTTGGACAAAATCACCGTATTGTCCAAGTTGCCTATAAATCAAGTTTTTAAAGTGTTATGATAATACATTAATACTATATCACATATATTGATGAGGAAATTAACAATAGGTGTAAAATACGTACCTTTCCATCGGATACATCCAAGTGAAGTGCACAAGACCGGTAAGCAACAACTGCCGAGGAAGATGGATCATGAGGTGAGGCATGATGTCGAAAAAATTTGGAGGAAATATCATCTCAAATTTACACATGATATGAACGATGTCTTGTTGCATTTCCCGGAGGTCAGATTTTCTCACTTCCCGTGTGCATACCTTCTGGAAAAATCTTGCCAACGCTAGTAACGGCTCCACAACGTGACGGGGAAGGAACGGTCGAATGAAAACAGGGAAGAGACGTTGTAGCAGGATATGATTGTCATGACTTTTCAACCCGTAAACATTGTTGAATTGTCTGTTCACACACTTGGCTATATTTCCAGCAAAGCCTGAAGGATACTTGGCCCGACTTATCTAATGGAAAATTTCTGGTTTATGCTCAGGCTTGACGGTTCAAGGAGCTTGAGGCATTTTTCTCTTCCCTTGTTTCAACCATAGTTGTTTTCTGATATTCATGTTTTGCAGATCAGTGCGAGCCTTAGGACCGTCTTTCGTCTTCCCCTCCAAGTTCAGCGTTGTGCCCACCACACTTTCAGAAACAATTTTTTCTATGTGCATAACGTCTAGGAAGTGACGGATCAGCAACTCACACCAGTACGAGAGTTCCCACAATATGCTCTTATGTGTCCAGAATTTGTACTGCTCAGGCCTTTCAGGTATTTCCGGTACAATATCGGGATGATTGCTGTGGCATCACAAGAACCACGTGAGTTGTTAATACACGAACCTGATTGCATAAAAACATAAAATTTCTCACCCCAAAATCGTACTCATTAAGCACTGCTAAAATTTCTCTTCCCGTCCATCTTCTGGGAGGACCACCGTGTTCTTCGGTTCCATCAAATGCGGCGGACTCGTAACGCCAGTGGTGATCCGCCGGAAGGAACACACGATGACCCATTCTGCATATCTTGTTGCAATGAGGGGTGCTCTCATAATCGCTGAGGCACTCTGGACAAGCCTTGTATCCCCTAACAACGCTGCCCGACAACATCCCATAAGCAGGAAAATCACTGATGGTACCAATAATCATGGCATGCATCTGGAACGTCTCCTGCTTGTACTTGTCAAAAGTGGGATGACCAACGTCCCACAATACCTTAAGCTCTTCAATCAATGGTCTCATATACACATCGAGACATTTCCCTGGGTAACCAGGCCCCGGAATCAACAACGTCAACATATTATATTCTTTCTTCATGCACATCCACGGAGGAAGGTTGTAAGGTACCAAAACCACCGGCCATATACTGTATGAAAGACTCATGGTGCCGAAAGGGTTGAACCCGTCGGTTGAGAGCCCGAGCCTGACGTTTCTGACATCTGACGCAAAATGAGGAAACTCATTGTTTATATGCTTCCAAGCCGCTCCGTCAGAGATGTGTGTCATGATATTTGCGTCTCCCAAGTCCCGCTCACCGTGCCATCTCATAGCTTTTGTGGTGGTTTCTGACATGTACAACCGCTCAAGCCTATCTCTCAACGGAAAATACCGAAGCACTTTCACAGGTTTCCTATTGCCTGCTCCCGTCAACTTATATCGGTCAGACTGACATATCGGACATGCGTCAAGGCTAGCAAGGTCATTCCCTTCTGCATCTTTACCCCAGAAGAGAACACAGTCAAATGCGCATGCATGGATCTTAATGTAGGAAAGCCCTAGATCTTTGAAGATACTTCGGACCTTACGGTGATTGGTAGGATTACGATGACCCTCCTCCAACAACGAAGAAGTGTACTGTAGATATTCATCCACTTGCCTGATGCTCGATTTTGTCTCGACTTTAATCCTCATTACCTCTATCACACTTTGAAGAACTGTCTTCTCAGAACTTGAAGACACAGGGGTCTGTTGCAATGCAATCAGTTTGTTGTACTTGTCAAAGGCAGCAGTGTTGACAACTTGTGGGAACGGCTGCACCGGGTCATGCATATATTGTTCCCCGCGTACACCGCTTTCAAAAGGAAACACGTCGTTGACGAATGCCATTGTTGGATCGTTGGATGTACTACTACTGCCCGCCTCAAAAAACTGCCCATGATCATGCGATCCATCTAATGATGGCTCACCGTGATATATCCAACGTTTGTACTTCGGCCAAAACCCATTACTCTTTAGGTGCTCCCATACTGTCCTAATCGGAAATCGACACATATCACTGCGACACTTACATTTCTTGCACGGGCAATAATGGTAATTCCCGTTTGCATTTTCCTCGACGAACTGCAAAAAATCCACAACTCCTGTAGTGTATCGTCGGTCATGCCTTGGAAGCGAAATCCAACTCTTATCTCGATCCATATATAGCCTGATAATAATATATATGTATAACTTTAATTAATAAGAAATTAATTAACACATATATATTACAATATATATTATTATCAACATCAACTCATATATATATATACCATTAATTAACAACCATTATTTAAGTTCATTACACTATCAACAACCATTAATTAACATATTTATATATATTTTAACACTAATTAAAATAACATCAAATTAAAACACATAATTATACTCTAACTGAAAATCAACTCAACTACAACTCAAAATCAGCATATATACATACATTCTAACACTAAAACAACAACAAAACAAAAAATCACTTACTATATCAAAATCACTAAAACTCAAAATCAACTCAACTAAAACTCAAAATCAACATATATACACATATACGTACCTATATATAGCTCCACAATGTAAGAGAGGACGGATTTCAACAATACCCACAAATTTTTCACTCTTTCTCCCGTTTTTTTTCGTTTTTTTTTTAAATGAGCAGCTTCTGTCCAGATCTGAAAATATAAAGACTTATAGCCGACGAAAATTCCAATTTCATCGGCCAAACTTTCTAAAGTTTTCATCGGCTATACTTTAAGAGAAAGGCCGACGAAAATCCAAATCGTCGTCATTCTAGGGGTATAGCCGACGAAAAATATTTTTTAGTGACGAAATAAAAAATCATCGGCCATTCTTGGGAATAGCCGACGAAAAAAGTATGTCGTCGGCCGTTTTTTTTTTTCGTCGGTAATGCTCTTTTTTCTGGTAGTGTATCTTTCAAATGCTGGAGGAGGTTATTCATTATTAAAGTTCCATCTCCAACATTAGCTTGCACCATGCTTAGGAATGTAGTTATGTTCAGCCGGAGTAGCTGACTCAATCTTTTGGTCCTAACTGTAAAGAGTTGTGGCCTATAACAAAGTATCCCGATTTCACCAATGAGATCACCAATTTTTGCCTCACCAATGACATGTTCAACTCCATTCTTGAGAACCACTAAATCCGCAGCACCAGTGACAAGTATGTAGAAATCTGTAGGTGCTTCATTCTGCAATATTACATCTTCTTTAGGAGGAAAGTACTCGGCTTTCATCTCCGAGACCAACTGAAAAAGCAAGTCATTTGAAACTCCACAAAACAAGTACACCTTATCGACAAGAGAGTGAAACAGATAATGTGAAATACTTGAGCGGATGGCTTTAGGAAGAGAATCAAGAGCCTCTTGTTGCTGCAGTTCTTCAGCATTTGTTTTAAACTTTAAAGACAAGTGAGCAAGCATCTGATCCTGCAGGCGAACAGGCAGTTGGTTCCTCTGTGCAAAACTGGGGGCAGCTTGTATGGTATCCCTATATTTTCGTGTTCGACTAGTCCCATGAACAACCAAGTTGGTCATATTTCCGATCAAGTATGATGTCAGTCCAAGGGTGAAAAGCATGAAGAATATTACAAAGATCATCTCCCCTGTATTGACAGGATGCAAATCTCCATAGCCAACTGTTGCGAGTGTAGTGATAGACCAATAAACTGAAGTCATATATCGAATCCATATACTTTGCTGAAGAAAGTCTTCTATTGATTTTCCAATCCATGTGTTCTTGGTGTCATGGTAACGAGCTGCAAGAAGGTTATAGAAGCATCCAGCACTGTGAACCACAAACAGGGTGACACAAATTAGTTTTGCACAACGAACTCAAAAGTAGTTCCAGTTTCTGTCTTTCTCCAATCTGGAAAACAGAGCACTAACTCTTCTAAGGCTTAGTTTGGTATTGAGTTTTGGAACAAATAATCACTTATAATTATCATTATGAGTTGATTATGTGTTTGGTAAGTATTTTATAAAGTGTTTATTTATAAAATTTAGTTGAAAAAAATCTCGATTTTAAAAAGCAGGTGAGATGTTGCTTATTTAAGACACAGTTTTTCCATATTTGAGTTTTTTAACCTCAATACCAAACTAAGCCTAAGACGCCAAAGCCAGAGCATGTTGAAAAGGCCATATGACCAGAAATGCTTAGGGGAGATCTTTCTAGCAAGTTCAGAAGGAAATGTGGATATGACATCAAAGATCAACCACGTACTTGCGTACTTCCAAGCAATCTGCTTTCGATCTTCAACAAGTAGATATGTAGCCTTATCTAGGTAAGCCACAAAGAAAGTAAGAACAATATATATAGCAAAGAAACCATTGACAATATTGTCAGTGATGGCGAGTAATCCCTGTGGTTTCTTAAGAAAGCCGAACTCGGAGGGGGAGACCCATGCAGTGTAGATGACCAGAACAACAAGAAATGTCTCCCAAACCCTGTATCGCCAATCGTAGGGCGAAATAATAAACTGGCTGAGCTTGAGTCTCCGGGTACTAGACCTGCCCCCAAGAGACGGAAGTGTCCCGGTGGTGAGACTATAGTGGCTGCCGTCTGTAGACAAGTAACTGTTCTTAGCTGCACATAAAAACACCACGTACTGAACGTCGTTGCAAACTTGGTTTTGAGTTAGAGAAACAAGAGAGCTGTGTCTCCTCTCTTGACTTTATAGTAATAAAGATAAAAGTTATTATCAAGCATTTGTTTCCCTCTTCCAGTTGATTTTAGATTCCTAGTGAAGATTGGTGTTCCAATAAAGAAAAAATATCCTTATTTATGTTGGAGAACTTGTGTAATCCTTACTGATGATTATAGAGAAGGATCGGAATAGGCATTATTGTCTTGCACTAATAGGATATGGGTTTCCTATTTGGTGCAGAAATCTTATGACTATATAAGGAGGGGTTTTGCATCAAAGACTTGAAAGTGTTGCTGAACCACTTGAATCTGTGTTGATGTGTTTGTATCATTGTGGTTGCTTCTCACGGTGTATTGTGCTTGCTTGGCTTTTTCTACAGTACACGTATTGACCACCAATTCACAACAAAACCATACCATCACCATCTGCATCAGCATGCCTCAAGATTCCTTTCAGGGTATACCAGCATCCAAGCAATAGTAAGAGAAAATGGTTCGCCTAGTAGTCCAAACAGAATTAAGAGGAAGTGGAGCTGTGCTTGAAGAATTTAGGAACAAGAATTCAGAAAGAGAACAGAGAAGCAAAAAGCTTTGGGAGAAGTTTTCTCTTGATTGATAAAAATGTTCAACTCTAGATACAGATTGGAGGTATACAATATATATCAAAGAGGAAAGAGAAAGAAAAGGATAAGCAAGTATGAAGCAACGTGTCTGCAGGGGCTGAAACCAACTCTAACTAAACAGAAACTAGAACTGTAGAAACAGTAACCCAGAACCAGACTGAATCAACCCTAACCGGTCTGAATCAACCCGAACCAGACTGAATCAACCAGAACCAAACTAACTGAGACAGAACAAGAAGCATTCTTCAACACTCCCCCTCAAGCTGGTTCCAGAAGATTGATGGAACCAAGCTTGGAAAGAATCTGCAGGAAATGAGCAGTAGGAAGAGCTTTGGTGAAAATATCAGCTAACTGATCATG
Organism: Potentilla sterilis; assembly: GCA_963682095.1. NCBI lineage: Eukaryota > Viridiplantae > Streptophyta > Magnoliopsida > Rosales > Rosaceae > Potentilla > Potentilla sterilis. The sequence goes on along the minus strand of OY821755.1, from coordinate 36,965,506 downwards.
GTTGCGAGTGTAAACAGTCTGAATCACCTTGTTCTACACTTGATTTCGAACATAATGACAATCAACTTCAATGTGTTTCGTTCTTTCATGAAACACAGGATTTGAAGCAATGTGCATAGCAGCTTGATTATCACAGTGAAGAGTTAAAAGCTGACAATTTTTGAAACCAAGATCTTCAAGGAGCCCTCGAAGCCAGATTAATTCACATGCTGCAGAAGCCATGGCACGATACTCATCTTCTGCACTTGATCTTGCAACAACTGACTGCTTTTTACTCTTCCAAGTAACATATTTTCCCCAACAAGAGTGCATAAACCAGTAGTACTTTTCCTATCTATCACATTTCCTGCCCAACCAACATCAACATAGCCAACAATATTAGTCCCTCCATTGTTTTTAAACAACAAACCTCTACCAACAGAGGCCTTCAAGTACCTCAGAGTTATTTTCACAATACCTAAGTGACCTGTCTTGGGAGCATGCATGAATTGACTTACAATGCTCACACTATATGAAATATCAGGTCTAGTAAGTGTGAGATAGATCAATTTACCAACAAGCCTTTGATAATGACTAACATCATAGAGTAAATGACCAGCAGACTCCAATTGAAAGTTGCATGACAAGGGACTGCGAGCAGGTTTACAATGCAGCATGCTCACCTCTTCCAGAAGGTCTAATATGTATTTTCTTTGGTTTAGGAATAGACCTTTTTGAGATGATGCCATCTCTATACCAAGAAAATATTTCAAATGACCAAGATCCTTAATTGGAAATTTTTCCTGAAGAGCAAGCTTTAATGCAAAAATCTCTGCCAAATTATCACCAGTTATAATCAAATCATCAACATAGATTAGAACAACCAATTTACCTTGATTTCCATCTCTGACAAAGAGAGATGAATCAGCATTGCTTCTTAGAAACTTCATTTCTTCTAATACTGATGTTTCTGCACAAACCCGTAGGCCTGGTAGAGATAGGTAAATCTTCGTACTAACTCCTGCAAACCTACTTACTAAGGGGAATACCGGGCGGGCCGGTCTTCTCCTCTCCGATGCCTAAGTTAGTATAGTTGGAATAGATATAACTTAAGCACGTATATAAGCGGTAGGAAAGATCAGTTACCTATTAATGAGGGTAGTTGGGGCCCTTATATAGGTGGCCAGGAGTGAGGTCTTGCCTTACCCTTCGATGTGGGACTGGTTCCCTTCTATTTGCACACCAAAGGGCAGCTTTGGTGACCTCTTGGGCAGGCAGGAGCCCCCGGACTCCGGGCCCCTGGTAGCAGGATGGACTGCTGGACCCCGAGGCCGGGTTATGGTGATCTTGTCCCGGGCCCTGGGCCGGTCCCTGGTGCACTAGCTGCCGGTCTGCGGGCCTGCTGTAGCCCCTCTGTGGCTACTGTCAACAAGTCCCCCAAGTTCCCGGTCAAGTGCAATCTTGAATGGGGACTTAATCTGTCTTGCCCTTGCCCTGCAGACTCGCGGGGTTACCAACCCAGCGGTGCCCAGTCCCCCAAGTCCGCGTTGAAGATTGGGCTTGACCGGGTGAGTACCTGCTATATCGGTACGAGTCGGAGAGCATGGGACCTCGACCGGGCGTTCTGCCATATCGGTACGAGTCGGAGAGCATGGGACCTCGACCGGGCGTTCTGCCATATCAGTACGAGTCGGAAAGCATGGGACCTCGACCTGGCATTCTGCCATATCGGTACGAGTCGGAGAGCATGGGACCTCGACCAGGCGTTCTGCCATATCGGTACGAGTCGGAGAGCATGGGACCTCGACCGGGCGTTCTGCCATATCGGTACGAGTCGGAGAGCATGGGACCTCGACCGGGCGTTCTGCCATATCGGTACGAGTCGGAGAGTGCTAGCCTATGGGAAGGCCTGTTGGTGCGTGGAATGAGCCAACAGGTGCCCCCGGTGTTGCGGTCATTCCGAAGCACCGGTCAACACATGCTAGTTCTCAGCTTTTGTTGGAATAAGCGAGGTAAATGTGCAGGTTTGTTAGCCTACGGGGAGACTTGTTCTGTGTTAGAGAAACAATCTGCCCGGTGGGATGGCATTGAGATAACGAGTCTCGCCAAGTATCCCCAAATGTATCACAGTTCAGTGTGATGCAGGGTTTTTATCCTGCTGGACAAGAGTACATGTGTTAGATGTAAACTCACCCGGGTTTATAAAGCCCATGCGTTTGGAAGCCTTGAGTTGTTGCTGGCTGTTCCTGCCCGTAGGCGAAGGAAAGTGACAACCGGTGGAATGCTTTGGAGTCGGTTGAATGTCACATGCCCTGTGGAATGTCAGGGGGGCCGGGTGGATCTCGCCCGGGCGTTCTGCCATATCGAGACGAGTCCCCCGGTGAAATGCCATGCAGCCGGTTGAAAGATCAAAACCGGTGAGAGGTCTTCAAGCCGGTTGGATACTTCATAACCGGTGGGATGGTGCGGAGCCGGTTGGGTACTTCATAACCGGTGAGATGCTGCTCCTTGGTTCAAGGTTGACTTCCTGGGGAAGTGAAGGGAGTGGACGCCTCGTTCTGCGCTCCTATCTCTCCTAACTGCAGCTTGTAGGTGGGACAGGTGGCTGACATGCGATGAAGGAGAGAGTCCATCAGTCCCCCATCAGTTATGATGGCATGGGAACCATTATCGATGCTGGGACACGTGTCGGCAAGGAACGGTCTGAGATGAAGGGAATCTGCGGCTGGGGTTGCCTCTCTTTTATGGTTGCCCTATTTATCAGTTCTTCTGCTCTCCTTCTGCCGTACCTTGCTGTTCCTTGCCCTTTGCCTGCCGTTTGTCTGCATTGCTATTTTGCTACAGCGCTAACTTCCGTTATTCAGGCTTTATGGCATCTGGGAGATCGGCGAATCCTGTCGGTTCCGGCCGTGCGTTGAGGTATGAGTTACTGGATGGTGATAGGGTGATTTTCTGCGACGAGCCAACCAGAAGCATGTCCGAGAGAGAGATAAGGGACTTCCGGGCGAAGTGGGACATTGATTCCTCCATTAAGCTTCGAGGCCTGTATCCCGGGGAACTGGCTTGCAACCCGGAGCCGAGTTGGGTTGCCGTTTTTGATGATCAATTTCGGCACGGACTATCTCTGCCGCTGCCGAAGTTTGTTTAGTTTATGCTGAGCAGTATAAATCTATCCCCAGCTCAGCTGCCTAGCAACCAGTGGAGGCAGTTGCTTGGTCTCGGGTGCCTATTCAGCCTGAGCAATATGGACTGGCCCACGGTGAATGAGTTCCGGGCGCTGTACAAGGTTGTCTACTCCAAAAAGGCCCAGGCCTGCGGTTGTGTTAACTTTGCCGCACGTGACTTCGATCCTGCCATCACTCACCTGCCATCTTCGGTTTCGAATGTATGGAGGAGGTCGGTTGTGATGGCCGGAGGTAGGTGGCAGCGTAGTTCAAGGAGCTTTCAGGTGTCCGGGGCTTATCAATTGATCGGAGATCAGTCGTACCGGTTGGTGGACTTGGAGAAGCAACGGCTAGCCCGACTTTTTGTGTGCTGGGACGTTCTGGGCCGGAGCTCCTATAATTTCATCCGGTGGAATGTGCTGGAGATATGCGAGATGGGGAGAAAACCTGGTAAGGTACCTTGCACCTGCTCTGCAGGGTCGCTTTTATTCTGACCGCTCGGTTTATCGTTTTGCAGTTAATGCCCCCCGGCTCGCTGTTCAGAGCGAGGAGACCGTCGAACCAGATGAGGAGCTTGTGGCTCCGAGGTTGATGGAGATGGGGGAGTTGGCTTCGAAAACCGTTGTAGATCCGGTCACCCTAGAGTGCACGGTGCATGACAGGCCTGTGCCGCTCGTGTTTCCGGATTCTCACTACAGCAGACGAGTGGGCGGTGAGGATAATGCCCCACTCGTTATCCGGGAAGTAAGGTCGGTGGGCCTACCGGGTTCGGAACATCTAGCACGGCCGACCGCGCGGGAGAAAGAGGCAGCGGAGGTGCCTGGGCACCGCAGAAGCGATCGTGGTGAAGCCCCAGCGAAGAGGGCGAGGACGTTTGATGCCGGGGCGTCAAGCTCGGCTGGTGGGGGGTCAGCATTAGTTTCGGTCGGGGAGACTGGCAGTCGAAGGAGTCGGGGGCCGGAAACCGATCGTAGTTCCGGGGGTGGCGGTTTTGGTAGGTTCGTGGCATCTACCATTGAAACCTTGGGACTTGATCGGGAGGGCCCTGGAACTGGGCAGCCAGACGAGAGTAGGACGAAGCCCGTGGAATTAGCTCTTCGGGTAAGTGTGTTTTCTGGGCTTCCTTTCCCCTTTGTGGTACGAGCTAATGTTCATTTTGTGTATCTGTGTCAGCTGGTTCATAGTCTTTACGTCGCCGAGCCTAGAGGGGAGGTTGCGGTTTTGGAGAAGCAAGTGGAGGAGCTTACTGTGCGGCTATCCTTGGAGGAGACTAAGCTTGCTCAGGAGAGAGAGAGGGTTGGTCGGCTGACAACTGAGCTTGAACGGGAGAAGGAGGAAACCGGTCGGTTGACCACTGAGCTGGCGCAGGAGCGGGAGGAAGCCGACCGTCAAGCGACCGCTCGGGAAGCGAAGAATGTTGAGCTGGAGGCGAAGGTTTTGGAACTGCAGACCCAAATGTCAGCAGTCTTCAAAGGAGGGGAGAAGTTTGTGGAATCCCGGCTTGCTGAAGTGGCTGATAAAGCTGTCGACGACTTTCGGGAGTCGGTGGAACTTGAAGAGATGCTGGATGACGCCCGTGCGAAGGGCATAAATGATGCCTATCTGGAATGGAGGGAGAAAGGGTGGCTTGATGCTGAGCGGATGGCGGCTGATGTAGCCCTGGCTGAGATGGCGGAGCAAGAGCAGTCTCTCAAAGGTGGCGGGTCCGGGATTGGGGGCTCTGGCGGTGCTGGCTAACAGTTTTTTGTATATACGTTGCGACCAGCTGTAGTTTATTCTAAATGCAGTAACTATGTATTGCCATGTTGGTGCCAAATACACTATTGTCCCTTTACGACTGCTTTCATTTCGGGTAGAACCATAGGTGCTGGATATTCCACGGGCAGGTGGAATAGATGCCTTCGGCGTCTATGATGTGGAATGTTGCCGGGCCCGCAGCTGCGGTGATTTGGTAGGGCCCTTCCCACGTTGGCTCTAAGGCCAGCGGTTTTTTCTGAACTTTCTTCATGACCCAGTCCCCCACTTGTAATTTCATTTCCCGGACTCTTCTATCATAGTACCGAGCGACCCGTTGCTTGTAGGTTTGGTTTCGCATATGCGCCTGGTTGCGCCGCTCTTCTATGAGATCCAGGTTGAGCCGTATGCCCTCGGCGTTTGTTTCGGGGTCGTAATTCTCGACCCTACTGCTGGGCATATTGGTCTCTACAGGGAATACCGCTTCGCTCCCAAATGCCATGCAGAACGGGGTCTCCCCTATTGCCTCGGCAGCTGTCGTCCGGATGGCCCATAGAACCGCGGGGAGTTCCTCGGCCCAACATCCCTTCTTGGCATCCAACTTTTTCTTGAGGAGGGTTTTGATAATCTTGTTCACCGCTTCCACCTGGCCGTTGGTCTGCGGGTGTGCCACTGAGGCAAACAACATCCGGGTCCCCATGGAGGCCGTGTATTGGATAAGATCAGCATTGTTGAACTGTGTCCCGTTATCCGTGACTATAGTCTGCGGTACCCCGAACCTGCAGTAGATGTTCTTCCACAGGAATTTTCTTACTCGCTCCTCGGTGATCTTTACCAGGGATTCCGCCTCGACCCACTTAGTCTGATAGTCCACGGCCACAATGGCGTTTTTGTACTGTCCCACAGCTATTGGGAAAGGGCCGATGATATCTAGTCCCCATTGCGCAAACAGCCATGGCGCTAACAGGATTGATAGCGCGATTGTCGGGGCATGGGGTGTAGAGGCGTACATGTGGCACTTGTGGCAACCACCTGATATTCTTCTTGATGCTGCTGCCATGTCTGGCCAAAAATACCCCGCCCGGAGCGACTTGTGAGATAAGGACCGGGCGCCATAGTGATTACCGCATACTCCCTCGTGGATTTCTCGCATGATAGCCTCTCCTGCCTCCTTAGTGACACACTTCAGCTGGGGGAAGTTGTGCCCTCTTCGGTACAACTTGCCGTTGGGAAGGTTGTACCTGGGGCACCGGAGGTGTAGCCTCTTAGCCTCCACCGCATGTTGGGGGTTGGTTTTGTCAGCCAAGTATCTAACTATCGGATCCATCCAGCTCGGTGGTGCCTCTTCTACCGCAAATATCTCGGAGATGGTCTTGCTTATACTCGGTTTCTGGAGGGTTTCAATTTTAGTTTTTCGGTACTCCGGAGGGTAGTTTCCGGTTGCCAACCTTGCGAGGGCGTCTGCATGCCTATTTGCCTCTCGGGGTATATGCTGGATCGTGGCACCCTGGAATGGCTCGATCAGGGCCTTGGCCAAAGCTTGGTAGGAGGCTAGCTGGGGTTCCTTGACTTCGAACAGCCCGCTCATCTGGTTCACCACTAGGCTCGAGTCGCTGTATATGTCCAGGGATGGGATTCCCATTTCCTTGGCTAGTTGTAAACCGGCTATGAGGGCCTCATATTCAGCGGCGTTATTGGAAGTGTTGAAGAGGAACCGTAGGGCATACCGTATTGGCCATCGGGCGAGGTTATCATGACGCCGGCTCCGCTCCGCTCCGCTTACTCGTTACGGAGCTGTCTACGTAGAGCTTCCAACCGTTGGGGAGGCCTGGTTCGATCTTTACAGCCTGAACTGCCTCCTTGCCCTCGTTCCGGCCGGTGTGCGCTTCCGCCATCTTTGGGGTGAGTTCACATATGAAATCCGCAGCTGTCTGTCCCTTGATAGCCGTTCGCGGAGCATAAGTGATGTCGAACTCTCCCAACTCAACTGCCCACCGTACGAGCCTGCCGCAGGTGTCCGGTTTTTGCAGGATCTGCCGCAAAGGGTGATTGGTGTATAGGGTGATGGAGTGAGCCTGGAAATAGTGCCTGAGCTTTCTGGCACTAACGATCAGGGCCAGAGCCAATCTCTCCATGTCGGGGTACCGGCCCTCGGCTCCGGTAAGTCCCTTCCCTGCATAATATACCGGGAGATCGAGCGTGCCCTCCTTCCTGACGAGAGCCGCGGAGACGGCCGCTTCGGATGCAGCTATGTAGAGGTATAGCATCTCACCCGGTACTGGTTTGGATAGGAGAGGTACTGCAGAGAGATACGTCTTAATGGACTGGAATGCCGCTTCATGCTCCGCTGCCCAGTGGATTTTCTTGAACTGTTGTGCTTTGAGCAGTTTAAAGAATGGGGCGCACTTATCGGTCAGGCGGGAGATGAATCTGGCCAGGGCGGCCAGCCGGCCGGTCAGCATTTGGACCTGGTTTCGTTCCCCCGGTGTTTCCAAGTTTAGGATTGCCTGGACCTTCAGTGGGTTAGCTTCTATCCCTCGTTGGCTGATGATGTGGCCTAGGAACAAGCCCTCTGAAATCCCGAAAATGCACTTCTTCGGGTTCAAGCGCATTCCAAACTTGAGCATCTTACCGATGACTACCGCCAAATCTCGGACGTGGGCCCCTGCAGTCAAGCTCTTGACCAGCATGTCATCTACGTATACCTCCACCGTTTTACCCATTTCTTGCTCCAGCATGCGATTCACCATCCGCTGGTAGGTGGCTCCGGCATTCTTTAGACCGTACGGCATCCTCTTATAACAGTAGGTACCTCGGTCAGTTGTGAATGATGTGTGCTCTTCGTCGTCCGGGTTCATCCTTATCTGGTTATACCCGGCGTAGGCGTCCATGAAGCTGAGCAGCTTAAAGCCGGACGTGGAATCTATAAGCTGATCTATCCGGGGGAGCGGGAAGCTGTCTTTTGAGCACGCCCGGTTTAGATTGGTGAAATCCACGCACATGCGCCACCGGTCGGTTCCCTTCTTTGGTACCATAACCACATTAGCAAGCCACCGGGGGTACTGGACTTCCCGGATGAAACCTATGCCCCTTAGCTTCTGTACTTCTTCTCTGATTGCTTCATACTTCGCCGGACTAAAGGACCTCCTTTTTTGCCTTACCGGAGAAACGTTGGGCAACGAATTTAGCTTGTGGACGGCTATGTCCGGGGATATGCCTGGCATGTCCTCGTAGGACCATGCAAAGACCGAACTGTTGTCTCGGAGGAAGGTGATGAGCTCTTTTCTGACAGCCGGAGCGAGCCTGGTCCCTACCACCACTTTTCGTTCCAGGTGGTCCTCCGAAATGGAGACTGTTTCGGTTTCTTCCACGGCCGAGGGTCGCTTTAGCTTCTCGTCGTCAGAATCGGTGTCATCACGGGGGTCAAGACTCAAATCTGGCACTGGCGCTTGTTGAGCGGCCGTGAAGACCTCAGTTCTCTTTCTCCCGTGGGTCAGGGCCTCCGCATAATACTTGCGAGCGATCCTCTGGTCCCCGCGTATGGTAATGACACCGGCCGGTGAGGGCATCTTCAGCATCAGCATATGGCCGGCTATGAATGTTTTCAGCTTCCACAACCCTGGGCCGACCGATTATGCCATTGTACGATGACAGGCAATCCACGACGATGAACTCCAGGTACTCCTTCTTCGTCCTGTCTCCCTCGCCGAAGATTAGCGATAGGTACTCCGATCCCAAAGGCTGGACCACCTCACCGGAGAAGCTTATCAGTGGCTCGTTATCCTGGGATAACTTGTTCTTTCCTCTCTGCAGCCCTTTGTATGCGTCTCGGAACATCACGTTGACAGAAGCTCCGGTATCGATCAGCATACGGCTAGTTATTCAGTAGTCTATTTGGACTGTAATGAGGAAAGGGTCGGTGTGCGGTTGAATCAGATCCTCCGGCTCTTCTTCCTCGTAAAAGGTAACCGAGTTCCATCTTGTTTTAGCGGCCTGGCCACTTCCTCCTCCAAAGGCATATACCTCCTTTCCCCGGATCGCCCTTAAGCACCGCTTCTTTGAACTCCGGGTGAGTTTATCAATATGGTCCCCACCATGTATCATGTTTATGCTCCCGTGCACCTCTATCCCCCCGGGGACTCGGGTGCTTATGGTCCCTACTTGCCGAGCTGCCTGCTGGTCCCTTTGCGGATCATCCGGATGGACTCGGCCGTCCACCACCGTCCTCTGGGGTCTTTGGCTGCTACATCGAAGGGCTGGATCTTCGGGCTTTTTTGCTGGCATAATGGCTAGAGCCCGCGGAGGTCGCCCCTGTGGCGCAGCTGCCAGGGGCCGTGCCGGTTGCACAAGTGGGGATCTTCTGGCTGTCCGTGAACTGTTGTCACTGCTCCGTCGGGGTCGCCAATCCCCCCGTACTTCGGCTTTCTTGCTAGTCGCCGGTGTATGGCTGCGATCTTGCCGCCCGGTCTTGCTTTTACGGGAGGACGGCGGTAACGGGTCATCCGAACTCCGCTTGGGCATCTTGTCCCCATACGTCTCGTGCTCCGCCTGGGCGTGCCTGACAGCCACGGCCATCAACTCATCGTATCCCAATGGCTCCTTTACCCGTAAGTTGTACAAGAGTTCCCCGGGTTTTAACCCCTGCTTGAATGCCATCCCCGCTATCCTTTTATCCAAGTTTCTGACCCCGGCCGTGGCGATATGCCACCGGTTAACGAAAGCGCGTAGCGGTTCGTGGTCAGCCTGCATGCAATCGAAAAGGATCGTTGATGTTTGGGCCGTCTTGGCTCTAAAAGCGAACCGGCCGACAAACTTATCAGCCAGCTGTTCGAAAGTTTCTACTGAGTTCACTGGCAGCTCGTAAAACCAACTCAACGCCTCCCCCGAGAGCGTCTCTTGGAATATGTTGAAGTACGTGGCATCTGAATAGTCCCTTGTGCCCGCCTGTGACTTAAAGCTGTCCAGGTGCTGGTACGGGCAGCTCGTTCCTGAGTACGTCAGTTTCAGGGGCCTTTGGTTACCAGATCTTCCCGACTCCCTAGTCCGGCGCGGAAAAGGTCCAGTGCGCTCGCTGAATCGTGCGCTGTCCCGCGGCTGCCTCGCTTTTCTCTCGCTGACCTCTAGACGATCCTTCATGCCAGACACTGAGGCGGAGAGCGCCTCGAGCGTCCTTACGGTGCGGCTGTCCTGCTTACTCGACGCCAGGCTTGTGCGGTACGGGGGTTCTACTGGGCCAGAGTTTTTTAAAGCTTCCGGAAAGAGAGGTGTGGGTACATGCACGGTCATTCTCCTTCCCGTAGGCTGCCCCACCTCTAGGTGCGGGAATTCGTTGGCATTGCTCGCGGGCCGCGATGCCGCCCAAGAAGTGCCCTGCTGGCCCCCTTTCTCCAAGGCCGCCACTAAGACGACGTTCACTGCTTCCAATTCTCGGCATCGGGCATCCGCCCTTAGCCGGTCCCGATCGCCCTCCTCTCGCAACCGCGCGACCTCTGCCTTCATCCTTTTTATTTCCTCCCCCGCATCATACCGGTCGGGGTTCTCTGAGTCTCGGCGATCGTGGGTTCTGTCTTGGTTGGGAGAAACGGCGAACCTCGCACCGACCTCAGCCCTTATGTTTTGGGCCCGGTCGGGGATCTGAATTCGCTCTTTCAACCTTCCCATATCAGTTTTTATCTTCCTTCCTTCCATGGCCTCCGGATTGCGGATCTGACTGCTTTCCAAATGATCAACCGGGTTCTATTCTCTGGTAAAGCAACGCTTACTTTCCTCGCGGATAAAAAACGGTTCCCACAGACGGCACCAATTGTTTCTGCACAAACCCGTAGGCCTGGTAGAGACAGGTAAATCTTCGTACTAACTCCTGCAAACCTGCTTACTAAGGGGAATACCGGGTGGGCCGGTCTTCTCCTCTCCGATGCCTAAGTTAGTATAGTTGGAATAGATATAACTTAAGCACGTATATAAGCGGTAGGAAGGATCAGTTACCTATTAATGAGGGTAGTTGGGGCCCTTATATAGGTGGCCAGGAATGAGGTCTGGCCTTACCCTTCGATGTGGGACTAGTTCCCTTCTATTTGCACACCAAAGGGCCGCTTTGGTGACCTCTTGGGCAGGCAGGAGCCCCCGGACCCCGGGCCCCTGGTAGCAGGATGGACTGCTGGACCCCGAGGTCGGGTTATGGTGATCCTGTCCCGGGCCGGTCCCTGGTGCACTAGCTGCGGGTCTGCGGGCCTGCTGTAGCCCCTCTGTGGCTACTGTCAACAACTGAACTCAGCTTGGCATACCAAGCACGAGGGGACTGTTTTAGGCCATAGATAGCCTTATGCAATCTGCACACCTTCTTAGGATTTCCACTATCCACATGTCCTGGCAACTTCATATAAACTTCTTCTTCCAAATCTCCATGCAAGAAGGCATTTTTAACATCCATTTGATGCAAACTCCATGCTATGTTGACAGCTATTGACAGAAGAACACGAACTGTGCTCATTTTTGCAACTGGTGCAAATGTTTCTTTATAGTCAACACCATAGGTCTGAGTGAAAGCTCTAGCTACCAATCTGGCCATCTTTCTTTCAATTTTGCCATCTGAATGGAACTTAGTTTTATACACCCATCTGCAGCCTACAACTTTCTTTCCAGGAGGAAGATCAACCACAGACCAAGTGTTGTTACTATAGAGAGCAGATAGCTCCTCTGACATAGCTGCTTTCCAATCTTGATGCAGATTAGCTTCTTCAAAAGACTTAGGCTCACAAGCATTATCCAGACTATTTAAGAAGGCAATGTGATTGGCAGAAAACTTCTTGAGGGAACAGTAATTGGCCATGGAGTGTTTGGAGGTCAATAGAACATAGTCATTGAGCCTTGCAGGCCTTCTCCTATCCCGACTAGGATTTCTTTTAGGAGGAGCAGCTTGTGCTACATCAGGTTTCACATGTTCAACTTCTATTTCCTCTCCCTCAATTTCAGCCAGATTAAGATTGTCATGATCTTCACAATCATTGACTGGGATATCAGCTACAGGATGAGCAGAATTAACCTCAGACAATTGAGGAGTAGAGTCAGATAGATTCTGAGGTTGAGAGACAGGAGCAGTAGCTAAGGAGTCAGCATCATAAGTAGGACCATAGTAGACAGGATTTAAATCATCATACAACTCTCCTTGACCATTTAGACTACCTTGATCAGTAAAATAAGGCACTCTTTCATCAAACTTAACATCCCTAGAAACAATGATTTTTCTAGTGGTGGGATTGTAGCATCTGTAGCCCTTCTGAGTGGAAGAATATCCCAAGAACACACACTTAATTGCTCTTGGTTCCAATTTATCCCTCTTTGTTGACGGAATATGAACAAAACAGACACTACCAAAAATCCGGAGATGGGTGATATCAATTTTCCTATTCTTCAGCACTTCCATAGGTGATTTATATCCTAACACTCTACTTGGAAGTCTATTGATAAGATAGGTAGCAGTTTGAACTACATAAGACCATAATTTTTTTGGGACATTCATCTGAAACAGAATAGCTCTAGTTTTTTCAAGAATGTCTCTATTTTTCTCTCAGCCACTCCATTCTGCTGAGGAGTTCCAACACAGCTGGTCTGGTGAAATATCCCATGATCACTCAAAAATTTTGTCATCTTGTTTGACATATATTCTGAACCATTGTCTGACCTCAAGGTCTGAATTTTTGAGGAAAAATGATTTTTTTACCAAGTTACAGAAATCACAGAACATTTCAAAGAGATAACTCTTAGACTTCATGACATACAACCAAGTAATCCTTGTAAAATCATCAACAAAGGTTACAAAATACTTGGATCCATCAACAGATTTCAAAACAGGCCCCCAAATATCAGAATGTATGATTTCAAAAGGAAAACTAGACCTAGACAGAGATTGAGTGAAGGGCAATCTGGTAGACTTAGAATATTTACATACATCACACTGATTAATGTCATTACAAGAGTTTGGCATCAAAATAGACAACACTTTGTCTGAAGGGTGAGCAAGTCTCTTGTGCCATAAGGAGAAGACTGAAGATGAGCTAGTTTGAAGAGCTTGATGAGCAGAAGACTTCATTAGAAAGTAATAAAGTCCATTCCTAAAAACTCCTTCACCAATCATCTTCTTGGTGATGATATCCTGAAAAAAAACACTTTATCATGAGTGAAAATGACAAAACATCTTAAAAGAGATGTGATTTTTCCTACAGAAAGAAGTTTGAATGGAAATGAAGGCACAAATAAGGCATCTGACTCAATGATTTTTGATAAAAGTCTAATCTTCCCTTTTCCAGACACAGTCGCACCTTTTCCATTAGCTACTGATACACTAGAAGAAAGTTTTTTAAAGTTTTTCAGATTTTCTAGTTGATTGGTCATATGATCAGTAGCTCCTGAGTCCACAATCCAACAGTCATACTTATCATTCATATCCAAAGTAGTAGAGAATGCTTGTAGCATACCTGACTTATCAGAACCTGAACCATGATCTAAGTCACTCAAAAAAACTAGCAAAATGACCAAGCAGAGCTGTGTGGCTTCCATTGAAGAGCTACCTTCACCATTGAGCTGCTTTTGCTGAATATAATTAGCAAACTCATTAATGATAGCTGCAGGATTAGCAGTGAAATCCCCTATCTCAGAAGTGGATGCAGAGGTCACCAACTTTGCCTTATATCCTTCATTTGAGTTGAACTTTGACTTGTTCTTCATCTCCCTTTCTCTCTTAAACTTTGCCTTGAGCTCAGGGTAGAGAATCTAGCAGGTTTCAATCACATGAGTGGTGGATCCACAATGCTTACACAACAAGTTATGCTTCTTTCCCTTATAAGCTTTGGATTCTGATGACTGATAGCTGGATGTACAAGCTCTAACCTCAGGATTGATTGCCTTGACCTCCAAGTTCATCACTTTTCTTCTCACTTCTTCTCTTTGTATGGTAGCACATACACTAGTAAATGAAGGAAGATCAGTACTCATCAAGATGATACTTCTTAGATCTTCATAGTCTGAATTTAGGCTTGCAAGCAGTTGAAAGATCCTGTCTTCTTCAGCTCGTTTGAGAAGAATATTGGCATCTACAGTATGAGGTCTGAATTGATTCAGCTCATTCCACAGAACCATGAGAGTTCCTAGATGCTTAGAGAAAGAGTTCTCTTCTTGATAAAGATCAGAAATCTCCTTCTTAAGTTGGAATACTCTAGCTGCATTATTCAGGTTGCCATACATCTCCTTCAGAGCTTTCCATAGATGAGTAGCTGATTCAGAGTAGTTGAAGATATGAGCTATATGAGGCTCCATTGAGTTGCAGAGCCAGGACCTGACTTGATGATCTTTGGATAGCTAGGAATCGTATCCCTCAGTGAGAGGAGCTGGCATAGATATCGAGTCATTGATGTATCTGAGCCTTCCCTTTCCACCTAGAGCAAGGATAATAGCTCTAGACCAACTGTGAAAGTTGAACTCGTTCAACAGAGTAAGAGTAAGACGCTGATTGGTATTGACATCAGAGTCAAGAACAGTAGCAGCGGAATTAGATGGATTGCTCTCGGAAGAAACGGAGGATTCAGCCATGATGAATACTGAATCAAAGGTTTCAAATTGAGCAAGAAGCAAGGGTAAGCAGAAGCAGGCAACTAATCGACCTGCTCTGATACCATGAAGAATTTAGGAACAAGAATTCAGAAAGAAAACAGAGAAGCAAAAAGCTTTGGGAGAAGTTTTCTCTTGATTGATAAAAATGTTCAACTCTAGATACAGATTGGAGGTATACAATATATATCAAAGAGGAAAGAGAAAGAAAAGAATAAGTAAGTATGGAGCAACGTGTCTGCAGGGGCTGAAACCAACTCTAACTAAACAACTCTAACTAAACAGAAACTAGAACTGTAGCAACAGCAACCCAGAACCAGACTGAATAAACCCGAACCAGTCTGAATCAACCCGAACCAGACTGAATCAACCCGAACCAAACTAACTGAGACAGAACAAGAAGCATTCTTCAAAAGTGTTGTTTGTCTAATTATAACCAGAAGTGAAATAAAGTGTTTGAAGATGCACTTCCAAGTTAAGAAACATGTCTCGAAAGTAGAAGCACTACGTGGTGGTAAACAAGGCCCCATTAGCAGATACATATCTTCTGAGAAGCTAAAGAGAACAAATGAAAGCGTTTTACTTTATAACTGGAATCAGATTGCTGGAGACAATTTGGAATTGTGGAACCGCATTTTAGGACCAACTAAATTGTGCAGATGGATAAAGCCACAGGTTGGATGGACAAAACTGAATACTGATGGATCAGTAGACCAAGGAGTTGCTGGTGTTGGGGGTCTACTTCGTAATTATAAGGGTGAACCAATATGTGCCTTTGTCTCTTAAGTTTTAGCAGATGACGCAAACTTGGTTGAATTATGGGCTATATGGAGTGGCCTTGTTCTTGCCTCACGTCTCGGGATTAAACTATTATGGGTTGAGTCTGATTCATTGAACGTTGTCAATACGATTAAAAATCCAGATCAGCCTCACAGTTTGAAGGCTAGTAGCTGTTTAAAGCACATCTGGGAACTTCTAAAGAAATTTGACAAGCACTGTGTATCTCATTCATGGCGTGAAACTAATAGAGCCGCTGATCATCTGGCAAAAATGGTTCATTCTGAGAGTGTCGTCGTTTTTTGGCCAAGTAATTTTCCTGATAGCCTTAGTAAAATTATCAAGGAGGATGGTGAGAGTTTATTCGGTGCTTGAGTCAAAAAACTGTTAAAACGGCAGGAGTTGGGTTTGCACGCGCTGTTAATGCACAGCCTCTTTTTCCCTTTCCTTTCTCTTCTCTCATCTACCTCTAATTGCAGCTGGGGTCTCTCTCATCTCCCTCTAATCATTCTTCTCTAATTATCTGGGTCAGCTTATTATCCCCTCAAACATTTGATTTCAATCGGTTTCATATAAAACGGGTCAGAATCAAACATGGGTCTGATTAGGTCGCTCTGACGACGATCACCCAACGACTCGGCTATCATCTTGAACTTCTCGCTGGCTTTCGGGCAGGACGTCAAGCTCGACGGCGACGGGGCAAGGACGCCTGGGATTTCGATATCAACAAAACTCTGCTATCCAACTTGGCGTACTATGAGAAGTATGGGTTCATGTAAGCCTTGATGTGATTCTGAGTTTATTTAGTATGCCTTGATTAGATGCAATTTTGAATTTATTGGGTTCGGCTGTTTCAGAGTTCGGGCGGTGGTGATCGGAGAGAGAGAGAGAGAGAGAGAGAGAGAACAGGGAGAGAGATAACTACTCAATCTACTTTTGGCTTTTGAAGAAAGTGAGGGCTGCCCTGAGCCTCTTTGTATTGAAAAATATATAAAATAATAATGCCCCTCTAATTTATATTTTTCTAAAAAAGTTAACCCTGAATCCCGTCCAGGTTCGATGTACCTTCACCAGGTTGGTAACCAAATTCTTCATGTTTGTCAGATAAACTCCACACAACCTCACATTGGCCCTTAAAGTACGAAAAATATTCAAAACATCTAAATAAATAAACAAATGTAATTTAATGATGTGACATACTCCCCTTAAAAATCCATTTAAACAAATTCTTTGGATAACAATAATTTCTTAAAAAGTCTGAAGAAATTCCTAAAATATCTAAAAATTTCCGAAAATTAATTGATCTTTAATACCGTCAAAATTGCACCATGTGGCAAAGAATTGATTTTACATTAATTTTACAATTATGAAATTTTCTGAAAATCATAGTAAATAACTCGGATACTTGAAAAATTTCTCGAAAATTATCACACACTCATACTAGCGTTGTCTATGCACCCATGTAAAAATATTGAAATTTGCAACACCACGTGATACGACTGCCCTTAGAAGTTAGTAAGAAATTATGGTTTGACCGGTGTTAAAACAACCTAAGTTCCGAGTATGGAGAATCGGCACCACCCGATGTGATCTACATATACATTTAGGGACCTCATCAAATTTTCATCCAATTGCGACCTCGTTTGACCTTCTAAACCTTCTGTCAACCAAAAAAAGAGGCATTTTTACATAACAAAACTCCATTGACCGGGGCCTTGCTAAATGGGTTTCTGTAATTCAACCAAACACGCTCAGTGACAAAAATTACGTGGTTTGGGAAATGTAAACGGTTTTCACCGTTTGCATCCCGGTCATGGGTCCTCCCTTAGGACATGTTAGTGATGTTTTTGGTTTACCGGAGATTGTGATGGTCAAACGAGGTCCGAAGTGCACGAAATTTATACAGGGTCTCTAAATAAAGTTACCAATCACATAGGTTGGTACCGAATATTTACTAGACGTTTCCTCCATATAGTCGCTTCATAATGCAACAACTTGCTTTCAAACCTATTATAAAGGTTATGATACATTAGTAGACACTTTGGTGATCGACAACCCAAGTTTCGAGTATGGTCAATCGACACCATACGATGTGATCTATATATATATTTAGGGACCTCATCAAATTTTCATCCAATTACGACCTCGTTTGACCTTCCTAACTTCCGGTTAACAAAAAAATAGGCATTTTTAAATAACAAGATCTCATTGACCGGAGCCTTGCTGAATGAGTTTTTGAGATTCGACCGCACACGCTCAGTGACAAAAATTACATGGTTTGGGAAATATAAATGTCTTTCGTCGTTCGCATCCCGGTCATGGGTCATCTCTTAGGACATGTTATTGATGTTTTTGGTTTACCGGATATTGTGACGGTCAGACGAGGTCCGAAATGCAGGAAATTTATACAGCATTTCTAAATAAAGGTACCAATCACATCGGTCGGTGCCGATTATTTACGAGACGTTTCCTCCATATAGTCGCTTCATAATGCAACAACTTGCTTTCAAACCTATTATAAAAGTTATGATACATTAGTAGACACTTTGGTGATCGACACCCCAAGTTTTGATTATGGTCAATCGACACCATACGATGTGATCTATATATATATTTAGACCTCATCAAATTTTCGTCAAATTACGACCTCAATTGACCTTCCGAACTTCCGGTCAACCCAAAAAAAGTCATTTTTAAATAACAAAATCTCATTGACTGAAGCCTTGCTGAATGAGTTTTTGCAATTCGACCGCACACGCTCAGTGACAAAAATTACATGGTTTGGGAAATATAAACGGCTTTCGCAGTTCGCATCCCGGTCATGGGTCCTCCCTTAGGACATGTTAGTGATGTTTTTGGTTTACCGGAGATTGTGACGGTCAGACGAGGTCCGAAGTGGTTGAAATGTTTACTGGGTGTCTAGATATATGTACCGAACACATCGGGTGGTCTGATTAATATGTGGACGTTCCCTCCAAATAGTCGGTTTATAATGTGACTACTTTATTTCTAACCTAGTATAAATGTTATGATATATTAGTAGACAATTCACGATCAACAACTCAAGTTCGTGGTATGGTCAATCAGACCAGCAGATGTGATCGATACATATTTTTAGGCACTATGTAATAATTTTAGTCAATTAGGACTCTGTTTGACCATCTGAACGTCTGGTCAACCGAAAAAAGGTCATTAATCCATCACAAAACCGCATTGACCGAGGTTCTAGTAAATTGGTTTCCAGATTCCGACTTCACAACGTAGGTCCCCATAATTACGTGGTTTAGAAGATGTAAATAAGTTTCAGCCTTCGCAACTCGGGGATAGGTTCACCCTTAGGGCATATTAATGGTGTTTTCCGTTTTTATGACGTCTGGACGGTCAAACGGAATCCGAAGTGGACGAAATTTTTACTGGTTGGCTAAATATATGTAGGAGTACATCAGACGGTCTGATTAATGTCTAGACATTCCCTTCATGTAGTTGGTTCATAATCTAGTAACTTTATTTCTAACCTAATATAAATGTTATGATATATTAGTGGACAATTAAGATGATCTTATTACAAATACTATAAAGATCTAATCGATCGACATCATAACAAAGGACACAACTTGATGAGCGTGTTAGAATTTTCGGTACATTTTTCCGACACCCGAACTATTTATTACGTTATTTCAAAGTTTACGGTGATTGTTTAAAGACCTCATCAAATTTCCTTGATTTGTTTTTACTAGTGAATCTATAATTTAACAATCTATTATTAAAATACACTTTGCGAGTAGTCTATGACAATTTACGGAGAATTTTTCGGATAGCGTAGCTATTTGTAAAGCAATTTTGAACTTCTGAAAATATAGTAATTAATTTGAAAAAGTAGAAATTTTGTGTGGTGGAAGGCTGTGTGGCCAGGAACACGCCACATGGCGCAGGATTTGATTTTTTATTATTTTTAACATTCATAAATCTTTAGAAAATCATAGTAAATGGCTCGGGTGCTCAAAAAAATCTCTAAAAATTATCACGCTCTCATGGTGATGCTCTCTGTCCACCCATCTAAAAATTGTGAAAAATTTATTTTCGGGCGACATGGCTGCCCTTTGGGAGGGAGGAGGAAATGTGGAGTCTATCTTGTGATCGAGATCCAAATATCGACAAAAATATGTGAACTTTTCACCATAACAATATTTTACTATCGTGGACAAATCTGATGGTTATACTTTCATTTTGTCAATTTCCGGCAAGTGAATCCACACATACCTACTAATGTGGTATAACTAGTTTATTAGGTTATATGTAAATGTATATGTTTCTAAACCAATTATACAAAGGGAATACAATTTGGAAAAACCGCTCATAGGATATGATTGATACAGTGAATTATGACTGTGATACAGAAATCACTTATTTTCGATTACGTTTGAGTCTCGATCCACTCGGTCAATCCTTATTTCATTCATACTCTCTAAGGGCAGCCGTGTCAAGAGAAAATAAATATCTGAATTTTTTTTCACGGGCACGTACAATGCATCGTATTGAGAGCGTGGTAATTTTTGAGAAATTTTTCAGGTACCTAAGCTATTTATCAAGATTTTATGAAGTTAAAAATCATTTGAAAAAGAAAAATTGGACAAACACGCGGCTTGCAATGCGCCACGTGTCACTGTTTTATCTTTTTATTATGTTTAAAAATTCTCAAATCTTCCAAAACACTTTGTAAATAGTCCCGGTGCTCAAAAAATTATCACGCTCTCAAGGTGATGTGCTCTATCCACCTATATAAAAATTTTGAAAATTTTATTGCTGGACGACACGGCTGCCCTTATGGAGGGAGGATGACAAATTGAGTTTATCTCGTGATCGAGATGCAAACATTGGCCAAAATATGTGAAAATTTTACCATAACAATACTTTACTATCGTGAACTAATCTGACGGCCAAAATTTTATTTTGTCAATTTTAGACAAGTAAATTATAATGTGCTTACTAATGTAATGTAATTCGTTTATTAGGTTATATGTAAATGTATATGTTTCCAAACTAACTACACATAAAGAATTAAATTTAGAAAAACTGACCGTAGGATATGATTGATACTAATGAAATATGACTACGATAGAAAAATCATATATTTTTGATAAAGTTTGAGTCTCGATCCACTTGCTCAATCATTGTTTCGTTCTTGCACTCTAAGGACAGCCGTGTCACGGGAAGGTAAATATCTCAAATTTTTTTCATGGGCACGGACAACTCATCGTATTGAGAGCGTGGTAATTTTCGAGAAATTTTTCAGGTACCCGAACTATTTATCAAGGTTTTATGAAGTTGTAAATCATTTGAAAAAGTAAAATTGGACAAAAAAAACGGCCAGAAACACGCCACATGTCACTGTTTGGTCTTTTTGTTGTTTTTAAAAATTCGGCAATCTTTCTTAAATCTTTGTAAATAACTGGAGTACTCAAAAAATTCTTCAAAAATTACCAAGCTCTCACGGTGATGCGCTCTGTCAACTCATATAAAAATTTTGAAAAATTTATCTTTGGGTGACACGGCTGCCCTTAGGGAGGGAGGAGAACATATAGGGTTTACCTCGTGATCGAGACCCAAACATCGACCAAAATAGGTAAAATTTTTACCATAACAATAAGTTACTATCATGATCACATCCCACAGTCATAGCTTCATTTTATCAATTTTAGACATGTGAATCTCAATGTGCCTATTAATGTGGTATGATCTATTCACTAGGTTATAGGTAAATGTATATGTTTCCAAACTAACTACACAGAGGGAATGCAATTTAGAAAAACTGACCGTAGGATATGATCGATACAATGAAATATAACTATAGAAGAAAAACCATATATTTTCGATAACTTTTGAGTCTCGATTAACTTGGTAACCTCTTGTTTCATTTTCTCTCCCTAAGGGCAACCGTGTCATGGGGAGATAAATATCTCACAATTTTTACACGAGCGGGTAGAGCGCATCGTAGCAAGAATATGATAATTTTCAGGAATTTTTTTGGGAACCAAAGCTATTTATGAGTAATTTTTGAAAACTTAATTTTTTTTCAAAATTATTGAAAAGTGAAATATGAACGCGTGGCATAAAAAGAAAAACTCATATACTGTAATCATAATTATTTGTAATAGTTTATAATAATATCAAAATTTCAGAATTTCCAAAGCTTTATTATTAAGCAATTCTATGGAAAAATAGAAATAGAAAATTAAACAATTGGAGTAATCCAAGTATTAATATTTGGAAAAAGGTGCGGGAAGGGTGATTCGAAGTTTCGAACCGTGGTTGCTAAATTGCTATCCTAACGCCTTAGCCAGGACACCTCGCTAGTTGGATTGTGCAATATTTTTTCTTGTAAAATATCTATATGCGAATACTGGTCTTAATTGTTCATCCTCAACCCCCAGAACCTGGAATACCATAAACCACGGTTTGGTATCACTGCTCTTAATATCATATCTATCATATGACAA
Organism: Potentilla sterilis; assembly: GCA_963682095.1. Taxonomy (NCBI): domain Eukaryota; kingdom Viridiplantae; phylum Streptophyta; class Magnoliopsida; order Rosales; family Rosaceae; genus Potentilla; species Potentilla sterilis. The sequence goes on along the minus strand of OY821755.1, from coordinate 36,943,752 downwards.
ATTCACAATAGGCTTCTTCTTCATAATTAAACTCGAAAAATTCCATTTCAAAGAACCCCACAATGAATTCATGCTCTTCACCAACACCAAGAGATCTAACATCTCCTTCAAATTAGAGATGAGCAACTAACAATTAACATAAACATAGATTCAGCGTCAGGTTTTATCAACCCGTTTCTTGACTTTCTTCACCTAACAATAACTGCGGCTGGACCTTGCAGATCTACGATTGAGTCGTGATGCTGGAGTTCGGGGAGAGGAAAAGTTCCAGCGAGATTTAGAAGAGTGGTGCCGTGATGGTGGAGAGTTTTTGAGGCCCTGTGAGAGAGAGATGAGGTGGCTCAGCCACCCGGTTTGGGCAGGAAGAAAAGGACGCGCGAAGAAGAAGAACCAAGTACTTGTCCTCTTCTGGAGCTCATCCCTCACTCGCCGAACCCTTAACGGCCTAACGCCCGTTAACTTCATGAAATCTCATTAAATTATTTTTGTCCACGTGTCAAACCCGTAGTGGTGTAGATTTCAGTTTTTGGACTCAAGCATGTGCTTGAGTCAAGCACTGAATAATTTTCGGAGGATGCTAAAGGCAGGATTTATTGTAGAGGTTGATTCTCAGTGTAGTCCAGTTTATGCAGACGGTAAAGAAAGAGGTATGGAGGTCATAACAAATGACAGCCTCAAGACCTGATCAGTTTTCCTGGTGACATTAGGTGACGTCTAATTTTGCCAACAATTTTATAAATTATATCTACCATATACGTTTTATAGAATATGAATCTGTTGCGCCGAAAAAATAAATAATTTCAAATAATACAACAAGATCTAAAAATCAAGGTCAAGTGCAGATCCTGATCTCCAGTGTGTTGCCTTCTCAAATCCATTGACACAGTTTTCAAAGTCATCAATGGTTTGATCAATCTCTTCCTCTGTGTTCATCACAAATGGACCAAGTTGCTTTACAGGCTCCCCCAAAGGTTGACCTCCAACTAAAATAAACCTGAGGTTCTTGGAAGACTTGTTCCATACTTCCAATCCATCCCCAGATCCTAGAAGAAGAAGGTGATGACCTGCCACTGGCAAAGACTTTGGAGTTCCAAAGATACCCTCCCCTTCCAAGACATATACAAACGCATTCCATGATACTGGTATTGGTTGCTGAAGATGAGCTCCTGGTTTGAGAGTGAAGTCCAAGTACATGGTTGGGGTCCTTGTGTAAATTGGGGACTTTGTTCCCAAGGCTTCTCCTGCTATCACTCTAACCTTGATCCCATCTTTTGTAGCGTCTGCAATGTCCTTGCTGACCATTTCTTGGTACTTTGGCTCAATCCTGTGTTAAACAAATTACTAAATGGTTTAGAACACAGAGCTTAATCATGGGTACTAACTAATTGTAATTTGAAAAGGCCTTGGTTTAAATAAGTGGTTTAGAAAGCTAATGATGTTACCCTATGAAAGGGATAGTTCTGCTTTTCAAAACTTCTTCTAGGTTTCCAAAAGTTAAAAAAAAGCAGCGCACTAGCATGAGATATATCATCACACAAGATTCTTTGGTCACTAGGATATGAATACAACGTCGTATAGTTTGAAAGGTCCCTGGGCTAGATATTTCAGGCTAATGGATGCAAACACATACACAAAATGAGCGCTTGGTGGATTCAAAAGCAGCTGAGTCAGAAAAGGATATGTATCCCATAATGTCCAATCATACTAGTTATATGTAAAAGGAAGACGATGCGTACATTTTGTGTTTGGAGGAGAGGTTTATCCACAACTGTAGACCCTTTTGGGTTCCTTGGGCGGCAGGCATTTCCGAGTGAACGATACCCCTACCGGCAGTCATCCACTGCACATCGCCGGCACCTATCGTCCCTTTGTGCCCTTCGAAATCTTCATGTGTGATGGCTCCCTGATGATCAAAAGTTCAAAACAATGTCATCAACTATTAACTCGTTTATCAATCATACAAAAGAACCTCATTCATACAAAGGACCTTCATTCATCAACCAGATTCAAGGAACAAGAAGACTCTGCAATTTAATTAGTTTAAACTTTAGCTACAGCTTATTTATCATTTGACTGATAAATCTTTTACCAAGTCAAATTAAATTAATATATTTAGAGGATTAAGGATCTGGTTTTGCAGGTGATAATGTGTTTTTAAGTATTATTTCTTGTCCAACTACCCTAAGTTGGCAGAAATTATAAGAAACCTAGCTGGATACACATTTCCAGCAAATAACCACTTGTGAGTTTAACCCAGATTTCAACGTACCCAATACTATAAACAATAATAAATAGCTTTTATACCTGCAACATATAGGTCACTGTCTCAAAGCCTGTAAAAGATCCAAATGGAAAAACAAGAAAATGAAATCAGAATCCAATAAACCCACAGTTAATCTCAACCAGTGTAGCTAACAGTAACAATGACAGTGACCAAACCTCTATGTGGATGATCAGGGAATCCAGCAGGAGCTGTAACTGCACATACAAATATCAAAAGCAATATCAGCATCCACCAACATTATTGCCATTTACATTCACGAAGAAACAGAGGAAAACAGAGAGGTACCCACCTGAGAACTCATCCAGAAGAAGAAAAGGATCAAAGTATCTCAGCTCAAACCTGCACAAACCCAACAACAACAACCCATTGAGGCATTGAACCAAACACCTTAACCGCATCAACAATTCTCCATATTCATGTAGCGAGAAGTCGAAAACGAGGCTAAATGTCTACTTAACATGACTTACCTCCCAATGCTTCTTCTAACAGTGGCTCCAACTCCTTCATGCTGAGGCCTAGCCAATAACTTCCTCACCACAACTCGACCTTCTTCAAAACCAAGTGAAACCTCTGTCCCAGACATTTCCTTCCTTGTATACGATCAACAACAGTAATAACAAGAACACTAGTACTTGAGAAAGCTTTGATTGAAAATTTGAAAAACTTGTAAATGTGAAGACAAAGGAAAGATATCTGGTGTCGTATATATAGTACTCGGAGACAGTGATGTCCAGAGAGAGAGAGAGAGAGAGAGAGAGACTTGGTATAATTTATGGGAAGGTCAAAGTGAGATGTTGTGGGCGGCCAATAAAAGACCAAGATGATCATGGGGCATGATGCTTTTCTTTGCTTGAGCTCCAGGGACTTTATTAAATTCAAACCTCTGCGAATGAAGTCACCGTGACGTTGGGGTGATGCTGTGGACAAGAAATGCAGTGGCTTAGGGGATCCATGGGTCATGCTTATGCAAATATTATTCAGCATTTGCTTTATGGTATGTGACAGCATTTGCTTCAAGTCTTCTTAATGAAGGAATCCTTCTCATGTTGCATTAGCTTTATAATCAAATAATGGGAGTACCTATAGAAAATTATTCATCTTTCTTTTCTGATGCCTAGATATGAGTATTCGGTGAGAGTTTCTTAAGTTTCTCATTGTAGAATTTCTCCATTTATATGTATTTGAGCATTAATTTTCATACTAGTTCTGACTCTATTTAATTTCAGTTATAGAGAATATTCACGGAAAACTTATAAAATAGGAGCACTAATTGTTAAAAGAATAATCCACCAATGTAACCAGTTCAGTCAAAAAACTACCAAACAACGAAAAACATGCAATATATGAATTTGAAAATAAGGCAAAAAAATAAAAAAATAAAAATTGATGTAATCTAATATACTACCAACATAGCTCTTAAACTCAAATGCAACAATTAGTTTTTCGTGAGTCAAACTTACGACATTCTAATTATGACATGAATTTGAGACTTCTGTCATTAGATCAAATGATACGAGGAAGACGGTACCTAGCATGCGTGGGTGGCATGTACCAATTTTTGTTGAGGTAGGCAATATTAAGTGTTGGTTCTTCATGTATTAGAGACTCCCGGCCAATCAACATACCAGAACTGATACTGACCGTGTCGCATTGATCATTCATTACTAACCACAATCTTTACAATTATATCATGATATAGTATTGATGCTACGAGCCTTGATTAAGACCACATCCAAATATTCCGTTAATGAGAAAAACACCTCTAACAGTTAACAATCTTGATTGGTTCATCGACATCACTAGTACAAAAGCATGACGCAACAATTAGATGAGAAACAAAAACGAGCTAGCTAGAAATCAAAGTTTGATTTTGAGGAGTCACCACTTTAAGTAATAACGTGTAGACTCTGAATTTTGGAACCATTTCTATTCAAAGAGATGAATCATATGTGATATATGTGAACGTCTTTACTTCTTCCATGAAAATTACGTAACCCCTTACCAATCATGACCTTGAAACCCTCTTCCTTAAATTTCTGGTCAATTTTCTTGTTGCTCTAAACTTTTCTTCAATTCTTGTCTGCATGTAGACCCCAAACAGTGTGTAAATACGAGAAAAAAAAGACGAAGAAAAGAAATAAGGGAAAAAAATCAAGGATTTTTCCTTGTTGTTTGTATGGATATGTATGCATTGTAGTTTTGATTTCCTCAAGTAGTTCTTCATTTAGATGAATTTGCTTGTTTTCTTTCCTGTATTGGATTTGAGCATCTTGATTTTTCTACAAATAAATTAATTATTTTTACATAGAACCATAAATCTCAACAGATGATACTTTCCACACCACGAAAATAGAATTCCAGCCGAATGTTGATGGAAACTAATTCATACAACAATGTGTAAATAACTTTCATTGTAGGATGTTACATTTCATAAAGAAATCAAGGAGTTAATTAGATCCCTAGTTTGGAGTAAAATTTCAAATTAAAATTGCATCGATCTTCAATTTTGCAGTGCATGGATGGGAGAATCGAGCGGGCAAGTGAACGAATTCGATAAAAGTCATTATAACTTGAGAACTGAATAATTTCCTTCCTAACGAAGTGATGTTTATGAGGAAAATTCACCACAAGAGAAATGATGTTTAATGATCTTGGTTATTCACCTAAAGTTTGCACATATTTGTGCTTACTTACATTATTAATTAACGACAAAGACATTAAACTTAAACATATCTATCTATGATTGTATCTCAGTATGATTATATTTCAGCTTGATTAATCGACTTATTGACTACGTACATGTCATGAACAACAAGATCAAGTGAATTATTTGCTGAACTTATTTGTGAAGGCCGCCATGATCGACTTCTAGGCAGATTAACTCTGTAGGCAAGAGTTAGGGTTTTCTTTGCCAGAAGCTACTCCTTTTGCATTCAAACACAATGCGTTCGTCCGTCCACCTCTGCTGTAATGTAGGTTGATATCTTTCAACACGATGTTCTCACAAGGTTTATTTTCGCTACATTTGAGTGTAACTGCTGTTTCTGTGTTTGAAGTACCCCAAATGTCAGTATACTTCACATCAGTAATCTGAATCTCCGAAGTAATTTTCTGTTGGGTCATTTAGAATTTGGTTCTGTTAATAATCCCTATATAATAGGGAAGTAGTGGTAAGTTTGATTAATTCCTCTCCATGATCCACGTTGAATAGATAGTGTTTAACGTGGGGTGTAATTTCTTTACGGTTATTTCCTTTCGTGCATGTAGGCCTATAAAGCCACCAATTTGCAGTTTAATTGAATAAGACATTCTCCCAGACTTGCTGTGTATTTGCTATAGTTTACACTCTACAATTCTGGTATCAGAGCCCCATCAAGGGGCCTGATTGGAGATACTGATAGAAGTAAGGAACTGCAGTTTCTTAAAAGAGAGAAACACGTGAGAAGAGCGATTGAGAGATAAACAAGTGAGAAGTGTGATTGAGAAATGGCAGCAGAGGGAAGCAATCATGTGCCACCTGCCATACCAAAGTTCAATGGTTTCTATGACCACTGGGCTTTACTTATGGAGAATTTCCTTCGTTCTCATCAATTCTGGGATATAATTGAAACAGGGATCCCAGTGGAGTCAGAAGGAGAGTCTAGTACCTCAACCTTTGCTTCAGTATTATCTGGAGAAGGGCAGCTTACTGAGAAGCAGCGCAAAGAGATTGCGGAGCAGCGCAAAGCAATTGAAGAGATGAAATTGAAGGATTTGAGAGTCAAAAACTACTTGTTTCAGGCAATCGATAGATCGATACTGGAGACGATCTTGAACAAGGATACAGTAAAAGGAATTTGGGACTCGATGAGACAGAAGTACCAGGGTACCACTAAGGTGAAAAGAGCTCAGTTACAAGCTCTTAGAAGGGAGTTTGAGATCTTGGGAATGAAGGAAGGAGAAAAGGTAGACGATTACTTTGCAAGAACTCTCACTATTGCCAACAAAATGAAAGCACATGGTGAAAGGATGGAGGAGTTGGTAATAATTGAGAAGATTTTGAGGTCGATGACTGCCAAATTCGACTATGTTGTGTGTTCTATTGAAGAATCCAATAATCTCACCACCATGAGCATCGATGAATTGCAAAGTAGTCTTCTTGTTCATGAGCAGCGAATGTTGGCACATGCAGTTGGAGAAGAACAAGTACTGAAGGCTACTCTTGAAGATCGCCAAGCTTTTAGAGGCAGAGGCCGTGGTGGTTTTAGAGGCCGAGGTAGAGGTCGCGGCAGATCACAATTCAATAAGGCATTGGTGGAGTGCTATAAATGTCACAATTTAAGACATTTTCAATATGAATGTCCTGAATGGGAGAAGGGTGCACACTACGCTGAGTTAGATAAGACTGAAGAGATGCTTTTAATGGCACATGTTGAGATCAATAAGGCCAAGAGGGAGGAGGTTTGGTTTCTTGACTTAGGATGTAGTAATCACATGAGTGGCAACAAGGATTGGTTCAGTGATATTGATAATCAATTTCGACATTCTGTGAAGCTTGGTAACAATTTCAAAATGGCAGTAGTTGGGAGAGGCAATGTCAGATTACAGGTTGATGGTGTTACACAAGTGATCACTGATGTTTACTATGTACCAGAGTTGAAGAACAACCTACTGAGCATTGGTCAATTACAGGAGAAAGGAGTGGCAATTTTGATCAAAGAAGGAATGTGTCGAGTTTACCATCCAAGAAAAGGCTTGATCATGCAAACAAAAATGAGTGCCAACAGAATGTTTGTTCTTCTGGCCACTATGATGCCTAACATTCCAACTTGTTTCAAAGCTGCCTCTGAAGATAGCACACACCTATGGCATTGCCGTTATGGTCACCTTAGCTTCAAAGGTCTGAGAACTCTTCAATACAAGAGAATGGTGAAGGGATTACCTGAAATGAAGGCAACAAGCAAGTTATGTAAAGATTGTATGATAGGCAAGCAACACAGGGAGCCTATGTCAAAGAAAAGTTTGTGGAGAGCCACACACAGATTACAACTAGTGCACTCAGATCTTTGCGGACCAATCACACCTGAGTTAAGCAGTGGAAAGAGGTATCTGATTACTTTTATCGATGATTATAGTCGCAAAGTTTGGGTATCTTTTTTATCTGAAAAGTCTCAAGCACTGACATCATTTAAGACCTTCAAGAGTCTAGTGGAGAAAGAAACAGGTGAATTAATTCAGTGCCTACGAACAGATAGGGGAGGAGAGTTTACTTCTCGAGAGTTCAATACATTCTGTAGTTCACAGGGAATAAGAAGGCAATTGACAGCAGCATATACTCCTCAACAGAACGGGGTAGCGGAGAGAAAGAATAGGACCATCATGAATATGGTTCGTAGCATGTTGTCTGAGAAGCATGTTCCAAAGAATTACTGGCCTGAAGCTGTTAACTGGACAGTTCATATTCTTAACCGATGTCCTACCTTGGCAGTGAAGGAAATGACACCGGAGGAAGCATGGAGTGGCATCAAACCAGCAGTTCATTACTTTAGGGTCTTCGGATGTACTGCTTATGTTCATATACCAGAAGCTAAAAGGAAGAAAATAGATGATAAAAGCAAGAAGTGTGTGATGCTGGGAGTGAGTGAAGAATCAAAGGCTTATCGGCTTTATGATCCGATAACCAATAAGATTGTCATCAGCAAAGATGTGGTCTTTGAAGAAGATGAATGCTGGGATTGGGGAAAAACTGCTGAGGAGATAAAACTAGATGTGTTAGATTGGGGTGATAGTGAAAACAGTGGCAACGAGTTTGATCAAAATGGTGTAGAAGAGACACAAGATGCAACTGAAGAAGGAGATATCAATGGAGAAAGTGAAGGAGTAACTAGTTCTTCCTCAAATCAGTCTTTAGAGGAGGTTACAGAGGAAGGGAGGATGAGGAAAGTACCAGTGTGGATGGAGGATTATGTGAGTGGAGAAGGTTTATCAGGAGATGAAGGAGATGAAGGGACAAATAATCTTGCGATGTTCTCTGCTGCATCTGATCCAACTACATTTGAAGAAGCAAATCGAAGTGTGAGATGGCGAGATGCAATGGACGAAGAGATGGGTGCAATAGAAAAGAATGGCACTTGGGTGTTAACTGATTTACCTGAGGGAGCAAGAAAGATAGGAGTCAAATGGATCTTCAAAACCAAACTGAATGAGAATGGAGAAGTTGAGAAGTACAAAGCCAGACTTGTGGCTAAGGGTTATGCTCAACAATATGGGATTGATTACAAGGAAGTATTTGTACCAGTGGCTCGATGGGATACGATCCGAATGGTAATTGCTCTTGCTGCTCAAAAGGGATGGGATGTGTACCAACTTGATGTGAAAAGTGCATTTCTGCACGGAGAACTGAGTGAGGATGTCTTTGTTGATCAGCCGCAAGGTTATGTGAAGGAAGGAGATGAGTTAAAGGTGAACAAGTTGAAGAAGGCACTGTATGGACTCAAACAGGCGCCACGTGCCTGGTACAGCCGCATCAAAGCTTATTTCATCAAGGAAGGTTTTGAGAGATGTCCACATGATCATACTCTGTTTGTGAAGCTAAGTGGAGAAGGTAACATTCTCATTGTTAGCTTATATGTTGATGATCTTATATTTACTGGGAGTGATGAAAATATGTTTGAAGAGTTTAAAAAGTCCATGAAAAGGGAGTTTGATATGTCTGATCTTGGTAAGATGCGTTACTTTCTTGGAGTTGAAGTAGTTCAAAATGAGGAAGGAATTTATCTCTCTCAGAAGAAGTATGCAAAAGAGGTGTTGGAGAGATTTGGCATGGCAGGGAGCAATTCTTGCAAAAATCCAATTGTCCCTGGATGTAAGTTGGTAAGAGATGAGAATGGTGTAAAGGTGGATGATACATGGTATAAACAAGCTGTTGGTTGTTTGATGTATTTGGCAGCTACAAGGCCAGACCTCGCATATGTTATAAGTCTTGTTAGTCGTTTCATGGCACGCCCAACTGAGCTACATATGCAAGCAATCAAAAGAGTGTTCAGGTATCTCAAGGGTACAGTGGATTTGGGGATTCTTTATAAAAAAAAATGGAGTAGAGCAGCTAGAGGCATTCACTGATAGTGATTATGCAGGGGATTTAGATGATCGAAGGAGCACATCTGGATATGTATTCATGTTTAGCTCAGGTGCAGTTTCATGGTCATCTAAAAAACAACCAGTGGTCACTTTATCAACTACAGAAGCTGAATTCATAGCAGCAGTCTCTTGTGCATGTCAAGGAGTTTGGATGCGCAGAGTGTTGGAGAAGCTTGGTCATAATCAAGTTGGAAGCATCATTGTACATTGTGACAACAGCTCAACCATTAAACTTTCAAAGAATCCAGTGCTACATGGTAGGAGCAAACATATAGATGTACGCTTCCACTTCCTTCGTGATCTTACCAGAGATGGAACAGTAGAGCTTGTGTATTGCAGCAGCCAACATCAAGTAGCAGACATTATGACAAAGCCACTCAAGCTTGACGTGTTTGGAAGTCTTCGTGACAAGCTGGGAATGTGCAAGGTACCAGATATAAACTACTTGCATGAGTGCAAATAGTTTAAGGGAGGATATGTTGGGTCATTTAGAATTTGGTTCTGTTAATAATCCCTATATAATAGGGAAGTAGTGAAGTAGTGGTAAGTTTGATTAATTCCTCTCCATGATCCACGTTGAATAGATAGTGTTTAACGTGGGGTGTAATTTCTTTACAGTTATTTCCTTTCGTGCATGTAGGCCTATAAAGCCACCAATTTGCAGTTTAATTGAATAAGACATTCTCCCAGACTTGCTGTGTATTTGCTATAGTTTACACTCTACATTTTATGCAGACATTAAAATAGAGTGATTGAGTGTCCAAATCACTTCTAGTTAGTTGCAGTATATATAAATGAGAACCTTAACTGCTTACTGTTGCAGTACAACCACTACCAGCGCAGTATTGTTGATCAATGATGATCGGGTTATTGACCTCATGCATTTCAATGTGTTCAAATTTAACATCTGAAACAGTGCCTGGTTGAGAGGGACTCTTCGTCTTGATTCTAACACCGTTCTGAGTACCTACGAAGCTGCAGTTGGTTACGCCCAGACCAGTTATAGAGCTGCTTGAAATGCTTCCTAAACTGATTCCATGGCCAGGCCCGCAGTGAATATGAGTAACGGAAATGTTGTGAGATTCAGGAAGGAATGCTATGCAGTCATCTCCTGTGGCTATTACTGAATCATATATTTGGATGTTGCTTGAGTTACAGACTTTGATTCCGTCGGTGTTGGGGCTTTTGGCCGGAGCACTTATGTTAACGTTGCTGATTATCAGATTGAGACATGCGAAAAGGTTGATGTGGGTGTTCTTGCTGTTGAGGGAAGTTATGTTGTGGATCTTTGTATTACTGGCAAAGTCGAACTTCAATGACTGAAACCAAAGGGCAAAACAATTAGCATGCACTCCTTTATAGTATATATAATTAATTATAAGGAGCAGGGCCGGCTCTGCACGAGTGCAACCTGTGCGACAGCACATGGCCCCATTTTTATAGACCCAAATTTTTATATATATATAGCTTGTATTCTAGAGAGTGAAAAAAAAAAAAAAAAAAAAACTCACAGGGCCCCCATATTTATAGGCTCAAATTTTTTATATATATAGCTTGTATTCTAAAAAGAGTGAAAAAAAAAAAAAAAAACCCTAGGGCCCCTATTTTTATAGGCCCAAATTTTTTTTATATATAGCTTGTATTCTAAAGAGAGTGGAAAAAAAAAAAAAAAAAAACCCATAGGGCCCCCTTTTTTATAGGCCTAAATTTTTTATATATATAGCTTGTATTCTAAAGAGAGTGAAAAAAAAAAAAAAAAAAAAAACCCCCACAGGGCCCCCATTTTTGTAGGCCCAAATTTTTTTTATATATAGCTTGTATTCTAAAGAGAGTGAAAAAAAAAAAAACCCCAAATCCTAGCTGCCTGCGAATCCCAACAGCCCATATTCATGAGTTTGCTGAGATTGATTTTTTTGGGGAACTTTTAGCCTTTTTTCAGCAACATTTTGTGTAGAACTTTTAGCAGTAGCATTTTGTATTCAACTTTAGCATATTTATAGGCATAATCTAATGTGAAATCAGTGTTGACAGTAAAAACATAATTTTCATTATATAGATTTATATACACATATAACCAAAATTTCATGTAGCTATGCTTTAGTCTATATATGTTAAAGCTTGAAGGGCCCCATTTTAAGCTCTCGCACAGCCCTAATATGTTTGAGCCGGCTCTGATAAGGAGCAATATGAGCTGATTTAGAGGATTCTCGTACAATTCAATTTCATGTATAGCTAGAGAATTCTCATAGAAGTCTGATAAGACCTGGATAATCTCATCTAAAAATTAATATATATATCCTAGCTTAGAACAAATTTTTCAACTTAGACCAAAATAATTATATAATAGCCAACGAGGAGTGATGAAATACCCTCCCATGATTGCAATTGCACCTCATCCGTTCAAATTAACAGCCTTAACTTCCTAATTATCCGATCAACAAATCAAATTTTCAATCTAAACATATACGTTAAAAGACCACAGATCAAAATCCAGTCCATTTACAGGTTTAGTACTCATGCATGCCTTCTCATTTTCTTGTTAACTAATTATGTCTATTTAACTTACCCCAGGCAGTGGCTTGCAATGCTTGTTTCGTCGACAGTCGTTATAGGGCCAAGCAGAGGCTCCTCGGCCATCCAACGTCCCTCCTCCACTTACCACAAAGTTGTCAATGTGTTGGAAAAGGATCCAATGGTCAATACCAACCGAGTACTGCTTCTCCCTTGAAGCCAATAAGGTGCCCTGGATCTGCAACTCCATAGGCCCCTTGCAGGGGCCTTGAATAACCAAAGGGTTCAGCAAATATATGCCTTTCTGAAATAAGACCACGCCACCTCCATTGTTTTTGCAAGCTTCATTCCATGCATTCATAAAAGCCTGCAAAAAGAATTTAACATATATATGAAACTTGCGTCATAATCTTTAGTTATATCACTTATATATATGAGTTAGAATATTAAGATGAAATGCATATATATACCTTGCTGTTATCAGTTTTCTCATCTTCAACACCACCATATTGTTTTATGTCGAAAATTTTCTTCTGAGCTTGAACATTGTTGTGTAATACCAACAACAATAACCAAACACAATTGATAACAACCATGCTCGCGCTCTTTAGAAACAAAGACATTGTTTTTTGTTTTGTTTTTCTTCCCCAACGGCCTCCTTGAATTCGCAAGTGTGTCCATCAGTACGTGAGTTCTAGAGTGTTATTTATAGGTGTTCTATTTATTAGATAGATCTTCTGTATTGGAAAGTAATCACAGTTTTTCACCAGTTTTAGAACTATTTGGATGTTATTTTTTTATAAATCGTTCTCCAATGATTGCAAACAGATTTAAGACATCTCCAACAGTGTAACTTTTTGAACAAATGTAATTGATTCAGGATATATAACAAAAACGAAATATGTTTCAATCATGGTGCCTTCAATCATATTCCAAAACAAGGAGAATGGTTCTGATACTCTTGAGAGTACAATACTATACCTCCGTATAGACTGTGGATACATCTTTCTCTTTTTGTTTTTGAATTAGGATAAATTTTGTTGCTAAAACAACGGTTAGAGAGCATCTTACATCAACATGGCGAATCCATCTAGCACATGAGAAAGTTGCTAGCATCAAAAAGCTCATTACAGAGCCTCAAATGAAGAAAAAAAAGCTTTATACCTAATTGGAAAAGAAACTAGTTTCCAAAGATCTCAATTGGTGTAAATCTAATAGACTCAAAATCAAGCACGAGAGCTTACTTATGTTGTTTAGGCTACACTTTGTTTTTTGCCTTATCATTAACGTCTACATATCAATATAAGTAGCCCACATGTAAGGTAACGCACAATGGAGTTACCGGGGCGGTTTTCCCCGTTCCTGATGACCGTGATCTCAACATTCCAACATCTAATAATGGACCACCACTAGATGAAAAGAGACTAGAAGAAATCGAGCCCAATGAAGCATGAGATTACTTCTATAACTATGTATTAAGTAACGCTACCATTAGACTTAGACCCTTACTTCTTTGTTTTCTTTTTTTGGTTTTTATATTAGGGTTTACAACTTCTAGTCTTTGTTAGAAAATCTCAAATATATAAAACTATTTAGGCATGGCTTATTATATTGAGATTATGTGGGGTGAATCAACATTATATAGTTTTAATTTCATTAACGAATCAACATTTTTTTGAATCAGTTAACAAGAATTTATTAAAAAAGAAGTTTAAGCGTTACAGTATTCTGCTGCAATAACAGCTGAAAGAAAAGAAGGTATAGAGAAGTAAAATCCATCTCTATCTAAAGAACAAGCATGAGCTGCCAGGCAATGCGCAACCTTATTACCCTGATGTCGAGTATGAGACACAATCCAATTTTCTTGATTTTGAATCTGTGTTCTCAAATCATCATAAATTCTCCCCAATCTCGAGGTATTAAGAACCGCTCCCATCTCTAATTGGCGCTTCACCTCCAAAGCATCAGTCTCCAGGATAGCAAGAGCGAAACCCTGATTCTCTGCAAATGTTACAGCCCTGTTATATGCCATCAGTTCGGCATGTTCTGCCGACACCAAGCTTGCAGCTGGTCCTGCACCTCCAGCCAACATACATCCTAAATGGTCTCTGATAATAAAATCCCAACCCCCCTTACGTCCACATTAATCTTATATAGTCCTAGAGATGGAGCTTTCCATTTCACAGAATCTCTCCCCATAACCTGTTTTGGGATTACCAGATTATGAACTCTGAACTGTCTGAGATGAGCCTCCAACTGTGAACAAACATCTAAAGCCACCATTATCTTATTATTCCAGACTCTCTCATTTCTTTCTTTCCATACTGACCATAGCATAAAAAGAAGTTCTCCAAAGTGAGGTAAACTAAGCTCCCTAGCACATTAACACAACCATTCGATAGCAGATTCATGCACACTACTCCAATGATAGCAAACAGTACTAATATGGGGGTGAGACCGAATAACCTCTTTCATAAAAGCACAATCTCTACTGACATGTACTTTTGTCTTATTTGGGATATTAGTTTTCCATAATTTTTTCCAGAACGACTGACTAATAGTGGGATGAATAGGATGATAACTGGTAGAATTAAGAAATACGTACCTATAAGCGGTTTTCACTAAGAACTGACCATCAAGTGCTAGTTTCCAACACAGTCGATCGTTGCTAGGACCTGAGCTAAGAGGAATACTCAGAATCATAGCAGCCTCAGCCTCCGGAAAGCATCACTTTACTTTGGCAACATCCCATACTTCATATTCACATAAAAAATCACTGACTCTGGACACTGACGCAGTGTTAGGAATCATCAACTCTGGGCAGCCCTTTACTGAACCTAGTATCCAACTATCCACAAAAGTTTGTATTTGTCTACCATCTCCAACCTGCCAATAAATATTATCTTTAAGCGTTGCCCTGGCTCCAAAGATGCTTCTCCAAGAAAAGGAAGGAGAGGTGTGTTCCTGTGCTTCCCAGAAAGAACAATATGGAAAATATTTGGCCTTATAAATAGATGCAATCAGCGAAGAAGGATTAGAGATCACCCTCCAAGTTTGCTTCGAGAGTAAAGCCAAATTAAAATTGGACAGTCTACGGAATCCCAAACCCCCAGATTCTTTCGGATTACACAGAATATTCCAGCTCTTCCAATGTATCTTCTTCTTATCCAAAGTGCTACCCCACCAGAATTTAACACACATCTGCTCCAGATCGTCAAAAAAGTTCTTCGTAAGTCTAAACATGCTCATAGCATAACTTGGAAGAGACTGAGCCACTACACTGATCAAAATATCTTTCCCTGCCCCACTCAGCAATTTACCTTGCCATGCTGCGAGCTTAGATTCTAATCGTTCCTTGATATACTGAAACATCTCTGATTTCTTCCTCCCCACGTAAGTTGGTAGGCCCAAATATTTCTCATGTGCCGCTACTGGTTGGACATTCAGCAAGGTCGAAAGAAACATTCTCATCTCCTCAGTCACACTGTCACTAAACACTCTTGTCAAAATTCACCTGTTGACCAGAAGCTCTGCTATATATGTCAAGAACCTCCTGAAAACTCTTTCCAGTAGCAACTGAAGCCTCTCTGTAAAGCATGCTATCATCAGCAAATAAAAAATGGTTCACAGGAGGGGCTCCCTCGCATATTCAAATACCCGGTAACTCACCTGTCTGCATCCTTTGCCTCAAAAGAGCTGAGAACCCCTCCGCACCGAGCAAAAATAGATAGGGTGACAACGGGTCTCCTTGGCGTAGGCCTCTGGTCGGTGTCAGATAATCTCGAGCCTTCCTCCGAATTAAGAAAGAATAACGCACTGTAGACACACACTGCATCAGAATCTGAATCCAACGAGAACTAAAACCAAAACGAGACATCACTCGTTCCAAAAAATACCATTCCATACAATCATAGGCTTTGCTTAGATCCAGTTTTAGAGCCATAAAGCCCCTTTCCGATCTCTTATTATGCGCAAAATGTGTAATTTCATTAGTCACCAGAATATTATCTATAATCAAACGCCCAGGAACAAAAACACTATGAAAAGGAGAAATAATAGCTGGAAGAATTACATTTAGACGATTCGCGAAAGCCTTTGAGCAAATCTTATAGATCACATTACACAGAGCAATAGGTCGGAGGTGTGCCATATTCTCCGGCTGCGCAACTTTGGGAATTAAGCAGATATGAGTATAAATAATTTGCTTAAGAATCTGACCTGAGTCGGAAAAAATTATGTACTGCAGCCACTACTTCCTGACCAATTAATTCCCAATAATGTTGAAAAAATAGCGAGGGCATACCATCAGGACCCGGAGCCTTAGTCGGGTACATTTGGAAAACAACCTGTTTGATTTCCTCACTGGTGTACGCACTACACAGCTGCATGTTCATATCCTCTGTCACACAAGGAGTAATTGCTTCTAAAGTTTGATGAAGGGCTTCCGTATCCACATTCGAGGCTTCAAATATTTTTTCAAAATAATCCGTAACTATTTTCTCCATACCTGGGATGTCCTCATGCCAAACGCTAGCAGTATCGAAAAGACCTTTCAACGAATTCTGGCGTTTCATAACCTTAGCTTAAAGAGGAAAATAGCTAGTATTACGATCTCCAGCCTTCAGCCATTGCACCTTTTATCGCTGCTTCCAAAAAATCTCCTCACTACCAGAAAAAAGGCTTTTCCCGACGAAATTAAAAAAAACGGCCAACGAATTAAAATTTTCGTCGGTAATTCCAACGAATAGCCGGCGATTTTATTTTTCGTCAGTGGAAAAACAAAATCGTCGGCCATAGTTTAACCATAGCCGATGATACTGTTTTTTCGTTGGTATAAACAAAAAACGTCGGCTATATTCATATTTCAGTCGACGATTTGAATTTTCGTCGGCCTTTCTCTGAAACATTAGCTGACGAAAACTTTTGAAATTTTGGCCGACGAAATTGACATTTTCTCGTCGGCCATAACTATATTGAAAAATACATATTTTATTTTAGACAGAAAACGACAAAAGAATAGCCGACGAGTATGTCTCTCGTCGGCTATGATTTAAAACAAAAACAAAAAACAAAAAATGACCAGATTCCATTTTCTATCACTAGCGATAAACCATTGCTTCATCCTTCAAACAGAAAAAGTTGTGAAATAAGATATGACCAAAATGATAAAATACGTTTACGATTGAAAAATGACAAGATTCCGATAAAATCTGAGTGTCGAAAGATGCGGTCAAAGGTTTTATTCCTTCGTTTCCCTAATGGTAGCGTTACCTTCGGTAAATATTTTGAGGAAAATGTTTATATGATTAGTTGCATCTCATCGATTTGAAACTATTATCTGTTGAAGGTCAGGCCAAAAAACGTCATTTAGACAGTCCAATTACCATTTCTAAGCGTTTAGAGGTTTGACTTACCCGGTTAACCGTTCCGATCGAGCCTTTAACGTTGTCAGCTGAAGTTGGATTTTTTTCCATACATGTATTTAATCTTAACAGTGATATCTGACGGTTGGAATAGATTTTCTAAACTTTTAGATTCAAAATCAGAACATATGCACTAATGTTCCTTAACTTGTTTACTAAGTATTTAAGTGAATGTATAGTTTCAAATAGTTATTATACGTAGACTCTTCAAATGCAAAAATATTGTGAAATAAGATATGACCGAAATAATGAAATACGTCTACGGTTGAAAAATGACAAGGTTCTGATAAAATCTGTGTGCCGAATGTTGCGGTTAACTGTTTTTGTACTTTCGTTTTCCTATGGGTAGCCTGACGTTCGTTAAATCAATTTTGTAAAATTTTTATATGATTAGTTGCGTTTCATTGATTTGAAACTATTATCTGTTGAAGGTGAGGCCAGAAACCGTCGTTTAACTAGACTAATTTCCGTTTTTAAGCATTTAGTGGTTTGACCTATAGTTTAGCCGACGAAAATTATATTTCGTCGGCTAAACTCTTGCAATCCGCGCCTTTTTATTGTCCGCCGTTGGATGGCTCAGATCCGACGGCTGTTGATCTTCCAAAGTATAGCCGACGACATTCAAAGAATAGCCGACGAAATCTTGTAAATCGTCGGGTATTCTCTCTCGATCCGCGCCTTTTTATTGTCCGCCGTTGGATGGCTCAGATCCGATGGCTGTTGATCTTCCAAAGTATAGCCGACGATATTCAAAGGATAGCCGACGACATTCAAAGAATAGCCGACGAAATCTTTTAAATCGTCGGCTATTCTCTCTGCTATAAAATCTGAAAGTCGAAGACAGCGCGACTTTTCTCTCCTAAACCCTAAAACATCTCCTCCTCCTCCTCCGGCCTCCTCTTCCTCCTTCTCCTCCTCTTCCGACCTCCTCCTCCTCCTTCCCCTCCTCCTTCCCCTCCTCCTCTGGCCTCCTTCCCCTCCTCCTCCGGCCTCCTCCTCCTCCTTCTCCTCCTCGATCCGTAGGTAATTTTTTTTTTTTTGCAATTTATTTTAATTGTATAATTTAGGTATATAATTTAGATATTTAAGTGTGTGTTAAATTATTATATATATTGGTTATATATATAAATTGTTAGATTAATTATATATATAAATTTGTAGATTAATTATATAAATTGTTATATATTTGTTAATATATACACATATTTGTATATATATATATATATATATATATATATGTTAATGTATATTTTAATTGTTATATATAAATTGTTAAATTAATTACATATATATAAATTGGTAGCCTAATTATATAAATGGTTATATTTATGTTAATATATAAATGGTTATTTGTATGTATATATATGTTAATGATGAAATATAGTTATATTTGTATATAAATGGTTATAATTATGTTAATGGTTAGTATTATTTAAAATTAGTTAAATTATAAATAGTAATTTGTTAGTATGTTTTAAAATGTGTTAGTATTATTGGTTATTATATTAATTAGAATTTGTTATTTAATGTAATATAATTTAATATTAATTAATGTATTAATTTATTTGTTTCCAGATGGCCGATGCATTTAGATAGCTATTCGGAGACCGTCGTTCCAGATCTAGGGGTTCTGGAAGTTCTGGCGGATCCAGAGACTCCGAGAAGACCCCTAGCTAGCCTGAGAGGACCACCAGCCAGCCTCAGAGGATCGATTCATCCCGGCCGCTGAGGAGTGTGAGCAACCGGCACCAGACCCTTTTATCGGCGGGGAGGCCGTCGAGCAGTTCATGTCCCCCTCTCCGGCCAGATCCTCTGAGATGTAGTACGACATAGCTCCAGATGTTCATCAGGTCCGTATGCCTGAGGTTCATCGGGAGCCGATGACGAGTCCTGCGCCGTCTGCTGCTGACTCTACTGAGGGGCCTACTCTCTCTAATCAGCTATACCTGCCATACAACATTCCTGCCATACCCGAGATCGACGAGCGTGGTGTGCCCATATGGCCTGCTAGGCCTCAGTACGTGAGTATTGCGGAGGCATACCATTATGAGCCATTTGAGAGACACGAGCTCCTGATTTCGGCGAGATTAAAAGGAAAGTCGACAGACGAGTCATCGAGTTCAGGTAACATTTGATTTTATTAATTAAATGTTTTATTAAAATTAACGCACTAATATTTAATTTTATTAACCAATCGTCGTTTATGTGCTAGGGACCGCCGCTAGCAGTTCAAGCAAGAATACGAGAGGTGTCATATGTTTTGATACACTCAGGAAAAGTGTTGAGACCAGCGGAAGCATCCAGATCAACGAACCCCCTAATCAGGATGTTCAGGGGAAAAAACGCCGCCATTACTTGATAGGAGCACAATGTGCGACGATATTATATGCTTATGCCCTCATTTATGCTTTGTTTAACCCTTATTTATCTAAGATAGAGTCATAATATAGTTAGTGTCAATTTTGGTAGAGTTTTGGTGAAATGTGGTTAAGAATCCGAAAAATGACTAAGTTTGAGAAATCTGGAAAATAGTGCAAAATGTGTCTTTTTCGTGATTTTGAGATGAGAAAAAGTATGATCTATCCTTGTCCGAATTCTATGAAATTTTGTGTGCTTAATATTCATATGTTGAGGAATGCTGTGTTAAAATTTCAGATCAATCGGAGTTCGAGAAGTCACCCAAAAATTGGCTGCAAAACGGCAGTCCGAACATTCCAATCCAGGGGCTTACAAGATTTTCCTGGGACTTTATCCCAACTTCGAAAATTCATTCCCGACGACTTACATGGAATTTGGCCGAGATATTTTATGGGGAGATGGCCCTATGTGTCTAGTTTACGTGAGACTTGGAATCGCATCAATCGGAGCTCCGAAGGTGGAGATATGCCGGAATTACTGCGACAAGGTCAAAGCTGCCGATTCCAGGGACTGATTGCTTCCTTTTCACAAGTGCTTCATTTCGATGGACCATATGATGTACAAGAGCATTTGTGAAGACATCCCAAGCGTATGGAAGGAAGGAGAATGACACTTGACCATGGCATTGAAGAAAAACTTGAAGAAAGAAGTTCTCCTAGTCAAGCTAGGAGAAGCTGCCGATTCTGGCAGATTTGGTGCAATATTGTGCTGCCGGCATTTTGGGGCATTTTCGATGGATCAAGACCTGTAAATTGAAGTCCAAGACCATACAAGAAGTCCATGAAGATGTGAAGCCCAAGCCTTGAAGAAAAAATTCAGAAAAAAGAAAACCTAATTGAACTAAGAAAGGAAGGTTGCAAAACCTTATCCCATTAGGTTTTCTGAAATCCTTTTTGCAAGAGGGCTGCCGGCAACACCCTATTCTCTATAAATACCCCCACTTTTCCTACAGAAAAATCATCTCATCTCAAGCATAGAATACTAGCCAAAAGCTCTTCCAAAGCCTCACCATAAATCCTATACAGAAAATAGTTTAGCCGAACCACCACCATCATGTAGATCTGTCCCACACCCTTGCCGAATTTCTTTGGAGGTTTCTGCAAGGCGTGCTCCATCTTCTCGTGGCTTCTTTATTGTTCTGTAATTTTACAATACTTTGTCTATGAAGATTGTATGTTTTTATGGTTGTTGAATTACTCTTTGTTTATAAACTTCGAATGCATGCGAATTTTGTATGACGAATTGTAATCTTTAACTTGTAGTATTTTTGTATGTTGGATAATTAGGGCAGTGGTATTAGAAGCATGTTTAGGATTTAATTTGGTTAGAACTAAGGTGAGGGCTTATAATCGGTACTTAGTGTTGTCTTTGAACATGATCTAGGTATTAGGTTTAATTTGCTTGAGTTATAATGAACTAAGTAGACGTATGATCACTTTGATTTGTTGTGCTCACCTAGAGTGGTTAACCTTAGGACTTGCATGTTAAATAAGAAGATTGACAACCTTGCTTGTTTACATGTCTTCGATTATAGACTTTTGTGCTTCAATGCTATGTCTTGTATAAGGTAGCATAACTTTTAGGATCACCATGCGAATAGCTCGATCTTAAAACATTAGAAAAAGTCTCACAACTAGGTAAAAATCGGCTCCCGTTCTAGTTGTAGGTCGAAACTAAGTTGAGTCTTGAACATGTTAAATACTTGTCTCTTACTTTCTTGCATGCGAATCTATGTGTTAAAGAGTCTTTTGTGTGAACTGTTTTGTGTGAGAGATGATGATCACTTGTATATAGTAGTTTAGGTTTTGTTTTCTTTTTATTTTCGTGTCTTAGATATAGAGGCAGCCCTTGCTGCCAAGCCTTTTATCCCCCATAATTTCGTGTGTGAATATGTATATATGTATATAAGTGTGACAATTGTGTGCATATATGTTTGTGAATATTTTTGTTAACATTCTCATATTTCAGGTACCCTTAATCCCCGGCTAGAACGATCCCTACTTATTCTATACTACTAACGATTGTAGGGTTATTATTGCATGCGAGCTTCGGCTCACGTCAATTTTTGGCGCCGTTGCCGGGGATTATAAAATCTTGATTTGTTTGAATGTTAGCTTTGTAAAATTTTTGAAAATCTTTTTGAGTGTTTAAAGTTTTGAGGTATATCGGATAAAGCATGACCTTACCATGGGCTGCACAAGTCCATTGCACAGTTTGCTCCTCTGCTCCACGTACCTTGAATCTTTGATGTCGTGTATAGTTTGAAAAATTCTTGAAAATTTCGTGTAATGCCTTGAAAAATTTGTTGAAGTATAGCTTTGTATACTCTTGCATTTATTTGTGTTGTTCGTTTTGATGTGTTTTGTGTATGTGCAGTTGAATTTAAAAAGAAAAGTGCAGGAAATACGGAAGGTCTGCCCAAACAGGAATCGGGCAGTGCAGTCAGTCGACTTTGGAAGGCTGCCGTTTTCTTCTCACAAAACTTGGGAAAGTGAGCCATACGCCGTTGGAAAGATCTATGGGTCTACTTTCCTTAGGATTTTACAGAAGTGGATTTGGAGTCTCGAGCTGCTCCCAGTTTCAATTTGAGTGCACAAAGGTCAATCTGGCAGAACAGAGAACTGGGCAGATCACTCGGTCCGATACAAGGCCAAAGAAAGAGTACCTCTGCTGGTCCGATTGGGACAAACTTTATACCATTGAAAACCTCTGTGTGTGCACTACAACTTTTATTTAGAACACGTTTGCATTCGGACAATGGAGCACACCCATAATCAGGCCTCAAGAGAAGCAGACACATCTGCCGAAGACCCTGCCCCTGCCTCTGTCCTGCAGCCAACCCTGCATGCCGAGGCCAGCATACACCTAAACAATCCTACCAAGCACATTGCCCTTCTCATGCCATAGCCAAGTTGCAGGCTCACGCTGCCAAATACCCTGCGCGCAAGCTGCTGCCCCTGCCCCTGCCGAAATCTGCTGCACCCAAGTTACTGAGGACACACCATTGAAGTTGAAGCCGTTTTCGGTGCCTTATGTTAACAATTTCGTGTAAGCCTTGGTCCGGCCGGTCAAGGCAGACACACCATTGAAGGCGAACCAACTCAAGAAGAATCCATGGGACATGGTCAAATTGGAGAGAAAAAGTGAGGAAACTCAAACACCAAACTGTACCCTAACAGAGTTCCGGCAGTGCAGCTCTTCTACTTTGGATGGCTGTCATTTTTTTAGCTCACAACACCTGAGAAGGCGTGTGATATATGCAAAGAAAGATCTGTGAGTCTACTTTCTATAGGATTTTACAGAAGTGTATTCGGAGTAGTATGCTGTTCCCAGCTTCAGTTTGATTGCAGCAAGGTCAGTCCAGCAAAGCAGGAAGATTTGCAGACAGGTCCGATACAACCCAAAACAGAGAATACTTTCGGTGGTCGGATTTTGGCAAACTTTATACCGTTGGAAAGCTCTTTGAGTTGGCTACAACTTTCATAATGGACACTTTTTCATTCGAGTAGCCTATCATGTAACAAGTCAGGTATAAAGAGGTAAAGGTCTGTTCTGTTTTGCTGATAACTGCTGTTATTTTCAGCTAACTTTGCAAGGGCATAACATTTCAGCTGCTTGGAGTTATGGGACGTACCACATATGTACGTGCAGCTCGTAACATGGACTTTCAATTCCATATGGTAGCTTCCCAATCCAACCGCCCATTACATTGTTATTTGCATTGGAAAACAGCTTCGTGGGACATCACCGAGGGGGACTGCTGCCCCAACTGCGGAGCTGCACATGGCATGTTGAACACACAACACACACGGTGAAAAGTCTAAGCAATGGACTATAAACACAAAGCGCTACTTGGGAGGCAACCCAATTCAATCAAAGAAAAGTGAAGGAGCCATCACCGAGAGTTTGCAATTTCCTAACCCTTCTCTTTTCCTTTGATTTGTGATGATATGTTGGAATGTGTTAGACAATTGCATGCTTAGGAAATTCGTTGATATAGTTATGTGCTTACATTGAGGACAATGTAATTTTCTAAGTGTGGGGTGGGATAACATATTCCGTTTAGTTTTTTTTCGTGTGCTTAGTTTAGAAAAGAAAATTTCAGAAAATTGTTCCACAAAAATAGAGTGTTTAAATTTGTTTGTTTCGAGTCTTAGGATGCCCCTAATATGTCAATGATGTTTTTCTCCTCTTTACATACATAGATGATGGTTGTGCATACAATTAAAAGTGTGAGTTTCATGGATTATGTGCATTGGTAGGAGCATGTAGGACTTGTTGATTAACGAAGCATGCATGTTTTAGCTAGTTTATTTCCATAATAACCTATGTGAGCTTTTGTGCCAAATTGTTTTCTTCTTGAGTGATAAAAGATAAAATTCGATAGATTCGTAGGAAGCATGAAACCTCATAATTCTTTGCATATTCGATGACTATGTGCCATAGCTTTTTAATGAACTCTAGTATGCTAGAACTTACTCTTGTTGATTTTCGAAACATTTATATCATAAAATACCTTGATTTTGAATGTGATTGAATAAAGATCATTTAGGTTTACCACCATTGCCAAATAAAGCATGTGCCTATTGTGCCCGTCGTGGGACACCTTAGTTAAACCCCTTTGAGCCTACGATTAGCCTTTTCTTTCATCACCCTTAAACACTTTCCATGAGCTTAGTATAGTGATGTCTTGACCATTGTGTGTCGGCAAAGCTTGATTTTCGAAGGAGTTTTCGTGTGAAGTGATGTAGGAAAATAAGTGTGGGGTAGAGACTTGTCCATGAAAGAAAAAAAAATTGTGTAGTGATGTGCCGTAGAAAAGAAACATTTCGGATCAAAGAAAAAGAAAAAGAAAGAGAAAAGAAGTGATCCGAACCAAAGAAAAAGAAATAGGCACGGATGAAAAAAAAAAATTGTGTGGATATAGTCTTGAAAAAGTGTTGTGAATTTGGAGTTTTGTTTGCATGTGAAGGTCTAGCATTGTTATATTTTGACCTTTGTTCATATTCACTATGTTGTGGGGAAGTAAAGAATGAAGTATGGGTCCAACAAGATGAAATTTGACCCTTGGCGAGAAGACATAAGGAGATTTGAGCTTTGCCAAAGGCCACGGTGACGTTTTTAAGCCTCCTTATCCAAATATCGAATACCTCTTAGCCTAGCCCCATTACAACCCTTTTATTGATCTTTTTCATGATTCTTAAGATGGTTAAACTTGATTTGTGGAGATTATCTCAAGAGTAAGCATATGGTTTTGGTTCATTGGTACATATAGTTATCATATGAGGTTTTTCCATAAAAATTCACAAAGTGCTTTCGTTTTTTTTGATATATGCAAGACACTCTTTGTAATTCATTATCTTTCACTTGCATATACTTATGTGTGAATAACCATGCTTCGAGAGAAAAGAAGAGAGTATGCCTAGTGAGGAGGATTGAATTAGCTTAACATGTCTGCATGCTTACTTTTGTTCTTATATGTTCTTATTGATGTTACATGTTCATGAAGCTTGGAATTTTCGTGCTTATCATTCTCATGCATTAACTTGAAAGCTATGTGTACATACGAGCCTGAGACAAATTGTTAGGGGCAATAGTTTGTTTAGAGTCTAGTTTAGTTTAGTTTGCTAAGGGACTAGCAAAGGATAAGTGTGGGGTAGTTGATAGGAGCACAATGTGCGACGATATTATATGCTTATGCCCTCATTTATGCTTTGTTTAACCCTTATTTATCTAAGATAGAGTCATAATATAGTTAGTGTCAATTTTGGTAGAGTTTTGGTGAAATGTGGTTAAGAATCCGAAAAATGACTAAGTTTGAGAAATCTGGAAAATAGTGCAAAATGTGTCTTTTTCGTGATTTTGAGATGAGAAAAAGTATGATCTATCCTTGTCCGAATTCTATGAAATTTTGTGTGCTTAATATTCATATGTTGAGGAATGCTGTGTTAAAATGTCAGATCAATCGGAGTTCGGGAAGTCACCCAAAAATTGGCTGCAAAACGGCAGTCCGAACATTCCAATCCAGGGGCTTACAAGATTTTCCTGGGACTTTGTCCCAACTTCGAAAATTCATTCCCGACGACTTACATGGAATTTGGCCGAGATATTTTATGGGGAGATGGCCCTATGTGTCTAGTTTACGTGAGACTTGGAATCGCATCAATCGGAGCTCCGAAGGTGGAGATATGCCGGAATTACTGCGACAAGGTCAAAGCTGCCGATTCCAGAGACTGATTGCTTCCTTTTCACAAGTGCTTCATTTCGATGGACCATATGATGTACAAGAGCATTTGTGAAGACATCCCAAGCGTATGGAAGGAAGGAGAATGATACTTGGCCATGGCATTGAAGAAAAACTTGAAGAAAGAAGTTCTCCTAGTCAAGCTAGGAGAAGCTGCCGATTCTGGCAGATTTGGTGCAATATTGTGCTGCCGGCATTTTGGGGCATATTCGATGGATCAAGACCTGTAAATTGAAGTCCAAGACCATACAAGAAGTCCATGAAGATGTGAAGCCCAAGCCTTGAAGAAAAAATTCAGAAAAAAGAAAACCTAATTGAACTAAGAAAGGAAGGTTGCAAAACCTTATCCCATTAGGTTTTCTGAAATCCTTTTTGCAAGAGGGCTGCCGGCAACACCCTATTCTCTATAAATACCCCCACTTTTCCTACAGAAAAATCATCTCATCTCAAGCATAGAATACTAGCCAAAAGCTCTTCCAAAGCCTCACCATAAATCCTATACAGAAAATAGTTTAGCCGAACCACCACCATCATGTAGATCTGTCCCACACCCTTGCCGAATTTCTTTGGAGGTTTCTGCAAGGCGTGCTCCATCTTCTCGTGGCTTCTTTATTGTTCTGTAATTTTACAATACTTTGTCTATGAAGATTGTATGTTTTTATGGTTGTTGAATTTGGTTTTACTCTTTGTTTATAAACTTCGAATGCATGCGAATTTTGTATGACGAATTGTAATCTTTAACTTGTAGTATTTTTGTATGTTGGATAATTAGGGCAGTGGTATTAGAAGCATGTTTAAGATTTAATTTGGTTAGAACTAAGGTGAGGGCTTATAATCGGTACTTAGTGTTGTCTTTGAACATGATCTAGGTATTAGGTTTAATTTGCTTGAGTTATAATGAACTAAGTAGACGTATGATCACTTTGATTTGTTGTGCTCACCTAGAGTGGTTAACCTTAGGACTTGCATGTTAAATAAGAAGATTGACAACCTTGCTTGTTTACATGTCTTCGTTTATAGACTTTTGTGCTTCAATGCTATGTCTTGTATAAGGTAGCATAACTTTTAGGATCACCATGCGAATAGCTCGATCTTAAAACATTAGAAAAAGTCTCACAACTAGGTAAAAATCGGCTCCCGTTCTAGTTGTAGGTCGAAACTAAGTTGAGTCTTGAACATGTTAAATACTTGTCTCTTAC
Source organism: Potentilla sterilis (assembly GCA_963682095.1). Taxonomy (NCBI): domain Eukaryota; kingdom Viridiplantae; phylum Streptophyta; class Magnoliopsida; order Rosales; family Rosaceae; genus Potentilla; species Potentilla sterilis. The sequence continues at coordinate 36,916,554 of OY821755.1, read as the reverse complement.
TTTCTTGCATGCGAATCTATGTGTTAAAGAGTCTTTTGTGTGAACTGTTTTGTGTGAGAGATGATGATCACTTGTATATAGTAGTTTAGGTTTTGTTTTCTTTTTATTTTCGTGTCTTAGATATAGAGGCAGCCCTTGCTGCCAAGCCTTTTATCCCCCATAATTTCGTGTGTGAATATGTATATATGTATATAAGTGTGACAATTGTGTGCATATATGTTTGTGAATATTTTTGTTAACATTCTCATATTTCAGGTACCCTTAATCCCCGGCTAGAACGATCACTACTTATTCTATACTACTAACGATTGTAGGGTTATTATTGCATGCGAGCTTCGGCTCACGTCATTACTCGGGTTGCGTGGGAGCACTAATTAGGGATAGAGTTCCTATGTTGTGGACACGGTGGGCTGATGTGCCGGAAGAGATCACGAGGGAGGTCAACAACGCGGCGTCGGCGAGTAATTTAAAAAACTTAATTTCTTTATCGTAATATTTAATAATTTTCAGTATTGTTATAATTTTAAAACTAATAAAATATTATCTTTCAGGTATACTTCGAGATTGCCGAACACAAGCAGGCTTGGGCGTACGCGATGCAGAACTCGAGGTATGTTGGGAATTCCTCATCTTATAATTTGAAATATTTTATGATATTAATAATATTTCTAATGCACTTTTGTTTTTTCCGTAGGTTCAAAGAGTGGAAGAACGAGCTCCGTACCCACTTTACCGAATACGACAAATATGGTCGTTTGGGTACTCCAGTAGAGTTCATGTTCAGGGAGTACGAGTGGCGACGTTGGTTGAAGACAGTAGACTTCGACAACCCAGTTATGCAGGTAAATACTAAACTTAACTATAAATTTTTATTTTGTTAATATTTTAATTATTAGTTTAATTATTTTATAATTATTACACTAATATTTTTTGATGCATTTTTCTAATATTTTATTATTTGTTTGAAGGAACGGTCTCGGCAGAACTCTGCGAACCGCCGCCGGAACACATCCCCCCATCATGGTGGTTCTAGGCCATTTTCACAATATCAGGAGGAGGCACTTAGAGATCATCCTTTAAGCAACCTGTACGTAGAGACGTTCAACAAGGCTTATCCATTAGCGACAGAAGAGCTTGTAAGTCGTTAATTACGATTTTAAAATTTTAATTATTAATTTTACTTAATTATATATTTGTTAGAATATTAATTATTATTTTTTTCCCGTTCAATTAGGAGAGGGTGAACCGGGCCGAAGAAGAAGTGTTGTAGGAAGTAGTTCGGGAGACACAACCGAACATTTCAGAAGAAGATCTGCAAGAAGCCCTGAGCCAGGTCGACCGATCGAATGTCCAAACTGTAGCAAGGATATTCGACGTAGCCTTCCCAAAACGGTCAAACGACTATTACTGCCGGGGTTTGGGAAGTTCTAGAATAGGGGTCCTGAAGACCACTAAGGGAGCTCAAAAGAGGGGAGGCGGGGACACCCAACAGATGAAGGGGGAAATGTAAAGATTGGCAGAAGAAAATGCAAGATTGGCGGCCAAGTTCCAGAGAACACAGCAGTATCATATGGAAATGGAGCGTTGGCATGCTGAATGTGAGAGAATTCGGCGACAGAACTACGCCGGCCAACAAAACTGGTGATATGCTATGTTCGCGGCACAACAACAAGGCCTTGAACCCCCGCCCCCGTTTGAGCCGTTAGATGAACCTCGAATGCCGAGAGCTCCCGAGTTCATTCAGCAGGATGACGAGCATGATGGACAGCAGGATGGTGGCCAGGATTAGGGTTTAGGGTTTAGGGATGGAACAAATTAAATAATTAATGAAAAACGTGTTTCTTGTTGGATTGTCATTGTGAATTGCAAGTTGCTTGGAATGGTAATTTAGAAATTAATTTAATTTTTTTTCCCCAAAATGTAAGAACAGCTGAGGATATTGACATTATTTCGTCGGCTATCACTACTATAGCCAACGAAATTTACCAAATTTCGTCGGCTATAACTGTTATAACCGACGAAAATGACATTATTTCGTCGGTGGCCTATGTTAAATAATGACGGTTTCGTCGGCTATAACTAATTAATGCCTCTTAAAATATTAATATATTCTGACGAAATCTTCATATCGTCGGCTATATTTCAGAACAAATAACCGACGAAACAGAAGAGATCGTCGGCTATATTTTACTATATCGTCGGCCATATGTGAAAATATCCGACGAATTTCATCGGGCATTATGCCAAGGTTTGGTCGACGAAATGTATTTTCGTCGGTGATAATGGCTGACGATTTCGTTATTTCGTCGGGCATATGTGAAAATGACCGACGATTTCGTTATTTTCGTCGGCTTTGGGTATTACCGACGCCGTTTTATCGACGAATAATAGCCGACGAAATTTTCGTCGGTAGAAGGAATACCCGACGAAAATTTTGAATAGTAGACGAAATTTTTTTCGTCGGCTATTCTGTCCGATCTGGTAATGCCTCCTGATGTAATAAGTTCTGAAGTTTCCTAAACAAATCAACGTTCTCTGCCTGCCGCTCAGGAGTGATTGAACAGCCCATAAGGTCCTCCAACCGAGTCCGTATTGCCATCATCTGAACCTGTCTGCCTCGGAAAATCTCCCTCTGCCACTTATCTAACCGAATACAAACTTTCTTAATTTTGGTGACAATCTGATACATCGGAACTCCATGAATTTCCTCCTGCCAGGCTTCCTTCACCACTTTATCACACTCTGCATGTTCCAACCAGTAAGCCTCAAACTGAAACCTATGAACCTTTGGGCGAGCTTGAATAGGAGCAGTACTAGCTTTTAACAATAACGGAACGTGATCACTATCCGACGGAGGGAGATGGAACAATTTGGCATGAAAAAATATGTCGAACCAGGACATTGAACATACTGCTCTATTCAAACGCAGAAGAGTGTTTGAATTGCCCCATGTCGCTATGACGCCATGATAGCCAAGGTTCAGCAGCTCCGCATACCCGAGCGCGTCCCGGAATTACCTCATCTACCTCTCCGGTCTCAGCGCGCCATCAATCTTCTACTCCCATTCAAAATTTTGTTGAAATCGCCGATCACTAGCCATGACAGAGTGCTTGCATCAGACAGGTCACGTAGAAGCTGCCATGACTTTTCCCGATCTCCGGTTGCTGCATACCCATAGAAACCAGTGAGGCGCCATGAAGCAAACCCTGGATCATTCACGATCTGGATGTCAATGTGGTGAGCCGATTTGGACAACATCTGGACCTTCACCTCCTCCGACAAGAACAGGCCGAGACCTCCAGACTGGTCAGCGCTCAATACCATCTCCGATCGGGTGAAACCTAACGCACGTTGCAGGCGAAAGAAATCATGTTCGGCACTGATTTTCATCTCGCACATGAAGACCATTTGAGGACGATTCTGTGCCAAGGGTCCTTCAAGGCTTGTGTGGTGTCGTCTCCACAGATACCTCGGCAGTTCCAGATCAATAGATCTAAATCCATGAAGCAATTTGGGAGTTTTGTCTCAAACCCTAGGCCGGATGTCGACTTTTCAACGAAACCCTAGCAGAGGGGTGATAAGAGATTTTTTTTTAGTTAGAAGAATGAGTACTTTATAGAGAAAATGTTCATTTAGTTCAAATTTGGCCCCCCTCATTACCCATTCCAATGACCACCCTAGTTTTTTCCCCTATTAAACATAAGGTAATAATTCATATTGTCCATTTCAACAAATCTTTTCAATCGTAGTACAATTTTAATATTCTGTCTTCCTTTTTTTCCCTTCTGCCCTATCTAATAGATTCCCCTTTGAATTATTACGTGCTGATGGCCGGCGTCGGATTCCAGTCACCGGACTCCGGTCGCCGGATCCCTGCCACCGGACCCGTGTCGCCATAAATTTTCAGCGGAATTTTTTTTTTTTCTAATATTAAATTACTGACTCTGACTTTAAGCATGTTACTGACTCTCAGTAATCAGGTTACTGACCCCCAATAAGCACTTACAGATTCCAATAAGCATGTTATTGATCCCCAGTAATCAGGTTACTGACCCCCAGTAATCAAGTAATCAGGTTACTGACCCCGAATAAGCAACTTACAGATTTTAGTAAGCATGTTACTGACCCCCAGTAATCAGGTTACTGACCCCAGTAATCAAGTAATCAGGTTACTGACCCCGAATAAGCAACTTACAGATTTCAGTGAGCATCTAACCGACCCTCAGTAATCAGGTTACTGACCCTTAGTAATCAGGTTACTGATTCCCAGTAACTCGATTACTGACTCCCAGTAACTCGATTACTGACCTCCAGTAACCACTAATAATAAATTACTGACTATCAATAACTCCAATTATTAGACCCCAATTACGTATAGTACAAATGTAAAATACCAACAGAAGCACAAATCTAGCCACAGGAAACAAATAACCATATATATATATATATATATATATATATAAATACTAATAAGCATAGCAAATTATCGGCTCTTTGGATTCTCTAACTCTCCAGCAAGTGTACTTATCGAATCCCAATAGTTCAAATTCCAGAAGAGAGTGTTCAAATACAAATTCCAGTCCACATTGTTCAAATTCCAGAATACAGCATCCCATCCCGGCCACAATGGTTAAACCCCTATAGTTTAAGTAAGTGAGGAACAATGTCAAAGCCAACACCGCTGCGATTCTTGGAAGTCCACCACCTAAAGCTAGTATTCCAGACTTCAAGTAGTCCAAATACAGAATTGGGTACAGAGCATTATCAATGACTCCACTTAACCTTTTCACCCATCCTTGCTGAAACCCCCAATATGGACCCAGGGCTGAAGAAACCCAAACCACATAACCCCCATTCACAGGGAACATGGTGCCCAACTCTGCAGTAATCAAGGCCTCAGGAACACTCCAAATGAATGGAGAAGCTTGTTTGATCGGCGATCGTTGGTGCGACGGCGGGGAGGGGAGTCGGACGACCAGTTCGAGAGGCAGAGCAGGCTGAGGAGGCCGAGGATTGAGAGCGCCGGCGGCGACGAGGCCGCGGAGGGGATCGACGCCGTTAGGGAGAAGCTCATGTTTGAATTCAAGACGGCGGTGGATAAGATGAAAGACGCGATTTTGAGAGGTGAAGAAGATGACATCATGGAGGTTGACGACGACGACGAGCCGCCAGCGCCGGTGGGTGGGCCTGTCGAGCTTGGAAAGAGGGGCGGTGATGTTTCAGTTGAGTGGGGTGGTTGATATGGGGGTGGGTCTGAGATTAGAATCGGAGAGGGAGAGAGAGAGATAGAGAGAGATATTTCAGTATCAGGAAGGAGAGATTGAGTGGTTTGTTGATATGGAAGGGTATGAAAGTCTTTTATCTAAGAATCATTGGAGTGGGTAGATAACATTAGAATGGGCAACTTTTCCCCTGATTTTGACTAAATGGTTGTTTTCCCTACTTTATATAGTTTTATTTTCATAAATGAATCAACATTTCTATACAGCTTTGTTGGGTTTTGGGCTTGGTTTTCCTTTCAAGTCTTACAGTTGCTTTTTAAATCTAGTTTTTTTTCCCCAATAGATCCATACATTGTTTTGGGAAGCTAGCAAATCAAGTCCTGGTCCAGGCACTTAGCATGCTTTGTTATGTTCTAGTTTGTCACTAGATTAAGCGAGACACGATGAAACAACGTAGAATAGATGGTGTTATCTCATAAACAACTTAGTTTTTTTATATGTCACTCTAACAGTAGAAAGTTAAGTAATATTTCATTCCGCCTAGTATTGTGAATGATACGATGATAATATGAGTGTTCTAGAGCATCCCAAGGAAAAAAAAATTCATATATATTTCATTTCTTGTCTCAATGAGAGAAAAGGAAAAGAAAACATCATATTATTTATGTTCTCTTTTTTTTTTTTTTGTCATTTTTTGTCTCAATGAGAGAGCGTGAAGCAATCTGTGAACTATGATTTACAACCAATTTTAATTTGTTATGTATATTGTGGTATTTATAAGTGTATTAGTATGCATAAGGCATACCGCAGCCTCTCTCTTTATTCTCTCTCTCTAGAAAACCTAAGGTTAGAGTTTTGAGAATAGCTGAGCGGCGCGACTCTAATGGCAGCAGTGACGGCTTCGGTAGCTTCCATGACTGTACTTCTGGTGTCCAAGCTCTCTCTCGAAAAGGAGGAAGAGCCGGTGGACCTTGGGGATCTCCGGTGTCTGGAGAAAGGTTTTGTTGCACATTGGTTTTATTTGGTTGGACGTCTCAACACAGCCAAGGCAGTGGCTTTTGATTCTTTCCTCAGTGCAGTGCGTTCTATGTGGAAAACTTCGGTTCCTGTGGAGGTAGCGGCACGGGTGGATAGGTTTCTCTTCACGTTCAACAACGAGCGTGATCTGTCTAGGGTTAAGAAGGGAGGTCCGTGGAGCTTTTAGAGGGCCATGATAATCCTTAACGATTACGATGCTTTCTCAAACATCAAGTAGGTCCCTCTCGACTTTAGTTGGATTTGGGTTGTAACCACAGGTTTACCACCGGTGCTCTGAACTGTGGCTACTGTTCGCCTTGTCGGGGAGACGATATGTCATGTCATTCAGGTTGACACTGCTGCTCTGAACGAGGCATCACTAGGGTTCGACTTGTCCTTCCGCTTAATGCTACAGTGAAAGCTGAACGCCGGCGTAGGGTTTCCCCTTCTGATGTTATCAAGGTGGAATATAAGTATGAGCGGTTGCTGGGGAGATGTTGCACCTGCCTTCGGATTGATCATGGAGGGCAGGCCTACCCGAGTGAGGGAGCGGAGGCGGAAGAGCAGCTGAGCTCCAAAATCATCACCTCTCAAGCTGCTGTGCCTCCAGTGATGGTATTTAAGGAAAACTCGGTCCTAGTGATGTGAGCCGCGAGGCTCACACAAATAATAAACCCTACAAAATATCGTTAGTAGTATGAGCAAGTAGGGATCGTTCTAGCCGGGGATTAAGGGTACCTGAAATATGAGAATGTTAACAAAAATATTCACAAACATATATGCACACAATTGTCACACTTATATACATATATACGAATTTACACGTCACAATGGGGGAAATATATGGTTCGGCAGCAAAGCTGCTACTAACACTAAGATACGAAAATTAAACCTAAACTATTATATACAAGTGATCATCATCTCTCACACAAAACAGTTCACACAAAAGACTCTTTAACACATAGATTCGCATGCAAGAAAGTAAGAGACAAGTATTTAACATGTTCAAGACTCAACTTAGTTTCAACTTTCAACCAGAACGTGAACCGATTTTTACCCAGTTAAGAGACTTTTCTTATGTTTTAAGATCGAGCTATTCGCATGGTGATCCTAAAAGTTATGCTACCTTATACAAGTCATAGCATTGAAGCACTAAAGTCTATAGTTGAAGACAAGCACACAAGTAAGGTCGTCAATCTTCTTATTTAACATGCAAGTCCTAAGGTTAACCACTCTAGGTGAGCACAACAAATCAAAGTGATCATACGTCTACTTAGTTCATTATAACTCAAGCAAATTAAACCTAATACCTAGATCATGTTCAAAGACAACACTAAGTACCGATTATAAGCCCTCACCTTAGTTCTAACCAAATTAAATCCTAAACATGCTTCTAATACCACTGCCCTAATTATCCAACATACAAAAATACTACAAGTTAAAGATTACAATTCGTCATACAAAATTCGCATGCATTCGAAGTTTATAAACAAAGAGTAAAACCAAATTCAACAACCATAAAAACATACAATCTTCATAGACAAAGTATTGTAAAATTACAGAACAATAAAGAAGCCACGAGAAGATGAAGCACGCCTTACAGAAACCTCCAAAGAAATTCGGCAAGGGTGTGGGACGGATCTATATGGTGGTGGTGGTTTGGCTAAACTATTTTCTGTATAGGATTTATGGTGAGGCTTTGGAAGAGCTTTTGGCTAATACTTGTGCTTAAGATGAGATGATTTTCAGAATGAAAAAGTGAGGTTATTTATAGAGGAGAGGGGACTGCCGGCTGCCCTAATGCATAAGGAATTCAGAAAACCAAGTGGGATAAGAATTTGAAACCTTCCTTTCATAGTTCAATTAGGTTTTCTTTTTCTGAAATTTTCTTCAAGGCTTGGGCTTCACATCTTCATGGACTTCTTGTATGATCATTGGACTTCAATTGATAGGTCTTGATCCACCAAAAATGCTTCTATTGCTGGCAGCATCATCATGGCATGAATCTGCCTCATTCGGCAGCTTCTCCTAGTTTGACTAGGAGAACTTCTTTCTTTGTTTTCTTCTTCAATGCCCGGGCTTGGTGTCATCCTCCTTCCTTCCTTAAGCTTGGACCATCATCACATATGCATTTGTACACCATTTGGTCCATCAAAAACAGTAATTGTGAAAAGGAGGCATTAGCTTCTTGGAATCGGCAGACTTGACGTTGTTGCAGTAAATCCGGCTTATCTCCCTCCTCGGAGCTCCGATTGATGCGATTCTAAGTCTCAGATAAACTAGACACACACAACAACCTCCATATAAAACAGTTTGATCAAATTCCTTGTGAGTCGTCGGGAATGATTTTTCGAAGTTAGGACACAGTCCCAGGAAAATCCTGGAAGTCCCTGGATTGGATTGCTCGGACTGCCGTTTTGCAGCCAACTTTTGGGTGACTTCCCGAACTCCAATTGATCTGAAATTTTAACACAACATTCCTCAGCATATGAATATTAAGCACACCAAATTTCATTGAATTCGGACAAGGATAGATCGCATTTTTACTCATCTCAAAATCACGAAAAATACATATTTTGCATTATTTTCCAGATTTCTCATACTTAGTCATTTTTCGGATTCTAAAGCACATTTGATAAAAACTCTACCAAAATGACACTAAACTAAATTATGACTCAATCTTAGATAAATAAGGGTTAAACGAAGCATAAATGAGGGCGTAAACATATAATATCGTCGCACATTGTGCTCCTATCACCTAGGTATGCCTAAATACTCATTTCCTTCGCTTTCATCTCTTTCAGGGTTGTTTCTGAAGGAAAAATACCTGGTACCGATTCGGGAAGTACCGGAGTTTCCATTTCCATCGAAGGTGGTAGGAGTCTGGCGTACTAGGGATGAGAATGATTCAATTTCTGGTAAGCGTTCCAAGCACTGCCTGGAGATTTTTCCTCTGAAACTTGGACCTGAAGATCTAGGATTTATGGTGGGCAATGATGGCTCCATTGGTCTCGCTAGCAAATCTCCGAAGAAGCGTGGACGTCCTAGAGGGAGTAAGAACAAGAAACCGGCAATGAATTTGAACTTTGACTCGATGGCTTCGTCGTCTGGGGCTGCTAGGACGTCTGATACTCCTGAAGAAGGTGAACATGCATGTGGGGGTTCGATGGAGCCAGGGTCGGCCTTTGAGGTTGGAGATGGAACCAATGAGGAGTGATCCCGAGCAGCAGCTGCAACAAGATCCCATCATGAGGGTAGGGAGGGTCGCTCTACCTTCACTTGAAAGGTACACCGTGTGGTCTCTAGGTCTGAGGGTTTTGGTGGAGTCCTCTCTACTATCATGATGGTTATTTGCTTTCGTAGTTTGTTGTCTGTTTGTTTGGACGTTTCTTTATTCGGATTTTGGTTTAGTTTATTTTGTTTCGTTGCTTTTGTTTTGAAACTTTTAGTTTGTAGTGGAGCCCGACTCCTGCTTGACCAGGTATAATTCGGTCGTATAACTTTTGTCGTTGGAATATATCCATCATTTAAAAAAAAAAAAAAGAGAGAGAGAGAGAGAGCGCGTGAAGCCCATGTTGAGTAGAGACTAATTTTGTATTTATATTAGGGGAAAAACAGAAAGAGATAAAAAAGCCGAGAGAGCGATCCACGATTGCAGATGGAGTCGTAGTCTCGTAGATACAACCAAACAGTTGACACCCACACAACCGCGTTAGACGACGCCAACAGCGAGTCCACCACAATTGCTCTTATTCGCGCGCGTCCCTTAACCGCTCTGCACCTCCCCTCTCTCCCTTGTCTTCCTTGTTCTCTTGCTCTTACCGACTCTCTCTGTTTTCCTATTCTCACTTTGCTCTCTCTTGAAGCAACCTCGGATCCCATTTCTGAATACCCATCGTGTTTATTTCTCTGCATTCCAAGATTTGTAGAGGGACTAATTCTTGTTCATTAGTGCATGGTGTTGATTTTGATTAGAGGTATGTTGTTCTTCTGGGTTTGCGTAGTTTACACGCTTTCTTTATTGGGTTTCGATTCGTTTTTTGTCAACTCATTGAAAGCACACGCAAAGATTTCCTACTCTTTTGCATTACTCAATTACTTGTGTGTGTTTGGACTTCTTGGTTTTTGGTCCACTTCTTGCGCTTTTCGGATTGGGATTGGATTTTGATAATTCTTATGTTGCTGGGTCTTGTACTTTAGTTTGTGTTCGGGATTTCAGTTTGGTTCAGTTCGGCATGTCACATGTGTTGTGTGTTACTGTTTTATTGGTATTTGGAGCTTAGTGGTTATGTTCATCAATTTCAGATTGAGTTTCCAGTACTGCGTTGATTTGCATGTTTATAGCAACAATTTTCAATGCATCCATTAGAACTTGAATTTGTTTGAGAAAATTAAAATCGATTTACTTCCATTTCTGGGTAGTTTTTTATTTTTTATTTTGTCCCATATGGTGTAGTGCAATTCATAGTCCATGTTGGTTATGATATCGTTGATGGCATCTTAGATTAATGTTTCGTGATTTTAGATGAATGTGCACCCTAATCTGGCTTGCATTTGTTGATCTATATTGGGGACAGAGTTGGACGTAATCTGCAGATTTCATGTGATTGGAGTTGGGTCCTCATCAGTAATTGTTCCGTGTAGGGTTTATAGTTGGGAATTTTGAGGAGTTGAACAGGTGTAGTAGGTTTCATCTCCGCTTGGCAATTGGCGGAGATGTCGAGTTATACAGGCGTTCTCGTTTCTGATCAGTGGCTTCAAAGCCAGTTCACGCAGGTTGAGCTGCGCAGTTTGCATTCCAAAGTATGTATATTCTGTTCCTTGGGCATTTATTGTTCAAATTAGGAGTTTATTTGGCTTTAAGATATGAGAGGATCCTCTGATCTGATGTTTAATTTAATTGAAATTTTCCTCTGTTGTTGTTTTGGTCAGTTTACTTCAGTGAAGAATCAGAATGGCATAGTCACTGCTGGAGATTTGCCAGCTTTGATGGTGAATACAAAGGCATTTAAAGAAACACATACTGAGGAGGAGATTAGGAACATCTTAAGTGGGTTGGGTTCTAACTTGAGTGCTGAAATTGACTTTGAATTCTTCCTTAAGGTCAGTCATTTTGTGTTCTCTTGTACTAATACGCGCGCTTAAACACACACACAAGATTCTAATTTCTTTTTTGTACATTTATTGTTCTGGAGTCTGGAGTATGGGATAGTTTGCGTATGCAATTTGCTTTTATGTGAGCATTGTGTGGCTTTTTAGGAGATACCATGTTAATTAGTTGCATCAAATACACAGGCATATTTGAATTTGCAAGGTCAAACAACAGAAAAATCTGGTGGTGCAAAGAATTCTTGGTCATTTTTGAAGGCTTCCACAACTACCTTACTTCACACCATCAGTGAATCAGAGAAAGCATCTTATGTTGCCCACATAAACAGTTATCTTGGTGATGACCCATTTCTACAGCAGTTTCTCCCATTGGACCCAGCTACAAATGATTTATTCAATCTTGCAAAAGATGGAGTTCTCTTATGGTATACAAATTTGGCTTTCTTGATTATTATCTACATATTTTGTCTTGTTTTATTCATGTAATGGTTTGATTGCAGTAAGCTTATAAATGTTGCTGTGCCTGGGACAATAGATGAAAGAGCAATCAACACCAAACGAGTCCTCAACCCCTGGGAAAGGAATGAAAACCATACTCTTTGCCTAAACTCTGCCAAGGCCATTGGCTGCACGGTAGTTAATATTGGCACACAAGACCTGGTTGAAGGAAGAGTACGTTGTCTTTTTTATCTATTTTAATATTAGTTTGATATAATATCTATGGATTGTTGAAATTTATACTATGGTTATTTGCTTGCAGCCTCATCTGGTATTGGGATTGATTTCTCAAATAATAAAGGTAAGCAACTGAATTTTTGACAGACTAGTGTATTAATGGAGAAACAACTACTTGCTCTAGTAATTGGCTATCTCCTCCCCTTTGTTGTTGCACGAATTTAATATGGCAATTTCAGATCCAACTGTTGGCAGACCTGAACCTTAAGAAGACTCCTCAGCTTGTGGAATTGGTGGATGATAGCAAGGTAATGCGTTTGAGTATCTCTTCTCTGTTTTTAATTCTATTCGTCCATGGAAAATTGCTGTTATTTTATACTTGCACGCACGTACTCGTACACACACATCTGTATGAACCCTTTGGGAATGACATTGTTGTTATGTACTGGTATCTCACAGGATGTTGAAGAGCTTTTGAGTTTGCCACCTGAGAAGGTCTTATTGAAATGGATGAATTTCCATCTCCAGAAAGCAGGCTACAAAAAGGCAGTTGCCAACTTCTCTTCTGATTTGAAGGTATTGATCGTCTGAATCTGTATATTCTACGAGCATGTAAGTGGCAGACTCATTATGACTTCCAGGGGGTATGTAGTGGTAGGATATCTATCAATGAATCATATTGGGATATCTATATATGAAAAGATGGGAGTGAGTTTCTAGTTTACATACTCTCCATGAATATATATATATATATATATATATATGATCTTGTTAATTAGTTTGCACCTTCCTTTTTCTCTCCTTTAGTCCGATGGGAACTGTAGTTCGCTACTGGATACTGTTGCAGCTTGATTGGTATCTTATAAATATTATTGAAATAATTTTATAATCTGATTATATTTTCCATTGTTGTAATTTATGCACAGGATGGAGAGGCTTATGCATACCTACTTAATGTTCTTGCTCCAGAACACTGCAATCCAGCCACATTGGATGCGAAACCCGACGAAAGAGCAAAATTGGTTCTTGATCATGCCGAGAGAATGAACTGCAAAAGATATTTATCCCCGAAAGACATTCTTGAGGGTTCTTCAAACTTAAATCTGGCATTTGTGGCACAGATCTTCCACGAAAGGTGGACATTAACTATCAGTTTTTTTTAGTTTTATTTTGAAAGGCTTCTTTTATTTTTAGAGGTAACTTTGTTCTTTCTTTGTTTTGCATAACATGTATAATTTGGGACAAAGGTAAGAAGTATTGGAGTAATCTTAGGCTTACTAGTTGATTCTGCATATGATATTTTGTTTACAGAATTTTTTAAATCATTACTCGTTAGTATTTAGCACTTCATCATTTACAACTTGTGATCTTGTTAGGTTGTGTCAATTGATATTATGAGACTGAACTCTCTGACATGGTAGCATGTAATTGAAATTTGAATTTAAAATATAACAACTGTGTATGTATCAAATTGGTTATTTTTTCTCAACTAAATTGTTGATTAAGAGTATACCTTGTACAGAAATGGCCTCTCTACAGACAGCAAAAAGATATCTTTTGCAGAGATGATGACAGATGATGTTCAAACATCACGAGAAGAGAGATGCTTCAGACTGTGGATCAACAGTCTAGGCATTGCGACTTATGTCAATAATGTATTTGAAGATGTGAGAAATGGGTGAGTGTTCACGATTGCAAATATCTATATTTAAATTTGTTATAACGTTATGTATTCGAGAAATGGGTGAGTTATGTAGTCAAGTTGTTGATAATATTTGAAGTTAATTCATAAATGTGGCATTTTTCCAAGAAACACAGATGTCATTGCCAAAGTTTCTTAAGTTTAGTTGACACATAATGATGGCCTTAACTAATATGACATATTGATTTCTAATTGTAACACTTGCATCTACATGCCTCTTATATTGGCTTAATTCTCGTGTTTCTTGAATGCAGATGGATTCTCTTAGAGGTGCTTGATAAGGTTTCTCCAGGGTCAGTTAACTGGAAGCACGCATCAAGGCCTCCAATCAAGATGCCATTTAGGAAAGTAGAGAATTGTAATCAGGTTGTAAGGATCGGGAAGCAACTCAAATTGTCTCTGGTGAATGTAGCTGGAAATGATATTGTGCAGGGAAACAAGAAGCTCATTCTCGGTAATTTTCTACATTTATTTTGTATAAACCTATACAATCAGCTTCACTTTTGTGTTTAACATCTAGAGCAACTTATTTTGTGCTCTGCCTGATGATGGCACCACCCTGTTAATGCCTTTTCCCTTGCAGGCTTCAATATGTTTTATTGATTTCATTAACAAGTTACAGCTTGATTTTTCTTGAGGACTTCTGAATGCAATGATGTAGTCATTCGTGAGTTACATAAATCCGCGTTAATAAGTTTATTTTTGATTTTGACCGACCTAACTTTAAAGCTTCTTGTTCTTTCTATTGGTGTGGCTATTTCTGGCTTGCTTGAGAAATAAGCTAACATTGTATGTCTATCTGTTCAGCTTTTCTATGGCAGTTGATGAGGTTTAATATGCTTCAACTGTTAAAGAATCTAAGATCTCACTCTCGAGGAAAGGAGATGACAGATGCAGATATTTTAAAGTGGGCCAACAACAAAGTTAATAGCACCGGCAGAACTTCTCGAATGGAGAGCTTTAAGGTTCTAGTAGACCAAAACGTTTTGCATTTTGACTTGAGTTATTATTGGTGAGATAATAATTCTTAGATGGTAACTGTTGGTATTTCTGAAAATTATGATTTATCCAGGATAAGAGCCTGTCGAATGGGATTTTCTTCCTTGAGCTTCTCAGTGCTGTGGAGCCTAGGGTTGTCAATTGGAACCTTGTTACCAAGGGTGAAAGTGGTAAGATTTCTTGCAGGATTATTGTTCACAATTGACAAATAACTCAATTTGGAGAAAATTACTGATCAAATAAGTGTCCTTTTCTTTTGTGAAATGATAGCTGATGAAAAGAAGTTAAATGCTACATACATAGTCAGTGTTGCGCGAAAGCTTGGTTGTTCCATCTTCTTGTTGCCTGAGGACATCATGGAGGTAAAATGAGAACATTGCAAATCTGATTGTTTTGTTTTGTTCACTCATCTCATTTATTTTGAGGATCCTAAAGGAGTAACATTTCCCATTCTTTTCTCTTAATGAGTATGACAGTCACACAATTGGTGGGGAAGATTGAATCTGTTCACTTGCATTATGAGTTATGACTTTTTTGAATAGCAAGGAGTCATTTATGTGGTATCATGGGCAAAAAGTCAATTATTTATTTGTAATATCTTACACTGATAAGTTGGTCAGTGGTGCCATTTGTTAGTGGTAGTAGTGGCTGTCAGTAGTGTATTTTTGGTTCATATGACATGTGCGATCTTATGGCAGGTGAATCAGAAGATGCTTTTGACGCTAACAGCCAGCATTATGTTTTGGAGCTTGCAACAACCAGTTGATGAGTCAGAAGCGTCTGCATCGCCGGCTGATGTATCACCTGCAACATCAATGAGTGGCGAGGATGAAGGCACTTCTTCCCTTGGTGGCGAAATTTCGAACTTGGGTATCGACGATACTGCTTCTGAAGTCTCCTCACAGCTTGACAACGAGGTCTCTTCTTTTGGAGATGGGAGCAGGGTGGAAGAGGCTGGTTGCGTGGCAGTCGAGTAGGTTCAAGTAAAGTCGTTTTTACAGCTCCATATAAATATGGTTGCAAACATATGTAGGATCCTAGATTGAATGAAAAGAGAGGAACAATGTAGAGAGACGGTTCTTTTATACCATACCCGTGTCAATCAAAGCGGACTTAAATTGTCTGTGAACAACTAGATAGGGAAAGAATAGTATAGTATCTGAACCAACACACTCAACATTCATGAAGAGCTTAGATTAGGAAATTTGAAGTGGCTGAAGTACAAGCTTGGCTGGCTGCAAGACATGAATAAGAATCCTTCTTTTTCGTCAGAAGTAAAAAAAGAGATGAGAGTATTACATCCATTTTTACTATCGTGAGTCTGCAACCAGTGTTTGTACCCTTTGCGCTATTTGGTCCTTTCATTGTGTTTTTTAATGAGTGATTCAATTTATAATTTTTGTGTCTTTTTTTTATAAATTTTTTTTATGAAAATAATAAAACAAAGAATAGAATGGAACTCTTTTAACACATCCTAGACCATGAAAGTGGGGGGTGACAGAAAATTTGAAGCTATAAAGGTAGTCAATTCTGCTAGTAAGAGTACTGTACTAACAATCGGGTGCAATGATCAATAGCTGCAATTGCATTAGTAAGGAAATTTGTTTAGTAAGCTGTTTGATGTCCTGTAATACATTGAGGAGTCTTGATTTTGTTATTGATCGAGTTAGAGCAACTTTAGCAATGCTAGCCATTTTTTAGTTAGATTTTAGCCAAAATAGCTCAAATGTCATTTTGGCTAACCAGTTAAAAAATATGTCCCGTATCAGTTCTCTCTATTTTAACTATTTTGAACTTACATATTAATTAAATTAAAAAAAATACCTTAAATACAGTTATATATTACATAGAATCATTTAAAAGGAATGTATTAAATTATAGAAAGCCTCATCTCGCTCTCTATATTTAGGAGCGAGAGAGCTAAGAGTTAAAATGGCTACCCACTTAGGAGTCTGGTTGTAATAACCCGAAATTTAAATTCAATTCTTGTAAATTTCTCGTAATTAATGGAAGGATGTTTTATGAGTATTGGTATTTCGTACGCTTTTATTTAGTCGTCACGCGACGTCGAAAGTGTGTCCGAAAGTTAAATTCGAAAAAAAACGTTTAAGTTTCAATGAGTCAAAAGTTGACTGTTTGATCCGTTGTGAATTTCAAAAAATTTCTTCACGAAAGTCGTAGAGCTCGACGATACGAGTTCGTAGACACATGACACGCATGAAACGAACGTCGTATGAAGAAGTTACGACCTGTGGAAATTATTTCCTATTTCGGAAATAACTATAAAGGGGGAATTTTTTTCGGGTAAAAGTCAAAGTTCATTCGGTCAGAATTGCAATTACTGTAGCATTCTTACTGTTCCTTTTTCTCTCTCCCCGACGCCAACTTCTCCTCCTCCGATCTCCGCCGTCCGGCACCGCGGCTCGCGCGCCACCCAGCAAACTGTTCGTCTCCCTCTCCTCTTCAGTTTGAGCCAAGGCACGGCCCGAGGGAGCGGCTGTGCGCGGCGCTACATCGATCGGAAAGTTTCGGCCACTGCGTGCGACGGAGCAGGGCAACGCTGGGCTCGAGCCACCCACCTTTCGGCTTGTCTCCTCCTTGCACGCCTCCCTGAAGTGGTGGATCGACCGTTGACCGTTGACCAAACGTTGACCGGGCATTGACTGTTGACCAGAGTTGACCAGATCCTGCATCAATCCGACTCGACTCTAAACAGATTTTTATCATTTCTGGTGAATTAAGGTGAGTAAAACTCACAGTGTTTGTATTTAATACGAGTTAATTATAGTATATCACTACCAGATTTGACAGAATAGTCGACGAAATTTTTTTCGTCGGCTATTCCTTCTACCGACGAAAATTTCGTCGGCTATAATTCGTCGGTAAAAGTAATGGCCGACGAAAAAAAAGACATCGTCGGCCATTCCAACCTTGACCGACGAATTATGGCCGACGAAAATGATTTCGACGCCCAAAACTTGGCCAAATATCAGACGAAATTTGTCGGCTATTTTCGAGTATGGCTGACGATTTCGTCGGAATATATTAATATTTTAAAGTTATAGCCGACGAAACTTGGTTTTGTCAGCTATTTGTTCTGAAGTATAGCCGACGATTTGGGCTATTTCGTCGGAATATATTAATATTTTAAAGTTATAGCCGACGAAATAATGTCAATTTCGTCTGCTATAACTGCATTTTGGGCAAAAAAAATTACCGGATCGGAGGAGGAGAAGGAGGAGGAGGAGGAGGAGGAGATAAAAAAGGCGGGAGGAAGCGATTTAAAAGATTTAGAAGGAGAATAGCCGACGATTTAAAAGATTTCGTCAGCTATACTTTGGAAGATCAACAGCCGTCGGATCTGAGCCATCCAACGGCGGACAATAAAAAGGCGCGGATCGCAAGAGTTTAGCCGACGAAATATAGTTTTCGTCGGCTAAAGTTAGAGAATAGTCGACGATTTACAATATTTCGTTGGCTATACTTTGGAAGATCAACAGCCATCGGATCTGAGCCATCCAACGGCGGACAATGAAAAGGTGCGGATCGCAAGAGTTTAGCCGATGAAATATAATTTTCGTCGGCTAAACTTAGAGAATAGCCGACGATTTACAATATTTCGTCGGCTATTCTATGAACATCGTCGGCTATACTTTGAAAACATATTAAACTGCCGTTTTGAGGCCCTAAACGAACTCAAAAGCCCGAAAAGGCCCACACGTCATGGCAAAGCGACGAGTTTGATTCCTGGCGTCGTTGCCTTTCCGGAATGGTATCACAATCGTCATTCGGACGCCGGACGCCAAATCTGCAGTAAACCGGGTTTTGACTTGCAACGGTCAATGTGCTCTTCAACGCCAAATCTGGCCTCACCTTCAACAGATAATAGTTTCAATCAATGAGACGCAACTAATCATATAAAAATTTTACAAAATTGATTTAACGAACGTCAGGCTACCCATAGGAAAACGAAAGTAAAAAACAGTTAACCGCAACATTCGGCACACGGATATTATCGGAATCTTGTCATTTATCAACCGTAGACGTATTTCATTATTTCGGTCATATCTTATTTCACAACATTTTTGCATTTGAAGAGTCTACGTATAGTAACTATTTGAAACTATACATTCACTTAAACACTTAGTAAACAAGTTAAGGAACATTAGTGCATATGTTCTGATTTTGAATCTAAAAGTTTAGAAAATCTATTCCAACCGTCAGATATCACCATTTAGATTAAATACATGTATGGAAAAAAATCCAACTACATCTGACAACTAAATAACGTTTTTTGGCTTGACCTTCAATAGATAATAGTTTCAAATCGATGAGACGCAACTAATCGTATAAAATACCCACAGATTTTTCACTATTTCTCCCGTTTTTTTCGTTTTTTTTTTTAAATGAGCAGCTGCTGTCTAGATCTGAAAATATATAGACTTATAGCCGACGAAAATGCCAATTTCGTCGGCCAAACTTTCAAAAGTTTTCGTCGGCTAAAGTTTCAGAGAAAGGCCGACGAAAATTCAAATCGTCGACTAAAATATGAATATAGCCGACGATTTTTTTTTTTTACCAACGAAAAAAAAAATCGTCAGCCATTCTAGGGGAATAGCCGACGATTTTTTTTTTTTAGCGATGAAAATTTTATGTCGTCGGCCGTTTTTTTTTATTTCGTCTAGAAAAGCCTTTTTTCTAGTAGTGTATGGATCGTTGTATGCAAAATTATTTTATGGAAATGATATTTGTTTTAAATTAAATGAACTTGATCGACTACGGTTCATTGGTAAGTAAAATGATTTAAATATAAAAATAATTTTTAAACTTATTTTATGACCAATGACTATAGTTGGTATTAGTGGGCAGTTCCTGAGTGAATGCCTACATATATATGTATATTTACGTGAAATATATATGTTGATTGATGTGGATATGTATTGATGTGGAAGTGTGAAATATATAAGTTTTTATTGAGGGTGTGTTTTGGGTGATTTATGATTGTAAAATTGAGTATGCTTGAGTTGTGAGACATGTGAGTTGGGTTGGTATAGAGACCAACATCCAGTGTAAGATCTTTCCTGTGTTATGATGGGGATCTTACACGTGTGGCGTGATCCTTTCCTGTGAGATGATGGGAGATCGGCAAATATATCGTGAACCAAGTATTTGGCCGGGTGATTGGTTACGATCAATTAGAGTTCTAGTCTGTCTGCCATTGTGTGAGTTGGATGGGAATGACAGAGGTCATTTGCCATGAGTTTGATTCTTTTGTTTGATTTCGCTTTGTGATTCATGATTTTTGAGTTATGGCTGTTTTGGGAATGTGATTTTCATTTGTTCCCGTAATTGTGTTCTCTTGAACTTGTTTGTTTTACTCACACGAGCTTTGAAAGCTTACCGGGTTCGTTGTTTACAACCCGGTGCACCAATTGATGGTGTAGGGGTTAGACCTGCAGGTGGGGATCAGCAGCCAAGAGGCGGCGTCTGAGTCGCGCGGGTAGCAAGTGCGATCCGTGGTCTAGCTTGTATTTATTTATTTTAGAGAGTGATAGCGTGAGACTCTATTTTACATCTATGTTTTTTAATGATGTAATATTTTGAGTGTTTTGAGTCACGCACTTGAACTCTGTTGTTATAATTAGTTATTTGTTTGATAACTTTTAAGTACTATGAGTTTATTTGTGAATTTTCACATTCTCGAATTTGGATTTTTATTATTCAAAATTCGGGTTGTGATATTGGTGCAGCTCCTAATTTTGATAAAAACTAAACAGACTCTAAAATAGCTCAAGGAGTCAAAATAGAGAGTATGCTAATGATGCTCTTATAAAAGCACCATCAACTAGAACTTAAGTAATATAATAAAGAGAAGCAGCGGAGATAGCTAGTAGACCAAAAGCTTCAACTAAAAAAACATTAGCTTTACCTAAATGTTTAATATAAGCAACTAAAGGAGACCCTTATCATCTCTAATAACAAAACCAACAGTAGGAGGACATGAGTAGCGTTAAGTAACACTGGACCATCAAAACTCAGTTTAACAAACTTTGGAAGAGGAGTATGCCAACGAATGATCTGAGAATGGGAAGATTTGGAATGTAAATTAGACGAGTGCTTAGTACATCAATTAACAATTTAGAGATGCAACAGTGTAAAAAAGTTGAGTTGGAGTGTAGAATCATATATATATATATTTTATAATAAAGAAGATTTAAGGGTTTCACACATACTCCTTGTTGTGACTCGAACTTAGGACTTAATAACTTATTTCTTAGGTACTATTACTTTTTACCACTTGAGCTATTACATATCCTATTTCGTCACGCGTACCATCATACTTAATTCGTGGCATTGTTTGACTTATATTTTTCTGAAAATGAGGTTGTTTCTAGAAATTTGGATACTAGTAAAAATTAACAGTTAAATTGAATATTAACGTATTTGTCTCAACCATTTAGGTCACATTTTACTTCAGGTACCCAAGTGGATCCAAAATGCATGATTTGATTAGGACTCTGAGTTGTTATTGAGCTCTCTTAGAGCATCTTCAATGAAGGAGTCAAATCTTACATGGCAGCCCAACAACTATTTTTGACAAGCCCAGTGGGCTCTCAAGTGAAGGAGTCAATTACAGGTGGATTTGACAACAACTAGGTCTATGTCAAGTTTGACACAGCTTCTCCACCGAGTCAAAACGCATGCAGCCTCCTTCTTTCATTCATCTTTTCTATCGTTCTCCCTTTCCAAACGAAAACCCAGATTATTTCGATTCTGAATCTACAACTTTTCTTTCAAATCTGCCTTCTTCTTTTAATTTTCTCATGAGCATGGAATCTCAATTATCGAATTCATCATCAGACGAAGGATTTTGGGATCTAGCAAATTCATCTTCAGATGAAGAACTATTGAATATGCAAATTGCTGTTTTGCAAGAAGAGAGGGGAAGGAGAAGACGACGAGGCTCTATTTCTGGTCGTGTTTATAAGAACAGGGATCGTCTTCAAGGGCACCAAAGGCTGTACCATGATTATTTTTCGGAAAGTCCGATTCATGGAGAAGATGTATTTCGCAGGAGGTGTAGGATGCATCGAGCTCTGTTTCTTCGAATTCTAGAAGGGGTAACAGCTCACGATTTATACTTTGTTCAAAAGAGAGATGGAGCAAGCCGTCTTGGATTATCACCTCTACAAAAGTGCACAGCTTCAATGAGAATACTTGCATATGGAGTTGGGGGAGATGTTGTTGATGATTATATTAGGATTGGTGAAAGCACTGCAATTGAAGCCTTGAGAAGGTTTGTCCAAGCAGTTATTGATGTTTTTGGCACTGAATACTTGAGAAAACCCACTCCTGAAGATATTGGCAAATTGTTATTGATTGGTGAGAGCCGTGGGTTTCGAGGAATGCTTGGTAGTATCGATTGTATGCATTGGAAGTGGAAGAATTGTCCAGTTGCTTGGAAAGGTATGTTTTCTCGTGGAGATCATCATGAACCATCTTTAATTCTTGAAGTTGTTGCATCAAAGGATCTTTGGCATTCATTTTTTGGTTTACCTGGTTCTCACAATGATATAAACGTTTTGGAGCATTCGCCTCTGTTCGCCGACCTTCGTGAAGATCGAGCTCCTCCGGTCGATTTTACAGTGAATGATCATGAGTATAAAATGGGTTATTATTTGGCTGATCGTATATATTCTTCATGGTCCACTTTCGTCAAAACCATTCCATGTCCGCAAGGAGAAAAAGCAAAAAATTTTGCTAAATCTCAAGAAGGATGCAGAAAAGATGTAGAAAGAGCTTTCGGTGTACTTCAAGCACGTTTCGCAATTGTGAAGGGACCTGCTCGGTATTGGGATCGTGAAACTCTTCAAAAGATTATGAAAGCATGTGTTATAATGCATAATATGATTATTGAAGATGAACGTGCCGAACGCACTGCAGCTAATGATCACGAAAATCTCGCAAGGCAGTACGCTGAACCGGTTGAGCGAATTGAAGATATTCTTGTTTCACGTGATCGCACAATTGAGTTTGAAGAATTTGTCAGCAACCATTTGGCTATTAGAGATAGAGGAACACATACTATGCTCCAAGCTGACCTTGTCGAGCATCTGTGGCGACTTCATGTGGCCAGAACCAATGCTTAGATGTTGGCAGGTATACGAGATATTGTTATTGTTATGTATTCTTGTTCATATGGTTATTATTATTAACTCTTGTTTTCTCCTATATATGCAGTTGTGGAGCTATGTGTTCTCGACAAATTAATGCAATGTTGCTTTAACACAGATGAGGATTTCAGGTATTAGCAATTGTACTTCCTGGAGCATTTATCTGATTCACTTAATGGTGCATATTGATAGTGTGCACCTACAATTGTACTCACTCTTCAATTGTTCTGTTGCCAATAACTAAAATGTTGGTGTGCCTTAATAATTCATCTGCAATTGTACCACTAAGGTTGGATTATATAAATCTTATTTCTTAAAAACGTCACCTTAATAACTACTTATGTATTGATTATCCATCTGTTTTCCAACTAACCCTTGATCTTTCAGCCCTATATATCTCAGTTGCCTTCTTTGTATGAGCATGAGCATTCACATATGGATTCTCAAAATTTTAGGTTTTCTACTGAAAACTCAGGGCATGAAAATAATGCAGATTTCTCTCAAACAACTTCCCAAAGGCCTCCAAGAGGTGCAAGCTTTAACGTTGATGAGGATTACCTCCTTATCAGTGCTTGGCTGAATACCAGTTTGGATCCCATTCATGGTAATGAGCAGAAACAACAAACTTTTTGGGGGAAGATACACGATTATTATCATAAGTTCAAAACTTTTGATAATGATCGTTCACAATTGATGCTGAGCCAACGATGGAGAAGACTGCAATGGAAGGTGAACAAGTATTCTGGATGTGTAGCTGCTATATATGCAAAAAACGAAAGTGGCAAGACTGAACAAGACAAGGTAAACTATTTTTGAAGTAATTATTTAGTCTTTCAGCTATTTAAAATCAACACTGATATCTATCTGTTTGTATTATATTTAGATTGCAGATGCAAAAAAACTGTATGAAGCACAAGAAAATTCTAAATGGAACCTTGATCATGCTTGGAATTTACTAAGGCACCAACCTAAGTGGATACAACTAAATCAAGAGCTAGACACCTTGACCTTGAATGGTAAGAAAAAATCTAAACCTCATACCTCATCATCTTCAAGTATAGACACTGAGATAAGCATTGAGGAAGAAGTTAACCCTTGCAATCCAATAGTTAGACCACTAGGTAGGAAAACTGAGAAAAGAAAGCTGAAAGAAACAAGTGATCAGTTGGTGTTAATTGAAAAATTGCATCTGGAGAAAAAAGAAAGAGATGAACTAACTGATGCAGTTTATTCTTTAGGATTTCGCATTTGGGACCTTAGAGGTTTTGACAGGGCCGGCCCTGGGTATAGGCCCAGTAGGCACAGGCCTAGAGCCCCAAATTTGAGAGGCCCCAAATTTTTTTTTTTTTTTTGCTGTATTGAAAAAAAAAAAATTGAATTGTTATAGAAAGTAGATCAGCCACAGTACGTATTCAAGAAGGAATCAATTGATGATTCAGTTTTTCTTACCTCCGCTGAAAGGATATTCTCAAAGTTGAAGTTGATCAAGTCTTACCTTCGTTCAACCATGTCACAAGAAAGATTAAATGGTTTGGCTTTGTTATCGATTGAAAAAGATCTCGTTGACAAGCTCGACTATGAAAGGCTAATTAGTACTTTTACTTCAAAAAATGCAAGAAGAGTAGTTTTTTAAAAGCATCAATCTGATAACTTTTGTATTACATTAGTGATTATGATCATCTTATTCATGTGGTTGAACATCAAAGCATATATAAATTGAAAGAGATTTTGAACATAGGTCCCAATTTTTTTTTTCGCCTAAGGCCCCCAAAAAGTCAGGGCCGGCCTTGGGTTTTGATCTAGCAAAGTTTGAAGCGTCTGCAGTAATACTGCAGGAGAATTCAAGTTTTTTTTTTTTAATTAATATTTTTTTAATAGTTTGCATTGCTTCAAAATCACCTAGATAATGGTAATTTCTGGAGCAGCGCAAGTGAGCGGATTAGTGAAATGTTGCTTCTATAATAGTTATCTTTAAGGGAAAAAGACCATTTGAACAAAATGAGTTTAAAAATTGCCCATTCCAATGTTTATATCCCACTCCAATGAATCTTATTAAAAATACCTAAATACCCTATACTAAACCCTAATATCTTATTTCTCATTTTCCCCTCTCTCTCTAGCCGACTCTCTCTCTCTCTCTCTCTCTCTCTCTCTCTCTCTCTCTCTCTCTCTCGGTAAGGGTGAGAATGACTGTGGGGGTGACGGTGGCTTTGGCTTTGGCTGTGGACTTGGAGCAGGTGGAGTAAAATTGCAACTGTGACCGAAGCCGATGCAGAGTCCAACAGGAAGAAATCCCAGGGGAACACAAACACAACCAATCTTGCAGGGAATGATCATAATATTGCATACCGACGTTGAACAACTATCGACCCTCCTACGTATCAACCCAGTACTAAAGATGCTTTCGTTTTTTACCATAATATTATCATAATAATTATGATTCCCACCATGCTTTAGTTTTAGTGTGCTTGAGGTGTTCCTGCTCTTCATCCCACTATGATTCCCAACTTTTGTCAGGTGAGATCCCAATACCACCACGATTTCCCATCCACCTCTTCCCATCCTCCTGTAAGAATTCCCGTAGACTCCATATACAATCATCATAATCAATTACTGGGGGTCAGTAATCGATTATTGGGGGTCAGTAATACTATTGACGGCGGGTCTTCCTCCTCCTCCAACATTAGGGTTTTGATCGAATTGGGAATACTATTACTGGGGGTCAGTAATCGATTACTGGGGGTCAGTAATCGATTACTGGGGGTCAGTAATCGATTACTGGGGGTCAGTAATCGATTACTGGGGGTCAATAATCGATTATTGACGGCGGGTCCTCCTCCTCCTCCAACATTAGGGTTTTGATCGAATTGGGAATACTATTACTGGGGGTCAGTAATCGATTACTGGAGGTTAATAATCGATTATTGGGGGTCAATAACATGATTACTGGACAATATGAAATCTGTAACCTGATTACTGGGGGTCAGTAATCGATTACTGGGGGTCAGTAATCAATTATTGGGGGTAAGTAACTTGATTACTATGGATCAGTAACTCCAGTAACCTGATTACTGGGGGTCAATAATCGATTATTTACTGTAATCTGTAAATTATTTACTGAGGGTCAGTAACCATCGTCAATAACCTGATTATAAAAAAAAAAAAAAAAAATTAAAAATCTGGCGAAAAAAAAAATTCCGGCGAAAAAAAAAAATTGGTGCCCGGAATCCGGCGACCGGCCATGGGAGGCCGGAGGAGTTGAGTGATATTTCGGCAAAGTTCGTTTTTTTATCTTCCACTTTCTCAACACATTATAATTCAAAAATATGTTAGATAAGACAAAAGGACAAAAAAGGAAGAAAAAAAATTAAATTTGTACTAGAATTGAAAAAGATTTGTTCAAATGGGCAATAGAGTTGTTACCTTATGTTGAATAGGGGAAAAAAATAAGTTTGTCATTTGAATGGGCAGTCAGGGGGTCAAATTAGCACTAAATAGACATTTTCCCTATCTTTAAAACATATAGGTTTCACATGGTGTGGGCTGGATAAGTTGGGCTAAATGCTTAAAGTGTAATGATACTAATTTCCTCATGAGTCATATCAGTGAAATTAATTATCATTTCACCCAAAAAAACTGAAGGAGGATTCAAGTTTTTCTACTTCAAAGTCACCTAGCAATGGTAATTTCAAGTTCTTGACTTTCATGGTCTAGGTTGTGTAATTTCATTATGCTCTTTGTTTCTTTTCTATGTTAGACAATGGTAGTTTCTGGAGCACAATAAGTGAGCGCATTAGCGAAGGTTGCTATTGCAATAATTATCTTTGCAATAGTTAGGCTAAATAAGTCGAGCAAAATGCTTAAAGTATAATGATACTAATTCCCTCGTAGATACAGTTCATATATTGTATCATTCTAGCATGAGTCATCTATATTATTATTATTATTAAAGAAACATGGCTCGCTAGCCAAAACGGAATAATTTTCCTCTTAGTTTTTAAAAATTAACTCCCCACTTGTACTTGTAGAAACTCTATTTCTAGTATTAGTGAAAACAATTGTCATTTCATTCAATAAATAAAAATCATTAATCGTGTAATCCTAAAATAGTAAAAACGTCTACACACCCTATTTCTAGTATCGTTTTGGCAATGATGTCAGAGTGAAGTAAAAGTCGGTCCCATTGCATTTGGTGTTCTGATCAATATATAATTCAAACCGTCTCTCAACTCTGTCACACTCTCGCGCCTCGCTTCTCCTCTCTCCTCACTACTCACTCATACAACTCTACGGCTCCGGCGACTCTCTTCAGGCAAACACCGCTTCATTTCCTTTCTTTATGTTCATCGTCTTCATCTTATTTGGTTGATATAAGTGTTATTTTGGATTTGAATTATTTCGACTGTTGCAAAATTGGAAACCCTAGGGAAGTCACTTGATTTAGGAACAGCTCTGAGATTTTTGTTCAATAAGAGAGTGAGGTTCATGGATTTTTCATACTCTACTTGATTTACAGCGTAGATTGTTCTTTAAATTTTCGGTGAGTTAAGAGAGTGAGGTTCATGGATTTCACATACTATACTTGATTTACAGCGTAGATTATTGTTTGAATTTTACTTTTTTAGATTGTTCTTTGAATTTTCAGTGAATTAAGAGAGTGAGGAGTATGGATTTCACATACTCTACTTGATTATTGTTTGAATTTTACTGTTCTAGGTGTAAAAATAAACAGTGTGAGTTGAAAAGAGATGACATCGTTTGAGGATGAGGCAGAGCCTCTGCCGGTTACGAATTACTATTTCGAAGACGATAACAATGAGCCTATCTCTGTTCATGTTTTGCCTATTGAGTGGGGTAAGGATGAGAGGCAGGAAGGAATGAAACAAAAGATATACTTGCGTGGCACTGCCGATAATGGCCTCCTGCTGGTACATTGCCCTGTAATTGCGTGGAAATTTGACCTTCTTAGTGTGAAGCCAGTGATATCGGTGCTGCACTCCAAGAACAAGTGGATTTTGCTTCAGAGGCCGAGGAAGAGCTTTGAGAAGATCATGAGGCCAGTCTTGGTGACACTCCACTGCCTCAGTTATGTGATCAAAAATCCGGATTCATCTGCCAGAACAATGTGGCAGTACATAGCTGATGTTTTCAGGTACCTTGCAATGTCTTGAGTATCGTTTAGTGCTACTTTGTTGGATTTTGATTTCTGAGTCTGATAGCTGTTCTTGGCTTGCAGTTTGTATGAGGTCAAACCTTCCCCGGATGATCTCGTGGAGCACATGTCTTTAATTAGTGAAGCTGTTAAATGGGAGGGTGCTTTGAAAAAGTCCAAGGTTTGTTTATCTCTTATCATTATAATTGTTGTATTCTCTGCCTCACGGAATCACTCTCAGTTCCCAGATGATTTGCTACATTGTTTGTTGTTCTTGGGCTTATTATACAAAGTTTCTGGTGGCTCTTGTTTATTTGAAAGATAATGAGTATTTCGCTGTACTGAATTTATCTACAAATCTCTTGTTGCGTTGTTTACTTTGAATTGTTTCATATGCTTTCTTCTGGTTCTGAACAATGCACAAGGATTGTGGTGTGTCATATCTGCGCAAAGATGTCATATCATGTCAAATAGTTTGAGAGAAATTGTCGTTGCTAGTTGTAAAATGTGCCACGAGTTCTACTATTTTTTATATTCAGAAAGATGTCTAATTTTGGAGTGCTCAGCAGTTGCTTCTATTCCAAGTTGGTTTGGAATCAAACTTCCAAAAATGGAGTAGGCTGAGTGGAAAACCTTTTCAGAATTTCTTCTTGTTTTAAAATCATACATTTGTGTACCTGTGATAAACGTACAAGTGAGCTTTGAATAATTGTTTGTGCTTTAATTGAATATATGATTTCCAGTAAGATTCAGTCCTGTTCTGAACTTGTCTTTTATTTCACCTGGTTTAATCTCTGTTTATTTTCACTCCGTTGCCATTTCCTATTATCTGATCTACCTCCACATTTCCTATTGTTTATATGTAATGTGTTTTAAAGCCAATAATCAAAATCCTCTAGGGATCTCTACTGAAATTCACTCACTTCGCGAAGAGCGGGTGGCAATAAAGGAGTCTTTTGCTTTATCTACTTTTTTCTCTTCCCAGGAATGAACAATTAGATTTAAAAAGGGATTGCATTATGTGTTTATGTACATATTCTGTCATTATGTTTACTCAAGATATTAAAAATGAAATTTCATGTTTTGAACAGTTTTTAGTCAACTTTCTTGAAGAGGGGCCCACAAAGAGGAAACTACCTGATGAGGTTAAGTTGTCTCGCTAATATGTTCACCCTTTTTTTCATAATGTTTTTATCTTTGAGTTTGGTTATCAACTTTGTCTCACTTAATTGAACATGAACTCATTCAAGATATCCAGGTTAGAAGAAAGCCGCGGTTGTCCTCCACTGATGATCTATTTGATACAGTATGTGCTTTTTGTGATAACGGTGGTGACCTGTTGTGGTATGCTCTCGTGTTGGCTAATTTCTATTGATAGTGTTGACAAACCTGAAATTGTATATATATATATATATATATATATATATAATTTATTTATAAAATCTATTGTTTTAATTGATTTTATTCTCTAATCCAGTTGTGAAGGGCGATGCCTAAGGTCTTTTCATGCAACTGTAAAGGATGGTGAGGACTATGCATGCGAATCTCTTGGATTTACCCAGGATAAAGTAGAGGTATGCTCCTCGTTTATACTTATATCCAACTCATGTTTCTTTCTTATTGGTTGTATCATTTCGTATTTTAATTATTGATCCTTTTTGTGCTATGTTTTCAACTTGGTAGGAGATTCGAAAAACTGATTTCTACTGCAAAAACTGTCAATATAAACAGCATCAATGCTATGCTTGTGGGAAGTTAGGCTCTTCGGACAAATCTTTGGGTGCTGAGGTATGAATCAGTATCCTACAAATCCATTCACATTACCATCTGTCGTGTTGTTTCTTTATTGTCATTTCTATGAGGGGAAGGTGTAGCAATTTTACTATTATCGCATTAAGAATTTTTCTCCAGGACGTTTAACTTTACATCATTTTTTCTCTGTTTTTTGTTTGTTTTTTGTTTTCCCAATAAGAATGAAAGTGTTACTTTAGAATATGTGTTAGAAGGATGATTGGGTTCTTGTCAGCTCTGTGGCTTTCAGTTTCAACTGAATTCAAAGACAGTTCTTTCTTTGTGGTTACTCTAGAGGCTAGACTAAAATACTAGTGGTTTGAATTGTTGTCTTTGGCCTCCATTCTTATTAGAGGAAAAACAATCAATCCTTCTAGTATTCATTTTAGGATTCAATGCCGGTAGCTTCTAAGCATGTTGTTAGGAAGGAATTTATTACTTAGGAGTTTGTTATCACCATTTTGGCTGTTATTGCTCTGTTTGCTGGAAACTGTGCTATATGTTTGTGCTGTTCCTGTCTTTGATTTTGTGCAGAATGAAATTTTCTTTCATCAAAAGTTAGTATTAATTCATTTATCTGAACTATTTTTAGGTCTTCCCCTGCACTTTTGCATGGTGTGGTCAGTTTTATCATCCTCATTGTATTGCAAACTCAAGTGATCCGGAGACTGGAGATTCTGCTCAAGAACTCGAGGAAAGAATTAAGGAGGGGGAATCTTTTACATGTCCAATTCACATGTGCTGCTCTTGTAAGCAAGTAGAGGATAAGAAGGATCCTGAATTACAGTTTGCTGTGTGTAGGCGTTGTCCTACATCCTACCACCGTAAATGCTTGCCACGGTACTGCTGTCTTAATTGTGGTCTATTTTGTTGTTCTTTACATTTTCTATTATAAGATCAAAGCCTTTCATCATGCGTAGTTGGTTGATGCTTGAATCAAAATTACCAGGGACATTCCTTTTGCTAAAGGCAGGGATGAGGAAGACACAGATACAAGAGCTTGGGAAGGTCTATTACCTGACCGTGTGCTAATATATTGCACGTAAGTAATAGTTTGGATTAGCTTTTTTTGTTCATTTTTTTGTTTGCTATAGTTTTACTCAGTACTTTTGTTTTCTCTTCTGATTAGGAAACATAAAATAGTTAAAACCCTTCGAACTCCAATAAGGGACCATGTAAAATTCCCTGATGTTAGTGACAAGGAAATTGCTGTCGAGAAAAAGACTTCTTTTCAAGAGAAGAAGAGAAGATTAACATCAGAGTCGCATGTAATCAGTGAGAATCCTGTGTCGAGGAGAAAGAGGCTTTATTCAGACAGATTGCATGAAGAAAAAAATGCTCCAGCAAGATTGAGCCAATCAGTCAGTGGTAATTCTGTGTTGATGAGAAAAAGGCTTTCCTCAGAAAGATTGCATAAAGAAGAAAATGCTCCTACAACATTGAGCCCACCAGTCGGTGAGAATTCTGTGTCGATGAGAACAAGGCTTTCCTCAGAAGGGTTGCATAAAGAAGAAAATGCTGGTTTAACAATGAGGCAATTGATTTCAGCTGCATGGGCTGTGAAGGACAAACACAAGTCTGCGACAGTCAATTCTTCCTCAAGACAATCAAGCAGCCCTCCAGCCACCTTGGATTCTCTGCTACAAGAATGAGGCAAGTGGATTTGACAATCAGGCAAATGGAAAAGTGTTGAAGATACACTTTGTCATAAGTGGTGATAGGCACTACTGGAAGTCAGTGCTGTAGAGTTTAGAGCAACCTTAGTGAGGAACAAAAGATGTGGTATACCTTGAGTTATGTACCTACGGAAGGCCAGTTTAAGAGTTTTTGATAATTAGTATATATCATCTGAGCACAAGTGTATCGTACTCGTGCACTTATTGGCATGTTTATCTAGGCTAGCCAATTGAGTCTTACGAACATCTATGATAGAAATATAAGAACCTTTGATCTAAAGGCATATATGGTTAATGAGTTGGCTTTGCTGTGTGTTGATTTCAGTCGGTATTTATGTTGTAGGTTTTGGCTTACACGCGTGGAAGGTTCGGATGTTTTAGTAGCATGCATTATGTGTTGCACTAACATTTAGAGTGAAAGTTGTCAAGTTTTGAATGTGGGATTGATAGTGTCATTCATCCTTGAAATGTTTTTATTTTGAGTTGGCGAGGTCTAGTGGGTATTATTATTATTATTATTATTTTTTTTGGGTATTATTATTATTATTATTGTTATTTTTTTTTTAGAAGTTGTTAGTGAATTACTTCATTTCTTTCAATGCAATCTTTTAAGTAATGAAGTTCTAAAAGCAAGAGTTTTACAAGTCCTACTCACATTGGACCCAATGCCCAGGTGGTTTGGCCAATAGTGGGTCAAGAAATATTGAATGGTGAGTAGGACTTATAAAAGCCGTTTTACCTGGAATGAAACGTAGAGTTTACTTGTTACAGGTTTGTTCAAATTTTCAATAGTTGAAAGCTTGAAGTGCTCGTGACAGAGCTCATGTACATATTCGATGACATAATGTGGTTTATGGTGCTAGTAATGTCTATCAATTCATCTATAAGGTTGGTGTTTATGAGTCTTGAACATGTAGATGCAACTAATGAACTCTACCAATTTTTTATTTTTTATTTTTTACGGGTAAAAAAATATATATATTTAAACTGTTTAATTCTGAAAGGGTAATTGGGTGGTAAATTTCCGATTTACCTATTTTTAACTGCGTCATTGTTTTTTTACTACCAATTCTGATTATTTGCACTACGGAGTAGTGGAAAAAGCTATTGGGTTCAACATCACTCACCGCCCATGGCGCTTTCTCTATCTTCAGTGAACGCAACTAGTACTTCTTCTTCCTCTTCTTTCACCTTCAACGCTCCTCAGTGCTTTCTCCACTCTTCCACAACATGCAGAGCTCACAGGTTCAGAGTCTCATGTAAGACTGTTCAAGTTGAGTCTCAGCCCCAAAGAGTCAAGGTTGCTATTGAGCCCACAAAGAAGAAGAGGAAGCCAAAGCCAAGCTTCTATCAGCAAATTCAGGACAAATGGTCCATGAAGGTGGGTTCTCCAAGAGACAAATTTCCATGGGAAAAACAGGAGGAATCAGAAGAAGAAGAAGAAGAAGAAGAAGAAGAAGAAAAAGAAGAAGAAGAAAGGAAGAGTCAGCAATCTGAGGTTCGAGTTTCTGAACCTGTTGATCAAGAAGTGAGCTTTTCTTTGCCAAACCCTGTAAAGTATGCTCCTTGGGATCATAGAAGCAAACCCATTAAGACCCAGGTTGATTCTATTAAAACCCAGGTTGATTATGAGCCTGAAGTCTATAAACCCAGTGTTGCAAATAGTGGCATTGATTCTAATAAAGGGTTCAGTAAAGTTGAAAACTTTAGGCAAGAATTTGGTGGTAATGGTAAATTA
Source organism: Potentilla sterilis (assembly GCA_963682095.1). NCBI lineage: Eukaryota > Viridiplantae > Streptophyta > Magnoliopsida > Rosales > Rosaceae > Potentilla > Potentilla sterilis. The sequence goes on along the minus strand of OY821755.1, from coordinate 36,883,299 downwards.
AATAGGGGTAGTGATGAGGTTTCAGTTGGGTTTTCGAAAGAGAAGAAGACTATGGTTTTGAAGAAATTTGATCAAGAAGTTGATGGAAATGGCAAATTGGAGAGACCGTTTGATGACATTTCAGCTGGGAGTTCAAAAGAGGAAAAGCCGATAATTACAAAGAGCTTTGAGCATAGAAATGGCAAATTGGAGGGACAAATTGATGGAGCTTCAGTTGGTGTTTCAAGAAAGGAGGAGACAATGACTTTAAAAGGGTTGATTGGGGTTGCTGTGGATGTAAGTGTATCTGGGGATAGTGTAAATGATGAAAATTTTGAAGGTTTTGTGTCTTCTGGTACTGATTCTCAAGCTTCTGCTCGGTTGCCTTGGGAGGGAGAAGGTGACTTGGTTAATGGGGAAGGTGGGAACATAAGAAAGAAGTGGAGTAATACGCTTTCGGCTGAGGCATCCCTTCCGGAGCATGAGTTGAAGAGGCTGAGGAATGTCTCTTTGAGGATGCTGGAGAGGACTAAAGTTGGAGCTGCAGGTATCACACAGAAGTTGGTGGATGCTATACATGAGAAGTGGAAGGTGGATGAAGTGGTCAAGTTGAAGTTTGAGGAGCCACTCTCACTTAACATGAAAAGAACTCATGGCATTTTAGAGGTTGGTGTATTGTTGTATATCTTATGCTCTTTCATCTATTTCAATTGAATTCTTCTGATTATGATAGTGTCAGCTGACTTGCAAAATCTGTATTCTTTTGAATTGGAGACGCAATAATGATGATTTAGATAACAGATATGTTGTGCACTGTTAATACGTAGTTTGCAATAATTGAGCGTACTGGTAACTTATTTAGGTTTATCCTTTATTCTGTGCCAGAGTAAAACTGGAGGTTTGGTTATATGGAGATCTGGCAGTTCAGTAGTGTTATATAGGGGAATATCCTACAATCTTCAGTGTGTGAAGTCATATACCAAACAGAGCCAGACTGGTTTGCATATGTTGGAAGACTCGAAGGATATTGTCATGAGGGATGGCACACACGATGTAGGACTAAAGGATGTGGCTAGTACTACAGATCTTTTGAGTCCAAATTCTCCAAAGTATTTGAAGAACTTGTCTAAAAAAGAACTCATGGAGTTGAGCGATTTAAACGATTTGTTAGATGAGTTGGGTCCAAGGTTTAAGGATTGGATAGGCGGTGAGCCATTGCCTGTGGATGCTGACTTGCTCCCTCCTGTGGTTCCTGGATATCAAACGCCCTATAGACTTCTCCCGTATGGGGTAAGACTTTGTCTGAGAGACAAGGAGACGACAAAATTCCGTAGGCTTGCTAGAGCTGCACCTCCACACTTTGCTCTAGGTATGTAAGACTAATGATATGGTTTTAAAAACATTAATAAATTATATCTTATTTTAAATATTTTGCATGTAATGATAACTTGTCACAGGAAGGTGTAAAGAACTGCAAGGTTTGGCTAAGGCTATGGTGAAGCTGTGGGATAAATGTGCTATTGCAAAGATAGCCATCAAACGTGGAGTACAGAATACACGTAATGATATAATGGCAGAAGAACTCAAGGTGAAACCTTCTCAACTATTTGAATATAATGAATATTTACACACAAACACATATCTGGGGTAGTAAGTTTGGTTCTTTCTCTCCAACTTGTGGAGACTGTTGACCTATGTTCCTATTATAGCAGATATTCTAATCCTGTCAAACCATGTCATATGGACCCATTTGTTGATCCTTGCATTGCTAATGGTCGTTGCATCTAACATGTGCAGAGATTGACAGGTGGTACACTTCTCTCTAGAAACAAAGAATACATCGTCTTTTACAGGGGAAATGATTTCGTGCCGCCTGTTGTTACCGGAGTACTGAAAGAGAGGAGAGAATTAAGAGATCTCCAACAAGATGAGGAAGAACAAGCACGACAAATGACCTCTCACTACATTGAGTCAAAACCTGAAGTTTCTAATGGTCAATTGGTTGCTGGAACCCTTGCCGAGACCATTGCTGCAACCACTCATTGGAGAAACCAGCTGACGATTGAAGATGTCGATAAAATGACAAGAGATTTAAATTTGGCTAAACGTGCATCTCTAGTTAGACACCTCGAGAAGAAATTAGCTCTTGTAAGTTAAAATTACAATATGTCTGTACTTATAAACTCTGGGACATCTTTAAGAAGTTCACAAATTGTGACATATTTCTAACCCTGGATGGTTCTAGGCAAAAGGGAAGCTCAAAAAGGCTGAGAAGGCTTTAGCAAAAGTGCAAGAAAATTTGGATCCAGCAGATCTGCCGGATGATTTGGAAATCCTAACGGATGAGGACAGATTCTTGTTTCGTAAGATTGGTCTGAGTATGAAACCCTTCCTACTTTTAGGTAAGAACTACTTCTATAGCTGTGGCTTGAATTTTAATGAATTTTTAGGGGAGAGTCAAATTCTAGAGCGATTTCTGTTTCAGGGAGGCGAGAGGTTTACTCTGGTACCATAGAGAATATGCACTTGCACTGGAAGCATAGAGAGTTGGTGAAGATAATAGTGAGAGGAAAAAGTTTTCAGCAAGTCAAGCATATCGCAATCTCTTTGGAAGCAGAGAGTGGTGGGCTGCTTGTCTCTCTTGATAAAACTACCAAAGGTTATGCAATTATTGTATATCGTGGGAAGAACTATCAATGCCCTCTTCCATTAAGGCCTAGGAATTTATTGACGAGAAGACAGGCATTAGCTCGGTCAATTGAATTACAGAGACGCGAGGTGACCTTATAACTAAATAGTTGTGTTTGATTTTCTTTATAAGCTATGACTATTATTTTATTCTAATACATTTCCTATCTTTGGCAGGGATTGAAGCATCATCTCTCAGATTTACAGGAGAGAATTGAGTTGTTGAAATTTGAACTAGTAAGAAATTCATTGGTTAATAGAAATTGGAATTCGGTGATCATGTAGTTATATTGCTTATAATCTATCTTTCTCTGCTGTTCAGGAGGAAATGGAAAATGGGAGAATGGTTAATGATGGAAGAAACATGCATTCAACATTAGATGATCCTCTTTCCTCTACTGACAATGAAGAGGTACATGAACCATCTACCCCACTATGAGTTTGTACTTTGTATATTGTACCTCTTGTGTAAAAATGACATGTTAGCTTGCCACTGAACATTACTTTTTCGGTGGACTAATAATTGTTATTTGTGGTCTGCAACTAAGTCTCATTCACAATTTACTATCATGTGAAGGATGCTATTGTTATTTATTACCTCTTTATAAATGTTTAAGTCTCTAGTTTTGTGTTTTGTATTGCAAACATGATAGTTTCAATTTGGAACAGAGGTTCTGTAGATGGGATTAATTTACCAAGTTGCCTTTTGCCTTCTGATTTTCTTGAACCAGGATGAAGGGGAAGAAGCATATCTTGAAGTATATGATAGTGGCAACGAGGATAACTATGACGAACATGATACTGTAGAACCAGTTTACCATCCAGCAGCTGATTGTTAATTCAGAAATGACATTACTGGTGATTGCAAAGAGAGACAGAGTTCTAAATAGCCAAGGAATGCATGACTTGGCACAAAACTATGGTTCTTGATATTTTGTAAACTCAAGATGATCGCAGAGGTCTGAGCATTTATCTATCCAGCAATTAGGTATATCAGATCACCAGCTGCTATGTAGAGCTGTGAATGCAAGCTAAGAAGCTTTTCCAGAACGAGTTTAGCAGTTCAACTATTGGTACTTCAGGGGTGAATATTGTAGATGTTTTGATAAAGAGCTTCATATTGCCGGTGAAACAAAATGTTGGCACTGCGTTTTCACTGCAATTGATAGGCGTAAATAGGTGTAAAAAGTTAATTGTGACAATATATGATCTATTCACAGATTAGTTGATTATTAATAGTGGTAGTCAGCCAGTTTATGAAAATTCAACTTCAAATTGGCCTAGCGTCAGTCATCAGTTAAATTAGGTATTCTAATATAGACAGCTTTATAAAAACTAGAGCAAGACAATGTTATAAATCATAGGCAGTAGATGAGGTAGAGATCAACTTCAATTTTGTTTTCCATTATATTTGATGTTTGATGCTGTAGATATGCAGAATGTAAATTATCACAAAATTGTAAGGTAACCCATGATGATAAGAAGATTCTGTTATTAAGCACAATATTAAGGACTACTCCAGATTCTGATATCATGACATTTTCCACAAACAAATGCAGAGGCCATAACCTTGTCAAACTTATATACTGTTCCAATTCGACAGTCAGTATAGGCATGTGTTTATATTTTAGAACGTGACAGTGTACCTGTATAGGCATGTGATTTTACTTCGTATTAAGAAATGCTTGCAGTATTCTCGTCCCAAATTTACTAACTATATATTATTGGTGCTGAACTTTTAATCTACAGTAAATGAACAGTTATGGGCTGGGTTGGTCAGGTGGGTCGGGTCGGGTTGCATTCTTACATCTGAACCATTCAATTTGTTTGTTTTCATCTGATTCGTTTATTTACTATATATTTGTAATTTAATTTTCTTCTTCTTTTGGCTCTCCACCACCATCCTGAAGCTTCTATAGCGATGATCGATCTCAAATTATGAAGGAAATTGAGGTACCTTATGTCGATTAAATCGTGAAGGTATATGCTTTTCTGTGTATCTGCTTCCTCTCTCCGGTCTCTGCTGTCTCTGTTGTCTCTCAATCAGAGAATAAGATCAGTATTCGTAATCGGTTTTTAATCCGATTAACCCAATCTATGCTTCCCGAGAGAGAGAGACAGACGGATCAAGGTCGTGTGGTCTGGGTTTGAGATTTCGTCAGCCATCTTTGGGATTGAGAGAGAGATAGAGGTCGTCTGGTGATTCTGAGTTTGGGATGAAGGTGGTTACGAAAGGAGAAGAAGATGGGTATTTGGATTTGTGAAAGAAGGAGATTATTATGAGCTTCAGGTAATTAAGCTCCTCTTTTGATTAATTGGTAAATTTTCGGTTTTCTGGGTTCAATTTCGGTATTTTTGGATTTTGGTTGGCTCTGTCCATTTGATATTATTGATAATTTTGTGGGACTTATCAATAAAGCATCAAAATTAAAGATCATGCTTTTAGTCTGTTGAGTTGTGAGATCAAATTTCGTCCGCCAATTCTTTCCTTCCTCATTTCATTTGGATTCGAATTTCATTTTAATGAAGCAATGCAATTTGTTTTCTGATTTTGATAAATTACAAGAGGGATTCTTTGACTATCTGATTGGAGAACCCCTGATTGTGTTTTTGGTTCAGCTATGGAGCAACACAGTGACCAAACCCCAGTTTTCTCCAAAGGTAACAATTTGATCACACAACCTGATTCGGACAAAATTTTGATCCCACACATTGCTCTTTTCTTCCTCCCTCAGTTTCTCTTTCTACTCTGACGACGAGAACAACGATGTGTTCAGTCGGTTTCTGGAGAGCTACTATTTATTCCAACATTCTTATTCTTCTCTCGTCGAAGCTCCATCCCAGAGACCCAGACAAAATAGACAAAGGGAGATCCGACTCTTTTCCCTTTCTCTATTCTATGTGTTTGGGTTTCTACATGTTTTTAATCAAGCTCGAACTTGGAGGAATTAGCAAAGATGGAGAGATGTGACGCTGATTAATGTGGTGTACCTGTCAGTAGATTTGCATTCTCCATAATTTTTTGTGAGATTTTTGATTGAATAATGAAGTTTGGTATTGTTTTGTAGAGCCTCTAAATCATTTTGTTCGACCAGTCGGTGGAGGAGTAAAGACATTAAGATATTGATCGATGCAAAGGTTCTTATGCATGATATTGGAACCTCCTCTGAGGGGCTACTCCTTTCACAATTCATCTGGGGTTGACTGAGATTACAATACCCATAGGTTTATATATTATTCTAACAGTTGCAGGTATGATAAGTCAGCTACTTATTGATCATGGATATCAATTGATGGATGTGACTGATCAAGCCCCTGATAAAGCATTAAAGGTTCATGTTCAATATCATTTCATCACTAGATAAATATTTGTTTATGCTTCTAGGTGTTGCTATAATATTTCAATTGAATTTTTCTTTGTCTTTGTCAACGGAGGACCATGAATCTGACAATGCTTTTGGCTTCCCTGCAGTATATGCATGTTTAAAGTTCAGAGTTTTAGTGAAACTAATAGTAAGGTAAAGGTATACTAATCTCTCTATCCGTGCCTTTTTCTTTTCTTTTCTTTTTTCTAATTCCTCGAATTTTGATTTCCTGTTAGCTGATTCCACTATTTTTTGCGGTCAGTATATGTTTATTTCTGAACTATTTTTTGTAGTTTTATCTACGATGGCTACCTCTTTTACAGCTTCCTCTGCCATATCTTAAAGTCGGATATCTTACTGTACCACCAGTATGGAAACTTATTCCAGCTCATAGTGAAAGATAAGGTAATTCTTTATATTGCTGATATGAGAACAGTGAAATATATGCAAGGTTTTTTTTTTTTTTTTTTTTTTATCTTCAGTTTCAATGAAGAATTTATGTCTTGGTGTATAAAATGTTAACCACTGCAGCTATTGATGCGTCTGTTGTAATATTTGAATGAACATCAATGTCATTCTAAATCAACTTATAAAATCATATACAATGTATGCGAGCTTGCATTTTATTCGTGTGATATTGAAAGGTTTTTTTAGTTTTTCAAGAATTGAACTGCTAGCTATCAAGCCTATTGACAAGGCAATAAGAAGACTAGGCCAAAGATAGAAGAAAACTGTTGTGACCGCCCCTAAATGTGGGACTTCTATGGCTTAAATATGTAAAGGTGATTCTGAATGACAATTGATGAAAATGTTCACAGTTTATTTTGTCAGGCTTTCATTACTACCAGCTTGCCGAACCATTTCTTTGATGATATAATGAAAATAATGTTTTGATTCCAACCTATTATAAACCCATAAACAAATGCAGCTATTAACCATCATAGATGTTTATGTGATGGATTAGGTTGTTCATATGAGTTGGGATAGCTTTCTTCTTCCTTCAATTGGACCTTCTTTGGTTGCACTTTCTTGCTTTCTTGCTTGGCTTGGTGCATGGCTGCGAAAATGATTATGTACTGTTTTGTCATTATGTAAATTATTTTCTGTTGCATTTTTCTTTTTTGGGAATATATTGATTGTTATCTTTTGTTTACCACTTTTTTTTATTTAAGTGGTTTTGGAAGTTATCTTGGTATAGGAACAGATTGGTTTCCAATTGCTTTTGTACGAAATAGTGCTACTCTGCATAATAGTATAACCGACATCAAATGATATTAAATTTTAAGTAATTGACACTGGCATATTTTTATGAAAAATGAGTAAAATGAGCTGATTGGTATCTGTCTGATTACTGGATGGACCGTTGTGTAATTATTAAAGAGGAAGAGATTTCAGTTTTGTTAATCTTTTTTTTTTGTAGTGAATAATACCAGTTTGTTTTCTTTTTTGAACACAAAGTACTAAATTATTAAAGGTTTTTTTTTTTTGTTAAGTTGTATAACTCTTCTGTTCTCTGTTTATGCAGGGAGGATTTCAAATTATTAGAAAAGGATAGGGATGCGATTTTTCGGTGAATATTCTTCAGGGAGATCCAATGAAGTACATTCATGAGTTCGTGATTTTTCTTCAGGTTTGGGACATAACTTTTGACATCTTAGTGATTTTGTTTCCCTGCTAATGGAGAATCAAGATGGAAAATGGTTTAACATTTTGGTGATGAGGGGTTTAGGATTGTGAAGAATGTAGAAGAAGTAAGTTGATTCTAGGTTATTGAGGAAGGAATAACAAAAAGGTACAGTTATTCACTAAGCTTTCTATGAAATTTTAGAAACCAAAGTTCATTGAAACTCATTTTATAATGTAAATTTGTTTGTAAATAGGAGTGTGGTACTTCAGTTTTTCACTTTTTAATAACTGACTTTCTTATATGATTTTGTGTCCCTATATTTGGGAAGGCATTAAAAGAAACTTTACAGATGTTTATTGTAGTAGTTTGTTTAATCCTGCATTGTAGGGATTATGTTTTGTGCCAATTCAAATGTGGTCTGTAAATCAGTATAAAATATTTACGAACTGATATAATGATGTGTATTGATTGCAGGTTTGTACTTTTGGAACTTCAGGACTGCAAATGTGAGGATCATATATTAGGCAAATAGTTTGGCCACCGAATTTAAATGTAACAAATAATGTTCAACAATAGATTAGACAACTTCCATTTCCGAGAGGAAAAGTGCTAGACAACTCCACTCTATTTTGTTAGTACTTTAGTCCATCTCAAATTCGCTTCATAAGTTTTCATTCTTCGTCAACAAAGACGCCGCAAAGCGCGGCCCTCCTAACTAGTTGTTTAACGATTGGTGTTCTGGTTCAGTCTTTTTAACTTGTTACACAATGGTGATTCGGTTCCTCGATCACTCTAAAAACCACCCTAGCGCAACCACTAGGCGAGTACTCTTCCTTTCCTTAGAACGGATATTCCCCTCTTTCATAACTCTAGAATTCTATTTCTTACCATTGATATTTTATCGCATTGTCATTGTGAGAAATTATAGTAAATGAGGATCAAAGCCTTGTTGAAGATTATTTTTAACTCAATTACTAAGTCAATTATCGTTTGGCCACATAATTAGATCAAATTAATGTACGTTCCGTTGGAACTGACTATTCGTACATTGTTCAAGGAAGGTTAATTCCATAACTTCCGTGGTGTGTCTTGTCTCAATAAGGTTAGTAGTCTAGATTCTTTATTAGATAGGGAATCTCTGATTACCACGGATACTTGATGTAATGCCTATATAAAGGCCTCCTTATCAATCAATAAAGACACAGTTTCCCCTATCATCTATTTCTCCTACAACACGTTATCAAGCACGTTGCTCTAGCCTCCCGTCTAATAGCCCTAAACCCTGATTCTGAATTTTTTTTTCCCGAAATCCTAAAACCCTAACATCGCCGGCCGCCGTCCTTCCTACTAGCACCGTCGACTTCTTCCCTGCCGCACCTGCGAAGCCGGACTGCCCCACTGCCGCGCCGTATCTACAAGCGCTGCTCCTTTTTCCTGCCTCCTGCCGATAGCCCCCTCGACACCCCCTGCCTCCCGCTCAGCACCCCCTGCATCCTGTTCAGCAGCCTCCTCGGCAGCCTGCAGGCCCTTGTTGACAGCCCTATCGGCAACCCCCTTGCTTCTCGGTCAAGATAGCTCGCAAGCCAAGCAAGCGGCCTTCAAAGCCTTCTTCGTTGTTGAGAAGAAATCAAGAAAAATCGAAGAAAACAAGCTTCCCCAAAAGTCAAGTTTCTTTCGATCAAGCTTCAATTGAAGAGGTAAATATTTTATAAACGTTCCCGCTTCTGAATTTTCAATAGTTGGATTGTGTTTTCTTCCGAGACCTTCTCGTGTCCTTGCTTCCTCATCCCGATTCTATCTCTTCTCGGGACGACATATGAGGATTTCATCACCCCGATGCCAATGCTTATGGGGGTAACTATGTTGTTACCGGCCACCGTTATGCTTGTGACTGCGATGTCACTGTGAACCATAACGTATTCTTTTCAAAAAGAAAATAAAGGGAAGATATCGATTGTGACTTGATGTCACTTTTACATCGATTTATGTGACCACGATATATCTTGGCACTGTTCTAAAAGACAAATCAAACTTGATTAGTATTCAAAATACTAACGTCTCCCTATTGTGTTTTGTAGATGGCTGATACTCAGCGTCCAGAATTTGACATCTTGGATGTCCAAGGCGTCCAAGGCAAGGAATACAAGAGGTGGATCTCAGATGTAGAGAACACCTTCATTGGCAAAAGATTTACCGCCACCATAAACCCTCCTGAGGATGAAAACTTACAAGCTTCTCCTGAACAGAAAGCACAAGCCCTGATGTTTCTCAGGCGACATATCCATCCAACGCTCAAGAAGCAATACTTGAGGAAAACCAATCCCAAAGAGCTATGAGATATCCTCAAGGACCGCTTCGACAATGTGCATGATGCACAACTCCCAGACCTCATGTCTGATTGGGAGTAAATCTGCTTATTGAATTTTGATTCCGTCCAGGAATATCATCAGATTATGCTAAACTTGCAATCTGATTTGAGCTTTTGTGGGGTCGAGAAGACCGATGATGATCTGATGGAAAAGACTTTCACGACGTTCCCAGAATCTGCGTCCATGTTGTCGCATCAGTACTGTGATCTCCGTGAGAAAGACACCATCAAGACCTTTAGTGATCTGATGAATGTGCTCCAAAGAAAGGAGAGGTACCATGAGTTAATTCTTACCACCAACAAGAGGCCTAGAGGACCGAAATTCATTGCGGAATCTCACCAAGCCCGTGGTAAAGCTCCAAAGCAAAAGCATCAACCTCGTGAACGTCAAGCACCACCACCACGTACGCCAAGAGCAACACGTGGAGGAAGAGGAGGTGTCGGCCTAGCTGGAACTCCACATGGAAACGGGACGGCAGCGGCGGCGCCGCCGCTCCTAGAGGGGGGAACCGGTTCGATTCCGGCCCCAAGCGTGGTGGCCACGCGCCGAACAATACTTCGGCTGCTTGCTTCAAATGCGGCTCCAAGAATCATCTCCAACGCGATTGCAAAGCGAGTAGAGATATCCAAGCCGCCTACAAGAAACACAAGCAATACATGGAACAAGAAACGAACTATATAGGAGACTTTGAAGAAGAAGAGTACGATGAAGAAGATACCAACTTCACCGTCGATGACTTCCAACCTACCAAGAAGCGTATGACTAAGGAGTATGATACTCCGGATTATGAATAAGTATTTGACTTAGGTCATGAGATACATGTTCAAGTTTGATTTTGATTGTTATTTTGGCATGTTTTAGTCAATAACTCACGACTTTGTTTGATAAGTCGTTTTATTTAGAACATCCTTGATGTACTTTTGCGTTGTCATCAATAAAATTCCGCTAATTCAATGATTGACTCGAAATTTTTACATCCCTATGAAAGTAAAAAATTGGTTCAAATGCGTCCAATTCACAATGGCATAATTATTTTGAGTTCACCATGTTTTTGGTGATGTTAACTCATATCCGAAATAAAATCACAAAGACAAAACGATGGAATCGCGAAAAATCGCGTTTGCATGCTTAGCCTAAGCCTCGGCAGCCTTGCACTCTACCAGCATCGTCTAGGCAGCCTATCGGCACCTCTCGCTAGCCGCTCAATAGGTCTCGTTGGCAAACTCCGGAGCCTGCCGCACCCTCGGCATCCCACTCGGCAGCCCGACAGCATGCTTCGCCCGCACGGCAGCCTCGCTTGCCCTCGGCAACCTATCGGCAGCCCGACAGCATGCTTCGCCCGCACGGTAGCCTCGGCAGCAGGCCTCGCTTGCCCTCGGCTGCATGCCACCCTCAAGCCTCAGCATGCCTCGGCAGCGCCTACGCAGCCTGCCTCGGCAAAGAGCCTCGATAGCTCGGCAGCCTTGCATCATGTTGACTCGACACCGAACCCGGTTTTAATATTTCGCCTAGGATACGTCTCGACTCTTATTCCGACACGTCCTCGGCCATAAACCCGGTTTTGAAACCAACAACGATAGCCTATCGAAAAATGCAATTTTTACAATATCGGCTCAACAACAACTTGTCTCCGGACTCGACATGCTTCAGATTTAGCTCAACCGTCGCATCGATTGCCTACACGCCGGACCGGCCCTAACCCACTTGCCTTGCTTCTGCTCGGCATCATCGTGGCTCTGGCCTCGCCTTGGCCTCGACTTTGGCTTGGCCCCGGCCTTGGCTCGGCCATGCCACCAATTATGGCTTCCGGTCTTACAATCTCTCTATGTTGGTATTCAGTGATCAAATTATGGCTTGTCTCTTTATCTAAAGTTATATGGAATCCATGACTTTGTTATCAGCCTAAATCACTTCGTTTTGTGACGATATATTGCTTCAATACACTTTTATTAAAGTGTTCGCCAGAGTCTAAAATAGACAATTGATTCAATTTACATTGTTTTTGTAGATGTCTCAAGGCGAGATCGAGTGTCTGTTGGATTGTGCAACCACTCACACGATTCTGAGGAATCGGCAATTATTTTCAGAATATACGCCATGTGGATCATCATTGTCTACGATGACAGGATCGGGACCTATTGTGAAAGGTCGCGGAGTTGCTCAATTCTTATTGCCAAATGACACTGAAATCAGAGTAGCTGACACATTGTATGCGCCTGAGGCGCCCAGAACCCTCCTTAGGCGCATACAATGTTCAAGGATGTGCGTGACAACGACTATCACCTCAGTACTTATGTTGAAGATGGAACTGAATATCTGTTGATCACCTCCACTCTGTCTCTGCGCACTCGCATTGTGGAGAAGTGTAAGTGTGTTCGAAATGGCATGTACTTCACAACCATTCGAGCCAACTAGAGCACCGAAGTGGTGGAATCTTTGTACACCAATCTGCATATGTCCGAAAGATGCTCAGGCGATTTAACATGGATAAAGTTATGCATCCTACAGGCACTCCCATAGTCGTTAGAAGTCTGGATATCAATAAAGATTCCTTCCGTCCAAAAGAAGATGACGAAGAGGTCTTAGGAGCTGAATATCCATATCTTAGTGCAATTGGAGCTTTGTTATTCTTAGCTCAGTGTTCTAGACCAGACATTGCTTTCTCGGTGAACTTGTTAGCTAGATTTAGCTCGGCGCCAACACAACGTCATTGGGTTGGAATCAAGAAAATCTTTCGATACCTGAAAGGGACCCTTAACATGGGCTTGTACTATCGATACACTCATCAGGATTCGGCACCTAGCAGATCCCTTACATCTAACGGCACAAACCATGGCTCGGATCACCACCGGTCAACTACCAAGACCGGCCTCGGTTCGGCAGCACCCTTCCCCGTCACCGCACCCGGCCTCGGCTCGGCTTCCAACCGTACCGCCGCCGTATCCGCCAACGTATCCGGACCCGAGGATGCCAAGTTGTGGTCTCGGTATGGTTTTGGCACTACCCCCTCCTACCAAGATACACCGAATGATGTGATGGTAGGATTTGTTGATGCTGGATATTTGTCAGATCCGCACAAAAAGGACGTTCCCAGACTGGTTATGTTTTCACCATTGGGAATACGGCGATATCTTGGAGATCAACCAAGCAAACCCTTGTTGCTACCTCCTCGAACCATGCTGAGATTATTGCACTACATGAAGTAGTCAAAGAGTGTGTTTGGCTTCGCTCAGTTATATCTCACATTCGAGAGTCTAGTGGACTTGAGTCTACCACGATGAGACCAACTTGCATATTTGAGGATAATGCAGCATGCATTGAGCAGATGAAGTTGGGATACATCAAGGGTGACAACACTAAACATATTTCGCCTAAGTTCTTCTACAATCAGCATCAGCAAGAGACTTTAAATATCCAAGTGACGCAAGTCAGCTCAGAAGATAATGCAGCTGATCTGTTCACCAAGTCTCTACCCAAATCTACATTTGTAAAGCATGTAAAGCGCATTGGTATGTGTCGCTTATCCGAACTCGAAGACTGACTGATTTTCAGGGGGAGTTCTTATCTAGACTTCAAGGGGAGTCTAGTTATACATGTCTCATACATTTGTAGTTGGTGCGTTGTACTCTTTTTCCTTCGACCATGCTTTTATTTTTGCCCAAGAGGGTTTTTGTTTGCTGGCAAGGTTTTAACGAGGCAAGAGTTCATGCACCATTGAGGACGCGACACAAGGGGGAGTGTTCAAGGAAGGTTAATTCTGTAACTTCCGTTGTGTGTTTTGTCCCAATAAGGCTAGTAGTCTAGATTTTTTATTAGATAGGGAATCCCTGATTACTAGGGATACTTGATCTAATGCCTATATAAATGCCTCCTTATCAATCAATAAAGACAAAGTTTTCCCTATCATCTATTTCTCCTACAACATACATGAATTATTTATATTCTTAATTAGTAAACCACAATTATGATCACCCAAACGATTATCGATTTGTCTGAAATTATCACATATGATTTGCTCATAAGAAATTAGAAAATGAACGATGAAGATGTCACTACGTGGCTCGGTTTAAATGATCAAAATTTTTTACATGCTCGAAGTTTTGATATTCAACAATGTTGGTATTAATCTCAACCATTAAATTCTAACTATTAATGAAAACCCATGATCATGATATTGCTAATACATCTAACTACCGTTACTTTGAACATATTTAGTATTAACGATGGATAATTTTGTATTATGAAGCTGGCCGGTTGAATCGTTAATCTAATAATAAAAAGAAAAAAGGTGAAAGCAACAAAGAAAAAGGGAAATATAAGGGGTTTTTATAATTTAGGGCATTTGAAGGCCCAAAATTAGAAAAATGCCTGAACTTTGGGTTGATTATAAAAAAGAACATTATTTAACAAATAACCATATAATATCACTTAATTACGATATATGCCACTGTAACAGTTTAGGTATTGATCCGTTACTGGAAACGAATGTCGTTAGTAGTTAGATATGTGACTCCACTACTGTTCTCTCTCTCCTTCTCTGACTCCATTTCTCAACTTCTTTCATTCTCTCATTCTCTAACTCCGCTTCTCTACTTCTGTCCTCTCCTTCTCCGACGCAGAATCTCCACCATTCTCCTCTCCTTCTCCGACGCCGAATCTCCACAGTTCTCCTCTCCTTCTCTGACGCCGGATCTCCACCATTCTCCTCACCTTCTCCGATGACGAATCTCCGCCGCTCTCCTCTCCTTGTCCGATGGCGAATCTCAACAGCTAACTATACAAACAGAGTTCAGCTGCTCAGGTAACAAATCTTTCACATTCCTTTAGAGGTTCAAATAGAGTTTTGATGATGCATGACAAGAGATGATGATGATTCAGTATTTGCTGAAGAAGAGGATGAGACATTTGAGATGTTTAGACTTGGTTCCAGAGAGTGAAAGTAAAGAAGGTGGAGGATGGATGATGATTTTAGGTTTGGGGGGATTAGATGATACATTGGATGATGATTTTAGGTTTAATACATATATAAAGTGTTTATAGATATTATAGAACATTTTGTTCAAGAATAAATGGTTAGAACTATCAAAGTAACTATTATGTAACTGCTCTTATTTTGAATTTTGCTTGAACGCTAAAAATTCTGAGTGTTTGTGTGTGTGTGTGTGAAACAGTGTTATCTGATGAAACTATTCTACTAACTATGAAACTGTTTGATAATTTTTTTTCCCTCACATATGCAGAAAATGACACCAAAAGTGAGAAACAGTCAAGAAAAAGAGGTCAATACAAGCGAACATGATGTACAACACGAGAAACGTTCAAAGAAAAGGAATGATGACCATAAAGAAAAAAAGACTGGAAAACTAAAACAACACAAGGTAATTATCTATCTTTGTAACCGAAATTTTATTTTTTCTATAACTGTTGGCGTAACTATTAAGCAGTTGGTAATGCAAATGTTAGTGTATAAGTCATCTAACTATGAATTGATGGGAGCACAGAGAAGAAAACAGAACAGGTAGAACACTACTACAAAAACACCTTCAGATGACGCCTTTCAGATGACGCAAAAAAATTAACCGTCATCTGATTGATTTTGAAATAATCAGACGTCGGTTCTAGTTTGTCGGTCATCTGAATCGCTTTTAGACATCACATTTTCTCAGTTTATGAGGAAAACATCCAAAATTTAGTATTGGCAATGGTAGACATCTCAAAAACTCATCGTTCAAAAATTATACTTAATTCAGATGACGGTTGACTGTCATCTGAGGGTTTAGGGTTTCTACCAAGTTATAAGCGGGAAAATTCCCTCCCAAACTCAGCCTAGGTATGCCATCAAAAATTGAAAGGTTGAAACATCAGATGACGGTTGCACGTCATCTAATGTTTGGGTGGGAAATTTGTTAAAATTTTGCTTGAAGGCACAGGTTTTGGGATTTTTCCTAGTAGGCTCACTAGAATAATGCACTCAATCATATGTCGGTTCGACTGTCGTCTGTATTTAGGGCTGAAATTTTAACAAATGGCGACATTTTTACCTCCGAAAACCAACCAATTTTGGGAAACCTATAGCTAGCGCGCCACACCAACCAATTGTCTCAAAAGCGTCTTAAGTGAAAAAAAAAGAGGAAAGAACAAAACAAGTGAAAAAACCAACTCCTTCGTACTCACACCCTAACTCAGTCTGAAACCTCTTCTCAGCCCCAACTCTGATCCGTCAAAAATCAAACCTCATCAAAATCTCAGCTTCAACTGAATCTCAAAGACCCATCTGCTGTCAAAACTAAACAGCAAGAAGAACCTAGCTACCTCCGTCGTGTTTCAAATCCCTAACACAGATCTCAATAGGTATATTCTTTTGCCCCAAATTTTCGATTGAGTTGGTTTAGCCTGGATTACGTTTTTGATATGGTTGGGTTTTATGAAAAATGAGATTTTGGTTTAGGGTTTTTATGGTTTAGGGCTTTTCATCTCGATTGATTCATTTTTGTTTTGGGTTTTGTTCATATGGTGGGTTTTGCAACTTAGGTTTTGTTCTTGTTCTCTGTGTGATTATGCTTTTCATCTCGATTGTTCTCTGTGTCTGTTGTCTTTGAAGAAGTAAAATGTTGTGTGATGGACCTGGATTAGTGGTGCTGTGGTATGTATGAGACTTCAATTTGATCTTGTGGTGTATCTGATTGACAAATATATATTAGTGGTGTTTGGACATGGATTTATTTTGTTCAGAATTGGTTTATTGTTAAATGGATGTTGTATATGAAACATGTTGAATTATATCGGTACTGGGGTTACTGACTTTTCAAGTTGTTTTTGTTGATATGTGGTTTTAAGAACTTGTTTATTTTTGTGATAATTTAAGAACTGGTTTATTTTTGTGTGTTATCCTTTGACTGTTATGATACCAAAACTGATGTTATCCCTGAAATATTTTGCTTTCCATTATTTTGTGAATCTAATATCTGTGATTTTTCTATGTTCGAGGTTGGGTGAAGGTAATAAGCCGGGGATTTGCAGCATAAGGCACACATTGCTTGGAGCGTAGTATTTTTGCTGGGATTTTTCTTGCAGTAGGTACACATACTCTCTCTGTCTCTCTATATATATATGTGTGTGTGTGTGTGTGTGTGTGATTGAAAATAAGTTGCTTATTGTTGGTTGAATGCTAGTAATGTATGCTGGTTGGTTTTTTGTTGTTGTTGTTGTTGTTGTTTCTTTTTAGCTATGGATAAGTCCTGGATGTATGCTAGTAGGACATCATTAGCTTATCAGCAAGGGGTCACTAGTTTTCTGAAGTTTGCCTTGAAGAATGCTAAAGATTCTAAAAATGTTTACTGTCCTTGTACTAAGTGTGGAAATCTGAAAGTTATTCCAATTTCTATGATTAAAGATCATTTGTATTTTAATGGGATAGATGTTACGTATATTGTTTGGAAGGAACATGGGGAGGTAGTCAGTGATTCCTCGGGAAGTGAGGAGTCTGGATCTGTATCAGTAGGGGAAGACTCTAGTTCTGTAGGGGAAGACTCTAGTGTAGAGGGGGATACTAATGCGGAAGAGGAAATTGAGGTGGAAGGAGAATTAGATTTATCTGAGGAGTGTAGACTTTTTAAAGCATATGTTGATGATGCTAATAAGCCACTATACCCTGGATGTGTAGACCATTCCAAATTGGGAGTGATGGTTAGGTTGTTTAATCTGAAAGCAAAGCAGGGATGCTAATAAGTCCAACGGTATGTGTTTTCTTAAACAGCCATGGATAAGTACTTGAAATATTCTAATGCTTGATGAAAGAATTGATCTAATGCATTATTATGTGTTTTCTTAAACAGGCTAGCAATGTTGAGGTGAACTGCAAATTGGCAGTGGGTTCCATCGATAACATTGTTGCTACAGCAACAGTGATTAAATCCAATGATCCTTCACTTGTTTGTCATGGAAAGCCGTTGGGAGCAGAAAATTGGCGTGTTTCTGTGACCTTTCCTCTTCAAGACAGAGCTTTGGTTCCAGTTCTAGTTGGAGAAGAAATCAGAACTGTGGTTCAAGCTTGTGGAAGCTGGGTAGCATGGCCAAAACAGTTTGTCATATTTGATGAGGACATAGTCAATAAGGACGTAAATGAGGACGTAGATCAGGAGATAGTTATCGAAGATGAGGATGAGGAGGTGCTAGCTACTGAAGAGGTAATGTAGTGCAGAAAAATGCCACAATTTTTTTTTCTATGTTGGAGCCTGCAAATCATCCTAAGCCTATCATTACTGCAATTATCCTAAGCTTCAATATATATATATATATTTTTTGTAGGAACCTGCAAAGGATAAGTTCAAAAAGAAATGTGACAAGTCTTCATGTCCATTCGACTTGGGATCAATCGCTGACACACTTACACCATCACTGAAACAACTCTGTGATTGGGGTAAGCAGTTATTCACAGAGCGGCAAAGTATTCAGTTTGAGATTGAAGAGAATGTGTTTGGCAGTATCCGTAAAACCTACATGATGGACACTGATGTTCTAAGGCTTGCAAAGATGGAAATGGTTACAGGGAACTGTATAGTTGTGTACATGAGGTATGACTTTGTAAATTTACCTATATCATGTTCTTATGTGTCTCTGTATATGTAATGCATCTAGTTCTATGTAAGAAATAATAATATCTTTAGGTTATGTGTGTTTATGTCAATGTAGGTACCTGTTTGATATTCTTAAGGCTTCAAAAATGGAGGACATGATAGGGTACATTGACCCAGCAACTGTTGGTGCTGATAGTTCCCCGACAAGTAGGGGCAATGCACTAAAGAAGCGACTCATCTCAGCAAAGGATGGTCAAATGTTCTTGATGCCTTACTTTGCAAAGTAAGTTGATAATTTTTGTTTTTTTTTTTGATAACCCTATCACTGGATACCGTATATTGTAAACTGATTGGGTCTAAACTTTAAATATTATGTGTCCTTGTAGTCAACATTGGATGTTAATGTTGATTCATCCAGACAAGGAGGTGGTTTATTTTATGGATCCGGCTACAAGGCGACTGCTCACTGGAGAAGGCCGTACTATCGTAGACAGGTTCCTTTTTCCTGATATTAAAACTTACATTTTAGGCATCAGGGTTTAATTTGGAGTTTTCTAAATGGTTGTTTAATATGATCACTTGGTTACTATGTAGTGCATTATCAAAGTTCAATGATCACCGGAAAAGGAAGGGAAGCCTTAAGGCTAAATGGAAGAACATGGGGTATGTTACCTATTTTAATAGTACAAAGTAGTACCTTTGCTATCTATTAGATTTTTCTGGATTACTCAGTGCATCAAATTATGGTACAGGGCATTCCACACCAACCTGATGGCATACAATGTGGCTATTATGTAATGCGCTTAATGCGAGATATTATCTATGACACGGAACTTGCATTTGCTGCAAAGGTAAAATCTGTACCTATTTTTCTGTTTGCATATGATGACTGCCACCTTCTTTGAGTTTCAGTTTTGATATATATATGTGTAATGATATCAGTGGGAAAAAAGAGATCGACGTGCAAACGAGTACACTCGAGAAGATATTGACCAAGTAAGGGATGAGATTGCAAGCTATCTATTGAAGAACCATGTGAAGCTTTGAATGAGTAACAAGCAGGTTAAATGTTTTGGTATATAGGATGCTCAGAATTCTAGTGGTACCTATAGTATATGGCCAATCCTATTACAGTTATGTGGACTTGAATTTGTCATTTTTTTGCTACTGGTAGCTACAATTGTGATGGAAGAAGTTGATTTTGGTTTTGCTGCCAATGCATGTGTTTTTAGAAGTGATTGTATTACTCATGGTTTAAAACAGATCTAGGTAGAGACATATAAATATGGCAGGTTTATTGAGTACTATCCTACAGTTTTGGTTTATTTGCATGAATTCAGTTTTTATATGTGGAGATGAACCAGTACTGTGGATTTGGTCAGTACTGTTCATTTGGTAACATATCAAATGAACTCAAATGACAGAACTCAAATGACAGACTCAGTCATAAAATAACTGACGTTAGAAACACATTCATATGACACAAACGAGTGACATCTGAACCAAAATCGTATGACACAAAATTCAGATGACATTCGCCTTGACAATATGACCGACGTTACATTGCACTTTACATGACGGTTTGAGTGTCATCAGGTTACATGCCATCAGACACAAGATGCGCACACCATGAATGCCAACCGTCATCTGAACAACGTACAACCGTCATCCTTAGAAGATGTAAATGACAGTCATTAAAAATGAAAGATGACGTCTGAGAAGATATCACACGACGCTTGCTTTGATATATTGACTGACATAAAAAGTAGCATTAGATGATAGTCGACTGTCATCTAAATTTATGCCATTCATCACTGAAAATGCGCACGTAAGTTGGCATCAGTTGGCACCATGAATGCCAACCGTCATCTGAATACACAACTGTCATCCTTATGATCGGTAGATGACAGTTTTTTTTGGGTCTTAACCGTCATCTGAATGCGTTTTCAACAGATGACATTGCGATAGATGACAGTTTGGCAGCATATGAGATGACGGTTAAAAACCGTCATCTGAATCGATTTCTGTAGTAGTGGAAGCTAAGGTAGTGGTAGCTGGCAAAAGAAAAAGAAAACAAGCTAATGAAAGTGATGATGATAAAGATGCTGCTGATGGAAGAAAAGGAAAGCAAGCACGACAATCAGTAAGTAACTGTCATATTAACTGTTTTTCTTTTCAGTAAATATCTTAGTAACTGTGTTATAATTGAAAAAACTATCATAGTAACTCTGCTTATCAAATGTGCAGATAAGGGAAGAAAGAGCAAGCAAAGCTAAGAAAAGAAAACGACAACAAGAGGATGAGGGTGATGATGATAATGAAAATGAAGATGATACATCTAGTACTGCTGGTGAATCTGAGTATGAAATTGATGAAGATGAAGATGATGATAAATATTCAAACAAGCTTGCTGTGATAAAAAAAACAAGAAGGAGAAGAACATCAACTGCAAAGTCCTGTAAGTAACTATCACAGTAACTATCACAGTAACTACTAACTATCATAGTAACTATAAAAAAAAACCAGTCACTATCAAAGTAACTATCAAATTAACTAGTAACTATCATAGTAACTATCACAGTAACTAGTAACTATCATAACAACTATCACATAAACTAGAAACTATCAAAGTAACTAGTAACTATCATAGAAACTATCATTGTACCTATCAAAAGGTAACTAGTAACTATCATTGTAAATATCAAAAGTAACTAGTAAATAACTATTATTCAACTGTCACAGTATTTGTGTTTTAAAATGAGCAGAAACAGAAGAAACAGGTGCAGACTGTACAATTCAGAAGCACCATACCAAATTTTAAAGAATACGGATGCCAAATACCACAAGCAGTATTAGAGATGATTGAGAGCACTCCTTTTGCAAAGTTGTTTCAAGCACTACACCAGAACCTAGTTTGCGGTTCAAAGTCAAACAACCAGGTGGGGATGGTGTTGGAAGCTTACGATCATGTAAGAGATGTGTTTCAGTTTGCAGGGAAGAGGTTCCGAATCAAATCATCAGATGTTTCAAAAATTTTGGGGCTGAACCGTACAAGAACCTACATTGAGAGAAAAGCGACGCCCATTTCTGATTTTGTGATGAGATTTTTCGGACAAGCGAAGGAAGTGGATAAAAAGACAGTGAATAAAGCCATTGCAGCAGAATTGAACAAGAATCCTCAATTTGATGAGGAAAGACGGAGCAGAGATGAGAGTATAGCAAGGCTGATAATCATCGACATTCTAATCAAGCTTCTCTTCCCAAATGCAAAAGGAACAGTCCATATAGACATGATCAGAGCTGTGCATGATTTAGGTGAGACTTCTAACTATGCCTAGGCAAAAGAAGTCAAAATCTTCATGAAAATATGTCTCAGTAAATACAAGAAATCGAACAGTGCATCGAAGAATACAGGAGGAAGTATTCATGTCATTCTGGTAAGTGCGCGAGTTTTGTCTTCCTTTATTCTTTTTTTGTAATGTTTCATTTTGCTGATTATAAACTAGCTAACTTTCATTTTGTAAAACCAGTATTGGCTGTGCATGAAAACAAAATTGGTGGAGCCGATTCCAGAGAGGGAGGATGAACAGCATCTGATCAGAAAATGGGACATCGAGCAGTTGAAGAAAAAAATGTGGAAGTATCAGCTCAAAGACTTATCGGTAAGTATCATCTTAATAACTACCTTTGTAACTATCATATCAGTAACTATCTGACTAACTATGTTAGTAACTATCTGAGTAACTATAATTTTAGTAACTATCTTAGTAATTATCATCTGAGTAGCTATCATCTTAGTAACTATCTTAGTAACTATCATATGTGCAACTATCTTAGTAACTATCATTTGAGTAACTATCATCTTAGTAACTATAATCTAAGTAACTATAATCTGAGTAACTATCATCTTAGTAACTATCATCTGTGTAACTATCATCTGTGTAACTATCATCTTAGTAACTATAATCTGAGTAACTATCATCTTAGTAACTATCATTTTAGTAATTGTGTTAGGAACTGTAGATGTATGTTAACTGTGTCAGTAATTGTTCTTTTATTTTTTTCAGAAACATTTTGCAAACTGCAACGAAGATCTGGAGGGGAGCAGTAGTGATGATGATGATGAAGCTCAAAAGAACGAAGATGAACCTCAACAGAACGAGCAGACTGAAAGGGACCAAAAGCAACCTCTAATGCTGAGGGAGGAATTTTCAAAAAAGCTCAGAGAAAAGCAGAAGAAGATAGAAAATCTAGAGAGACAGTTAAAGGAAAGAAAGAGCAGATTGGCGCAGCTGTCAGAACAATTAGAAGCTGCAAAAGTGGAAATTGTGGTGCTGAAGCAGACTGCAAAGGCACAAGACATGGAAAATGAGAATTTAAAGGCTGACTTGGAGAGCCAGAAGAAAATTGTGGCCGCGCTAACTCAATTCTCCGACACAATGGAGATGACACCACAAGAACCTCAATCAGATGGCCTGGAAAACATGGCAAATGAAGCTGAAAAAGAAGGTCAGAAAGCTCAAGTGGAGGAAACCAGTCAAGAAAATGAAGAAGCAGAAGCGCTTGAAGCAGATCAGCTGGACGCTTTGAGAATAGTGGAGGAAGAAATAGAAAGAAATCGTCAGCTGGTTGAACAAAGAGCACATGAAGAAGAGGCTGAAAAGAAAAGAAGAGAGGAAGAAAAAAGCAAAGGTAATTAGAATTTGTTTCAATTTCCAGATAGTCTTGCTTGTAATTCTTTTGGTAACTACATTAGTAACTACTAATTGTCAGTGAGTTTTTTCAGTAACTGTAGAGCTCACTATCTGAGTAACTATATTTATAACAATTTTAGGAACTATCTGAGTAACTATCATCTTAGTAGCTATCATCTGACAAACTATTTATTAAATATCATCTTAGTAACTATCAACTAAGTATCTATCTTACTAAGTATCTGTGTAACTACCTTTTACTAACTATATATCATTTCAGTAACTATATGTTTAAGTATTTTAGTAATTATCTGACTAAATATCATGTGATTAACTATCTGTGTGACTATATTAGTAACTATCTGAGTAACTATCAACTGAGCTGAGTAACTATCATCTGGTTTTTTATCATCTGAGTATCTGTATTAGTAACTATAACAATAACAGTTATCTCACAGAATTTTCCTATCGTGCAGCTGACAAGAAAGAAACTTTAACTATCATGTAATTAACTACCTGTGTGACTATGTTAGTAACTATCATCTGATTTTTTTTATCATATGAGTATATGTATTTGTAACTATAACAATAACAGTTATCTCACAGAATTTTCCTATCGCGTAGCTGACAAGGAAGAAACTTTAACATATCATTGAAAAATCTCAGACGAGGCAAGATGGTCACCAAAGACACCAGTGACAGAATTGCCTTCTTTCAACATCTTGCCAGGGATCATATCTCCATGGGGAGCTTACAACACTCCCACTAAATCACCGCAACAACCAGTACAAATCTCATAAGCAAATTTGAGGACACCACCAGCAACACCACCACAGCCCATATCACCGACTCTCAGAGACATGATAGCGGAACCTCATAAGTTCCAAATCATTGATTCACCGGTTCCCATGCCTATTTTCAATCAATCTGAGGCAAAAAAGAAGAAAAAAGTGCATTTCAAGTCTGTTTCTGCACAAACCCGTAGGTCTGGTAGAGACTGGTGAATCTAGACGTGATCTCTTCCTGCTAACCTGCTCACTAAGGGGAATACCGGGCGGGCCGGTCTTCTCCTCTCTGATGCCTAAGTTAGTATAGTTGGGATGAATAAATAACTTAAGCACGTATGATAAGCAGTTGGAGAGATCAGTTACCTATTAAAGAGGGTAGTTGAGGCCCTTATATAGGTGGCCGGGCGTGAGGTCTGGTCTCACTCTTCGATGTGGGACTGGTTTCCTTCTGTTCGCACACAAAAGAGCAGCTCTGGTGACCTCTTTGGCAGGCTGGCGCCCCCGGTCCCCGGGCCCCTGGTCACAAGGTAGACTGCTGGACCTCGGGTCCGGGTGCTGGTGATCCTGCTCCGGGCCTTAGGCCGACCCCGGATGCACTGGCTGCGGGTCTGTGGGCTTATGTAGCCCCTCTGTGGCTACTGTTAACAAGTCCCCCAAGTTCCCGGTCAAGTGCAATCTTGAATGGGGACTTAATATGTCTTGCTCCTGTCCCGCAGACCCGAAGGGTTACCACCCAACGATGTCCAGTCCCCCAAGTCCGCATTGAAGATTGGGCGTGACCGGGCGTTCGGGTAGAGAAGACGTGGTGATGTGAGTACCTATAATGATGAGGTGTGACAATTATGAGTATGCCTGCAATACTGATGATTTTGTGCTCAAGTGTTGTCGTGCTATGAGTATGGAACGGGGTGAAACCCGGACAAGTGCATGGGAGGACAATGTAGCGTTGAGATCCGCCATGCAATAGATATGGAACGGGGTGGAACCCAGACGAGTGCATGAGATGATGTGGCGTTGAGATCCGCGATGCAATAGATATGGAGCGGGGTGAAACCCAGACGAGTGCATGGAATGATGTGGCGTTGAGATCCGCCACACAATAGATATGGAGCGGGGTGAAACCCGGACGAGTGCATGGGATGATGTGGCGTTGAGATCCGCCATGCAATAGATATGGAGCGGGGTGAAACCCGAACAAGTACATGGAATGATGTTGGCCGTGAGGACTCGACCGGTGGACTGCCATGTCGGACCGAGTCCCCCAGGTTCCCAAGGCGAAATTGCTGCCAACAGTGGGGCAGGCCGGGAGTAGCCCGGTGGCTCGGCCCAGCTTGTGTTGGAATAAGCGTGGGGCAACGTGCCTACGGGGAGATTTGTTCTGTTAGAGAAACAATCTGCCCGGTGGGGAGGTGTTGAGATGACAAGTCTCGCCTTGGATCCCCATATTGATCGCAGTTCAGTGCGATGTAGTTTTTTTATCCTGCTGGAAAAGTTTACATGTGTTAGATGTAAACTCTCCCGGGTGTATAAAGCCCATGCCGGTTAAATGTTCTCATAACCGGTGTCATGCCATGGAGCCGGTTGAATGTTACCTAACCGGTGAGATGCCATGGAGCCGGTTGAATGATACCTAACCGGTGAGATGCCATGGAGCCGGTTGAATGATCATAACCGGTGAGATGCTATGGAGCCGGTTGAATGGTACCTAACCGGTGAGGTGCCATGGAGCCGGTTGAATGATACCTAACCGGTGAGATGCCATGGAGGGCCTAGATTCGCAGGCGTTTGAGTTGCCCTGATTGCGTATTTTGGGGGGATTACATGGGTGTCTAGGGCATCAGACCCGTCTATAAAAAGGCGGCCTTTGTCTTCATTACTTCTGTTGTGCTCTTTGGCCCAGAGAGAAGAAGAGAAGTTTGGAGAGGAATCCGGCGAAAGTTCTGTGGAGGTGCCTCGCGATATCCGTGCTCCAAGCGTTCTGGGTCTTTGCCTACCATTGCTCGGTGTTTTCGTAGGACGGACTTTCCTCGGTTGTGCATAGTAATTGGTAAGTCTTGCTTTCTTTGCCTGGTGTTTTTCTTTTTGGTTGGTGTTTTGCGGCGGGGAGGGGGGGGGGGGTGCTCTGTCGCAGTCTGTGAGTCGTTGTGAGCGGGGCGTCTGCGGCAAACTTGGGGAGGAGCCGCAGAGGCGCTGTTCTAGCCTGTTGCTGACCAGCGGTGAGGTTTTGTTTTCTTCCCCTTAGGTTAAATGGCTTCTGCAAGTTCTGACGGGGCTTCCTAATCGGCCGACAGGCGTCCCGTGGTGGACGATGAGGAGAGATTGGAGGATTGGCTCGGTTCGGAATCCGAAGCCGCTGACCGCTCCTGGGGCGGGGTCTCGTCTTCCGGGTCCTCGGGATCTGAGGGCATCCCACACGGGGTGCGCTTTCCAGGCACTCCGCCCGTGAGTTACACTATCGGGAGTGGGAAAGAGGCCGTGGTGTGCGATGAACCGGAGGGTACTATGAACCCCGAAGAGATTGCCGCCTTCCGGGAGACGTGGAGTATCCCCGATAAGGTGGTGTTACAGCCGCTGAATCCCAGAGAGTCGGCCTGTAACCCAGAGGCGGGTTGGGTTGCTGTTCACGGAGACCAATTTCGCCACGGGTTCTCCCTCTCGCTGCCGGACTTCGTGCAGTATACGCTTAGCGCTCTGCAAGTGTCTCTCACGCAGCTTCCCGGGAACCAGTGGAGGCAGTTGCTGAGCCTCGGTTGCCTGTACGAGCTGTCCGGGATGAGCATGCCAACGGTGAACGAGTTCCAGGCGCTGTACAGAGTGTCTTTCTCGAAGAAGAAAGGGTACCGGGGTTGTCTGACCTTTAGCGCCCGACACTTCCAGCCTATCATCACCCACCTGCCTTCCTGGGTGGATAAAAGCTGGAGAGTAAGGTGGTGATGGCGGGTGGGAAGTGGCAGAAGAGGAGCAAGATGTATCGGGTTCCTGGTGCCTTTCAGCCCCTTGGCGACCAATCGTTCACACTGTCCAAGTTGGAGCGAGAGAGGATCATGATGATACTCGGGTGCTGGGACGATCTTGAGCAGAGCTCCTACAACTTCATTCGGCGGGAGGTGTTGGAGTACTACGGTCTCGGGCGGGATCCCGGTGCGTATCAGGGTTTAAGCGGTGGCATTTCTGTTGACCGAGTTGATACTAACCCTTTGTTTGTTCTGTAGGTGCATCTTCCTGGACGGTCGTCAAGCCCGGAAATACATTATCCATGGACGGTGAAGACCTTGTCTCGAGGCTGAAGGAGAAAGGGGAGGCCGTTTCACGGACCTCGGTGGATGAGAAGTCCGGTCGGCTTACCGTTCATGCCGAACCGAGGGCCATGGACGTTGAGGACGACGCCTATATTCTGAGGCGTGTGAAGAGTCACCCCGCTGCGCCCAAGCCGGGACCCGGAAAGGGCAAGACCACCGGGGCACCACCAAAGGTTCCTGACGACTAACAGGATCCTGCACCGGCCGGGATCGGTCCCGCTCGTCACCAGGGTCACCCGGTCAGGCGCACAATCTTCTTCACCGGACGGCAAGGGTGAGAAGAGGCGGAGGGTCATGGACGTCCTTCCCTCCGTGCTGGTGAGGCTGACCGGCCGGTCG
Source organism: Potentilla sterilis (assembly GCA_963682095.1). Lineage (NCBI taxonomy): Eukaryota > Viridiplantae > Streptophyta > Magnoliopsida > Rosales > Rosaceae > Potentilla > Potentilla sterilis. The sequence goes on along the minus strand of OY821755.1, from coordinate 36,855,575 downwards.
TTAGGTGAAAACTTGGTGAAATGGCTCAAGGTGGTCAGCGGTGGGACGAGTTCCGCTGGGGACAAGGCTGCTCCTGCCTCAAACTCTGCCGGTCAGCAGAGTAGCCCTGCTCCTACGGAGGAACAGAGGGGAGGTCTGGAGAGTCCCTTCGTCCGGAAGCTGGCGGCAGATGTGGCTGGCCTTGGTCTGGATAGGCCTGGGGTCGCCGGAGCCTTGGCGGGGGAGAACCGCCAGAAGAGAAAGGAGTCGGTTCTCCGAGTAAGAACTGCTTGGTGCAATGGCGCCGCTCATAACTTGTTACTTTTGCTGTTTGCTTAATTAGCTCCCTGTTGTTTTGTAGCTATTGTACAATCTGTACCAGCCGAACCCGAGTGAGGAGCTGTCGGAGCTGAAGAGGCAGGTGGCCGCTCTGACAGAAGCCCGTGAGCGCCTGGAAGTTGAGAAGTCCAGACTCGTGCAGGAGAAGGCCAGACTGGAGGAGAGGGCCAAGAAGGAGGTGGCCAGGCTAGAAGAGCAGGTCCGGAGCCTTGAGGAGGAGAGAGCCGAGCTGGAGGTCAGAGTGGATGAGCTCCAGGTGGGAGCTACCGCTGTGCGTGCCTCCGCTGACGCTGCGGCTGGAGAAGAGGACCCAGAGCTTTTCCAGCGGATTGTCCTCAAATATCACGATAGTGATCAGTTTCTCGTGCTCCTAGAAAAGGCTAGGGAATCGGGTATCGCCGACGCCTACGTGGAGTGGGAAGAGAAGGGGTACCTGGATACCTCTCGAATGCCGAAGGCGGGGGCCGGTGATGATACCCATGAGCAGTCGGTAGAAGAGGAGCAACCAGAAGGGGAAGGCGGGCCTCAACCTGCTGGAGAGGATGCGGCGGCTCCATCTGGAGAAGCTGGGGGGATGCCCGCTGAGGGGGGAGGTGCGGCTCCTTGAAGATTTTTGTTTTGCTCTTTTTTTTTTTGTAAATCCGCTGGAACGGTTTTTGTTTGTATTACTCTTTGGATATACATATTTTTGCACCGGTGGAACCGGTGGAATTTCTCTCAAAATAGTTGGCATACATGATGTTACGTTGGTTGAACCGCTGATATGCCAAACTAACTGCTTGGAGGTTCGGGCGTGCTTACCAGCCCTGGCCCTGCTCCCGGTCGGGATCTGCTCTCCTTTCCCCTATATACCGCTGGAGATGACCGTTGTTAATCAAACCCTCCACCGCTGTCTTGAGGGCGAAGCAACTGTTCGTCTGATGGGTGGCTTCATCGTGATAGGAGCAGTACTTGCCCATTCGTTCCTGGGTAAGTTTCCCCTTTGGGTACTTGCTCCTCGGTGGTGGGGGAATGGTGTTCCCATTCTCGTGCAAGATGTCCTCGTATGAAGAGGTTAAAGTGGTGAAGACCTCTTGACGTTCTGCTGGCATGATTGCCAGGGGGAGTTCTTGCCGGTACTGCGCTGGCTTGTGCTCGCCCTGGGGTTTGTCATGACGGGTTTGTGCAGATGTGGCTTCTGCTGCTGTTGACTCCCCCAATTTCTGCTGGGTCTGCCTGGTCGGGCACTCCGGTTCTCGCCGCTGGCCGACCTTGTTTTCTCGGCCGGGAGGGGGGTGCTCCTCCCGCTGCTCGTCCCGCTTTCTTTTCAGCAGGTGCTGCCCATATGTCTCATGATCGGCCTGAGCATGCCTGATGGCCATCGCCATTAGCTTGTCATACCCCTGCGGGAGTTCCACCCGTACAGCGTATGAAAATTTTCCCGGCCGGAGCCCTTGTTTGAACGCCATCTCGGCGATACCCTTGTCTAGGTTCCGAACCCCGGCCGTCGCCGTTTGCCAGCGGTTGACAAACGTCCTTAGCTCCTCGCCAGGTGCCTGCATGCAGTTGAAGAGGATGGTTGATGTCCGGGCTCCTTCGACCCGGAGGATGAAGCGGCCTACGAACCGGTCGGCCAGTTGCTCGAACACTTCGATGGAGTTTGCCGGGAGCTCATAGAACCAGCTAAGCGCCTCTCCAGATAGGGTTTCCTGGAAAATGTTGCAGCACACTGTATCGGAATAGCCCTTGGCGCACGTTTGGGACCGGAAACTATCCAAATGTTGGTATGGGCAGCCGGATCCTGAGTACGTGAGCTTTAGGGATTTCTGGTTACCAGACCTCCTTGATTCCAGAACTCGGTGCGAGAAAGGGCCCATGTGCTCGTTAAATCGCGCGCTTTTCATCGGCCGCGCTGCCCTTCTCTCATTGGCCTCTATTTGGGCCTTTAGATCCGACACAGAGTCGGTGAGTATCTGTAATGCCCGTGCGGTCGGGGTCACAACTTCATCCTCGAATGAAGCGCGCGACTGCGGGGGCGCTGGCGTGCTCATTGGCAAAACCGGGCCGTTCGGGGACTCCGCCCTCCTGCGATCGCTAGATCTTCCTCCCGACGACTGTCCCGCCTCAAGACGCTGAGGTCGGCCTAGCGCGGGTGTAATTGCCCTTGTCATGGCGGCGTTGCGCTGCTGTCCTCTTTCCAGGGCAGCCACCAGGACAGCGTTTACCTTCTCCATTTCCTCATATCGGGCATTTGATTTCGCTCTATCCCGGTTGCCCTCCGCGCACAGGCGACCGACTTCTGCCCTCATCGCCCGTATCTCCTCCGCCATATCGTGCCGGTCGGGGCTGTACGTGGTGTCCCGGTCGCTGTCACCGAGCAGACTCTCCTCTTTGTCGCTCGGATCGTCCGAGAATGTCATCGAAAAGCCCCGGTGGGTTGGTTGGTCTCCCTCCACCGGGCCTTTCCCGCGCAAGCTATCATGGTATGCCCCCGGCGTGCCGGTCGGCCTCCCGCAGCTGCAGTCTTCCTGGTTGCCCTGGTCGCTGCGCTGCTCCCGTACAGCGACCGGGGTGGAGATGAGCGCTTGCTCTGGTGCAACCCGCTGACCCTCCGTTGCATTTCTTTCCTGGCCCGCTTATGAGCTTTCTGCCATTTGGTGATGCTTACGTGGCTTTTATACAAGTTTCCCACAGACGGCGCCAATTGTTTCTGCACAAACCCGTAGGCCTGGTAGAGACTGGTGAATCTAGACGTGATCTCCTCCTGTTAACCTGCTCACTAAGGGGAATACCGGGCGGGCCGGTCTTCTCTTGTCCGATGCCTAAGTTACTATAGTTGGGATGAATAGATAACTTAAGCACGTATGATAAGCAGTTGGAGAGATCAGTTACCTATTAAAGAGGGTAGTTAAGGCCCTTATATAGGTGGCCGGGCATGAGGTCTGGTCTCACTCTTTGATATGGGACTGGTTTCCTTCTGTTCGCACACAAAAGAGCAGCTCTGGTGACCTCTTTGGCAGGCTGGCGCCCCCGGTCCCCGGGCCCCTGGTCACAAGGTAGACTGCTGGACCTCGGGTCCGGGTGCTGGTGATCCTGCTCCGGGCCTTAGGCCGGCCCCGGATGCACTGGCTGCGGGTCTGTGGGCTTATGTAGCCCCATACTGTCAACAAAGTCAAACAAAAATGTGACGGAATTTCCAATTGATGAAATGCACTCTGGAAGTACAGCAGCATCCCTGGGAATGTATTCATATATTGTCCGCATAAAAAATAGAAAGAGGATGTCGAAAAAGGACAACATATACTGGTGGAACGTTGTCAAAGCTGAACGGGGAATCAGAAGAAAGAGGCATGAAGAGAACATAAAAAAGCTCGAAGAAGAAATGCGCAAAAAGAAAGAGGAAAGTGTGAGAAAGGTGGTGCAAACAGAACAAATTGAATCTGTATATGTTCCTACGTTATTTGATGACGTAGCTGCGCTGACTAAAGATGGTGAACCAATATACATAATTGGTGATTCAGAGGAACCTTCTCAACCCAGCCAAAGAGAGGTGCTGGACTGGGATGAACACAGAGTTTACAGAGATTACATGGACAACAACACAAAGCTCAGGCTGCAAGAATACTGGAACAAGGTACCAAGCGGGTAACCATAAAATTGATTTATCTTAATATCTATCATGCTATTTGTCTTGGTATCTGTCTTAGTAACTGTGTTTCCTACTATCTGTCCTGGTATCTGTCTGGGTAACTATCTTAGTAACTATCAACTAAGTATCTTAGTAACTATCTTGGTAACTATGAACTAAGTATTTATATTTCTGACTAACTATCTTAATAACTAAACTTAGTAACTATATTAGTAACTATTTTAGTAACTATCAACTAAGTATCTATCTTTCTAACTAACTATCTTACTAACTATCAACTTAGTAAACTATCTTAGTAACTATCAACTATCTATCTTTCTTTCTGACTAACTATCTTAGTAACTATTTTAGTAACTATCTTAGTAACTATCAACTAAGTATTTATCTTTTTGACTAACTTTCTAACTATCTGTGTAACTACCTTAGTAACTACCATATGAGTATCATCTGAGTAACTATCTTAGTAACTGTCATCTGAGTAACTATCATCTTAGTAACTATCTTAGTAATTATCATATGATTTACTATTATGTGTGCAGAGTGTTTTTCTGGGAGGGAAAAGAGGTGGAATGGAAATTTTAAAATATGAAATAGAACAAGTGGTGTTTGGAATTGAAATGGAAAACAATATGATAGATGCATTTGCAGCTCTATTACATGGAGAAATGATTGACAAGGACGATGCAAATGCACCTAGAATTGAAATTATGCAGACTCACTCTTGGGTAAGATACTAATTAAAAAGAAAAAATTATATTTTTGTAGAAAACCTTAGAGATAACTAATCATTGGTTTTGTTTGAAAAACAGATGTCGACAGAAGATCTTGAAGCAAAACCAATGCATCAGTTCCTATGTGAACCACTATATATATGAGAAGATTGGTAAAGCGGACATCATTATGTTCCCACTAACACATAAGAGGAACTTTCACCATACTCTTCTGGTGTTTGACAAGGAGTCATGCAAATTTATCCACTTCGATTCCATGAGACCTAAAAGAAGAAATTCCGGACAAAGTTTTAAAGATGCTAGCAAAATGGTATGTTAGTAATCGTCTGAGTAACTATCATCTTAGTAACTATCTGTGTAACTATGTTAGGAACTATCCTAGTAACTATCATTTTTTGTAAATATCTGACTAACTATGTTATTAACAGGTTGAAATGATTGATATATGGATGAGAGTTGTCATTGATCAATCAGATGATATGCTGGATCAAGGTTGCCGATATAAAATCGACACAAACAAGAGCTCCAGCACTGAATTGAAGATGGTAGAAGAGGCTCTTACCGAAGCTGAAATTAAAAGTATAAGGTGGATAAAGGAGAACTATAGGGCCAAGATGCCTATCAATTCATTCTCTGGGAAATTACCTCAACAAAAAGATGATTTGTAAGTTCTAAACCCAGCATCTTAGTAACTATCATCATAGTAACTGTCTATAACTATGTTAGTAACTATTTAAGTAACTATCATGTTTGTAACTGTCTGTGGAACTATGTTAGTAACTATCTGAGTAGCTACCATTTTAGTAACTATCATATTTGTAATTATGTTTCTAACTGTCTGACTTTAAGTAATCTATTTATTGTGACAAAACAGCGTGGACTGTGGGATATATGTAATGTACTTTATGAGCGTTATCATGTCACAAGGCGATATAAGCAAGAAGTTTGGGAAGGAAGAGGCTGACAGGTATAGAGCTCATATTCTAAAGAGGTTTGCGGACAATCGGCATAGTTGGAGAGACTGTTAGAACATATAGTTTTTTGAACAGATTGTTGGGAAAATTTAGGAAGTTTCAAGTATAGGAAACATGTCAAGTAGTTTGAATAGATTGTTATTTGAACAGATTGATAATTCTTTATTTCAAAAGATTTTTGTTTGTGCTTTAGAGAAGTGATTATGTGCATAGTACATATCAAGTTGATCCTTTACCTGCAGACAGATACTTTGATACATTGAAAATGTTTGATATTATCTTACAGTGATAAAATGGTTTGCAATTGAATAGGCTTCAGAGCAGATTCTGCTTCCAGAAGATACTATCTCACTAACTATCATCTTAGTAACTATCTTACTAACTATCAAACTAACTATCATCTTAGTAACTATCTTACTAACTATCAAACTAACTATCTTACTAACTATCTAATTACTAATCTATGTACATTTCAATATAACTTTCACATTTTCAGTAACTATCTTAGTAACTAACTAATTAACTAGTCAAGTAACTATCACATTTTCAGTAAGTATCATAGTAGCTCTCTTAGTAACTAGCCCAGTAATTGTCAAATCAACTGTTTTTGTTTCTTCAAAAGTTTTTTACGGTAACTATCTTAGTAACTATCACATTTTCAGTAACTATCTTAATAGCTATCAAATCAACTGTTCTTGTTTCTTCAAAAATCATAACTATCAAAGTAACAATTTCAGTAACTATCTTAATAACTAGCCCAGTACTTATCAAAACAACTGTTCATGACGGTTGGTTGTTGTGTGTCTTTAAACTTGATAATTGACGGTTGATTGTCCCAATACATAACTGTTTCTTTTCCCTACTCTGAATCCAATACATGACAGTTGGTTATATGTGCTTCTCTTTAAATAACCCATCATTCTCGCATGAAGTCTAACACTAACTACTCATATTCTTTGTAATTTTCTCTTCTCTCTTTGTCTACATGCTTAATTATGAGAACGTTAACGACCACGAGAATGACTACTGGTGAATCATCTGCTAGCAAGCGCCCTAGGGCATTCTTCATCTTCTTCCTCCTCTTCATCATCTGATTCTTCCGACTGTCCTCCTCGTCCTTCGCCTCACTCTTATGAGAATCAACCCATATTTTCTCCGGGAATTCCTCTACCTCCAGTTGAGCCTCGCATTCCTCCCCCTCCTAAAATGGAAGGATACACTAGATCTATCCCTCCAGCAAAGTTTGAGGGGGAGCCATGGCGTCCTCCAATTCCTGTTGAACAAGACACCATGGAATATTTTAGAGCGTATCTCGTGGGGTTGGAAGAAAACATGAGAGGATGGGCGAAAAATGTTCTGGACCGATTGGACACTCTTACTAGGCAACAAGTTCTTATTCAAGAACAAGTGATCTCTCTCCATGCAATCATCATGAAAAATCAGAAGTAGATGTTTCTGTGTATCTGTAATCTGTTTATTTTTATATTTTTCTTGAATCTTTTTTGTAATCTAATGAATTAATGAATGATGTTAAGCTGTATTGGTTGTGGTTCTGATCGTTTTCTTTCTCATTTTTCAATCCAAACATGTTAAAGTTTCAATCCTTTTTCTTTTATTGTTCAAGAAGTTTCGGAAGGAAGAGGCTGATTGAAACAGATTGTTCTTACAATGATAAAATGGTTTGTAATTGAATAGACTTCAGTGGAAATTCTGCTTCCAGAAAATACTATCTTACTATCTTACTAACTCTTAAACTAACTATCATATTAGTAACTAACTTACTATCTTACAAACTATCATCTTAGTAACTATCTTACTAACTATTTAAGTAAATATGTAGGACAAAAAAGTAAGAATTTAAAATAGAAAGTGTTTCTGTCTGAGTCCGTAGACTCACAGATACCGGTGGATCTTGGTGTGATTCTTGCTTGCAAACCCTGCTAACTATGGGAATACCGGGCGGGGCCGGTCTATTCCACTCTGATGCCTAAGTCAGTATAGTTGGAATAAACTGGTAACTTAAGCGGGAATGAATAGTTGAATTATTGATTACCTATTAATGAGGGTAGTTAGGACTCATATATAGGCTGTCGGGCATGAGGGGTGGCCTCACCCTTCGATGTGGGAGTGGCCCCCCTTCTGCTCATATTGCTGGACTATTTCGGCCCCTGTTTAGGGAGCTGCTATCCCTCGTTCCCGGGCCCTGGCCACAAGTAAGACCTGCCCGGGCACAGGACCAGGTGTCCATGCTACGCTCCCGGCCCTGGGGCCGGGTCCAGGAGTCCTGGCTGCGGGTCTGGGGGCCTGGGTAGTGTCTCTATGGCTACTGTCAACAAGTCACCCAAGTTCTCGGTCAAGTGTCATCTTGAATGGGGACTTAAATCTGTCTTCCTTTATAGGCCCGCAGACCCGCTGGGGCACTTACCCACTGGTGCCCTAGCCCCCCAAGTCCGCGTTTAAGATTGGGCTTGGCCGGGCGTTCAAATAAACTTGTTATGATGATGCATAATGTGATGAGTGCATGGTTATGATGTTGATACTGACAGTTGCATATGGGTATAAGATGTAGTACATGAGATGATAATGTGGCGTTGAAATCCGCCATGCTATGTTTCGAGAAAACCCGATGAATATAGCGAATGGGATGATGTGACGTTGAAATCCGCCATGCTATGTTCCGGGATAACCTGGTGAATATAGCGAATGAGATGATGTGACGTTGAAATCCGCCATGCTATGTTCCGGGATAACCCGGTGAATATAGCTAATAGGATAACCGAGTCCCCCAAGTTAGGAACGGTAGCCACAGTAGCCGGTGAGTGCCTTGAACAGTTTGAAGAGGTCACCGAGTACCAGCGGGAAACGTCACCTGTGTTATAGAAGTTCCTGATGGGTGGCGTGGCCCGGAGTGATCCTAGGCAGCCGTCCCCACATGTTTCACAGTCTCTTGTTCTTGCCGGCATATAGGATGTGCAGGGTTTTTCGCCTGCGGGAAGAGTTGTCCTGTATGAGAGGATCAAGTCTCCTGGGGTGAAGCGGTCCCGTGTTAGTACCGGAGACATCCCCGATCGTTTCATACCCCTTGCCCGTACAAGCATGAGGTATGTGCAGGGTTTTTAGCCTGCGGGAAGAGTTGTCCTGTGTTAGAGGATCAAGTCTCCCGGGTTTATAAAGCCCGGTGGTACATTGGATCTGTTAGGTCGTACACGGCTGTCCGTAGGAATGTCTCAGTTCGACGAACCGATTATTCTGTAGGAGAGCGATAAGCAAGTGCAATTATGACCGGTGTGATAGCGCATCCAATAGTTGAAGCTGGATGGACTGACGGCTAGGATAGCCTTGAACCGGAGCAGGCACTACGGTTGAAATATCGTAGCCTGTACATAATATTGATGCAAGGTTTTTAGCCTGCGGGAAGAGGTTTCCTGTGCTAGAGGAAGACTTCTCCAGGGGAATATCGAGCCATTGTTGTTTGGCTGAAAATGTGGAATAAATTCAACCGGTGGAAAGCCCCGTACCGTTGGAATATATGTTAGAATGCCCCGTACTTGTTGGAATATTTCAGCGGTAACAATAATAATCCTACAGGGTTTCCTGTCTTAGAGGAAGAGTTCTTCCGGTGGGATACCTCGATTTGTGGGAGTATTTCAGCATTAAGTGGAATTGGCTCTAGGCGGGACGGTTCGATTATGTCCCCTGCTTCTTTCAACTACCCTCCGCATGCGAGGCAAGTAGCTGACATGCATTGAAGGAGGTATTCCATTAGTCCCATCAGTTATGATGGCCTGAGAAGTTACCAATACTGGGACACGTGCCACTAGGAGACGGTTAGAGATGGATGGCCCGGATCCACGGGCGTTTCAGTTGCCCTACTGAGTAGTTTGGGGGGGGAATTCAAGGGCGCTGGACATGCATATAAACCCTTGCCGCTTGGTGTGTTTTTATTTTGGCTAAGAACTGATACCTTGTTTAGCATCGTTCAACATAATTGCTCGGTGCTTTCCAACTGTTGCGTTTTCGTCGTCGTGCATACTAATCGGTGAGTCTCAGTCCTTTGCGACTCTGAAATTGTTTCTCCTCCTCCTTTTTTTGTTCGTAGTTGGATCCGATGGGCACTTGGTTGTATCTAGATTAGCCCTTTGGATGGGACCCTTGTAGTACCAAATCTCAGCGAGAGCTAGGAACTTTCGGCTGAGAAGCCCAGTGGCCGGTGTGGGCTGTGCTGAGGCACTATATGCCTCGTACTGCCCTGCGGTGGTGGTTTTAGGTTGTGTTTCTGATAGGCCAAGGGAGTTGTTTTTTTTTTTAGGTTACATGGATTCTGGGAGCTCCAGTGAGATCTCCGAATTGACCAAGAGAGGATGGAGGACTGGCTTGCCTCCTCGTCCTCTGGGCCGAACGCCAGTGCCCGTTCGACTGGTGAGGCGTCAACATCCGGGTCACTGGGACAGGAGGATGCTCCGTACGGAGTGTCCTTGGGCACTGCCCGCCCGGGAAGGGCCACGTGCCACATACTTGTGGACGGGGATAGAACCATAAACTGTGATGAGCCGGAGTGCTCGTTAACTCCTGGTGAGATTGCTGCTTTTCGGGCGAGGTGGAATATTCTCGGAGAGGTAGATCTGCGGCCTGCAACCCGGAGGAAGGTTGGGTTGCCATTCACGAGGACCAATTCCGCCATGGGCTATCACTCTCGCTGCCGGATTTTATGCAGTACCTGCTTAGTGCCATCAGGAGATAACCGGCACAACTTCCCGAGAACCAGTGGAGGCAACTATTCAAGAGGACCAATTCCAGCATGGGCTATCGCTCTCGCTGCCGGACTTTGTGCAGTACATGCTTAGTGTCATCAGGAGATCACCAGCACAGCTTCCCGGGAACCAGTGGAGGCAACTACTGAGCCTGGGCTGTCTCTACTGGCTGAGTGATATGAGTTGCCCAACGGTAAATGAGTTTCGGGCCTTGTACCGACTTACATACTCGAAGAAGAGTAAGGATCGCCCGGGTATTTGGGTGCTGGTCAGATCTGGAGCGGAGTTCCTACAACTTTATCCGGCGGGAGGTGTTGGAACTATGTCATCTGGGGGGGGAATTCCGGTAGGTGGTGGAATGCAGGTTGTAGCTCTGATCCCGTTGAGCGAATTAGTGTTGACTAGTCTGTTTGCCTTGTGTTCTGCAAGTGTATCTTCCTGGACGGCAATTAAAACCCACGAAACGATGTCGATGGACAATCAGGATCTAGTCTCGAAGCTGAAGGAAAAGGGGGACGTTGCCGCGCGTTCCACAGTCAACCGGGGAACCGGGGAGTTGACCGTATATGATAAATCGGTTTCACTGGACGTTGTGGACGAGGATTACGTCTTAAAGCGTGTAAAGACTCACGCTTCAGAACCCCAGGCGGCGTCTGGATCGGGGAAGGCTGTTGGTGGGCTGTCCAAGCCCCCGGGTGGTGCTGCAAGGATTCTACACCGGCTGGGGTCGGTGCCAACTGTTGCCATGTCCCCACTGTCTACCGCCCAATCTTCTTCTTTACAGGTTGATCTGGGTGAGCGGAGGAAGAGGTCTCGGGAGATGCCGGCCTCCGCGCTTGTTACCTTCACCGGCGGGTCGATTGGTGAGAGTTTGGCCAAGCGGCTAAAGCTAACGCGTGGTGGCACCACTACCGCCCACGTCGATGTTCCTGCGGCCACTAGCTCTGCTGCTGCCGGCACAGAAGCATCGGGGGTGGAGAAGACTTCTACTGCGGGGCCGGGCCCGGAGCATAGTTGCCCTGACGAATCTTTCGCTCGGAGCCTACTCATGGACGTGAAGGGAATGGAATTGGAGAAGATTGGGGCTCCGGGAGGGCGGGCGGAGGATCACCGACTGAAAACCTAGGAGATGGCCCTCCGGGTAAGGATAGTTTGCCACCGGTATCAGCTCAACATTATTTCAGGATCTGTTGCTTTCTAACCGGTGCCTGTTAAACTGTAGCTGTTGTACCACTTGTATCAGTCGGATGCAAGTGAAGAGCTACCGGAGCTGAAGAAGCAGGTGGCGGAGTTGACAAGCGCCCGGGAACTCCTAGAGGTAGAGAAGTCCAAGCTCCAACGGGAGAAAACCCGGTTGGAAGAGAGGGCCAGGAAGCAGATGGGCAAGCTAGAGGCCCAGGTCGAGGCTCTAGAAGAGGAGAAGAAGGGCCTGGAGGAGGAGAGGGCCGAGCTGGAGGCCCAGATCGAGAAGCTCCAACAGCAGGTGGCGACGAGCTCCGCTTCTGCCGCCAAGCCGGTCGATGAGAATGACCCGGAGGTTTACCATCGAGCGGTTAAGAAGTATCAAGAAAGTGATGAGCTTCTTGACCTGCTGGAAAGGGCTCGGGAGGCGGGGATAACCGATGCTTATGACGACTGGAAGAGTAAGGGCTATCTTGACGTCTCAAAGTTGCCGGCACCGCAGGCGGATGAAGAAGAGGTTCAGGAGGGTGACACCGAGCCGGTCGGTGAAGACGCCGCTGGTGAAACCGCTGCTGAAGGAGCTCCTGCTGAAGAGGGGGAGCAGGCGGAAGTGCCCTAGCAGGCTCCAGACTGTGTACACTCCCGCCCTCCCTTTTTGCTTTAAGCTTCTTTTTTTTTTTTTTGTACACGCTGCCCTGAGTTGTAATGAATTGACATTTTTCCTGAGCTTGTGTTGTGCCTTTTTTGCCTGACTTGGCTACCCGTGGATTGCCCATTGTACTTAGTTGAAAACAAAGTTGGAATAGACAACTGATGAAATTACACCTGCCGAACTGGTTGGAATGTTTAGATAGTTGTGTTTAGGAAAGAAAAAAATTAGCATCTTACTCAGGCTGACAAGTTGTTGGACCGCTAAGCTTCTATACGGGTTTCAGATTTTGACCGGTCGTATGAGCTTTGGTGTCGTGGGATAGACGTCTCGATTCCGCGCGGTCCCCACTATTTGGGTTACCCTTGATACCGCTGCAAGTCGCCGCAGCGGACTAGGCCCTCAATCGTTGTTTTCAAGGTAAGGCAATCGTTTGTGTGGTGTGTGGTTTCGTCGTGGTAGGAGCAGTATTTATCGGTCTGTGCCCTGGTCAGGTTCCCCTTTGGGTGCTTTCTTTTTGGTGGAGGGGGGATGTTGTTCCCGTTCTCATACATGATATCCTCGTAGGAGGAGGTCAAAGTAGAGAATACCTCTTGTCGTCCTGCTGGCATGACCGCTAGGGGGCTGGTTTGCTGCTGGTAGGATGGGAGGTTCCCTGCTCGTTAGGGAATGTCAACATAGTCCCTCTGGCGCTGCTGGTTCCCCCAACCTCATGGTCTTTTGTCAGTCGAGATTCCTCGGTCCCGTTCCTGCTGCCAGTTTCTGGCTTCCTGTCGGGCGGGTTCGGGCTCTTCCCGCCTTTTCTTGTGTTGACGGCTTCCGTAGGTTTCGTGGTCTGCTTGGGCGTGCCTGATAGCCATCGCCATCATTTCGTCGTAACCCTGCGGGATCTCCACCCGCACAGCGTACGAGAACCATCCGGGCCGGAGACCTTGCTTGAAAGCTGATTCGGCGATCCCTTTGTCCAGGTCCCTGACCCGGCGGTGGCCGTTTGCCATCGGTTAACAAAAGCTCACAGCCCTTCGCCTGTTGCAGCAAACGGTGTAGGAGTAGCCCTTAGCACACATTAGGGACCGGAAGCTGTCTAGGTGTTGGTATGGGCAGCCGGCCCCGGAGTATGTCAGCTTTAGCGACTTTTGGGTGCCAGATCTTCCGGAGTCCAGAACCCGGAGTGAGAAGGGTCCGGCCCGCTCGTTGAATCGTGCGCTCTCCGGCGGTCTTGCAGCCTTTCTCTCGTTGGCCTCCATCTGGGCCTTCATATCTGACACCGAGTCGAATAGTATCTGTAGTGCCCGTGCGGTCGAGCTGATGATATCTTCTTCGAACGAGCCGCTGTCCCTCCGAGGGGCTGGGACGATCTTTGGTGGCACCGTGTCCGCCGGGAGCACGTCTCCCACCACGCCGGTGTCCCTCTCCCCTCCCGATGACTGGCCCACTTCCTGGCGGGGTGGCTCTTTTGTGTGTGGCGCTAATGATTTTGGCAGAGCGGCATTGCGCTGCTGGCCTCTTTCCAAGGCAGCCACCAGTGCGGCATTAACCGCTTCTGATAAGAGCACAATGTGCGACGTTATTAATGTGTATTATCCCTTATTTATACTTTGTTATGTCTATTTAGAGTAAGATTGAGTCATAATTTAGTTTAGTGTCATGTTGGTAGAGTTTTGGAGAAAGTGTGCTTAATAATCAGAAAAATGACTAAGTATAGAAATCTGGAAATAAAGTAAAATATGTCTTTTTCGTGATTTTGAGGCTCGTGCTAAACTGATCTATCCTTTTCTAAATTTGATGAAATTTGGTATGCATATAATTGGCAAGCTAAAGTGTATTGTGCCAAAATTTCAGATCAATCGGAGTTCGGGAAGTCACCCAAATGAAGGCTGCAACTTGGCAGTTTGAGCAAACCAATCCAGGGACTACCAGGATTTTCCTGGGACTGTATCCTGACTTCCGGAATTTATGTGGGACACATCGCTTAGAACCAGAGAACGAGCCATACGCCGTTGGAAAGCTCTACGAGTCTAGTTTTTCTGGGACTTGGAATCGCAGCAAAATATTTCCTGAGCAAAAAGTTATGCTGGTTTGAATGCACGAAGGTCAAGTCTGCCGAAAGAAGAAAACCTAAACCGAGTTCTACATGGATTTGGCTTACGAATGTGGACTGAATTCCATCCTTTGTGCAATATTTTTGGCTGAATTAATTCATGGAAAACCTAAAGAGATATTGTTCAATTATTCAGCCATTATCTTGGGAATTTTCGGCAGAAAATAGAGGAAGAAAATCGCAACAAATCCTGATCAAATTCGGCAGAATTCCTGTGCACGTCATCCAACTTCCACGGACTCTCCCGGACAGCTCACAATGAATCTGAATTCGAGCCTTATATGGATAGAAAGCTACGGGAGTCTAGTTTTCAACCCAACTGGAATCACCTTAATATCTATTTTCTAGAGAAAGATATTCCATAATCTTCACTCGAAGGTCAAATCTGCCAGCAGGATAAGTTTGAGAAAAACTAGGTTTTGTAAACCCTAGCTGCCTCCCTTGCCTCTATAAATACCACATCTTAAATTCAGAAAATGATCTTCTCTTCCTCACATAAACTTGCCGAACCTCTGCCAAAATATCTCCATAAATCTTACCAAGAACAAGGCCGAATCATCTCCACCACCTTTCCACAAAACCTTTCCAATCATCATCACCAATCCTATTGCCGATTCCTTCAACAAGGTTGTCATTAAGATTGTAATATTTCAATGGCTTTGATTTCTTTGTATTTAAACATTATTTTGTCTATGAAATATGTTTGGATTCTTGGTTTTATTTTCGGTATTGTTAATTTTATATGGGATTTCCGAATCTTTGTAATAATTGTTTGGTTATTTCATGTTTGATTACCGATTTATGCATGTGATTTGATTAAATATGTATGATGGGCAGTAGGATTTTGAATGCTTTCTTGATTTAATTAGGTTTATTTCCTTAATTCGTGTGCAACCGAAGGAGATGTCTAGATGCATTCGAAAGGCCATGAGTGTTATCTAGGTATTGAATTCACTTGCCGATTTAATATATGTTGGATCATACGCATGTTATGTTTTAATATGTATTTATCTAAGGGCTAGAGTAATTCTGGAAATTTACATGTCGATGTGAGATGAGTGACGCCATACTTGCTAACATGTTCCAATTCGACATATTGTGCTTATGTGCTATTTGTGTTTAATTTCTACGCATTGTGTTATTAAACCGATTAGTACCATGTTTAGGATTACACGCATGTTGGATTCTAAATACTTGTGATGTTTTGAATAATTAGAATAACCGCATTGGCTCTAATTAAATTGGAACTTAATTGATCTTGAATTCGATATTTGCTACTGCCCCTATTGCTTGTTTTAATTTCATTGCATGTATAATGAGATTTGTGTTTTGTGATTGTGTGAAAGGTGATGATCAATTGTAGATAATAATTTAGGTTTTAGAATTTGTAAAAATTCAGTAGGTAATTAATCATAAAAATCGACAAACCCCCTTATGTGCAACACTTTGTGTGATTGAAAGCCCTTGATTTCCCCGGATAGAACGATCCCTACTTGTCAATACTACACTCGACACAAGAAGGGTATTATGTGTATGAAGTTGTTTTGCAGGTACTTTGTGCTTGGATTACACCTCCATCAGCTTCCATGTCTCAATACCTGGCGGTGACTTCTGCCCTGTCCCGGTCGCTCTCTTCCAGTAAGCGGGTGACTTCCGCTCGCATCTCTTCTATCTCTCCCTCCATATCGTACAGGCCGAGATTGGAGACATCGTCTGGGCTGTCGCCGCTGGGCAGCCGATCTTCCCCTCTGCTTGGGGTCGTGGGGGACGTCGGTGCGGGTTCCAGGCCCAAGACTTGGCGATCGTCCGCCAGGCCCTTCCCGCGTAGATCTCAGTCACGTTCACCGGACGTAACGCCCAGATCACGGTGGTTGCAGCATTCTGACTGCAGCTACCAGCGGGCTGCCCCTGCCCCGCCCCCGGGATTTGGACTAGCACCGACTCTAGAACCCACCGGTCCACTGGATTTCCTTCCCTCTTTTCTCCTGTACTTCCAGACATTATATTTTTTGTGACCCGTAGGCTGATCGATTCCTTTCCCGCTTGTACGACAACACAGACTTTTTGAACTCTTCCCACAGATGGCGCTAATTGTTTCTGTCTGAATCTGTAGACTCACAAATACCCGTGGATCTTGGTGTGATTACTGCCTGCAAACCCTGCTAACTAAGGGAATACCGGGCGGGGCCGGTCTATTCGGCTTTGATGTCTAAGTCAGTATAGTTGGAATAAACTGGTAACTTAAGCGGGAATGAATAGTTGAAGTATTGATTACCTATTAATGAGGGTAGTTGGGACTCATATATAGGTTGCCGGACATTAGGGGTGGCCTCACCCTTCGATGTGGGACTGGCCCCCCTTCGGCTCATATTGCTGGACTGTTTTGGCCCCTGTTTGGGGAGCTGCTATCCCCGGTTCCCGGGCCCCGGCCACAATTAAGACCTGCCAGGGCGAGGGACCAGGTGTCCCTGCTACGCTCCCCTGCCCTGGGCTGGGTCCAGGAGTCCTGGCTGCGGGTCTGGGGGCCTGGGTAGCGTCTCTATGGCTACTGTCAACAGAAAGAAACTGAACAAAAAATGAAAAATGCAGAACACAATGCAGCGTGCCGCTGCACCGCTCCACGGCAGCGTTCCGCTGCCGAAATCTAACATCAACAATATTAAAAAAGTAAGCTTTCAATAACAGTAAAACCAAAAAACAATCAATGTACATTTCAATAGAAATTTCAATGTAAACTTTCAAAAAAGTAGCTATCTTACTATGAAAAATAAAAAAAAATGCAGGACAGAAAAGCAAGAGATTAATAATCGAAAGCAACTGATCCAACAATGAAAAATGCAAGACACAAATGCAACGTGTCGTTGCACCGCACCACGGCATCGTAAATAACAAAGTAACATTTTCTGTAACTATCTAAGTAACTATCATCTTACTAACTATCTTAGTAACTATCTAAGTAACTATCATCTGAGTAACTATCATCTTACTAACTATCTTAGTAACTATCAATTTACTAACTATCTAAGTAACTATGAAAATTTAAAAAAAAAATGGAGGACAGAAAAGCAAGAGCTTAAAATCGAAAGCAACTGAAGCAATAATGAAAAATGAAGGACACAATGTAGCGTTCTGCAGAGTTCCGCTGCACTACACCACAGCAGCGTTCCGCTGCCGAAATAACCATGAACAATAAAAAAAAGGTAACCTTTCAATAACAATAAAACCACAAAACAATCAATGTACATTCCAATATAACCTTCAATGTAACTTTCAAAACAAAGTAGTACAGCCTGAATAGCTATCTAAGGAACTATATAATTTCTCTACAAATTGTTCTGTTGTGACCAGCATATTTGTTACACCTGCTGCACCTGATAGTCCTTTTAACTTCATTTTTACTTTTATACCTCTGTAATTTTGGCCTTCCAGGTGGTCTCTTTGTTAAAGGTGGTTGCACTAACAATGCAGGTTGAGCTAGATCCACCGGCTTTGAAATAGTACGAACCGGGTTGATTGAGAAAGAATATGTTTCGTAATATTTATCCACCTATAAAGAGGAAAAAAAAGAAGGAAAAATAAGGATATAATGTCAGTTTCATGTAACTATACAAGTAACTCCACTAGTATCTGTCAATGTAACTATTTAATCAGAAGTAACTATCTAAGTAACTACCTGGGTAACTGTCCAAGTAATGTTAGATTTAGGAGAAGTTATGCACCTTGAAAATTGGGTTGACAAATGAGTACACATTAGAACCGTGTTTCTAAATCACGACAAGGGCATGCGAGCAAGGAAATCCGTGAGCTTGCCATTCTTCACATGAACAGTAGAATTCTTCCAAGTTTACCATCACATAATACTTTTGGCACTGAACTTCATAAATGTATGTATCAGATCTACTGACTAACCAGTGTCTTCCCAAATCCAAGTTGTCAACCAGCTTCTTTTCAAACTTTAGACACAGCTCAGTAACACATCCAACTGATTCTTCCTTCCGAGAAGTGATTAAAGCCATAGACTTAAGACGAATGCCTTCGTTAAATTCAATAATGGGAAGGCTCTTCAACTCCTTCACCCAATTGTTGAAACACTCAGCCAAATTATTTGTCATTTCCCCAAACCTTTCACCATTAAAAAAACAAGAAGCCCATGTTTCCAAAGGAAGATCCTTCAAAAACAGACCAACAACCTCACCACCTTCATTCTTCAACTTCTGGAACTTAATCTCAAAGTATTCACGAGTGCGAGAATAAGCACACATCATAAACAACAATGAAATCTTTTTGCTCAGGTAAGAACCACATGCAAACTTGTTGCTCAAATTAACCTGAAGATGCTTATAACAAAATCCATGTGGACTATTGGGAAAAACTGCACGAACTGCATTTAGAAGACCAATATTATGATCAGATATGAAAGTAATTTGCCTTGTAGAATATCTTGATAGCTCTTCAGACAACATCTTAAGAAAGAAGGTCTGGTTGCTCTCATTTTCAGAATCGACAATAGCATAAGCAACTGGATATAATCCTAAACAAAATAAAACAAAAAATAATGTCAGTTTCATATAAATATAAAAGTAATTGCACTAGTATCTATTAAAGTAACTATTTTCTTTGGAAGTTCCTGTAACTATAAAAGTATTTCTACTAGTATCTATCAAAGTAACTATTTGGTCTGCAAGAAAGAAAGAAAAACTCAAAGGTAATTATAATATGTTTCAATTTCAAGGTGGTTTTGCTAGTAATTGTTTTGGTAACTACATTAGTTACTATCTTAGTAACTATCATCTGAGTAACTATCGTAGTAACTATCATATGAGTAACTATCGTGTTTGTAACTATTTTAGTAACTATCATCTTAGTGACTGTCTTAGTAACTACAGTAGTATCTATCCAAGTAACTGTTGGTCTGGAAGTCATGTAAATGAAATTGAAAAACAACAACAATGAAGAAAGAAAAAAAACAGAAAGGACAGTAATTAATAACGAAAATGAAGAAAGAGATGTACCACAATTTGCGTCCTTTGTCGAAGCAGCAAGAAGCATGCCTTTGTATTTATTCGTGATGAATGTAGCATTAATACAGAGAATTGGTCTGCAAGACTGAAACCATTCATCCAAGCAGAATACGTAACAAACATATGCTGGAACCTTCTTATTTCAGATTCGTATTCTACAGTTAGCCTAGAATATGGGTTAGATTCATATGTACGCTGGCAAAACTATGATAAATTCTGGTAAGACTCAGACTCAACACCAAGTACAGCTTCCCTCGCGAGCTATTTGCCATACCAAGCAGTATGATAAAGGACATCTAAGCTGTAGTTTAGCTTTATGTCTTGCAATATATCAATAGCTTTCTTATTGGGATTCTCACGAACCTTGTCGAGCATCACCTCCCTTATAATCTTGCTACACATCATCTTACTCTTTTGAAGCCGGATGACACAACGACATTTATGTTCGTTCACCAATTCATTAATCACAATGAAACCATTATACCTGAATAAAAGGTGCACAAATCAATCATCATATATATTTTTTCATAGTAACTATCAAAGTAACTAGTAACTATCATAGTAAATATCAAAGTAACTATCAAATTAACTAGTAACTATCGAAGTAACTATCAAAGTAACTAGTAACTATCCAATTAACTATCAAAGTAACTATACATTTAACAGTTCCTGTGAGTTCAAAATAGAGAAATATAACAGTAACTATCTAAGTAACTATACAAGTAACTATCATGATAAAAAAATGCATGACACAATGTAGCGTGTCGCTGCACCGCAATATGGCAGCGGAACGCTGCCGAAATCAACATGAACAAAATAAATGTAACTATACAAAATCTGTGTAACGGCTAATGTAACTATACCTGCATAAAGATGCCTTCACACACCAATTACAACCTTCAGAATGTTTTTTCTTGTAAAAAGCAACAACACGTTCTGGCTTATTTATCTCAAAATCATACTCAAAACCAAACTCTATGGTATACATCCGCAACTTCAGCCTAAACTATTTCACCCCACCCTAAAAAATATGACCCTTAGAATGAATGAGAGACTTCCATCCTTTAGAAAGATACATTTTCGGATCCTCACGCCTATAACAACTCAAAAATTCGTTATCTTCAACCAAAACACTAGTCTCCTCGCTAACATTATTACTAACTACACTTTCCGAAACAGAAGGACTGACATCCAAACAATGAACATCCACATCAACAAAATCAGATTTATACCGTCCCAAAACTCTAAACATCATGCTCATATCAACCTCATTTTCAAGATGGTAAACAATAGGATCCGGATAAACATTATACTTGAGTTTGAAAACCAATATGTCCAACTTCAGAAAACGATCTCGTATTTGATGGCAAAAATCAACAAAAGTACAATTATGACCAAAGGAAAGTGCTGCTCCTTCACCAAAATACACAAGCTTAGCAGTATAGCAACTATCCATTGCACCTACAGAGAAAATCATCCTAACATCAATGAGCATATCCATGTGACTACATTAGTAACTATACAGTATCTATCAAGTAACAATGAGTGTAACTATCAAATTTGATAAAAAAAAAAACAGTGCTACCCTCAGTAACTATCTAAGTAACTAGTAACTATCCAAGTAACTATCAAAGTAACTATCTAATTAACAATTCATGTGAGTTCAAAACTGAGAAATATAGGAGTAACTATCAAACTAACTGTTGACAGTAGCCACAGAGGGGCTACAGCAGGCCCGCAGACCCGCAGCTAATACACCAGGGACCGGCCCAGGGCCCGGGATAGGATCACCAGAACCCGGCCTCGGGGTCCAGCAGTCCATCCTGCTACCAGGGGCCCGGGGTCCGGGGGCTCCTGCCTGCCCAAGAGGTCACCAAAGCTGCCCTTTGGTGTGCAAGCAGAAGGGAACCAGTCCCACATCGAAGGATAAGGCCAGACCTCACTCCTGGCCACCTATATAAGGGCCCCAACTACCCTCATTAATAGGTAACTGATCCTTCCTACCTCTTATATACGTGCTTAAATTATATCTATTCCAACTATACTAACTTAGGCATCGGAGAGGAGAAGACCGGCCCGCCCGGTATTCCCCTTAGTAAGCAGGTTTGCAGGAGTTAGTACGAAGATTTACCTGTCTCTACCAGCCCCAGGGTTTGTGCAGAAACAATTGGCGCCGTCTGTGGGAAGTTTGGACAAGAAACCACGTAAGCACTACCGATGGCAGATAGTTCGGAAGCAAGACAGGAAAGAAATACCACTGAGGAGCAGCGTGTTGCACCAGTGCAAACGCTTGTTTCCACCCCGGTCGTTACGCGAGAGCAGCGCGGCGACCAGGGCGATCAGGAAGGCGGGAGCTGTGGGAAGCCAACCGGCACGCCGGGGCCAAACCACGACAGCTCGCGCGGCAAAGGCCCGGCAACTAAAGACAGGCCTGTGCACCAGGGCTTTTCTCTGTCGTTCTCGGATGATCCGAGTGACCGAGAGGAGAGCCCGCGCTGCAACAGTGACCGAGACACCACGTACAGCCCCGACCAGAGCAGTATGGCGGGAGAGATACGGGCAATGGCCGCAGAGGTCAGTCGCCTGCGTGGGGAGGGCGACCGGGATAGAGCCAAGTCCAACGCTCGATATGAAGAAATGGAGGCGGTGAACGCCGCCCTGGTAGCCGCCCTGGAGAGAGGAAAACAGTGCAACGCCGCTTTAGTAAAGGCATAGACACCCCCGCCAGTTCGATCTCAGCAATTTGAAGCAGGACAGTCATCGGGCGGTAGGCCCAGTGGTCCCGTGCGCGCAGATTCACCGGCCGGCAGGGCCCCGCCAAAGAACACGCCGACGCCTCGCCAGCCCCACACTTCGTCCGAGGATGAAACCGTGACCTCGACTGCACGAGCGTTGCAAATGCTCGCCGACACCATGTCAGATTTGAAGGCCCAAATGGAGGCCAGCGAGAGAAGAGCGGCACGGCCGATGGAAGGCGCACTGTTCAAAGAGCGTATGGGCCCTTTTCGCACAGGGTTATGGAATCGAGGAGGTCTGGTAACTAGAAGTCCCTCAAGCTCACCTATTTAGGGTCCGGCTGCCCGTACCAGCACCTGGATGGTTTCCGGTCCCAGACATGCGCCAAAGGCTACTGTGATGCAGTATGCTGCAACATTTTCTAGGAAACTCTGTCTGGGGAGGCGCTCAGCTGGTTTTATGAACTCCCGGCAAATTCAATCGAGGCCTTCGAGCAGTTGGCCGACCGGTTTGTAGGCCGCTTCATCCTCAGGGTCGAGGGAGCCCGCACATCGACCATCCTCTTCAACTGCATGCAAGCGCCCGGCGAGGAATTGAGGACTTTCGTCAACCGTTGGCAGACGGCAACGGTCGGGGTTCGGAACCTTGACAAAGGTATCGCCGAGATGGCGTTCAAGCAAGGGCTCCGACCGGGAAAATTTTCCTATGCCGTGCGGGTGGAACTCCCGCAGGGGTATGACGAGTTGATGGCAATGGCCATCCGGCACGCCCAGGCCGATCACGAGACGTACGGGCAGCACTTGCTGAAGAGGAAGCGGGATGAGCAGCAGCAAGAAGACCACCCCCGGGAAGAGCACCCCCCACCCCGCCAAGAAGACAAGCCCAGCCAGCGGACCGAGAACTGATCCGCCCGACCGAGCCGGCCCAGCAGAAATTGGGGGCAAAGGCAGCAAAGGCCCTATCATGACCGACCCCAGCACGAGCACAAGCCGGCGCAGTACCGGCAAGAGCGTCCCCTGGCAATCATGCCAGCACAACCGGCCGGTCAAGAGGTTTTCACCGCTCTCACCTCTTCGTATGAGGACATTTTTCTTGAGAACGGGAACATCATTCCACCACCGCCCAGGAGAAAGTACCCAAAGGGGAAGCTTACCACGGCGCAAACGGGCAAGCACTGCTCCTATCATGATGAGGCTACTCATCGAATGAGCCAGTGCTGTGCTCTCAAAACAGTAGTGGAGGGTTTGATTAATAACGGCCAGCTCCAACGGTATATAGGGGACAGGAGAGCAGATCCCGACCGGGAGCAAGACCGAGGCTGGTAGACTCGCCAAGCCTCCAGGCGGTTAGTTTGGCATGTCACCGGTTCGACCGTTGTAACATCAAGATGTATATACAAACTACTTTCAAGAAAAATTCCACCGGTCCCACCAATTCAAGTGTATTCATAGTCAAGGGATAATACAAGCAGAGGCTGTTCCGGCAAGTTTACAAAAAGAGCAAAGGCAAAATCCTAAGGAGCTACGCCTCCACCGTCAGCGGGCAATCCACCAGCCTCCCCGGATGAAGCAGCCGCGCCTTCAGCAATCTGAGGTCCACCATCCTCTTCCGGTTGCTCTTCCGCCGACTGCTCATGGATATCCGACTGCTCATGAATATCTCCATCAGCAGCCTTCGACATCCGGGAGGTATCCAGGTACCCCTTCTGCTCCCATTCCGTGTACGCATCCGCGATGCCCTATTCCCTGGCCTTCTCCAGGAACTGGAGGAACTGATCGCTCTCATGATATCTGAGAACAACCCGCTCGTACAGTTCCGGGTCCTCTTCCCCGGCCGCAGCGGCAGAGGCGGCGCGCACAGCGGCAGCTCCCACCTGGAGCTCATCCACCTTGGCCTCCAGTTCGGCCTTCTCCTCCTCAGCCAGCTCCTTCTCCCTCTCCAGGCTCCGAACCTGCTCCTCCAGCTTGGCCACCTGCTTCTTGGCCCTCTCCTCCAATCTGGCCTTCTCCCGCTCCAGCCGAGACCTCTCTGCTTCCAGCCGCTCTCGGGCTTCTGTCAGCTCGGCCACCTGCCTCTTCAGCTCCTCGCTCGGATCGGGCTGGTACAGATTGTACAGCATCTGCATAACAGAGCCAGTTAAGCAAGCAACAGAAGAAATGAGTTTCGAGCGATACAATGGCACCGGGCAATTCTTACCTGTAGAACCGATTCCTTGAACTTTTGGCGCTTCCCGCCCGCCAAGGCTCTGGTGACCTCAGCCCTGTCCAGACCAAGGCCGGCCAAGTCTGCCGCCAGCTGCCGGGCGAGTGTACTCTCCGGGCTTGCCCTCCGAGCCTCCGCAGGCGCGGGGCTACTCTGCCGGGCAGCGGCAGCCTTCTGCCCAGTGGAACTCGATGCACCGCTGGTTACCTTGAGCCGTTTGGCCAGATTCTCACCGAACGACCCACCGGTCAGCGTCACCAGCGTGGACGGAGGAACGTCCATAATCCTCCGCCTCTTCTCACCCTGGCCGTCAGGCGAAGAAGATTGCGCGCTTGATCGGGTCACCCGGGTGACGAGCGGGACGGACCCCGGCCGGTATGGAATCCGGCTCACTCCACCGGGAATCTTCAGTGGCCCCCCGGTAGTCTTGCCCTTACCGGGTCCCGCCTTGGGCGCAGCAGGATGGCTCTTCACACGCGCCAGGACGTAGCCCTCGTCCTCCACATCCATGGCCCGCGGTTCGGGATGAACCGTTAGCCGACCGGACTCCTCGTCCACGGAGGTCCGTGAAACGGCCTCGCCTTTCTCCTTCAGCATAGCGAGAAGCTCTTCACCGTCCATGGATAGAGTGGTTTCGGGTTTGATGACCGCCCGAGAAGATGCACCTGCAGGATGAGCAAAGGTTAGTATTTAAAGTTAGCAAAAGTATCACCGCTAGCACTTGCTACGCACCGGGATCTCGCCCAAGACAGCAATGCTCCAGCACTTCTTGCCGGATGAAGTTGTAAGAGCTCCGTTCGAGATCATCCCAACACCCGAGTATGGTCGTGATCCTCTCATGCTCCAACTCGGACAGCTCAAACGATTGATCCCCAATAGGCTGGAAGGCACCAGGAACCCGGTAAATCTTACTCCTCTTCTGCCACTTACCGCCCGCTATCACCACCTTCTTCCTCTAGTTGTTATCCACCCAAGTAGGCATATTGGTGATGATAGGTTGAAAGCGTCGGGCACTGAAGGACAGACAACCCCAGGAATCTCGCTTCTTCGAGTGGGACAACCTGTACAGTGCCCGGAATTCGTTTACCGTTGGCATACTCATCCCGGAAAACTCGTACAGGCAGCCGAGGCTCAGCAGTCGCCTCCATTGGAGCCCTGGAAGCTGCGCGGGAGATACTTGCAGTGCACTGAGCATGTACTGCACGAAGTTTGGCAGCGGGAGCGAGAACCCGTGCCGAAACTGGTCTAGATGCACGGCAACCCAACCTGCCTCAGGGTTACAGGCTGACTCTCCGGGATTCAGTGGACGTAGCGCCACCTCATCCGGGATACTCCACGTCTCCCGAAACGCAGCAATCTCTGAGGGACTCAAGCTACCCTCCGGCTCATCGCACACCACGACACCCTTCCCTCTACCGATGGTGTAGCTTACGGGCGGAGCACCAGCAAGGCGCACCCCGTGCGGTATTTCCTTAGACCCTGAGGACCCGGAAGTCGAAGCCCCGCTCTGGGAGCGGTCAGCGGCTTCGGACGACGGGGATTCTGAACTGAGCCAGTCCTCCAGTCTTTCCTCATCATCCACAATGGGACGCCTGTCGGTCGATTCGGAAGCCCCATCAGAACTTGCAGAAGACATTTTTAACCTAAGGGGAAGAAAAAACAAAACCCTAGCGCTGGTCAGCAACAGGCTAGAACAGCGCCCTCTGCGGCCCCTCCCCAAGTCTACCGCAGATGCTCCGCTTAAAACAACTCAGTCGGCGACAGAGACCCCTTCCCCCCGCCGCAACAACACCGAAAAGAAAAACAAGAACAACACCAGGCAAAGAAAGCAAGAACTTATCGATTAGTATGCTCAACCTAGGAAAGTCCGCCCTGCGAAAGCAGCGAGCAATGGTAGGAGAAGAGTAAAAGAACACTTGAGGCAACGGATGTCGCGGGGCACCTCCACAGAGCTTTCGCCGGATTTCTCTCTTTCTCTTAGTCTCTCTGAGCAAGAAGCAAAACAGAATGAAGAAGGCAGAGCATGCCCTTTTTATAGAGAGGTTCGGTGCCCTAGGCGCGTGTAATCCCCCCAAACGCAATCAGAGCAACTCAAACGCTCGCGAATCCAGGCCTTCCATCTCAGACCGCTCCCTATCAGCACGTGTCCCAGTATCAGTAAACTACCCACGCCATCATAACTGATGGGACTGATGGACTTCCTCCTTAAATGCATGTCAGCCACTTGTCCCGCCTCTTGGCGACAGGTAAGGGAGTTAGGAGCGGGAACCGAGGCGTCAGGCCCCCCCTCCCCACTTCCCCAGGCTCCACTATTGCATGGCATCTCGCCGATTATGAGTTTTTCAACCGCTTCGAGAGCTTTGTTCCGGGTATGGGCCATCCATCCGGTACCATGGCAGTTCACGGTTAGGTATCATTCAACCGGCTGTATGGCATCTCGCCGATTATGAGTTTTTCAACCGCTTCGAGAGCTTTGTTCCGGGTATGAGTCATCCATCCGGTACCATGGCAGTTCACGGTTAGGTATCATTCAACCGGTTGCATGGCATCTCACCGGTTACGTAACATTCAACCGACGCGAGACCATCTCACCGGTTATGATCATCCAACCGGCTCGAGAGTTTTTTCCGGGAACGAGATCCCCCCGGCCCCATGGCATCTCACTGGGGGACTCGTCTCGATATGGCAGGATGCCCGGTCGAGGTCCACCCGGCTCCATGGCACGACCCCGGTCATGAGAACATTCGACCGGCATGGGCTTTATACACCCGGGTGAGTTTACATCTAACACATGTACTCTTGTCCAGCAGGATAAAAACCCTGCATCGCACTGAACTGCGATCAATCTGGGGCTCTACGGCGAGACTTGTCACCTCAACGCCACCCCATTGCCTCAACGCTTATTCCAACACAAGCTGAGAAGAACTAGCAAGTGTTGACCGGCGCCACAACAGACCGCAACACCGGGGCCACCGCCTCGCAGCCTAGCAATATGGACTCGTCTCGATATGGCAGAACGCCCGGTCGAGGTCCCATACTCCGACTCGTACCGATTTGGCAGAACGCTCGGTCGAGGTCGCAGCCTAGCAATATGGACTCGTCTCGATATGGCAGAACGCTCGGTCGAGGTCCCATACTCCAACTCGTACCGATTTGGCAGAACGCCCGGTCGAGGTCGCAGCCTAGCAATATGGACTCGTCTCGATATGGCAGAATGGCCGGTCGAGGTCCCATACTCCGACTCGTACCGATTTGGCAGAACGCTCGGTCGAGGTCGCAGCCTAGCAATATGGACTCGTCTCGATATGGCAGAATGCCCGGTCGAGGTCCCATGCTCTCCGCCTCGTACCGATTTGGCAGAACGCCCGGTAGAGGCCCAGTCAACTCTGCTTCGTACCGATTTGGCAGAACGCCCGGTAGAGGCCCAGTGAATTCCGCTGCGTACCGATATGGCAGAGCGCCCGGTCGAAATCCCGCGCACACATCTATTGCATAGCGGATTTCAACGCCCCATTATCATTCCATGCACACATCTATTGCATGGCGGATTTCAACGCTCCATTATCATCTCATGCACACATCTATTGCATGACATCATCTCATATACTTTCCGGGTTTCACCTCACTCCATGCTCATAACACCACAACACTTGAGCACAGTACTAATATTGCAAACGTACTCATAAATTGTTGCTCACCATCGGTAACAGGTACTCACCCCGGTCACGCCCAATCTTCAACGCAGACTTGGGGGACTGGGCACCGTTGGGTTGGTAACCCTGCGGGTCTGCAGGGTAAGAGCAAGACAGATTAAGTCCCCATTCAAGATTGCACTTGACCGGGAACTTGGGGGACTTGTTGACAGTAGCTACAGAGGGGCTACAGCAGGCCCGCAGACCCGCAGCTAGTGCACCAGGGACCGGCCCAGGGCCCGGGATAGGATCACCAGAACCCGGCCTCGGGGTCCAGCAGTCCATCCTGCTACCAGGGGTCCGGGGTCCGGGGTCCGGGGGCTCCTGCCTGCTGATGGAGCTATAATCCAAGCACAAAGTTCCTGCAAAACAACTTCATACACATAATACCCTTCTAGTGTCGATTGTAGTATTGACAAGTAAGGATCGTTCTATCCGGGGAAATCAAAGGCATTTAATCACGTAAAGTATTGCAAATAAGGGGGTGTCGATTTTTATATCTAATTTACCTACTGATTTTTACTAAATTTAAATCCTAAATTATTATATACAATTGATCAACATCTTCCACACAATCACAAGACACAAAACTCATTACACATGCAATGAAATTAAAACAAGTAATAGGAGCAGCAAGCTAAAATTGGATTCAAGATCAATTAAGTTCCAATTTAATTAGAGCCAATGCGGTATATCTAATTATTCAAAACATCATAAGTATTTAGAATCAACTATGCGTGTAATCCTAAACATGGTACTAATCGGTTTAACAACACTATGCGTAGAAATTAAACACAAATAGCACATAAGCACAATATGTCGAATTGGAACATGTTAGCAAGTATGGCGTCACTCATCTCACATCGACATGTAAATTTCCAGAATTACTCAAGCCCTTAGATAAATACACATCAAATCATAACATGCGTATGATCCAACATGTATTAAATCGGCAAGTGAATTCAATACCTAGATAACACTCATGACCTTTGAATGCATCTAGACATCTCCTTCGGTTGCACACGAATTAAGGAAATAAACCTAATTAAATCAAGAAAACATGCAAAAGCCTACTGCCCATCATACCATATTTAATCAAATCACAAGCATAATTTGGTAATTAAACATAAGAAAACCAAACAATTATAACAAAGATTCGAAAATCCCCATGAATAATTAACAATACCAAAATCAGATCCAAGAATCAATACATAATTCATAGACAAATTAATGTATAAATACAAAGAAATCAAAGCCATCGAAATATTACAATCCAAGTGACAACCTTGTTGAAGAAATCGGCAATAGGATTGGTGTTGATGATTGGAACGATTTTGTGTAAGGTGGTGGATGGTGGTTCGGCCTTGTTCTTGGTAAGAATTTTTGGAGAGAAATTGGCAGAGTTTCGGCAAGTTTAAGTGAGGAAGAGAAGATGATTTTTCTGAATTTATGGAGGAGTATTTATAGAGGAGAGGGGAGCACTAGGGTTCGGCAAGGCTAGGGCTGCTAGGGTTTTCAAATGAAAACTCAAAAATCCCTTATTTCGGCAAAGTCTTCTAGTTCATCAAGTCATTGTTGCCGAATTATCCTTTCACCAAAAAGCTGAATTGTTTCTACAAAATCTCTTCAATTTTCTCTTTTAATTCGGCAACAAGTAATTGCACAAGGCTTCAATTCAGTCCACATTCATTCCTTGCTTTCTATTTTCTTCTTTTCCTAGCCGAATTTGTTCCTTCTCTCTTCCATTTTGCTCGGTCAAGACTCCTCTTTATTGTTGCCGAAAATCAAAGAGATAATGGATGAGAAATCTTCAAATAATCTCTTGAATTAATTCAGCAATTTGCCAATGAATCTAGGCAAGAATTGATCCACATTCGGTCAAGCACTTCCCTTGATTCTCTCCCTCTTTTCTCTCCTTGCTTTGCCGAATTAAATCTTTCATTTATCTCTTCTTCTCTTTGAAACTCACGGCTCTAGGGTTTGCTCCTCCTTCTTTCTCTCATAGCTTTGGCCGAATTTCCCATGAATTTACCATGGTAAAAATCAATTTTTCGTCCCTTGAAAATCTTCTCCAAATCGGCTGAATAATCCTCATGAATTTCAGATTTTATCCCCTCCATTATCTCCATATAAAATCTGAAAATAAAGACAAGAAAATAGAGAATTAATTCATGTAATAAACTTGTCCTAATCTAGACAAATATTGTCTTAAAAAGACATACATGTAATAGATAAGATCATTAGATTAGGAAAGTTTCCAATTCAAATCGAGAAACTTACTAGATTGAGAAAGTTGCTAGAATAGGAAATTCGAAATAGGAAAATCACAAAATATACAGTTATAGTTCAAGTAGGACTTTCCTAAACATGACATTTCCTAATCCAAACAGGATTCTAAATTTTCCACACATGTCTCAGAAAACGACGAACAATAAAGAATTCTATTCCGACAAGTTTCCTAGTCAAAACAGGTTTCCTAGTCCAAACAGGATTCCTAGTACAACAAGGACTCCTACTCAAACTAAAACTCTTCAAAATTCGACAATTCTGCATTTTAGCTCAATTTATTCACCAACACTTGCCAACGACTCCAACATGACTCAATGACTCTAAATTACAACAATAAGGGATAAGAATTGCATAAATGGGGGTAAAAACGTATTCAGAACGTCGCATTTTATGCTCCTATCACCTGCCCAAGAGGTCACCAAAGCTGCTATTTGGTGTGCAAGCAGAAGGGAACCAGTCCCACATCGAAGGGTAAGGCCAGACCTCATTCCTGGCCACCTATATAAGGGCCCCAACTACCCTCATTAATAGGTAACTGATCCTTCCTACCGCTTATATACGTGCTTAAGTTATATCTATTCCAACTATACTAACTTAGGCATCGGAGAGGAGAAGACCGGCCCGCCCGGTATTCCCCTTAGTAAGCAGGTTTGCAGGAGTTAGTACGAAGATTTACCTGTCTCTACCAGACCCCAGAGTTTGTGCAGAAACACTAACTAGTAACTATCTAAGTAACTATCAAAGTAACTAGTAACTATCCAAGTAACTATCCAAGTAACTATCAAAATAACTATCCATTTAACAGTTCCTGTGAGTTCAAAATGGGAAAATATAGAAGTAACTATCTAAGTAACTATACAAGTAACTATCATGATAAAAAATGTAGGACATAATGCAGGACACAAGTAAGTAGATGAAGTAACTAGCAAAGTAACTATAAAAAATAAAAAAATGTAGGACAGAAAAACAATGAATTAAAATCGAAAGCAACTAAATCAAGAATGAAAAATCGGAAGGTTGAATAGGCAATCATAAATTTTACCCATTCAAATAAAAAACAACTGAAGAACTATAACATAAAAAACAACGCGAATTGACTCAAAGGTAAAAATGAGATATGAACAACTGCAAAACCTTAAGATACCTTATTTCAATGAATCAAAACCGATACAGAAGAATTAAATTGAGGAATCGCAGATGCAAAGCTTCCGAGGCAAATTGGAATCGCAGAATGAAGAATTTAACTAAACAATTGCAGATCGGCGGAAATGAGATAGAGACAGAGAGATCGGCGACAATGAGAGAGAGAGAGAGAGAGAGGAAGAAAAAAAACCAAGCTTGGAAAGAAAGCAGGATCAGAGAGAAAGCAGGAGGGAAAACAATTTCAAAAGAATGGGAAGTTTGTTAGAAAGGGAGGGTAAAATCATCAATCTGAAAATGAAAAATAGCCCATTTTATTAATTAGTGAAATAGAAATGGTCCATTTTATGATAAAAATATTAATTAGTGAAATAGAAATAGTCCATTTTATGATAAAAATATTAAGATGATGTTTTGTGAGATGGTTATTTATTCGAATATATTGAATATATTGAAAATATAAAAATACACGGTGGGAAAGGGTTCAGGGTTGTGTTAATTTCTACAATTTAAACTTTCCGAAGTTGATAATAACAGCACCGGAGGCCGAGGCGGTGCCGTTTAACACTCTAACCTTTCAGGTACTCATTCCTTTCTTCTTCTTCGCATTCGAAATTCCCAATCTCCGCTGGTTTAAATTTGAGTATAGAGAGCTCATTGTTTTGCATTTAGGTCTAGAATTTACGATTTCTCGAGTTGAAGAACGGGATGGAATCATCAGACGATGAGGCCGAGGCGGTGCCGGTCTCGGTTTCCAATTACTACTTCCTCGACGGCAACGACGAGCCGATCTACTTCCACGTGTTGCCGTTTCAGTGGCCTGAGGGCGGTGATAGGCAGCAAGGGAAGGAAGCAGTGTTGTTCCTGCACGGCAGCGCTGACAATGGCCTCGAGAAGATTTACAAGCCTGTGGTTGCTTGGAGGTTTGATCTTTCCAATGTGAAGCCCGAGATTGCGGTGCTTTCGAAGGAGGGGGACTGGATTGTGCTGCAGAAGCCAAGGAAGAGCTACGAGGGGATTATCAGGACTGTGTTGATTACTGTGCAGTGTCTTAGTTACGCCAAGCGCAATGCCGAGGCGGCTGCGAAAGCTGTGTGGGATCACTTGTCTAAGGCTTTCAGGTAGCTTTTTCGCAGTGTGAACAAGATTTTTAGTTTGGTAGTTTCGAATTTCTGACTGAAGTGTTTGAATTATGCAGCATGTATGAGGACAGGCCTTCCAAGAGTGATTTGGTGGATCACGTGGCTCTGATCAGGGAAGCTGTTAAACGGGATGCTGCCTTGGCGAAGTCGAAGGTTTGTCTGCTTATTTTCTTGTCATTGTGATTGAGTTTTTGGTTATACTTCCTGGTGATGGAAGCCTGTCTGAGATTAAATTCTAAATTTACATATTTACTTGAGCTAGACACCGCCACCCTTCAGTTGGATGCATATTTGGTATGAGACTTCTCAGAACCACAACAGGAAACATCTTACATAGTCGTAGCAAGATTATTTTTTTTTGGCTATAAAAAGATGTGTACGGTTTATAGCTTCAGATAAGTTGCGGGAAACTTCTAAGTAAAGTTGAATAAGATCAAGATTGGATTTGTTAATTGGTAGGTGCCTTTTCTCGTGGTGCTGGTTGGTATCCTTCAGAGTAGGTTTTCAATCAATTAAAATTGGAGTGGCCACATCACAACTGGTTCATCCTCTCTTCAACTTTCTTGTCATAAAATGTCCCAAGTTAAAAAATTATGGAATTTTCAATTCACATATTAGGCTTTAAGTAATTGCTTCTAGCTTCAATTGAATATGAACACTTATAGCATATGAAAATCATTTCAGTGTTGTTATATTCTGTTCTCTGATCCATTGCTATCATATGTATTTGTATGTAACATCCTTAAAGCCAATTTTGTATACTTTAAACTGCGGCTTGAAATATATACAGTATCCTTGTAATTTCCTGTTAGCTGATCCATTGACTTTCACATGTATGTGTATGCAGCTTCCTTTAGTTCAGTTTACTCTAGATTTAGCCTTCTGCCTGAAGTGTAGACAATTTTTGTATGTTTATATTAGGAAGTGACAGTTTGTTTTTGCACAGTTTATAGTCGACTTTCTTAACGAGAAGCCCACACTATCTGACGAGGTCAGATCATTTTGCTCATCTGATATACTCTTTTCATTAATATGCTTATATTATTGAGTTCTTATTCGAATACTGCTGCTTAGAGTTCTAGTGTTTTGACTACAATGTCGTTGGATGTTTCAGGATATTCAAGCTACTACAAAGCCAGGATTTATTGTTGATGATGCGGAAGATTATATGATTGATGTTGAAGATGAGTCGAATGATGATGATGATGATAACCTGTTTGATTCTGTTTGTGCCTTTTGTGATAATGGGGGAGAGCTTTTGTGGTATGCTTTTCTATTCGCTAATTCCTGTGAAAGTGAAGGTAATCTTGATATTCACTATAGCATTTCATTTGTATTTTATGTTTTCTTTTTTCTATTACAGTTGTGAAGGGAGATGCCTAAGGTCCTTCCATGCCACTGTAGAGGATGGCGAGGATTCAACTTGTGAATCTCTTGGATTCACAAAAGAGGAAGTAACTGTATGCTCCTCTTTTATGTACATTTTCATCAATCGTATTTCCTTCTTGATGGTTGTTTCTTATTTTTCAATTTTTTTGGGTAGTCTGATTATTTTAATTCTATGTTCTAAATTTGGTAGGCAATGCCAAGTTTCTTCTGCAAGAACTGTCAATATAAGCAGCATCAGTGCTTTGCTTGTGGGAAGTTAGGCTCCTCGGATAAGTCTTTGGGTGCAGAGGTATGAATTGCAAGAATTAGGTTGATTTCCTGTCATACAAAGAGTTATTTTTTTTTTGCTTTTTTGTTTTTGTTTTTGTTTTTTTGTTTTTTTTTTTGGAAAAAAAAAGAAGCTTAAATTGAACAAGAAAAGCAGAGTACAAAAAGGTGGACAAGGATTCCATAAAAGATGATAACCAGCCTTGACAAAAAGCCTCTGACTATGGCTGCGCTAACATAATAGATGATAAAGTATAATTCATAAACTCCCAGAAACATAAGCCCTAAAGAGACCAGTACCGACGTCTTTCACACTGTACTCTCGCCTTTTCGCCTCTAAAGGCTTCGAAGACTTGTCAGCATTGTTTATTATCTATTTTTGTTTCTATTTTATTTTAATTTTATTACTTTTCTTTTAAAATTGCTCATCATTATGTAAGTCCAGAATGGCTTTCACCGTCCCTTCATTTTTCATTTTTGGTTTAGTGCAGTCCCTTCTGCTGATAAAAGTATTAATATTTTCAAATCTAAATTTGTGTTACCTTAGCATGTTCATCACAATACATTCATAATTTGAGCTTACTTTGATTAATCCCCGTAAAGTTAGTTTTCTATTCGGCACGCTAATAATGAGTAGAATCTTGGGGCAGATTATTTAATGCAAAATGGCACGTACCTTATCCTAGAAACCACTTTTTTTTTATATATAATTTTTTTTTATTGGAAAATCAGTGTCTTTGTTAGAGAGTGTCTTTGTTGTTCCTTGTTTATGTTAGTTGTACAAACTAGTGAACACTGATTACTCCTTTTATATCTTCATATCTAAGTTTCTGATGAAAGTTTCCTTCTTTTGAGAGAAAGCACTAAAGAACTTTTATTACTTGCTTTTAGGTCTTCCCCTGTGTTTCTGCAACATGTGGTCAATTTTACCATCCTCATTGTGTCGCACAACTAAGTTATCAAGACAGTGGAGTTTCTGCTGAAGAACTGGAGAAAAGTATCTGTCTGGGGGAATCTTTTACGTGTCCGATTCATAAGTGCTTTGTTTGCAAGCAAGGGGAGAATAAGAAGGATCCTGAAATGCGGTTTGCTGTGTGCAGGCGTTGTCCTAAGTCCTATCACAGAAAATGCTTGCCAAAGTACTTTAAGACTCTTGTTTCTGTTTATCAAATTATGGTTCTTTGTGTCTAAAATTGCTCATGCTTGAATTGAATATACCAGGGAAATTGGTTTTGCGAAAACAGAGGAAGATGAGGAGGAAGAACTAGAGGATGAAGAAGAAATAGAAACAAGAGCGTGGGAAAATCTATTACCTAATCGCATACTAATATATTGCTTGTAAGTACTTCGTTTTTTTTGTTTGCCATATATAAGTGTTTTATTTATTATTTATTATTATTATTGTTATTATTATTATTACTACTAGCCTCATACCCGTGCGATGCACGTGTGTTGTTGAATGAAAAAAAAACATGAAAAATTCGTTGTCCTTTGTATTTTAGGTTTTTTCGTGTATGCTAATGCTTTTATGTTATTTCTTTTGATATGAAGGTTAATCTAGGCAAAACACATTTTGGTGAAGCTTTTGATTGCGTGGCTTTCTAACTGTAGTAGAGATTATTATTATTATTATTATTATTATTATTATTATTATTATTATTATTTTCTAAACAAGTTTGATTTTGTCTTCTGATCAGAGACCATGAAATAGATGAAGAAATTGGCACTCCGAAGAGGGACCATGTTAGATTCCCTGGTGTTGATGGAAAGAAGACTACTATTGTGAAGAAGACTGATATTGGATCAAAAAAGAGAAGACTGACATCAGAGTCACTTGTGGTCAGAGACAATTCTCTGTTGAAAAAAAGAAAGCTTACAACAGAGGGATTGCATAGAGGAAGAACTGCTCCCACACTATCTAAGCAGAAAATGAATTTGGGTGAAAAAGTTGGGGGTGACAGAATTACCGAAAGGGTACTTTCTGGGTTAGATGTATCAAGAAAGGCGATGGTAAATAAGACATCGAAAAAGGAAGTTCTGACGACGGTGGAAAAGAACAACTCATTGGGTAATAGGCGTTTAACCCATTTTAAGGGACTTGGGTCAGTAAAACGTGGGAAGCAGGATGAACCTGATGATGTTGAACTACATTCTGAAAACATTTCAAAATTGGATCCTACTACAAAAGCATTGAGTGCGGCAGCTTCCTTAGATCCTGCTAGAGAAAGGAGGTTAGTCTATTTGACTACTAATTATTTACAAATTCGAGTTTAATTTTTATGAAGATACTTTCTCTTTCAAACATAGGCTTAAATTCCAGAAATTCCCCAAGTTTTACATAAATCGTCAATGTTTGACAATGTTCCTCCCTTGAATTTCCGAAGGGTTTCATCCAATCTACCTAAAAGCCGACATGTGCCAATCACATAAGGAGCTAAATTTATTGGAAATTAGTTTTATGAAATACAATGTTGGTTCAATATATTCTGATTTTCTTTAGATACTTTTTTAAATAAAAGGTTGGGGGACACTGACTATTTCTGTACACCTCAAGAGGCCGTTTTGGCCTTAGAAGCCTTTACACCTCAAGTCAACACACACACACTCACAGAGGTAATCATCATTTGAGGTGGAATGTTCACACTACGGACCATAATGTGAATGTATGGGCGGTTCGCATGGGTTTGTATACTGTTTGAACAGTCTTGTTTCACTATTTAGGGTTAATACACATTTAGACTTGTATTTGGACAACATTACTAGGGGCTTGCAATTGTTGTAGGTAATCATCATTTGTAGTTCTCTGATACATTTATCGTAATCCAGATTATATGCTTTAATGAAGCATGCTGCCTCGTCAATAACATTGCAAGAGGTTATAGAAAAGCACAAAGTTCCATCAACTCATAAAACCTCAAATAAACACGCTGTAGAAAGGAACATAACACAGGGAAAGGTGGAAGGCTCAGTCGAGGTAATAGTTTGAAGTTCTTTAATTGTTTTGGAAAAAGTTTGATTTTTTATTTATAATTATTTCTCTTAAGATCAGATTCTTAACGCCATCAATGTATAATTAGGCTATTCGAACTGCATTAAAGAAACTACAGGAAGGTTGCAGTATTGAAGATGCAGAGGCTGTTTGTGCTCCGGAGATTCTTTCCCAAATTTATAAGTGGAAGGTGATTTTCTATTCTTATTCTAAAACGTATCTACAGTTTAGTAGCTATTTTATGCAAAGATTATTTCTTCAGATTCGTTCCTATGTTTCATGAATTAATGCCTGTTGATCGATGCATGGGATATTAGGCTTAGGCCTCTCACTATCTCAGTTTGTGCCCCCTCTTTTAGGTTAAGAAGTTATGTTCGGGTTTGGTTTGGTTATGCTCGGCTTGGGTAAACTAGTTGAGTGTCAGAGCATCATACTGGTTTGCTGGATTAACCAGTATGAACTTGAGCTTGGCTTGTATGTAAATTGAGTGAATCTAAGGCCTTGTTGTGAACTTGAGCTTGGCTTGCATGTAAATCAAGTGAATCTAAGGCCTTGTTTCAACCGTTCAACTAGACCTTTACAGATGAGGGAGAAAAGTGAATAGAAGTAAATAATATGACGATTCAAAATAAGGAAGTACAGAACTAAGAAATGCTGATCAATGCCTGTTCAGTTTTTGAACATTTTGATTGGAAGATAAGAAGAATGAGCCTCATAAATAAAGCAGAAATATTTTATGTTTAAATAGTACAAATAATGCTAAGTTTGTACTCATGTTACCAAGAGCAATCCCCATTCTTACTAAAGAGATATCACTAAAAGAAACCAACCTCCCCACCCCTCTCTCACTTCATGCCACATTGTGTAAAAGGTTCTCATTAGTGTTATGGAACTTTGGTGCAGAACAAGCTTAAAGTATATCTTGCACCTTTCTTGCATGGAATGCGGTATTCGTCCTTTGGTCGCCATTTCACGAAGGTTGAAAAACTGGAAAAGGTAATCCAATTTGGTTCTGGTCATTTATTTCAAATTGATACTGAACTTTTAACTTTTTTTAAGTACCTTGTGTATGCTGTCATATTAGGTTGTCTAGATAAGCAGTCCGGTCGGTTTAGGTCTTGGATATTTCAAGTTTTATTGTGCGCTTGGGTTTTTTTATTACCATGTTACTGTATTTTTTAAATATTTTTTTGGCATTCACATTATATCTGTCTTTCATAAGTTTTCAAGAACATGTGATCCAGTAGTGCTCATGTGGATCAGTTATATGATATATTGATGTTGCAAATATGAATTGTAATATTGTACATTGCTTGTGGTTTTAGCAATGTAAAGATTATTAGAGCACCATATACAAAAAGCTGTTTCTTTTTTTTATAAAAAATATATGAATTGTACTTGTGGTTTCAGCAATCATAACCGGAGCACCACATACAAGTTTATTTGTTGTTTTTCTATTTTATTAGTAAGCAAAGTCAAAAGTTTCAAGATCATGTAGTCTTGCAAAAGTGGTCTACCATTTAGGCAATAGTACAAAGACAAATCAGATCCAACTACACTAAAAAACATGTCCTTAAAGTGAACAGACTGCTGCACTCATCCCAATCTGATCTTCTCTAGCGTCAGCTAGATTCTGATGGCCACAAAGGAAGCCTAAAACCTCAGCTATAAAAGGGACACCTCCCTGATCTAGTCTTGATAAGTTTTATTGTTCCTTTCCAATTACATCACCATAAATTGTGAATATATAGAAAAGAAGTAAAACTGTATCAATCTCTTGGTGCTTGGTCTGTATTATCTCCAGTTCTTCATATCGTCATAATCATGTTGCTGAACTATTATTTGTCTCTTTTTTTTTCCTACTATTTAAGTCAACTGGTCTGCACATGTTCCCTTTATCAAACTATGGAGTCTAATAGATCATCTTTATTCTGCAGATTGCTGATAGGCTCCATTTGTACGCACAGGATGGAGACATGGTAAGGATGTCTGTTGTTGTGTTGTGGTATAATTCTAGTCGATGCACATTCATGAGTCCAAATTACATCCGTAATAAATGATATCATTTGGATGTTGATTTGCATTATCTTATCTTGTCTGCTTATCTGATCTTTATTGATATGAATTGATTTAAATCATCAAAATCATGGCAAACGTAAGTACGTAACTATCCCCTTCTGCATAATTTCCTTTTTGCAAGACTGCTTCATTTTCTTGATTGTGTCATGTTTTTAGAACCTATACCCGTACCTCAAGGTTGTATTTCACTACTTTCTCTCTCATGTTGAAGTAACTCATCAATAATTTGTTAAGTGCCTGGTTACTTTTTTTTCCCATGAGCAGATAGTGGACTTCTGTTGTGGCTCTAATGATTTCAGCATCATAATGAAGAAAAAACTTGAGGAGACGGGGAAGAAGTGCTATTTTAAAAATTATGACATCATTCAACCAAAGGTAACATTAATTTGTTAAGTTCTTTTCCCGTAATCCTTGGATCTTATTGACAATACATAGTCATGGTTCCACTGTTTCCATTGCCTGATACTTCCCCACAGTTGTACTTGCAAAGCAGTTCTGACACTTTTGATTTTAAACTTCTGATACGCCAAATAGCATTGCAGCCTAAATTTGAAGGAAAAATCAGAAAACTCTTAAGGTCAGGTGATACGTTTAGTAACTCTGAATCAATGTATAGGCAGAGTGGAGGGTTTTACCCTGATCTAGTGCCTTAGAGTAAAAGCTTAAGCTTTTTGCGCATCAAATTATTGTAGTTAAAAAACTACATTTCTATGAAAGACATGATTCATCCTAATGTATCTCTAAATATACACTTAGTTGCATCCTTAGACCCGTGTAATCTCCCTACCTCACACTTGTTACAAATCACTCACCTGCCTTTTGCTAGTCGTGAAGGATTACAGTGAATCAGTGTACAAAGTGCATTGCTTCCTTATAGGGACGAAGTATGCTTCTCATCATGATAGATTACCTTTCTGCGTAATTTATTGAATGCTTTTAGCATTTGGCCAGTGCTCTGAAGAGGAAAAGTATGTTACTCTAAGAAACTGGTAGAAGCTTGCGCTAGTTTCATACCATACTATTTGACAACCATAAGCTGCAAAGTTCTTTTCTCACCCCACACCACCCCCCCCCCCCCCCCCCCCCCCCCAATTCAAACCTGTGTAGTACCTATCGAATAAATTTCATTACATACCAATTAACACCTTACGGGTCTTGTACATTTGTGTTTAATCATATGTAGGAGTCCTGTATGGTGAAATAGATTTTGATGAATGAATTTGACTATTTGAGTGTTATCATAATTCATAAGGATTGCTGTTTTATCAATGTACGTTTCTCCTTATATTTACAATTCTCCAAAAATCCAAGTCTTGTACCACGGCAAGCGCCACAATCCCAATATTTGTTCATGTATCTGTTCCAATTAAATAATAATAATAATAAAAAAGTGTTCCTTCCCTATTGGACAGCTTGAGGGTACGCCCAAAACTTTTGATTTGTTGCCCCCTGTTCATTTCCTTCTTAGCAAACATTTGGTAGTGCTTCTTATATATATATATATATAACCTATATTCCTGGAAAGCACATGACTGGCATTGCTTATATTACAATTACATTATGCTGCCTGCATACATTCGTAAATACAGTGTCAGGAATTTTTTACGAAATTGATCCGTTAGCGGTTGTTTGGTATATCTCATGTGCTTCCATTGCTGTTCATGAATGCTTTACCATACTGTAGAGTGTAGACTTAGATTTTGTTGGTTTTGTAGTGATAGTGGAAATGAAATTCAGACAAGCAGATGGAGTTTACTCCTGGTCCATAATTTTTCATTATCATTTTCTTTCAAGAATATTCTGGGTCAATTTAATGGTCTTTTTAGCATGTTATATTGTAAGTTGATTACTGGGTAATAGGACTTTGTGCGTCTGCGTATTCTAATTCAAATGCTTATTTATAAATAAAAAAAAAGCTTGAGATACATTACATTTTTTGTAAATTTACATTTGCAGAATGATTTTTATTTTGAGAAGAGAGATTGGATGACTGTGCAAAAACATGAATTGCCCGATCGTAATAAATTGGTAAGAACTGGAGGCTTGGTTTTTTTGTTATTTTGATTCCTTAACCTTTTTGCTAAGTGTTTCATTATTCTATAACTTTTCTTCGTGAGCAGATCATGGGGTTGAACCCTCCTTTTGGAGTTAACGCATCTTTGGCAAACCAATTTATTGCTAAGGCTCTTGATTTCAACCCGAAGCTCCTTATTCTTATTGTTCCACCAGAAACCAAAAGGTAGATAATTTCACTGACATGTCTGCATATTCATGTGGAGTATGCTATCTGCTTTCGTTAAATCAGACTCAGATTTGTGTAAATTGTTGCCTCGCATCAGGTTACCTTATGATCTGATATGGGAGGATGACCGGCTTCTGTCAGGAAAGGTAAATTGAGAAGTCTTTACCTGTCCCTTGTATTTGATTGTTAACCATTTGAATGTCAAAATGTATGCTTCTCACTTTTGTTTGTCTCCTTTCAGTCCTTTTATCTTCCTGGATCTATTGATGAGAATGACAAGCAAATGGATCAGTGGAATGTGACAACACCTCCACTCTATCTTTGGAGTCATCCTGATTGGTCTGAGACACACAGAGCTATTGCTCAAAAGGCTAGTCATGTTTCTATGTTACAAGGGCCAGGGAAAGATGTATACTCAGAATCGCTAGGTCATTCAGTTGAGAGCAGGGATGAAAATGTGGAAAATCTCATGGCACCAACCGGTAATTCTAATGATTTTGTTGGCGGGGCAGTTGCAGGTGATGGGCATGAAGAGAGATCCTCCAAGGGAAATGATGACAGAGGTTACCATGCGAGTTCTGGTCACCAGAAGAACCGGATTAATAAACGTGGCAGAAAAAAGAAAGGGAGTGGAGTGGTTAAGTCACCAGACAACAAACGTGATGGCGGCAATCTTTCTAGTGAGATTCAGAAGGAAAGGTCTCCAGTTAATGAGCGACAGCGAAAAGCATATCAGCATTCTGAGCCCAGAAATTCTGGTTCAAGTATGCATTTTGGAACTGCTATTGGCAGCACCACAGCCAGCATCCCTGACGACATTGATGAGCCTTATTCAAGTTGGACTAATAGATTGTCCAGTTTTGCCAGTCCTAGCTCTATTTACAGGGATGCAAATTTGGAGGAACCTGTTTTGGGGTACAGGAGAGAGAGGACAGATACCTATGCTTATAGACCACATTCTTTGGGGATGGAAGACCCATTGAGGAGAGAGTCTGACATACACACACAGCTTCACCATCATGGGCCGCAAGATTCTGATGTGTACAGAAGTAATTACATAGCGGGTCAGGATTTGTTACATGGTCGAGTTGGATCATTTCCATCCACGTATCGCCATGCTCATCTAGGTTCAGCAGTTGATGCATCTTACGGAATGACCACGTCAGTCATGCAGCGATATGAAGCTCGGTTGGATGAATCAAATTACGCAAGGATGAGTGCCTTAGGAACCCAAACACTGGTTGGGTATGAATATGATCCACGCATGTCTTATAGCAACATGAGTGATCCCAGGGCACCACGACCTGGTGGCCAACAGGGCACCTATGGTTTTGCTCGCGGTTCTCACCAAAGCTTCTCAAACCAGTATTCAGCAGGCTGGCTGCCTGAGTAAGCTGTTCTTCCACATCTGCTTAGGGAAACGATTTAGGTGTTGGATACATAAAACCTAGGGTATTTTGCTGTGTTACCTCCCGTCACTTCAATTGCCTTTTGTAGTCTACATAGAAACTAGGGTAAGA
This sequence comes from Potentilla sterilis, assembly GCA_963682095.1. Classification (NCBI taxonomy): domain Eukaryota; kingdom Viridiplantae; phylum Streptophyta; class Magnoliopsida; order Rosales; family Rosaceae; genus Potentilla; species Potentilla sterilis. Next base: position 36,812,533 of record OY821755.1, on the reverse strand, counting down.
ATTGTGTGATCGCCAACGATATGGTCTATTATGGAGACTTGGAGAGTACTGTAAATTTAATTTTTTATTTTTTTTTTCAAAATGATGATCTAAATTTCACATCTATTGTCAAATATATTAAAAAAATCGTGAGAGCTGATGAAAAACAAACAAGTACAAAACTAAATTTATCCCATGAAGCAACAAAAGCCTTGATATTCATTATTTGATTTATTTCAAGTTTTCACTTGATTTTGTCAACAATAGAAAAAAAAGTTTCCACTTTGCTTTTATTTCACTTTTGTTATTTTTCATTTTGGGTTTTGCCAAGTCAGGTTCTATTTAGACCTCGATAAAAGGCACTTGGACCTCATTTCTTAATCAAACAACTGATCTTTCTCTCTTGAGTCTTTAATCTTGTTCTTTGATATGTTTTATCCAAGATGTGATATATAAAACTTTTTTTAAAAAAAATTAGAGAACTTTAAGCAAAAAGTTCATCCCACCCCATTCTAAAATCTTAGTTCGGCTATTGTTGAAGCCCATTTACTATATACTAAAGATGAGTTGGAGTGATACTATTCATAGTCTGTTCATGACTTTTTTACCCCTCCTCTCATTCTTATTTACGATGTAGCCGGTGAGTAAGATATATAAGGATTCTATGTCGGTGTTGTCGTTTCTTTTCTCTCCACTTTCCCTTCTGCGCTCTCTTACTTTCTGTCTCTGTATCTCCGATTGTTGTCCTGTTCCGTTCCATGTCGGTGCTGTGGTCTCTTTCCTTATCTTCTTTTCGACAGAACGCATCGACGAAGATCAGGTAGATTTAACGGGTACCCAGTTCAATTCAACCATCCCCAATTTGTTTCAGGGATCAGACCCAGACCTAGACTTACAAGAACAACCGCCACGGCCGCCGCTGCTTCGAATTCGGAAAATCCGAGTACTGCGGTACTAATTTCTCCGATGATTGCATGTTTTTCCCCTAATTCCAATCTTTATCAGGAAATTGCAAACCAGAATTTCTGAATGTGGGAGTTTGTCTTATGTGTTTTGGATTTGATGATATGAATATAAAATGGGGAATGTTAATCTACGAACATTGATTTTAAAATGATATTGACATGAGTTTCAAAGGGTAGTCTTAATCTTCCATTAAAGACCAAAACTTTGATTTAGGGAGAACAAAGTACATCTCCAGACTAACCATATTGAGATCAGCTTCATTATCCTGTTGCTGGCTTCATAGATCCTTTGGAGACCATATCAACTTATCCACCAAATTCAAATCACAATTTTTTTGATCGGCCACCTTTTGATTGCAAATGCTAGATATGTGTTTGTTTCAATTCTGTAAAAATCGCTGGTATAGAAAAGTTTGTGTGTAAATACTAACACATGCATTTGTACAGTTTGGATTTTTGGTATAGTCTAAGTTAAAGATAGACATAGTGCCGAATGGTGCCCTAGAGTTTCTCTATATATAGAGGCCGGCTATACCTTGAAAATCATCACTTCTCTCACGCACAATAGCCGAACCTCTACCAAAATTCTCTCAAGTTCTATACAGAAAAATACAAGCCGAAAACATCACCACCACCTCCATAAAATCGCACCATATCCGAGCACCTTCATCACCGATTCCACTATCACGTCTTGAAGTCTTCCACGGTTTTCTTCAAAGTGTGATTCATCCTCTCAAGCTATGCAGCACGGACACGAGTTCGAGTGTCCAATACAGACACGATTCGATACGTGGACACGTCAAAATCAATTTTTAATCAGACACGGACACGCGGTGGACACGTTAATTAAATAATATTATATATATATATAATTAAAGATATAATTAGAAAAAAAAATTAATGTGAATTATGTTTTTTCTGGAATGATATAGGTGAACTGGGTGTGGCTGTGATTACAAAGTAAATCTGAATGCTTTGATTGTATTTATGCAATTGCGTTTAAGCATGACATACCCTTTTACACCCATATTTCTCCATCTTCTCGTCTCTATCCTTTCTCCATCTTTGGCTGCGGAATTTCCAGATCTGGCTCCTCTCAACACCTCCTCTGTCTCACTCAGATCTGGTCCCAGACCCAACAGCTACTCACCAGAAGAAGGACTGGAGCGGGAGCGGAGGAGAGGACCGTAGCGGAGGAGAGGAGCGGAGGACGAAAATCACGAATCGATATGAAGAATGAGAAAACGATCGATCCCTAACCAGTAACCCCAAAAATTGAAAGGTAAAAGACGCAAATACCCCCTTGTCCAACACATCTGGCGTGTCCAAGGCGTGTCCAATATTCAATTTGCGTGTCCAGCTATTTTTGGGCGAATTGGACCGTATCCGTGTCCAAACCGTGTTGGACACGTAACTCCTGCAGCGTGTCCGTGCTACCTAGCTCTCAAGGCTTTGTATAATTTCTGTATATTTACGATTTTTGTAAGGAATATTGTTTCGATTTTAGTTTTGTATATTAAACATGGATTTCGGTTTCATTGGATTTCTAAGTAACAATTTTACAAGCTTTTGCATGTATGATTTTGTATTCTTTGATTTAGGGCAGTAGTATTCGCATGTATGTTTGATGTGTTTAATTAATTTTCATGAGTTCGAACATAACAAATCGTGTTCTTGAGGGCTGCTTAGGCCATTGTAGTTCCTTGGGTGCAAATTTCATGTGCCAAAATAATTTAGATTGCATCATACGCTGAGTTGTTATGGTCTGAGTTATTTAATTAGGGTTACCATAATTCTGAAAATTTGCATGATAAATAAGATGTGCATGTGACGCCATGCTTGTTTGTATGTTTCCAATTTGACTTTCGTGCTTATGTGTTCTTCATGTTTAATTTCTATACTGAGTGCTGTTAAACCGATTAGCATAAAGTTTAGGATTACACGCTGAGTTGATTCTAAATACTTGTGAAGTCTTAACGATTAGATGAACCGTTGAGGGTTCTAATTAGAATTGGAATCAAATTTATCTAAGTGTCATGTCGAATTTACCTTGCTGCTGTGAGTCTTGAATGCGTGTCTTGCATATTCTTGAGTGTTCTTCGTGCTATGTTTTGTGTGGAGTTGTCGATCACATGTATATAAATTCCTCCTATGGTACCTGACGTATAGCCAATTGGACACTTTGGTACCCAACGTTTCAAAGATGACAGTTTGGTATCTGAAGTTACGTTTTATGTGACACTATAGTACTTATGTTGACTTCTTTGTTAAATGTAAGGGGTAAAATTGACATTTAGGTATAATCCATAAAAATAAAATAAAAACTTGCATTTTCTTAATATTTTGGGTTAAAAGCATGCATTTTGTAATGTCTTTTAGTTATGTTGGAAACATAAGTTAAGAAATGCAATCGTGATAATGTAAACACTCACAAGACTACTCCGTGGAGTTATATCTAATCAAGTTAATATATTATCGTGAGTATTTTTTTTTTTGAAGGGGAAATTTCATTGCAACCACGCATGCCAAGATGGCCATTACATATCCACCCGCTATCACATATTTCCAGGATAGGACAAGGCTTCATGGTGTATAAGACACCAACATGATACATAGGCTATACCACCTATATTAGAAACTACAAGCTCGATGGCAGAAAAAAACCTAACTCCATGACCAAAGCATAGATGATAGGCATAAAGTTCAACATAAAATTAAAGACATGAAATAAAACTCCTCACCCATAACAATGAGGCTTGGAGGGATCAAAATAAAAAACAAAGACGTAAAGATAGGAGTCAGGGCAAGCCTGACATTGGTTAGGATGAAACCCAACATACTGTCAAGACAAGCCCGACTGAGCGCTCAAAAGGAATTTCAAAGACCCAACAAGCCTGCTTATGCCGTGACCCAGCTATTATCACCGCTCCAGCAGCCTGAAACTTGCACACCCACCTTGTTATCACTTCCACGCCGTTGTCCAGATTACGTTGCCACGACTGCTGCCGCTGGAACGCCACCAGACCACGTCACCGTGATCAAACAAGACGTGGACCATGCCTCCCACGATCCGCTCCTGCCCCGAATTGGTTGCTCGAACTAGAAGCACGACAGCTACTGATCCTTTTGAAATAGTGACTACTGTCAGTGCCAAGCCAAAGATCAACCAAATCAGGCAATTTGGCTACCCGAAAACCATCGTAAAAACCACCAGAATCATAACAGAAACCTATCTACTAAAAGCCTTTGTTCAACCCTTATCTCAAATACTGATTGGATAAAGTCCCCGTCCGGCAGCATGCCATGCGGCGTCGGCGTGGTTAAAAACCAGCCTAGACCGTGGCAGCCACCAGACAAGGTTAGTGTTCTTCATTGAAAGCCGCCGCCTTCTTTGATTTTCTCATATTATCATGGGTATTCAAATCACAAATACTATATTTACTAAACAAAATTTCAATTATTTTACCTTTAACAGAAATCAAAAGTTTAATTAATTTTTTTTTGACAAAAAATTAAATCATATTTATTTTCTCCAAAAAGATTAAAGAAAAAGATAATTATCAAGGTGATAACCAATAGCCTTAGATGCATAACATTAATGTTTTAAATTTTTTTTTATAAATATATATCTAAATGTCAATTTTACCCCTTTAATTTAACAAAGAAGTAAATATAAGTATCATACTGTCACATAAAACTTAACTTCAGGTACCAAACTCTCCTCTTTGAAACGTTGGGTACCAAAGTGTGCAATTAGCCATACGTCAGGTACCATTGGAGGAACTTACCCTATTTAATTTAGGTTTTATTTTGGCGCAGTAGTTTTTAGATAAATAAACTTTCAAATCCCCCATTTCTATTAATTAAGCAAATTCTCCTTATGGAACTGCCAACCCCCTTATGTCAGTACTGCCCTAAGATTATTAAATTGCTTATATAGAGACATTTATATGGATAGAGGATGAAAGAGTAAAAAGATAATATTGGAAACTACTTCTCTTACAAACTCTCCCAAATAAAACTGAATAAAAAGATAGGGCATGAATGCTAGTTGATCTTATGTGAATATGTTAACACTTTTGTTTTCGATTACCCTTCAATTTCTCCGGATTAAATGATCCCTACTTATTCTATACTAATGATGATATTTTGCAAGGTTTTAAGTTAGTGAGGTGTGATTCGATTCTAATCTCATCAAAAAGTTATGCTGCAATTTTCAACTACCATCACGCGGTTGCAAAAGTAAGCCATAGTTATATGAGTGAAATGGTCTGGATGGATAGAGGTCCCAGACGAAACAAGAAAAGCCTTATTGTTTGATGTAATCCGTAACGGTTGCCCGAGAGGTTTCATTATCTAATGAATTTATTTTCGTATAAAAAAATTAAAAATTTCAGCTACCATCGTCTCAAAGATTAATCGCACCATTTACTTTCCATGAGTTTTGATTACACTTGGCAATATTACACACGACACGATATTACGACATGAATACGAATGAAATTATAAGAATTTGGTTTGAGGTTAAAAAGTTTGGTTCCATATAGGACCACCTCGATAAGAACATGATCTTTAACGGTTGGAAAATACTTGTGTCCATACCAGTATGGATGTGTGCGTCCATACTCTCTCTAATTTACATATTTTGGGCAATGTTATCAATGATTTTAACCGTTCAAAAGTTGAATTAATCAACAAAGATCATCTCTGTAAAAATTCGGAATAAACCAAAATCGTTTGCCCATTCGATTGTATTCGATTGCACCAAACAAATGATCTAGTGAAAGTTGGGAGTCTCATGATCAGTCGTCCATTTGTTTGATACAATCGAATACAATCGAATGAGCAAACTATTTTAGTTTATTCCGAGTTTTTACAGAGATGATCTTTGTTGATTAATTCAACTTTTGAACGGTTAAAATCATTGATAACATTGCCTAAAATATGCAAATTAGAGAGAATATGGACGCACGTCCATACTGATATGTACACAAGTATTTTTGGTTAGTTAGGGTTAATCCTGTTAACATGACAAGCCCATTAACATGAGGATACTTTGGTAACTTATGTCTTATATGCTATATAATAAGTGAAATCTCAAGAAAAATCTCTTATCTGTTGGTATTATTTTTTATCAATTTTCAAGGAATATTAGTTCTCGAGATTTTTAAACTAAGTTATTCACTTTTTTCAACTTTTAAATTTAGTTTTGAAATTCTTTTGATACAAATTAAAAGACACTGATAGAGGGCCTGAATGAGGCATTGGATTTTTTGCCTCAAGGCCCCAAAACAAATACGCATTGTAATAACTAAACCAAACGTATAGAACCCGTACTTAACAACATACAATAAATAAAAGCACGTACGGGAACAATAATATAATGAAAATTAAGATTATGGAATACAGACTTGACACTATTGTGAATATAATGAAGCTTCCACGATGGACCATACGTACAATATAGACTCAACTAATTAACACAGACATCTACAACATACGTAGTAGCTAGTTCCATGAAAGTTATTGCATGCAGCTAATTATTGGTGTTCGATCAATACTTAATTTCAGAATTTCTTGAGAGCTTTTCGCCGCATCTGAGATTCAGTTGGAGTTTTGACGTCAGTAGCCAACCCAATTGCCTGAAGAGCTCTGATTACATACCAAGTCAAGTCGACTTGCCACCATTCCAGGCCTTGTCGAGCTGAGTATTCAAATGCATGATGATTGTTGTGCCACCCTTCTCCAAGTGCGATCCATCCCAACAACCTATATATTTTCAGTTTCAATTTAAGCAACACAAATGGAATCATACACGTCCCAACCAGTACCCATTGATTTCTGGAAAAACAAATGTAGGGGAGCAAGATCGAATAAATCCGTACCAATTGTTCTTTGACAGGTCGCCGGTGTTCCATGCTTGTTTTCCCCACATATGACCGGCCGAGTTCACTAACAAAGTGAAGTGTAAAACATATACCATTCTCACTCCCTACAATCATTCATGAAAATTAAATGATAATTTGCTTTTATTTTCAGCTGTTTCTACTTTAAATAGAATGGACTACGGCTTTGAATGATACAAACATACACATAGTGAAGTGAGGGGATCGAAATTAGTACATACCATTCCCCAAATAATGAAGGGCAATCCGCCCACGGCATAGAGCAGAGCTCCAAAAACTATTACGTGTCCAAGGTACGTATAGTGAAGAAACCTATAGAACCACTGCTTTTTCATATCCTCAACATTCTTCAGTCCTCCATACTGATCGAAAAAACTCATAACATCAAAATCAACTTATAGTTTTCATATTACATGTATTATAAGTTTATAACCTTGATTAATTTCTTACGTTTCGATAACGAGAGTTGCTATCAAAGATCCATCCCATATGACTAAACCAAAAACCATCCAAGGGACTGTGAGGGTCTTTTTCTTTGTCTGTAAACTGGTGATGGTACCGGTGTGTGCTCACCCAATCTATCGGACTTCCCTGCAAATAAACCATTTTGAAATTAAACAGAATCACTATGTTTGTTTCCTTCCTTTTATTTTCTGTCTAAGACAAGAAGATATAAGAAATGTGGCACATAGAAGTACAACCTGAAGTGAGAGAACCCCGAAGTAGGCAAACAAGTACTCGAGCCATTTGGGAAGCCGGAAACTCTTATGCGCAAGGTGTCTATGGAAACCAAGAGTGATTCCCAAACCGGTGACAATATAGAGTGCCGCGGCCACCCAGAAGGCGGTCCAGGTGAAATAGAACGGAGCAAACAAACAGAGGGCATGGACGGCCAGTAATGTAGTCGCTGTGATTATGTCGTGCAAATTCCATGGTCTCCCCCAAAGTTGTACAAAGGGAGTCATAACAATACTCGCCATAAGGCCCCCCATTTATGGCTATCAGTTGCTGCACTATGTATGTTGATGAACTTAAGCTGTATCAGAAATACGTTGATAATGAGTTTGCAGGCCACTACATACATATATACATATATAGATATGAACCAGCTAACTGAGATAGTTTCGCCACCACTTAAGGAGAAAAAAACTTGATATAATTTCTACGTAGTGCAACTTTCAGCCACCATGAATCGTTTTAATTAATAAATTTCTACCTGTACCTCATATATTGAGTTGCTGAGCTACCTAGGTAGGTTGAGAGAAGTTAAAGTCATTAGCCTATTAATTTACTGATCAACAGGGCCGGCCTTGTGTCATAGGCGGTCTTCTGCCAAATTTTTTTGGCGGTCTTGGTACATATATATTATGTGTAAAAAAAAAAATTGTCAACAAACAATACATATAGCATTTTGAAGAAAATGAATTCATATTGTTCTAACTCTTAAAGTAAAAACAAAAAAATAAAACGAGAGAACAAAAATCTCATGTTAAACATATTTCTTAATAGATCTCCAGATCGTCTTATTTACTATTAGAACACGAAACGTCCAAATCTAAAATAATTTTTTTAAAAATCGTAGAAATAATCAATTATAAAAAAACACCCATGTTGGGGTTCAAACCCCTACACTACCCCAAACAACTTGTTTTTAATTACAAGCCTAACCAATTATGCTAGAGTAGTACTTGTATTTTATGTTTCTGTATTTTTAGTTAACTTAACTTTTAATTAATATTATATATAAAAAAAATTTGGCGGCCTCCGCCGATCGGCGGCCCTGTGTCGCCGCACGACTGGCACAGGCCAAAGACCGGCCCTGCTGATCAATGTAACTCTCTAATATAGCATGGCTCCACAACCTAATGGCACATTATAAGTAGTTTGACGAGTGCCAAGACACGCATGCAATAATACCCTACAAGAAACGTTAGTAGTATATGATAAGTACTAGGGATCGTTCTATCCGGGGATTAAGGGTACCTGACATGTAAAAGGTTAGAAACACACATATTCACATATTTACATAGCATAAAACGGATTGGGGATTTGGAAATAGAATCGGTAGCAAGGTTGCCCTATTGACCTAGACACGAATTTAAAGTCCTAAATTATTATTTACAAGTTTGGTCAACATCTTTCACACAACACATAGCACAAAAAAAAAATTCACAAGAACACACAAAAATAACATGCAAGACACACGGTAGCATTGTTCAAGTTTCCTAGACTCTACTCAATTCCAATTTTCAATTAGAGCACATCGGTCATGTAATCTTTACTAGACTTCTTAAGTATTTTAGAGAACACAATCGTAGAAACCTAAAATATTACTAATCATATTTGAAAACACAATCGTAGAAGACAAACACGAGAAGTAATTATGCACGAAAGTCTTAAATCGGAGACATGCTTCTAAGTATGGTGTCAACATCTTATTAACATGCAAGTTTCTATGAATCATGTTAACCCTTTTTAAACAACCTAGAATAAAGTTTACAATCGCATAACTCGATCCTAAGCAAATGGTGAATGAAATCGCAACCTACACAAGAGCCATGGCCGTGGCTTCATGTAAACCTTGATTTTTGTGCATGAATTCATGAAACTAATCGAATAAAAACCTAAAAATACAGGAACATGCTACTGCCCTATATCTAATGCACGAATTAATACATGTTATTGTTTGTAAAACTTGTTACATAAAATCCAATAGAAATCGAAAATCATGTTCATCATACAATACCAAACGAAAACTAAGTATTTTTATAACAACTAATGTGACTAAATAGAAAATAATACAAACCATGAGGAATTGATCACACTTTAGAAACCTTGAAGTGCTTCGGCGGTTGTGGTGGAGAGATTCGGCAGAAGTTTAGGGTGAGGGTACGGTTGTTATGGAAAGTGGTATAAATCGGGTTGGCTATGTATTTTTCTGTCTAGAACTATGGAGAGCTTTTGGTAGGGTTTCTGGCTAATACTTGTGCTTGGGATGTGACAAATTTTCTGTATGGAGGATGCATCTATATATAGGAGAGAGGCTGCAAGGGATTCGGCAGAAGCTTCCTTGTCCAACTCGACATAGAAAAGATTTCTTTGCTGGTTTTGGTTTCCTTTGTTCTTCTAAGATTCTCTTCTTCTTCTGCCGATTTCTTTATGGATCAGGGACTTCTTGGACTCCTTAATGGATCAACAACATTCACTTGATAGATAAAAGTCCAAAGGCTCGGCTGCAAGTTTCCCTAGATGGGCTAGGAACTCCTTCTCCTAGAACCGGCAATGCTTTCCTTTTCCTGCTCAGACTAGGGAACTTCTTCTTTTCATAATTTCCACTTCTTTTTGGCATGTCCGACTCCCATATGGTCCATGTAGTTCAGCAACTCTTATTTGATGAATTTAGAAACCATTTTGGTGCCCAATTATAAAAAGTCCCGAAAATAGGCAGTAGGTTCCTCTGTTTCGGCAGACTGGACCTTCATGTGTTGTGACTGACATAACTCTCTCCTCATGACAGCTTTTGATGCTATTCTAAGTTCTATAGACTCGTAGAGCTTTCCATGCATATATGGCTCACATCTTGTTTCCATGCATATATGGCTCACATCTTGGTTCCTTGTGAATCGTCCTGAAGAAATTCTGGAAGTGGGATGATGTGCCCAGAAAAATACTGGAACTTCTGGATTTTGCAATAAGCATTCACTTACAATTCCTGGCATCTTTTCTCTGTCCGATTGGTGTAACCCCTTCCATTGCTCAATCATCAACATGTCTACTGCTCATAAGAGAAGGAAAATTCATCAAAAGCAAAGTGGAACTTTTACAGAACCAACAAAACATTTTAGAATTCAAATCGGCTCTTGACAAATTTCTGCCTTTTTCTCTATACTTAGCACATTTTCATTGTAACTCTACCAAATATTCATAACTCTACATTATGACTCAATTCTACACAAACTAAGGTTAAGCAAAGCATAAATGTAGGCATAAACATATTAAAAACATAGCACTTTGTGTTCTTATCATTTTTTTCTTAATGTTTTCAGTTAATTATACGTACTAATATGGATTGTTTTCGATTATGACTGAACTTATGTACGTAGCTAGTCTCCTCTCCGCTACCCGCTTATTGCCTAACGTTGTTTAGAACATAAATCATTATAGCAATTCATTATTAGTCGGTTGATCTAACTTGAGCATGTTTAACTGTCAACAAATTCATTATGTTCTATTATACCCGATAATCAAGTTGAATTTATTTGTCGGTTAACACAGATGAGATTTTTTGTTTCGGCAGCAGTAGTACTTTAGGAACATCAAAAGTTGGTTGATCGAACATTTGAACCTGCTGCTAATGGAACAAAATTAATATTTTCAGCAGTCATGATGCATAGGAACATATATAAAAGGTCAATATCTATCGAAGTCATGACAAAATGTGAAGATAATTTTAGGTTCTAGTCTAGATCTCTTGTACATCAAAAGTGCAGATCGAGACTTTAATCTCTCTATAGAGGTGTTAGCACTTGCATCCAGTCCTCACACACGAGTACTATTCACGATTGTGTCTGTAAATTTAACTTCTTCATGAAATATTCTTTAGTACCCCATGTATATGACCGTCATTTACAAATTTGACGACAAATTTTGTTGTTATTGTGGTAAACAAAGTGATTGTTTGGATAATTGTAGTTCTATTAGTTGTAATTAATTCACCTACGACATATTTACGAGTTTATGAATAAATAGTTGTCGATGTGGTAAACTGATTTAATTATATGAAAATATATAAAACACATGTTGTAAATTTGTTGTTAATTTTGTAAATTTAGTGTAGAACAAAAAGTAAATTTTATTCAGTTAGTTGTAAATTAAGGATATGGTATACATTAAAGTACTGTAGACGATCCGCTTCTTCACTGCGTACATCCAACTTTAAACCGTAAACTCTAAATTCGGAACCATCTTTTTACTTCATTAAGATTCTCCTATTTTGTGTGCCATTTATTTTAGGGTGTTACTGTTTGTTTTTAGTCCAAGGCTATGGTTCTTTTCCCCAAGGGCTGACCGAGCTAGTATAGCTGCGGAGTACGCAGCCCTCAGTCTACCATGCATATATGTTTTAACATGTGAATCCTCAACTTGTACGTGCTTTAATTTTCTCCAATTCTATTTTCAGAAGGAGCACTGTTTCTGTTCAAACCCGTAGGCCTGACAGAAATACAATAATAACGATTAAGGGCTTGCTTACTAGGTGGAGCCGTTGGCCCTGGATACGCTTCCTCTGGTAGTACCAGTGGATCCTCTAGCGAGTCTCCTCCTGGCAAACTTGAACCTACTAACTATAGGGAATACCGGGCGGGCTGGTCTATTCCGCTCCGATACTTAAGTCAGTATAGATGTGGTAAACTGATAAATAGCCAACGAGAATAGTAGTTGAGGAATTGATTACTTTTAATCAGGTTGGTCGAGGCCTTTATATAGGCATCCAATAATGAGGGCTAGCCTTATTCTTCGATGTGGGACGCTTTCCCTCGGACTCGCCGCCGGGGCCCCTGGGCCACCATTTGGGCGAGCCGTCCTTCTCCGGTCATAAGTAGCCGCTGGGCAGTCTGGGCCACCGCTGGGCAAGCCCATGCTTTGTTTCTTGCTTCTTGGGCCGAGGCCTAGTATTTGGGTCTGTGGGCCTGAGTAGTCAGCCTGTGGCTACTGTCAACAAGCACCTTGTACTGGTTTAACAACGTAGGTGTCAACTTGATTTTGACACCTTTCTTCTTTTGTTTCTATCGGTAGAGTTCACATGGGATCTAATTAATTGTGTTGGAATAAAAACAACTTAATCAAGCTACGTAATGTGGAATACTGTTTTGCTGGTCCGCATAGATGTGAATCAAGTTAAAGTCATGAGAATAGGCTGCTGGTAAGGCATGGGGATCAACAAGTCAAGGTTAGAACGTGTAGAGATGGAGCATGATTGTTCATTCATGCATGTTGGTATAGCGCCTTGATTGATTGGCATGGTTTGGCCTCCAGTACTGCATCTGAGTTGGGCCATAATGTCTAAATGAATTAATTGATCCGTCCAACCATATTTGTTTATCAAAACATAAATAAAGGCGTACCTACACATAGACTACGGTCGGTTACAGCGCACCTCAAATTTTAAAAAAACTTGACTTTATAGTTATTTTTTAGTGTAGAAAATTGAATTTAGAAATTAGCACACCCCAAATTTTTATACGTAGCTCATATGTTAATTAAGAAAAAAATTCAGCACACCCCATTCCATAATCATACTTCCACCTTTGAACAAGATATACAAAATCAAAACGAGTGTTATAAAAAAAAAAAACAAGAAAATGAAATGTCTTTGTTTTTATTTTTTTTGTTAAGACAAACACGCATATATTGTAAAAATTAAGTAAAGAGCAATGCTAGGTGAACCTAAAGTCCATCTTATGTATCAGCCTATATGGCACAACCACGTTATTTAATGAAACACTCTGATTGGGTGGTGACATCTTAGATACTGACATCTACTACTATTTCATGTTCACCTGCATGCCCAGATCATTGACGGCTTAATTTGGAAATATATTAACTTGCACATATATATATATACATATATAAACCCCGGCCATGTCATGAGCTCTTGTTCTCATATATGAATATATAAACCCCGGCCATGCCATGAGCTCTTGTTCTCATATATGAATATATAAACCCCGGCCATGCCATGAGCTCTTGTTCTCAGTAAAGATGATCGAGCTCTTGCTTTCTTTGTTTGATTGTTGTTGCTGTCTTTGTTTTTTCTTCTTTTGTTAGTCATTTGTATGATTTCAGGTTATTCATTTGTAAAGACAATTTCAAATGAAGACCTAATTAAAGAAACTGTATAGTATTGTCACAGCGACCGGTCGTTCGTGATGCAGACTAGATCTATAGAAAGAGAAAGCTCCTTGGTTCAAACAAGGATAGATGGAGTCATGGAGACAAATTTCTTGAAATGAAAGGGCTTGAACCTTTGTGTCATATACAGTTCATCACCATTCCATACTATCACACACATCCTCTACTAACATAATGATGATACAGTAGAATCTCGATAAAATAATACTTGATTAATTAATAATTTTACAAAAAATAATAATTTTTACCGGTCCCGACTCGGAACCAACGTACTAAATTAATATTTTATTAAATTTATAAGATAGTAGAAATTAGAGAGTTCACATAGACCCTAATAAATATATAAATTAATACTCGCTTATTATATATAAATAATTTTACATTTATTAGGACTTCATAAAAAAAATGACTCAATTGTTACTTGTTTCCTCTTGAAAATAATGTCACTTTAAACAACATGATATGTCAAATAATATAGTACGTACATCGAATAAAATAATACATTTAATAATGTACACATAATAAATTAAATAATGTAATACGTCAAACGTACAATAATATATACGAAATTAAGATACAACTTTATTCTGAAAAATTGAAAAATGTTCAAGGAAGGTTAATTCCGTAACTTCCGTAATGTGTCTTGTCCTAATAAGGCTAGTTATCTAGATTCTTTAGTAGATAGGAAATCCCTGATTACTAGGAAAACTTGATATAATGTCTATATAAAAGCCTACTTATCAATCAATAAAGCTACGCTTTTCGTATCATTTAATTTCTCCTAGAACACGTTATCAACGCGTTGCTCTAGCCTCCCGTCTAATAGTCCTAAAAACCCTGTTTCTGAAAAAAAATATCCCTAACTATAGCCCCACCGTCGGCCGCTGTCCTCCGTCCAGGCACCGTCGGTCTCTTCCCGGTAGCACCTGCGCTGCCGCCAGCCCGCAAGTCCCCCGACTCCAGCCCCTTGCCCGCTCGGCAGCAGCCTTCTCGCTGCGTAATCTTGCTCGGCAACCTTCCTGTCTACTCGGCAGCTTCCTGCGTGCAGCAGCCTTCCCGCTCGGCAGCCCCTCTTATATATCCTGCCGAGCTGCTCCCACGCCTCTCTCGACAGTCTTCTTCTTCTCGGTCAAGATTGCACGCAAGCCTAGCAAGCGGCCTTCGAAGCATTCTTAGTTGCTTAAAAGAAATCAAGAAAAGTCAAAGAAAACAAGGTTCCCCAAAAGTCAATTTTCTTTCGATCAAGCTTCAATTAACGAGGAAATTTTTTTATAAAAGTTCCCGCTTTCCGAACTTTCAATTCTTGGGATTTTGTCTTTCATCCGGGACCTTTTCGTGTCCCTGCTACCTCATCCCGATTCTTACGCTTCTCGGGACGGCATACGGGGGGTTGATTGCCCCGGTGCCAACGTTTTTTGGGGTAACTGTGATTTTACCGGCCACTGTTATGCTTGTGACTGTGATGTCACTGTGAACCATAACGTATCTTTTTCAAAAGAAAATAAAGTGAAGATATCAATTCTGACTTGAAGTCACGTTTTTATCGATTTATGTGACTGTTTCTGTTCAAACCCGTAGGCCTGACAGAGACTGGTGGATCTTGGTGTGTTTCCTTCCTGCAAATCCTGCTTACTAAGGGGAATACCGGGCGGGCCGGTCTTCTCCTCTCCGATGCTTAAGTCAGTACCGTTGGTATAAATGGATAACTTAAGCGAGAATAATAAGTAGTTGGGGAGTTGGTTACCTATTAATGAGGGTGGTTGAGGCCCTTATATAGGTTGTCGAGCGTGAGGTCTGGTCTTACTCTTTGATGTGGGACTAATCCCCTTCTGTTCGTACATAAGGGCGGCTTCGGTGGTCTGTTCGGCAGGCTGGCACCTCCGGCTCCCGGGCCCCTGGCCATAAGGTAGGCTGCTGGGCCTCGGGTCCGGGTGCTAACGGTCCTGCCCCGGGCGTAGCGGCTGCGGGTCTGTGGGCCTGGGTAGCCCCTCTGTGGCTACTGTCAACAGTGACCATAATATATTTTGGCACTGTTCTAAAAGAAAGAAAGAAAAATCAAACTTGATTAGTATGCGAAATACTAACGTCTCCCTAATTGTGTTTTGTAGATGGCTGACACTCAGCGTCCAGAATTCGACATCTTGGATGTCCAAGGCAAGGAATACAAATGGTGGGTCTCAGATGTAGAGAACACCTTCATTAGCAAAAGATTTACGGCCACCATAGTCCCTCCAGAGGATGCAAATATGCAAGCTTCTCCTGAACAGAAAGCTCAAGCCCTGATGTTTCTCAGGCGCCATATCCATCCAACGCTTAAGAAGTAATATCTGAGGAAAACCGATCCCAAAGAGCTATGGGACATCCTCAAAGACCGCTTCGACAATGTGCATGACGCACAGCTCCCTGACCTAATGTCAGATTGGGAGCAAATCCGCTTATTGGATTTTGATTTTGTCCAGGAATACCATCAGACTATGATGAACTTACAGTCCGATTTGAGCTTTTGTGGGGAAAACCGACCACGACATGATGGAGAAGACTTTCACGACGTTTCCAGAATATGCGTCCATGTTGTTGCATTATTAGTACCATGATCTCCGTGAGAAAGGCAACATTAAGACCTTCAGTGACTTGATGAATGTGCTCTAAAAAAAGGAGAGGTACCATGAGTTGATCCTTACTACAAACAAGAGGCCTAGAGGTCCGAAATTCATTGCAGAATCTCACCAAGCCCGTGGTAAACCTCCAAAACATAAGAGTCAACCTCGTGAACATCAAGCACCACCACCACGTGCACCAAGAGCTACACGTAGTGGCCGAGGAGGATGGGGAGGCGCCGGCCCTAGCCCAGAACCTCTCTTGGAAACGGGACCACCGCAGCGCCGCCGCTCCTAGAGGGGGGAACCGATTCAATTCCGGCCCCAAGCGTGGTGGCCACGCCTCAAGCTCTGCTTCGGCTCTTTGCTTCAAATGCGGCTCCAAGAATCATCTTCAACGTAATTGCACTGCAAGTAGAGATGTCCAAGCTGCCTACAAGCAATACATGAATTAAGAAACGAACTATGCAGGAGACTTTGAGGAAGAAGATGACGATGATGAAGATACCAACCTCACCTTCGATGACTTCCAACCTACTAAGAAGCGTAGGACTAACGAGTATGATACTCCAGATTATAAATAAGTATTTGACTTGTTAGGTCATGAGATGCATGTTCAAGTTTGATTTTACGTTATTTTTGGTTTGTTTTAGTCAAAGTTCACGACTTTGTTTGATAAGTCGTTTTATTTAGAACATGCTTGATGTACTTTTGAGTTGTCATCAATAAAATTTCTCTTATTCAATGAAAAATTCGAGATTACACATCCCTATGAAAGCATCAAACTTTCAATGCCATAATTATTTTGAGTTCACCACGATTTTAGTGATGTTAACTCATATCTGAACAAGGAAATCTCACTAAACTTCTTATGCATGCACAATCTTATGGAAAGGAATTCCATGTACATCGATGATGCATTCGCCTAAGCCGTTGCTCAAGAAATTATTGACGACGACGATATGTAACCCCGCACTGTTGATGAGTGTCAACGAATGGCGGATTGGCCGAAGTGGGAAGAAGCAATCTAGGCTGAATTCGACTCTCTAAAGAAAATGCAAGTTTTCAGACCGGTTGTGCCTACACCGCCGAATGTGAAGGCTGTTGGACAAAAATGGGTCGTTGTCAGAAAGCGCAAAGAGAATGGTGACCACCTTAAGATGTGGTACAAATGTCAGGACCCGCCCCGGATTTCAGGGTCTGCGGGGACCACCTTAAGACTAACTCTATCGATAAATCGATAAAGTCAATCTTAGGGTGGACAACCCTAAGACCTGCAACAACCAAAAACACTTCTAAATCTAGTTCCATCCTCAACACCTGGAGCCACCTGCTCTCCAAATCACAACAACCGCCACAAAAAAAATACAAAATCTAACACGACTGGCTCACAGGTAATCAGAGCAATCTAATACAATGAACTAGAACTACAAATAGAATTAGAACAAGAAATATAAGAATAAGGGATCATAAATCCCACCGAGCAGAAGCGACAACGATGATGACTATGCCTCGACTCCGAGTACTCTTGACCTCTGACCACTACTCTGCACACTGGGCGATTTAAACCGAAGGGCCCAGGGGAAAGTAATTTAAAAACGACGTTACAGTGAGTGGATAAAAACAAAATCGAATAACAAGTATTATATTACTTTCTCAATATTTTATAATTAAAAACCATGATGCATGCATTTTTATAAAACGTCCCACGTTTCAGAAAAATCATAATAATTAATCAGCTCCGCTAATATCTCAAATAACAAATAATATTTTTCAAGATATAAATTTTCGAAAACCAAAAGATGAATAGCTGGGCCAATTCCATCGGTACATTTCCAAATATTTTCATAATAAAATCCAGCCCCACTGGTTCGGGAATTTATTAAATAAATGAAAGTCTCATAAGAGAAAATATTCCCAAAAACAAAAATAAAGACAAAGTCAATCTCATTGGCCCAACAAACGAAACAATGGGGAAGTGGTTACACCATCAACAGGAGCCTCTCACTTTCAGGCTCGGGTTGGAACCTCCCAGGGCTTCTGATCCAGCGTGGACAAATATGACGATCTAAGCCCTTCAGGCTAAAGGTCGGAACCTCTCAAGCTACTAAACCAACGTCCCACGCTAAGGCTAGCTAGCAAATATGACGACCCAAATACATGGTGTAAAAACAAATCAAATTAAATCTGAAAACACGCTTCCCCCATTTAATCCACAATCTGTACGGTTCTCGACCGTACATATGAGGCTTATAAACATAATGAATTAAAACAGTAGCCTCGAAGTAAAAACATAACTGACATATCTTACATGCCGTAAAATCACAATTTATGAAATCATAAAATCCCCGGAAATCTCATTTCCGGTCTTTTAAATATAAATATATTTAGAATGCTCAAATATGATTTTATCAAACCATACTATTTCCGGAAATCTCATTTCCGATTAAAATTACGTAATATTCAAAATAGTGGTAAACATATACCCCAAACTCATATTTTCCTTTAAATATTAAATGCTCAAATATCAAAATCATATATCTCGATAATTCATATCAAACTCAAGAACTCAACAGCGGCCGACACGGCGGCGCAAATCTCTAAATCTCTAATTTCTCAAAAACTCAACCAATCCAACCTCAACTTATACTCAATTGACTCCAATCATCGTCCTAAATCCGAATTCAACCTCCAAATTCACCAAAAACATCAATTACACAACCTCCACCGAAATCCTAAAAACCCTAGAATTTTGAATTCAAAATTCTCCTTACCTGGTGTAAATTGGTTAAATTCCTTCTATGGAAGGATTGCACGGGCTGAAACCTTCGATTCCCGACTGGAATCGAGTCGAATAGTGGCCGGAGGAGGGAGTTTCGAATCTTCGGTGGCGGGTGTTCTTGGGCGTCGCACGGCCGAACGGCGGCGAATCACGCTGCACCGCTGCCACAGACACGAAGAGGAGGCCGAGCCGGTTCGAACGCGACAGATGCGGCGGTCCAGTTCGGCCGGACGGCAGAGAATCGGGCGGAGGTCGGGCCGAGTCGAGGGAGAGGAGAGAGAAAGAAGAAAAGAAGAAAAGAAGAAAAGAAGAAAAGAAAGAAAAGGAAAAAGAAAAAGAAAATGGGGGATTTCCCTTTCGGGAAATTTTTCCTCCCGGCTATTTATACTCGTCCAAAATCGGACAATTTCTGATTTTACATCGTAACTTTTTCGTGCGAACTCTAAATTGAGTATGCTACGTGTCCACGAACTCGTTTCAACGTCTTCTACCTCGTCATGAACTAAAATCCTCAGTCGGGTCAACTTATTTAAAAATCAACCTTTAGAACTTTCGAATCGTAAAAATAATTCCCGAGGAGTAAAAGTAAAAGTACAACAGTTAAAAGTAATTCGAGGTTCGGGGTGTGACAACACACGGTTGAGCGATTACTTGATTAGGAAAGAATACAAGAATGATGAGTTGTACCCTTGTGTGTTCATAAAGAGAACAAGTTCAGGATTTGCCATAGTCGCCGTCTATGTTGATGATATGAACATCATTGGAACTCTAGATGAGATCAATGAGACCGCGAACTACTTGAAATCTAAATTCGAGATGAAAGATCTGGGAAGGACTCGGTTTTGCCTAGGCTTAGAACTAGAGCACCAAAGTGGTGGAATATTTGTACACCAATCTGCATATGTTCGAAAGATGTTCAGGCGATTTAACATGGACAAAGTTATGCATCCTACAGGCACTCCCATGGTCGTTAGAAGTTTGGATATCAACAAAGATCCCTTTCGTCCGAAAGAAGATGACGAAGAGGTCTTAGGAGCTGAATATCCGTATCTCAGTGAAATTGGAGTTTGTTATACCTAGCTCAGTGTACTAGACCAGACATTGCTTTCTCGGTGAACTTATTACCTAGATTTAGCGCGGCGCCAACACAACGTCATTGGGTTGGAATCAAGAACATCTTCTGATACCTGAAAAGGACCCTAGACATGGGCTTGTACTATAGATACACTCATCATGGCTCGGTTTCAAGCCGACCACTTGCATCCAAGTAGCCCGGCCTCAGCTCGGCTCCGTGCCACACAGCCGCCGTTCCTACTGCCGGCCTCGCACCGCACCACGGCCACTCCCGGCCTCGGTCCCGTTGCACGTCGTGTTGCCGCCGATCATGCCACTGTACCCGACATCGAGGATGCCAAAGCGTGGTCTCGGTACGGCTTCAACACTACCCCCTCCTACCAAGACACACCGAATGACGTGATGGTAGGATTCGTTGATGCTGGATATTTGTCAGATCCACACAAAGGACGTTCCCAAACCGGTTATGCTTTTACCATTGGGAATACGTTGATATCTTGGAGATTAATCAAGCATGTCATGACCAACCCCGGATTTTTACCTTAAATCCGGATCCAACCAATTCTCTTACTGATATTTTGACGTAGAAACATCTTTTAACCAACTTTTACCTTTTTACAGAAAGTTCACAGTAAAATTTAACGGTCAACAGTAATTATAAAAGTCAAATTACTATTTACTATCCACTTTACTGTTTTACCCTTTTACTGTTTACCCTTTTACTTTTACTGTTTACCACTTACTGAAATACTGTTGTACTGTTTACTATTTATCATTTACTATTGAACCTTTTACCCTTCCTTTTTACCCCTCCGCCCTCTGCCGATAGCAGCAGCGCCGCCGGCAGCTCCGCCACAGAGGCAAAACCACCTCAAATTCAATCAAACAAAGTCGCCACCATCCCAGGGTCTCATCCCCGTCGCTTCCCGCCGCCAAAACCCCACGCAGCTGCTGCGAACGGCGGCCGACACGGCGGCAGAAACTCCAAATCTGTAATTTCATTAAATTTCCAACAATCGAACTTCAAATCACACCTAATCGACTCAAAAATACGTCTTGAGCATGAATTTAATCTCTAATTAGACAATTTCATCGTTTCAATCGCCTCCACCGAAATTCCCAAAACCCTAGAATTTTGAATTCAAAATTCTTCTTGCCTGGGCTGAATCGGTTCAATTCCTTCCATGGAATTGACGTGCAGGAAGCTCTAGTTCGATTGAGTCGAACCTCCTCGCTCTTCGCACGGCGAAACAGTGGTGTTTCACGTCGTGCCGCTGCCACAGACGAGTAGAGGAAGAGGAGGCGGTTCGAATGTGACCGGTGGCACGCCCAGCGGTAGCCAGACGACTGAGAATCGAGGGCGGCGACCCTTGTCCCCTCCTCCCGGGGTCGCGCGCAGAGAGAGAGAAAAGCCGAACAGAAAATAAAAAGGAAAAGAATATTCCCCATGTTTCTAGAATATTCAGCCCCCGACTATTTATCCTCGACTAAAACCAGAAAATTACCGATTTTAGATCATAACTTTTTCATACGAATTCCGAATTATACCTGCTACGTGTCAACGAACTCGTTTTAACGTCCTCTATCTTGTCCAGAAATAAAATTCTCTGTCGGGTCAACTTATAAAAATTCTACCTTTGAAACCTCCGAATCGTAAAACAAATTTCCGAAACGTCAAAATTAAAGTAAAACTTTTAGGGGGGTAATTTAAGGTTCGGGTCGTTACAAAGCAAATTCTTGTTGCTACCTCCTCGAACTATGCTGAGATCATTGCACTACATGAAGCAGTCAAAGAGTGTGTTTGGCTTCGCTTAGTTATATCTTACATTCGAGAGTCTAGTGGACTTGAGTCTACTACGATGGGACTAACTTGCATATATGAAAATAATGCAGCATGCATTGAGCACGGAGATGAAGTTGGGATACATCAAGGGTGAGAACACTAAACATATTTCGCCTAAGTTCTTCTACAATCAGCAGTAGCAAGAGACTTTGAATATCTAAGTGATGCTAGTCAGCTCAGAAGATAATGCAGCTGATCTGTTCACCAAGTCTCTACCCAAAGCTACATTCGTGAAGCATGTAAAGTGCATTGCTGGTATGTGTCACTTATCCGAACTCAAAGACTGATTTATTCATCAGGGGGAGTTCTCGTCTAGACTTCAGGGGGAGTCTAGCTATGCATGTCTCATGCACTTGTAGTTGGTGCGTTGTACTCTTTTTTCTTAGACCATGCTTTTATTTTGCCCAAGAGGTTTTTGTTTGCTGGCAAAGGTTTTAACGAGGCAACAACTTATGCACCATTAGGCACGCGACACAAGGGGGAGTGTTCAAGGAATGTTAATTCTGTAACTTCAGTAATGTGTCTTGTCCTAATAAGGCTAGTTATCTAGATTCTTTAGTAGATAGGGAATCCCTGATTACCAGGGATACTTGATGTAATGCCTATATAAAGGTCTTCTTATCAATCAATAAAGCTACGTTTTTCCTATCATTTTATTTCTCCTAGAACAATATAATTTGATAAATTAATAAGTATTAATTTATCAATAAATTAAATAAGTTATTAATTTATCGATATATTAATAACTCGCTAAATTAATAATTTTTGTCGGTCCCGAAATTATTAATTTATCGAGGTTCTACTTGTATATCGGGCATAGTGTTCAATTAATTCAGTATTTCTTGATGGCTTTGCAACGCTTCTGATATTAAGTAATTTAGTAGGAATTTTGACGTACAACTTGGCCCTCATGGAAATGCACTGTTTCTTTTTTGCATCGCAAAGGGTATCCCAAAAGCTTCCTAGGCCCAAAGACTAATCCCTCGGGGGAGGTCATCCTACGGGGGTATTGCAGCCCCTCCCTGGACACTTTGCTTTCATGGAGGATCGAACTCCCGACCTGGAGTGGTTACCAGTATGGGGTGTCCGGCCACTACACTATCCTTAGTGGTTAAAAAGCACTGTTTCTTTGATTTCCTACTACCTTCAATTATTTCTCAAAAAAGTAATTCTTACATAATTAGAGTGGCCATATTGCGATCCATATCGAAGGATTTGCGTAAATGGAAAGTCACTTAATTCATGGGGATCAAAAGAGATCGAGGAGAAACTTATTTTATTTTTTAATTTTATTTTATCAAAAGATGGAGAAAACTTCTCAGCTTCAAAAAGATAGTGCTTAGGAAGAGAAATATTTTCACCAAAAAGCCAGTAATAGAAGGAAGAAAAATACTTTGAAGGGTTTGTAAAATGAAGACGGCCGGTATGTTGTGTGATGATGAGAATGAGATAGAAGCAATTATCCTGAGGTATTACAGTTGGTTAGCAGAGTCATTTCAGTTGAAGAGAGCATGCATTTAAATAAAGAGATTACAGAGGAAGAGGTGTTTAGGGCTTTGAAACAAATGCCCCCGAGCAAGGCTCCGGGGCCGGATGGATTCTCTCCTATCGTTTGGATATCGTTGGTTTGGATGTGGTCGCTGCGATCCGACAATTTGTCAACTCGAATGGGCTATTAATAGAGGTGAACCAAACTTGGGTGACTTTGATTCCAAAGGTGAAAACTCCAGAGCATGTACAACAGCTACGCCCCATCTCTGTGCGTAATGTTATATATGTAGAATATTTTAAAATATTTACTTTCTTTGTATGTATAGGTAAAATAATTAGTGTAATCGTATAATATATTTTTCTTATAGATATAGATTTGTATCTCTATATATACATCCTCTATGGAGAAAAATATATTATCAAAATATTAAACTCAAATCATATTCTTATTTTCTAATTGGCATTAGAGCCACTCCAAAGTAAATCACAAGCTCTACATAAATTTCTGCTGCAAACTACCACCCAAATGTACAAACACAAACACAAACACAAACAAAACACAAACACCAAAACCCAAACAGCAAACACAAACCGACCCGATTAGCAAACACAAACCAAAAAAAAAAAAGGGGAAGAAAAAAGTGAGGAGCCATCAGATCTTGTCGGCAAGAGAAAAAGCAAAAAAGCAAGAAGTAATCATCACACCATCACATGCATCTGCCAAGCTCAGCCGTGCCGAGCCACGCTGCCAGCCGAGCTGATCCTCCCTCTCTCTGCTTTTGTCTCTGCTACACAGCAGGACTTGTCCTTTTGTCTCTGCAGCAGGACTTCTCTGACGCCGTGGACCCCAGCCAGCAAACATCACAAGCAACAGCCCACGTGCAAGTTTCCTAGAGCAACAGAGCCTATTTATTTTTTCACACAAATCACATATAATGGAACACCATATCTACCATACCGATTATTGCACACCACATTCATATGTCAACACAATGTGCTCGCTCTGTGGATATTTCAGTCATAGCAAACAACGGTGTTTTGAAGTAATTAGATATCCGGATTGGTGAGATTTGACCAAAAGACCTCGCAAGATCCGAGCAGAAGCAGTCGTGCCTACTACAGAGGAAGAGCATTCATCTCATGCCTCCACTAATGTAGCACAGTCAAGTGTGAACTGTCAAACTATTTTGAATAATACTTGGATCATTGATACAGGGGCATCGGACCACATGACAAATGATCTCAGTCTCTTGACCAGAGTTAAACCTTCCTCTCAAAATGTTGTGTCTACCGCTGATGGTACCCCAACTCCAGTTATTGGAGAAGGTTCTGTCGTCTTATCTGATACCTTAACCCTTGAATTTGTCTTGGTTGTTCCATCACTAGCATATAATCTCTTGTCCGTTGGTCAGATCATTCTAGCTCTTGCATGTATTGTTGCCTTCTATCCATCATTTTGTGTGTTTCAAGACATTCTGACCTGGCAGATCCTTGGTTATGGTTACGAAAAGGGAAATTATACTATCTGGATCTAACAGAGACTGGAGAAAAACATAAACATCTTTTGGGGCAAGCTAATCAGGTTCATGGAGTCGTGAGTGGTCGAGAAGCTGTGTGGTTTTGGCATCGTCGTCTATGCCACCTCAACTTCCATTATCTCAAGAAGCTACAACCCCAGTTTTTTTTCTGGTGTCAACGCCTCAGATTTCCATTGTGACACTTGTGAACTGTCCAAGAGTCACCGTGTTTCTTATTCACCAAGTCTTCACAAAAGTCCGGTCCCTTTTATGAAGATCCACTCCGATGTCTGGGGCCCTGCAAAAATCCCTTCACTATGTGGCGCTCGTTATTTCGTTACTTTTATTGATGACTGCACCTGAATGACTTGAGTATCTCTTAAAGAACAAAAGCGACGTATGTTCCAGATTCAAAGAGTTTCACAAGATGGTATCTACACAATATCAACAGACTATTCGTGTCTTCCAATCTAATAATGGTGGAGAATATGTTAATAGCCCTATGCACGAATTTACTCAATCTCATGGAATTCGACATCAAATTTCAAATTCTTATACTCCTCAGCAGAATGGATTGGCCAAACGGAAAAACCGACAATTGCTTGAAGTTGTTCGTGCCTCATTATTTTGCATGAATGTGCCTCGTGAGTACTGGGGAGAAGCTGTGAAATCTTATGCCTATCTCATTAATCGTACTCCTTCTCGAGTGATTGAGTTTCAAAACCCTCAACAACAACTTCACAAGCTTCTTTCAGCACCATCTATGCCTAATTTGGAACCTCGTGTATTTAGCTGCACAGTGTATGTTCATATTCCCAAACCTCAACGAAGTAAGCTATCATCGTGCAAGAAAGTGTATTTTTGTGGGCTACGCAGAATTTCAGAAGGGGTATAGATGTTATGAACCTGATACTAACACAATATATACTTCACTTGACGTTTCTTTTCAGGAATCTGAGTCTTATTTCTCAAGAGGAGTTTCAGATAATTCCCTTCAGGGGGATAGAGCTTGTGAAGGAAATTCACAATTCTTGTTTGATTTAGAAGAATTTGAGCAATTAGAAGCACTGGAGTCAAAATTTCCGTCCTTTAAAAGAACCAAGCCAAGCCTCTCTTCCAGAAGAGCCAAGCCAAGCCGAAAAAGAAAAAGAGAGTGAAGTGTCTGACAAGCCGAGCCATGAGCCGAGCCAAGCCTCCTCTGATCTTACACTACAGTCCACTGTTGTGTCTCCAGAACAAGGTGCACACATTGGCCCACTACCAGACCCACAAATTTTTGAAGGCAGATTAGTTTCTTCATCAAGTATTTATCCAGGTTCCAGTATTTTTCCCAAACTAAAGAATCAACTGCGAATACTCCTATTCAGGTATCTTTAAATTCAATAAACCATCTGAGGGAAATTATATTGAACCTAGGAAATCACAGAGAGTTACCAAGGGTATTCCTAAGAAACACTATGAATTAGATGTTAAAGTTATAGCAAAATATCGTATAGCTAATTATATGTCTAATCATAGGTTGTCTGGGTCACATGCACTTGCTGTTGATCAATTATCTTCTGTATCTATTCCAAGTAGTGTACAAGATGCATTAGCAGATCCCAAGTGGAAACAAGCGATGAACGAAGAACTTGAAGCCTTGCAGAAAAACTCAACTTGGGATACTGTGACAATGCCACCTGGAAAGAAGACTGTTGGGTGTCGTTGGGTGTATACAGTGAAACTCAAAGCAGATGGGAGTATTGACAGATATAAAGCTAGATTGGTTGCCAAACGATACACTCAACGTTATAGAATTGATTATGAAGAGACATTTGCACCTGTAGCGAAGATCAACACTGTCTGAATATTGATCTCACTAGCAGCAACTAGAGATTGGCCTCTTCGCCAATTTGATGTGAAGAATGCATTCCTCAATGGAAATCTAGAAGAAGAAGTTTATATGGATGTACCACCAGGAGTCAAAAATAAGCTTTGCGATGCAGGCAAGGTTTGCAAATTGAAGAAGTCATTAGATGGCTTAAAGCAATCACTCAGAGCTTGGTTTGGAAGATTTTCCAAATCAATGAAGGCGTTCGGTTACAGACAGAGAAACTCAGATCATACTTTGTTCATTAAGCATAGTCAGGGTAAGATTACTGCCCTGATAGTATATGTTGATGATATGATTGTCACAAGTGATGACCCGAAAGAGAAGGAGGCCTACAAAAATATTTTTCGAAAGAGTTTGAGATGAAAGACCTTGGACAATTGAAAAACTTTCTTGGTATTGAAGTTGCGAGATCTAAGAAACGAATTTCTTTATCACGAGTAAGTATGTACTCGACTTGTTAGCTGAGACAAGGATGCTTGATTGTAAACCAGTTGAGACACCCGATTGAGATGAATCACAACCTCGCCATCTATCCGAATCAGTTTCTAACAGATAAAAGAATTAGGTACCAACGTCTAGTAGGGAAACTCATTTATCTTTCTCATACTAGACCTGATATTGCTTATGTTGTGAGTGTAGTTAGCCAATTTATGCATTGTCCCAGTGAAGAGCATATAGATGCAGTATATCGTATTCTGAAGTATCTCAAGAAGGCACCTAGAAAAAGTTTATTGTTTGAAAAGAAGACTGAATTAGAAGTCATGGGATACACAGATGTTGATTGCGCAGGTGATAAGACTGATAGAAGATCTACATCTGGATACTTCACCTTTGTTGGAGGAAATCTAGTGACTTGGCGTAGTAAGAAACAAAAAGTTGTTGCTAGATCAAGTGCAGAAGCAGAATTTTGAGGTATGGCACATGGCGTATGTGAATTGTTATGGATCTGAAATGTGTTAAAGAGCTTAGGTGTCAAACTTAAGAAGTCTATGAACTTGCATTGTGATAATACGTCAGCAATTGAAATTGCTCATAATCCGGTTCAGCATGATCGAACTAAGCATGTGGAGGTGGATCAATTCTTTATCAAGGAGAACTTAGACAGAAAAATCATTTGATTCCCTTTCGTATATACAGAAGACCAGTTGGCAGATGTTCTTACAAAAGGAGTGTCAATGAAAGTATTTGATGACTCAATTGACAAGTTGGTCACGATTGACATCTATGCGCCAACTTGAGGGGAAGTGTAGAATATTCTAGGATATTTACTTTCCTTGTATGTATAGGTAAAATAATTAGTGTAATCGTAGAATATATTTTCCTTGTAGATGTAGGTTTGTATCCCTATATATACCTCCTCTATGAAGAAGAATATATCATCAAAATATTAAACCCAAATCATATTCTTATTTTCTACTATATACAAGCTAGCATCGAAGGTTTTAGCGAATCGAGTTGAGCATTAGCTGGATGGAATCATCTCTCAACAACAAAGTGTTTTTGTCCCGGGTAGGTTAATATCAGATAATTCTCTACTAGCTTTTGAAATATCCCATTGCATGAAACGAAGGAGAAGAGGGAAGGAGGGATTATGTGCGCTCAAGCTTGACATGAGTATGGTGTATGATAGAGTTGAATGATGTTTCTTGGAGAAAATCTTGCATAAACTAGGATTTGAAGGAAATTGGGTTCGTTGGGTGATAGCTTGTATGAGAACGCTGACCTATAAGTTCTAGATATGTGGAGAGCCTAGTGAGACTATTGTTCCTACTAGAGGGCTGAGACAGGGTGATTCCATATCACCTTATCTTTTCCTTCTTTGTTGCGAGGTACTATCGCAGATGATTGTGGCAGCTAAGAAGAATGGAGGCTTTTAAAATCTGCTCTACGGCCCCGATCATTAATCACTTTTTCTTTACCGATGACTCTTCCATTATCTCAAAGGCAGAACAAGGAGATATGGAGTGCACACTCATGAGATATATTTTTTGGCGCAATGAAAGATTGACAAGTCAGCAAATTAATTATGAGGAAAGCTGCATATCATTCAGTAAGAATGTGCCAGGTGGAAGCAAGATGAGTTGGCTGTTATTCCAAACATGAGAAATACCTAGGTCTGCCAGCTCAGCTCAGCAACACGAAAGATGAAGCTTTCAGATATTTGATTGATCGAGTTAGGAAAAGAATAGGTGGCTGGCGGGACAAAACCCTCAGCACGGCCGGAAAAGAGGTCATCATTAAATCTGTCGTCCAATCCATTTCTACGCATGTGCAAGGAGATACATCGTTTAATGGCAAGATTCTGGTGGAATGAGTTTGGTGATGATAGAAAGATACATTAGGTGGCTTGGGAGAAGCGATGTAATCCGAAAAAAGATGGAGGCTTGGGATTTAGTGATATAAGGATTTTCAACAGGCTCTCTTAGCCAAACAAGGATGACGCCTAATTCAGAGACCAAACTCCCTCCTATATAGAGTGCTGCAGCAAAAGTATTTACGTGATGTTGACTTTATGCATGTTGAGGTTCACAAAGGATGCTCTTTCTCTTGGAGAAGTATTATAAAAGGGCAGGGCCTTCTCGGGAAGGATGTGAGGTCTCAAATTGGGAATGGGAAAGATTTTTTGGTGTGAGAAGATCCGTGGCTCCCTATGCCCTATAATTTCTGGCGTTTCAGTATTCCTATGGAAGGGACTAAGGAGCTCCATGTCAGTGATCTTATAGATAGAGGAACATGAGGATGGCAGGAATGGCTTTTAACTGAGATATTTACACCCATGGAGGTTGACACTAGCTTTAAATTCCCTGTGAGTATCAATGGTGGTAAAGATTGTCTAGTCTGGCATTATGATCGAAAGGGTGTGTACAAGAAGACTACAAGGTGAAAAATGGGTACCACACTAGTCGTGTATTGGAAGGTATGGGGAGGAGTGCATCTGGATCAAATTCCGGAGTGGAGTTGTGGAAGAAGCTATGGCATTTTGACGTACCACCAAAGGTGCGTATTGTCACGACCCGCAAGGCAAGGGGCCATGCTGGGGTCGTGCCTCGCCAGGCCAAGGGCCTTAGGCAGCGTCGTGCCAAGCCGAAGTGAGTGTCCGAAGACAGCATGCGGGGGCAGCTCGAGGACAAAGGCTGGCAACGTTGCGAGCACACGACGAGGGCGTCGCGTGCATACCCGCGGTAGTCTGCCACGACCCGCGAGGCTCCTTGAGCAGCATGTGGAGCATGCATGCCTCAAGGAAGGATCCGGAGAAGGGCCAAGGGTCCTAGGACGGTCTGGAGAGTCGCGGAAGTGTCCACATGACTCTAGAAGGTTCCGGACGTGTCCGGGTATCTCCGGAGCGCAGCGCAGTGCACCAAGGGGGAGTGCAGCGCAGCGCAGCACAGTCGGGGACTGTGCAGCACCGTGCGAGGTGGTGCAGCATCAGGCAGGGCCGAGCAGCACCATGCACGGAAACCAGGGGCAGAGCAGCATGGCGCACGGCTGCGCAGGGCTGTGCGAGGCAGCGCCGCATGGCGGAGGGCCATGCGAGGACGCGCAGCATGGCGGAGGACCATGCATGGCAGCGCCGGGCAGTGCAAGGCCCGCAGCGCAGCACAGGGCAATGCCGGGACGTGCGCAGGGCGTCGCAGCGGCCGAGCAGGGCATTGCAGGGGCCGGCAGCACTGTGCAGACCAGTGCAGCCGTGGGCAGGCATCGGGGCGGCAGCACAGGATGAGTGTCGCAAGGTGCCAAAATCGGGAAGGTTCCGGAGAGGACCTCGACGTATCTAGACCTTTCTAGGATACGTTTGTACATACTTAGGTGTCTCTAGGTGTGTATAGAAGAGTCTAGAAACGGAGTGCAGCTAGAAAATTCTAGGGCATTCTCGGAGAGGTGGGCTGCCTCTATATATAGGCTGCCGGGGCGACATTCGCTAGGCACGAGGGAAACATAGTTTTCAGGAATTTTTCACATTTTGTAAACTTTCTCCAAAGCTCAATACAAGTTGATTTCCTTCATCGACTTGGGTTTCTCTCTCACTTTTGTTCTGGCCTTGAGGTTGTTCGACTAAGGGAAGGCTGACTTAGCGAGACGGACTTTGCTAAGTGCCGCACGAGCAATTTCCGCTGTGCAAAACTTTAGCTCGTGACAGTATGCATGCTTGGCGTTACCCGCACGAGCGGCCCTAATCAAGAAGGTCCAACTCCTAGATGCTCGGTGTGTTCTTTGCTTGGACAGTTTTGAAGATAGTTTGCACCAATTTAAAAATTGCAGAGCGCTCCAGCGGTTTTGGAAGCACAACTCCCTCAACATTAAAACTGGTACGCATTGTTATGATAACATTGATATATGATTTTAGACAATACTCATGAGGAGAAACTCGAACTATTTTTCAGATGAACTACTTTTTAACATCTCACTTAGAGTCCACCTTATGCATGTGGCACAACCACGTCATTTAATGAAACACTTTGATTGGATGGTAACACGTCATATATACGACACATAGACTGACACATAAAGTGGGCTATAGGTGGGATGCCAAAAAATTGTTCATCTAACATTATTCATTTAAACAATATGGTTGCACTAGATTAAATGCCCGCGTCCAGCCGCGGGGTGTCTTTCATTATTATCACAAAATGTTGTATATTGTAATAAATAAGCAACAAAATGTTGTATAATTGTAATGAATTAAGAAACAAACTGTTGTATAATGCATAAGTAACCATAATAGTATCGCCATGGCATCCCTGCCATTACCGTATTGGTAATGTCTAATGAAGAAGCAAAGCAAGTCTTATGATACAAAAGTATAATGAACCATAGGAAAGACAGGTTTATACAAAAGATACAAAGTTTGGTTATGAAGAAAATTGAACCATATTAGCAATCATAACAGAAACATAATTGTTGATATAGCATGCAAAGGCCAGCATCCATTTAACCCATAAGTTATTTTACATATAGAGCAATAATTATACAAAGCATAGAGCCATTTAAACCATCGGTGATAGCGGTTGCAACACATAGAGCCATTTTTTCCGTCCTTCAATGACCAATCCCTCACCTGCTGGTTCACCAAAGAGTAAAAGTGTACCCGATCAATAATCAGATTTCATTGTAGAAAAGCACAATGTAATCTTTCTTTTCTTATATAAAACAACAACAACTAATTTTTTCAATTTTCTTTATTTATTTTTTATACAGAAAGTAACTACAAAGTTCAGGGCAGCCAAACATGAATTAAATTTGTGACTAACCCGAGTAGATCAACAAAGGCTTCATGGCCATTATCTTCTTCTCCTTGATTCAAGGCAGAACATTGTCGATGTAAAATTCCAGTGTGTGTACATTTTGGAATGTCGTTTAACTTGTTCTATTGTAGACTTTAAAGAAAGACATTACACAGAAATATCAGTTGCAGCTACAATAACATATATATAACCGAAAAGATACTTTAGTAGAGATCGATAATAAGTACTGTCACTATGGCTTGCTATACCAAGATTTAAAGAGTGTTGCTTAGGATATTTATAAGTACAGAAGAAGTAAAATGCAAAACATATTCTTCATTTTCAGTAAAAGGTTATTTTGTCATCAATGAGAGCAAGAGAGCATTTAACCTTATGCTAAAGATTAATTCTAAACAGTGGTCTTTAGTCTTTACCTTGTCAGCTAGTTGTGGGATCAAGTATGTCTGGATCCATAATGGTTATCTTCTATACAGATTTCATATATGTCGGTCTCCTTAACTGTTTCCGTTGATATGTTCACATTCATATACTTAAAAATTATCAGATGGAACATAAATGAGACATGTACTTACAGTTTTCTTCCATTGTCCCAAGAAAGTTCATATTAAAGAGGAATGCAATCCCAATTGACAGACCTAAAGTCAATCCATTTGCTACTCAAACTCGTAAACCAATTGAGCCACACTACTTGTAATGCAAAAGAAGAGAATCACTAACCACTTCCTTCTGCCCCTTTTAACTGAGATTCTGCTCCAAACTCGTTTCTGACATTGCCTGGAAAAACACATTCCTTTCAATTACCAATACAAATATAATAAAAGCTCAATCTTGACCCAAGGATCGATCCAACTCTTCTAACTTAATTCTGCAAAGCACACACATTTCAGTCCTTCGTATCACCACCCAGAATTGAACCGAGAAATTAAAACAATTGCACCCCAAAAATTCAAGCTCACAACACAAAACCCAATAGAAAAAACAGAATAAGCCAGTGTCCAACAGGATTACCGTTCCGCAGAGAAACCGAATTTGGTTTTGTTCGGTGGATTCGTTGTCAAAGTTTCTTCGTCCAACAACAGCGTCCAAAGGATTCAATGGCCTCAGTATTAGAACATGCAAAGACCAAATACTCTGCAACTCTCTAATGAAAGTTATACATTTCTATGTATATACATATCTATGTTTGATCAAGACCCAGAGAGAGATCGAGATTCGTGCAAGTGAAGACAATTATTCAAAGGATTAAAGAAACCTTTACCCAGATTGTCACAGAAAGCTAATTTGAAGACGAACCCAGATTGTCACAGAAGTTTTGAGATGGAGAACGAAATTAGATCAGTAGTGATTGCAGCTATCAAAGCTTCAGGATGGAGCAGGAAGTGATGGAGAGCGAGATGAGATAGAAAATTTTGACGTCATTGTCGACTTTTATACTTAAACAAATGGCAGGACTGAAATTAACACAGAATCGAGGGTGAAACAGTAACTTCACCAAAGCTTAACTACAGTGTGGAGAACAGTAACCGACCTAACTCACACTCAGAATATCATCAATACACGGCGTGTACCTACACATACAATTTGAATGGTCAATATTAGATGATTTCATATAAATACATGATAGATCCTACGTATGAAGTATTTTAAATTATGGGAGTTAAGGTGGTAAAAAAAATTAAAATAAATAAAAACCCACTAAGTGGATGTGTCCACCGCATGGAAGATTTAAGATGAATATTGACGGGAGATACTGCCCTGTTTTGGAGAATGGTGGTGTGGGGGTAGTTGTACGTGACTTTGAGGGGGATTGCATGGCCTATTTTGCAAGACCTTTTACACATTCAACACTTCATATGGAGGCAGATTCTCTTAGGGCAGCTTAATTGGCTAATTAGTATTGAACAAGGGTGGCATGATGTTGAGATCGAAAGTGACTGTTTGAACTTGGTGCATGCTTTCAACAGTGTGACTGAGGACTCATCTGATGTTGGAAGGCACCTGAATGACTGTAGAAGGTATGGCAACGCTTTTCATTTTTTTCAATTTCAACATATTTGTCGGGAAGCAAATGGTATGGCCAATAGACTTGCCCACCTTTAGAGGAGACACGTGCTATTATTCAAGATGTTCTCTTCGAGGATCTTTGTGATTCTCATTATGTAGGACGGGGTGAAGGCTATATGTATCCCCTGTTGCAAAATTTAACTCAATAAATGAATTATGGTATGGGACTGAGCTCAGTTAAAGTCGGTCCCCTCCCTTCCACACAACAAAAAAAAAAAAAAAAAAGGATAGGGCTATGAATAATCCATTTCTTCGACCGCTATACATACCTGATTGAAATTACTGCTTGCAACCAATTAACGAAATTAACGAAATTATCGGTATTCAATTCAATATTTTCTAATATATTTGAGAATGAGTGAAAGATTTGATGTCATTTTTTTTTTTTGAGGGGAATGAATAACTTCATTGGCATAAGACATACGGCCCAGTCATGCCTAGTCAAGCAGGAGCCGAAACTCCAATACAAACTAAAGAGTTCAAAACTAAAAAACAATGAAATGAAAATAACGAAACTAGAGTTCGAATGAAAAACTAAATGCGTCCCAGAACAAGGACCAAACTGAAAAACGAGTAACCAACATGAAAGAAGAAGGGACTCCATCAGAACCATTAGCCTAACACCAAAGGGTGTACCTTTCAGGTAAAGATAGAGCTGCCCCCCCCCCCCCCCCCCCCCCCCCCCATGATGGGATCTTGATGCAAAGATGCACCTCCTAAAGCAGTTTCGGACCCATTGCCCACCTCCGAGGCTAAGCCTAAATCCAAAAATCCTCCACCTGTAGAGTCACCATCTGTTCCATCATGCCCGTTGTTCCTGACGGAGACGCCATGGAATCATAATTCAAAGGTGAAGCCATCTTCTTGTTCTTGCTCCCCCTAGGCCGGCCCCTCTTCTTTGGTGATGTGCGAGCCAAGCCAATCACACCATCCGAACCCACCGTGAAACCTAGGTCAGCTGGTCCAAGTTCCAGGGGAATGATCTCCAAGCAATGCTTGGTTCGCTTGTCCCAAGCTGCCTCCTCCTCATCCCGAGCCCGGCGAACTCCGGATACTTTCGAAGGAGATGAAAAATCCGACACCTCTCGGATTTGTACCTGTCTTTTTTCCTTCGGAAATAAACCGAAAAGGAAAGATAGTGAAGGAGGAGGAGATGTTGTCAAACCTGGGACCGATTTAGCCCGGAAAATCATACCCGGCTGCACGGTTCCTTGAGCTTGCTGCACAGCAACTTCTGGCATTCCCTCGCTAGGGCACGGCTGCCCGCCATGATCAAGCCGACCGCAGGTATGACAACGACCTAGAAGACGCTCGTACTTGTATTCCACCATAATCACATCGGATGGAGAAACCCTAAGGCGCCGATCGAGCTTCACCGGGGCATAATCAGGCATTGGTCGAAAGAACCAAACGAACCCTAGCAAAGTCGCGACCTAGGGCAGCATGATCGATCTGGATGACCGATCTGATTGTCTCCCCCACGAGCCGGACAGTAGCCACCGTAAGTAGTGCCGGCGGGAGCCCTGAAATCACCACCCAAATCCAGATGAAGTCCAGCGGAACCTTCATGATATCCGAGAACCCATCATAATCATTGAGGATCAGCATTGCTCTATGGACGCACCACGGGCCTCCTTTCTTGATCCTTGCTAGATCACGTTCATTGTTGAACGTGAACAGGTATCGGTCATCCCTTGCCGTGACCTCCACCGGAACCGAGGTCTTCCACATGGACCTCACTGCACCTCGAAAGGAATCAAATGCCATAGCCTTGTTGGTGTTAAGTTGGCCAACAAGGTAGTAGCGCGAAGCGACGAACCCGTTTTCCGGGCTCCTAAGGTCTTCCAAGTCCACCGGCTCCTCCTCTGACCCGAGAAAAAGCTTGGACGCCAGACGCGCAGTCATGGAGGCTACCGATGCCGTCACTGCCGCCATATGAAACGCACCGAGTAGCTCTTCTCAAAGAACCCTAACCCTAACCCAAGTCCACCGGCTCCTCCTCTGACCCGAGGAAAAGCTTGGACGCCAGACGCGCAGTCATGGAGGCTACCGACGCCGTCACTGCCGCCATATGAAACGCACCGAGCAGCTCTTCTCAAAGAACCCTAACCCTAACCCTAGGTTGAGAGGGAGAGAGAGAGGAGGCTGCGGCTTAACTACCTTAAGTAATTGTCTTAAGATTTGATGTCACTTGTCAGGCCTAATATTGCTAAAAATCTTAGCTCTAACAAAATACCAACTCAAGTCGACTTGCCACCATTTCCAAAACCTTTTCAAGTTGAGTATTCAAATGATGCAGTCAAGGGCGGACAGAAGAAAGGGGCCAGCGTGGGCCAGTGCCCCCACTGAGTTTTCAACTTTTTTTTTTTTTTTCAACTTCCTTAAGAAAACTTAAAAAAAGGCATGGATTCAGAAAGTAGGGTTAACCCACCATCTCAACATATATATATATATATATATATATATTTGTATATTTATATTATATAACCCTAAAAGGATTCGGGATCTCAACAGTTCAAACTACTTTTATATTCTTTTTTTTTCTTGTTTTGTACGAGAAAGCCTCTAGTCTTTCATCTTTCACTTATTCTCTTTCTCTAATTGTCTTGGAGTCTCTCCGATTCTTCAGCCTTCAACCTTCA